>OW799235.1:101759946-104159946 GCA_941918925.1 Phyto melanocephala | reverse complement strand
CAAAAGTTGTAGTAAAAATAAATTGCTGATTTTTAATTATCTTTTTTCCCTAAATATCATTTTTTAAACATCTTTTTCGGCCTCATTTAAATAGGTTCAAACAACATTATTATTTTATTTTTATAAAGTTTGATTTATTTCAAAAAACATCTTATAATATTTTAATACAGATGCATTACTGAGTATATCCTTCTTTATTTGATATAACTTAATAAATTGTGGGAGTCAGCCACAGCTTCATTTTTGATCTTTAAATTAAGGATTCTCACTCAAACACTTTTCGAGAAAGCAATCGCCACATATTTTTTATAACATTTAGATCAAAAGAATACGAAGGCCACTCCAAAATACTAACTTTCAAAACTTCTCATAAATTTATTTAAACCCTTGCTGTATGTATAGAGACTTTGTATTTGATAAATCCTCAAAATGGGTCTACAATAGTAGTAAAATGTGGAAGAGTAAAAAAAAAATTAAGCTTACCGGCCCATGGTATAAAATTTCCTCCTACCATTACACTTCTTTCACAGCTGTGCACACAACTCAGATAACATTCCTCTTTTTGCAAAAACGAATAAAGTAAGTGTACGATCGGGTAAGAGTTTTTGATTTGTATTAGATTCAAACACAATAATTGTATGTTTTTATATCGGATTGCAATGCGGATTTGCTTTGGCAAAAGTTTGTTTTCAATAACTTCGAATATAGATTCGACTATAGCGTTATCGATTTAGCATATAGTCTTAAAATGGTTAAATTTCTATTTAGCTGATATAAGTCAACAAGTAAAATTCAGACATGTTGTTAAAAAAAACATTGTGTTTTCCTCTAGTTAAGTAGGTAGAACAGGTAGCTGTTTTGCAGCTCACTTGAGTTCACCATATTGATCCCTTTGTGATACCTAAATATATAAGACCAGCACATTACAAACTAGTCTACTGGGGCACCCTGTTTCCCAAAATACTCTCAACGAAAGTTATCTAGGTCGACTTCAATTATTATTATTATTTCGCATTCTATAATCTAACATATGCTGATGATGTCAAAATTTTCATACCCTTTAAAGATTCTTTGGTCAACTTTCTCTTCAGTCAGATATAACAAATTTTCTCAATACTGTCAAATAAATTTAACGGATCTAAATCACGTATCTAAGCTAATTTTGCTTAAAAGCTGATGTCAGACCGACTTGTTTATTGATTTTTAATCAATGCCTGTGACCAGCGATGCCAGAATGAAGATTTTACCTTAACTTTAATCAAAAATGTTTTAATCAAAATAAGTTTTGAAGATCTTTCTCCTAAAATAAAGATTTTTGCTATTTAGTTGCTTAACACATGTTGCAAGACTTTTTTAATTTATTAAATGTATTACCCTATTTCAACTTGAAGTTATTCCAATAAAGAAACATCGTTTTATACAGAATTACCATTTGCTTAAAATGAATTGTTTGGGAAAACATTTTTTTAAGAAGGAGTTTAAAGTTTAATGAAGATTTTAAAAATTAAGACATTTATTTAAAAAAAAGTTATGTAATTGGTAATTATATTGTACTTTACAGCTTTCTTATCTGGTCTTATCAAACTTTTTTGAAATTCAATTGATGACAGTAATGTTCAAAATTTAGATGATGCATTTAGAGGACTTAGTCACTAGACTTTATTTAATGTTTTCCGAATTAAGGAATTGTTATTGTTGAAGGCTTTTTCAACACATTTTAAAAATTACTAGAGCAGACTATGAGCTAGTTTTTCTAACATTCTTTATCGAGTTTATCTACAAACGTTGAACGTTAACAATGTACGTGCTTTAATTTTAAAATTTATATTAATATTTTTAAAAATCTGAAACCTTCATAGTGTTGTAATTTAAAATGGGTGAATTATTTTTACTTATTTATAAAATTTTGACAACCTTATTAAATAAATCCTGAAATAATTATTTGTCTGTTTTTTTCTAAAATTAATATTTTTGTTTCGACGTGAAAATTTTTCTACGAAAAATTCTGGCACCTCTGATGTGAGATGAACATGATTAAAAAACAATATAACCGCGGCGTGATCGGTTGTGCGACAAATTTTTTTTTACACAATTTTGAACCTTTATTGGTCGTACAACTACTCACCTAACCGTTTAAGGATATCTTTATTGTTTTTATAATAAACAATACTGTTTGTGTGTAAGTATAATATTGCACAGTTACAAAATGAAATTATTTTGTAAATAATATTACTTTGAAAACTAAATGAATTTACACTTTCTTGTGCCTTTCTCTTTTCATAATAATATCAAACCGGCATAATGTTATTTTGACGTTATCCAAGACCATAGCTTTGTCCGTGTTGTAAAACTGTAAGAAGCAAAGTTAATTTTCTACATAACCCACTACAAACTCACTGTCCTGCCCTAAGCATACCGACCACAAAATCGAAGATAAAAAGTAATTTCTTATACTTTAAGATACATAAAGAAAAATTACTTATCAAAAATATTTTTACTTTACTTAGGGGTAAATAGAATTTTGTACATATACCACAAATGGTTAATTAAACACCATGACTATTAAGATTGTGCTTCAATACTCAGTTAAATTTATGACATTTGATTTTTAATATGACTAATACTTAAACGATTAAATGTACTTCAGTACATATATAAAATATTTTCGATATTAAAAATTAGCAGAACTGTGGAATAGAATAACAAGAGCATTAAACTTCGTCTGATTACCTCCGCTTTCAACCTGCATAGTCATACATACTTTGTACGTTAAGTTGTGCCGAAAACGGGTATAATTATAGCTATAATAAACATTATTTAATGGAAAATCTGATCTAGTCGAAATTTAGGTATTTTCCCAAACACATTGCCGTCATAAATAGAAATATCAGATGTGACTTTATTTATTTACTTAATATTTAACAACTTTGTAAAGTACTGCGAAGCAAATCGAAGACACACAAATTTGTAATAAAAAAACTGTGGTTTCTTGTTTTGTCGATAACAATTCATTGAAAAGTGATAATAAATTTTAAAATGCACAATTATCTTAATACCTTTTACACAAAAGTGAAAAAGGGTATATATAGGTCTGTCACTCCGTGTGAAATTTCTTTTCATTTCCGACTCCATAAAGTATTGATTTTCGCAAAGCTTATGAATAGGGGAGTCTATTAAGCTATGTCAGTCTGTCCGTGTGTGTGTTGAAATCAACTTTTGGAAGCTCCCTGACATCGCCTGGACCCGCGTGAGGTATTAAACTATCAGAAATATTCGGGAGCAGATCGATATTGAAAATCAGAAAAATCAGTACATAAACAAGTGAGATATGAGGAAAAAACCACGACCACCTTGTTTTTTTTACAACAACATACAACTCATACATACAAACGCGGTGTACTAGTCAGAGTGAACGTGACATCGAAACCCAGCTGAGCCAAAAAAAAATTGTTTTAATTTTTTCTATATTATTTTTTTTTATTTTTTTATATTTTTTAAACATACATACATAAACTCAATTTATACAATGGGATGTTTTTATATACATATGTATGTACGTATTTCATATTAATGAGATAAATGGTGATACAAACAATTGTAATTGCATGACTACACGTTGTGAAGGGTATATAAGATTCGACACGGCCATATATAGCAATCTTACTTGTTAATAAAGCCGTAGTTATACAAGTATATGTGAATGTTCACATTTCGACGAGTATAAATAATTTAAAATGTGTGTATTTAATGTCAAATAAATACAAGTACCTTCTTGTGAATTAAAAAGTGCAAACAGCTGTAAAACAAATATCAATTTTTGCTACCGTAAGTGCTTGTAAATAAATGGTTTTAAAAAATGTTTATAATTAAGTTATAAATTCCATGTTTATTCATATTTCGACAATTGGCGGAAAAGGGCTTAAATACATACTTAAGACTCGTTAACTGTGTTATGGTATACTTAATTATTTTGATCAATATTAATTTATTATCCATTTGAGGTTCGAAGCATTAAAGATAATATTTAAATAACAGTAGTCTTTTGAATATGATTTTGGCGATTAAATTGAATAGGGGCTTTTTTAAATAATGCAATAAATTTAATAAAAGTATTAGATGTTGTTATTTATTTAATTTTTTTAAATTGTATTTGTAAAACTTCATGTTTTTTTTAATTTTTTAGTAACACTTACGAGCACATTTGTAGCAATTTTTATATAATTTGGGTTTCTTGTCAAGATCTTCACGAACAAATGTAATGTTACAAAGAAATCTCCACCATATAAATATACAATTGGAATTGGATTGAAGTTTGTGGTTCAATAAATAGTTACAACGTATTTCTGCACAGCGAATTCGATCGTTCGAGTAAAATTTCGATCGTGATCGAAGGCGGTAATTTGGCCTCTGATACAGTCAAGCAAGAGTTTGTGACAAGTGTTTGTGTTTTAACGATTGCATATGGTCCTGTATTATGGTGAAGAGTATTTTTAGATTCGGCTCTTTTGAATTTAGTATTCTTATTTGTATTTTCTTTTAATTATTAATAGAGAGAGAGAGACAGACAGTAATTTTGTCAAGTGTTACTTTTTATTTACTACCATTAATGCGAAAAATATCCATACTTTGAAAAGTCGTAATTCATTTAACCTATCATGTGATTCGATCACTATTTTCTTATTGCTGAAGTTTATTTAGTTTTTTTTTTTTTAGGAAAAATCCATTTTTTTAATTAACGCGTATAATGAAAAAAATGTCAAATATTTTTCAAATTAAATGAAAACAAATTATAATATTTTATTCGGCTGTATCGTATCCTAAGGGCCCTATAGAATTTTTTTAAAACTCTTTACAGCAAATATTATTTATTCTTAAGCATATTAAATGCAAAAGTGAAAGTAGACTAACTAAAATAGTGGCGGCAAAAGTGTAAAAGATATAAAATGCTTTGTAGTTAGCAACACTTACTATAATACACGAGATATGTTTACTTGAACTATTGAAAATTCAGTGCAATTTTATAACATTTTTACCTACAACTGCAGAACGTTAACCTGAACACAAATATCATTTCATTTGGTTATATTTTTTAAAAATTCTTTGTTTCATAACTTTTCTAGATGGATGCAGAAGGTAACCGAATCTAAAAAAAATTATCTGATTTATATGCCTTGTAGTGTACGAAACGACAATTTAATATACATTTAACACCAGCCATGATAGTGAAGGGTATAAACATATCAATTTGTTGATACCATGCCAATTAACATCAAAATGTAAATTAGGAAGCGAAAAAGTACTACACAGACTTAAATAAAATTAATATTTTTGATACAAAAATTTACTAAAAATAGCAAAACAATTTTAAGCACAAATAAAAGTATGGAAAAATTTTATTAATTACAAATATATGATGCTTCTATTTCTGATTGAATAAAATTATAAACAAATTGACAAAAAATATTTAACAAATAATTAACAAGTTAATTTCATTTGTCTGATAGATTATCTTATTTGATTTGATTTGATTTTGTCACATTAGTATGTAAAAAGATTTTTTCGAATGTCCGTGGTTTTAAATTTGTCTAAACAATTTGAACATTTTCGATTCGATCATAATTGAATCTTTTCACACTATTTTTAGCAATTGAATATTTGTGGAAAATTTTTCAAACAAATATTAAATTAAAATGGATATTAACTGATTTTGATTATTCTTTCACTTAAATTACGTCATCGTTCTATGATCTAAAAATTATTTTTATTTTTATTACAATTGTAAATTTTAAATAAAAAATGTACGAATTTATTATTTTTTTATCGACAGTACTACAGTTCTATTAAAATAAAAACAATAAAAACGATGTATGTATGTCCACTACAGTCCGTTCACGGAGTTCGAATTCCGCCTATTTTTTATAAGACTACACACGTTAGTAATAAAGTTTTTAATCCAAAATACAATTTGCAGACATTATCCAATAAAGTATGCTTGATATAAGGTCATTAATATTTCTTTGGAAATGCTGTAAAATTGATTATTATTTGTTTATGGGTGCGATATCATATATTGTGTAATTCCATTTTTTGTAGCATCAAAAAATGTATATAAGAAAAGATGTATGATTGATGTGAACAAAGCTTAAGAGTAATTGTGAGGATCTGGAATAAAAGTATTTTTATTAAAGCAATGTGGTATGTATGTACGTTATAAATAAATATTTAAATCAAAAAACAAGTAAGAGTGCTATATTGGGCCATGCCGAATATTATATACCCTTCACAACGAGTTGTCACGCAATAACAATAGTTTGCATCACCATTCATCTCATATGAAATACGTACATACATATGAAAAACATACATATATAAAAATATCAAATTGTAAAATTATAAATTAACGTTAAAAAAATAAAAAAAAAAATAAAAACAAAATAAAAAAAAAATTAAACAAAAATAATAGAGATATAAAAAAAATAAAAATAAAATTCTAAAAAAAATAAAAAAATATAAATAATAAATATAATATAAAAAATAAAAAACAAATTTAAAAAAAAATTAAAAAAAAATATTAAAAACAATAAAAAAAATTAAAAAAATATATATAAATAATATAAAATAAAAAAAAAAATAAAAAAAAAAATTATTTGGGCTCAGCTGGCGTTCGATGCCACGTTTACTCTAACCAGGGGCCGAATTACAGCATTCGAACGTGATCGATATTGTAAAATTCTTATTAGAATCTCTATACCTAAAGCACAGCGAACACGATCGTTCGAGTAAAATTTCGATCGTGATCGAATGCCGTAATTCGGCCCCAGTATACCACGTCTGTATGTATGTATGTTGTTATTGTATGTTGTTTTTGTGTTAAAAAATAACGAGGTGGCCGTGGGTTTTTGATCATATCTCAGTTGTTTATGTACCGATGTTTCTGATTTTCAATACTGATCTACTCCCGATATTTTAATACCTCACCACCAGCGATGTCGTGGGGCTTCAAAAAGTTGTTTTCAACATACACACGGACACGCGGACATGGCTTAATCGACTCCTCTATTCATAAGCTTTCAGAAAATATATACTTTATGGGGTCGGAAATTAAAATTGTAGAAATTAACACGGAATGACAAACCTATATATACCCTTTTTCACTATGTGAAGGGTATAATTAGAACAAGATAGGTCTGTCTGACCTTTTGATAATTATAGCACGTAAACGTACAATAGCCAAATTTTTCGATAATACAAGGTAGACTTATAGCCAATGGGGCTTAAAAATTTAAGATTTTTTTCGTTTTTAATATTTTAAAAAATAAAAATATTAATTCATATTAAATATGGAAAACAATTTCACTTAAATTACCCTTGTTTCCAGCTTAATAAGCAGTGATAAGCTTGGTTTAGGTTATTTTCCATAACATCCTTTAAAGTTTGTGGCTGTAGCACTCAAATTTCTGCAACTATGTTGGCCTTGAGTTCAAGCATTGTTTTTGGCTTATTTACATATACTCGCTTCTTCAAATATTTCCAAAGAAAACCGTCTGGTGCTGACAAATTTGCTAAAAGCTGTGGCAAATCAATTTCCAAATTTCTTGAATTTATTCGCTCCTCAAACATTTGAATAAAGAGTATCATTGTGTCTCAGTTAGTTCGGTCAGTGACTACATCCTACTGAAACAACATCTCAGGTCTTTTTTCAAAAACAGAACATAGAAAATGTTACATCGTAATACCGATTTCCATTTCCTGTTACAGCACTACCATCTTAATTTTCGAAGAATTAAGGCCCAATGATATTTTTAAATGTAATGCCATACGATATTTTACACTTAATTGATGACGTTGATTAATGAATTTCAGACTTTCGGAACCCCAGAACCTCGGTTCTGCTCATTTAAAAGACATTTAAATTAAAAATTTTATTAAGTTATTTTAAGTTATCATACTTCTGACCAACCTTGTACATGCAATAGATAGTCAAAATATTGTACAAAAATTATTAATATGTACTGCTATTCTATAGCGGTCTAACAAAATCATTTTTTATTATCTAGTTTGACAATATGGTGTTTCGCGCTCTATTATACCTAATCCTCTTAAACGATTATGTCCTGAGATATACTATTTCTAAATAGATTCATATTTAAATAATTTACCACAGTTGGCATATCAGGGTATATTTACGAAACATTGAGCGATTCCTTATAAATGCTAATGTAAACAAATATTTCTTTCGGAGGAAGTAATAAAACAAGTGTCTCAAAAAAATCTCAAAATTAAACAACTTCTAAGCCACAGCGAAAAAAAAGTCTTCCAACTACCTCCGCAGATGGGAAATATTTTTTCATGAATGATGTGCTTCGAAATAAGTGAAAAATTATGCAAAATATCGTTTTCAATAAATCTAAGCAAACATCATAAACTCATGAAACATCTACTTCTGTTGTACTGACATTCTTGGATTTTTTGCACATGCATTTTGTTTATAAATATATTCACATCAATCATCTCAATGCCGCGATAATCAAAAAACCATAAATATTATCATCTAGACCAAATCACTAAATTTCAAGCTGAAACCCTGGGGGCAAATTACAGCACTCGATCACGATCGAAATTTAATTCGAACGATGAAGTCCACTGTGGTTTGGTATAGAGATTCTAATAAGAATTTTAAAATTTCGACCACATTCAAATGCCGTAATTTCCCCCTGTTTTTATATAGGTTTTTCGTGTTTTTATATTTTATGTATTATTTTTTAAGGGTTATATAAGTTGGTAAGTATTTTTGGTTAGATAATATAAAACAAGTTTGCTTAATCACAATTAATTGAATTTTTTATATTTAACTAGAAGCTGTTATAAATTTAAACTTTTATGTATATATGAATCAGCCTCTCGAAATATGTCGATAAAACTGATAACACATAACAGATAATACTGTTCATGAACTGAGCTCTTAAATAAAATACGGGTTATTTAAGATATTGCCAGATAAAAATTTTCACTCAAATAAAAGTAAAAAGTGCAGCATATTTTTAGGTACGAATTTTGTTTTATTATGAAAAAATAATTTTTTTTTTTAACTAAATAAATCTCATTCCAGACTTAATGTTAAGCAAAATACCTAAAATTTAAATTACAAATTAAAAATGTTCTTCCTTAAACAATACCTCAACTAACTCAATACATTAATAACATTTCAATCGTTGTGGTAGGTCAGTTACAACAAAAAGCTCAAGTTTTATTGTAAGAAAAATAATTTAACTATTTTTATTCTCTGAGCAGCAATCATGCGCTTTCATAATTCACCAGCTTGCTAAAATCCCAAAAACACTCTAATGTCCTAAAATGTGTCTACATACGTACTTTAGTACGTTTATGTATAAGCCATAAAAAATGTGTCATTTATTTTACAACTATATTTTTGTTTGGCATTTATCATAAGCTCTGAATGTGTTCGTATGTGTAAATATTGGTTTGTAGGCAAGAAGCAATGAATTTTATTTTATTCAATTTGATTCGATATGCATACATACCTATACATATATATTAAAATAATTGACAAGTTTCTTTGAAACCCTAATAAGATAATTTACATATAATGGTAAAATAAAACAAACTGGATATGTTAAACGTAATCATAGTGGAAAGAAATGTAAAGGTCAGAATTGTTAAGGTGTTTGCAATTTTTTTTAAATCTGTATAAAAAAAAAACTAAACTTGAAGTATATCACTATACAACTTTTGTATACAAATTATTTGCATAAATTTTGCTTTGATTGATAAGCAAAAGTTAATTTCGTGTTAAAACTGAGTTCTATTTTATATAACCCATCTTGTACAACTATACGAATTCATTTACAAAGATTTAGAAATTCTTTTAGGATGATTCTATGCAACATCCTAGTCATGGAAAAAATATAATAATAAATTGTGGGTACAATTAGTCACAAGGGACTTTTGCAAAAACGCAATGTTGGCTGATAAGATGCAAATTATACTTTCAAAAATATATATTCAAAAAATGTTTAATTTTTACTTATTTTTTCTGATTGATTAAGGAGTATTTATTTTTCGTATTTGAAAATGTAAATATGATATTAAAGCATTTAATTTTTGTGTTAAAAATAAAAAAACCAAAACAATCGTGCTTATTTGCTTATATGTATGTATGTGCATTAGAAGTTTTTAAATCGTTGCCACAACGGCCGAAGGGCATGAAAAGAAACTGTTTAAAAAACTGTATTTAAAGTGAAATAGAAATGCAAAGGTTCATATCGCTACATGAATATAAATATAACAGTTATAATTTAAACACCAAACATGTGATTGTGAGTCAATTATTTGTCATGAAATTACATTGCAAAATGTAACAAGTATATTTGGCCGTGCCGAATCTTATATACCCTTCACAACGTGTAGTCATGCAAAAACAATTGTTTGTATCACCATTCATCTCATATCAAATACGTATATATGTATATACTGGTTAGAATAAATGTGGCATCGAATCCCAGCTGAGCCAAAAAAATTTTATTTTATATAATATATTATTTATATTTTGTTATTATTTTTTTTTTTATATTTTTTTTTTAATTTTTTTAAAAAAATCTTTAAAATTTTTTTCAAATTATTTTAAAATTTTTTTTTTTAATTTTTTTTATTATTTTTTTTATTTTTTTTTTTATTTTTAATATTTTTTCTTTTTGTAATTTTTTCTTTTTTTGTATGGTTTTTACATATATTTATGTATGTATGTTGTTGTTGTAATTGTGTAAATAAACGAGGTGGTCGTGGTTTTTTGCTCATATCTCAGAAAGTTATTGGGCGATTGTGCTGAATTTCAATAGCGATTCATTCCTGAATATTTCCAAGAGATTGATACTATATAAAGATCTGAGGAACATATAGTTGCTTCTAAAAGTTGATTTCAACCAACACACGGACACACGGACAGACGGGCAGACGGACAGACGGTCAGGGCTTAATCGACTCCTCTATTCATAAGCTTTCAGAAAATATATACTTTATGGGGTCGGAAATGAAAATTGTAGAAATTACAAACGGAATGACAAAGCTATATATACCCTTGTGCACCACAGGTGAAGGGTATAAAAAGTACCTTCATATTACTTATAAAAGCAACGGAAATACATGGGGGCAAGACTAAGAGATTTAAAAAAAATCATAATTCAAGAACAAAAGAATAGTTTAAAAAAATATACTCCCATAAAAGCAACAAAGTCTTTGCTTTCCACACTCCAAGAGTAGTCGTATAAGTTAAATTTTTTCATTATATCATTACAATTCCTCCATGTCAAAAGGAAAAAAAAAAAAACATCCAATTGTTTTTGACAAACCACTTATCATCGTTTCCCAATAGAGTTCAATTAAAAATTAATAACTGTGCAAACAGATTTGCAATCATAGTCCCAGTTGTATTTTTTTTTTTAGAAATCATATCCTGTTAATACAAGATTATCCTTCGTACGGAAACACATAATGCACACTCATATAAGTACATATTCAAAAACCATTAAATAATCTTCATCTGTAGTAAACACTATGCAACATTCTTACGAAAGACATTTCCCTTTGTGGAAAATTTATTTTCTTATTGTACAACCAAAATTCATACTCCGTTTGTAGTATAAAGATACCGAAAAGTTTGCCTAAAATAAAGACAAAGCTTAAGCCAACTTAAAGAACAACTCACCATCATGGTCATTGCTTATGCATACGCATTGTTACCAAGAACTTTAAAGCAAACTTCTACTTTGTCTTTTGATGTACTAGTTATGTCTATATAGGACAGTGGGATAATTGCAGCTAATTGTTTTCATTGTTTTTATTTCCTGTAACGGAAAAAAAAGAAAATAAAAAGATTATTTTTGATTTATTGTTTATCAATGCAACATGATATTAATTGAAATTAAAATCGTACTTTATTAAAGATCGTTATATATTTATGATAAAGTTAGATATTAATAAAAAAAAAGCTTTTAAATGATAATATGGCAGCAGAGGGTTGTTAAGGTAATAGAAATATTGGTTGGTGTAAAGAAGAATTACATTAAATTAAGGTAATGATCGTATGCAGGGAACTGAGTTCTGCGAATGAATTTTTAAACAACAACAATTATATGTCATTTTGGAAAAGCAATTACATTCCAAATGTGTGACTTTAATAGTCTGGATTTTGAGATGGCTGCAAAACTGGGTCACACTTCTATAAAAATGAGTTTGGTGCTAGAATTCGCAACAGGAATGCAGTTTATTTCTTGCCAAATTAGATAATATTGATGTGGATGAAATTGGGTAATAACAATTATGTCATAAAACTTTTGAATGACTTCATAAACAGCATGCGATTTACAATCGTGTCGTATACACTTTCCTTTGGGGACGTCTAGTTTGTTTAACTTTTGGTGTAACAATTCATCAATTCGATTTGAAAAACTATTCACTTTTAACAAGAGAGTAATATGAAAGGTGTCGCAGAATCAATAACCCTGTAATTATGACAGCATAGTCAAGCACGTTACACTAACAAAATGATAGAATGTTTGAACTTCATATAGATACATCTTTAAGTCATTATTCAAAACACGTTACAGAGACGATCTACAAAAGGATTCAATTCACGACTCAATTTACATTAGTATACTTTAAGGATGTTCCGAACGAATAAAATTTTCTCATTGAGTTTTACTTACTAAAAAAAATTACGTACTAAATTTAAAGATAAGATAAAAGATTTGGTTTACATTATTTTTCTGTATATTTTTAAAAAGTGTAAATATTCTGCTCTCTTTTCGTCTTCCAAATAAATGCAGCGTATTTTAGGCTGAAATATTCGCTATTTGGGAGGCGTGTAGAATACTAAATGACAAGAACATTCATAGGAAGATTGATATATTTGTTGACTGTCAGGCGTCACTTTTCTCACTCAGGTCATATAGTACCAACTCTTAATTATTCCGTCAATGTAGGAAGGAGTTATAGAGGCGTGGTCACCTGACTGGCGTTACTGTAGTCTGGGTCCCTGTGCATAGATTCCACTTTGGTATTGAGATGGTGGGTGAGATAGACAGGAGTAATCCAACGCAAATGCAGTTAAAATCCCTTTAAGGACTTTTAAAGGAAAAGTCATCAAAAACTTTTTTTGACAAAGCTGAAAACAGGTGGTGTGGCCAAGCTTATGTGACCCTCTTTTGATATGAAGCGTACATTGCAACTTACGGACTGAAGTCGGAGAGACATCTCGAGAGTACTGGCAATATTCACAGGCCACTATATACTAAGGAACATACATGCCGATTAAAACCACCCTCAAACGTCGATTGTCGCAGTTATTAAGCAAAAAGAATCGTCTTTTCAGCTTCTCTTCCAATTTTCTTCCAACAGATACAAAACCATGTATATGTAACCTCTCTGAGATAACCAAGGTCAGACTTAATAACATGTTAAGAAACTTAACGGCCACAAAGTGAATACCTTTCACCTCTTAGATTGATTATTAGAGCCACCAAATCTGGCGAGTAATGTGGTCTTGTGAAAATAATTTCATACAGACTCAACTTGACAGTTCGCAAGTAGTGAACCACTATTGTAATCAACCAATTGTAAATATTATGTGCTAAAATATAGTCAGGGTTACCAGATTTAATGTTAAAAATCCCCAAAATCTCCAAAGCTTCTTTTTCTTAATTTTTGACAGTAAATTAATATATTTTTCAATTATAAGAAATGTTTGTTAGAAATCCTAAAAAATAGATTTGATCCAAATCGTTAAAATTCGCCAAAATCGCTAACTATTTTCTAAATTGCAAAAAAAAAAAAAAATCATGTCATGTCGCCACATCGAAAATTAGGATGCCAAAAATGTTTTTATATCACCTCGTTTGGCGAGAAATCGCCAGATCTGACAACCCTGATATAGTGAAAACATTTATTTTAAAGTTTCATTAAAAAATGAACACAGTCATCTCACGTTTTTTGGCTTTTTTTAAATAAATATTAATTAGTTTTACTTTACAAATGTCATAAAAAAGTTATTCATTATATTTAAAAGAAAAAGCAACAATCGTATTTATGAAACAATCGTAATTCAATCTAGATTTGAGGATCAGCTTATTTTAAGACACTATACTCATAACAATGTTCACTAACATATGCTTCAGAATTCAAAAAATAATATTCAGTATCAAATATTTTGTATCAAAATTTTTCTCCTTCTTAGGCACTATTTACTGGTAGTATTTACATTTAGAATTTTTCTTGTTACTTTGTTTAATATCTTAAAAAATAAACAACAACAATAAAAAAATGTTTTTATCTTTTGTTTCTATTTGACTTTTTTGTTATGCTTTTCTTTCGAACATTGGAATAAACTAAGTTAAAAAAATTGTTTTTTTTTTAGCACAGAATATGTATGTATATTTGAACACTTGTAGGTGTGTTTATATATACATACATACATACTTCCGAAATTGTTGAGAATCTTATATTGATAATAGTAGCCATGGGACTGTGCAGCAGTTAAAATAAAAATAAAAAAATATTGGAAAAACTACTGAAAAAAGCAAATGTTTAGAAAGTAAAAGAAAAACTGTAACCTAAAGTTTTTTTTTTTTCGTCATTCATTCTATCATTCGTTGCTTCCAAAACAATTGTGTATGGAAAAGAATCCTATGCGTGTGCACTTGTAAACATGTTCCTGTACATACAACATGAGTGTCCTGACAATGGCATGTGTTTTAGGTGGTACGATGATGATTGTTATGCTTTGTGTTGTACTTTCATGAATTTATACAAACACACACAGGACTAAGTGTGTATGTTATTCAACTTACATTCATATACATACATCTTACGGGATATCGGATGTATACACGTATCAACCGGAAATGCAAGTTTAGCACATGTTTTCTCTGTTCTTCCACTTATATGTATGAATGTGGATGGGTAAAAGTTACTATTTCAGTTTCTTTTTATACTTACGTTTCAGAAGTTTTTTCTTTCTATCTGATAATATTTCTAAAAAAATATTATTTGAATGCGAGGGTTGTATTGTGATAGTAGTAAAACTGAAGAGAGTAAAATAAGTTAAGATGTAAGAATGTTTCTTTTTTGCGGTGCAGGATGGAAAATGCTGTTGCGCATTCACTAATAGCCGTCGCTCTTGCGATATGTCGGGCTCCCTCATGAGGAGTATACCGACTAAAAACAATCCTGGTTACCTTGGGGAGTTACTCCACATCAGGACCGCCTTTGAATTACTTCGCTTGTGTCCAAGTCCCCTATTTGTGATTTATCAAGGTCCATCTTTAGTAACAACTCTATCGCCGATTTTAAGACTCTAACTTTTTACTTTCTGTTTAAATTGTCCTTAAGATTCGGTATTGTAGTCCTCTGTACTAATATCTGATGAAAACTTTTTATGGCTTCCAATGATTTATTAAAGATATATCCTTTACTAGGGAATTCACATTCACAGCAGCTTTTTTTTATAAAAAAAATCAACAAATTTTATATTTTTTATTGTGGAGGATCAATGACAATTATGTGTGGAACAATATATCGACAAAATGCTCGCCACAGCTTCGGTGACATACTTCTATCTCATAGTACATCTATTTAATGACCATGTTGATGTTCATCTACTGAAAACGACGATGAGTCGATGTTGGGGGCTTTTCTGCCTCACTATGGCAAATAACAGCAATGTTTTTGGCAGAACAAAATGGGTGACCATGAGTTTGAATTTAATGAAATTTGGGCAATTCTCCCAATTGTGGACACGTTTGGTCGATTATGTTAACCAGAAAAATCACGAAGTTCACAAAATTAATTTTGATTTGAACGTCCATTTTTCTTAAAATGCTTCAACAATTTAAGGGCGTTACTCAATTACATATTAGAATTTGTCAAATATTGAAACAAATTAATGTCAAATTAAGTTAGGCTAAAAGCTTAACGTCAAGGTGTAACTCACAATAAATATATTGCATTATGGTTTCACCACTCTTTATAAATGCAAAATTCTCTTATGCCCCTCGTTTGATGCCAGTTTTATTTTGTTGTTTCTCTTTCATAAACAAAAGCTTAGTTCAGTTTATATAGTGTTAAGATCCTTTCACTATTTTTATTTTACTGTCTGTGTATGCAAACCTTAAAAGTTTTTTCTTTCGTATTTCTGCGTACATATAGAAATAAAAACCAACCCCCAAAACATACTTATACACCCACCAACAACTATACCAACTAATGCATGTGCTTATAAGTACATGCGAGAACAATCAAAGGTGGCAAATGGACATTGTTGCTTCATTCTTTTGTGAAAACAACAAATATCCTCGGTGTTTTCTTAACAGGCAGTTGGTAATTTCAAATCAATGTTTTTTAACAACAATTTTTATCAAGAACTATTAACTAAAAGTTTGTTGTTTCTCAAGCAAAAACAAAAAAAAAAATTGGAAAAATGAAATATTTTTAATTTCCTTCTTTGAAAGGGTATATTCGTGTGTCTGGCTAGTCATACATACAAATATACTGTTTTTTTTACATTTTTTTTGCCGTTGTGTTGTTTTACTCTTACGAAACTTTCCTCTTCTTACGGAAAAAGTTTTAATCAAGTACCTGATAAACTTGTAAATTATTAGTTTCATTGCACGACTTATAAATTGAATCTAGTTCTTTTATTTTTTATTTTAAAAATTATTTTTTCATTCTCTGCCTAATTCAAATTACGAAGTTTCAAGAATACCATTTAAGTGGGTGCATAAACATTGTTTTAAAAAAAGTTATTAAATATTTTACTTATGGTTGGAGAATTTTTAAAGTTTTTAATTAAAGCCTTTTATGTATTTAAGCAAAAAAAAAAAAATATGAGAAAAATATTGTGAAAACTAAATATTTGTTTTGAACAAATTATTTTTTAAGTGCTAGGTTAGGTTAGGTTAGGTTGAAAAGGAGGGGCACTAAAAGCCCAAACCCATGACAGGTATACACTTATGCCCAGCTTAAAACCATAATCATAATTTCTCATAAATAAATATCGGACTAGTTCAAGAACTCAGTCCTCTCAATGTAATTCCCTATAGATCTCCAGTTCGAGTTCCCCAGGTACTCCAAATTTGGCATACTATCCACTGTAAAATTCTCGCATCTACTATGCCCAAACGCAGGACAATGACAGAGATAGTGTATCTCATCCTCTTCCTCGCATGCTCTGCATGTTGTCTCTTCAGATTTTAAGTGCTAACTAATATTCTCCACTTCTTATAGGAAGTTTTGTATTTAGATGCATTATTAGTTGCTAGTTGCAGCTTTAAACTGCCTTTACACCATCTGATTACTCATCTGAATTGAGCTATAAAACATTAGTTTAAAGCACTTCCAGTATCCAAAAATTTTTAAATTCTTTTATTAAGAAAATTAAAAATTTATATGTTTGGATGTAAATCAGTTGTTTGACTCAGATGAGAACTCAGATAGTGTAAAGATAACATGACAGCTGTTTGTACAAAGCATAGCCCATGTTTGCAAAAGCTCAATAAATTCAAATACTTGTGAAAAGATGTTCCTTAAATCAAATGAATTTATTATATTTTATATTTTGTTTCTTAATAAACTGTCCTTATTTACACTAGAGCAGAATTTTCTTCATATACATATTTCGTTTTAAAGATATAGTGTCCTCTTCCTCTCCTTTTTATGCCCACCACCAAAAATATAGTGGGGGTATATTCATTTTGTCATTTGGTTTGCACCACATCGAAATATCCATTTTAGACCCCATAAAGTATATATATTCTGAATTTGGGTTTCATTTTATGACGATCTATCTATGTCCGTCCGTCTGTTTAAAGCAAATTTTTCCAAAATATTTTTTATACACAAGGTTGGATTGGCATTGAAAATAGGACAAATCGGTGTATTAGGAAGAGAATTATAGCTCGTGAAGCAAGAGTAGGTCAAAAAACCATGTTCTTTCAACATCGAATAAAATGCAATTGTGTCAAAACCTGATGACAGAGGGATGAAATTTCGTATGTATATTGCCTGATTAAAAAAATATATTTTCCTGAAAATTGCTCAAATCTATACATTATGAGTTATAGCTCAAAAGGTACCAAAATTTATACCGCATAGTGTCTTTTTCGGTGTATTTAAAATTTAATAAAACTGACAAAATTAAATGTATGATTCTGAAACTTTTCAAGAATTGCTCTTTGATCAAAAGACTTACAACAACGGAAAATAAGGTGACACGCCCAATTTAACGCCTATCTCCCATATAACGCTTTATCTTAAATTCATTTATGTATTTTCTCTATAGACAAAGGTTTTTGGAAGAATAAAGGACTCTATATTGAAATATTTAAGTTGATTTTATCAGCAGAAACTACTTGACACGATATTTAAAAGCTCATAAAACCGACAGAATAAGATGTATGATGATGAAATTTTGCATATGTACATTTATCTTTAATATAAGTATAATTCCAAAAACCTAAGGTGACATGCTTACCTCCCATATCTCCCTTTATCTTAAATTCATATTATTTTTATATAGACAAAAATATTACAAAAAAAAAGAATTTTGTAATGGAATGTCTGAGTTGAGATCAAACATTAATTATAAATTTTTTCATTCCTCTCGGTACCAAATTATACTCTTCAGATTTCGTAAAAATACAACATTGTTGAAAAAAGTCAGTAGTATCATTTTTAATGTAGGAGCTTAATAAAACATGTAAGACTAAATTAAAGGAAGTAAATTAATAGCAAATCGAAGTTACACAAAGAAAGTAAAACATATTTTATTTAGTACAAAGAGAAATTTTGTGCTATAAAAGTACACAAAAATGGTGGTGGGTGTCAAAAATTCGCACAGCTGAATATAGTGCTCTTACTTGTTTCTTTTTGAGTGAGTATCCCCTGAGGAAGAATGCGCACTTCTCAGATGTAAGTAATAAAAAAATTACTTCTCCTATCACTTTTCGAGGATTATAATTCCGCGATCCTATAATGGACATTGTTGAAAAAAGTCAGTAGTATCATTTTTAATGTAGGAGCTTAATAAAACATGTAAGACTAAATTAAAGGAAGTAAATTAATAGCAAATCGAAGTTACACAAAGAAAGTAAAACATATTTTATTTAGTACAAAGAGAAATTTTGTGCTATAAAAGTACACAAAAATGGTGGTGGGTGTCAAAAATTCGCACAGCTGAATATAGTGCTCTTACTTGTTTCTTTTTGAGTGAGTATCCCCTGAGGAAGAATGCGCACTTCTCAGATGTAAGTAATAAAAAAATTACTTCTCCTATCACTTTTCGAGGATTATAATTCCGCGATCCATTATAGCATCGACGGTCATTATTTAGTATTTATTTATTAATTTATTTGGTAATTGCAAAGCAACAAGAATGTGTCTTATATTATGGCATTGGTTTGTAATTTGGCACACGCATATAAATTCCACTATAATTAAAATAACAGTAATACATTTAATTAAGAAAGAACAATAATTAAACATTACTTGCAAAAATAATAAGTACTAAAAAAATTAATAAATAAATAAATAAATAAGAATTACAGTTAGACAAGAAAATTTGGTTAAAAAAATTAATATTTAAACCTTAAACACAATATACAAACATCTATATATATAAAAGTGAAACTGTAAAATCGATCGGACTCAAACTTTAACAAGTTATTGTACACATTCCAGGGAGTGTTTATGGGTGGCAAAAAGGTGGCGGCGCCACGCCCATAAAAAATAATCATTATTAGCTACTTGCACTTGACCGATTTTATTGAAACTTTGCACACATATTGGGCTGTCATGATTTTACAATTTCGTGATTAGAAAAGTGGGCAGTGCCACGCCCATAAGAAATAAGTTAACATTTTTGAGGTACTTGCTCTGGACCGATTTTTGTGAAACTTTGCGCACATATTGAGTTGTCGGGACTATACAATTTCTTGATTAGAAAAGTGGGCAGTGCCACGCCCATTAAAAAAAGTTATAGTTTTAAGCTTTTTGCACTTGATATTTAATTTAAATTCAGAATGCATTTTTATTCATTAAGGGGCGTAGCAACGCGCGCCGGGCTTTTCTAGTTATTTATATTAATGAAATATAATGTAAAAATAAAAGTTACATTAAAGAAAAACAAGTTTTATCCTCTATTTGACCTGTAAAATTTTATTTGTCTATACAGGTATGGTGGCTTTCGGTTATATATAATTTTATGCAAAACTAATAACTTACGTTACTTTAGTAAATTATCAAACGTAACGTTTAAATTTTTTTTTTTAATTGGGATATACCTCTGCGTATTTTAATAACAAATACATATCTTGCAATGTTGTAATATGTTATGTTAAGCCTTTGCCTGCTTACAGCGTCACAACTAGTAAACAGCTCACAACCATGCATAAGATTTGGCAATAAATATGTTTTGGCGAATAGCATTCTAATATGAATTGGCGTGAAATATTGCGACATCCAGAAATGTCGTAGTATATCAAATATTTTCTCACAGGTTATTTTAATATGATCCGACCAATTTAATTCCTTGTTAAACATAATATTATTACAAAAATTTTATTAAAAAAGTTTTATATATTAACTAAAATTATTTCATTATTATTAATTCTTCCAACATTTCGCTAACAAAAATATTTCCTGACGATGCTACACAACGGAGTAGCGAAATATTGGAAGAATTAAAGATATTGTTAAAATAATTAAAAGACCTCGAGCTGAAATAATTTTAGTTAATATTTAAATTAAAAAAGGTCAAAAAACTAAATAATTATTTTAAATAAGTTTTATTTTAATGCAAATGTGCATACCATTAACATTCCTAGCTCTTATACCTATAAGTCACAGAAATTTAAAAAAAGTTCTAGAAAAAGTATTAAAAATATGTTGAAGCTTGGGTTAGCTAATATTAAATTGAAACAAATATTATGCACCAAAATTATGATGGAGGACTATAAATTGGTTTGTTTGTTTTATTATCTCGAGAAAATTTAAATTTTTTTGCACTTTTATCGTAAAAAGAAAATATTTTGAGTTCTTTTGTTAAACGCAAAGTGTTTGTTTTCTTAAATGACGAATAATTTCAAGAAATAAACCTGTTAACCTGTTAACTCGTTCGCTTTATATTTATCAATTTAAAGTTTTTGGTCTCTATACAAAAACACAAAAATGATTCTACATATAAAATAATTTTTAAAAATTTTGATGTTAGTGTTCACAGTCCACGATTTTGAATAAATACCTGTATTGAATAGAATTTTTGTATATCTGTATGTCTTTCTGTCTTTCTGCCTGTGTTTGGTAGGCTCAAAATTCATTGGTTGGATTTTAAAGAAATTTAGTCTGGGCGTATCTGCCTGGGTTCACTACTCTATTACTTTGTTGCAGCCTCAAATTATTATTTTTAAAATTGATAATTGTGCAATCCGCATTGAAATCATGTTGCTTCTATTATTATTATTATAAGCAATGTCCTAAAAAACGTTTATTTTAATTTCACAATTAAATTACTATTTCAAAATCAGTTTACAACGTAATTTCCCCCTCTATGTCAATCAAACCAAGCAACCCCACATTCCAAAAGTGCAAAAAGGCAAAAATAATACGTGTTTAAAAAATATCGGCCTTATTTTATTACATCTCTTTGCAACATGCTTAAGCAGGTAAAACATATGTGTGATAATGTCCATTAAAAAAAATTATTTAAATATAAAAGGGATTTGAATTCTAAAAAAAATCCTTTCAATTAAATTAAATATTAACTTAACCGGAAATATACTTACTTACACATTTATGCCATAAAAAACATCAAATAATCAAACATTACCACACATTACTGGCAATAAGCAGTTTAACTTGACAGCAAGAAAGGTACGTTAAAAGCCAGATTTTGAAATGGAAAAGCTAAGCAAATACAAATATGGCAAGAAGGGGTGAAATTAAATTAAAAAAAAACAAATGAAAATAGAAATGAAAAACTTATAGGTGTAATAGTGAGCATAATAGTTGACTATTTAAACATGTTTAACACATGTGCACATAAACACCTGTAGACACATACATATAAATACAGTAATGTCTGGACCGATACATTGCAAAAATAAAAAATAAAACTTGACGATACTTAAACAACGGAAATCAACACACCCAAACAATCCCAACGGAAACGGAAAGAAGAGGGGAAAATGTTTTTTTAAAAAATAAACAAAATAAACACGTTATACCAACAAACACATATAAAATTTAATGTTTCCAATTTCCTGGTCTTACTATAACAGTGGGGTATGATTTGGGGATTATTATTGTTGTAGTTGTTGCTGCTAGTAGCAGCTACCAGCCAGGTAATAACGGAATCAGTAAAAGGCAAATAAAAAACAAAATGTAAAAAAATATTGTAATAAAAATAGGTGTAAAAATATTTTAATGCACCATTATGGTAAAAAAAAATAAATATATATTTTTTTTAAACATAAACAGGAATAAATGAAAAGTTTTTGTAGAAATAAAAAAAAATAATTATTATAACATACACAATACATGGTAGACGCACAAATGATAATGTTTTCTAATTAGAATATTCATTTTCATTATGCTGCAGTATTGTTGGCATATAAAACAAAAAAAAAACACAGTTATACTAAATGAAAATTTGTTCAATGAAAGAGACTTAACTGAAATCTTCTCTTTTGGGTTAGCGAAAAAAATAAATAAAAATTTAAATTTTTTAACATTTACTGATTACCAATGTGAAGTAGGCGCTAAAACCCCACCAAAATATTTCACTACACTTCTTGCGCTTCTTAAAACACTGCCCTATTTCCAATACCATCTTCCTAAGTCTATTTTCAATTAATAATACTGGTCTGCAGAAAACTCACCTTTAAATAAAAATACGTGAACTATAAAGACTTTGACGCGCTTAATTCAAATCCGTTTTATGTTTTTTTTATGGGCATGCCTAATAAGTATTTCGCCCGAAACAAGACGGTTATTCTGATACATTTCATCATAACTTGAGAACGATTAGTCCGATTTTTATGAGAGTACCTGCATAGTTAAAAATAAAATTTACTTTAAGCCAACAAAATTTTTTGTTTTATAATATTAAGCAGTAATTCAGAAATAAGAGAAGATATTTTTTAAGCAAAATAAATACTAGTTATTGTTTTCAAATCTTTATAAAATTTTTCTTTTGTTAAGAAAATAAGTTTGTGGTTTTTATTTTAGCTGTTTTATTATACTCTTCACAAGACAGTGTAAAAGGGTATATATAGGTTTGTCATTCCGAATGAAATTTCTATTCATTTTCGACCCCATAAGGTATATATTTTCTGAAAGCTTGTGAATAGGGAAGTTGATTAAGCACCATCCGTCTGTCCGTGTGTATGTTGAAATAAACTTTTAAATACCCACAACACAGAAATATTTGGGAGCAAATAGGTATTGGAAATTAGCATAAGCGCCTTATAACTTTCTGAGATGTGAGCAAACAAGCACGACTGCCTCTGTTTTTTCGCTTATTTTTATCACAAAAATCAAAATTTCAAGTCCTAGGATAATTTGTAGACACGGTTATTACTATTTCTAAATTTGGTATACCTCTCGAGATTTTTATGAAAAATTTGACAAATTGGTCACTAACCGGCAAAGCTATAGGTAAAAGTTATTTGAAAAAATATATTTTGTAAATATATAAAATTTTTTCAAACTCCTAAACAATTTTTGAACACGCTCAAGATACCAATTAAAAGCCGTAGAAATTATTTCTAAAGAAAACTAACAGATCTGTCTGAAACCAGCCTAGAAATAAGCACCAAAGTACAACTGCTTCAGTGTTATTCTGAAAATTTACAAACGGGAATCGATATTTTTCAGTATCTATACAACAGAGAGAGTCAATATGGGGATCAAATGAAAGGGCTTGAGTATTTAAATATAGTTAGCTGCGAAAAGAAAAAAAGATGGCGTCCTAAATCAAATGGCGAATATATGAGTCAAAAATAGTAGAAACGGCTTTATCTCCCTCAACCCCCACAATATTGATATCAAATAAAAGGGCTTGACCAGTACAATGTAGCAAACTATTAAAAAAGTGTAAAATCCAAGATGGCGTCTGAAACAAAATGTGAAAACAAATCTTATTAATTACAACAATATGGATATCAAATAAAAGGGCTGGACTTAGGGGTGCCAGACGTACTGTTTTTAGCAGTACATGTACTGTATTTTCTTAATTGTACTTTTTAATGCACAACACCCAAAACAGTACCCAAATTTACTGTTTTTTCACACTTTGTAATGTTTTTATGAATATTTTTTATAAAACAATAACATTTCTCTATTTTGATATTTGATAAACAAACTTTTACCAGTGTAACAAAATCTAAGATAATTTTAAGCACATCGCTTGTTAACAACGTTGTTATTATAAGTTTATAGTTGATTAAAAAAATAATTTTTAGAAATTGATAGAGAAAAATCATTTCCGAAGAATCTCTATTAGATAGCTCAACTGCAGATGTAAAAGAAATAGCTTGAACGCCGTATTCCAAACGAAGGAAGCAAATTAGTAATCGACGTAAAAATAAATTTAAAGAGATTTGGAAAAACCACTTCAACTAGCTTGCAAGAGCTAATGAAAAAACCATAGCTATAAGTGAAATAGATTGTTATGATTTCTTAATAAAAAACGTATTTTTTTTTTTCTTTATTGACTGCTTTTTTATCGTGAGTGTACTGTTTTTTCAAATTTCAAATCTGGCTACCCTAGCTTGACTAGTAGAAAAAAGTTAAATATGTAAAAATTAAAAAATCAAAGAAGGCGTCGGAAATAATAATAATAGGCTTAGCTACGATGTGGTCACTATACCTACGTACATGACGGTGAAAGGTATTATTAGTTTCGGTACGGCCTACTTGTTATTTTTTAGATTTATACAGTGTGTTAATTTGTTTCCCAACAAAGCATGTCGCTGAGTGTCCACCACGAAAACGATGGATGTTCTCTTTTCCATCCGTAATATGCACCCAAACTAAATGTTGTTCGACCTACTAAACAGGGACTAAGTAAATGCAATTTTGCTTGTTGACGTATTCAATTAATACAAAATACGATTTATTGATCATTATCAAATTTTGAATGAAGTCTGGATTCTCCTCCGGTTTTTTACGATAACGAATAGCATTATCAAGCCGTTACTGGTATTTGTTGGTTTCAGTTCTTGCACAAAGTGAATTTCATATGGGAACTAAATAGTTTAATGTATTAAAAATTCCTGTTTCTTTCTCGTACCATTTCGATAACAATTCGTGAATAGTTGTTTTGAATAACAAACAATACAACGTTATACTAAGTAAAGATCTAAATTTATAAAATAAAATTAAATTAGTTGTGAAAACAGAGTTTCCTCTTAAATAACATTTTACCAACACAAAACAAACAAATATAAAACAAATAAACACACTTTCAACATAATCCTATTGATACGCTTTTTTATATTCAAAAGCCCAAACTGAAACAAAACGAACAACTTTAGTGAGATTAAAAGTAGAAAATATGCATCTACTACATCAATATCTCGAATTTTTAGTTAAAGAAATAAATGCACAAAAAACTAAAATCCCTTTTTTCAGACAATCCTGGATCAAATGCAGTAAATGCGCTGGAATGTTACATTAACAACGCATATCC
This sequence comes from Phyto melanocephala, assembly GCA_941918925.1. NCBI lineage: Eukaryota > Metazoa > Arthropoda > Insecta > Diptera > Rhinophoridae > Phyto > Phyto melanocephala. Next base: position 104,134,190 of record OW799235.1, on the reverse strand, counting down.
ACACATTGCCACATGTAAGTGTATAGTATTGAGTGTTTGGCCAAGTTTTAGTGTTTACAAAAGTACTGTGGGAAAAAAGTGTAGGAAATTGAATGTTCAAAAGTATGTGCGAGATTAAGCCTACAGATAAAATGGACAAGTTACGAGCTGTTACCACAGTTTGTATATGGTTTTTGTAGTATTGAATATTGTTTGTATGCCATTATCAGAGTTACAGTGTAAGTCCTTTCCTTTAAACACAACAAGTAGATGGAAAAAGTGTTAAAAATAGAATAGTATGTTGTGTTAAATAATTTTGTTTTAAGTCGTTTGCTAGTTACGGCTAATTAGATAAGCTTGGATATATCAGAACTTCTATCTTTAATTGTAATATATCTATTAAAAAAAATTAAGGCATTTCTATGTTTTGTCAGCATAGAGTTCTTGGAATTTTTGTAATAAAATTCATAGATGAAAACTTAAAAAAGAAAGCAAAAAATGATTAAAACTTATCACAATTTTTTAGTTCACTTTCAAACAGTGCGACCTGTCCAGATCCTGTGAGTAAATTACAAATAGTCATACAAAGTGTTAAATAGAAAAAATCCATCGACGAGTTGTTGTGTTTTAAGCCATTTGGTTTCAGTAAATAAATAAACAAAAAAATCACAAACACACACACACACACACACACACTCATATATGCATAAAAAAAGAATGATGTTGCTTTTCAGCCTTTTGAGGTTCATATTCGTTCAATATCGATGGATGTCATATAAATGAAAACTAGTTAAAATGCATTTAAAAAAATAATACAAGCCTTTTAAAAAGAGTTTAAAGTACTAGAGAATGAGCAAAATATGTTAAAAAACAATTGTTCAGTTTTAGAGTTTGTCATGTGTGTATGTGTGTGTTCTTTTATTAATTTTTTTACTTTAAATCGAACTGTGTTTGTTTTACCGATTATAACGTAAAAAAAAATATTTTTAATATTTTGCATATTTTCTCTAAAAGAAAATACGCATCGATGGTTAAATATAATTCATTTCACCTACAGAATGGTCTAGTTAGCCACTAACAAGATGGGGAAAAGTCAGAATTAACTGGAGTGACAGAAAATTGTAATAATCTAATCTATGTATATACATATATTTTTTTCGTAGTTATAATTATAGCCATAGATTGTTTTTTGTTTTTAATAAATGTGTACCAGTTGCTCGAGGAGTTTTAAATATTGTATTTATCATTTGCAATTTGTTTTCCTAAACCTCTTCGATTTATAATATTTATGTAAAACAAAAGTTAGTTTTTTTGGTGTTTCTATAAAGCAGAATCAGCAAATTCTTTTCCTTAAATCTTATTTACCTTGCATTTACACATGCAAGTAGTGGCATGCAATTGTTTACAATATACAATAATCCAGTAAATTTGCATTAAATTTTAAAAGGGTAACATTGTTTTTCATTTTGACATTTAGTGGCATGCCACTATCAAATTTCAACTCGAATGCAAATTTAGCTGCCACTGGAACTGCCATTGAGAAAAATAATGTGAGTGTATTAGTAAAAAAAATTTAAGTGTATTAAGTTTTTCGAAATCTAATTGGCATGTATAAACGCTAGGTTAGTTCAGGTATATTTAGGTCAGATATATTTAATACTAGAGAATAAATCAATCAAAATATTTTGAATTATTAAATTCAATGAGTTCAATCATGCAAGTAGATCTCTGCATATTGCAAATTTGGCTCTTGGATATGACACAACATACTTTAAGGCTTCATAAATTTCAATAATGTAATTCCGCTGAGTAAAAAAAACTGTTGTCACACAAGTTTAGAATAAACAATGTTCTGTATTGGAACCACCGATATATAAAAGTTTGAGGCACATAATAGCTTATTTTGTGCTCGCAAATATTTCGCTATATTGAGAAGGATGTGTGTTACCTTCTGACGATTTGTGCAGTCTTGTATTAACGGAAAAGTCATCTATCCCCTTGAATATAGAAATTTTTTATGTTAAAAAAAATTATGAAATTCTGGTTTTGTCGAAGGCTAGTTTCAAACGTTGAAATTTAAATTTCATCATAAAGCTTTTGCAAAAGCAACATTAAGCTTATCCTACTAATATAAAAAATGTGAATGTGAATGAACCTACATCAACACAAATTATCACGTTAATCAAGCAAATTTACAAAAATTTGAAAAAATATGTTTTCTGTAGTTAGTTACTTTGTAGTTTAAGGGTTTCGAGAGTAAAAAATTTACACATACTGATGAAAAAAATTAAATCATCCAACATCGTTTATATAATTGTTTTGTGTTAAAGAAATGTTTGCATTTTAAATCCTATCCCTATCTAATATTAATATTTTTATATTTAAATATTTTAAAATTTTTATTCGATCAAGCAAAATTTGGCTAAACAGATTTAAATTAAATTTACCACACAGATATATAATAACCTGAATTATTACACAAAGAGGCTACCTTTCTTCCCGATAAATGTGCAGACGAAATCGCAGGCACAGGATAGTAATAAATATTTTTCTGAACAGGATAGAAATAATGATAGTTCTCCAAATATTATAATATAGACATTATATAAAAATACTAAATGAGATCTTATTACCCTACTTAGTCCTAGTGATAAGAGAGATCCAAATCTAAAACCCAACGAAGCAAATATTACCTTGGTCCTTGTGACAATCTAAGTCAATATAGTTATGTCCATATATAAAAGACAGAAAGCATAAAAAGATAAATTAAATTTGTTAAAACTACTCATACACACGGAGAGAACATTGTTGCAGTACGATCATTACGTTCATATTATATTCTTTCAAACAATATTCGATTTATGAAAATTAGAAAATGAGAGTTTTGCATAAACATTTGATTTATCATAAATATCATTATTTTTACCCATTCTCATAATACCGCTTCATTATTTCCAACGACATCTTTTGAATTTTTTTAGTTAGCTCTATTATACTGGTGAGGCCCTTTTTTTTGATACCCAAACTGTGGGGGTTGAAGGGGACAAAGCCGTAATAACTATTTTTTTTTACCCATATATCCATATATATATTTTTTACCCATATATATATCGAACGCCATCTTGGATTTTAACTTATTAATTTTTTACTCTATTCAACTGTCCAAGCCTTTTTGTTTGATACCAATATTGAGGGGGTTGAAGTGGGTATATTTATAAAATAGGCAGCCAATTCATAGCACAATTGAGCAAAGTGAGCTTCATACAATTTTCTTATGCTTTTTGATTCAGTCGAAGATGAGAAATTGTTTTTTAGGAAACAAGAGTGTTTAATTTTGATATCTGAAATTAGTACAAATATAATTGATATTTTTTAAATATTTTTTTTAATGAAGTAATTGTTTTTATATACATATTTTTTTTTCAAAAGTTAATTAAAATAGATTAGATTAAAACATAAATTAATAAATAAAATTCATAAAATTATAATTATCCAAACCAAAATATTTATTAAAAAATAAAAACATAACAATTAATGTATTTTAATTAAAAAAGAACATTATTATTTAAATCTTTGATTTAAACTGTTTAAAAAATCTTTCTTTCGGTTGAAAGCGTAAAATATTATAAGAATAAAAAATGCTGCATCATGTTTCCAAACGCTTGACTTATTGTTTACTGGGTAATCCGCTTACAGCATACAAAAGCATTTTACAATTTGGTTGACTATGATTTAAAACTACTAGATTTGCACTATATACATATAAGTTTCTTATACGCCATTTTGTAGTGGCGGCCCTCTTTGATTTTAAATTTTTCTCTTATCTGTTGCTCAGAAGCTGATGAAAGTCGTTTTTTTTGTAAATTATAGGAAAAACAACAAAGTATTTATATTTTTGTGGTTAAAATTCAGTTATTTTCAAACCGTTTTTATACATTTTTCTCAACACTTGGTTTGTATTTTGGTGGCTCTAACGTGTCCAAAAATTAATTAGAAGCTTAAATGACTTGATATGGTTTTCAAGAAAAAAATCATACCCCGATATGTGTAAAACAGTGATACCACATACAGTTCTGTGTTACATGTGAGGGCTTCTAAATGTTGATTTCCACTAGGGCACGAATAGGCGGATATTGCTCAATCAAGTTTAATACTATCTGAAAATAAATATTTAATGGGGTCGGAAACTAATATTCTAGAAATTAGAAACGAAGCGACATAAATATATCTGTGGCTTGGAGCTAAAATGGCCAATGTCACTTTTTTGCTCTTTTGAGTTAATCATTGCATTAGATTTGTTTTCTTGCTCTTTTTCATTATGGTAAAACAGCTAAAGTCATACTTAACCCAGAACAGTTTCATAAATAAAATGCTGGCCAATGTCACTATGAAAGCATATATGAAAGTTAAAGTTTAATTCCAATTTTCTCAAAAGTAAATATTTTGACATTGGCCCTTTTAGCTCCAAGCCACAGATATATACTTTTGGTATCAGAGGTGAAATTATTGAGGCTTTTAAATTAACGGGGTACGAATTATCGCGGTTTAACTGTTACAGCAAAAAACTGTTATATTATATTAATTTAAAATAATTTGTAGACGAGTAATTTATATCGTATTGTGACTATAATGAATTAATTAATGTCCATTTGTACCATAATATGATAACTTTATGACACTTTAGTTAAACATAAAAATTATAACTTGCAAACATTATCGGCATTATGTATAATAACAAACTGTGTGCTAACTAACGAGCTGCTATCTTTTCCTTATGGAAAATTTCCCATAAAAACGTTAGCAGCTTGTTTGTTAGTTCACGGTTTGTTTTTATCTATAATACCGTATATGTTTAAGCAACAAACAAACGATCCAATCACAGTATGGCACTGTTAGATTACGATCACCTTAACTATGATCCGTTTTAAGTTCATCTTAGATTTTGAAAACCAACACTAATAAAGTGAATCAATAATATAATTTACAATATTATTCACATACTTACTGTTGATATTTGCCACTACCAGTCATATTTTACATTATATTTTTACTGTCCTCTTAGAAAATTTAACATTACAAAAATAAAAACTTAAAACTGTTGCATTGGCAAGGGAACAAAAAGAAAATTAAAAAAATAAACAAAAAGCAAAATAATGATTTTACTGAATGACCCTTAACTCTCATGTAATAAATATTATTGTATTCTATTAAAGGTTTTTTCTTTTCATCTTGCTTAAAAAACATTCATCATAAAATGGTTCATGTTCATGATTTTTTCTATTGTATTATTTTTGGCAGGACACTTGAAATTTTTGTACATTCATTCACATCTATTTCGTATTGTTTTTTTTAGTTTAATTTCATTTATTTCATAATTTTTTTTTCTGCTTTATAGTTTTGTCTCAATTTCTCCCTCGAAATTTTGCCAGACATTATTTTTGGTTAGAAATATGTATGTGTGTATATAGAAGAGAAACAAATAAAAGGGACAAAGTTTTTAAAATTACATTTAACTAGGAAAAAATCGTTTATCAAACTTAAAAGAAAAAATTTCGGAAAACAAACCTGAAAACGCAACAGAGCCTTTTGTGGAAAATAATGATATATTTTTATACCCTTCACACAGTGAACAAGTAACAGTGCTATATTCGGCTGTGCCGAATCTTATATACCCTTCACAACGTGTAGTCATGCAATAACAATTGTTTGTATCACCATTCATCCCATATGAAAAACGTACATACATATAAAAAACATGCCATTGTAAAATTATTAATTTTCGTATGTATGTTCAAAAAAAAAATAATAAAAAATAAAAAAAAATAAAAAAAAAATTTTTTTGGCTCAGCTGGGATTCGATGCCACGTTTTCTCTATCCAGTATACACGTTTGTATGTATGCTGTTGTTGTAATGTTGTTTTTGTGAAAAAAAATCGAGGTGGTCGTGATTTATTGCTCATATCTCAGTTGTTTATGTACCGATGTTTCAGATTTTCCATACCAATCTACTCCCGAATATTTCTGATATTTTAATACCTCACCCGGGTCCAAGCGATGTCGGGGGCTTCAAAAAGTTGATTTTAACATACACACGGACAGACGGTCAGACAGACAGACTGACAGAGCTTAAACGACTCCCCTATTCATAAGCTTTCAGAAAATATATATTTTATGGGGTCGGAAATGAAAATTGTAGAAATTTCACACGGAATGACAAACCTATATATACAAAATATCACATTTTGCGCTAGTGTACAATCCGCATTATACGACTTTTAATTGGACCCTTGCGAAAGGGTAATACTTTGACACGATTCGAGTACGTAAGTGCAAGTAGCAAGAGTAAAAACTACCTTCCTTTTCCTATTAGCGTCTCTTCAACTTATTATCAGGCAACAACTTCTCTGCCACCCCTTTATATAAAGGATGTTGAGTATGCTTCCGTCTTGTCTGTAAGGTCGTTGTAAGGTGCTAAGTCCATCATTATCTGTCTTAAGTAAGTGATCTGTTCATTTTCTCTGCCTTTAGTGGACCGTCAGTTAAACACAAGCCTGACAGTAAACATAATATGAAAACTACAGCACCGTCCTACTATCATCCAAAATATCATATCCTTTATGGTTTCCTGAGACCATATAGATTTATGGTCTCCTAAAACTCGTCCACTGCAGTGTTGGAAGTAGGCTGTACTACGTTATTGGCTTGTTTTTCGATTTCTATGGCCCCGAATCTTAAATCCCTTTACAACAAAAAAATATAAATTGGTTTGAAGTTTGCCCATGAGCTAACGGAGCAAAAGATAAATTATCTAAAGTGAACAAAACAGTCTAACAGATACGGCACGTATCCACCTCAGTTGTGCGATAATTAATTATAACTCCAGCGATTGCAGCATTTATTTACGAAATTGAAAATGTGTTGTTAGGTCTCTAAATTGGGTATCATCGTAGTTTGCCTGGGAAACGCCGAGACCATCTAACCTTACCTATGTGATGGTGGCCTATTTCACCGTACTTAAGAGAGTTAAACGACATTGATATAAGTCAATAACTTTACATAAAAATATTACTAATGATTTTTGGTTATATTACCTCGTGCGCGGACGCCCACGACACAAAATTAACTCTACAGTTGTGTCATTCGATTATATTATTGGATTATATCTCAACAACCTTTTCCACGAGCAACAATGTAATTTAAATGAGTTTAGAAATTAAATAAACTAGACTGTTGGCAAAAATGAGGAAAAGAAATGTGTCGCAGGCAAGTCTACTGAACTTCGATCATTTATAAAAGTTCAGAGATTTACTTAAAACAATTTTATATGACACTAGAGAAAAGGAAATAGGTAGTGGATAAATTGCATTGCATTAAATTTAAGTACAAAAACATTATTTTAAACTTGTATTTAAACTTTTCGATGCTAAAGAGTTTTATATGTACAACTATCCTTGATCGCCAGATATAATGTGGAATAAAAAATTCTATAGGAACAAGTAACACAGATAACTTGCTAATTTAAAAAAAAAATTGTTTGACTTTTATGCTCCGTTGAAAAGGAATTTTATATTCGACATACGTATAAATTATTGTGAAAACAATCCGTTAGCATTATTAAATAGGTGAACTTTACTTTGTCGTACCTAGTATTTAAGCCAAGTTAATATTTACATATACACCTACACAAACATATAAAGTTTTACATCTTTGTGAGACATCATTAAATAGAACAAAAAAAAAAAAAAACAACGCGTAAATCCCATTGCAACTATTGTATGAAGTTCTGTGGACTTGAACTGTGTCACTTGGCTTTGCCACTGTTTTGAGTATAAGCCAAAACGAAAACAACAATAATAACAAAAACTGCAACACCATCAGTTAGTAGCTACCATTATTTGTTTAAAACTGAGTACGCTACTAATATGTACTAAATAAAACTTTAGCTATTTCCGCTATTTGCTAAAAGTTCTATTTGTCCCACTCTACTCTTTTTTTAAACACTTAAACATGACATCTAAAATCCTTTGGGTTCTTTTTTCACAGTTATACTACAGTTGTATACAAATATATATGTTTGGGAAAATTATCCCCAGAGATCACAAAAAATTCACAGTAAAAAAGTTTAAAACAAGGAAAAACAAGTAAAAGCGCTATATTCGGCCGTGCCGAATCTTATATACCCTTCACAACGTGTAGTCATGCAATAACAGTAAATTCACGTATGTATGTTAAAAAAAACAAAAAAAAATAAAAAATAAAAAAAAAATTTAAAAAAAAAATTAAAAAAAAAAAAATTATTATATACATATATAATATATATAAAACAAAAAAATAATAAAAAAAAAATTAAAAAAAAAAAAATAAAAAAAAATAATAATAAAAATATATATAATATATTAAAAAAAAAATAAAAAAAAAATAAAAAAAAAATAAAAAAAAAATAAAAAAAAAATTTAAAAAAAAATTTAAAAAAAATAATAAAAAAAAAATTAAAAAAAAAAAATAAAAAAAAATAATAATAAAAATATATATAATATATTAAATAAAAAATAAAAAAAAAAATAAAAAAAAAATTAAAAAAAAAAATTTTAAAAAAATTTAAAAAAAAATTTTTTTGCCTCAGCTGGGATTCGATGCCACGTTTTCTCTAACCAGTATACACGTTTGTATGTATGTATGTTGTTGTTGTAATGTTGTTTTTATGAAAAGAAAATCGAGGTGGTCGTGGGTTTTTGCTCATATCTCAGTTGTTTATGTACCGATGTTTCTGATTTTCAATACCGATCTACTCCCGAATATTTCTGATATTTTAATACCTTACCCGGGACCAACCTATGTCGGGGGGCTTCAAAAAGTTGATTTCAACATACACACGGACAGACGGTCAGACGGACAGACGGACAGACGGTCAGAGCTTAATCGACTCCCCTATTCATAAGCTTTCAGAAAATATATACTTTATGGGGTCGGAAATGAAAATTGTAGAAATTTCACACGGAATGACAAACCTATATATACCCTTTTTCACTGTGTGAAGGGTATAAAAAAAATACTCAAACAGAGGGTAGCAGAAATTTCACACCTAAAATTAAAATTAAAAAAAAAGAGGAGAAATTGTGTTCGTATTTATTTCGTAAAACAAATTAAAAAAAATTTTGTTTTTATAAATATTGTTGGTGATGTTGGTAACCGGTGTTGCTTTTTATACAACTTCTTTTTCAGCTGTCTGCTAATGTTATTGGCCTCAAAATAAGTTTCGCTTAAATATCAAGCTGAGGTTTACTTATGTTTTTCACAAACAACAACATGGCAACAACGACAGCAACAACATTTTTACATTATAATTTATTATTTAGTTTAAAAGTTTTACACACACAGTCAAAATTGTAACTATGAATCCTTAGTCCTTAGTGCATATTTTATGAATGTGCGCATGTTGATGTTACCAAAATCTGTTGGCAAGTCCATTATTTATGTGTTTACCAACTAGCCTGTCGGCTGCTTGACTACTGGTAACAAGTTTACTTTACTTAAAGCTACCTACGTACATACAGTCACATACACATACACACTCCTACCAACGTACAGCGGTTTCTTTTGAAACAAATAAATAAAAAATTCATGAAACACACTGCGGTTCAGGGGGGTAAATATTTTGTTTCGTATATTTTGATACATTTGTTGCCAAAGTTTATATAGATTTACCTATATACCGAAGTTGACCACTTCTATTTCCGATTCAAGGCTATCAATCGGTATTCCTTTTTTCACTGTATCAGCAAACTTTTTCATAGTGAGGCTGCTAACGCATCAACTAAATGCGCTGCAATCTCAGCATCCTCCAGGTACATTCTAAGACTACCAATATCCTCGATCTGCATTCCTTTCAGCTGATCTTTAAGTTTTCATATCCTTTATCTAAGGCAGTTATCTAGCTCATTGTGCACCGATTAAATCCCACTACGTTTACTATACTTCTGCGAAGAGGAGCGCCATACGAGCCTGTAAATAAGGGGTTCTCTCCACCTAACTCCGCAGGTTTAAAGACATTTTCCCATCGAAAGACCTTTGCCCGCACCAACCCATTACCCTGAGAAATTCTAGTTGCACTTTAAAGTACACTATAGCATCAAGAAGAAGTTCACATCCATCTGCTACACACGTTTTATAACCGACTGGTAATCTAGTACAATGAGAATTATTTCCCTTACATTCGGCATTTCAACAGATGATCTGAAGTATGCAGCAATCCAAGCGTCTCTTCCTGTTACTCAAGTTACAGTATTAGTTCAACTCAACAGAGTATACACCAGCACCTGTCCTCCCGTTTATAAAGGATCCATCATTGTGCATTAATCGATCAGAAGTGATACCATGTGTTATTGCTTTGTATACAATTTGTTAATCTAGCAGCCATTTTCCTTATAAACAGTTGAACGGTAGCAGTGTTATCACTGCTTTTGTTGTTTACGTTGCTGTGGCATGCATTGCGCCACATATACCCATTCAAAAGTTCTCTGAACCCTCTATAAATCCAGTTGCGTAAGTGTGATTGTCGGTATACCAAAAGCTACAAATATATAAAAAAAATTTATTCGTGATTGCCAGTTTTGACGTTCTGTTTAGTTACTCAGTGCTATTATCTACAGTTTCCATCATAGGAAATGGGAAAAAACAAGTAATGTCTTATATTATAGTATTGGATAGTAATATACCATTTTTTTCCAAGGCAACCACTGTGCAACCTTTAAACGTAACTAAAGTCTATTGTTTGTAGATGTTTTTTAACCCAGAAGTTATTTCTGTGTAACAATAAGCTTTATAAAAAAAAAAATCTAATAAAAAAAAGCATTTACATATGATTCGGTAGAGTTTAAAATTTTCTTTCTGTTTTGAATTTCCTTAAAATTATAAGATTTATATGCATGCTCGCTCTAAGGGTCGTAAGGAGTGTTTCTGTGTAGCTTGAAGTTCGTCCGACAGATGGCGCAATATTTAGTTTTTTTTGTATTTTGCCCATTAGCGCGATAACCCTATGCTCTATTTCGCTGGGGCCAGTCACGCGGACCGGGCCCAGCTAGTTAAATATAAAGAAGCAAAATCGTTAGTATTAAAATATTATTAAATTATTAAAATATATCTTAACTGTATTGCCTTAAATATAACTATGCCTTTGTTTCACCTAATATTTTATGTTTATTTTTTTTAATTTTCAATAAAAATAAGCACATCAAAGTTTTCATGAAAAGTTAACATTTAATATTAAAATGAAAACTACGCCTGATTATCGTGACGAAATATATGATAAAACAATATAAAAAATAACTATTATTTGTTTTCGATAACTAAATATTATAAAAGAAAATATAATTTGACCATTGTGATTATATCTTAGCCACATGTCCTCAAAGAATTATTTTCAGATCTGCTGTTATCGTCTTTATTTCGTTCTACGGTCGTTTGGTTTCAATGTCGAGCTGCTTTTTTTTAAATATTATTAAATCTGTGAGATAATAGGCAAATGTCATCTGCGTATTCCAGGTCTTCGAGATTGATATTTATGTGTACATTGATGGCTGTTGTTTGGCAAGATTTAACTGCAAAAACTTGTAAAAGCATATGCAGTTATTTAATATAAACGACTTAAAGCACAAAGGATAGTGCTTAGTATAATAACTTTAAATGTTACTCAGAAAAAAATTTTTCTTATAGAGATTAAATTAATGGAATATTTAATTAGCTTTTTTTTTAATTTAAGCATTTTTTTTTATTTATGTAATAAACTTTTTTTATTGATATTAACTATTTTTTAGTTTCAATTTGTATCTTTTATATAAATAAAAATTAAAACTAATTTTTTAAATTCAGTATTTGTCAAAAATTAATTTGTAGATGTTAAAAGTCCTTTCTCTTCCTGGATCATTTGACCCATAAATAAATTTGTTGTACATATGTCATTTAGAAATGGCTTTTTGGATTTTTTATGAATTTCGGATCATTTTTTGTTAGTTATCGAGAAGTGAAAAAAGTTTGCTTTTCGTTTGAAAATTTCAGAAAAAAAAATGGGAGCAGTTGTACTTTGATGCTTATGTATCTGTTTCTTTGAAACCAATTGTTTTTAAGGAATAATTTTTGATCAAAAATTATTTTTGTCTATATTTTTCCATTGTTGTTTTCCAAAATTATTTGTATCCAAAAATTATTCAGAAGCTTATAAAACTTATTTTTACCTTTCCAACTAATTTTGGCCTTTTGTTTACTGTTAAGTGACCAATTTGGAGCAAATGGACATTGTTCAATCAAAATCTTTCAGAAAAATATATAATATTGTTTGAAAATTGATGTATATAACAAACGGAATAACAGAGCTATATATCTGTGGCTTGAAGCTAAAAGGGACAATGTCAAAATATTTACTTTTGAGAAAATTTGATATGAACTTTAACTTTCATAGTGACATTGGCCAGCATTTTATTTATGAAGCTGTTCTGGGTTAAGAATGACTTTAGCTGTTTTACCATAATGAAATAAAGCAAGAAAACAAATCTAATGCAATGATAAATCAAAAAAGTGACATTGGCCCTTTTAGCTCCGAGCCACAGATATAACCTTGTTACTAGGGTGATCGACTCGGTTTTACAACCCCTTTCAGCTGGCGGTTTTTTCTAAATGTTGATTTTTCGAATATCGGATACACCGGTTTTTTTTATCCGAAAAAGCCGGTTTTTTCTTTTTTTTAAAGTTTATTTTCATATATCTTTGTAACCAATCGTAGCATAGTATATTTAGTACGCGAAAAGTTTCCAAAAATCAGAAAATAAAAACTATTAAATTGTCTTTCATAATATTAAAAGAAATTTAATTGTATATTTGTATTCTATTAGAAGTTTTTCTATATATTAAATTTTGAAAAATTGAAATTTAATTGTTATTTAAAAAACAAATGTAAAATAATAAAAATATAATTTTTTTATAAGATATAAATCTAACGTTAAAAGTTAAAGATAATTGAAGCATAAACTTAGCTGATCGATCACTTTTAAGTAAAAAGTGTAGTTACAATAAAGAAAAAACAATGGCATTGAGTGTCTGTCAACTTAAATTTCAATTAAACCATCGAACAAAATAGTTTATGCCTATATTTGAATGTCTGTCAGGGGTATAAGAAAGAATTTTTTAAATTAAATTTTAAAGATTTTCTCCCTAGCCTTAAAAATTTATTTCAAATTACAGAAATCATTTCAAACAAAATACGTTAGTGCATATTAGTTTAAAAGATCTATTTAACATTTACAAAATGTACAGAAGGAGAATTTATAACAGGCTTATAAAAAGTCTTATTTATTTATGTATTAATTTGTTGTTTTTATTTATTTTACTTGTAAAGAGTACCTTTTATCCTTAAATTAATTAAAACTAAATTAGTCAACTGCATTCATGTCAGTTTTTGCGTTATTGTGCAGCCAAACGTATATAAACTGTAAAATTTTCATATATAGATATAAGTTTTATTATAATCTTTTTTTACAATATTTTTTTAATTTTTTCTTTAAATTTTATATTTTACATATTCGAACCGGTTAACCGGTTTTTCTCAATTTTCAAAATAGCAACCGGTTTTTTTTTTGAAATTAAAATTTCAAACTATTTGAAAGCCGGTTTCTTAAAAAAGTCGAATAATCGATCACCCTACTTATTACCAAAGATGAAGAAAATTTAAAAAATTAAAAAAAACTCATGAAATTTTAAGGCAAAATAAATTAAAAATAATAGTTTTATCAAAATAATTTGGGTGAATTTCGGCCTTTAAAAGACTTTGTATGCTTTAACTTCACTATTTTGAGCTAAAATGTTTTCAGTGTATTTAATTTGTTTACTCATGCCAATTAGTTTTATAACTTGCTTCTTTTTATCGTTATTCTCATCAGTCTGAAAATGTCATCAGCAGTCAACTGTCATGTAATCCATCAAAACCATTAACAAATAATGTCAATAAACTAATTATAGTTTTAATCAAACAGTTTTTATAATATTACACCTTTTCAGTCTCTTAGGAAATCCCCTAACTTAGTTGAATATTTCATTATTATCTGATCTGCCTTTTTGTAATGCTAAATATTTATTAATATCTATTTTGCCAGTTTACTAACGCAATTTGCTTTGTGAGCAGTATAATGCGGTTATATTCCAAGAACTGCAAGAACAGGAAATTCCTAAAAATTACAAACTAATTTACTTACTTAAGTTTATCTTTACAAGACAGATGAATGTATACATACATATATCTACACGTATGTACATATATGTATGTCTAGTTATTTAATGTATGATTAGATATTATTGTGTTATACATATACATGCATGCACATTATGTTATACATATATTAAAGCATAATTATTATATTTTCTAGATAATTAAAGTGACAATTGTCATGTCAGATTAACATTAACACATTATAAATCATGGGTGCAAAACACACAATTTCATCGTTTGTCATAATGTCAATTAATTTCTCCATGTGTTTCTTGTCATGACTCTTAAGCTGGTGGGTGTTTTTTGATTTTCTTTAAGTTCCTATTTATTTTTTTTATTTTGTTACATCTTTTTTCATTTATTTGTTTTGTTTTCTGAGTAATTAAGAAGTCTGTTATTTTATTGTTGCGTGTATAAATATTTATTTAATTTGGTTAGATTATAAAAATGAAAAATGAAGCACTTGATGTGAAGGATGTGTAAAGAAAAAAACAATTCCAAAAAATTGTTTTATTTCTAACATGTGAAGCGTAAATACATACATATGAGTAATTTTTGCTTTTTGTTAAATTTATATTTATGATACAAAACATGTAGTAATTGCAATTAACATATACATACATACATATGTACATAGACATATATAAACATATTTGTGTGTTTTTGGCACTTTAGATGAAAGTGTATGCAGATAATTAAAACAACGTTAAAAACATCAAACCCAGGCATTATAATTGACTTTTAAAATCGTCCATATGTTTATTAAGTGTAAGTATGTATTACAAACAAAATTTTAATTATTGTCTTCTCTCGTATTTAATTTATATCCACATCCAAATTGTAATGATTCAAATAAGGTTTAAGTAATTTTATTGTTCAAACTTTAAATACTTTAGCTTTGTAAAAATAATAAATATATTTAAGCTACATACAGTGTTTATTGCCGTGATCCTTTTACATTATTGTAAGCATCAAAGAATAATTTAACATTCATAAACATGTATGTATAAAGGGTTGAGGTATGCCAATCACAAAATTTTGCGGATTTTTCTAAAAGACAACCCAACAAAATTATTTTCGAATTTTGTAAGCAGTGCAGACTTTATTCCTTTATCGTATTGCATTCATAAATACTTTTAAATCGCTTGCATGCGAAAGCCAAACAAAGTGGTATTCTGTACTGTTCATTATTTCAGCAGTAGAAAAAATACGTTTATTTCAATAGTAACTTTTTCTTTATAGGTTTCCCTAACATCTTTCAGCAGTGCGTAAGGGGCCATGAAAAGTATGAGTTGATTCATTTCACTTTCAGCTTACATTTTGAATGCATTTGTATTGTTTTCTTATATCAATATGTTCTAATAATATTACATGTACTGTTAGCTCTTTTAAAACTGACTGTCATTAACTTACAGTTGTTTGATTGTTATGCACGCAAAGAAAAAATATGGTTGTGGTAACCATAATCGAAGAGCAACTTAGTATGATTAAATTGTATGATTGCGGTTAAAATATACAATGGTTGCCAATTATTATGTTTATTATTATATCTAATTGAAGCATAATGCAATAAGAATATATACATATGATTACATTTTAAATCGACAATCTTTGCTTTTTTTACGGCAAATTATTGTCTTTTGCTTTTAGTAGGATATAATAATTTACTTACCTTTTTAGTTGCAATTTTGTTTATATGCCAGTTTTTCCAATTTTTTAAAATTTTTGTATATTTTTTGATATCTCAAACTTTTAAAATAATAAAAAATTATTCAGCAAGAAGAAGAACTGTTGCAATCAAATTATTATTAAAGAAAATTATAGCTTGATTGCTTGGTAATCATACTATTGTCTCACATATTATTTAATATTTATTTATTTATTTTAAATTCTACTGAATACAATGTTATTTTTGTCGGATTCGTTTTTTTTAAATCATTCTTTTTTTAAACAACAACCATATCAAAATATTTAGGAAAAACAAACATTAAATGATACAATGCAAACAAATGCTTGGTTATTATGCCGTTTAATTAAAATATGACTTTGGTAAGGGGAAGGCATGAATAAGTTGTTCCTGGTAGGAATGAAATAGGCTCTTATTAATTACTAAAAAGAGACAAACGATAATGCTTTCTAGAAGCGATCTGGGAAGCAAGCACTAAAAATACTAAATACTACTGAATACAATGTTATTTTCGTCGGATTAGTTTTTTTTAAAACATATTATTTTTAAACAACAACCATTTTGAAATATTTAGAAAAAATAAACATTAAATGAAACAATGCAAACAAATGCTTGGTTATCGTGACAACATATATGATGAAATAAAATAAAAATTACTATTATTTGTTTTCGACAACCAAATATTGTTGCAGCGAATAAAATATGATTATCGTGATCATGTCGTAACCATGATTTTTCTGTATGTATAGTATTAAAATAACTCACAAAAACATGGTGACGTACCTATAAGCTTTAACACATTTTTAGAAGATCCGTTAAAATAGCAATTGAAAAGTGTTTTTAGAAAATTAAATATAATAAATTCAGAAATAATAAGAAATGTGAAAAATGGATTTTTAAGAAATATTCAAAAGAATCATAGAGATTCATTGATTTTGTGAATCATAAGAATAAACACACTTTGCAAGAAGTGACATGCATATATTAACAACAGTCTCGACAACATGCATAATGCAATGATAATAATATTATTACAAAAATTCATAAGGTGCACTAAGTATTTCGGTATGTATGTGAACAAGTTTTCTAAAAAAAGTACGTGTGCAGTCATCTTATAAAAAAATTTTATTAATGTAAAAAGTTCAAACATGGGAATCTAAAAGCAAGATACCCTGATTGGATTGTATGATCGTAATTAAAATATATAACGTTTGCAGGTTATTATCCAATCATATTATGACTATAAGTAGTACATTAAATCCTTGCTCTCTTCTTAACAAAATCTTGTTATTTTCTATAAATTATTTTTTGATTGTAAGTGTAATTTTAATTACAACTTTTTATAAAAATATTTTTTTTCTTGATTAATTAGGTAGTTACAATTGATTAGGTGATCATGAACTGTTCTTTTTTCAAGGTCAAGATTTTATACATTTTCCCTTTTTTCCCATAATTTCCAACTGTCAAACTTCATATTAAAATTTTTTTCACAAAACTGTCTCCAATATGCAAATACCTTTATGTAATTGTATCACGAATAAGAAAAATCACTAAAAACTGAAACAAAAAACTATATACATATGTATTTATAACCAAAAATTTAATGGTTATTTATTATTTTAAATGCATTTGAGTATAAAACAATTTTTGCAAGGACGTCATATTATTTTCGCGTGGCGAAATTATGAAATAAAGTGATAAAACAAAATAAAAATAATTTACTTAATTATTCGGGATATGCTCCCAACTAATTTTTCTATATGCTAGACCAGCTTAAACCCAACAACCAAATAAAATATTGGAAAATAAAAATAATTATTACTTAGAGAGAATATCATTTCGAAGCCATGTTCTTCTCTGCGTACGCATGCGTTTTTAACGATTTAACTAGGTTAAACTCATATTGTCTTAATGTTCGATTATTCGAACAGTAAATTTTACGCATTTTTATAATTTTTTTTCACTTTATAGTTAGAACTCTGATTTAATTTTCTTGTAAAACAAGATATTAGAAGGCGTTGGATTTCAATGTGAATATACAAGTTCTTACCCATTTCACTTCTGCTTTTGTTACAACGAAGAAGCAAATTTTGATCTATATTAACTTTCTTTTTATAGTTATATTTTTGAAAAAACTTGAATATATTTACACTTTAAAAATTCTTGTCTTGTAAGGAATTTTTCTTTAGACTAAAGTAAATAAAAAAGATCAATAAAATTAATACTGAATCCACA
Organism: Phyto melanocephala; assembly: GCA_941918925.1. Taxonomy (NCBI): domain Eukaryota; kingdom Metazoa; phylum Arthropoda; class Insecta; order Diptera; family Rhinophoridae; genus Phyto; species Phyto melanocephala. Next base: position 104,116,035 of record OW799235.1, on the reverse strand, counting down.
AATAGCCAGAAATTAGGATAAAAGACTCAAGATAAATCTAGTTTTTTTTTTTGTCATTAAAAACCAAACTTGATGCAAATCAGAACAGACTCTAGTAAATAAAATTTTCCATAGCTGAATATTGTAATTTTGTTTATATTTAATTGCTTTTAAATTCGCAAACACAAATGTTTAGTTTTTAATAATTCATACGAATAATCAAGAAATTTTTATTTCATTAAACCTTCCTGCTTTATGCAATTTCATTTAAATAAAAAAAAAGAAAAAAAAATTTACAAACAGTTGAAAACCTCAATACTTATAAAGGCTTTCTCTGTACGAATGCACCTTTTAATGTTGAAATAAAAATCACAGGTGTTTTTTTATTGGATTGTAAAAAAGACCTGTTCCGATGAAGTATGCAAGAAAATATCTATCAAATCGTCTCTTAGGCTCAAACGACCGACCATTACGCTTTTAGTGAAATTTTCCATAACTTTTTTACAGTAATGTGGCTAAGTCTCACCGATGACGTGTTGGATCTATGATTTTGGCTCAGGGATTGCTTCAAGTTTATACGCATAAGGTCAGGGTTTAACAAAACCGCAAAGAAAAAAATCATATGGCCTTAAATTGCATTATCTTGGTGGCTGGTTAATATCAGAATTTCCTGAAATAATTTGTTCTAGAAACCGTTGCTACAATAAATGAATTGTTGCATGCACAGTGTTGCAAGTGGCGTTATCGTACTGAAACTACATGTTGTCCATATACATGCCATACAATTGAGGCTACAGGAATCTGTTACTGAATTACCCTGAATACCGTTCGAATTCACTGCCATTTCGACCTCATCTTCAAAAAGGTAAGAACCAATCATGTAACCTGACTAAAATACACACAGCACTAGACAATTTCCCTTTATGAGTGCATTTGTTTTGCATGCGAATTTTCTGAGCCCCTTATTCAACAATTTTGTGTATTCATTTAACCATTCAGATGAAAATGAGGTTTGTAGGCGAGAACAAAAATATTAAAAAAAATTATCATTGACTTCACTTCATTACCTATAGCATGCAGTTGGTTTGCTAAGTTGTAGAATAATCTGAATTTTGTAGGCATGAAGCTGGAGGTCCTTTATCAAATTTCGTTGCGCAGTTACTGCATTCAATAGCTATCAAAATATAGCATGAAAATTCTAATAATAGATTTATAATAACGCACATAACCGAATGCCATAATCTACCTTGTTTCTTTTTTTGTAAGTTTTCTTTTTTAGATGCAATAATCATAAGTTCGGAATCCATATAGAAAATAAGTATGTTGTATCACATATAATTCTTGCAATACTAGACTTGTACTGTTTTTTTTCACTTTAATTGTATTGTATTAATCAAACCAAAAAAAAATGTTTTTATTTTTTTATTTCTAAACATTGTGTAATTTGTCAGGCTTTAAATAAACAAAATCAATTTGAAAATTTGAATGAAGTCCCAAATATAGTATTTGAAATTTGTGAGAATCCAGGCTATGCCGGGTACAAATATTTAGTTTTTGCATGAAATTAAAACTCTTTTCACTAGTAATTGATAGACATACTGATTTTTTATTTATATTTTTTTGTTCTGATTTTTCACTTGTGTAAACAAAATTAATTATAACTCATCATTCGAATGAAATGTTAATGAATCAATAAATTAATAAATATCTATCAAGTGCTTGTTATACATTATATCTTAAAATTAGATTGATTGTTTTAAAAAAGGCTGAATATAATGATATTCCGATTTAATGAAAAACTTACAAGCCAAATCAATATGCACACGATTTAAATTTTATTAGTTGTTTTTCCATGTATGAAGTATGTATGCATGTGTTTGTTACCTAAGGACACAAAAATAATTATTGAAAACTGTAGTCCTTATTGCTTTTCATTTGCTATTCGAAAAAACACATCAAATAAAACTTTTTTATAGTTATGGAATAATAATTGATGTTAAATAAACCCCATGCGAGACATTGTTTTCGCGAATGTTTTTGTCATTAAAAATCTTTAGTTTTCAATTTAATATAAGATAAAATGAACACAACTGATAAAACATGAATATTCAGTTATAACATAAAAAGAAAATTGTAAAATGCTTAGAAACCAATTTAAATTTAACAACACGAGGAACTACTTTAAATTTATTTAATAGTTACTAGTTGGGTAAATTTTTATTTCAAATACATATATGTAACAAGATAGTTGTGATAAGGAAACTAGTTTCCCGATACTAGCCAGGTGATAAACCTTTTTTTAAACCAACAACGATTTTATTATCAGTGCTATTCGATTAGAACTGTTGATTTTTTAATAAAGTTCGAATTATAGATTTTTTTGTTCTAATTAATTTATGTTTTGCTTACTAATAAGTTCCAATGAAACTAACCAATAAACTATTTGTTTCTTTAATTCCTTAGAGGGCACTGAAAGCAATTCTGCATAAAAAGACGTTTTTCTTAGTATAACTGAATAATTTAAATAGGGTTTCAAATACTTAAAAAAAACAATTTCTGGGTTGCTAAGCAATTTCTAGGCTGCTAAAAGATGCTAATTTTATTTCACTTAAACTATAGCAACTGCACACAGAGAAAATTCATAGTAAGGACATAATCATGAGGGTCATATAATAACATTTTTTTTTCTTATTCAAAACAAGTTATAGTTATTATACCCTTCACAGAAAGTGTAAGGGTAGCCCAGAAAAAAATATTTTGTACCGGTAAGCAGTAAAAAAAAATCATGCCTTCTTATAGCGCAATATTAGAGCGCAGCGAGGGTGCTATAAATGGCAGTCAGAAATTTCTATTAAATATATTTCATTTTTTACAAAATAACTTACTGCAACTTCTCTCGCTTACGAAGATGCAGGAATGTTAGCGAATGATTACCTCTCTTTAGTGTAGTTCTTAAAAATTTGTTGATGTTTTGTACTTTGAATAACAAGTGCGCGTGTAAAATGTTGTAAAAGTGACTCTTTGTGTTTAAAAAAATTAAGAAGGGTAGGTGTTTTTGCTAAATTAGTTTGTGTTTATTTTTTAACTTTTGTTGTCAAATAGTTTTACACATGATTTAGGCGCATCTATTATGATTGCAAATGTGCAAAAAATACACATGATTTCAGCGCATTTTGGATGCATAAATAAACACATAAAATAAACATGGTATTACTGCAATAACCATGTGTGAAAATAGCAAATAATTAGAACATCAAAGAGCCATATCAAGTGGGACATCTCATATAAAAATCATGCCCTCCTAAAGCAGGTTGGGAAAGGAGAGTACATTTGTCTCTCCCTTACAAACCTGCTTCCGGGTATGCAGTAATTTTTGCTGGGTATATATAGATTTGTTATTCTGTGTGAAATATCGACATATATTTTAAAGGTTATGAAACTGGGAGATGATTGAGTATTGTCCGCTTGTCCGTCTATCCGTGTATATGTTAAAATCAATTTTTTAAAGCTCTTCGACATCGCTCAGACTTTTAAATGGTTTGAAAAAAATGGGAGTAGATCGGTATTAAATATTAGACAAATCTGTCCATAAGCAACTAAGATATGAGAAAATATCCAACACCTCGTCCATAAAAACGTGATATACTTGTTAGAGCGAACCTGGTTTGAATTCCCGGCTGAGGCATAGACAATATTTTTAATTATTGTTACACACATACACTAAATTATTTTATAATTTTACGATGCAATGTTTTTTAGCGGATTAAATAATTCAAAAGAACAGTAAAACTTATACACGTACGAGTGTTTCATATTGATGAGAAGTAAATTTAGTGAATACAGTTAACTATAAACAAGTTAAAATGCAATACAGAGTCTGTTAACAGTTAATTTTGTAAACATTTAAAATCTGAAATGGCGTCTTAACAATAATAAGGCAAATTGTCGTAAAACTTTAAATCTGTAATCTAGGCTAGGTAACCCTGTGGTCACTATACCTATGTACACGATGGTGAAGGCTATTACCAGGTTAGGCACTGCCGAATATAGCATTCCTATTCGTTTTTATTTTGTTTTACCATTTATTTCATAACGATAATAAAAAAATTGGTTTAAATTTAATTATTGATAATATACTTCTCATGAAAAATTCTATATTGTTTAAATGGTTTAAGAAATGATTTAAAATACACTTTTATTACACTTTGCCATTTTTGCTGTTGATACATATGAAGATAGGGGAATCACCTAAAAGTTAGTGTATACCTCCTGAGATAAAGTTTTTAACATTTAATACCACTAAATTGTTTATTTAAAACAAATTATTGGATCTAACACCGGAATGTGTTCAGCAAATTTATGTTTGTGAGATTAAAGTTAAAGAAGCACTTGCTTTGATTTTTAAATACTTTTTACGTCTTCTATATTAACAATTTATAAAATGTTGGTTTCAATGCATTTTTTAGCTTCATATATATATGAGCAAAATTTGAAGAATCCACCAGGGTAGGCTTCGACCACTTAAAGTAAAGAGCTATTGGTCGTGCAAAGGTTACATAAATTGTGACCACATCCCCAATAGTTTATAAAATTATTTGTGGTAAAATTAAAATTTTAAACTTATTAAAGTATAAAAATTTTCTCTTAATATTCTCTTTAAGTTTCTCTAGATGTTGTATGAGTGCATAAACACAATATAATTATGTACTAGTATGGAGACACAATTTAAAACTACACTAATCACATTATATCCTTGCCATATTGAAGTGTATATTCCTTGTGGAAATTAACTTTACCACAACAGTTTACGAGAATAGTGAAAAAAGGAACATCGCAAATAAAAGTGCATTGCCATGAAATGAAACCACAGAGGAAATTTATCAAAATATTTTTAGAAATAGTAAAAAAACAATGACATCTTAAAGGTTGCAACGCCTATTAAATACCATTCAAGTGTTGGAAAAAAAGAAATATGTAAAAAAAATTCACAAACATTTCATGAATTACTTTCAATAAATGTTTTGTAACCGGCAAACTTAAAAATTAAGGAAAGTACAACTTACCATTATTAAATATACTTTCATTAAAAGTAAATAAAAGTTATTACTCTTAATATTATTTTCACAACACCATCATCATGTAGGGTAAAACCAGACGTCAAAAGGGGTATAAAGGGTGTATATACATACCATATATATGAATGAATGTGTATGTGGAAAGTCAGTCAGACAGAAATTAGCTGCTTCTGTAAAACTCTAAACAAACATAAAACATTTGTGCCACTATGTAACACTTGCATAGAAGTAGTCATCATATGTGTTACAATGCTGGAAAAAGTTTTATTCTTAACTGAAAATAAATAGAGATAAATGAGAACAAAACGCCTAAACAATCTATAGATGTTTCGTATGAAGAAATACAACAAAAATATGTATTGCAGTGACTATGGAAAAAGTTTTACAGTACAATAACCAATACACAAGTAGTAGTGAATTTCAAACATTGAAATAATATTTACATGAACTGAAACAACAAACAACGAAAGTCGTAAATTTAGCTCCCAATTTTTAATGCACATCCTCTATTGCCAAGTCGTACTAATAGTAGCCAGTCAGCTACCCAAAGAAGTTTAAGTAAAAACTGCAATGCATCAACACTTATTGTAGAATGTTCGTATTTCGCTTCTTATTTCAATGTTCAACTTTTTGTGTTCTCATTCAAATAAAATATTGTTGAACATCTAGGACTTGTAAGTTAAACAAATTTAGTAGTATTTAATTAGAGAATTATGAAAAAAAAATAATTGTAAAAATAATATTGGAATTTATGTACTGGAGTCAAATAACGGCATACGATAGATTTAGAAATATGACACGAATGTTCTAGTTTTCTGTACTTGTGGTACAGAGATTCCAATAAGAATTCTACAAAATATTTTTATTACATCCTAATGTGGTTATTTACCCCTAATCTTTTATTTTTAACCTTTTAAAAATTGTTAAAACTTAATAAAAATCAAAATCATAGGTTATTAACTCTTCAGAATTTAAAAAAAGTTTTATTGCTGAAACAAAATTGCCTCTGCCAATTTGAAATGGTCTATAATTAAAATTAAATTAATGGCAGTAGCGTTCCACACTCTCAATTTATTGTTAATTTTTCTTATTTTTGGCAAAAGAAAAAAAAAACACCTGTTGGTTTGTTTACAAAATGTATACAATTTTAATGAAAATGTGGCAACATTTTTGAGAGACTGGATGTTTTAAAACAAGACCATATAAAATGCTCCAAAAATAAAAAAGATTTTATATCTCGTTTAGATGTAAATTGTTATGAAAAATCATGTTATGTCGAAATTCTGTTGGCTCTGGTTCTGTGTGCAGTCACCATATCTTGTTGAAACTACGTGTGTGAAGAGTACGACAAAGGGGCTCGAAGGCTTGGCAAAAAGAATTCCGTAATCATGCGTCGATAATTTTTACCGTTGACATTTGCCGCCTGGAAAATTTCCGAAAAAAAAAATTGTCTAATTATCTCATGCGTGGATAAGGCACACTAAACAGTTAACCTGGGGCAATGCAATGGTTTTTGATGTTTCAACCCAGGGTTGCGGGTTTTTTGAAACCACTAACTAATGTTTTGCTTGGTGAGGTGGCCGTTTAAGTGAAAATGAGCTCCAATAAATGGGACTTACAGTGGGAAACGCTCCAATATAGTTTGACAAAAATTTTTGCGTAAGTCCAAGTCACTTTCATGAATGATTTGAATTTTAAAACAATGGAACTTCAGATTCTTTTTATAAATTTCTTGAATAATTACTCTTGGGTGCCTTGGGGGACTAGTCAGTAGTGTGCTGGCCTGCTAGTTTGGGGGTTGCGGATTCGATTCCCGGCAGAGGCTCTAGACTAGTCTGCTTCTCTTCTCTCTTTTATATTCTATTCTTACTTTTCTATTCCGGTATCTCAATAGGATCAATAAAATGGACCCAGGTGCGCTGCAAAACAGCTGCCTGTTCTACCTAACCTAACCTACTGTTGGAAGTCCCAGTGAGGCTTATTTCTGTATTAAAGTCGCGGATTCTCACGTAAACTGCTTTCAACCAGTTCAATGTTTTCGAGAGTTCTTGAAGACCGACTTGGACCTGGCATTCATAGCCTAAGCAGTTGGGCGGAATCTCTGTACCCACGAACGAATTAAATAAACACTTGTTCCATAACGTATTTGCCAAATACCGAACTTTGAACAAAACTGTCGACGAGCAATTACAGAAGAATAATTGCTCTTAAAAAATGTCTCCACAGCCAACGCGCGATGATCACTCGACAACTCCAATTCCAATCGATAATTCCAACTGCGCCACCATCCCTTGTCACCGTTTATTATTTCTTTAAATAATCGTATAAATTTGCCACCAGACACCCTGTATCTTTTTCAAATCTGCATTAGTGAATTTTTGCATACTGCCGTTAATATTTAACCAAACTTTTACAAAAACAAATCTACAAAAATTAAGTGATTTATTGTAAATTTGTTGTGAACATAACTATTGTTTTCATAAAACAAAACCAAAAATTTTTTTCAAAAAAACTGAAATCAATTCTGTACTCACATTTTTAGTCCTTATTGTTGTTAAACTAGGGACAGTTGTGACATTGCACTCAATAGTGTTAACGTGCCAACAACGAATGTTTCAAACTTTAATAAATTTTTAACTTGCATATTATTACGAGTACTTTTTTGTAAATTTGTATTCGAATACACATAAGAAGGATGCGTTTTACAGCATAAAAGATTGTTTAAAGTTTTTCTGAGCTATTATATTCATACTTAGAAAATATTTCTATACAAATTGTTTATATTAAATGTCCTTGTACAAACGTCTTTCAGTTGTTCTACTTTCAAATGTTAGCTCTTACAACCAATATGCGTTTTTTTTATACCCACCACCAAAAAAATGGTGGGGGTATATTCATTTTGTCATTCCGTTTGTAACACATCGAAATATCCATTTTAGACCCCATAAAGTATATATATTCTGAATCAGGGTTTGATTTGATGACGATCTAGCTATGTCCGTCCGTCTGTCCGTCTGTTGAAAGCACGATAGAGGTCGCACCGAAATAGCTAGGGGGCTCAAATTTTGCCAGAATCTTTCTTATAGACAAGGTTTGTTTGGTATTGAAAATGGGCTAAATCGGATTATTAGGAAGAGAGTTATAGCTCGAAAAGCAAGAGTAGGTCGAAAAAACCGTGTCCTACGAACATCTAATAAAATGGAATTGTGTCCAAACGGATTAACGTAGACACATGAAACTTCAAATATATATTTCCTGAGTAAAAACAATATTATTCCCCGAAAATTATCTAAATCTATGCATTAGGAGAGGAGTTATCGATCAAAATGTACAAAAATTTATACCGCACAGTGTATTTTTCGGTATATTTAAAAACAAAAACGTCATAAAAGCAACAAAATTGGATGTACGATTTTGAAATTTTGCACACTTTGCTTTTTGTGAAACGCTTTTTTGCAACGGAAAATCAATATGCCACGCCCACTTTTACGCCCACCTCCCATATAACGTTGTACTCATTCGCCAAAATAACTTTGACACGCCTACTATAACGCCCACTTTTTACGTTATCCACCGTTAATGAAATTTAAAAGCTCATAAAACCACCAATATTAGAGGTATGATAATAAAATTTGCTACGTATATCCCCCTAGGCAATGTCATTACTGTGCCAGAAAATTAAGGTGCCACGCTCACTTTTACGCCCACCTCCCATATAACGCTTTACCTAAAATTCATATAATTTCTCTATTAATAAAGATTTTGGAATAATAAAGGGCTATATTGAAACACCTAAGTTGTACTCATTCGCAAAAACAACTTTGACACGCCTACTATAACGCCCATTTTTCACGTTATCTACCGTTAATGAAACTTAAAAGTTCATAAAACCGCCAAAATTAGAGGTTTGATGATCAAATTTGCTACGTATAGCCCCCTAGGCAATGCCATTACTGTGCCAGAAAATTAAGGTGCCACGCCCACCTCCCATATAACGTTTTACCTAAAATTCATATAATTTCTCTATTAATAAAAATTTTGGAAATATAAAGGGCTATATTGAAACATCTAAGTTGTACTCATTCGTAAAAACAACTTTGACACGCCTACTATAACGCCCACTTTTCACGTTATTTACCGTTCATGAAATTTAAAAGCTCATAAAACCGCCAAAGTTAGAGGTTTGATGATGAAATTTGCTACAGATATCCTTCTAATCAATGTAATTGTTGTGCCAAAAAGTTTAGGTGACACGTCCACTTTAACGCATACCTCCCATATAACGGTTTATCTTAAATTTCTCTATTGACAAAGTTTTTTGGAAAATAAAGGACTATATTGAAATATCTAAGTTGCATTTATTAGCAGAAACTTTATTGACACACCTACTTTAACGCCCACTTTCATTGAAAGACTACATTTACAAAAGCATTTTAGTAGCATATCGAAGTATCTGATGGTCCAAATTTTCAATGACAATGTTGATGCTCAATTGTTGGGCATGATGATGAGACGATGTTGACTGCTCTTTTGCCACACTATCGCAAAAACCAGCAGTGGTTCGCATTCAACGAACTAAGAAGGCAGGATTATGTTGATCAAAAGAATTACGAAGTGCATAAAATGCATTTTGTTTTGAACGCCCATTTTCATAAAAAAACCTGAATATTAAACCTGAAAATTAATTTACAAATAATCAATTAATAATAATTAATTAATTAGTTAATTAACAATTAATAATAATGAATTTTCCTGAAGATGCTACACGAAGGAGTAGCGAAATATTGAGAATTTAAATACAAAAATTGGATATTTAAATATGAAAATTTAAAAAAAGAGATCAAATAAAATAAATAATTAAACCTGAATAACTTTAACGCGTTGCTCATTTAGGTATCTTTCCACTGTTCAAATTAAGTTAGTCTGAGATTGAGAAATGTCAAATGAAATGCAAAAAAAAAACTTGTTGCTTATGTGTGGTTCACCTTCAACAGGGGCCCTTAAAAATTAACCACACTCTATAAAGAAAGTAATACATATTTTATTTTAAAGAGATTATTCCATAGTGATTAACAAATTAATAAATAATGTACTTTAAATGTACACAAAATTGGTGGTGGGTACAAAAGATTCGGCACAGCCGAATATAGTGCTCTTACTTGTTTTTTATTCTTTTATATATTTATCTGTAAGATTATGAATAGACTTTACGTCAAATATATAAACATCATTTTTTTAAGTTTTTATTACTTTTTGGTAAAACCTTGTAATAACTTAAAAGAAATTCTTGATAAATGTTTATTAAAGATGATAATGTTTTTTCTTTTATAATGAAAACACATTTCGAAAAAAAAGAAACTACTTTAATCATAAGGTCAGAAATACATACTTGTTTTCTTAATAAGGGTGTAGAATTTGAATCGCTTTTGTATTCGAAAAGTGTGTTTTTTTAACAATAGATATTTAATCTTTTTTTGTTTTATTTATTCTTAGTTTTACATCAAATTGTTAGTTTTAATAAATAGTACTTGCATGCCTAAAACTACTTAATATTTTAAAATTTATATGAAGAGCAAATTAAAAAAATGTTAAAAAAAACTTAAATAAAAATAAATAAAAAACATTTTTACATTCATCATTTTTAATTTGCACCTTTATTCTCTAATATTAAATTCAAAAAGTATCTTCTCAGCATCATTCCTATCAGCAAATATTATTTCAGTTGTCATACTCTAACTGCAACAACAACAAAGTTCTACTAAGAATGTAAGAAGTAACACTCTACGTCATGGATATTCTATAAAATTGTTGCTGTCCATACAATGATGCACAATGATAAAAGGGTAAAAGCAATTTTTACCCTACTTAAGTTAAGTTTACATTTAAATACAAGTCGTAAGATCTGTCAAAAATGTGTGTAGATTGCACAATGTAGAAAATTTAAAAGCAAACTGTAATCAGTAAATGAAAACATATGTTTTAACTGGGAGAGAATACAGATTAAAATCTGATATCTGACTTTTGGAATAGTTTTAAAAAAGCGTTTGCAAGCCAATAAATGTGTGCTAGTAACAATTAAAAAACAATATTAAAATTTTTCTATTGTGTCACACAGAGTAAAAGAAAGTTACTTGGCCATTGCTATTAAACTGCAAAAACCGCAAGTATATCTACTTACTTCTATTGTTCGTAACAGATCTTAGTTTTTACAAATTTAACTCACCATGTTTAATTCAAGGTATGGGTACATTGCAACTTGAAGTGCAAAACCTTTACGTGTAACCCCCTGGTTAACTTTATATCAAAACATATTCATTCTCCAGGTAATCGAAGCTTGAAGAGATTTGTGTTAATTGTTTCTATATAAATTTTACATAATTTTTTAAAAAACGAGAGAAAAGAAAAAGATTTTTTACATATAGGGCTTAAAATCTGACAAAAAAACTTTAGATGGTAATATGTATAAGCCTCGTCTGTCAGTATAGTAAAAAACACTATATCGAAAAGACAATAAAAGCAACATGTAGTAAACATGTTAATCTTAATAATCAAGGATCTTACTTCTATATCCTTGACATAAAATATGTTGCTATAATATGCCCCAACCAGTTAACAAACTGTGTGTATGCATTAAAAATGTAGCGCACAATGAAAAGAAAAGCCGGCTGAATAGCAATAACTCCTACAGCAATAGCCAACAAGATTTTTATTATATTTGTTGCAGTGTTGAAAATTACAATATATCGCACTCAAGCTGTGAATGAGTTTTCAATCTTTTCAAAAGTTAAAGCATACAAATTATTTATGTTCATATGTAAAATGTACATATGTATTAAATTGTGTATGTAAATGAGTTCCAGAGAACTACTACATGTATTCGGGTGTCAAATAATATCTGAGAATAAAATAGTGACGCACTTAAGTAGGCTTTCCTTAAAAATCTAGAAGCTTTGGTTAACTGCTTCTTTTATTTCTGTGCCAATGAGGAAAAAATGCTTAAGTCTGTTTTTATATTTTTTCAAGAAAGCACTTTTGAATTTTTAAGTTAATTTTTATAAGTTGATTTCGTTTAATCTAAGACTATTGCAAAAATTCTGCACCAAGTTTGATTTTTGTATATTTAGTAAAAATATAATTAAAATAAGTTATTGTTGCAAATGATATTGTTCGTTGAAAAAATATTAGCAATAAGTTTTTACGCTATAACTTCCTGTTAAGTTTTCCAAAATGGTTAAAAATTCGCTTCAGGGTTGATTTTAATTTCGGAATTGGAAATGTTGTCATTATCTCAATATTAGCTAATGTCGACTTAAGCAGTTATTTCTTTTTGTCTTACCCTTCACACAAGCGGTCAAAAGAGTACATAAAGTATATATACATTCTGCCAGCTGCCAGATTACTTATTGACCACCCATTTCTAAATTTAAGATATAAATATAAGAACATTAATTGAAAATATTAGAACAATCGGTCCATTAGCGGCAAAGATATTAGTAAAATATCAACTTTTTGATAAGATTATAACAACATTTGATAAAAACAATAACAATAAAAACAAGTAACAGTGCTATATTCGGCCGAACCGAATCTGATAATACCCTTCACCATCATGTACATAGGTATAATCCCACATCGTAGCTTAACCTATGTTTCATGTTATACGCCAATTTTCTTTATTATTTCCAACGCCATCCTCGATTTTGAGTTTTTACGTAGTTATCTGTATTCTGCTAGTCAAGCCCTTTCATTTGATACCCATATTGATGGGGTTTCAAAAATTTGTTCCGCCATTTTGTTTCAGACGCCATCTTGGATTTTACATTTTTTAATAATTTACTGTATTTTACTGGTCAATCCCTTTCATACGATACCAATATAAAGGGGGTTCAAGAAGTTACATTTTAAAATACCAGATTTGACCCATTTATAAATTTATTATCCGCCTTTTTGTAGTGGCGGGCAACATGAATTTTAATTTTTTATAATGCTTATATTGCGCTAGTCAAGTCCTTTAAGATGATAATAATATTGACTCTCTCGGTTGTCTAGAAGCTGAAAAAATTGATTTTAGTTTGTTAATTTTTGGAATATATATTAAAAAAAAATTTTTGCCTATAACTTTACCGATTAGAGCACTCTTTATCCAAAATTTTTCACGAATATCTCTAGAGCCATATTATATCTATAAATAGTAGCAAAGGTACCTATAAATTATTCTATGGCTAAAAAATTTTAATTTTGTTTGTAAAAATATGGGAAAAAACAGAGGCAGTCATGTTTATTTGCTCATATCTCAGAAAGTTATGGGGCGATTATGCTGAATTTCAATAACGATTATTTCCCGGATATTTCCAAAGGATTGATGCTATACCTAGATCTGAGGAGCATATGGTTGCTTCTAAAAGTAGATTTCAACCAACACACGGACAGACGGTCAGGGCTTAATCGACTCCTCTTTTCATAAGCTTTTAGAAAATATATACTTTATGGGGTCGGAAATGAAAATTGTAGAAATTACAAACGGAATGACAAAGCCTTGTGCACTACAGGTGAAGGGTGTAATAAGTGGTCTCTCAGATATACTAATGTGTATACATATGATGTGAATAAAAACGGACAGACGGTCAGGGCTTCATCGACTCCTTTATTCATAAGCGTTCAGAAAATATATTCTTTATGGGGTCGGAAATGAAAATTGTAGAAATTACAAACGGAATGGAAGAGCTAAATATACCCTTGTACACCACAGGTGAAGGGTATAAAAAAGGCAGTCGTTTTTATTAACTTGCATTGCAGAAAGTAATGAGACGATTGCGCAAATTTTCAATAGCAATCTGATCCCAAATATTTTCGATATGTTCATACCACACACTGGTCTTGGCAATATCGGGGGCTTTAAGACTGATTTCTACATACACATGGAATGATGGACAATCGGAGTGTCCTCAATCGACTCCCCTTTTTAAAAGCTTTCAGAAAGTATATACTTTATGTGATCGAAGCTGAATATAGGCGAAATTTTACACTGAATAACAAACCTATATATACCTCTACGCTTTCTGGGAAGAGACATATTTTGGAAAATCTGTCTCGCAAACACGTTATATATGCTTATACTTGCATATCTGTACTTTAAGGAAGGGTATATACGATTCATATTGTCGTTTAATAAATGTTGTATATACTTTAACAAGTTTAAAAAATGTATTTGAAATGTGTTAACGATTTAGAGATACAACTCTTTATTAAAACAAAATACTTTAAAGCAGAAGAAGAATGGAGCACTAATACTTCTGATTTTTCAGTTCAGTTAAATCAGTGATTAAAAATTTTTATGTTAGAAGTCTTAAAAGCAGTTTATTATTGTCTAGAAAAATTGGATGTAAAAAAGAATACTAACAAAGTTATAGTGAAGCCTTTAACACTCATATGCATATCGTGATCGAACTTGAAATTGCGGTATAATTCATATAACAAAACACGGCGGTATATTTGTTGTGGCAGAATATGAAAAAAAATCTCTCATTAGGAGGACGTGCATGCGAGATATAAGAATTCGGTTCCTAAATTTGGCGTTCAAATAAAAACCATCAAAAATTTAACTAAACGGATAATCAAGCTATTAATAGCAGTATGCAATATACTCCGATTTGGTTAAAAATGATGTCGCACTATTCAATTAGTTTTTTGTACTTAAAGGCGTGGCAATTTTTTTTGTATTTTAAGAGTCGTTATTGTTCTGGCACAATAGTTTTTTTTGTGTGGTGGTCGACACATTTTATTGCACCAGTGTTTGCGCGCACTTTTGTACTGAGTATTATTTTTTAATGGGTCAAATTTTCTGTTTTTAAAGAACACATATCCAAATCAGTAAACTGTGAGTAAAGAAAATAATGAAATTTTTGTTTACTTGAATAAAGTCGCACTCTGGTATGCACATGATTATTAAGAGTATTCATCTCAAATAAAGTTGCATGTTTGCAAACAAATAAATCCGTATATAAAGGCATTCACGTAAGTTTTCACAAACAAAAAAAAATTAATTCATACACTGTTGATGTATGTGTTGGAAAAAGCAAACATGATCAAAATTAAAGATAGAAATTTTTTGCACTGACTGCTAAGGAAATTGCAATATGATGTTTAGAGATTTTATGCATGTTTGATCTCTATTATCGTATTATTCTTATTCTATTTTCCTTGTACTATCTAAATTATTATCTTATATTGCAAAGCCGCTTATACAAATTGAAAATATTAGCCGGCTTTTGAACTTTAAGTGGTTTTATTCTATGAAAATGATTTAGTGATTTAACTTAAAGGTCGGTATGGAATAATTTTGTAGGATATGGTATAAGTTTCTTTTTAAATCAATAACTAATGTCCTCCGAATATAACCGTTATGTCAGAGCTTACAGTGTTTTTTTTTCAATTATTTTTAGAAATATATTTAGCTGCTCTTCTTTGTTTCTTGCCCTCTCCCAATGTTAGAGTTTATTTTCCTGCTTTTGCACTATTATACGTTATTGGGTTTCAAAACTAAATGAAAATTAAATGATATTTAAGCCTGATTACTTGTTTTAATCAAGTTTTTGATTTGCTTGGCAGATTGAAAAGTATTGATGCATTTATCCAGCCTAATATAAATATATTTTTACAAACTGAAAATTCTGTGTATTTAAACACATATGTATGCAATGGGATGTGTGTGTGTGTGTAAGTGTTGGCCTAAATGTAGTCATATTTGTGTTACGTAAAGTTCCTTGTCTAGAGGCTGTATTTTATTTAGATGCAAAATAGTATAATGTAGTTTTTAATAGGAAACAATTTTAAAAAATAGTTTGCTCTCCTTAAACCTTAGCATAGTAATTGTATCATATTGAGTTTTGATCACTTTTTTCATGTTATAAGTAGGTATAAGCAAATCTAATAGTAATATATTTTGGTAAATGTTCCTGTTTGCATGTTGGCAAAACACACATGCTCACGTTTGGAAAATTACGCTTTTATTGCAAATCTTTTTTTTAATTTTTTTTAATGTAATACAAAATGTTTGTTATTTTCAAAGTAATGAAGAAAACTTCACTAGACATTTATTACCTCAAATTTGCAAAGTTAAAAAGAAACAAAATTTGATTTCAAGCATTAAATGAAAAACAACAGAGCAAGTACATGCAAATGCTGGTAATCTCAAGTAAAAATAGTAAAATTGTTAAACCCAACTTAAATTTGAGAAAGAATTGCACTTATTATAGTTTTATTATTAATTTAAAAATTCCATAAAAAAATATTTTTTTTAAGCCAATGTTACCAAATTGTAAAGCAGCTAATACACGGCATGTTTTTATATCTGGCTTTAAAATTTGTGAGACATATGTAAATATATAAGTCTGTCATAATTGTACTTTTACAGGCAACAGTCGCTGACTGCTTTGCAGCAGCAAAGATTTCTGCCAACGGCTGATGTTGCATATTTCGACAGAAGAAATAGAGCGCGCTCTAATTGAAATTTTGTCAGATCAACACATGTTTTTTACAGAAGTAATGTTTTAAAGGTAACGCACGACATGTTCGTATTTATCAGTGTGGAATTTGTCAAGTCAGATGTAAAGAACATGCCGTGTATTAGCTGCTTAAGTAAATATTTTTATTCAATCTTATGAATAGAATTTTAATTAGTGCTATTCAACTAATTGAATTTATTCATTCACCATATTCTTACAACAAATCTAAATTTAAAGTTACATTACGAATAGAATGTTTATGAATACAACATATAATGCATGTATTTGTGAATTTTTGACAAAACAACTCATGTCTAATTTGTACATAATTTCGGAGAAAAAAAAAATTATAATTAAGTTTATTCATTTGGATGTGATAGCTTCCATATTAACAAGAGGAGGATAAGCATAGACGCATAGAAGTTTTATAGACTCTGATGATTTTATTTTTTTCTTTATTTAGTTAGCACAGATAATAGAAGACAAGGACCATCTAGCGATACAATCGTAACTAAATACTATTTACATTGGGTAAAGAGAATCATAAATTGACTCTAAATCTATGATAAAATAAAGATAAAGGGAAAAGTATTTATAATAGTTATGATACGGACACATATTCACGAGGGCCCTCTATCGAGTTCTGTCTTGTGGCCACGTGAGATTTGGTTGGCGATGCTCCGCTTCTACCGCTCTTCTCAATATTGTACATTAGAGCCCACATTTCCTCTCCTTTGGGAAATCAATTATAAGCGGGCCCTTACTATGTTGACAATAATTTTTGGCAACGTGTGGTCAATTTTCAAATATTTTTGGCAGCGGATATCGTGGACGACGGGAGTTTGGTTCCATTACCTGCCCATCTCGCTTTACATATCTTTTAAA
Organism: Phyto melanocephala; assembly: GCA_941918925.1. Classification (NCBI taxonomy): domain Eukaryota; kingdom Metazoa; phylum Arthropoda; class Insecta; order Diptera; family Rhinophoridae; genus Phyto; species Phyto melanocephala. The sequence goes on along the minus strand of OW799235.1, from coordinate 104,098,592 downwards.
TGTCAAAGTGGCGTACTTGTGCCAAGCGCGACTTCTCTGCTGTTGTCCGTACGTTTCATGATCCAAATCCTGTTCTGGTTCAATAACTCATGTGATGTTCTTATTACTTATATGTGTCGTTTCGTTGATGATACATTTTTGTATTTAGACTTATCATGAATATACACATTTATTTTGCTCAGAATAGGAACTACCCTGTTACTTGAATTTCTCCTTCTTTCTCCAGATTGAAGTCTGGCTGACTAATACCATACGGACTTCTGATACAAATTTTGAAATTTAATTTCAAATGTTGCAAGAAAGTAAAAATAAATTATGTTGATGCTTTATTACAAATGATAAAGGAGCTAATACACGGCATGTTTTTTACATCTGACTTGTCAACTTTTCTACTGCTTATACGAACATGTCGTGTGTTACCTTTAAAACTTTACTTCTATAAAAAAACATGTGTTGAGACATCTGACAAAATTTTAAATAGAGCACTCTCTATTTTCTTTTGTCAAAACATGTGACATCAGCCGTTGGCAGAAAACTCTGCTGCTGCAAAGCAGTCAGCGTTAAAGTACAATTTTGACAGACATGTAGATTTACATGTGTCTCCCAAATTTTAAAGTCAGATGTAAAAAACATGCCGTGTATTATAGCCTTAAGTGATTAGTGTAAACAAAAGATAATAAAAAAATAAAAAACGAAAGCCTATTAAAAATTTTAAAAAATATTTTTATATTTTTTTAGTTTTCGAAATAGCCAAAGATTTGTAACATACATTCATACAATAATTTTTTGGTATAATCTGTTCATAAACGGCAATGCTATCTGTGGTAATAAGGAAAAACTGCTTATGTTCAATTTGGTAGGTTTTCAGAAAACTTATTTACAGTTTGAAAGATCCTCTTTTCTGTCTTAATTAATTTAACATATCGGTCTTTGCAGTTCCAAATATATTATTATATTATTATTATTATTTCCTGTCATTCTAAAAATTTGTCTTAAATAATAACAACAAATAATAAGACCTATAGAGTAGTTGTTAATTGCCGAATTACAATAGTTATAGCATCTAAATTTTACGTGAAGTTAACTTTTCCTTTAAGCTACAGACATAGATAACGATTGTGCTGGGAAAATAATTTTTAGTCACAAATAAAGTTGTGAAAACACATCACTGTTATAGAAACAAATATTTACAATTGACTTAATATTTTGCCCCAAAATTTTCAATTACTTATTATTTTAATTGTTTTCCTAGAAATAAGTATGTAAAAATTTGATAAAATCTAGTCTTGCACACCTTAAACGAATGGCGTAAAAAAAGGTAATAGTGAAAAACTTCAATAGCGGCAATTCGTTTTTTGATATTTGTAAAGTTGGCAGATTTTTACGTAATAGTTAAATGTCGAGTGGCAATGGAAAATCATCTACTATCAAGTCCAACTTTTAGTCGAAATATGAACAGATACTTAAACAAACAGTATTCAGTGTGTCTTATTGTTAAAAGATATTGTAATGAACTGGCACTACAACAAGCTCTTGATGATGAATAGGATTTGGCATATATGATGAAAACAATATTACGCTTTCCTTCTGTAGAATATGTTTTTGTTCTGAGCACGTGCGTCACATTAGCCTCGCGCATAAACAGATATATATGTATATACTAATTAAAGGAGAATAAATAAATCATAGTTTTTTAAACATATTACGGCTTATTTATTTATTTACCGTTTTAAGTTAATTTCACAAAAAAATAATCACTTTCCTGTTTTTTTTTATTTATTATTTTTTTATTATTATTTATTATCATTGATATTTATTTTAGCACTTTATTCATTTTTTACAATTTTTTATTTGTGATATCAATTACTTGTTTGCCGGCATGACGTCACGCATGAGAGAGCAGAATTACAACAAACATGCACAATGCGTAATCTTGTTTTTATAATTCTTGAGGGTTTGGAAAAAATGGTTTTTTAAGCCAGAAAATTATATTTTGATATAATAAGTTGTTGTTACAATGGGTTAATATATCAACAATACGTCATATACCCATATGTGTATGTAAGAACCTACAGACATTCATCATATAAGTACTAGTTTTAAATAAATGGTATAACAACAAAAAAAAGAGAATATTTTAAATAAAGGGTGGTTAAATTTCAAGGGCCGATGTTGAATGTGAACCAAACCTAAACGTCAAGTTTTTTTCTGCATTTCATTTGACATTTCTCAATCTTAGACCAACTCAATTTAAACCATGGAAAGATACACAATCGAGCAAAGTGTTAAAGTTATTCAGGCTTTTTATGAAAATGGGCGTTCAAATCAAAATGCATTTCGTGCACTTCGTTACTCTTTTGGTCAACATAATCGTTTAAATTCGTCCAAAATCGGGAGAGTTGTGAAAAATATTAAAGGTTCAGCAAAACAGTTCTGTATGAAATGTAAAAACATATGTGAATGCCTTTTTAGTTCGTTGAACCGAAAACATTGCTGTTTTTCCATACCAATATTATCATAATAAAAAGAAATGAGAATAATTTCCAAAACAATTTGTGTTTAATTTAAAATCAATATCGGTTCTTAAAATGTAACCACCCTAATAATAATATAAAAATACATTCTCTTTACAGTACACACCACCAGCAATGACGAAGTAATAAAGTTGCCATATTTTGAAAAGTTATTATACAATTTACTTTTTATTCTGTATACAAACTGCACTACACAACATGTATTCATGTTCATGGGAATATTATATAGTCTGTTAATTTTTGTAACGGATATTTTTTTTTTTAATTTTTCTTTCATAAATAATATTGAAAAATTTCTGAACATCTCAAATATTTAAGAAGGTACGTAAATTCATCAAGTATTATCTACTAATTGAAAACTTAAAAAAAATTTCACTAAATTACATAATCATTAAAAACGTACAGCACTTACTACGGAGCTTAGATTTTTTAATATTATCAACCAATGGCAGGTAAATTTAACGCCTTTTAATTTTAAAAGTAATTTCTCTACATATTATTTTATCCAATAGTCCCATGCGAGCTAGCTAATCTCTTATCTCCGTGTGACATGTTATTACACTATTTAATCTCCTATGTGTTGGTCTACCCAGCTTCAGAATTTTCTACGATTTCTCAAGATTTTCGTCATCTCATTGAGAGCAGTATTTTGCGATTTTCTCTATTACTATAGCTTTAAGCTTATTTTTGAACCCTCGAAAGGGTTTTCCATTTGCCAGGTTGATAAATTTATCGACATCTTCGTTTCTAATTATGTCGTTATATTGCATACGAGTTTTCTTAATGTTCATTAAGTGCCTTCCGTAACTGCTAAAATCTGTGCCTAGAAAGCAGTATTGTGATTTGACAGACAAAAATATTTACCTCTGCTTAGGCTAATGGCATATAATCCCATTCCAGCTCGTTCACCATCCGTATAAATATCAACTTCTTGGATATTTCTAATCCTTATTAATTCGTCCCATTCTCCCTGTTCTCTGATTTTATAGTAAATTTTCTATAAAACACATGTTTTCATTTGTTTTCTCTATATGTGATTTCTGGTCTTAATTTTCTATAAATATGTTGTGAATCGAAAATTGTTGTAATAGGAGCTTTCTTAATTTCATATAGACAGGAAACAAGGCCTTAATTATTTGTTTGTGTAAAAGATCTGATTTTCTTTGGTAATACGATAGCATCTGGCAACGCTACACACTATGTTAATGGGAAAAAAACTCTCAAGTGTTTTACCTTGGCGACAATAGCAACAATTAAACACCATCTAAAAAACGATCGTAGAAAAAAAATATTGATAACAATAATAAACAGTCAAAACTTCAGCATTTAGTGGTAATAGCAATGAGCACAAGGCATGATATGACGCGACAACAGCAGTAGCAGCAGTGAAAAAAAAATACTATTTATTCACAAGCAGTTGATCGGTGTTAAACTATTAACATGAGTCAGTTGACGTTATTTTGTTATTAAATGTGATTGAGATAAAAATTTTTTTCTTTCAAAGCAAAATAAAAAAAATGCAAGACCATAAATTAATAAATTCAGTTTACTAATAAATAGAAAATATGTACAATGAACTCAAGTGTAAATAGAACAAAGTGAAAAAAAATATTTATACCTAAATAGCTATTTAAAATCTAAAATAGGTATTAGAAAAAAAAATATAAATTGTAACAATAGCATGTAATTACATAAATATATGGATGTATATGCATTTAATTGAAATAAAAAACAAAATTAGAAAAAGTAAATTATATAACAAAATTTGAATTAAAATAAAAAATCAATAATGCAAAATAATTAGCATAAAATCAAAAAACAAAAAAGTAAACTTATAGATTATACCTATATGAACTTATAGCCTAAAATTTAAAAATTTAAAATATATAGTAAAAGTTTATATTTTAAATGTTTCTTTTATTAATTAACACACACATATCTTTAGCAAATATTCTACTGATTAGATAAAAATTTTAATTTTTCAAGCATCGGTTTATTTAGCCTGAAGCTTTAGGTAAGTAAATAGTTAGACTTTTTTGTATATTGCATAAAAAATTGTTTGCCCAAACAAATCTTTTAATTTTATTGCTTTTATAAGATTTTTAAAAAATTATGGCTCTTAGTTTCTTTTAAATAATATTTTTCATGCATTAAAAATTTCCCGTTCAATACTGCAAATTTAGCTCCATAGAGCCTTAAATAAAAGAAGACCTTTAAACAAATTTTTGCAATTTAGATTAAAAATTATTTAGTTCTGTTATGAATTCTTAACCTCATACACGTGGGTAGTTATAGCTACCCAATTTAAATATTTAAACACTTAAAACGATTACAGAAAATTAAAATCAAAATCCAATCGTTATAAGATACTTTGGAGTTAGTTTAAAACGAGTTTTGTTTTCAAACCAACATAAAAAACTACTCAGTGCAGTTTTAAAATAGATTTTTGTTTGTTTATAGTTAAAGTCATCCGATAACATATTATTCATAATCATTATTTCTTTATCATTATTTCTTTTCCTATTTTTCTCTTTTAAACAACAAAAAAAATAAATTCAAAATATTATTCCAATAACATTTTAATATTTAATTTTATTTTAAAACTAAAATTTTTTTTCTCTTTTAATTTTTTTGTTTATTTTTTTTTTTTTCTTAACGATAGAAATTTCGTTTTTAATGATAGAGACTTTCAGTATATATAAGACAAGTATTAGCTAATTACTTGTTATCTCATAATCAAACTAAATTAAATATTTTCATTGGCCTTGAAATATTTTAACAATGTTGATTCAAAAAGTTTTTGCAAAAAATCTTAATCGTTTAGACATTTTATGAAAATCGTTCAGAAATTTTGTAGAAGCATTGGTACTCAAATGCAGTTAATTTTTAACATAAGGCGTAAAAGTTGGAAGGAATATAAGACATACTCACATAAATAACAATTTCCTGCTTTTGAAAAAAGTGTCAAAGTGTCTTTTTAACTTTTAAGGTAGTACACGTTTAAATCTTCTATATATATAGAAGTGAAACTCTGTGTTTGTGTGTTAGCTATAGACTCAGAAACTGTAAAACCGATCGGACTCATACTTTGGCAAGTTGTGGAACACATTCCAGGGAGTATTTATAGGTGGTAAAAAGTGGGCGGGTTTACGCCCATAAAAATTAGTTATCAGTTTTGGCTACTTGCACTTGACCGATTTTTCTAATACTTTGCACACATATTGAGCTGTCATGGCTTTTTAATTTCGTGATAAGAAAGGTGGGCGGGGCCATGCCCATAAAAATGTTACAATTTTGAGATTCTTGCACTGTACCGATTTTTCTGAAACTTTTCACACTTATTGAGCTGTCGTGACTATATAATTTCGTGACTATAAAAGTGGGCAGGGCCCCGCCCATAAAAAAAAGTTATAATATTGAGGTACTTGCACAAGACCGATTTTTCTGAAACTTTGCACACATATTGAGCTCTCATGATTATACAATTTCGTGATTAGAAAAGTGGGTAGTGCCACGCCCATAAGAAATAAGTTATCATTTTTAGCTACTTGCACTAGATTGATTTTTCTAAAAAAAATTGCACACACATATTGAGCTGTCATGACTATATAATTTCGTGATTAGAAAAGTGGGCAGTGCCACGCCCATAAAAAAAATTATCGTTTTCAGCAACTTGAGGAACATGTGGTTGCTTCTAAAAGTTGATTTCAACCAACACACGGACAGACTGACAGACGGTCAAGGCTTAATCTACTCCTCTATTCATAAGCTTTCAAATTGGTATGATTAAAATAATTATGTGCAAATTTTTATTTTTTATTCATTAAACTGATCATAACACAATACGGTTGTTCTCGATACTATTTTGGGAACAAAATATATTGTCAAAAAATGAAGGATTGCCTCTAGATATAATTGTAATTTTATACTGCAAAGCAAAATTGCAGTAATGAAAACATCCATTCTCTTAAAATTCTCAAAAAATATTAATTTCACTTTTAAGTAACATAAGTGAACCGCTAAATATAATAATCTTATTAAAAATTATTACACCACTATTGTCATACTGTTAATCTACAAAACATATTTTAATGATTTTATTTGCCCAACCAGTTTGTTTTAATCTAATCTTAATTTAATACATTACATACGTACATAAATAATACATTTATTTTTCCACCTCAATAGTTTTCGGTTGTTAACATACGCAAGTATATATTAATGATTGTGTTATTCTACATTCCAATTTTTGTCATTGACAAATTGATCAAATTAATCGTGTTTTTGGAAAAGGTGCAGATGGTATTACATGTATCATTTTGATTTTCTTAATACAATTTTCGAAATAATTATGTTGTTGCACAAAAGACAACATCAAATATATATGTATTTGTAATATCTGTGATTGCATGCCACACAAAGTGTAGCTTTATTGAATATCTTAAATATCGTTGGTTACAAATGGAAAGGCCCTAACTCAAATAGCAGTAACTTTTCAGGAGAAAGCAAAAACTTAATAGAAAGAGTATTATCATAATGTATCAGCTTTTGTAAAATTGCTTGTATAACTATTAATTTTTAATACATTGACATTGAAATGTATGTGTGAAATAGAATTAATTACTGAATTTTCTAATTGAGTTTGTACATAAAATATGTAATCAAGTTTGGAAGAACCTTCTGATACAAGCTTGAATTTCGGCAATATTTTATAAATTTATTTTTAAAACGTCATACAAGATCTGTGGTTAAGTGTCGTATATTTACTAATCAACTATTGAGGTTATTTGTTTAAACATTTTCATTATTAAATAAATAAAATTGCCAATTAAATGCAACAAAATTATTTCAAAATACAACTTCTCTCTTATATAAAGAATGACCTTTGTGGAAGCAAGTGTGTAATACATTTCATGTTGATATTAATATTTTGGTTGTCTTGTATGATTTTATCCGCAAACGACAGCACTAAAAATTGAATTATCGCATTAATTTATTTGTTTATTAAAACAATAAGGAAAAAGTAATCCATCTACTCATCATTAAACCATTAATATTTCACTTTAGCCCTATAGCACAACTTTTTGATTTTCACAAGTTCAAAACAAATTTGAAATTCACACAAGTTATGCCCCTCATACACATCTTGGTTTTGTTCGTTTCAGCAACCAATATTTTTTATTGTAAAATCCTTATAGATGTTAGTGGTTCTTTTACAAATATAATTTGTAATAACATACATAATGACAAACTAACATATTAAGAAAATTATTTTAAGTAAATGAAAAGCAATTTAATTTCGCTGCAAATATTTATTGTAAAACTAATATCATTAAAATATTATATTTTGTGCTCGCTGCAATTACATTAGATTGTTGTTAGTGAAGCATATTTAAATTTCTAATAAACGGAAGATAAAAAACTGATTTGCAAAATTAGATTAATGTGAAATAGAAGACCTATATAGAACACATTCAAAATAATTTAATATAATTTCATATCATAATTTGTTTACTGTGTATAAGTGCTGATGTGCATCACACAAAAAGTTAAACCGATATTAGTAACGGGAGTTTTTGTTGTATGCAATTTTAAATTGAAATAAGACACATATAGGTAAGTTAAATACCACATGTTTGACCTTATTCAAAACATACTTTTCTATCATTTTAATATGAATATGACCTCCAAGACATGTTCACCTTTAAAGGCTCGGAAGAATTTCAATATTTGATCAATTTTTGTAGCAATAAAGACTGTGTGTCAGTAGTAGTGCTAAATTCTATTAGAAAAATTGTACAACAACTATTAATCGTATGATCTTAAGAGCCAACTTACGAGCATATTTTTCGAAATTTTTCTCTCACAAGACGGTTCTGTTAATCAGCACATTTACGACATTTAACCTCAATTTTATTTTTAGTATTATTGAAAATATGGATCATCGAATAGAATTATGCCACCGAGGCCATGTCTAGCATTTGGCCCATATTTTGTTTCACACATAACTGCCATAGTCATCCTTCTATTACAATAAAAAATTCAAGTTAGGTCTTTAAAACTTTTTGCTTTATTTAAAATTAATATATTTTGTTTTGGTTAGATCAACCTTGAATTATTATATTTTTTTGTCTGAGCTGATCTCAGATTCATATATAAGGATAACATTTTTATAATGAAAGATCGAAGAAATTGAATAATATATTAAGAAATATATTTTATATTTTTTGCTCAATTCACATATAATTTTCTATATTAATTAATACATATAAGCCTGTAGCACACAAAATGTAAAAAGCTACATACGCATGTGGCTGTGACGTAAAACATAAATATATTCGCTTCGGCCACATGTGTTTCATTGGCATATTTAGACTAAAGTAGATTTCGTGTAATATCAAAAACTTACCGCATGCAGCCACTACGACTATTTAAAAAAATGTAACCAAAGTGCTGAACATTTTAGTGACGTCAAATCCACATGTGTATGTGGCTTTGAACATTTCGTGTACTACAGGCTTATATGTAAAAATTAATATAGAAAATTATATGTATATTTATCTTGTATTAGCGGGCCCGGCGAACTTCGCCTCGCCCCAATTTTAAGCCTTCAGACAAACCTTAGAGTAATAATACAACACGAATATTTAAATTTTCAATGTGATTTATTTGTATGGAATTAGCAGGAGCGATTTGATGAACAATGTTTTTTGATTTGTTTTCTGGCGCAAAAACAAATACCGAAGACGGTTTCCCAACACGCGAACATGCATTTGAAAAACCATTAAGGAATAATTTCACACAAAATTTCATACAAAGAATTCGATTTTCGATTTTTCCAAATTTTCGACTTTTCCGGAGGGATTTTCCAAAATTTTCTTCCGTAAACACCTTCTCTTCGAAAATACGAACAACTGACAAAAAATTTTACAGAAATCGACCCAGCTGTTCTCATTTCATGAATTACTATACATTTTTTACACCATTTCTATATATATCTACATATATAGATTATTAAATTATATTAGCTCAGACAAAAAATAATTTATAATTCACAGGTGATCCAAAGCTCTACAATAATTTAACCTATATTTATAGAATATCGTATAAATACATCATAAGTCGAAAACTACACAGAAAAAAATATATATGGATTTTAATTACGAAATTAATATTATTAATTAAAAAATTGTTTAATTTTGCTCCAACCATCAAAATGATACTATTAATTAAATGAAAATTAATAGTTTTAATTGAAAAAATTAAATGAAAATTAAAAGTTTTAATTGAAAAATATGGAGAAAAATATTATTTAAAATAGTATTAAAAAATTAATTAAAAATTTCAATAAATTTCAAAAATGATTTTAATTAATTTAATCATGTCTTTATTTGAGATTTGGGTTTTATAATATTAAAGCATTTATTATATCAATAATATAATATATTAAACCTGTATAAAAAAATACAAAAAAAAATAAAATTTTTTTATATTTGTTTATTCTTATTATACTACATTTATATTACAAAGGAATCTATATTTTTAATTATTATTATTAATTATTTTGTTACTTATATAATAAAATTAATGATAAGAAATAGTGTTCCAAACACATACACATACTACACCATATCAAAAGCCGGATTTCCAAAAATAATTTTTAGCATCAACGACCTAGATATAAAGGAACATTAACCGGTAAAAAGGCTTGATCAGGCAGAGTGAAGAAATTCAACTAACTTACCTATTAAAATGAGAATTCTGAGGAATATAAAGGCACTCAATAAATATGTAATGAATTTTGGCATACCTACAATGAAACCGAAACCATTTATTATATTTAAAGCAGAACATATTGTTATATATGTACGTATGTGCACTTACCAGAACTTTCTCTTGCAGATTGGCGACAATTTTTCATTATTTCGCTCCTTGAGTAACAATTGTATTTATTTATTCTTAAAATTATATTTTCAAGTAAATGTCATTTAAAATAATATATTTTATTTTTTAAAATTTTTTTCAACTGACAGAAATCTCTTTGTTTTTTGTAATTATTTAATATCAATTAAAAAATTTAATTAAATTAATGAAAACTATAATTAGAATTCAAAAACAAATGAAAAATTCAATTAATTAAACAAATTTTAGCAATATTTTTTTCTGTGTAAGTACTACTGCTATTTAGAAAATAACGATTTATTAACAATATTGTTAAATATACATAGAGAAAACAGAATCGGTTGTGAGTACCGCAATTGTTGCTAATCGCATAGATTAGTTGTGATAATAGAATATTACGGTTATATCTACCAAATTTCGTTTCGGAATATAAATATGTAGTCAGCACTAATACATTATGATTCTTGCAATAGAAATTTTATGATTGCGAATGAAAAGTTCGATTGCAGGAACTGAACCATTCGATTGGCAATGAAGGTAATTTTCTGTTTATTGAGTGTATTAGGTTGCTAACCATTTTTGCTAAATAAATAAATATGTAAAAGTGAATTTCTTACTACCTACGACTTCTACGACAGGTTGCAAATGGATCAATTATGTAGCCTTTAAAAGTTAAAAGTCTAATAAAACGAGAAACAAAAAATCATAAAATTAAAAACTGAGTATGTAGGTTTTGTACATTTGGTCTGTACACTAAGGAAAAAGATTGGTATGAAAACGGGGAAAACAATAAAAATAATGTTGCAAATATTAAAATGTTGTAAAAGGAGTATAAGATTTTAATTGCTCAGGACAACTAAATAAGTTCTCTTAACTAAATAGCCTTATAAATAAGATTCAACTCGCGTTCATCACAACCGAATTTAATTATCTCTTTTAGGGTTCACTACTAAATTTTGATCTATGTAACAAAAAATCCTTTATGTCAATGTTTTAGTTGGAATAAAAATGCGATTTGAGTTATTGCAAGTAATTATTGATTACCTGTATTACAACAATTCGATTACTGTAAATAAATTATTAAAGTTAACCTATATTTGGTGTTAACAAACGAAAAACAGTTGTACGTAATAATTATTTGTTACAAACATTAAATATCATCTTTCAAAAACAACTGATTTTTCTGTCAATTGTAAGAAATTTACATGAATTAAAAACAAAATCAATATTTTTAGTGAGAAAAAGTTTTTTTTAATATATAAATTAAAGAAAAATTTTACTATTATTTATATTGTGTTACGAAAATAAATCTACAAGTGACCCTTTTAAAGGTAATATATCGATTATTTGTTTAAAAATATTTATTGCATTTTAGTACGCGAAATAAATTTACAAATGCAGAAATTTGATTTGAGAACTTGATTGATCTTTACCGGGGTTGCAAAATAGTTTGAATCCACTCAACATACATATTTACATATGTAGATGTACCCAGTTTCAAAATCACGACTAAGAAGAATATCAACAGTTTATCCTTATAATATTTGAAATATTTAAGTTTTATTTTTATACTAGAAAAGCCCTGCGCGCGTTGCTACGCCCCTTCATGAATTTTAATCGCATTCTAAATTTTAGTCGAATATCAAGTGCAAAGCTAATAACTATAACTTTTTCTTTATGAGCGTGGCACTGCCCACTTTTCTAATTACGAAACTGTATAGTAATGACAGCTCAATAAGTGTGCAAAGTTTCAGAAAAGTCCGTCCAGTGAAAGTACCTTAAAATTATAACTTTTTAATGGGCCTAGCCCTGCCCACTTTTCTAATCACGAAATTATAAAGTCATGACAGCTCAATATGTGTGCAAAGTTTCAGAAAAATCGGTCCAGTGCAAGTACCTCAAAATGATAACTTTTTTTAATAGGCGTGGCACTGCTCACTTTTCTAATGACGATTATAAAACTGATAGCTAATTTTTTATGGGCGTGGCCTCGCCCACTTTTTTAATCACGAAATTATAAAGTCATGACAGCTTAATATGTATGCAAAGTTTCAGAAAAGTCGGTCCAGTGCAAGTACCTCAAAATTTAAACTTTTTTAGGGGCGTGGCCCCGCACACTTTTCTTATCACAAAATCTTTTAGTCATGACAGCTCGATATGTGTGCAAAGTTTCAGAAAAATCGGTCAAGTGCAAGTAGCTAAAACTGATAACTAATTTTTTATGGGCGTGGCCCCGCTCACTTTTTTTCACCCATAAACACTCCCTGGTATGTGTACAACAACTTACCAAAGTTTGAGCCTTATCGGTTTTACAGTTTCGGAGTCTATAGCTAACACACACACACACACACACACAGAGTTTCACTTTTATATATATAGATTAAAATACATATATAAATGCATGTTGACATACATATGTATATAATTTTAGATATATGTTTATTTGTATTTAGGTCTTTGTATAATTATATTATTAAAAGAATTATAAAATAAATGAAATGAAAAAAATATGTTTGATTTCTTATTTTCCTGGGTCAAATGAAGAATTGATAATTATGATTAATTATTCTTTTACTAATACCAATTAAAAATTTGTTTCAGTTGCGTTAATCATATATTTTAAAACAAAGTTTTTTTTGAATATCTATAATATCAACTAATAAAATCTGCTAACGCAACTAAAATTCTAATGTTGCAATCAAATCTATCATGCTAAGAAACAAAATTTTCAGTTATTAAAAGCGAATTGTGAGATAGTACGTGTAACCGAATGAATTCGATTGGCAACAATTTTGGTTTTCACAACGAAACTGTTTTCTGTGTGTAGATTAATGATCATATCGTATTTTTTTTTTTGCTATTCGAATTGCCATTGCAATTGAATTGTAAATGAGTTCGAAGTTATAGGTACTTAGCTTATGTAAAAGTATAAAGAAATAATAACAAACAAAGATCTAGAACTTTATAATCAACTAGCTTACCCAGTGTGCTTTGCTATACCTACCAGAAAATTTTTTTGTATGTTAGTATATTATTATATAAATGTTATGTTTTTATAATTTAAAGCGATTTTTTAATGCAGCTTATTGATTGATTGATGATTATTGACAGAAAGTGCTTAATTCGTGGGGAATAACACTATCTCAGCTCCGTAATAAGGAAATCGTAGTCAAATTGCTCTACAAAGTTTCAACCAAATTTCAGTTATAGTTGACTATATATGACATTACCTGTGGTTTTTGTATGGAAGATATCATGCCCCTGCTCCGATCCATTCTTTTTTTCTCGAATAAGGAAATTATTATCAAAGAACTCGTACAAAGTTTAAAGGGAATAGCTGCTATGGCTCTCAAAATATGTTTTAAAATATGTTCAATTTGCATGGGAGGTACCAGGCTAACCAAAAAAAAAAACAAAAAACAAAAATGTATATACATAGAAAAAATTAAGAAATTGAATAAGTATTTTCGAAGAAAACTTATAATGCACAACACACATTTCCTCTTTGTTATATTTGTAAAGATTAGTATAGATATTATTTTTAGAGGTTTTAGTATAAGTATATTTAAACTTATAATTATGTTGACTCAAAAGATATTTATCCACAGTATTTATTCATTCATACATATTCAATATCACAAATTACTGTTAAAAATTTGTTTATGATAAAGCGAATTAAAACCGTTTGCATTGTCTAAAATGTTTTGCATTAATTTTGCAATCTATTATCGTTTTGCAGACTATATGTCTTCTGTTTTTTCATAAATATATATGTACAAGCGGATAAAAAATTAATTAAACACATAATTATGGCACATTTTGCTTAACATTTTCAAATTGTGTTGTACTTAAAACGTACACACAATTTTACATGACTATTCACTCATGCAAGTATGTACATATGTACATAGAAAAGTATATTATAAAATATTGCACTGTATGTACTTCAATATTTTTCCTGTTTCAATTTTTTTTTTTGTTTTGCTACAGTATTAACAGAAAATATGTAATTAGTATGAATAGCGAACGCGGCATATGGCTTGTTTCTAAAAGATTCTTATTTTGAAACATAAGAAAATATGCAAAACTTTCAAGAGAGTATTTAATTGCTCGATAGTAGGGATGCATATGTTGCCTTCTTAATACTTGTTTTAAGTAACTTTTTTAATTTATATTTTTTCTTCTTCTTCTTCTTCCTATGTACGTAAAACAAGTCTTAAGTATCTATATTTAATAGGGCAAGGCATGGCTTCTTCTGTTTTTATTCAATTAACTTGTATGAGTACTTCCATACACGCTTACATACATTTACTCTTACATGCACATATGTATGTACAAATATATGTAATCTTGTGAGAGTACATACGCTTAGAATACGGTTCAAGTGAATTTTGTTTCATAAACGTTTTTTGTACTCATTCATAATTTTAATGAAGTAATAATGGATGAGTTACACACTTACTCACTCACACTTATACCACTGTAGATGTATACACATGTGTATGTTTCAAAATGCGTTACTTGTACTGTGCTCATACCAAACCTTTATAAATGTGTTATACAAAGGAGGTTAAAATCTGAAGGACTTGCCATGAATCCTTTTCATTAGAAATTGTATACAAGGAAACGTTTAATAAGTGTTAAAATAAAATTTTTTGTTAGACACGTTAATGAATTTTTTTGCTTAATAATCTGGAATATTTTGTCTAGCTGTTTCACAATTACGCATTTATGTATGTTTATACATATGAATGTACATAAATGTATGTTTGTGTATTCAACAACTTTGTTAAGCAGTACCTATTTAAGTATTTTGACACTTGTTATTAATGATATTTAAAAGAAGAGCTTAGAAAAATCGCATTGGTCTATTAAAATAAATTAGTATTTATCATGGTAAAGCTCTATGCAAACAAGTAAGAGACCTATATTCGGCCGTGCCGAATCGGATAATATCCTTCACCATCATGTACATACTTAAGTATAATCTTAAATCGTAGCTTAACCTATATATGATGTTATACGCCAATTTTCTTTATTATTTCCGACGCCAAGCCCTTTCATTTGAAAGCCATATTGATGGGATTAAAAAAAATTTTTGTCGCCATTTTGTTTTAGATGCCGTCTTGGATTTTACATTATACTGGTTTCTACTGTATAATGTACATATAAATTGGCTCATATACATATAAATTTATTGTCCGCGATGTTGTAGTGTCATCATGAATTTAAATTTTTTTTATTGTGCTTATATTGGGCTAAAGAAGAAAGACCTTTTAGATGATACCAATATTAACTCTCCCTAGAAGCTGAAAAAATTGGTTTTCGTTTGTAAGTTTTTGGACTATATATTTTTAAAAAAAATTTGTTGCCTATAACTTTACCGATTAGACCCCGCTTTATATAATATCTACAAATAGTAGCAAAGGTACCTATAAATTATACTATGGCTGAAAAATTTTAATTTTGGTGGTAAAAATATGGGAAAAAACAGAGGCAATCGTGTTTATTTGCTCATATCTCAGAAAGTTATGGGGCGATTTCGCTGAATTTCAATATCGATTCATTTCCGGATATTTTTAAAAGATTGATACCATACACGGATCTGAGTTACATTTGGTTGCTTCTAAAAGTTGATTTCAACCACAGACGGACATGACTTAATCGACTCCTCTATTCATAAGCTTTCAGAAAATCTATACTTTTTGGGGTCGGAAATGAAAATTGTATAAAATACAAACGGAATGGAAGAGCTATATATACCCTTGTGCACCACAGGTGAAGGGTATAATGAGATTGTTTGATTGCCGATGTGTCAAATAAGTTACCATAATAACAATATTACTAATAATAATAATTTTTTTTATTTGATCGATATATATGGTGAAATTCTAATGTGACTTTTATACAATACTTGACTATCCCTGTTTTATAAATGTTTTATTTGTAACGCGCAAAATTCATAAAATCGCCTTTATTTTAAATAAACAATAGAAATAATAATAAATAATTTTTAAAAATTAATTCAAAAATTTACTTTGACGAGAAACTATAAAAACAGACATTAGCAGTTCTTCCTTATTAACATAGATTTAATACAGCATAATACAGCATTTTATATTTATGATTATGTTCTTTTGTAAGCGGTAACTAGAGGTTTATAAACTAAAAAAATTGTTAAATCTATTCTTCCATTATGTGTTCTATGTATTGGCTACATGTTTTATAAAATAAAATAAAGTCTTGTCCTTATTTAAAACATGTACCTGTCTGTTGTATGTACGTAATTTGTTTTATGTTAAAAATACCTTTAACTTAAACGAGTATTGCATATTAATTTAGAAAATACGTATTGTATTTAAAAACGAAATAAGTTACTGAACTTAAAAGAACTTTTCATGCTTATTTAGCCATACACTCTTTTAAACTCTACATACACTTATACACTTAACTTTGCTTGCTGTCATTTAGTTTGTTGAAATCGGTTACTTCTGTACGCGTCTGATAAGCCTTGGTTGCCTTAGTCTATTATGTTGTTGTTTATTTTTTTTTATAAAATGTAACTTATATTATTCAACAATTTATTTAAGAACTTCAAAATTATAAAGCAATACTTGTGATGAACCCAACATCATGATGGAGCGAGGAACTGAAATTCATGAAAATTGACTATTAATCGTTACATGGGAGAGAGACCCAAGCTCTTATGATGATTACTTACAAGGTGAAGAGGCAATTATAAATCGTTGTAGTAGAAACATCTAAAGTGGGAAGACTGCAGAAGATGGTATCTGTCTCCAACCGAGGTTTTATTCGCAAATGTGAGAAGGAAAAAACCTGGTGAAACCGATATAGAGAAAAGGCTTAAACGTATTAGCGGTGTAATCAAAAGAGCTTGCAAGGAGTCCATGAATAACTTTTATAGGGGCAATTTAAGCGAAATTCAACAAGATCCAAAAAAGTGCTGGAATTTCTTAAATGAAACTCTAGGTAGACAACAAACTAAGTCGATTACAATAAAAGATTTAAGTGGAGATATAATTTCAAATGATTTTCAAAAGGCTGAGATTCTTAATACTTTCTTTGTGAAATCGATTAAGGACTTAAAATTTCAAATGAATCAAATAACATCTGACTCGTGCAATTCTTTGAGAACTCTTGTTCAACCTAATTATAGATTTTGCTTAGAACATACTACGCATGATGAGTTGCAAAACATTGTAACTAATCTACCACACAATAAAAGTTGTGGTCATGATAACATATCACCTAAAGTACTGAAAATGTGCTCCGATGTTTTGACACCTTATTTGGTAAATGTTTTTAATAATATGATAGATCGAAGTAGTTATCCTGAAATTTTAAAAATTCATCAAGTGGTTCCGATACCAAAGGAAAATAATGCCTCCAGTGCTGAAATGTTTAGACCAATAACTGTATTATCCGTCATCGATAACGTATTTGAGAAAATTTTGTATAAACAAATGTCAGAATATATGAGGAATAATAATTTGTTAAACGACTATCAATATGGTTTTAGGAAAGGATGTGGTACCGAGGAAGCTGTTCTTAATGTTGTAAATTTCATTTGTAAGGGACTGGATGAAGGATTTAATGGGGTAGCTGGTATTTTTTTTGATCTAACTAAAGCTTTTGATCTCATAGACCATGATATTGTTGTTAGAAAACTTAGATACTATGGAATTTGTGGGAAAGAATTGTCTCTCTTTAAAAGTTACTTAGTAAATCGTAAACAATACGTTAATATTAACGCAGATAAGAGCTTGTTCAAACCTGTCGAGCATGGTGTTCCACAAGGTAGTGTTTTGGGGCCTTTACTCTTTACAATTTATCTTAATGATATAAAAAACCTTGGATTACATGGGAGGCTATTTATTTATGCTGACGATATTTGTCTGTTTTACCCATATAAGCATGAAACCGTGGCAAAAGCTTATATGGAACGAGATACTGCTCTTATTTTGGAATATACTAGAATTAATAAGCTTATATTGAATGCGAATAAAACAAAGTTGATTCGATTTAAACCGCATTGTCGCAATAACATAAACTTTAGTATTTATGTCGATGGTAGTGAAATTTACGACGTCAACTCAATAAAGTACTTAGGTGTATATCTACAGAGTAATTTGTCTTGGAACCAACACATACAACATATAAAAACAAAAGTTGCTCAAGGTACCGGGTTTTTGTACAAGTTTAAAAATAAATTTGATCGTAAAACAAAAATTTTAATATACAATGCCCTTATTCAAAGTCATTTGAATTACTTAACTGCCGTATATGGATGGAAGCAATGTAATGAGCTCAAATCACTTCAACGATGCCAAAATAAAGCCTTAAAAGTGGTTTCTAATCTTCCTATTACGTTCTTAACAATATCATTATATAAGGATAAATTCAAAACAGTTTTGCCAGTTTTTGGTATTTACAAATTGCAAATTTTGATATATGTTTTTAAAATTGTACACAATATTGGTCATTACACGATTCGGTTTACAAGGAATCAAGAGTCACACAATACAAGGAATAACAGCAATTTGTCAGTAGCAAGGTGTAGGTTGGAAACAACCAAACAAAGAATTGAATATATGGGTAGTTGTGAGTTTAATAACTTACCTCAATACTTGAAAATGATAAATAGAATTTCAATATTTAAGAAATCTTTGAAAAATTATTTATTTCAAAGTTTAGAAGAACTTCTGATGTAAAATAGTTTGATATCAAAATGTATTAATATGATGCAAATTTTATTTTATTTTTTTTCTATTTTTTGAATACTGATAATCATAACTAATATGTAATTTTTACCAACTCGCCTCAATAATGCCTATAAGGCGCTGAGGCAACAAAAATGTACTGGATTATTGGAAAAAAAAAAAAAAAACATTACAATTGCCATAGCGAATACATTTTTACAATAAGTGGCATATTTCTTGCATTGTTACAGTGAGGCATGAACACTTTTTGTGGTGATTAGGGAAGTATTTTTAGCTTGTCTTGTCTTGCTACATTCTGGTGGCCTAAACGCAAATTGGGGTGGTTTTACTGTTCAAGCCGGAGAAGTAGGATTATACGAAAGCTACGCCTGTGACAGACCTGGGGGATCTCAATTAGATTTCAATTACAATTACATGTAATTTGTAATTGAGGTAGTCTAAATTACAATTGCAAGTAATTGTAATTGAAAGTAAGGACTTAATTCAATTACAATAAAATGTAATTGTAATTGAAAAATGTCAATTACAATTACTTGTAATTGTTAATTGAAAAAAATCAAACACACATTACATGTAATTGCAATTGAAAATGTTCAATTACTAATTACAAGTAATTGTAATTGTAATTAATCAACAAATAATTACTTGTAATTGAACAAAATTCAATTACATTTTTAAAACCATAAAATAAAACTTAAAATTCTTAAAACGATTTTCTAAATTATATGAAAAAAAAAATTGTGTTATTTAAAGCAAATAATAAATTTTTTTAAATTGGTTCCTTGTCTTAATTATTTTTCAATCAGGTATGTGATGAAAAACGATCGATTTCATTTCGATCATTATTGAAATTTCAATTCGGACGTGTTCGTAACATTTTTAAACTGAAAATTATTAAATGGTAAAGACTGGCTTATATAATATGTAATTGATAATTTTTGTAATTAAATACTTTTTTGACAATAAATACTTAAAAAAGTAATGATTACTTGTGTTTTTTAAATTACTTAATGAAAAATTTTTTTTCCAATTAAATGTAATTGTAATTGGATTTTTTTCCAATTACAAGTACATGTAATTGTAATTGGAATTTTTTCAATTACAATTACATGTAATTGTAATCTAAGAAAACTTCAATTACAATTACATGTAATTGTAATTGATTTTTACTTCTTTTTCAATTACAATTACGTGTAATTGTAATTGAAAAAATTCAATTACAATTACATGTAATTGTGTAATTATAGGTGTAATTAAATACAAAATGTAATTGAGACCCCCAGGTCTGGCCTGTGAGGCCAATAAGCTACACATATTTTCTGTTGAAAGTAATTGAAAGGGTATTAATGGATATCCTGGATGATAATACGCTAACGGATAGACACTTAAGTCAATGTCAGCTTGCGAACTGGGCAGGAAGTTTTGTTAAAACAGTTTTTAACTAACTAACGAGTGTTACGAAAATAGAAATTTTCCAATAGCGATGTCGCTTTGTCCATATTTATGGATATGGCTCTTTTAGAATATCTGGCTAGTTACGAAACAAACCTGAAAAGAGTAGTTTAAGACAAGGATTAAGAAGGCAAAAACAGTTTTACATTTGTAAAAATAAATTTGCGGTCTAAGGATGGACTTTGGATTTATATTGTGTTTGCGGCTGTCAGGTGACAGAAGGCCTCTCAGGAGAGATAAGTTCTATGGGTAACAGAGAATTGACTGGTTGGATGCATATGGTGGGATGCGTGCCACACAAACGCAAGCAATTGAGGCAATGACAAGATTGTTATCTTTGGACCTATACATAAGGAAAACGGTTGAAACATCAGCAATTCGAATAAAAAACTTTGATGGAATGCTCAAAGCGGATGGATCCATGGGCAATGAGTGCATGGATAATGATATTATTGTCATAACTGGTGGGTACTGTATAGCAGAGAAAGCCGGTGCTGGTACATTTTCACTTGAGTAAAACATATCATGTATCTTAAGTCTGGTAGAAATATTTACTGTACGTGTTGGATCATTTACTTCTGTGTGAGGTACAAGTGACAAAATTCTCATTGCACTTAATCAGTTTTAAAACGCATGTAGTTGCTAAGTGTATTCTAAAGCTTAGTAGATGTGCATCTATAAATAAGGTGCGCTAACGTGAGTTTAGAGAAAAGTGGGCTAGCTGGTAATAAATTTAGAGAAAAACTAGGGAAAAATTAACCTGCGGCAACATTATATGGTTCAGAACCCTTAATTGCTTGTGTGATCTTTTTAAGGATAAGGATATTTTGATCGTCTCAATATAAAAGAACATTTTTAATTTTAACCGTACTTTGCGAAATTAATTTTGGCTTATTTTTAGTTAAAGTTAAACTTAAGTTATGATCGAACATTGCCCCTAGTGTGAAAGGCCATTACTTATTTGTTAAGTCATGACTTTCTAAAGAATGGTCGTAGTTAATATTTGATGTAGAAATTATCCTGCTCTTTTTAATAATAAGCTGAAGATATATTTTTATGTACAAAACATGAAGTGATAATGGTTTATAAATGATCCCTAAATATTGTAATATTAAAGGTTTAAGGAACCTGCATTAGTTTAAAAAATGTGAAAATTATACATTTCTGCTTCACGTAAATCCCCATATTTTTGCATATATTTAGAAAGTGATAAAAATTTTGTCTGATTTTTATCTTAAAAATTTTTTTGCAAATAATGTTATAATTTGTTAAAATAAAAAATAAATCCATGCAACCGTTTAATATACCAGTAGAGTATTTGGATAGAATTACATGCCACACTATCGACTATCTCTTCGCACACAATTCTTAAGATTTTTTCATAAAAAATTGTGATAAAAACAAAATAAATACCTTTTACTATTCAATTATTTGATGTAACTTTTCAATTTAAAATTATCTGACTTTTTTCATAGAAAATATTAGTTTTTATTTGAGTATATAAGTCAGCACATACTGAACTAATTTTTTAATGCTTCTCTGAATAATATTACTTGAAAAACCTTATTATATTAATACTTGTACTTATTTAGTTGCAGATTTTTTGCAACTTCTATAATGTACACTGAATTTGCATTATGGAATACAAAATAATTTTTTGATAATTTCAATCATGTGAAACATTAAAAAAGTTTAAACGAGTAGTTCGTTATATTTATTTTTTATACAGTAGTTCTCTTTTAATATAGAGCAAGAGTATATTTAACATCTATTTTCTGTTTTGCTTGTAATTGTATTTTATTACTTTAACTGCACATTTTTAGTTTTTTAACAATTCACTCTAAAAATGACAGTTAACATTGTTTGTGTCATCACCATCGTCATCGTTGTTGAACAGTGGAAACGACAGTATAAAAAGTGACAAAATATACATACATATGTATTCTTCTTACCAATTAACTATTCAAGCGGGCTAAAAACATTGTTGTTATTTATAATAGTAAGATTCCATTATGAAAAATATTTTTGATAAAACTTTTTCTAAAATATAAAAATACATAATATATGTATATGTTAATGCTAAGCTGAGTAGGGTCTTAAAATAAATTTGTATATATGGCAAATAAAAATGTGTAGGTTTGAAAGAAGCTTGTACTCGTGTTATGGTTTAATCCAGTTTTTCCCAAACCACGAACCACAATGCAACTTTAATAAGTTCTGGATAATTAATTAACTTGGTTGTTGGCAAAAATTAACTTAAGTAACCAGTCGGACATAAGTCTAACCAATACTTTTAACAGATATTTATTTATTGAAAAGCCCAGTATTAAGTATTTGTTTATAACTATAAAGTTTTCTTTCACAAACTAAGTAAAACTAAAACAAGTATGAGCACTATATTCGGCTGTGCCAAATCTTTTGTACCCACCACCAATTTGTTGTACTTTTATAGCACAGAATATATTATTTTGTTATTAACTGTTATCGCTATGCAATAATCTCTTTATACTAAAATATATATCACTTTATTTGTATAACTTCGATATGCTAGTAAAATGTTTTCGTAATTTTAAAGTAGGCATGTCAATAAAGTTTCTGCTAATAAATACAACTGAGATATTTCAATATAGTCCTTTATTCTTCCAAAAACTTTGTCCATAGAGCAATTATATGAATTTGAGATAAGCGTTATATGGGTGGTGGGCGTAAAAGTGGGCGTGTCACATTTATTTTTCATTAGTACAAAGCCTTTGACCAAACACCAATATTTGCTAAATATCAGAATCGTACATCAAATTTTGTCAGTTTTATTAGGTTTTAAATTTTTAATAACTGCGCGGTATAAATTTTCGTACATTTTGATCTATAACTCCTTTCCTAATGCATAGATTTAAGAAATTTTCAGGGGAAAATATTGTTTTACTCGGGAAACATATATTTGAAGTTTTATGGCTCTATATTAATGCGTTTGGACACAATTCCATTTTATTCGATGTTGGAAGAACACGGTTTTTTTACCAAGCTAACCTTGTGTATTAAAAATATTCTGGCAAAATTTGAGCTCCCAGCTTTTTTTGTTTCGACCTCTATTATGCTTGCAACAGACGAACGGACATAGTTAGGTCGTCATAAAATGAAACCCAGACTCAGTAAATATAACTTTATGGAGTTTAAAATAGATAATTTTATTTTTTTTTGGCAGGTAAAAAGGAAAAAATAAAAATTACATTAATATGTTTTAGTGGTAAATTTCGTTTTCACTCACCTATAATATTTAGAAAATAAAAATACAATAGTCATTTTTATTATATTCTATTTTTTGAATAACTAGTGAGCTAAATGACGAAACTTACAACCAACAAATAAATACTAACCAAAGAGTGCTAAGGATGAAAGCGAAGCGGTCTTTGGAAATGTATTTTACTCGCCTGCTGTCGGTAAACACTTACTTTTAAGAGTATTTTTTCATTATCTATCTATATATATAAAAGTGAAACTCTGTGTGTGTGTGTGTTAGCTATAGACTCCGAAACTGTAAAACCAATCGGACTCAAACTTTAGAAGGTTGTTGTACACATACCAGGGAGTGTTTATGGGTAGAAAATTGTGGGCGGGGCCACGCCCATAAAAATTATTTATCAGTTTTAGCTACCTGCACTTGACCGATTTTTCTGAAACTTTGCACACATATCGAGCTGTCATGACTAAATAATTTCGTGATAAGAAAAGTGGTCGCGGCCACGCCCCTAAAAAAGCTATAAGATTGAGGTACTTGCACTGGACCGATTTTTCTAAAACTTTGCACACATACTAAGCTGTCATAACCATATAATTTCGTGATTAGAAAAGTGGGCAGTGTCATGCCCATAAAAAAAGGTATTATTTTGAGGTACTTGAACTGGACCGATTATTCTGAAACTTTGCACACATATTGAGCTGTTACGACTTTACAATTTCGTGATTAGAAAAGTGGGCAATGCCACGCCCATAAAAAAATTAAAATTTTTAGATTTTTGCACTTGATATTCAATTAAAATTCAGAATGCATTTCGATTCAATAAGAGGCGTAGCAACGCGCGCCGGGTTTGGCTAGTCAGAAATAAAATTTAAGTTCTTATTTAATGAAAATATTTAAAATAATATAAACTTGAAAGCCAGAATTAGAATCTTATAAACATTGCACAAATTAGTTCAATTATTTGTAACAATTTAATAAAAAATTTAATTTTTAGTAGGCCTTTAAGGTTTAATTGCTCGAAATGACAACTATGGCGGAATTAATTCAATAATATTTTTAGAAATGTTAATCGAACGTGCAAGTATTCCTTGCAGAGTATAAAAAGAATTATGTAATGTTCGATAGATATCGAATTCCGTAATTAGGCCTCTGTTTACATGTTACGACATGATCACGACGGTCATATTATAGTTTCTAAAACAATATTTGGTTGTCGAAATCAAAAAATAGTTACTTTTATTTTATTTCATCATATACTTTGCCACAATAATCAAGCATTTGTTTGAATTGTATCATTTAGGGCCATTATTATAACTTACCGATAACTAAAGTTAGGATGTTATCGGGCAGATAATTAGTTTTTCGTTATTACAACTTCACTTTAACCTAAAAGTGGCCGATATGTTAAAGGGAAGATCACTCTACCTTTAACTTTTAACGTGAGGTTTTAAATTAAAATTAACCATATTTTCTACCGTATAAGTGAATTGTTTACTATTTGCTTGTCGTTGCCACTTTGTTTTTAAATAACTAAATAATTTGTTCGGCATTTGCTTTGGTGCTGCCATATTTAAAAAAAAATATAATTTATTTAACAGGGAGGTTGTAATAACGAAAAATACTTAATGGTCAGTTTATTGCTCACGTTAACAAAAGTTACCTTTTATTAACATTAACTTTGTCGGGAAGTTGTATTAATGGCCTTTAATGTTCACTTTTCGTAAAAATTTTGACATGATTGTTGTTTCAAAATAGTATGATTTAAGAAATTTAATGCGTTTAAAGCATTAAAAATTACAAATAATCTTTAAATAATAGGTGAGACAAACGCATGATTACAAATAAATCAAGCTATGATTCTCTTTAATAATAATTTTTTTTCGACTCCTCTTCTCCTTACTGAATAAATTTTTATTTTAAAAGTTTGATATGCAAAAAAAAAATACACAAAAATTTAAAAAAAAATGGGAGAAACATAGAGAATATTTAAAAACATATTAATACAAAAATCACAATTAAAAAGGTGAGTACAATCAATATGTGTATGTTATAGCAGAAGACAATAATTTTCCACAAAAAAAAAGCAAAGGTTGTCGATTTCAACTGTAGTCATGTGTATGATTGTTGAATGATACTTTAATTAAACATAATAATGATAACTGGTAACCATTATATGTTATAACCACAATCATACAATTCAATCATAGTTTGTTGCTCTTGGATTATGATTACCACAACCAAATAAAATATTTACATGTTTTCCAGCACCGCTTCTGTAATTGACCCCACAGTGCGTTATCAACATCAGCGTCATCATTTATATGATACAAGTACCAGTTACAGTAATAGAGCGAAAATAAAATGAAGACATCAGCAGTTGTTAGATTGTTTTTTATATCTACGAAAACTACCTCAATTAAAGCCATAGGAAGTCATTTGTCCTTTTTGTTGTGTAATTGGAACTTCCGCAATAAAATATTGTTTATCTATTTTATTTTTTCGTTGTTCTAAATTTGCTCTTAAAAGTATATTTTTTACAGAATTCAAATTGAATATGCAATTTGTGTGCGTTTATTTTAGAAAATTTTTAATAATAAACATTTTATTTAGTTAATAGAATTTTTATTTATTTTGAATATTTACTTAAACTGTTTTAAATTTTTTCTTTAATTTTTTATTTTTATAAATTAAAAATTGATTGCAAATTATGTGTTCTAACTTTAATTTATTTATTTTAATTTTTTTAATTTTTTAAATTTAATTATAGCCATGAACTTTTATTCAGGTATTAGCCGAATGGAAGAAATTTTCGAAGCTAGCTAATATTTCATCATCACACTACTATTGCTGCTACAATTTAATGAAATTAGAAAACGGAAGCATATATTTTTTTAGGTATATGGCAATCATACCATATTTCTTTAAATTCTAATAAAAGTAAATAGCAGTTTCAAATTTAATTTAAGTATAAGTGCTGATGATGAAATCGTAGCTTGATTTGAAAATGCACTCCCCTTTGGCCAATATCGGAATTATTTCTTAGTAGTCTTAAATGGTCAAAGTTTAATTTATTAAAAAATATATTTTTAACTAAGATCATTAACTAGGGAAAGTGAATTTAAGCCAGAATAATTAACTTAAAATTTAAAGAAATTTAAAATAATTCTTAGAAATATTAATTCATAATTTAAAAAAAATTCCATTATTATTCACAAAGCTCAACATTGCTTTTTGTTCAATTGATTTCTATTGAAACCTTAAGTTAAATACCATTTTGTCTTAATATCAATCTTATATGTATGTATATATTTTTGACATTTCATTTTATTGTAATTTTATTTAATTCTTGTTCACAACTTTATTGACTCATTCGTTTTCATATTCAATTAGAATCTGGCATTATCAAAAAATTAATAAAAACTATAATATGTACATGCTTTATAAGTGAATATATTATTGTATAATATCATATAACACATTCAATTTGAGGGAGTCTTAATATGTCGTCACCTTAAATACCATTAGCCCTTATAAATACAGAAATAGAAAACCACTTGTTTTAAATTCCGGACTATTTTATAAAAAAAAATTACTTCAAAATATAAAGAATTTATTAACAATAAAATGTCTTTTAAGTCTACTGAAAAATTACTTAATTGCAAAGAAGTAAGAGCAATTTACCTTTTATGTGACAATAAATTTGTGTATGTAGATGTACATACACGTACACATATTTCGTATACAAACTACATGCAAATCTTGAAATTATGCACATAAATAACAAGGATTAATGCAAAGACATTCTGGCATGCCAACGTATGTATTTAGTCATGTGTGTGTACGTGTATAGTACAAGATACGTATGTATGTAAACCAATTGTATTTGTATTGTAAATTTTATATTATACTTATGCAACATAAGTTAGTGCATACATATACTTTATTGTCACGAGGTCTTCTTTATAAGGAACACTCAAAAGAAAAGAGAGAAACTTTCTTAATACAAAGACGAAAAATTTATATAAATATATAGAATGTCCAGTGATATAGAACAACACAAGCTAAAGAGTTATTGTAACTTTGATGTTATGTAATTTATTTACATACAGTAAACATTTAAAGCTAAAATACTCATTAGGTAACAATAATATGAAAATTATTTTAAGTCTTCAATGCCTTACCAATATATCCTCGCATAATTAAGGACTAAATCTCAGCAAAGCTTGATATGTGTTATATGAGATTTAATGCCGGTATCTAGGCATTTTAGTTTATAATAAATGCATATTTTTATCTATGGCTGTTGCTCTCTCTTTGGGTAAAAATGTTATACACCTTTTGAAAACATTCTCATTTTTAAGGGTTTGTGATTTTTTAAAACCTTTATTCCTGGGAAACGGAAAGCAACAAAAAGGAACTAACTAACCTTTTTTTAAGTAAAGGATACGTAGAAATTATAATGGGAAAAAACACAAGTAATTAGGAAAATTTTTAGGTGTAAGATGGCGATTGTTAATATATTAAAACATTATTTAGATTCTTCGATCTTTCGCTACAAAAACCGCGGAATTATTTAACAGGTTTGGTTTTTTAAAGCTAGGAAAAACATAAAATTTCCTATTGTTAACGAAATATTAATTAAGGGCGATATATAAATGCCTGCCATTAAATTTTTTAATACTATATCTGTAAATGTTTCCCGCGTCTACGCTTTAGGTTGTCCATCTTTTAGCTCCATGTTTGACACACTTTTACCAGCATTAAGGCCAGTATATTACTAGTGACAGGTGTAATGTTGTTTTTTGGAGCGAGACTTCACGTATCTCCATAAAAGGTAGTCCAGCGGGTTCAAATCGCATGATCTTGCTCAAAATGTGAGATTGATTGCTTATCAAACTTAAGTCTCAATATACTCATGCTTTCGCGTGCGGTGTAGCATGTTATACTGTCTTGGTGAAATCACATGTCAACCAAGTCAAATTCTTCTATTTTGGACGAATAAGTCGGTAATCATCGCACTGTACCCGGCTCCATTAATTGTCACTTTGCAATTAGTATCATTATTGAAAAAAGTAAGGTTCAATGATGCCACCGGCCTACACCCGTACCAAGACAGTCCATATTTCAGAGTGCATTTACAACTATTGGCACAAAATTCGTCAAATCTGTTTATTAACGTACCTCAAATAGCCTGTTTGATGGTTAAATTATTACGACCATAAAATGGACGTAATTTACGAAACACATCTTGCACACAGTACGAATTTTTATAATAAAATGTAATGATTTTCAAGCGTTCCTCGTTTATTTGTCTATTCATGGTTAAATTGATAATTTACATTTTATATTTTTGGCATTGCAATAGCTCACAATTTTTTGTTTCACGATGTTCCGCTTGCTTTTCGCTACAATGACTTTTGTGTTTCAATCTATAGTCGTTTTGGAAATTTTATTTGATAGCTTGGATTCCGTGTAATCAATCAAGCATGAGTGGTCCTTTCGAGCTGCCATATTTATTGGGCGGTGATGTGCCTTTTCAAAAGACTGATGTTATATAATGTTAAGTTAGACCGTACAGGAAAAAAGTTGCCTTCTGCATAAGGTATCTTTGCAAACCATTAAAAAAATACAACCAAATCTTAGGGTGCTGTATATCGATCTCATATACACAAATGTGTTTTGTTTTTGATGACGAATATTTGCGACGAAAAATTCGTCGTTCGTCCCAATTGTGCTCCTAGCATAAGTGAAAAATCGAAACCCTTTAGCAGACTTTATATCAATGGGTTCAATTGGAAATAATTGTATGCAAAAATTAAAGCTATGTATGATAAGGTAAATGAAATAAGTATTAAAAAATGTTTACTTGCAAAAACAAAAATTACTATAAAATATGCTGATGCTATAAAACGCTAAATAATACTAAAATTAAATAATTTCTGCATAAATAATTGCGTATGCATATATGACATGAAAGATTACTTTAATCAATGTTCATATAAGAAAGTATTGTTTACACTGGAGGAAATATTTATAAAACCAAAATTATTTTTTGTAAACTTAACTTGGAAAATATTGTATTTTAATTAAAGATGGTGTCAGAGATAATGAATCAAAATTGTTCGTAAATATAGCACTATGGCACGTGATTATAACACTCTTATTTGTTGTTTGTGAGTTCGAAAGAAATCGTAAAATGAGTAAGCGACGAAATTTGCTCGGTTATGTTTTGCAAATTTTGTTTGCTTATTATTACGAGTTAAGAGCTAAACATACATGGTACAGTTAAGCTTCCTGTTTAATGCTAATTGTACATAAAACAAATTTAGAACATATGCTGAATTCATAGATGTTAAAGAATATTTTACAATCCAAATCCATATTTTGTAATTTCTCTAATGAACTAATATAAATTTACATAAAAATAATATTCTGCTGTTACACATTTTGTTGCATTCTACTAACCAAACCCTTTCATTTGATACCCATATTGATGGGGTTATTAGCAAGTATGGGAGAACTGTACCTCAGCTTCAGTAAATTAATATATTGAATCAAACATATACTTTTCCAAAGAATTTTTGGCCATAACTTTGATGGTTAGTCACCGATTTGTTGAAATTTTTTTAAGAATTTCCCTAAAAGCGTACAATACCTCTAAGAAACAAACATGTCCATAAAATATCCTAGGGTTGAAAAATTTTAATTTTTATGTTTAAAATATGGGAAGCAGATATTATTTTATCTTATGGGATCGGAAATTAATAATGTAGAAATTTCGAACGGAATGTGAAAGCTGTATACACCATTGGCATCACACGTGAAGGGTATAAAAATATTATGTCACATATATGGGACACAATTAACAATGTTTAGGTAATACTAGCCAAAACTACACAGTTTATACTCAAACCCCAACACTCATAAATGTCTCACTTTGCCATAACTTAAGACTTCTCAGCTTAAGGCGTTGTCGTTACCCCCGAAATGGCGAACAAGTCCGTAAATAAATTTTTCTTCAAATAAAGAAATAACACGATTTAAGTTAAAACATGTAGGAGCACAATACTCGGCTGTGCCGAATCCAATTTTGTATACTTTTGTAACACAACATTTATTATTTTGTTGTTAACTGTTATCGCTATGGAATAATCTCTTTATACTAAAATATGTATGCTATTAAAATATTTTCGTAAATTTAGTCATTAAATGCAAGTGGGCGTTAAAATAGGCGTGACAATATAGTTTCTGCTATTAAATACAACTGAAATATTTCAATATATTGTCCTTTCTTCTTCCAAAATATTTATTCATAGAGAAATTATATGAATTTAAGATGAAGCGTTATATGGAAGGTGGGCGGACAGATGGACGGATCGTCATAATATGATTCAGAATATATATACTTTATTGGGTCTAAAATGTATATTTCGATGTGTTACAAGCGGAATGACAAAATGAATATACCCCCACCATTTTTTTGGTGGCGCGTATAAGAGCTAGATTTAACAAACATTCCTAAAATTGTAGATAAATACCTTTTATTAATAGAGATGACATAAGTGTATACATTTGTATATGACATCAGTCTTCGCAAAAACTCCCATGTCACATTTTTGTGATATCGAGCAGTGAACGGTTTTAGCCTAAAACCCAAAATCCGTGGGGATTTTCGTATCAAAAGTATGCAAAATCACTGACTTTTAAGCAAATTAAATAGGGTTTATCTTAAATATGTGTCAAATTTTTGTCGCACTTTTTCCTAATTGACGAAGGTCGATTAGTTAAATTTGATTTATTTGTCGATTTTTCCAAGTTGTAAAAAAAATCTGCATACAACTATAGACTGACATTTTTGGTCAAGGATATTTTCTTTACGTTTTGAAATTTTTATAATATTTAAGCTAAATATATTCTTTCTGATTTGAATGACAAACCTTATTTGTCATGACTATTATTAGGAAATTATATAACAATACATTTGTGTATATGTATATGACCTCCTAAAATTATTCTAATTCAAAAAGAAAAAGAGAAAAAAAACACAAAAATCATAAACAAATGAAAATAAAAGTTCAACTATAACTAAAAGAAAATCTTCAGTTAGTTAATCATAAATAAGTTAGTTTAAAGTAAATGCGGATATCCGTATGAAAACTTTTCTTGCATAACTTTATAACATAAAAGCTAAATAAATGTACATACTTACATACTTTATGTGTATGCATGGATATGTGCGAGAACTTATATTCTTCGTATGCAGAAACTTTGCTATAAATAGTTGAACGTTTCGTTTTTTATGAAGTCGTTATTCAATTTAACTACTTATGGAAGTTCATTAATATTTTCACATCTACAGTTAAAGGTGGTCATATTAACTTTTATTTTTGTTTTTTTATTATTATTATTATTATTTGTTACTTTTTTTTTTTTTGGTTTTGCAAAATAATTTGAAACACATTGCGTTGCTGAATAATGCAAAAGAAACATGTTTAAATGTGTTAAAAGAAAAGTTGCGTACATATTAAAAAAGTTATATCTAAACATTTGTTTGTATGTTAAGCTGAGATGAATGTTTGTAATCCGACATAAATATTATTTAATTTCATAAGCGCTATAAACAAGTTGCCATTAAAGTAATCAAAAAGTCTCGTTTATATGTATGCATTCGCAATGTAATCGCTATAAATTGGAAATTTTATCTGTTTGTTAATAGATTATTGCACATTCGTAGAGCTTATTGAAATGTTTGTGAGGAAATTCATTGGTTTTTATTATTGAGAAATGATTTTCAAGCATTGCAAATAAAAATTGCGATGTGAGTACTTTTTTATTAGCATAAATATGACGAATTTGATTTGTATTCCTTGCATTTCAGCAAGAGATGTGTATTAAAACTTTTCATAAGTATTATTATAGATATACATAAGTATGTCATTCCGTTCGTAATTTGCATTTATAAGTATTTGTATTATGAATCCTTATACACAGTGTTATTGATATAGGTAAGTCCATCTGTCCCTGTGTATGTTGTAGTCAGCTCTTTGAAACCCACACCTATTATGCGGAGTCTTATATGGCATCAAAATTTGCTACTGAAAATCAGTTATATGGGCATATCACAAGCTGAGATATGAGTGAAAGTACATGATTACCTCTGTTTCTTATCACATACAAAGCAAGATTTTGTGACAACGTTTGCAGAATATCTTGGTTCCTTGGGTAACAAAAATTTAAATTAAAAGTTCATATTATAGATATTCTAAGTAAATTAGTCATGAAATTGTTAGTATTGAAAAGTAACAAAATTGCTGTATAAATTACTGATAAACTTATACGCAAAAAAACACTAGTAATTCTAGTTTTCTTTCCTACAAACATTAGTACATACCTACAACAAGAAAGCTTAACAACATTAGTCGCTTATAAAAACGTATGTTGTGCTTTGTGGTACAAACTGACCCCATATAACATATTTTTTCTGAATCGGGGTTTAATTTTATGACGATCTAGCTATGTCCGTCTGTCTGTTCGTCTTTAAACATTAAAAGAAGGTAAAGTTCTATATTTTGTATATTTTACGTATTAAGCTGACTCTTCTAATAAAAAAAAATATTTATTCTTGACGTTATTCCTTATTGAATAATAAAAAATTATCTTCTGAAATAATAACCCTCTTAAATAAAGAATGTCTCATTAAGAACTTTCTTTTTCATTTAAAAATTAAGTCACGAATTTTTTAGGCTCCACGAAAAGCCCCTCAATGAAATAACGCCCAAACGAAAAATGAAATATTCCCCAAATTTTTTTCATACATTTTTGGGTGTTATTTCATATGAAATAACTCCCAATTTTTTTGGGCCGTCTTTCATTTTTTTTGGAAATTATTTCATTTCTCATTTGGGGTTTTCAAATTATGAAATTATGAAATTATGAAATTATGAAATCTCCAATGAAATAACATCCAACAAATTTTTAAATTCGGGGCTTGTTTCATAGCGTGTATAATTTGGGTGATATTTCATTTTGTATTCGGGGGTTATTTCATTTTTAAAGCTTTTGGTTTTGGGGGTGCTTGTAAATAAATTATATAAAAATAGGCCTTTTACAAGAAAACTTTTAGCCTCTGAATATATTACAATATCTTTTTAAATACATAAATAATAACGTTCTGGATTTGGATGGTGCGACCTTCGTGACAGACTACGAAATAAGTCTACGGAAGGCAATAATGATTGTTTTCCCTAAATAAAAAGTAATCGGTTGTTGGTTCCACTTTTGCCAAGCAGTAAGGAGGTCCACAATAATAAAGTGTAACCCACTGGCAGCATTTGTACATACAACGCATATTTTCTCCATTTTGATTTCATGAGCAACCATTTTGTTTTTTTTTACCATTTCTTACGTATAATGTATTAAGATTATTATTTATGTATGCACATGAAAATAATTTTTTGGTAGTTGGGTTTCAAAAATTAATATATTGGAAATATTAAACAATTCTTTGTCCATACTTCCTCACATCTCCATTACAGAAAATTACTGCCTTCTTCACAATATTGTAACTATAAAAACGTCT
Organism: Phyto melanocephala; assembly: GCA_941918925.1. NCBI lineage: Eukaryota > Metazoa > Arthropoda > Insecta > Diptera > Rhinophoridae > Phyto > Phyto melanocephala. Next base: position 104,064,146 of record OW799235.1, on the reverse strand, counting down.
CCCATGAGTTGGATTTTCAAGCCATTCGTAAAGTTTTAGGATAGCTCGTTGGTGGCTGATCTGATATGGCTTCCATCGTATAAGGGAAATTTACTGCACTGGACTTAGTTCATTTACTGGACTTAGTTCTTTCACCAAAAAAAAATTGATTTTAAATGCTGGCACACTTTTGAAGTTGCATATATCCTTATTATGAAGAAGAAGCCTGCGGCCCTCCACACGATTTATATCAATAAATTTGCGATTTTGCTGTTGGTCCATATTGACTTCATGAAATCCTTAATGAATCTGACTCTTTTATGAATTTCGGGCTTTATTTCATTTTTGTTGCTGATGGGGTTTATTTCATTGGGGGTTATTTCATTTTCATCATTGGGAGTTATTTCATATGAAATAACTCCCAAATATTGGGGGTTGTTTCGTGTTTGCTTTGGGGTTTATTTCATTTATTTTTGGATGTTATTTCATTCACTGTTTTTGGGTGTTATTTCCAATTTTTTGGGGTTTACTTCATTGGGGATTGTTTCCTGGGCGTTGTTTCATTGGGGGGGCTTTTCGTGGAGCCATTTTTTATATAATGATTTTGTTATTGTACTGTAAAGAAGACATGTTTCAAATACGTTAATTATGTGCAGACTAATCAACTTGTAAAATGACGCACTCGGCTCTAATGACAGGTTACTTTTTGCATACAATTTTTGATGGCGTTTTCACAGGGATGGTGCTGTATCTCATTGATGAACACACATGAAATGCTTCTGATTTATTAGCACAAAGCTAAAATTTCACGAAACTTAAAAGAAAAAATTACGGCATTAAATCGCATCATCTTGGTGGCGAGTTGTTATCAGAATTTGTTTGTTCTGGTACTGTTTTGGTTGCTGCAATAAATGGGCGATGTGGCAGATGAAGTCGTCCCGGGAAACTACATGTCCTCCGGTAAGATCCAATCACGCTGCCTGGATGTTTTTTTTCCAATGCATTAGATGGGGATTTTCTGAGCCCTATATGCGACAATTTTGTGTATTAAAGAAGGCATTCAGATGTAAGCGCTATTTAAAAATATTATTTTTTTTGGAAAAAAGTGGCATTAAATTCAATTTTTCACAATTTCCATTGAATGAATTGCCTGTGCTTTTCATGGTCCGCTGGTTTGAGCTTCTGAATTAGTTGAATATTTTACGCATGAAGGTAGAGGTCCTTTGTCAAAATTTGCTGCGCAGTGCTTCGTGAAATTTTAAGTTGTTTAGAATGATACCCATTTTTACTTTTTGGGTTCTCGTTTACAGCAATGTGTTCAAGATATCATTTTTGGAGCGGTAAGCATAGTGAACATTTTGCCAACTTTGTGTCGAATGGCCAGATTGTCAGCGGCGCTGGTATTCTCGCATATGCATTGGATAGAGCACGACGAACAGGGGCTGTTTCTTACAAACTTCTAGTATGGCGCTCACTAGCTAAAAAAACCTATACCAGCTAAATAAACTGCAAGAAAAATGTATGGGACCCAAAACATCTACTCACTGTTACACATATTTGACCAACCTATGGCAGATGTTACTCCATTAATAAATCACTCCCATTAGAAACCATAAAATCTCACTATTATACCGTAGGTACATCTCCTTGAGTCTCTCAAGCACACAGGCCACAACTTCTTACAGATTTTGACTAGTCCCTTTCCTTAACGCAAAAGAAACTTTTAATTTTCATCCTGGAAATAATTACATTTAAAAAATTTAAATAAAACATTACATGACGTACAAAATTCTTACTGCCAACAACCTATTTAGTTTCTTTAAATTTGTTGATCACTATTTGATTGGTGCAATATCACGACTAAGCGAGCGGTCTCAGCCTAACTTTCCAAATGTTTGTAATAAGCTTTCACAATTGTATCGCATCTTTATTTCGTCAAACGCTCTATTTCCAATAAGGAAACTAAACATATTTGACAGCTGCCAAATCTCAGATCAACCACTTGCACAAAAGAGTACAATAGATTAAAAATTGCATTTTTAGTGAGACACCCTTTATTTATATATTTTATGTGTTATTGTCTCATTCTTATAAAATCGATATGTATTTATTATGGTTAAAAAAACATTAATAAAAAATATAATAAATTCCCAAGATTAATAAATACCTTTCTTTGTGTTCGAGCAGCGTCTTGCAATTTAAACAATTTAACTCCTGCCAATTGACACCAGTAAAACAATTTTAAAGTAAATCAAGTCAGTCTATTGTGTTCATCTTCTACACACATACCTAAAAGCAAACATGTAAGCACAATTTTAACTTATGTATGTGTCAATCCCAAGAGAATCTGGTCGAAAACATAAAAAAATCCATTCATACTTATATGATTATTACACATAAATATATTTAAGGTATGGACATACATACATACTTACATACGAATAACATTAAGCAAACATATAAAAATAAATAATGCACTATAAAAAGGCTAAGAAAATGTCAAAAAATTAAAAAGTTTTTTTTCTCAGAAAACAGAAATCAAAACTTTTGTTTTTAGTTATGGCAAAAAGAGTAAAAAAAATAATAATAAAAAATATATAGAAGCAACTTGAGTAATTTCTGTTTTATTTTCAACAGTAATAAAATAAACTTTTTTGCAATTTTCTATTTTTATTTATTTTATTACAAGACACATGCAAGTTATTAAATTTGAGTGACATTTTAAGTTTATTAGAAAGTTGTGTGCGTGTATTGTGTTTTGACCCACCACTTAGGAGGGGTTATGATTTTAAGTAAAAAACTGGGATAAAATTTTTGACAAGCAGATTTTTTTAATGTAATATTGTTTTCTTTGATATTTATTATTTAGTTCTAGCTCAGTTCCATTTAGGGCAATTATTACAACTTGCCGTTAGTTAAAGGCAGGATTTTGGACAGATAAATGGCTTTCCAATATGAAGCCTTCATTTATTATTTTTTTATTCATTAAACATTATTATTTTTAATAAAAATAAAAATAAGAAATTTTAGTTTTGAAAATGCCAAGCTATTTATCAAGCGCAAAAAATCGTCCTTTTACCCAACGCAAAGTTGTAGTAATGGTCCTTAACGTCCTACTGTAGAATAAGTTCCATTTTAGTTAATTTTAATATTGATCAGTTTTAATATAACTCTATTAATATAATATCTATTCTATTTATATTATAATTCTGCGATAAAGAAGTAACTTAATATTTTGAAAAATAAATCATAATTCGAGCCAAGCATATTATAAAAACCTAGACTAAAAACACTGCTTGAATATTTTTATACTGAAGGTTTTAAGTAGATGCATATTATCTTACATGCCATAACACTTAAAATTAATAAATTGGTTCATACGATTAAAACTATTTAGAAATTGATGTTATTATTTACAATAAATAAAGTGATAAGGTGGTAATAAGGACGACATACTATAATTATATCTTATGATTGTTGTTAAAATACACAGTTGTTGCAAGGTAAGCATTTAAAATTTAATTGCAGTATTATGCAATTATTTATAATCCAAATATTTTAATTTTTATTTCATTTGTCGTAGTTCTTATAAGGGTCCAAATAACCATAATATAATCCAGTGTTATCATAATATAATTTTATATTAACGTATTATAATACCACACGATCACAAAATAGTTCAGAATTATCGTAATTTACTTTCCCATAATAATCATGAAATATTCATATAATGCTTAACATCACATATCACTTAAGTGCGGGGATTCCCATCATTAATTTTTTTTAAACAAATTCTGTCTGTTGAAAGCACGATAGAGGTCGCACCGAAAAAGCTAGGGGGCTCAAATTTTGCCGGAATCTCTCTTATACACAAGGTTTGTTCGGTATTGAAAATGGGCTAAATCATAAAATTAGGAAGAGAGTTATAGCTCATAATGCAAGAGTAGGTCGAAAGAACCGTGTCCTTCGCACATCGAATAAAATGGAATTGTGCCCAATCGCATAAACGTACAGTTATGAAACTTCGAATATATATTTCCCGAGTAAAAACAATATTTCTTACTGAAAATTTCTTAAATCTATGCATTAGGAAAGGAGTTATAGAAAATTTATACCGAACAGTGTATTTTTCGGTATATTTAAAATTTAAAACCTAATAAATCGGACAAAATTAGATGTACGATTCTGAAATTTTGCAGGAATTGCCTTTTAGTGAAACGTTTTGTTGTAACAGAAAATAAATTTGACACGCATACTTTTACGCCCACCTACCATTTAACGTTTTACCTTAAATTTATATACCTCCCATATAACGGTTTATCTTAAATTCATATAATTTCTCTATGGAAAAAGTTTTTGGAAGAATAAAGGACTATATATAAATATCTAAATTTTATTTATTAGCAGAAGCTACATTGACACGCCTACTTTAATGCCCACTTTCATTAAAAGACTAAATTTACGAAAACATTTTACTAGCATACCGAAGTTATACAAAGGAAGTGATACATATTTTAGTATAAAGAGATTATTCCATAGCGATTACTGTTAATAACAAACAAATACGTTTTGTGCTATAAATAGGTCTACTTCCCGGGAATTCGAGTTATTTAATCTTCCCGATTTCCCGGGATTATTTTTCGGGATCCCGGGAAATGAAAAAGGTGGCTACAATTCAAAAGCAGATGTTTATATTGTAACATTTCTTTTCATAAAATTTTTTTCTTTAAGGTTTTTTTTTTAACTCTACATTTAAAAATATTTTTACAAATAATTTGATATACTTATTGAGGTAATGTGTTTAAAAATTAAAAAAATAAATCAGCCCACGTTACCAATACTTCAAAATTTCTATAAAAAAAGAGTTAAAATTTTTTGAGGGAAGTGGTCAAAAAACTCAAAATATTGTATATTTGTTAAATGCCCTTTTAACTATTCGTCCAACATTGATATAAAGTGAACGAGTGTTTTCTGTAACAGGGCATTTTGTTAATAAAATGAGAAATAGACTTTAAGCATATTAAAAGATTATTTTCTAAGTCGTTAAAAATTTTTACGTTTAATTTTTTTAATTACACATTGTAATAACATGTATTTGAAATTGAATTATAGTGATTTTATTTTTGATCTCATAGCTAAATTACCTGTATTTTTGTTTTATGTTCTCATAGTTGATCTTGTAAATTTAAGTTTCCTTATTAATTTGTATAGTTTTGAAGTATTTATTTTACATTATAAACTATTTTATGCTTTTTAATAAAAAGTTTTTTATTAATTAAAATCAAATTTACTTTTTATTTGTTTTGCTGCGGGATCCCGTGAAATTAAAAAATAAATCTCGCATTCCCGGGAAACAAAAAAATAAGTCTCGCATGCCCGGGAAACAAAAAATTGCGGAAAAAAACCCTAGATATAAAAGCATGGAAAATTGGTGGTGGGTAGAAAACATTCGGCACAGCCTAATATAGTGCTCTTACTTGTTTTTAATCGGAAATTCCAACCGATATCCTTTAGAAAGTTTAGTAGTGTGGTCAGTTTAACCATCTTGTTACTCGCTCTACTTACATCACTCTAAACTAGGAATTATTGGCGGTATCGGTCTCGAAGTCGCCACGTCGAAAGTTTAATTGAATACTTGCTAATTGTGCTAGCTTTAGTAACGGTATGATGGCTTGTTGATACAACTGCTCAGAATAGTCCGAATCCCATTTATTTGCTAAGAAATCCACATTCATATTACATATTTAAAACTGATCATAGTGATTTATTGGGCAGGCATGGAAAAATGATATGGTCACCCTATATTTTAATATGAACTAAACAAAATAGTTTTATAACCGTATACATATATCAAAAAGATTTGTCTTTGAAAACATTTAAGTATCTAACAAATCGCGGCCTACACTTTTATCAATTTGCTTTATATTGGGCAGTTTTCCCATAACTTTTGCACATATTGAATTTTATATTTTTAAATTTATTTAAAAACTTTGTGTAAGTTTCTATTTTTATTACACCATAATATTCTTCTAACCGTAAAACATAGTGTTTTTTTTGCAGAAAAATAAGTAAAAATGTGATTACATGACCTTACATGATGAAAAATAATTCTGTTTACTATTTTTTTATTTAAAATTGAAAAACTGTTAACTATTCAAAGATTGTTATGGAAAATTTATACGTTTCAACGTCGATAATCTAGCAAAATACGCAAGATTAATCTTCCACATATGAGTTGTTTTTAAAAATGTTTGCTTACACAATTTTCAATATTTTTTTTTGTCCATAATATTTGAGTTTTTACTTGTTTGCCATTTAGGTACATACATATTATTAAATATGTCACTGCGTCATAAATATTTATGTATATTTTTATTATTTACATCCCTTTGGTAGACTTATTTGCTTTATACTTTTTATTTCTAAACATTGAATAAAAATGGCTTCAATTTTACAAAATAAAAATTGCGAATAAAACCACATTACGACTATTATGTGGTTGATGTCAAAGGAACAAAAAGGAGCAAAATTAAACCCTACAAGTTTAGTAAGACCTAAAAAAAAGCTGATAGTAATAAAAAACAAATATTAAATTTTGGTACTTTTATGAGCAAACAAAGGTTTGTAAGTGAATAATATTTTGAAGTAATAATATTGGCAAGTTCTTCTTTGTATTAAATAAAAATTTTATTCCTTTTGCTTTTTTTTCAGTGAATATTTAAAATATCAATACTCTAATGGTACATTAAATACATCATCATAAACATATAATCATTACTCACTCTATGCATAAGGGCGGATCGAATGTTAAATTCAATTTTATTATCCGGTTTAAGAGAAATTACTGAGCAAAATTTTTAAAGTTTTGTAAATTTCATTTATGTATGTGTATTATGAATCATTTTTATACCCTTCACAGAGAGTGTAAGGGTATATATGAGTTTGTCATTCCGTGTGAAATTTCTGCAATATATATTTTCTGAAATATTGTAAATAAGGGAGTCCATTGAGCATTACACGTCTGTCCATGTATATGTTAAAATCAGTTCTTGAAGTCCCTCGATATCGACAAGAGCCGTATGTTGTATTAAAAATTACTGCAAAAGTGAAAAAGGGTATATATGTGACAGCGCATAGAGAAAGGGACCTAAGGGCAAAAAAAAACAATATTCACTTTTTTTTATGTGGACAACATCTGAGCATCGAATGAGACCGATCCCATGCCCCAAAAGTGTTCCCTCCCAGAGGTATGCGTGTTTTATAAGAGTGAAGTCGACGATTCTAAGCGCAAATAGAAAGGGACCTAACGGTAAAATTTATTTATTTTTATTTTTCCCCCTACTAAATTAACAAAATAACTTGATTTTACGAAACTACAAAAAATTTATTTTTTCCTTATGAACAATTTAAAAAAATAGAAAAATCATTTAATCTTTAAAATGGCTCTCCTAAACAAAACCTGTTTTTACTCTAAGGTCCCTTTCTCTATGCGTTGTCACATATTGGTTTGTCATTCTGTTTGAAATTTCTACAATTTTCATTTCCGACCCCATAAGGTATATGTTTCTGAAAGATTATGAATAGAGAAGTCGATGAAACACTATCCGTCTGTCCGTGGGTATGTTAAAATCAACTTTTTGAAGCCCCCGACATCGCTTGGACCCGCGTGACATATTAAAACATCAGAAATGTTCGTCAACAGATCGGTATTGAAAATCACAAAAATCAATACATAAACAACTCAGATATGAGGAAGAAACCATGACCACCTGTTTTTTTTAACAACAACATACAACACAAACATACTGGTTAACGTGACATCGAATCTCAGCTGAGCAAAAAAAAAAATTATTTTTATATTTTTAAAATTTTTATTATTTTTTTTATATATATTTTTATATATTTTTTATATATTTTTTTATATTATTTTATAAAATTTTTTTTTTTTATATATTTTTTTATAATTTTTTTTTAAATACATTCATAAACTCAATTTATAATTTTGCAATGGGATGTTTTTATATTTATATGTATGTTTTTATATGCATGTACGTATTTCATATAAGATGAAACAAAAAATTGTTATTGCTGACTACACGTTGTGAAGGGCACATAAATTCGGCACTGCCGAATATAGCACTCTTACTTGTTTCCCTATATTTTTTATCGTAAAATGCAACAGTTTTTAGGGCAAAGTTGTAGCCAAATATTATTTGAAAATATATATAAATTTTTTCTAAGGCCTATATAATTTTTAAATCCGTTAAAGACACCGAATTATAAGCCGGGGTCTTCAAACTTTTTTCTGAAAAAAACTTACAAAACGGTTTGAAACTAACTGAGATATAAGCACCAAAATGTAACTTCTTCGATGTGTTTCCTAAACATTACAAACGAAAAGCAAGTTTTTTTTAAATTCTATACATCCGAGATAGTCAGTAAGGGTATCAAATGAAAAGACTTTGGCAGCAAAGTAAAATACGCAATAAAAAAATTTAAATCCATTATTGCCTCTACTACAAAATGACGGTAAATAATTTTATATATGGCTCATATCAGTTATTTCAAAACGTACCTGTTTTAACCACCAGTATTAGTATAAATCAGGCATTGACCGGTAAAATTCAAATAACTTTAAAGAAGTAAAAAATCCAAGATGCTGTCCTTGATTTAGTGGCGGGTCCTTGATAGTAAGTACGGCTTTGTCACATTTAATCCACACAATATTGGTATTAAACGAAAAGGCTGGGCCAGTAGAATGCAGTTAACAGTGTAAAAATTCAAAATCAAAGATGGTGGCGGAAAAATTAAAGAAAATGGCGTATAACATAAAATCTAGTGCGATATGGTCTTATATATATGATGTGAAGGGTAATTTAAGATTTGGCATGACCGAATATGACAATCTTCCTAACTTTAAATAAATATGGTTTGCAAGAGGAATAACTTTTTTTGAAAACAGGATTTTATTATTTCAAAATAAAAACTCGTATACTTTTAGATATTTATAAGCTTTTTATCGGATTGTAATGAAGACATCTTCCGATTTAGTACGAAATAAAATATCCGTCAAATGGCAGCAGGTCATTACTACTTTCATAAATTTTGCCTGACTTTTACACAGAGATTTGGCTGTATTTAACCGATGACGCACTTGGTCTCCTTTATTAACTTAGAGATTAAACGCATTAAAACGCATGATATTGGTGGCCAATTGACATTAGAATTTTTTTTAAATAATTTATTCTGAAAATCGTTCCTAGAATAAATAAATTGTTCAAGCACGGTGTGGGAGGTGGCGCCATCTTGCTGCAATTTTACATCGCTCAGTTTCATGCCATTCAGTTTAGGTAACAAAAACTTCGTTTCTATAACGAACACAGTTTACAGTCACTGCATTTTTGTTTTTTTTCTTCAAAAACATCAAAGAAATTAGAGCAAATTTTCACAACTGATAATTGCTTTTAGTGAGTATACTTGTTTCTCATGGATTGAATGGATTTTCTGGGCCCTAAATTTGACAATTAGCATTGAAATCCTTTTGCTCCATTACCAAGTAAACGAAATACTAGCGCATTCCATGATATGCTGGTTTGAGCTTCTTAGTTAGTTAAATTTTATAAGCATGAAGGTGGAGGTCCTTTGTCAAAATTCGCTGCCTAATGCTTCATGAAATTTTAAGTTGTTGAAAACAATGTCAAGGAGTTTCGGTGATACCTTCGTTTACAACAGCAATATTTTCAAGAGATCTATTTTGACTACTTTTTGAATAAGGTGCACTTTCGCGACTGAAAATTTATCAAATCTTGCAAGCGATCTTAGCATTAATTTCCAAATTACTTTTGGTAAGTGTTTACAAATATAATGCTTTGTTTTTTCTCAAAGAGCTTTTGGTAATAATCGGAATAAACATATCTGACAACTGCCAAAATTGCCCCTTGTACGGAAAAAAATTACACTTAATTTAAAAGGTGCATTCTTACTGACACAGCCTTTATAATTGAAATGAGAACAATTTCGAATTGAATTTTAATAAGTGTCATTGTTTGGATTACAGATTAGAAGAAAATTCATAAACAATTACAAAAAAGTTTAAATACACTTGGAAGCTGATTTTAGTCTGGTCATTTATTTTGTATTTTAAAGCTTATGACTTAAATTATTACGGCATTCCTAAGCATATAATAAAATCATTCTATATTCGTGTATGTACGTACTACGGATGGATTTTTATACATTTACATACAAACAAATGCGAATGTATGCGAGTAAACATTACAGATGTAAAGTCCTGTGTATCCATTACGTTAAATAAAAGAAAAGTAATAAAACCTAATTGAAAAGTCATCAACATTTATGTCTTCTATATATACCACACACATAAATAATTATATACAATATTTTTTATGTTGAAAAAACGAGAAATAAATATGTGTGTACAAAATATACAAAATTTTTTGTTTTTTGTTCATGCATCGCAGCACTCACTTAAACTGACAAACATAATACCCAAAGGATTCTGGTTGTTTTTTTTTTTAATTCCCACACTCTCCCATATGTACACAGAGTGGCAATAATTGTATGTATACATTTGCACATACAACTAAACTTTGAAACATATTTACAAGTACTTACCTTTTTATATGTGGGTATGTGTACAACAACGTAACCATTCGAACGCTTTTACTCTTATATGCTTCAATGAAGAAAGTAAAATTGAAGTGTATGCCTTGGGCACCACCAAATAAGTAAACAACCACTACCATCTTCTTTACATTCACTGCAAACCAATGTAAAGATGTGCTGCCATACACTTACGTAAGAAAAGCCATGCTTAAAAGGTTGTGTTTAGTGTGTCTTTTATGCCTTTCAGACTGTTGCTGTGCAAACACATTTACGGAAAACAAAACAAAGAAACAAAAAAATGTTCACGTTTATGATTATAAAGCTTAAAGAATGTAAAATTATTGACACCAACATTGCACATTAGACACATTCATACATACACACGTACATGCTTATAATAACATTTATAAATGTGAATAGTAGCTCATAAATATCATCTCATTTTTCATTTTCAATACATATTTATTTACTCCTACTAATACACTTCTCACACTTTATGCCGGAATATTAGGTAGCTTCCAAATTTTTAATACTGAACAATCTATTTACAATAATTGAAATTTTCTTTCTATATATATTTAATATCGACGGTCCCAAGTTGAAAGGACCTAACTCACATTTTTTACGAGTTTTTTTTTCAATAATTTTAATATATTTCATACAAATACAACGCGGCAGAAAAATTTAAATTAAAAAAAGCGATTTTGTTTAACCTCTAAACCTCTGATTAGATATTTTTAAATAAAAAGAAATCTTTGTTAAAAACCACCCTAATGCAATATTTTTTTACTATAGATCGCAAAACCATTAAATATAAGACGAAAAAAACCGTATTTTTATGTTTACATTAGAACATTTCAAGAAAAAATTGTCTTTTTATACATAAAACAAAGCTTCTTTATATACAGATACCCCAACAGTTATGTTTCTTACTACGTGTTGAGTACGTAATACTTTTCTTTATTGTATCACACAATAAGCTGAATAGTGTAATTTATTAATTTGAAGGATATTAGTTTGATTTATGTTTTTATTTTATAGAGACCAATTTAGAAGTCTGGTAAGGATATATATATATATATATATATATATATATAAAGGGTGTTTTTTTAAGCCCGATAGAACTTGAAACTGTAAAAAATAACACAAAAAATTAAATTGTAATCAAAATTTTTTTTTTATTCGAAAGATCAATACGTGACATTAACATTTGAAAATGGTTTCGGGAATATGGGCACCGCGGCTGTTCTTGACGAAGCGCATTCTGGACGTCCAATTTTGGGGCACTTTTTCGAGCACTGCTGGCCGTATGTCACGAATAACACGAACAATGCTGGCCTCCAAAGCGTCAATTGTTGCTGGTTTATTAGCATAAACCAGTGACTTCACGTAGCCCCACAGGAAATAATCGAGAGGTGTCGCACGACCTTGGAGGCCAATTGACAGGTCCATTTCTCGAAATCAACTTATCGCCAAATTTTGATTTCAATAAGTCGATGGTTGCGTTCGCCGTATGGCACGTAGCGCCATCCTGTTGAAACCACATCTCCTCCGGATCAATGTCATCCATATTTTCAAACAAAAAATCATTGATCATGGTGCGGTAACGATCTCCATTGACCGTAACGCGAGCTCCGGCCTCATTTTTAAAGAAATAAGGTGCGATGATGCCACCAGCGTGAAAACCGCACCAAACGGTGCATTTTTCTGGATGTAATGGAGTCTGTAGGGTCTCTTGTGGATTGGTCTCGCTCCATATGCGGCAATTTTGCTTATTAACAAACCCGTTAAGCAAAAAAGGCGCCTCATCGCTGAACACAATTTTGCGATAAAATTGGACGTCCAGAATGCGCTTCGTCAAGAACAGCCGCGGTGCCCATATGCCCGAAATCATTTTCAAATGTTAATGTCACGTATTGATCTTTCGAATAAAAAAAAAATTTTGATTACAATTTAATTTTTTGTGTTATTTTTTACAATTTCATGTTCTATCGGGCTTAAAAAAACACCTTTTATATATATATTGAGCATTATTACTGGTTCAAGAATATAAACTAAAACTGTTGGGACATAAATGTCAGTATACCTATAACATGTATCTTAGAGCGTACTACATTTCAAGAAAAAAGAGTGACACCTTCGAGTATACATAAATTAATGTTGGAAGTCAATATAAAAAAAAATTGTTTTTCGTTTTATATTTTAAATTATGATATAGCGATATTTTTTGTCTGGAGGAGACTTATGTTTTGTGTCAAGCGCTATTGACTTCAAGCTTCCCGTAGTACCCACTAGATCTCACAACTTACCATCCTAACGTCGAACCCCGATTTAAGAATATTTAAGTCTCAAATATTCGTAAATTCTTGCTATGATCAATATGATATTTTTTTGCAACCTAATGTTAGACATACAACCCAGAAGAAAGACGAACTTCAACCAACGAGACGAATTTGTCAATAAAAATTCGCTGTGTAAATGGAGCACAATAACGACCAAAAAAATAACATCTATTATACAGGGTGGGCCATAAGAAATCATCCTCTTGGAAAATGCTCTTATTTTTGAAAATGGCGGCCTGTTTTGACATTTGTGAACTAGACAAATGTAAAATATAAGTGAACAAGCCATGGAGCGATACCCTTTCCAAGAACGCGGAATAATCGTCTCGAGACCGAAGTGGACGATTTTTCGACCAAAATCATAATGAGCAATGAGGCTCATTTCCACCTTAGCGGGTTCGTGATCAAGCAAAACTATTGCTTCTGGGGCACCGAAAGAGTCATCGGGCCATTTTTTCCGGGCACGCCGCTGGTAAAACGACAACAGTGGACGGTGAGCGCTATAGAGCCATGTTAGACCAGTTTTTTCTGACGAAATTGAACAAATAAGGACTGGAGGACACGTGGTTCCAACAAGACGGATCCAGGTCGTCTCATCTCTCGTTTTGGCGATTTACATTGGCCCACAAGATAAAAGATAAAAATTTTTACTGTTTGCGCAAAGAAAGAACAAAAATAATCAAAGAATTTAAATTTTTTTAAAACACCATATACGCATATATGTACGTAAACGTTTCCAAAGAATGGTGGGTATGTCCAGCGTACATTAACAAAAAATTTTTTTTCCCATAACAGCTTAAAATGACATAATTAAAAAAAAATCACATTAAAAACTTAAAAACTTTTTAAACCACAAATAAAAACAATTTTAGTATTTAACTTTTTTTATATATGTAATCCCAGCATAACGAAATTTTCACTAGTGCAAAAGAAGGCATGAATAATGCATTCTCAAAATATAAAATAGTTAGCCATTATTGATGTGCTTCAAAATACATACATGCAAATGCATGCAAAAAGTCTTAAATAATTCATGTAAACTAACATTATTAACTGATGACACATGAGTTTTTTTTTCATTTACTATGCATGCGTTCTATGATCTTAAAAGAATAAAATTCATTCTCTTAACACATTTATGGAAACATAAGCTCCCCACTGACACGTTAATGTTAAAACCATTAATGATTCACCTTAACTGAATTACTTTATCATGGGTTGAACTCAAGCATTCACTATTTCTTTTGCATGTCTTTTTTGCTGGGATAGTTTAAATGTTTTAAAATAAAAATAAAATAATTACTAAAGTCAAAACTAACTAAGAAGTTGAAAAGTAAAAGCGTCGTTCGTCGGCGAAAGAAATAGAAATACATCTATTCCAGAGTTCGCTGCGTGTAGCAAATTTCGAACGACGTCACAATTGTATGCATTCTTATATACACACATGAATTTTATTTTTAACGAAAAATATTCGCGTTGAAATATTCGTCCCAGTTGTACGCATAGCATTACATAAAGGTCTTTAAATGCTTATTGAAATTCTCATTTTTTTTATGGTACGGTCTAATGTATAAATATACATATGCATTCAAACATACATACATAAATACGTTTTTACATCAAGCAAACACTTTATAACAAACAACAATTTAACTCTTTTTTGTTTCCATCATCTCTGTAAGTGTTTATGGGTAAATTTTCTTCCATTTTTTTACAAAACACTGCAAGTGGGTAATGCTCGTCACTAGTGTGTATGCATGAATGTAATATGTTTAAAGTGTAGACAATGCTTACAACTACACAAGGAGCTTACGACAACTATAAATACCTTACTATCTGTGAAGTTCCTGGTACATGAGTCTTTAGCACTGATAAAATCTTGATTTTTTCCCTATTTATTATCTTTTAGTTTGTGAAAAAAAGTTTAGTTTTTTTAAAACCATGCTCTGGCACGATTAGTTAGATGTGTTTTGTCCATTTGTGTTGTTAGTGCATGTATTTGTCTTATAAGTATTTGTATAAATATTTTGTTGTCCATCAGTCAACTACATATTTATAACGTTATTATCATTTTGTCAATTTCTGCTTTCTTTATTCCTACACTACATTTTAATGCGTGTGTTTGTAAATCGTAATGTGTGTAACACTTTTAAAATAAACCTGCGTATATCTCGAATTGAATTGAACTCGGGATGAATTGAAAAAAAACAAAAATAGAGCTGAATTAAAAAAACTCTAGTTGAAGCTAGGTGTGGGATACAAATTAAATCGGAATTAAATGGATATATTTTTTTTATTTTTGTAAAAGTGGTTAAAGGAATAATATTTATAAATTCTTGGATGTTCACATGCATATATGTGCCCTTAATTATGCAATGGTCTAAATTATATATTTTTCGTTCCGAGATATTTAATGATTTGCGTTTGAATAAATTAAAAAAATATTTTTTTATTGCGTAACATATAAATTTTGGTTATGTAACAGAAATTATTATTTTATTTATTTTATTATTTGTTTATTTTTGTATCTTAAATTAATAAGTTCATCTTATCATTTTGTTAATATTTCATTTTTCATATATGTTTTACTTTTGTTATATACTTTAAATATGTTTTGTTTCATTTGGTTTTGTTACAATTTTGTTTAATGAGTTTATTTGTATTATTAATTTCTCCGTTAGTTTTTTCAACTGAGTAATTAGTTATTTTCTTTATTTTATTATTATTTGTTCTCATTTGCATATTAATGCTCCACTACCTAATATGCAAATTATCCCGTTAATTAATTTTTAGTACTCTCACAAATTTTAGAGAAATAACTCAATTCCAATTGAATTCCAATATTTTTATGTATCCAATATGTAAGTTTAATTATAAAATATCAAACATTGTAATAAGAATTGTTCTTTGTCGTTTGTCTGCCAACCAATAAACATCGCAACATTAAGAAACTAAAATATCTTGTTTTATTACAATTCAAGATCAATTAATATTTAAAATTGAAGGCGAATATGACGGTTTCGTCTGTTACTGCCACAAATTTTAAATATTAATCTGGACAAAAACCATACAAAATAGCTGAGGTCAGTTAGGACGACATCGTCTGCCTTGACCCTGAAAATTAAGGAAAAGTCTCATCCTCTACATTGGCGCCCAACGAAAATTTCCAAAAATTTTGGGAACAGTTATTTTTACGTAGTTCTTGTAAGTGCATAAAACTGAAGGTAAGGTATTTGCATTTAATTTATTATTTGTGCGTTTTGTGGTTATAATATAAAAGAAAATAATTTAAAAAAAAACACGAGTGTGAGTTAAATAAAGGACAAGTTATTACAAAATGCGTAGAAGTCCACGGAATACCCAAACGAATACGCGCAGTATGTCACAAAATTCATCCAGCGTCAGTGAAAATCCAGTAGGCTCACGTTCGCTTACGGAATCACAAAGCGAGAGTAATAGCACGTTAAATACGGCACAAAACTTATTTGCTACTCAAAATTCTAATAGCTCAGTAAATGTTACCCTTACTCAAGGTCAATTTATGGAACTCTTAGGAGGTCTTAACATAAGATCTGAAACCAAAAATACGTTTTCAAATTGTAGCGCTCGTTTTAGTGGCGGAAGAAATACCGCAAAAGTGGAAGACTTTATTGCTACAATTTTGGTTTACAAAGATGCAGAAAATGTATCAGATTTTCTGGCATTAACTAGTTTTCCATTATTGCTAGAAGGATATGCCTCTTCGTGGTGGCAAGGTGTAAAAAGTGAAGCCACAAATTTTGAAAAAGCCATAGATTTGTTGCGAAATGCATTTTCACCCCCTAAACCAGATTGGCGTATATTTTCTGAAATAAGTCAGGAAAAACAAAAAACATTTGAAACAACTGACAATTTTGTGTGCAGAAAGCGTCGTTTGTTTGCACAATTGTCAGAAAAGTTGTCCGAAAACACAATGTTAAATATTATATATTCCCAACTATTGATAAAAATAAGGGATAAAATTTCAAGAGATACCATATATAGCTTCCAAGAACTATTAGAAAGAGCTAGAGAAGTTGAAATACTTTTGAAAGAAAATGAGGAACTAACTTCAAAATCATTACCTTCGTTGGAAAAATCTTCAGTTCGGTGTTCTGTTTGCAGAAAGAAAAATCATACCGCAGATGTCTGTTTTAAGAAAATAGAAGCTGATAGACGAGGTAATATTAAAGTTCAAGAAAATATTGTAAATTGTTATGGATGTGGCTTAGCTGGATATTATAGATCTAATTGCCCAAATTGTAACAATAAAAACTCAATTAATAGTCCTGAAAAGTTAGATTTTAACGCTGTTCATACAACCATAGTGGGACGAAACGTTCCAAGTGTAGATATCAATATAAACGGTTTAAAAGGAGAAGCTTATTTTGATACTGCTGCCCGTACAAGTGTCGCTGGATACTTACTTTTTCAAAATCTTAAGAAGAAAAACGTCGAGTTCCAAAAAGTTTCTGCTGAAATTATCCTAGCTGACGGTATACCTAAAGAAGAAATAGTTTACTCAACCATTGTACAAATTTCAATCGGCAAACGTCTAAGACGAATTCGTTTTATCTGTTTACCTAAGGCTCGTGGAAATCGCACCCTTATTGGTATAGATTTTTTAGAACAGGCCGGCATTGTCCTTGACTTAGCTCAAAGAAATTGGCATTTTAAAGATGACCCAAAAACAATTTTTGATTTTAAAATGAATAAACCAAATTTATCTAAATCTGTTGCAATTACTCAAGTTAATGTCACAGAAAACAATTGCGTTGATAATTTTCTAAATTGGTTTGAAAATACTAACGTTGAACTTACACCAAAAAATGAAGAAATGCTGTCAAACTATGATTACTCTCCGGGAGTTATAAATAAAATTTTCGAAGATAGCATTCCTGAAGGAACCGAAACGGATGTTTATGACTGGGATCTCTTTCCTCCTCTAAAAAGGAGTAAACCTGATGAAAATGTGAGCGAAAATGGAAAATTCTCATTAGATATATGTACAATTGATCTAAAACTAAAAGACTTCGAAGGATCAGATTTATCACAAAATGAAAAGAATATTTTAAATAATTTACTCAAAAAGTTCCAAAGCATTTTTAATGATAGTTCTGACCCAATCCCACATGTTGAACACTTTATAAATACTGGATCACATGCACCTATTGCTTGTGCCCCTTATCGTATATCGCCAATAATGAAAGAAAAACTTAAAATTGAGCTAAATGAAATGTTAAAGAAAGGCATAATTAAGGAAGAAGAATCTCCTTGGGCTTTTCCTGTGGTACTTATACCAAAAAAAGATGGTAAAGTACGAGTTTGTGTTGACTATCGCCGTCTTAATGCCATTACAACAAGTGATAAATATCCACTACCTAGAATGGATGATCTGTTGCATGCAGCAAAGGCAACATCGTTTATGTCAACAATCGATTTGAAAGCTGGTTATTGGCAGATTGAAGTTGCTGCTGATGATAAAATAAAAACAGCTTTTACTACGCCATTCGGTATTTACGTCTTTAATAGAATGCCATTTGGTCTTAAAAATGCACCAGCAACCTTTCAACGATTAGTAGATAAATTTCGTTCTGGACTTCCCCAAATAACCATTTTAGCATATCTCGATGATATTATTATTTGCTCTGACAGTTTTATAAATCATATTAAAGATTTAGAAAAAACATTCGAAAGAATAAAAATGTTCAAAATTCAGTTAAATAGAGAGAAATGTCATTTTTGTAAAGCAGAAGTCAAATATCTTGGTCACGTGTTAAATAAAAATGGTTTAAAACCAGATCCTGAAAAAACGGCAGCGATATCGAAGAGACCATACCCAAAAAATATCAAACAATTAATATCATTTTTGCAAACTTGTTCATGGTATCGCCGTTTTATACCAAATTTTGCACAAATTTCTAAGCCATTGTCTAATTTAACAAAGAAAAACGCAAAGTGGAAATGGACTGATGAAGAAAATTTAGCGTATGATAAACTTAAAAATCTATTAATATCATCACCTATATTACAACAGGTGGATGAAAAGAAACCATTTTTCTTAAAAACGGATGCCAGTAATTACGCGTTAGGGGCTGTTTTGCTTCAGGGGGAGAAAGAGAATGAACATCCTGTTGAATATGCCAGTCGCCTTTTACTTCCTGCAGAGAGAAATTATTCAACTACAGAAAGAGAAGCGTTAGCTGTTGTTTGGGCAGTAAAAAAATTTCGTGGTTACATAGAAGGCTCGGAAGTTTCAGTTTTAACCGACCATCAACCATTAAAATGGCTTTTTAGTCTAAAATCACCAACTGGTCGCTTGGCTCGATGGGCCTTACAACTTCAACCTTACAACATTCAATTTGGGTACACACCAGGAAATAAAAATGTTGTCGCAGACACATTGTCAAGACCACCGTGCACCAAACACATAGATATAGCTTGTGAATGCTGCCTAATATCTATAGATTTTCCTCGTCAAGGCTCTGCGGAAATTAGACAAGCTCAATTAGAAGATGAATATATCAAAGAAATAATAAACTCGTTTGAAACGAATGATGACAATATTATCCTTTACACAAATAAAGGTTTTGTTTTAATTGATGGTATATTGTATCGTTACTGTGCTGATCAAGATACGGAAAGTGGTCAATTGGTAGTACCAAAATCTATGCATTTATCTATTCTTAAAAGATTACATGATGATCCAATGGCAGGACACAATGGAATAGAAAGAACCATTAAACGTATTTCTCCTCATTATTTCTGGCCAGGTATGAAAGCAGATATTGCTAATTATGTAAAAAATTGTATTAAATGTCAAAAATATAAAATCACGAACTCCAAACCAGCTGGATTGTATCGTACAGTATCAAGTAATCAAAGATTTGAGGTAATAGCTATAGACCTTGTTGGCCCATTGCCAATTACAAATCAAGGCCATCAGTGGATATTAGTTGTCGAAGATATTTGTAGCAGATGGGTTGAAATATTTCCATTAAAGCAAGCAACGGCTGAAAATTGCTCAGTTGTTATACTGAACGAAATCATATTACGTTATGGAGTGCCAAGACGAATCCATACAGATAATGGGTGTCAGTTTATATCAGCTGTTATGCAAAAATTAACGTACTGTTTAGGCATCAAACAAACATTTACACCAGTTTATCACCCACAAGCAAATCCTGTGGAAAGAAAAAATCGAGATTTAAAAACTCAATTGGCTATATGTGTTGAAAAGGAACATACATCATGGAATTTAAAATTACCTATGATTCGTTTTGCGTTGAATACATCAAAATGCGAAAGTACAGGTTATTCAGCAGCATATTTAACGTTTGGACGTGAGCTAAGAAGTCCTTTAGAGGCACACCATGATCTTAAGTCAATAATTATGTCTGAAAATTTTATACCACAAATAACACCACATTTAATAAATCTTGCAAATACTTTACAGAATGCACGAGCGGTAGAGGAAAAATTGCAAACTAGAAACAAAAACTATGCTAATTTGAAGAGAAGACACCCTGATGATTTTAAAATTGGAGATAAAGTTCTGGTTGCAACTCACATTTTAAGCAATAGTAATAACAATTTAACCTCAAAGTTTGTCCCTCGTCGAGATGGTCCTTATGTTATAACAAACAAAAATGGATCATGTTTTACTATTGCCACAGAAGACAACCCTGATGTACCACATAGAATGCAACATGTATCCGATTTAACACTATATAAAGGGCCGCTTACAGATGCTCCTATATACCCTATTAGAAATCGTGGTCGTCCAAGATCTACACCAGTATCTTCTAAAATAACAACAGGCGACTCAACAACAACAGAAAATATGCAACAAAATAACTTTGGATGTAACGGGGACACAAGTACAATGCAAACAACCGTAGAAGCTGCCAAAAGAGTTCTCAGACCAAGGCATCCCAAAGTGCACAAGTGAGATTCAGCGACATCATCGTGACGATTTCTGACGCTGAGGGGGAGGCTGTAACAGAAATTATTATTTTATTTATTTTATTATTTGTTTATTTTTGTATCTTAAATTAATAAGTTCATCTTATCATTTTGTTAATATTTCATTTTTCATATATGTTTTACTTTTGTTATATACTTTAAATATGTTTTGTTTCATTTGGTTTTGTTACAATTTTGTTTAATGAGTTTATTTGTATTATTAATTTCTCCGTTAGTTTTTTCAACTGAGTAATTAGTTATTTTCTTTATTTTATTATTATTTGTTCTCATTTGCATATTAATGCTCCACTACCTAATATGCAAATTATCCCGTTAATTAATTTTTAATACTCTCACAAATTTTAGAGAAATAACTCAATTCCAATTGAATTCCAATATTTTTATGTATCCAATATGTAAGTTTAATTATAAAATATCAAACATTGTAATAAGAATTGTTCTTTGTCGTTTGTCTGCCAACCAATAAACATCGCAACATTAAGAAACTAAAATATCTTGTTTTATTACAATTCAAGATCAATTAATATTTAAAATTGAAGGCGAATATGACGGTTTCGTCTGTTACTGCCACAAATTTTAAATATTAATCTGGACAAAAACCATACAAAATAGCTGAGGTCAGTTAGGACGACATCGTCTGCCTTGACCCTGAAAATTAAGGAAAAGTCTCATCCTCTACAGTTATAATTAATCCTAATTAATAGATATTTATTATAAATGTGAAATGCTATGTAACTTCGTCGTGAATTTCATATAACGTTAAAATAATAACCATAAAAATGATTAATTTTCGACAATATAATAAAAATCACATTGAACTAATTTAGTTGAAAGTGATATGGTGTGAAGAAACTCATAAACTCATTTTATATATTTTCTGACTTAAGCCTAAAGAACACGAAATGCAAAAAGCCACGTGCAAATGAAGGTCTGACGTCACTCAAATGTTCAGCAATTTGGTTACATTTTTTAAAATAGTCGTCGTGGCTACATGCGGTAAGATTTTGATATATCACATTTTAGTCCAAAAAGCAAATGAAACACGTGTGTCCGAAGCGGATACATTTATGCTTTATGAAGACGTCAAAATTACGTAACAGCCACATGCGTATGTGGCTTTTTACATTTCGTGTACTACATGCTTTAGACTAATTTTATAATAAATCTAGCCAAGCCCGGCGAGCGTTGCTACGCCCCTTAATGAAAAAAATGCATTCTGAATTTTAATTGAATATCAAGTGCAAGAAGCTGAAAATTATAACTTTTTTTTAATGGGCGTGGCACTGTATAGTCATGACAGCTCAATATGTGTGCAAGTAACTCAAAATTATAACTTTTCTTATGGGAGTGGCCCTGCACACGTTTCTAATCACGAAATTATATAGCCACGACAGCTCAATATGTTTGCAAAATTTCAGAAAAATCGATCTAGTGCAAGTAGCTAAAAATTATAACTTATTTTTTATGGGCATAGCCCCGCCCACTTTTTTCCACCCATAAAATGTGGAATGTGTACAACAACTTTGAGTCCGATCGGCTTTATGGTTTCGGAGTCTATAGCTAACACAGACACACAGAGTTTCACTTTTATATATATACTGAGATAAGTAAAAGGAAAAAAATGGAGGGCATTTAAATACAATTTGCAAATAAATATCAAACAAATTTTTATAATTTTTTTTATATTTTAGGTATTAGTTTGTGTTTAAAAATTTATGTTTAAATATTATTTGTGTTTTTTGTATTGTTTATAATAGTGCTATGGAAGTAAATTTATATTACAGTTTGAGCAACCTAATTTTGTGTTTTCTAAATACTGTCTACATTGTTCAAATGCTTTAATTTTATAAAAAGAGGCATTGAGTTTAATCGTGTGCTTAACTAATTTCAAATCTAACAGTTAGAAAACAAATATTACATATGAGGCGTTTTTAACCTAAAACGGTGAAAATTAATAAAAAAAAAGAAGAAAATTATAATTTTGTTTAATTTGCAGAGGTTCCCACTCACTTAAAAAACTTCTTTTCATCTTGTTTCAACGAAAAAGGATGTTTTTGTAGTTTTGCAGGAAATTACTTGTAAATTTCTGAGTTGATTTTTATAAAATGATTACCTTTAATTTAAAGAATAGTGTCATCATAGTGGTTTCCGTATGTATAGTTAAATTATAAGTTAAAATAAATTGTTATTCCATATGATATTGCTCGTTGAAAAAATATATACAATATGTTTTTACACTATAATGTCCTGTGAAATTGTCCAAAATAGTTGATAATTTGCTTCAGGGTCCTTAATTTTAATTTAATTTTTTTTTATCACTTTGCCACAGATTTATAGAAAATACTATATAGAAAAAATATTCGAAGATTTCTTAAAAACAATAATATTTACTGATAATTTTTCACCAAAGCAAAAATTGAGACTTAAAATATTGGCACCAAGTGTTCTACTTAAAATGTAACATTTCAGAAATAAATTATAAGTAGCGATGGTATTGGTTTTTAATGTTCCCGAATTGAATACAGACTAATTCAATGTCGTTTGTCTCGCATCTCTAATAATTATAGACAAAATTCTTGTAAAAATAAGGAGTTTTTAACGTATACAAAATTTTGTATTTGACCTCTTTATGATTTCAGTACGGTTTCACATAGCCCAAATAGGTTGTCATTACTTTTTAACTTATTTTGTGTCAATTTTAAAAAGAAAAACCACACTTATATTATCTTTACCATACTTCCCGTTATGTGTTACTTGCAATATGTGTCATGTTATATCTTAGGGGTAATTGTATTAGGACAGCAATGATTTCCCAGGTTGTCATCATACAGTAGAAAATTACTAAACAACTTACTTGTATGAGAGTTTATAGCCATGTACTCGTATTGTTTGTGTCAATAGACAAATATAAAAAAAATATATGTTATAGTATGCATGCACATCTGTGCATATGAACATTAGCGTTCGCCATAATATTATGGGCGATATGTTGTAAGTAATATATATACCTTCAATAATTATTATAAAACTCATAACATTTTTCCAATAACTGTTCCATGTATTTCATGACATTTCAAAAACTACAAATTACCTTTGGTATTTATTTGTATTTTTATATCCGCCATCAAAAAAAAGGTGGGGGTATATTCATTTTGTCATTCCGTTTGTAACACATCGAAATATCCATTTTAGACCCCATAGAGTATATATATTCTGAATCAGGGTTTGATTTGATGACGATCTAGCTATGTCCTTCCGTCTGTCCGTCTGTTGAAAGCACGATAGAGGTCGTACCGAAAAAGCTAGGGGGCTCAAATTTTGCCAGAATCTTTCTTATAAACAAGGTTTGTTTGGTATTCAAATGGGCTGAATCGGAATATTAGGAAGAGAGTTATAGCTCGTAAAGCAAGAGTAGGACTCTACTAGCAACTACTAGATGGCATGCTAACAACCTTTTTCATTCCACAAGGGTTTTTAATGAAAACGTGAAAACGGAAGTGACCGAGGTTGTTGACAAAAAATTTGCTAGAGTAACAATTTGTGCCCAACTCTAAACATACATATTTGTTCCCACAGTCTTATGAGGTTAAAGATTTAAAAATATAAAAAAAAATGTGCATCAGTAGATTTAAAATATGTATTTGAATATACAAAATACATTTTTTAGTCAAATTATATTTTTATCTATCTATTCTTTTGTATAGGGTGGTTAAATTTTAAGGGCCACAGGGTGATTTAAAATATACATTCTCTGCATTTTTCTAAAACGGGAAATTTATTAGTAAGATTTTGATTTTTAAACTTTTATAACATTTTGCTTTTAAAAGATTTTCAAACGAAATAAGTTTTGTATAATTTTAAAATTTGTTAGCCATTAGTACATGAAAATAAATTGTTTATAATGTTTAGAGATAATTTTTTTTTACTTATGTCAAAATTTTCCTAAATTCCCATTTTTAATAGAGCATAACTTCAGGAGAACATAAGCATAAGTTGTTAGCATGCCATCTGGTAGTTGCTAGTAGAGTCATCTATCTTATCATCTTTATCTTATATTTAGCTACAGTACAATAAATTGCGCAGTGTAAGATGAATAAATGCTAGTATATATGACTTATATATTTTTATAAAAATTTAAGGAAAAAAGTGTGCGTGGCACATCTATTTTCAGTTATAACGAAGTCTTTGACCAAAAAGCCATGTTTGCAAAATTTCAGAATCGTACATATATACACTGTGGGGTATATATTTTCGTACATTTTTATCTATAACTCTTTTCCTAATTCATAGATTTAAGCGATTTTCAGGGAAAAATATTCTTTTGACTCGATAAATATATATTCGAAGTTTCATGACTACGTTTATGCGTCTGGACACAATTCAAAACTGAAAGTGGGCGTTATAGTAGGCGTGTCAAAGTTGTTTTTGCTAATGAGTACAACTGAGGTGTTTCAATATAGGCATTTATTATTCCAAAATCTTTATTAATAGAGAAATTATATGAATTTTAGTTAAAACGTTATATGGGAGGTGTTCGTAAAAGTGGGCGTGGCACATTGATTTACCGTTACAAGAAAGCGTGTCACCAAAGAGCAAAGTGTGCAAAATTTCAGAGTCGTACATCCAATTTTGTTGCTTTTAGACGTTTTTGTTTTTAAATATACCAAAAAATACACTGTGCGGCATAAATTTTCGCACATTTTGATCGATAACTCCTCTTCTAATGCATAGATTGAGACAATTTTCTGAGGAAAATATTGTCTTTACCCAGGAAATATATATGCGAAGTTTCATGAGTCTACGTTAAGGCGTTTGGACACAATTCCATTTTATTCGATGTTCGAAGGACACGGTTTTTTCGACCTACTCTTGCTTTTCGAGCTATAACTCTCTTCCTCATATTCCGATTTAGCCCATTTTCAATATGAAACAAATTTTGTCTATAAGAAAGATTCTGGCAAAATTTGAGCCCCCTAGCTTTTTCGGTGCGACCTCTATCGTGCTTTCAACAGACGGACAGACGGACGGACATAGCTAGATCGTCATAAAATCAAACCACGATTCAGAATATATATACTCTATGGGGTCTAAAATGGATATTTCGATGTGTTACAAACGGAATGATAAAATGAATATACCCCCACCATTTTTTTGGTGGTGGGTATAAAAAGAGGCAAAAATCAAAAAAATTTAACTCAAAACCAGGCTTTATAGTATTTTTCTATCGTATTTAATAATTTTCTTTAATTAGAACCGTTTTTGTTACTAATATTAAAACTATTGACCACTTACATCTAGCTAAGTACTAAATATTTGTTATGTTTTTTCTTTTTCATTGCAGAATTTGGTCAATACTATACAAACAAGAAAAGAAATCATCGTTTTATCAGAAAGACATGTCAAAATCAGTTTCATATATTTTCCCTATTTTCTTTACATATGAGAATAAGTATTGTGTATGTGTGGATAAAATTCAAAATTGAACATTTTCAAGTATTTGCCAAATAACAATAAACCAATACCTAATACCAAAAGCAATAACATAAATACATGTACAGCTTTGGTGGATTCACAAGAAATGGTATCATAATGTTTTTACAATTTGCAAAGATTTTAATACACATGTGTTGCCACTTAAACAAAAAATCTTCTTAGAATATAAAACCCTGTTTGATTAGTTGCTTAAGGTAACATTCAGCATAGCCCGAATAGCTAAAAATTTACGAGATATTTTTTTGGAGGCGCCGCCACCGATATCCGTTAAGAAGGTCTTAAAAAAACTAATTTATTTAAAAGTTGCCGTAGCCGACAAAATTATTAGGCGCAGAACTTCGGTAATAAACTATTATAGTTATTCTTCAAATCAAAAATCAAACAAAGAATAATTTTTTTTTGTTCAAAACTATTTTTAATTTTATATTTTACTTATTTTTGACCATAACAAAAGCTAACATTTATTACAATTATTTTATTTTATTAACAGATTTAATTTTAGATATATCACATATCATAAAATCAATAGTAGTATTTTAAAGTTTTTATTTTCAAACATTTGAATTTATGATACCATGTGAATCCCTCAATTAGTTTGTATACGCGCAAATGTATATGAACTTACAGAATATGTTCACATATTTCTTATCAATTTACCACAACAAGTACATACACATAACACCGATAAGTAACTTGCAACTATTAAATACAGGTTAAGCCAAAAATAACCATGGGGCTTTAAAATTTAATAACTTTTTCGTTTTAACATATTTGTTTTAGATTATAAAATACACGGGCACGTTGTAGAGCATTCCCCATAGCATCTTTCAAAATGTGTTGTTGTAGAGCTTAAAATTCTGCAACAAAGTTTGTCTTGAATTTCAGGACTGTCTCGAACATGTTCACATACACTACCTACTGCATAAACCCAAAGAAAATAGACCGGTGCTGACAAATCTAGCAACGCGCTGACCAAATTATTTCCGTATTTCTATAAATTATTCGTTCTCCAAAATGGTTCTTACTTTAAAGTACCATTGTGTCTTTGGGTAGTAAGAGGGTATTGTGGTCTTCTGAAACTACATTTCAGGTCTGTTTTTAAGAGCAGGACGTAAATATGTTTTATAAACTGAAACTGCTATCCATTTACTACCACAATACTACTACTTATTAACAAAAGCCGTTCAAATAAAAATTTAATTCTGTACTTATAATCGAATTTTCAATAATTTTTTTTGCCAATCTGCAAAATTTATAATACCCTGTAGATTTCAATATGGAAATAAAATTGAATCTCTTTTTAAAATGTGCCTTAGTGTGAATAGAACGCCTTCTGATAGTTTTTTTTAATGTTTTATTAACACTTTGCTCCACGCGTTCAATATTTTTTAAGCCTCATGGTGCCTTCTGGTACACCTTGTACATTTACTCATACAAATTTCGTTGCATTTGTGCATGCATGTGTTGCAAGGCGCCAATATTGAAATTCAAGACATTAAAATTGAATGAACATACAAACAACAAAAATATTTAAAAAATACTCGTTTAATCTAAAAAGAAATAACAATTTTCTATTTAAGTTTAATATTTTTTTTTCGTTTTCTTTATATTGGTAGTTCTGCAAATAATCGTCGAAAATTTATAAATATACTATTTGGCAGTATACGTTTCTGTGTAGTTTGTATGTGTATGTGTGAATTTTAGAGATATGTGTTTGATATCATCTTATAAAACAATTGTTTATTAGTCACCGAAAACCTTTTAGACTCAACCATACAAGAACTGCAACAAAAAAAAAAAAAAAAACGAAAACAATGCAAGAGCTGTGCGAACACAAATTCATACAGTTACATTCGTAAGAATGCACAGTGGAACATTTTCAATAAAGCTAGTAAACATTTTTTTTAATAATATATATATTTTGTTTTTTTTAATAACAATACATATTTTTAACTCCCAGAGTTTTAGACATTTGCAGTATGTTTCTAAAATAAGTTGCGTAAATTTAAAATAAAAATATTATGTCTTTCAAATAATGGTTTTTGATTTTAAATTATGTAATTTCAAAACAACTAGGTTGTTTGTTTTTCTTTCTATCATAATATTTTTTCTCTCTCTCTCTCTCTTTCTTTTATTGAAACATTATTTTTAATTAGTAATTGTTATTATTTTATTTTTGATTATATCGATCCCTGTGCGCGAAATTATCGTATGATACAAAAACAAAATTTTACAGGAGAGCGTATTCATTACTTTTAAATAAATAAAAACGTAAATAACACTGCTACATACGATAAAATGTACACAGCGTTATCTCCTTAACTAAAACAGTTATCGCCATAATATTTTATCAGCAGATGGATTATGGGATGTAATACCAATTTGCATAAAAAAGTCGATTTCTAACAAAAACGAAACGTACGATAATTTTGCGCACAGAGGTCGATATTATAATCATTACATATTATATTAAAAGAAATAATATTAATTATCTTTTGTTTTTTATTTGATTTGAGATCCCACTATATAATAATTTTGTTGACTTTGATATAATAAGAAGACATTTGATATAAAATAAAGAGCAATCTTTGTATCACGATTTGCTAATAAATTAAACTACATACCAATTTTAATTTTAATTGTTGATAAAATGAATGCGATATACCTGAAATTTCTTTTGCACCAGGGTTTAACAGCAATAATTACACGACCCTAATAATAATAATCGAACGAGATACCATCTTTTATAGTAACGCTTCCAACGACATTTTATTTAAAAAACTCTTTGTATTCACCAGTAACTGAATTCAAAACTTAATTAAGTTTAGGACATATTTTTTCACGCCCAGTATTATGTTTCAATATCGAAATCATCACACTGGTACCAATATTTTTCACTTAACAAAGACTACAATTGGGTGAGCACAGCTCAAGTCTCACCAGTGTCCTTTACTGGTATAATGGAAGAAATAAAACCCTAGAACTTGCTTAAGACTGGTTGTTGATAAAGTATCTTTGTAGTACGGAGACCAGTAGTTATACGAATATACGACCCTAGTTAAACTTGGGTCAAACATTACTGATTCTTAATAATGCTGTCTTTCAACAAGCCATCGAAAAGTACAGCTGGGAGTTTACCTGTATATACTAGTAACACTTGATTGTGTTTTGTGGCCTCCTTCTTCATAATAAAGAATTATATATCTCGAGCTTTAGAGTAGGATGTATTTGCATGAACCTTGAGATTATTATATGTAAAATGGCCGCCTAATTGTTGTTTTTTTTAGGGCCAATGGTTGTAAACATATATTTAACCTAGTGACGAAACTATGGTTAGATATGACACCTGTGCTGACCTTTATCAAAGCAATAAGTCTGTTAAATTGGATATACTCTTTGTATATATTAATAGGTTAACTGGTCACTTAAAACAAAATATATTGTAGAACTGTGGCATAAAATTTTCGAAATGTATGCAGTTTTTACATATGCAATGCCCCTTTTCTAGCTTCAAATATTGCAAAAAAAGTTTCATATATATAGATATTTGTTTTATTGCTTTTATTATGACTTATTTTTTTTATGTAGAAATATGTTTAAGGGCCATTTTAACAACTTGTCTTTAGTTTAAGGCAAGATTTTCTCGGACCCATAAATGACTTGGTATTATAAGGCCTTCATTTATTACTTTTTATCCATTTAATAGTATTATTAATAATAGTATTAAAAAATGGAAGTTGTAATAATGCAAAGCTATTTATCGGGCTTAAAAAATCCTACATTTAACTTACAGCAGATTATAATAATGGCCCTAAAACTAATATATAAAATATTTTAATTTATAGAAAGTACGATTCAATGCACCCACTGTAGTACTTCTCGTAGTTGAACTAATATTTCCACAGAGAATATTTTAAATATCTCAGTTGATACTGCAGATTTTAAATAAACCAAAAGGTTGTAAAACCACTGATCCCACTGTAAATGTGTATGTATCTTTAAACTCAAATCATTTCTTAAGCAAACAAGTGAATAAAAGTTGATTGCAATTTTGAGATAAAATCAACCATACACATACAAACACTCACCGAAAATTGTATTTATATCTTTGAACTAACTACCTTTAAGGGCGACACCTTTAACATTATCATTAGTTTGTCGTAAAGACATAGTAAGAGGTAACATCATCATAAAGAGCAGAATCTATGGGCAAGTGTATATCGAAAAATCCTACAAGTTTAACGATTGCATTATCTGAAAAAGATTTGGCAACAGCCAGCCATATATTAAGTAAGTTCACTGAAAGTTCTGAGTATATTGCACTTAAGGATGAGCATAGGAATCAATTATGCGAGTACTGTGCTGTCAAGAGTACACCAAATGGTGGCGACATTCTTGTCATCAGTAGTAGTAGTAGTAGTAGCAGTTACAATGCCAGCCAAAAGACGGTGCAAATACAACAACAACATGAGCAGAAAAAAATTTGTAAAGACGACTTTACCCAAGAAAACACTTGTTTACATTCATTGGACCATTGGACAGTTACAAAATGTGTACAAAAGCAGCAGATTGTTAACAACGATGACAAGAGCAATGATGCAGTTGATGATGTACACCACAATAACACAAACAAAAGATACAACAGCAACAATAACAACATTAACAATAAAGATAGCAATGATTATGGCGACGTCGTTGAGTCTATGGTAGTTTATAACGACCATCTTGACTATAAGTATGATTCTGAGAATAATAATGATGAAGACAAATATATAACCATTATTAAATGCTCATCGTCTTTTAGCGATAACAATAATAACAGTGATAACAACAACAGCAGCATTAGCAATAATAATAATAATAATGGAGGTAGTAAAGAAAATATCATCTATGCTGATATAAATCTTGCCAATTGTAATAACATTCGTAATAATACCAACATTATTAGCAATAATACAAATAAAACTACTAATATTCATTGCACTGAAATACCGCCTCACCTGACACAATATCTTTTGCATCAGCAGCACAAGAAACCACCAGAACAACTGCAACAGACACTTGAGAGTCCAACACCAAGAAATGTTTCTTTAATTGATTATTATTTGAGCAAGAAAAAGCTGAGTAATAAACAGCATAAAGTCAAGAAAGATCTGTTACCATCTGATGACGATGACGTATTCGAAACGACGGACTCTTATACAAAGGTATGTATGTGTGCTATATTTAAATGTAGAATATAATATTATCTACTTAAGTAATGACTAATTTTAGATTTATTTAAATTATTTTATTAAATTTAAAATAATTGCTCAACGCTGTTTAAACAAGTTTAATATATTTTATTAAATAATAGTAGTTAATACAATCCTGAAAATTAAATTTTTTTAAAAAGATTAAATGGTATTAGTGCGACTAGTTATTGGGTAATATTAGGCGAAAAAATTTAATATTCTGTTTTAAGTGTCACCTTCTAGTTATTTTTTATTTTTTTACATAATGATCACAAATAATCTATAATACTAACTGTCCTATTTGTGCTTGGAACATTATACTTATAAAACTGGAAATTAGGTTTTTGTTGACATAAAAGTTCTAACCCTGACTGTTACCACCATACTTTACAGTCATTTATATATTTTCTTTTTTAAGCACGTTATTTGGTTTCCAAGGCACATAGGACTTATCACTGCATCGAATATGTAAAATTTTCGCTCATGTGCAAAAAGTAGTGAATTCCAATAATCTGCCTTCATAGATAAAAATAAAATAATCATCTTTTTTGGTTCCGTATTTTAGGAGTGTAAGAAATTTAAGTTGATATCATGAGTAAACTATATGTGTGTAATAGAACAAAAAAAAACTAATAAAAGCGCTAAATTCGGCCGTTCCGAATCTAATAAAAACCTTTACCGTCATGTAGATACATGTATAAATACAACATCGTAGTTAAGCCTACAATTTAGATTTCATGTAATACGCCATTTTTATTTATTATTTCCGAAGCCATATTTGATTTTTAATTACAACATAGTTAACTGTATTCTACTAGTCAAGCCCTTTTATTTGATACCCATATTTTTGGGGTTAAAAGAATTTGTTTCGCCATTTTGTTGTAGACGCCATCTTGGATTTTACACAGCTTAAAACAATGTAATGGTCAAGTTGGTTTGATTCTAATATTGCGGTGGTTAAAGGGGACAAAGCCTATTACGTTTAACTCATATTTTTAGAATTCTAAGACGCCATCTTCGATTTTTTTCTCTACATAGCTAACTATATTTTAATACACAAGCCCTTATTGACTTTCTCGGTTGTATAGAAACCGAAAAGTATGGATTTCCTTGTGTAAGTTTTAGGAAGAACTGGTGCTTATATCTCAGTTGGTTCCAAACCGACTTGTTAGTTTTTATTAGAAATAGTTTTTGAAATTACGACTTAGATATCTTAAGCGTGTCCCTAAAATTATTTAGGAGTTTAAAAAAATTTTGAAAATAAAAAAAATATTTAGTTTTTCATATGATTTTTGTCTATAACTTTGCTGGTTAGTGACCAATTTATCCAAAATGTTTCATAATTATCTCCAGAGACATACCAAATATATAAATAGTTACAATAGTGTCTAAAAATTATCCTAGTGCTGAAATAAAATTACATGGCAGTATGCTAATTTTCAATACCGATCTGTTCTAAATATTTTTAATATTTTCGGTGGGCTTCAAATAGAATTTTTCAACATACACATGGATAGGTGACTCCCCTATTCATAAGCATTCAGAAACAATATATACTTTCTTGGGTCAGAAATGAATATTGTAGAAATTACACACAGAATAACAAACCTATATATACTTAAATTTACACTCACTGTGAAAAATCAGTTATAATCTGCTGAATTATAAACAAAAATTTACGACTGTTTTCTAGATTTCGAATGTGCGAGATTAGTTTCTCTTGCTTATACTTGTTTTGATATATATACATAACTACTTATGTAGGCATAAGAAAAATCACGTCTCAGTATGCTTTGATTAAAAAGTTCTACACTATGTAACTTGTCGATATGGTAGTACCGCTCTTATCAAAAAGTTATTGTATTAAAGTTACCAGAAGTGAGATCAGGAAAAATAAGTCAAAAGAACAATTTGTGTTAAAATTCCGGATATATCTCGTGCATTATTATGTGGTATTGAGGATAATAAAAATTTCGAGAAGACACGTTTCCATGTGATGCATCAGATATTTAGTTAAAGTTAAAGTGTTGTTTAAAAGGGCCAAATCAAATTATAGAAAAATACTTTTATGATGTGTTAGCTTTTGTCGGGTCTGCCAGATTAAGTAAGAGTGTTCGAAAAATTATATAGTTTCGGGCTTAGAAGATTAAAAGTTGATTTATGCAGTTACTGGATATTTACCACATTTATGTATTATGAAGCAACAAATGTAAAAGCTTAAAAAATATTTGCAATAATAAGTCTGTTTTTATTAACAAATGACATCACAGATCTATTAGATCTATTATACATTTACTGAGGCTGCGATACGCTACAGTATTTTGTTTTTGTGTATGCAAGATTTTGCACTGACGAATGCAGCACTGTTACAAGTTTTGTAAAAAAGTTAAGCTTAAAGTTTCACAAACTTTAATAATATATATGGACCACGGATGGAAAACATGGTACAATTGTACTTTTTATGGTACATTTTTAACCTTGTTGGTACCGTAGTACTACCGCGAGCTACTTGGTACAATTTAAAGATTTATTAAAATTAATTTTGTTTGTGTGTGTTTTATTTTATACTTTCAGCTTTTCTGTTTTTGTAGCAATGCTGTTGTCAAAGCAAATTCATGTACCAGTTGGTGTCAAGTCTGCAACAACAAAATTTGCCTAGTACTTTATTGCAAACTTCTTACAAAAATCACCTGTTAGTTTGGCACCACCTGGTACATGAATTCGACTTGGCTGTTGTTATATGTATTTAATTTTACTTATAATTGGTAAGCATGTAAGGTGGACTTTAATAATGAAGCACTAAAATGGTTCGATAAGTTTACCCCAGAAAAAGTTACTATGGGAGAAACAAATGCAATAGTACCTCTTCTGGTGAAAATGTTTCCACACGAACAAACAAACTTTGAAGCAACAAATAATCAGTACAGATCAACAGCCGATGTGATTGAACTTAGATCACACAAAGATTCAAATATTTCATATTTTTGGTTTAAAGTATCGCAGATGAAAAATGAATTAAATAAGTTCATGTTCCCAAATATTTCAAGAATTGTAAGAGGAATTTTATTCCACATTCATCGGCCAACGTCGAACAAGTTTTTTATTTTCAAAATCTAATTAAAGCAAAGGAATGAAATAGACTACACTTTTCTACTGTTTCAAATTTGATACAAATAAAAGATTTATTGAAGTCAACAAATTCCAGTTGCTTTAATTTTAAAATAACAGAAAATTTATTATCTAAAAGTATTTAACAAATAAAATTTGTTATATAACCTATCTCTATGTATGTATGTACCTATGAATGTAATATTTAATATTTTTTATTGTATACTTCTGAATTTTTATAAAAATTTTTGTTAAGTTTCTGTTTTTATTAATAAATAATAAAAAAATGGTACCGTAATGGCCTAAAAAGTACATTTTGTTTTCATACTTGGTACAAAATCATAAAAGCCATTTTCCTTCCCTGATATTGACCTGTATTTTTGCTTAAATATTTCGTGGGTCTTAAAACCTTAAACCACCAACTCAAAGTGCTGCTAATTTTATTTAATATTTGTAAGCATTTAATTAAAAAAACGCTAAAACAACACGTACTAATAAAAAAGTTTAAAATTAGTGTTTTTTATAATATAATTATTGTCAAATGTGTATCTCAATTAAATTGTATATTGCTGTATATTAACTAAAACTAAACTCATACTTAATAATTTTTTAGATAAATTATAATTTACTAACTACAGCCCTAATGAACTTGAAAAGAGAAAACAAAATGTCGGAATCAATATACATTCCTGCTGACCACCCGAGCGCTCATAAAACTTTTCAAACTTTGCCTCTTTTATATTTATTATCAGAATCATAACAAAAATGTAACGCAAATAACTTTGCGAGAAAAAAATGAAAATGTCATGTAAATCCTTCGATATTATTAATTTACTATTTTTGTAATTTCCTTTACTAATAAATGATACTATAGGTATATACTTGTAATAATGTCCTGATACAAATTCTTTTAACCCATTTGGCGCTGCTGTAATCAATTTAGTACAGCTAAACATTAAACGAACATTTTTAAATTTGAAAAGTTTTTGTAATGTTTTACGTCTTAAAATTGTTAAGAGTAAAAAAATTGCTCAAAAAGAGGAAACCGACTCTGCATCACATGAAATATTTTTTGATAACTTCTTTACTAGTAACAATCTCCTGGTGGATCTTAAAGAAAAAATATTTCATGCGACTGGAACAATTTAATTGCAAACGCTTGGCGGTTTTTTTTCATGAGCGATAGCATCGATCTACTGATATTCCGACTATTCACTGAAAGGTACTATTTGCGTCAAAACACGCAGATGGCATAAGTCACTACCCTCAAAAATTAGAAAAACAATTAACATGTGTTTTGTATCATGCAAGGGTCCGCTGGCAATGAAAAAAATGCTTAAAAACATTATGCATAAAAGAAAAATGTAACCCGCCGCTGTACTCAGTTGAGTACACCCCTCCTACTCCACCAATATATAATTTTTTTTTATTTGTTTCACTCCTTTATGTTAATCTTGTAAATATTGTATAAAAAAACATACCTTTTGGTTAATTACCGCTTCTGGTTTTATTTTGGCGGTTAATGGGTTAAAAAAATATTATAAATCAGCGAATTCATAATGTCCTTGTGATAAAATAATTATAAAAAATAAAATTAATAATTCAGTTTTTTTTTCGTTGTATTGGAAACTAAGAAGAAGAAAAAAGGAACCAAAACTCTAGCGAGCAGATATGTAAAATAAATGCTGGGAAGAGGAGTTTGCAAGCCTAATTTGAGAATAGGCAATCGAAGCAACAATTTGTTTTAACGGCGAAATTTTAAATAACTTAGGCAAAGTTCGCATAATATTGTTTTGTCGAGGCAAATCACAAATGTAAACAACGTTAATGGGGGCATTTGTGTACTTCATTTAAAAACAAGAAAAGCTCATAATTTATTAGAAAAGCTTTCTTCGCCCTTAGCTGCTTTAATCGAAAGGATATTTTCCAAGTACTCAACCACAAAAGAAAGTTTTATTTTATTAAAAAAAACTTTCGCAAGTAAATTCATGCCATCAACCCCCTTTAATCTTTAACCAATATCCACAGATGTCGCATTAAATACTAGACTTCTAAAAAAACCACCACCAAGATTCAAATGTCAACTTTTACTTTTCCTTTTATTTTTCTTTTAATTGCGCATGTTCCGTGGAAAATCATACAATCCACACAGTCAGACATTGCAGTACTAAGAAAACCCCAGAATTTCCAGTGTCACAAACATTTTATATACAGAAGATTTAAAACGTTACGGTCGCTGTAATATAAGAAAAAATAAGTAAATTTGTGAAATAAAAAATTGTTGCATGAAAAGTTGTTACACATATTAAAATATCTAAAAAAATAATTTAAAAATAAAGATTTAATTAAATGATTGATATAACGTATTAAAGTTTCCTGAAGTCAAGGACTTTTTGTTATATTTTTTACGCAGTAACATTAAGAAGGAATTGTTTAATGGCAAAAAATAAAAATCAAATTGTTTCAGTTTAAAAAAAAAAACAATTTTATTACATTTTTTAATTTAATTATAAGAATTATTGTTAAAACAAAACCTGTGTCGAAGTGAAAGAAGTAATAAACTTAAAAAGTTTCAATTGCGAAAAACGGCTACGAGGTTGAAAATTCAATATATCAAGGCCCGCCTACACGGGGGGCTATAAGAGAAAAATCTACCTGCAAGATGGATGAATGTGAAAACCTCGTCATAGATCTAGAAGAATACGAACCGCTTGATATTAAGCAGCAGCTTTTATTAAATGATAACGACGTTGAAGTTTATGAATTAACAGCATCACTTGACACAGAAGACGAAATGGTAAATTTATTTTTCTCTTTGATTAAAAATTCTTTAAGG
The DNA here is from genome assembly GCA_941918925.1 of Phyto melanocephala. Taxonomy (NCBI): domain Eukaryota; kingdom Metazoa; phylum Arthropoda; class Insecta; order Diptera; family Rhinophoridae; genus Phyto; species Phyto melanocephala. The sequence continues at coordinate 104,026,524 of OW799235.1, read as the reverse complement.
CATTTCTAGTGTAATCCGGCTTTAAGGCATTTAAGAGGAAGAATACATACAATAAGAAAATTTTATATATAACATCCACTTGTATTTGCAAGTTATAGTAGTATACACATATTCAGAATATTTTAGCATCCACTTTTTAAAATTGTTCTGTTCTGTTCTGATATGTATTTGTTTTATTTGTGGATTATGTCAAGTGCAACATTTTTAACCAATATCCTTAAAGTCCTTTTCCAATACGTCAAGACGAATAGTATGTTTTAGTTTTTGTTATTGTTACCGCTATTTTTGTTTTTATTTTAATTTTTATGCCGCTGGAGTATGAATGTGTTCCACCATATGTTTTCCTGAACGTGAACTCGTTTAGTCATCATTTGTTTTTCAGATTTGACTTGTGTCGCCACATTGTCGATTTTATATAAATCTCTATGTATCCTATACTAGTTTGGTTGTAAATATATTTTGTTGTTTATTTTTATTGTGTAATAACATTAAACCTAAAAAACACTAAGCACGTATTACCTACGTACTTGTGTATAATGCGATAATCTTGCTTTGGCCAAGAGTAATATTGATTTCTTGCAACACACTTCTATCGTTTTTGCTTTCTTGTCCATTGTCTATGGTTGACTTATTTTGTGAATGAAAATGTTTAAATTGCTTTAAGTAGAATGTCTCTTGTGTATGAATAAATACTACCTTCAGTGGGGTCATTTTATATGCAACAATATTTGTTAACTCAAAGTTTCGTTTGAGACTAAGGTGAAGGCTTTATAGGCAGTTTATATTTTTTTAGTTTGGCAAGTATCTAATATAGCAATTATTTAGTGACTTTCTGATAGTTGAAACAATATGGTAACAAAATACCGGTATTATTATGTAAACATAAGTACATATGTCTTTAAAAAGAAATTCAATTCCTTATTATACCCTTGACCTGTGGTGCACAAGGGTATATATACATAGCTTTGCCATTCCGTTTGTAATTTCTACAATTTTCATTTACGACCCCATAAAGTACATATTTTCTGAAAGCTTATGAGCAAAGGAGTCAATTAAGCCCTGACCGTCTGTCCGTGTGTTGGTTGAAATTAACTTTTAGAAGCAACTATATGTTCCTCAGATTTCTATATGGTATCAATCTCTTAAAAATATCCAGGAATGAATCGTTATTGAAATTCAGCACAATCGCCCCATAACTTTCTGAGATATGAGCAAAAAACCACGACCATCTCGTTTTTTTCACAATTACAACAACAACATATATACATACTGGTTAAAGTAAACGTGGCATCGAATTCCAGCTGAGCCAAAAAAATTTTATTTGATTTTATTTAATACATTATTTATATTTTATAATTTTTTTTATATATTTTTTTAATTTTTTTTAAAAATTTTTAAAAATTTTTTTTAAATTTTTTTTGTAATTTTTTTTTTATTAATTTTTTTTTATTTTTAATATATTTTTTTTTGTAATTTTTTTTTTACATGTATGTATGTATTTTATATGAGATGAATGGTGATACAAACAATTGTATTGCATGACTACACGTTGTGAAGGGTATATAAGATTCGGCACGGCCGAATATAGCACTATTACTTGTTCTTTATTGTGATTAGTTTGCTACAACTTTCGAGACACAAATTACTTGTATAAATTTTAAAGAATCATAGGTGAAATTAAGTGATATCGCAAAGACGTCTTAACAGACAGATAGAAAAGAAGTAATGGGATTTTGTAGCATTGATCTGAATAAGTGGATCAAAAGTTAACACATTTTTTTAAATTGACAATTTTTATTAGATACGGCCATGTATAAAGTGAAGGTTACGGCATAATTGAAATCCCTTTTACCAAATTATTCACATTTCACTAATTTAATTTTAATGCATTTAGATGTCCATGAGACTGTGTACATGATTAGCGACTTTGTTGAAATTTTTTCAATACAGTATGTAAAAAAATTATGATGGAATTAGGAAAATATTTTATTTTTAAAACAGTCAAATGTATTGAAAATTTTCCAATTTTACCAAGCAAAAAAATTCTCGTGATTAATTTTTAATAGACATCTTAACACTCCTTTACGTTATTTTTATACCTTTCACATAAAAGTGAAAAAGGGTATGTATAGGTTTGTCATTCCGTGTAAAATTTCTACAATATTCATTTCCGAATAGGGGAGTCGATTAAGCTCTGACAGTCTGTCGTCTGATCGTCTGTCCGTGTGTATGTTGAAATCAACTTTTTGAAGACCCCCTACATCGGATGGACCTGCGTGAGGTATTAAAATATCAGAAATATTCGGTAGCAGATCGGTATTGAAAATCAGAAAAATCGGTCATAAACCATGACCACCTCGTTTTTTTTTCATAACATACAACACATACATACAAACAAACATGTTATACTGGTCAGAGGTAACGTGGCATCGAATCCCAGCAGAGCCAAAAAAAAATTTTTTTTTTATTTTTATTTTTATATATTTCTATTATTTCTTGTTTATTGTTTTTATTTCTTTTTAATTTTTTTTATTTGTTTTTAGGTTTTTTATTATTTCTTATACCCTTCACCTGTGGTGCACAAGGATATATGTAGCTTTGTCATTCCGTTTGTTATTTGTACAATTTTTAATTTCGACCCCATAAAGTATATATTTTCTGATAGCTTATAAATAGAGAAGTTAATTAAGCTATGTCCGTCTGTCCATGTGTTGGTTGAAATCAACTTTTAAAACAACAATATGTTCTACAGATCTGCATATCAATCTTTTGGAAATATCCGGGAATGAATCGCTATTGAAATTCAGCACAATCGCCTCATAACTTTCTGAGATATTAGCAAATCTGTTCTGTTTTTTCCCATATTTTTAAAACCAAAATTAAAATTTTTCAGCCATAGAATAATTTATAGGTACCTTTGCTACTATTTGTAGATAAAATATGCCTCTAGAGATATTCGTAAACATTTTTGAATAAAGCGGGCTCTAATCGGTAAAAATTTATTTAAAAATATATATTCCAAAAACTTACAAACGAAAATCAATTTTTTCAGCTTCTAGAAAACCGAGAGAGTCAATATTGATATCATCTAAAAGAACTTGACTAGCGCAATATAGGCATTATAAAAAATTAAAATTCATGTTGCCCGCCACTACAAAATTGCGGAAAATAAATTTATATATGGGTCAAATATGTTATTTTAAAATGTAACTTTTTGAACTCCCTCAATATGCAATATCAAATAAAAGGGCTTGACCAGTAAAATACAGTAAGTTTTTAATAAATTTAAAATCGAAGATGGCGTCTAAAGAAAAGGGCGGATCAAATTTTTTTTAACCCTATCAATATGGGTATCAAATTAAAGGGCTTGACTAGTAGAATACAGTTGTTAACTACGTAAAACTTCAAAATTAGGATGGCGTCGAAAATAATAAATAAAAATGGCGTATAACATGAAATATAGGTTAAGCTACGATGTGGGATTATACCTATGTACATAATGGTGACGGGTATGATCAGATTCGGCACAGCCGAATTTAGCACTCTTACTGGTTTTTATCTAAATAGTTTCTGAAGTTGCAGTGTCTGTTTAGAATATTAAACTTTATTCTTAGGTTCTTTATATCTAGGAAAAGGAGTCTCTTAGATTTATGTAGAAACAAAAATATATATAAAAATTTAAAATTCACTTGATTTATTGGAACTTTGGATATATAAGGATAAAATATTTAGTATCTGGCAAGATATTAAATAAAACGTTACATCAACTGCAAATAAATAATAGTTTTCTAAAAGTTTAATTTATATAAACAATAAAAAATAAATTTAATTTAAATTAAATTGCATGTTCTTATGTCTTATTTTAGGGGCAAGCCGAAAGTAAAAAGAGTTCAAAGAATCACAATGCAGGTGAAGTACAAACGAAGGGTACGGCGATGTCTTTCGGGTTTCGTAAAAACCTAAATACAACACCGAAAAAACTGAAGAAACTAATAAAGGGGGAAAGCAGCAAACATTCCAAGAAACAGGATAAATTTAATGCAAACGACAGCGATAATGCGGACAATAGTGGTGGTGATGATAGTACGGTCGGTGCTGGACTAAATACAGGGGATGATAGTTATAAAATAGATACTGTGATAGATACAAACAATAAAACTTGCACAGACACACTAGTCAGTAGGGATGATAATGGTAATGCAGGTGAGTGTAAATGACCTAATGGATTTTCTTTGTTATGTTGTTATGTTGTTATGTTTTGTTTTTTTACTTTGTGGCTTTAGTTCATTTATTTTAATTTTTGCTTTATTAATTTAATAACTGTTATTTATTCTACTAACTAGATTTGCTGAACAATGTACACTTTGAAAAAATGGGAGCAGCAGCAGCTGCCACTATGCAAACAAATCAGTATGCTGGCGGTGTTGGTGGTGGTGGCGGCAGTATTGGTAATATTAAATTACCTGTAGCTGGAAATCGTTTTGGATTCCGTGGTACTTGTAGACCCTCATCTACTGATATAACATCACGCCAACAAAGAGAATCTCATGATAATATTGAAAATAACAATTATAACATCAATGGAAATGGCACCAAAGGTGTGCTTGTTAGCAATTGTAAGTTTAAAATACAAATACAGTTACTTAGTATCTATTAATATGTGTTAATATTTTACTATTTATATGTATTGAGTAATCACAAATTAATATTAGATAATAGAGCAAGGAAAGGAATTTCGACGACTAATAATACATTAAATTGTTTTCCAATCTTTAAAAAGGAATATAACTTTTTAATACCGTTGTATTAACAAGAATTTAAATATTTCATTTAACGCAAATTGATTTGACGAATTGAAGATTCATAATAAATCTCATTTTTTACATTAAATATTAAATTATATATTTCGAAATGAATGCTGAATCTTATATAGCCTCAACCATAATGTGGATAAAAATTTTAAAAATAATCTTCTATTTGATACCAAAAAACAAAAACGCTGTCTTAGATTTTGAATTTTTAGAAATAATAAAGGGTGATTCAATTTTAAGGGCCGACGTTGATTTTGCATAAAACGCAAATTATTTAGGAAATTATTGTGATTTCTTTTTATTATGATAAAATTGGTATGATTTAATTCTGTATGGAACAAAATATCGGCCAAAAGGGCGCCGCGACCTTGGCGGCACACCTCTATCCGATGATCCAAATTTTCAATGACAATGTTGATGTTCAATTGTTGGGCACGATGATGAGTATAGCTTGATGCTCTAAACACATAGACGACAGCAGACAGCAAGCAGCAATATGTCAAAAATAAAATTCATGTGTTTAAATGAAAACGATTTTTTTGACGGCAGCACTGAAGTACGACTGCACAACAGCATTTGCTGCTGCTGCCAACTTAGGCTATTTTCTATTTTGACGGGCAGCAATAAACAAATATAGTGTTGCCATTATATATATTAAATTGGAAAAAAAAGAACAAAAACTTATTTTTGATATTAAACATAAAAGAACATTACAAAAATACAATAAAGAAATAAATTTATGTGTTTTTATAGTTTTTCGTGGTATAATTACATTTTTTTATCAATAACTTTAATTTTATTCATTATAAAATATATATTCGGCATCCCTGAAATTTGTATTGATAAAATACACATCAGCTGATTATTATGTTGTTGCTGTCTTCAAAATAATTATGAAGCTGACTTCAGAGCAGCATTTGAAGTTGGCAGCATTTGAAGCCGTGAAGTTGTGAAGTCTGCTGGCGTCTATGTGTTTAGAGCTTGACTGCACTTTTTCCAAACTATCAGGAAAAATAGCATTATTTTCCGTTTAACGAACTAAAAAGGCATTCAAAGATGTTTTAACATTTTATATAAACCTATTTTGCTGATATTAAAATATTTTTCATTATTCTCCCGATTGTGGACGAACTGAACGATTATGTTGACAAAAATAATCACGAAGTGCACGAAATGCATTTTGATTTTAACGCCTATTTTTATAATTAACCTGAATAACTTTAACGCTTTGCTCGATTGTGTATCTTTCCATGGTTTAAATTGAGTTGGTCTAAGATTGAGAAATGTCAAATGAAATGCAGAGAAAAACTTGACGTTTAGCATAGTTCAACAGGGATATCATATAAATAAATGATAACAAACGTGTCAACAAAGTATACAAGAGAAATGTTAAAGTTGTGGTAAAATAACAGACACAATGTTTTTTTTTTGCATATATCTCAGCAGATCGTGGCCTAATTCTGCTGGTTTATAATACCGATTTTTTTCTGAATATTTTTGAAAGTTTGGTTTGGTGTGTAATTTAAACAGACAGAACAGAACCAATGGACAGAGGAAAATATCAATGGGCTATTCATAAGTTTTCCGAAAATACATACATTGTGGGGTGGTCGCAATGAAAAATGATAAACGAAAGGCAAAGCTGTGTATGCCCTTAGCATTGCAGGTGAAGGATATAAAAACTGTGTTGAACTAAGTATGATCATATCGCAACAGTTGCAGATTCAGTAGCGATATATATCTATAGGTACATGATATATGTTTAACACTTAGAAATAATTTTATCTATTTATTCTCTATAAGAACATCGGCAGTAAGTTGTAGAACTTTTCATTAAAAGTATTCTATATATATTTAAACTCCAAATTAATAGGGAATTTATCTTATAAGAAGAATTTGAATAAAGAAAGTAAAGTTAAGTATTTTTAATAAAGAAAAAAATATTTTTTTTATTAAAATGACTGGGTTTTATATTAAAAATTTTAGTAAATACTCTTTTTATCAAACAATCCCCAATTTTTAGAAATTTATATTAAAAATTTGTTATAGCACAAAGTTTCCATATAAAATTAGTTTTATAGGTATATGTTTAATAGTTTTTTAAGCTTAAGGTCCTTTTAATAATAAAAAATCTTTTTGTTTTGTTTTATATTATTTGATCAATATTTCGCTACTTCTTTGTGTAGCATCATCAGGATACACGTTTTTTATTATATATTAGTTTTTTGTTGGATTTGTGTCTTGATTTTTTATTATGAAAAGGACCTTAAGCTTAAAAAACTATTAAACATATATTTTTATAAGTATATTTTTTGGACCAAAATTTTTTATAATGAATTTATCAAAAAATAAAAAAAAACTTCATTGTAAACTAATATTCTACAATATTTAAAAAGTCTTCATCCCACAGAGAAATATGTATGTAGTAGTAGGTGTATATTGTGTGCACTGGGAGAAATTTCTTAAGCAATATTTTTGGAAAAAAAATTTAAAAAATAGTTCATATGTATATTTAAATATGAATTCATGTATAATTAAATTAAATGTATTAAATAAAAATTTTTCCCACTATACTTTCTATATTAGTAAAAATATTTAATAATAAAAATATATTCAAGATGTACTAAAAATAAAAAAAGAGCCATGAAAATACTTAGATAAAAACTTAGCTAGTTTTGTTAACAATCGTGTTGTGTATATGAAAATGCTCGAACTCTGAGGTTTTAGCGTGATGAAAATGCTCGAACTTTGAGGTTTTAGAGTGATGGAGACTTACATATATAAAAGCACTTTGGGGACATTTCACATTGCCGTAATTAATATAAAGAATAAGTAACACTGCCTACTCATTTTCTAGTTTATGATATTATGTATTTTTTAAAGGACTTTTAAATTTTTGAAGGATACAAAATAAATTTTTTAATACAAATATTTTACTCGAAGGAAAAAAAAAATTAATATCTTTTGAAAACATTATCCTTCAATATCTTTAAAATTCTAAGAAATAGTTAGAGATAATTAAAATAAATAATTTTTTTTTGTGTTATTTTTAAAATATTTTTCTGACAATAGCCGAGTGGAAAGCTGTTTAATGTACATATGTCAACTTTAGTGACCTTTCCTTTAACATCTATTGTGCTTTCACTAAACAGGATAAACATAAATACATCCAAATAGAGCAATATAAAAATCTGAGGTTGCCTCTTATTAAAATTAGTATTGCAATCATGGTGTAATTACATAAGGTGATAGCGTAAAGGAGAGCAATTTTTGTCTCTCTTTTTTTATGTATGGAGTTTGACAATTTCCGAAGTTGAAATAATTTAATATGTAGTTTGACATTCTCCAGAACACAAAAAAATAGTCAGCTGGGCTTGCACCCCCACCTTGTATAGGTGTACCATGATTGCAATACGGATGTATAATTCGTTCACCAAGTGACAACATTTAATACAAAATTTTCTTTCTATATTTAACTTATAAAAATTTAAAGAAATAATTTTTCTTTGTTTGACCTAAATATGTAAATTTTTTATATTTCACCTGCTACAAATACATATTTTCGAACCTATTCATTTTTATTATAAATAAACTCATTACTTATCTTTAAATTTAAGTGAAACGTCGTTCAAAGAGTGCACATGTCGGCAGAGCAACATCATCTTCAAATGAAAGCGATATCGAAACAGGCGCAGCACCCAGAAGCACTCAAACGAAAACGATAACATTCAATTTAAAGCAAAACAGTACTATCGAGTATGATAGACGTCAGTTCTTTGAACAGCCGGCAGTAAATGCACAAACAATTACAACAAATAGCAACATGAATGTTCGTCCCAGCTATAATATAGCAACAGGCCTACACCACAATAATGTCATGTAAGTGCTTTTATAAATAGAAATTTTCATACAAACACAAACACTTAAAATTCAATTACTTTCCTCATTTACTTAGAGTACGTCCAACAGCCAGAGTAGCTGCAACATCAATGGCAACAGCATATTCAAAATTTACTTTACAAACAGTTAGCTTGCCAAAGCCTGAATTTGCTGTAGCCATTAGTATTAATGCTACCACACCTACAACGCCAGCCAACAATTCATATGTATCATCGCCTGCATTAGGTTTGGCTACACGTACAAGAGAACCTTCATTAGGTCAGCATCCATTAACGGTGGCACAGTCGTCGGTACAGGGTGTGCAGCGTATGGACGCCAAGCAGGCCAAACATGTAACGAATAGCACGAGGCGTACGTTTAGCGGCAGTCGTGAGATTTCAGCAGATTCAGGCATAGCCAGTTTAGATATGGCATTGGATAGTTCCACATCCAGTGGTGCGGGATCAACTAAACGCACAGGTTCACCCAAACGTAGTCGTAGCCGGCCTAGAAATTTACAAATGGTAATGAATGGTCGCCATAGGTTTGAGGTTAAGGACTTGGATGATTCACTGTCAAGTGAAAGCAGTTCAATAGTAGAGCCATTATCTTTACCTAAGTTACCAGCAGAAAATCAAACAGTACCCTTGCCCCTGAGTGGTTTAATACGCTCTAATACGGTCTTAAGTAGAGAATCGTATGAACTAAGAAATTCAGTTGCCAAACATAAGGAAAATATTACTAGAGGTAGACTTTTACTGCATAACTTGATCTGTATAAAGTTAAAAATATCTTTTACAGGTGAAGGAAAGCCGCAGCACCAGGCCATCACTAATTTGATAAGACGTCAGTCATCGGAAGAAGACAGTGAATCTGTGGATGAGGAGAAATTGCATTTAGATAGATCCGCTACGGAAAAATGCTTAAAGGTAAATTTGAATAATTCAATAACTAAAGGAAATTAAAATATTTTCATTCTTAAATTGTTTAAGGGACGTCAGTTTAAGGACATTAACACTTGTTCCAGTAAGACATCGTCGCCTGGTAGCTCGGTTATTTCTTCTTGGTGTAATGCCGGCGAATCTTTGGCCGCAAATGATTTTAGCAATCTTAGTATCAGCAGTAGCGAAGACAGTAACAAGAAAGACAATAAAATTGAAGATATTCGCAGAGAAAATGAAAATAAATTATCGTTTGATTTAAATGATGATGACTTGGTTACTTTGAATACTGATTTCCCTATTAGCACAATATGTAAGTAAAACTAATGGCCTAATTCTGACAAAAAAACAACGAAAAAATGTCCTATTATTTAATTTGCATCTATAGCTTCACTCACAGAGCCTGTACCGCTTAATACAAATGGCGTTACTGATAATGCTAAATTTGACAACACACTGGCAATTTATGAAAACGATGACGAAAGATTTGAACGGCCAAAATCTCTTTGCGATAGCTTAAATGAAACTAAATTTGCTGAGATGGCCTTAGAGGGTAGTACTTTTCTATTGGATGATGAAACATCGCCCACAGATAGTCTGGTGAGTAGCACGGAGTCCGAGGAGGCTGTCTGTAAGCAAAAGAAACACAAAATTAATGAAGAGCTGCAAGAGAAAGACATCGACGAAATTTCTCCGGAATTAGATTTGGTTAGCCCAATATCGCCCGGCACTCCGACACACGCTTCACATTCCTTGTCTCTATCAGATTGTGGCAATTTAATCGATGATGAAATAGCCGATCAACCAGCATTACTATTCAATCAAGAATCTCAAGATGGAGGTGTCGAAAGTAGCACATCTCGCCGGGATAAAACTGATACACCCACTCTAATGGAGAGTATGGGTTCAATGCGGGCTTCTATTAACAAATCACGTAGTGCTTTGCATCAGGCAATGGAATTAAGTTTACGCACCCCTCTATCTTTAAGGAAGGCAGTTATGGACAGGGCCGAATCATTAGACACTTTATCGCCATGCGAATCAATTTGTTCGGATGACCTAATGATGGATTTTGATGTAGCCAGTAGTATGGACTCCATTGACAGGTGAGTGGTTTTAAAGTGAATGTTATAAAGGCCCAATAACAAACGCTACAATCGTTTTTTTTCAGATCTGCTTCAATTAAGAGTCGCAGTGGTTCCGATTTAAATAATATCGATGATACTGAATTATTTTCTGAATTCGATCGTAAGGGCAATGATGTTATGAAGGAATTAAATACAATTCTACGCAACCGCTCAAAAAAGAATAATGAAAAGGATATCACGTAAGTGTATAACCAAAAATTTTAAATTGTATAAAAACTGTATCAGAACTATTCAAATACAAAATACCCATTTTAGAAATTTTGTCTTTCTGTATAAACTTAAAAAAAACTTAAAACCTGCTTTTTGTTCACTGATTTTTATAAAATTCAGTAAGTAGTTACCTTTGTACCTGCAGTAATACACAAAAGACACTTTTTACCGCCAAGCATCTCATTTCGAACAGAAAATAGAATATGAAGCTGGTGAACACAATATGTCGTGTACTGGTTGTATATTGAATTACTAAACGTGTTAAAAGTAGCATTAAATGTCAAGATATTAATTACTAAAGAAATGAAAAACTTTTTAAATCTTACTTCGTCAGAGTTAAACAACAAGTTAAGAAATAACTTTAAGTTAAATTTTTTGGAAGATTTTAAAATGCTTAAAATATCTAAATGCAAAAATAATAATTTTTTTCTTGGGAACCAAAAAATGCAAATAAAATAATTTTTTGATTCTACAAATCTCATCCCTTTAGAAATCCAAAATAGCATTTTAAAAACATCTTATATCAAATATCATTAGTCGGCAATCGCAGTACTTAAGAACGACTGCACCGAGTTTGCTACTTTTTTAAATATTTGTCATATTCCAAATTAAGTTTTTACGGAAAGAAAAATTAACCATGCCCACTTTTACGCCAACCTTTTTTAATTTATTTAAAATCGGTGAACCGCTGCAACGACTTGTCTAATTTTTCTTTAAATAATGTTTAAAGCTCAAGAATTGTTCCTACGAATATATAATATAAAGTTTAATTGTATCAATAACTCCAATATTCAAGGGATAAGATCACTGAAAATTTAACTTTATATTATGTTTTATAAAAACGGCTTAATATGACTTTGAATTCAACATTGTAGATATTTTATTTAAAAGAGTCATTCACTTAATTTTGAAAATGGTCTAAGTCAATTCAACCTCCGAAAACAACATTTCCGCATGAGATACACACAAAATTGCACATCCAAAACAAATTTTGATTAAATAGGATTAGTCAAACTCAAAATGTAAATGTTTTGCAACAGAAAAATATATAAAAGACTTTTTTTCAAACGCAAAAAATTTAATATCTCGAAATATAAGAATATATGACTTAGACCACTTTCATAACTAAGGGCATTTAAATAAATACACCATACTAACCCTTGATAGTAACTTGATTTAATTTAATACCAAACATAAGATCTTCTTAGAAAATTTGTAAAATATTTAAATATTTAAAAGAATTAATGTGTGTCAAGAAAAATTAGAACAGTTTGTTAAAAATACAAAAAAAGTTTAAAGAAGGGATCCGCTATACAAATAAACAAATAACATCTCCTGTATCCAGTTTATAAAGAAAGGACAAAAGCAGTCATATTCTTGTAAAACTTGTCACTTGTCCTCGCAACTGTGTACGAACCAAAGAAAAATTTGTAAAGCTTGTAACGGCGATTCCAAGCCAATCTGCAAATCCGAAATTTCTTTGGAACTACTTCATTTTAGAAAAGCTTAGTATGTTTGCAGCTCTACATTTATGGAATTTGCATACCATATAAAACTCGTGCCGTTATCCGACTACCTTGGTACACAGTTAAGAGTAAAATATTCTGTAACGTTAATTAGGAAAAAAATTAACTATAGAGCTGAAAGCATACTAACCTTTTCTAAAGTGAGTAGTTCTAAAAAAGTTTAGAATTTGCAGATAAAATTTTCTTATAGTCTCAAGTCTCTACTAAAATAAAAAATTTTTTAATAATTTTAAACAAAATTTAAAAAATTGATGCTTTTTAAGTTTCGACATAAAAACATTTCGTACAGCCAAAACAGTTTATTTTAGCTTGAAAAAATCAAGTTAAAACCACTTACCATCATTTTTATTACAATATCATCATTTAATAGAAGTTAAATTATAAGTATTTCGCCATTAAGAAAAAAAAAAAAACAATAAAACATGTACATATATGTAGATTTACATTTTCATGCAGTGAAAGGGGTTAGAAAACTTTCAAAATTTCCAATTGTATTAACTTCTGGCAATATTAAAACGCCTTTCTAAAAGTGCATATGCACTTGTTTATAAACAAAGTCCTATTTTAGCATACATACAAGCATACATACATACAATCGGTATGTACATGTGTAAACATTTTTATCTATTTTTACGACTCACATATTTTAAGTCATTTACATGTTTGGCAATTGACTTTATGGCATTAAGTTGATAAAATTAAAAAAAAAAAAAAGTAAATACAATTAGCCGGCCGGCTGTCTGGCTGGGTGGCTAATATTGTAGTCGTAGTTACTTGCACTTGATAGTATAAATTTTTCTACTTATTGAGTTTCTATTACACCATACATACATTTGTATTCATGTATTTCTTATTGCCAAAAATAACTAATTTAATATCTGCAAAGTTTATCTTTGTGATTGCAGTTGTGGTTGTAAGACCCCAAGGCATTTTACTACCTTCAATGCTGAATGTTGGTTTGATATTAACACGAACATTATTATGTAGACTCATTGATTGTGTTCACTGTTGTAGTTTTTGGAAGTTTTTTCACTGCAAAAAAAAAACAAAGCAAAAAGATTTTGGTGAAAGGTCAGCAGTTGATAACCCAATATTTTATTTAATTTGTTTCCAGTCTCTACATAAAGTTTTCTTTTTACCAGTGATTTAATAGTTTAGTTTTAATGTTTTTGTTTTGCTTGTGGCTTTCTTATAATTGATTACTTTTTCTAGTTTGAAGTTTATTTTCACCTTTTTTGTTACAAATTGTATTATAAGAAATAGTATTATATTTGCTCTTCACTATTAAATATGTTGTTTGTCTGAGGAATTTTTACAATTTTATATTTTTATGTGGGAAGTTTTAGAAGGTAATTGTGTGAAATTGTTTTAAAGGTTATACATAGTGGCACGATATAAGAAAAAATTTACTGTTGGTTAGGTTTTCTGAAAGAGCTTATTAATTATGCCCTTCACCTGAGGTGCTAAGGGTATATAAAGCTTAGTTATTCCGTTTGTAATTTCTATGATATTCTTTGCCGATACCAAAAAGTATATGACTAGAGTCGATTGGGCAGCATCCGTCTTCTCATCTGTGCGTATGCTTTAAGATGAAGGATCTGTATATGGGCAATTCCATGTCATCGTACGTGACATTTGTACTCTAATAAAGTGGAATAATTTTTGCAAATGTAAGAGTAACTGAAAAAAAATTAGATCTTTATGTTCCATTCAGAGGGTACTTTATTTAAAAAAAAAAATAAAATTATATTCGAATAATTGTTGTCTAAAATATAGAGCAAAATTAGAGTATATCGTACATGACTGAAAACGGAAGTGATTTTGAGGTATATATGGAAATATGAAAAAATCTGCGAATCTTGGGAGGTATTTTTTCTTTTTTTAATTTCTTACACTAAGCCACATATTTTTCATTTAAAATACATCATACTTAATTGAAAACAATCTTTAAATGATTTTGTAATAAATATAATTTAATATCGTACGTGACATATCGTATGTGACAGATTTTTCTCTTATAATATTCTTAGGCAATGTTAAGAAAATAAGTTAAATTCTAAATTAGGTGCTTAGTTTTAACTGTCACCTTAGCCTACTACAAACTAGTTAAGTTTTAACTTTTTCCCTTAATGAATATGCAGTTTGAGAGACATTTATAAAGTGCTTGTCATAATATAAAAACGTATGAAGTTTTTTGTCTTTGGAATGGGCTGGACATTTTACCAAGAGATAATCAGATTAAACTCTTATTATTGCTCTTAAAATAATGTAATAAGCTCTAAACATCTGCGCATAGTAAAATTTGACTGTTTTTTTTATCATTAAACTTTTATTGAGAGTTTTTGTTTTTACAGTCGTGGTTGACATTTTCATGGAATTGCCCATATGTTATCAATCTATAGAAAATATTCGAAAACAAATCTCTATTCAAATTCAGTAAACAATAAGTTTCCGAGATATAAGCAAATATCATGACTGCTTCTGCTTTTCCCATATTTTTCCCATAAAAGTCAAACTTTTTTCAGCCCTTAGATAATTTCTTGACACGTTTGTTACCATTTGTAGATATTATATGCCTCCTGAGATTTTCGCAAAAAATACTAAACAAAGTTATAGAGTCAAAGAAATGAAAGGGCTTAACTAGCAAAGTATTGTTAACTACAAAAAATTGTAAATCCATAATGGCCACCGTAACTGGCGTTCAGTGTTTTCAACTCCCACAATATTAATATCAAACACGGTCAACTATGAAAAAGTTAACATTTAAGATGGGTGAGCTAAACATATTTTGACCTAAAAATCAAGGATGCCTTCAGAGAAAATAAATCAAAATGCCATATAACATTAAACCCGAAATCTAGACTAAATTACGATGTTGTCACTATACCTACATACTTATTTACATGATAGTTAAGAGTATAAGCAGATTCGGCACGGCGGAATATGGTACTCTTACTTGTGATCAGTTATTAAGTTTTCAATGTAATAATAATAAGGTTAATGAATTCTTTATGAAGCCGTAGTCAATATATACCCAATATAACTTTAATTAATAAACTTCCCGCATTTTGAAATTTATAAAAACAAACAAAAAACTGTAAATAATAAAAAAAATTTTAATTTTATTGATGTGTGAATATACACTTTTTAGCAGGGTTGTCAAATCTGGAGATTACTTCCAAACGTGGCGATGTTTAAACATGTTCGACGTACTAATTTTTGATTTGGCGACATGGACTTTTCGTCAATTTTGTTGGCTATTTCTCATGAGTCATATATGTATTTGTTTTAAGAATCGTTAAATTCAATATAAAAAAATAACAATTTTATTACGGCATGCGAACATATTGTAGTGGACTTACAGAAGTCGTTCGGCTCTTTTAAGGTCGAAAATTTAGTTTCATTGTTCTAAAAATCCGCTGTTGTGAAATTATTATTACTTATACCCTAAGTGCGTTAAACTAAATGAAAATTATAAAAAGTTATGTATTTGACTGGCTTCTATCAAAATTGGCAATAAGAAATTGTATTGTGTGTGTATCTAAGTAAATGTCTGGAAATAAGTACTTACGATCACATTATAAAACAAGTCATTACTCAAATACTTCTTACTTCATTGAAAAGTATGTTGTTTAGTTAGAGCAAGTCATTACCTAGATCTGCTGGGCGTACACGTCAAAAAATAAAAAGAATTTTTAATAATAAATTCTACTAAAACTTGCATTTGAAACAGAATACAATACGAAATTCTTAGCGCATTATTACGACTTGTAAACTATATGGATGTAAATAAAATATTTTGCAATTCTTCTGTACATTTGCAAGATATGTTAAATTATTATCCAAACAAAAAATACAATTTGTACTGCCATGACGACAAGGTTTATAGCGTTTCAAATTTATAATATAATTGTAACTAAGTACATACATAAGTATATCTAATATTTGTTTAATACTGACCACAAAAATTAGTTTTTTGATTCTTTAAGTAGACTTTTATATGCTATTTTATAGCAAACATTTTAGCCTTTTTGTGATCAGTAATCATTTTTACTTTGTTTTGGATAAAGTATATATCATGGCGACTTTTTACGAATTTTAGCGATTCGGACTAACTTTATTTTTTACGATTTTTAAAAAAATCTATTTATTGATTACATAAATTGTTATTTTATTGTAAAAAAAAATAAGAAAAATAATCTGTGAGGATTTTTAACATTAAATTTGGCGATAAAGGTCAAAATAAAACTGACAGCCCTACCTAAAAGTGAGGAAAGAAAACACTTTTATTTCTCAAAATAAGAAATATTCTCTAATTTCGAATCAAAATCATATAAAACTTTTGTCATGGAAAATGTTTTTTAAAAAGTTCACCTGTAGGATTTTAACTTAATTTCAAAATTACTTTTCTGTTACTTGTTGTGAATATTTTTTGACATAAACTAAATGATCTTAGATTTCTCTATATATATTTTTTACTTTGACATATTGTACTTAATATACATTTGTATATTCGTAATTACACAAATTTATTTATAATCCAAAAATGAATCAATGAACTGTAAGCTTAATACATTGTAGTTAATAATGCCCAACATATTCCAGAGATAAAAAGTTAAAAAACAGTATAAGTATGTATATACACCAAATATTTATAAAACAGATAATATAGTTAAAGCACAATGTATGTTATGTTTGCTTTATTCCTTATTAAGCGCTTCTATATAAAATTTTTAATATCAACTTATTACAGTTAAATACATACATATCTGTAGCAATGGAAAAAAACTGCTTATGTCTGTTTTTATAGTTTTGTTTTAAGGAAAACGCTTTCAAATTGTTATGTTGATTTTTACAAAAATTATTCACTTTGAAATATAGACTACTGGTTTTTGAATAGTAAGTTAAATTAAAAGATAAAATATATTATTCTTCCAATAATATTATTCGTTTAAAAAATATAGGCTATAAGTTTTACGCTGTAACTTCCTGCAAAGTTGAAAAATTGCTAGAAGGTAGTTTGAAATCGTGTAATTAAAATTATTATCTCTAGTTTAGCCTATGCTTACTTAAGCAGTTATTCCTGTTTAGCCACAGATATATCTGTGATAATAAGGAGAAATCGCTGAATTTATTGTTCTACGAAAAGCACTTTTAAAATTTTTAAACTAATTTATAAAAATGTTTCCCTTTATAATATAAATTTTTATTTTCATTTTGTTCTCCCTAAAGGCTATAATACACGGCATGTTTTTTACATCTGACTGACAAATTCCATACTGATAAATACGTCGTGTGTTACCTTTAAACATGTCGTGTGTTACCTTTAAAACATAACTTCTGTAAAAAACATGTATTGAGACATCTGACAAAATTTCAATTAGAGGGCGCTCTATTTTCTTCTGTTAAAACATGTGACATCAGCCCTTGGCAGAAATCTCTGCTGCTGCAAAGCAGTAAGCGACGGTTGCCTGTAAAAGTACAATTTTGACAGACATGTAGATTTACATATGTCTTACAAATTTTTAAGTCAGATGTAAAAAACATGCCTTGTATTATAGCCTTAAGTTATGAGAAATTAAGTATGTAAATTCAATTTGGTTGTCAATAATAAATAAATATTACACCCAATGATATGGTATGGCGATTTAAAATCATATTAACTATACTTTTTAATAATACTTTTAATAATAACAATAATAATAATAATTATAATAATAATAATAATAATAATAATAATAATAATAATAATAATAATAATAATAATAATAACCCAGTTTTCTTTAAGTCGACTTAAGCAGTTGTTTATTTTTGCTATTTATTTTTATTTTAGCTGTTTTTATTTGATATTATTAAGATAAAGATTGTATAGAATATAGACTTGCAGAAAATGTGCCGTTAAAATTGTTTTACCACAAAGTTGTTGCCAAAGTATAAGTTCATGTGGTTGTCATGGTTCAGACAGCAAACAATCATCAGATATAGACGTTTGTTTTTTAACATTTTGTTTCTTTCTTGCTATTTTTTTTGTTACGGCAAAAATTCCTCTTTATAACAAGAACGTGCAAACTTTCGAACCAACCATAAGCAAGAGACAGACAGCTGAAACAACCTACTAAGATTTGTATTAAATATATTTAATCAGTAGAAACTTAACACGCTGTAGGCCGGAGATTATTTCTGTGATAGATATTTTAAACTAGTTTGTCACAATATTTTGGGAATCTATATCCTCATGTATTCATGTTTAAGAATTCTTCTTTGTGTTCAGTAAATGTATCAAAAGAAAACATTATTTTTTCTTTCCTAGTCTTTCCTATTGTAGTAACATTTGAGACAATTTATTTTGTTTGGATACATCGTTATTTACTGTGTTTTGTATATCGTTTTTTCATCTGTGGCGAGTAGAAATAACTGCTTAAGTCGACATAGGCAAATATTGAGATACTAATACTATTATGATTCTGCAAATTAAAAACCACTTTCCAGCGAATTTTCAATTATTTTAGGCAACTTTACCGGAGTTTATAGCGTAAGAAATTATTGCGTATGGCTGGTTGGTTATCGTGGTAGTTCACTGCGCGTAAACTATCAAATGTAGTCCGTTTGACACCGTTTCGACAAGACAACATCACTCGCCAGATTTAGTGTTTCCTAGAATCAGCCCAAATCCATACAACTGCGACAATGGTCCTTCGAGCGAAGTCGGAGTTGGCTTGCATGATTCCCTGATATCTATTGACCATAAATACCGCCAGCAACCACGAGATATACTTCCGATCTCGACCATCGGTATAGATCCTGGTATCGAAGCCACATGTATAAGTTTACCCCACTCACTACTCGAGGGAATTAGAATTTGGAATAATAACTTACTTATTATAACTTATAGTTTAACTAAGTATACGAAAACAAAAATTATCTTTTATTAGGAAGGACGGAATTAATATAATATTCTTTATCTTAAAGGAAATCAATTCATAAAAAATCATCTCAAACATTTCAAAGTGCTTTCCTGAATAACAATAAAAACCGACATAAGTAATTATTCCTCATTGCCACAGTTATAATGGACAAATATAGCTATAGTTGCTGACATATTTTTTTTTGTGTAGAGTTTTTTGTTTTGTGATACATCATATGCAAACGACTTAACGGAAGTAGACTAAAAAAAGCAAAACAAAACCATTTTATTAAATTAAACATCCAATAAGCTTATAATTATAAAAGGATTTACTTAAATTGTTTTTTGAACCACGTCAGTCTCTGGATAATATCTGTAGATCGTAAGATTGATTGTAAGATTAATCTAAGGCAAATTTTAGTAAAAGTTTTTAATTATTTAAAATCATATGCACAGTAATATAAAACATATATGTTTTGCAGTCAATAAGGCATTATATAACACTCAACTTATATATTATAAAATTATCTATGTATATGTTAAACAGGTCATAGTAGATACAGTTGAATATCTAATAAAAACCTAAAAATTTTATTTCAAATTATATTGTAATTCTTTGTTTTTGCTTTAAAATTTACTGAATTTAAATTAAGAACCATTAAAACATTATTTAAACCAGCACACTAACAAATATCTCCTATAGTTGCACCCTGAGGTCTTTATAAACCTCACAATTTTTTTTTTAAATAAGCTACATAAATGCATATTGGAAAATAATCAGGTTAATTTTTAACATGGGTTAATTCTAAACCACTTTGATATTTGTTAGTCTGTTTGAATGTTTCCTTCTGGTAAATATTTGATTTTTTTACACACCAAATAGGAATATATTACTGATTTTTTCTCCTTTTTTTAAACTCTAACTTACTAGCTCAACTTTATATAACAACAGACATATTTACGTACATACATACATATACAAACATACATATTTATTTTTTTGTGTCTGTTTGATATTTATTATATGTTTAAAATACAAGTGCCGCATTCTTTTCGTCATGGCAACATTTTTCTTATTGTTGTTTGGTGCTACAGGATTATTGTTGTGTGTATGTTGTGGTGTCGTTACCAACAACATTTATTAACGTGTTTGTTAGAGGAACAAAAACTGTTAAAGAAAAACGTGTGACTCGCTAACAAAACAGGCAGCAAATAGACGTATCGAACCAAGTCTTTGTCCGTATGTCTTTAGATGGCTGGGAAAAGGTAAACAATCACTTGGCATTGTCTGTTGGTATCAAAAACGGTTGTTTTTTTATATGCAGAAGTCGACGGTGAACCTGTTTATTATTTATGTTGGTATTTTACTTGTTTTCATACTTTGTTTTTATTTGTTTTTGTTTTATATGTATACTAGCCAAACCCGGCGCGCGTTGCTACGCCCCTTAATGAATCGAAATGCATTCTGAATTTTAATTGAATATCAAGTGCAAAAACCTAAATATTATAATTTTTTTTATGGGCGTGGCATTGCCCACTTTTTTAATTACGAAATTTTAAAGTCATAACAGCTCAATATGTGTGCAAAATTTCAGAAGAATCGGAGCAGTGCAAGTACCTCAAAATTATAATTGTTTTTATGGGCGTGGCCCTGCTCACTTCTCTAGTCACGAAATTGTAAAGCCATAACAGCTCAATATGTGTGCAAAGTTTCAGAATAATCGGTCCAGTGCAAGTACCTCAAAATGATACCTATTTTTTATGGGCGTGGCACTGCTCACTTTTCTAATCACGAAATTATATGGTTATGACAGCTTAGTATGTGTGCAAAGTTTCAGAAAAATCGGTCCAGTGAAAGTACCTCAAAATTAAAACTTTTTTAGGGGCGTGGCCCCGCCCACTTTTCTTATCACAGAATTATTTAGTCATGACAGCTCGATACGTGTGCAAAGTTTCAGGAAAATCGGTCAGGTGCAAGTAGCTAAAACTGATAACTAATTTTTATGGGCGTGGCCCCGCCCACTTTTTTGCACCCATAAACACTCCCTAGTATGTGTACAACAACTTGCCAAAGTTTGAGTCCGATCGGTTTTACAGTTTCGGAGTCTATAGCTAACACACACACACACACACACACACACACACACACACACACAGAGTTTCACTTTTATATATATAGATATAATTGAACAGTAACAACAACTACAATATGCACCACACAAACATCCCAATTAGCTGTACGTTTACACTATATTCATTCCTTGGCCAAATCCAATAAAACAACTTGCATTTGTTATGAGGAAACATTGAAACATGAGAGTTGGAACAAGTGAGAAAAAAACAGTTTGTAAATAAAAGGCTAAGAGAGAGTTTTTTGTAAAAAGAGAAACCGGCTTATAAATATATAATTTATAATTTTAAAAGAAAAGATCTTTAATGTTACATATTTAACTGCCTTATCGACATGAAAGAAGTATCTGTTAGTTACAAAAATACATCTGTCAAAGCAATGTTTTAATAGGAATTGATAATATAAATAAAATATCTATCAGTTTGCCCTGTAAGGTTTGAAAAGTTTTTGAGAAAAAATTAAAAACTCAGGCAGCACTTTTTCTTTAAATATTTTATATAAATTTTTATATATAATTTATATATAATTTTAATATAATAATAAATGCAGTGATTATTTATACATGTTTGTATATGTTTTCAAAGTGCCTGCGAAATATTTGCAAACTCATTAATCTAATTTCTATAAAACATTAAGTTGTAAATGCTACACAATTTTTTAAACATTAAAAGTTATCTAAAATAGGAATTGGCCTTAATATTTGCGTGCACTTTATTAATAATATCTATTATTTTATATAAAGTTTACATTGCAACAAATACAAATATTGCTTCAAATATTTTAGTTTTTAGATTTTTTTTTGCTGAACATAAAATAATTTATAATTATTCGGGATATGCTTCCAACTATTCGAATAAATATAAAATAATTAATTTAATTTCTTCGTAGTACTCAAAGGTACACTTTAAAACTTCATATGTGTTACTTTTTGAGTATCAGCAACAACATGAAAATAAATATACAGAAATGTTGATATGGAACAAGCACGTGAATTATAGTAAGTAACTTCTTGTATACCAACAAACAATTTTACTAAATGTGGCAAAATAACTTTAATTTATTTTTTACAAATATTGTGAGGTAAAGCATTATACATGTAAAGCCGAATTTTACAAAAATATCTATTTATATAAAATTGCTATAACATTTTTTATTTGTAAAATAAATAAATTTTCTTATTTTTGTAAAAAATATTATAAAGAAATTTTACAATTTATAGTCAAATATTTCATAGATTATTAGTTTAATAAACCTCTATGAAATTTTGATAATTTTTACGGATATGGCAATTCAGTAGTTTTTTCCTTTTTTCTCTCTTTATTTTAGTATTAATTTTTTTTATTAAACTGCAACCTTGTATCTGAAAAACAAGTACTTTTAGGGAAAAGAAGAAAGTTACGTTTTAAGGTAAAGTTTTTGATAAACTTTTCATATAAGTAGTTTTTTTAAAACGAAAATATAATGCACCACACCTCTTACACACACAAATTTATGTTCGACAGTTTTTCTTCAATTTTTAAACTTTATTTGGTTCTTAGTCGCAGAAATTTCCATTTTAAGAATTTTCACTTGTAAGTCTATATTATCCAATGAATGTTAATGTAGGAATAAAAGAAAAAGAAATTTGAGAGCACAAATATATATAACCACTTTACTATTAGAATGCAGTAAAGTAGATGACGTCCGAAGCAGAATTTGGTTTGTTAGGATTAGAAAAATATTTTTTTGTCTACACTATGGTCAGCTCATTATTGTAATTTTGAATTACTTATTTACCTGATGGTTGAGGTTATATAATATTCCGCAAGGTCCAACAAAATGCTCTAATCTATTTTCTAATATGTTCCTCTTACCTCTTTAGGGAGCATTATGTCGTAAATATTGTTTACGTTTTTGCAAGAAAATTTACGCCAACTTTTGTAAAAAAAATTTAAATATAAAAATGATAACAATAATGTTCGCATTAGATCTGCAGGTAAAAAATGAATTTATCACAAACGGTAAGGTCGATAAAAAATAATATTTATGCTTTAAATACTAAGCAAATCTTAAACTAGCAAATTTTCGCATAACTACATACTAATAACTACTACAAAGATATGTTGTTGAGCAATATATGTATTTAGCAGTTAAAATATATAAACAAAAGTAATCAATATTTATATTTATTTTTATAAATAATTAAAAAAAATAATATATAAAAAAAATATTTTCGATTAAAACACGATAGAATAAAATATTTAATTACGAAGCAGCGTTATAAAACCTTCGTTTAAAGGTTTAAAGTGTTTATGTTTTGTTTTTTTGTAAGGTTTTGTTCAGGATCTGGGAGTTGCGAGTTTGATTTCCGCCAAAGACTCCGGACTTCTTCTTTTTATATTCTTTTACATTCTTTATATTCTATTAAGGTATAACAAAGGGGTCAATATGATGGACCCAAGTGAACAGCATAAAAGCTGCCTGATTTACCTATTCAAGGTTTTGTTCGATTAGTATATGATTTTTTTTTCTCATAAAACCTTCTTTTAGCGAAGATATGTAGAATATAGGATCAGAAAATAACAGAGAATAATAGTATATTTGGGCAACTAGAAACGTACTAATTGTTTTTTCATTTTAGTGAATATCAAAAAAAAATTAATATGAATTGTTCACGAATATCGCGTTCTCTGTGCTAAAGAAAAATAGTTTTTTTATTCATAATCATAGTAAAGAAAACTGTGGCTGAATTACGGCATTCGATATCGATTGAAAATGAGAGAATTCTTATAAGAAACCAATACTAAATACAAGGAAAACTTGCAAGTTTAATTGAACCTGTCATTTCGAAAAGGGCACGAGTCACACTTTTTTCAAATATCAACTTTTGACGCCATTAAATTCATTTAAGGGTTTTACGTATTCTATGTGAATATGGTAGATCTTCAAGTGCAACAAACCACCTTATATGGCCCTCGAAATCTAAAGTCTGTATGAAAAGGGCACGAGTCCTGGACTTATGCCCTTTTCAGGGGAAACAAAATGCTAATGTATAATATTTGTATAGAATTCTATTATTGGCACCTCGTCTCTGATGCAGCCTACTGTGTATTTTTATTCTGAATTATTTTCCTCAGCCGCGCTAGTCAAGTGGCTAGACAAGCCAAGCTAGCTAGATAGTGGGACAAAAAATTATTTGATATCGAAAAACGAAACCAATTTTTTTATATTAATTTTCAGTTTTATTAAATTTTAGTTTCTGGTATAACTATTTTTGGAAATATCTGCATTTAATATTTAATAATATGAAATGCTTTTAAGCAAACAAGCGAAATGTAACTTTTACGCATACTCACATAAAGAAAATACCAGATTTGAAAAAACTAGAAAAATACATTCCAGAAAAGTACCAAAATTTCTATGCAGAGATTTTTGCATGGCCAACAACTTCAGCTAATGAACAATATGAAGAAAATAATGATGATTAAATGTCAGTTCTTCCGAAAATCTTTGGATTTGTGATTATTTCTAACAAGTCATTTCGAAAAGGGCATAAGTCCAAAAATTTCAACCACTTTTTTCAAAATAAATATTTATTTTTTTTTAAATAAATAAATGGCACAAAAATTATATTTGTTTTTATTTATTAACTTCTATATTCAGTTTCTTAACCATCACAGATTTTTTCCGAACAAATACGTTTTTTGTTAATCCTGAAAAGCTTTAATGTATGGACTCATGCCCTTTTCAAACTGACGGGTTCAATTGAAATCAATATCGAATTCGTAATTTGGCCCCTGGTTTCAGTTAAAATTTTTTAGGTCAGTGTAGAAGCCATGGTGTAATTACATAAGGTGATAGCGTAAAGGAGAGAAATTTTTGGCTCTCTTTTTTTGTGTATGGAGTTTGACAATTTCCGGAGTTGAAATCATTTTTTTAAATATGTAGTTTGACATACTCCAGAACACAGAAAATAGTCAGCTGGGCTGGCACTGTACCCTGGTAGAAGCTAAACAAAAACCAGACTACTTTGTTATAAGAAACAACATCTTATCACATTTAACGATGTATGAAAATATAAAGCATTGAGATCTTAAAAGAAATCTAAATAATATTTTTAACAAAGAATTATTGATATCACACAAAATGCAATGAAAAGAATAAATCAAAATTTTTAAAGACAATGACATAAACATAAATATTCTTAAATAAGTATGTATTTCTATAAGTATAAAGTAAGTTTTTAAGCTGCAAAACAAAATTCTTGTATTAATTTAAATTAAATTTGTACAAAAAGGTAATATATGTAGTTTACATATATGATGAATATTAATTAATTTACTTTCGTCTTGGAAACTTAAAACGATCTTAGATTGAGCCATGTAAGCAAGACTTCCGTTGTTCTTTTATTATTTAAATTTTAACTAGAAATTGATTTAAAATATTAATGCTCAAATATTTAGTCATAAAACCGTTAACACCTACATAAAATGTTTGCTGGGTGGCAAACTCATGGCAACGTTTCGTTTTTTAAACCGTTCCGCTACATATTGATTAAAGAATAAAAACACACAAGCTGCAGTTTAACAACAGATCTTATAGTGTAAAAACGTGCCTTAAACGTGAAATAAAAACCGCTAAAAAGAATATCAAAAATCGTGTTTAGTATAAAAAAAATTTATATGTATGTTATAAAACAAAGCACAAAAATTGATAAAGAATTTATTATAAAACACATATACAAATAATGTTAGTATTTTATTTAAAATTATGAAAAATAAAATAATTACTTAACAATCATATTATAAAAGAAAGGAAAAAAATTATAAATATACAACAGACATAAATAATGCTTGAGAAAATAGTATTCAAAATGAAACACAACATTTTTAGAATTTTCAACGTAAATTGTTTGTAACCGGTGGTTGTTGGTTACGCACTGTTAAATAAAAATAGCAAATACTAGACAATTGAAAAAAAGAAGTAGTGGCCGCAGAAAGGTGTCAATGTTTTGTGATTTAACAAAAGAAGAGGAAAAAAAAAACTCACAATAGGTTAAAAAAAACCAAATAACTGTTAATTATTTACCACGCATACCGGATTTAAATTTGTATATTACTGTCATTATTATATTATTTATAAGTATATCTGTATACATACATATGTATACTACTTGAAAACTGTAGGTAAATTTATAACAATAGTAGTGGCTTTTAAATTTGGAATTTAAACGACAATGTGACTAATCGATCTTTGGAATCGGTCCTAATTTGCGAAATTCACAGAAACTATGTTCGATTCCTGTAGCCAACTCTGTCTATAATCACCAAACTTTCGTTGAATCCAGCAGCAAAGTTAAGTGCTGTTACGCAAATTGTTTTTATAATCTAAGCTATCGCTCTGAAAGAACGGTTTATGTGATTTTGTTACAATAACAAAACATATGTAAAATTTTGCACTCAAAACTGTCGTTCGGATTCTAAAAACAGCACATTAACCATTGATTGTTTACGTTATATAAAAGTATTTCAAGGTGAATTGTTATAGCATTTAAAAAAAAACAATAATTTTCCATTTATATTCAATTTTTCGGATTTTTATAAATTTTTAACTATAATCGCGCTCATTTTCTATTGCCTTTATTTCGATGTCCCACTGTAGGCGGAGCTTTTTTTTTTGTATATTATGATGCATATTTGAATTTTTACTGTATTCACAAGTCAAATTTTCTTATATAATGAAAAAAAAATATATGTATGTATATGACTGTTTTGAACGACTCTTCATAACTAAGTGTGAAAATTTAAGTCGCCGATTTAGCAAAATTTTTGATAGCAGATTTTTTTTAACAGACATCAGAGGCAGCGGCTTACAAATATTGCAGACAGCTCTGCTTAGCATACTCTTAGCCAATCGCCGCAGATATCTAAATAGTTATGGCAACAAAATAAACATACCATACACGGTAGTATTATTTAAGGACTGTTTTTACTTAAAAAGCAACAAAAATTTTTTTTTACATTGTAAAATCCTAGAACATTATGACAATATGACATGTTAGGACACCTTGTGAATAAGGTTATTATAATTATACACCATCATCGATTAAAGTTATGACACAAAACGTGGAAAAAAAATCACCAATATACAATCGCTTTATGATTTTAATAAGAAATTTCGCTACGTTCGTTCGTCTCATTATATAAATTTTGTATTAAATTTGTTATTGCGAATATTTGTATTTCAAAGACATTTAATACACTTAGAATTTTAATTTGTTTACAAGTTAAAAATTTTACTTTTTTTATATACCAGCCTGCACCAGGATCTGAGTCAAAAAACTATACCTGATAGTCGGTCCGTATACTTCTAAATTAAACCAATAGTCGCTGATTTGAATATATTTCAGTAAAGTTTGATGCACACTATTTCTTAGATCTCAAAGACAACTTATAAATTGACCTTCATAACGGACACAACTGGGTTTAAAAAATTCGTATTTAAGTAAAATTCAGCAGAAACAACATAACATATTTGGTTGTAAAACCTATTTCCTAAAATCACTTTTTCACTCATAAAATACGTTATAGTTATTGGTACAGACTTTTGCAGATATTACGCTATATTTTTGACGAAAATAGTCATCCATAAAACTAATGAAATGGAGATAAAATAAGCAAATCGCTTGAACAAATTATCTGTTAATCCAAGTACAAAAATTTTCTCTCGGACAAGGATAATTTATGAAAAATTATTTTATTTTTTATATGTTGGCATTTATATAATATAGTAAACCTTAGATATCTCTCTTACACGCAAAAAAAGCATGGTTAAGACATGATTACAATGCTCATATTATATTTTCTATAACATCAAGTGATAGTTATTTATATTTGGATACCATGACATCACGGCATAATCGGAAACGAGAAAGCCGATAAATTATCCAAAATGGGATAGTTTTTGAGTGATATAAGCTTGGAAAATGATAAACCCTTTTGGTGGTCTGCAAACAGCAAAATACAAATGTCGGTAAAGTGACAAACATACTATGGGGTGACCCAAATCTCTAGAAAATGAAGAAGATACTGAAACTGAGTAGAGCAATAACGGTTGACAGGGAGATGAGAACTCATATCGCATGGGACTGTCGGATAAAATAAACAACTTTGGAAAACTACCTTTGTCAATGTTCTGCATTTGGATGTATTAGATGCAAATACTTTAAAGTGGATCATATGACGAACTTGGAATACCTAAGAAATTCAAATTGGAGATCCATAAGGGATTACATTACATTAGGGGACTAGGTTTTTGATCTAGTTGATGTTTTTATGTTTGACGAAATAATAATAATAGTCATATTAATTTTTTTGTCGTTAGTGGAATTTTCATTCCTGCGCATACTTGTATACCTGTTATGGGTTTACGCTTTCCGTGCCCCTCTTTTTCAACCTAACCTAACATAATTATATTTGGAAGATTTATTTTTCATGAAAACTTCGATATGATTGTCCTATAAAAATTGTATGATTTATCATATTATCAAGACAAAAATAGTATGATGCCTTAACAAGAATGAAATTATATTCAAAACCAATTTAAGTTACAAATAACTATTAACTGTTTGATGAAACAACTGAGTAACAACAAAACAATCAAGCTATGATTTTTTTTTAATAAAAATTTGTTTCATACTGTTTTTCTTCTTGAATAAAAATTTATTATTTGCAAAATTAGACATGTATAAAATGTATACATACATTTTGAAAATATTCAAGAAATTATAAAAATAAACGATCAGTGAATCAGAATAATGAAAAGCAAAAAAAAAACAAAAATTGACTTAAAAAACAGAAAAAAAAATTTTTAATTCATTTGTAGTCTTAATATGACAATTTGCATAATGCCTCAATAATTAATAATAATTATAATCCACAACTATTATATGTTTTAACTATAAACATGTAATAAAATTTAAGTATGTTTTGCATATTTTGCTTTGCGTGTGCTTAGTTGTAAATTTGAATTAAACAAATATTTTTAATCAAACAAGAAAGCTGTTAAAAAAATGCATTTAAATTCTATGCTAAAGTCCTGCTGTGCAAGTTTAATTGTAGAAAAATAAAGTTAATCCTGCTTTAGCAGTCATACAAAATTGAGGACTTATATTTTTTAAAATCCCCAGAGTCTAAATATTTTTATACCCGCCACCAAAAAAATGGTGGGGGTATATTAATTTTGTCATTCCGTTTGTAACACATCGAAATATCCATTTTAGACCCCATAAAGTATATATATTCTGAATAGGGTTTGATTTTATGACGATCTAGCTATGTCCGTCCATCTGTCCGTCTGTTGAAAGCACGATAGAGGTCGCACTGAAACAGCTAGGGGGCTCAACTTTTGCCAGAATCTTTCTTATAGACAAGGTTTGTCTGGTAATAAGCTAAATCGGAATATTATGAAGAGAGTTATAGCTCGTAAAGCAAGAGTAGGTCGAAAAAACCGTGTCCTTCGAACATCGAATAAAATGGAATTGTGTCCAAACGCATTAACGTAGAGTCATGAAACTTCGCACATATATTTCCTGAGTAAAAATAATATCTCTCCCTGAAAATTACCTAAATCTATGCATTAGAAAAGGAGTTATCGATCACGAAAATTTATACCGCACAGTGTATTTTTCGGTATATTTAAAAACAAAAACGTCATAAAAGCAACAAAATTGGACGTACGACTCTGAAGTTTTGCACACATGGCTTTTTGGTCAAATGCTTTGTTCTAACGGAAAATAATATGAATAAAGATTTTGGAATAATAAAGGACTATATTGAAGCATCTAAGCTTACTTCATTAGTAGAAACAACTTCAACACGCCTACTTTAACGCCCACTTTCATTGGAAGACTAAATTTACGAAAACATTTTACTAGCATACCGAAGTTATACAAAGGAAGTGATACATATTTTAGTATAAAGAGATTATTGCATAGCGATTACTGTTAATAACAAACAAATACATTTTGTGCTATAAATTTGGTTATTTCCCGGGAATTTGAGTTATTTAATCTTCCCGATTTCCCGGGATTATTTTTCGGGGTCCCGGGAAACAAAAAAGGTGGCTACGATTCGAAAGCAGATGTTTATATTGAAATTGAATTCTAATGATTTTATTTTTGATCTCATAGCTGAAGTACCTGTATTTTTGTTTTTTTGTGCTCATATGTATTTGATCTCGTATCTAGAGGATAATATTTTTTTCAATAAAAATATTTTTACTTTATTTATATTTTAATTTCAAGTTTCTTTATTAATTTTTATAAACTATTTTATGCTTTTTAATAAAAAGTTTTTATTAATTAAAAACTTTATATATGTTTTGCAGCGGGATCCTGGGATATTAAGAAATAAATCTCGCATTCCCGGGAAACAAAAATTTTCGGGAAAAACACCCTATCTATAAAAGAAAGGAAAATTGGTGGTGGATATAAAAGATTCGGCACAGCCGAATATAGTGCTCTTACTTGTTTTTATATAGATTAGGTTAAACAGCCTGATAATTCGAAGGACTCTCACACTGGGTTTCATGACTTTGTGATACCTGATATTTAATTTTAAAGAAAATCTTTCAGTGCGTAGCAAATAAAGTTTTAATAAATATTATGGGATACAAAATTTATTCAACAATATCTGTAGAAACGAAATCAAATGAAAATATTTAATAATTTACATGAATTTATTTATTCTTAATAGTTGTGAAAATTTGTCTATACATCGAAAATTAAAAACAGTTTTTTGCTTATATTTTAACAAATATTAATTGGTCAACTATATATGGCAGTTGGTCCCTTTTATGGCGTACAACAGAAACATTAAGTTAAAGGAAGTGAGGGTGAAGGTCACTTAATAAAAAATTCTCCTTTACTTTTATGACTAAACGTTAAAAAATAATACAATAAAGTAAATATAAAAAAGTCCGGTATAAATCTAACACATAAAAAAATAATCAACAGTGAAAAATAAACGTTACTTAATTAGGCAATTTTTTTTCAGTTTTTAAGCAGAAGCTCATTTGTAATTTTAAGTGTTTTATTAGCTTTTTTTGTGGTTTTTGGTTGCTATTGTTTTTGCCGGCTTTCATAACACCACCTGCAACACCACCAAGTAGTTAACAACTATGGCAATAACAGCAGCAACTAAATACATTCGACTGAGGATGAAACTTGTTCTGCATCTATGAGCGCATGCGCAATACAATGCATCGTGTATCATTTTACGTTTAATTTGCATATTTTTTGTGTTTAATGTGTTATTTTGTTGCTGCATAAGTAGTACCCCTGCATGTTTATATTGTTTTTATATTTCTTTTGTTTTATAAGAAAAAAATTTTATAAGAAAAAAATTTAAGAAAAAAAATGCAAAAACACACAATACAAATTATTTCTACAACAAACTTACGTATTACATATAAATACAGTGTGCCACAAAAATATGACGGCAATTAAAAAAAAAATATTTTTTTTTTATAATTGTGAGAAATTCTAGCTCTATAAAATTATTATTAATTTTTTTAATATCTTTATTCTCTATTTGTATAATTTTATAAATAAAATTAAAAGAAACAATTAAGAGCACTATATTCGGCTGTGCCGAATCTTTTATACCCACCACCAATTTTGTGTACATTTGAAGCACAATATTTATTATTTTGTTAATCATTATGGAATAATCTCTTTATAATAAAATATGTATCACTTTCTTTGTAGAGGGTGGTTAAATTTTAAGGGCCCATGTTGAAGGTGAGCTACACCTAGTCTTTAAATTTCTTTTCTGCATTTCATTTGACATTTCTCAATCTCAAACTTACTCAATTTGATCCGTGGAAAGATACGCAAGTTAGCAACGCTTTAAAGTTATTCAGATTTTTTATAAAAATGGGCGTTCAAACCAAAATGCATTTTGTGCACTTCGTAGTTCTTTTGATCAACATAATCATTCAAATTCGTTCACAATCGGGAGAATTGTAAAAAATATTTAAATTTCTGCAAAACAGTTCTGTATAAAATGTTAGAAAATTTGTGAATGACTTCTTAGTTCGTTGAATGGGAAACATTGCTGTTTTTCACGATAACATAGCAAAAGAGCAAGCAACCTCGACTCATCAACGTGCCCAACAATTAAGTATCAACATTGTCATTGAAAATTTGGACCATCAGATAGAGGAGTGGCGCCAAGGATGGGAGGAGCATTTGGCCGATATTTTGTTAAATACATAATTTAACCATACAAATATTATAATTACAAAAAGAAATACTAATAATATCCTAAATAATTTGTGTTTTATTTAAATTCAACATCGGTCCTTAAAATTTAGCCACCCTTTATAACTTCGATATGCTACTAAAATGCTTTTGTCAATGTAGTCTTTCAATGAAAGTGGGTGTTAAAGTAGGCGTGTCAATAAAGTTTCTGCTAATAAATACAACTTAAATATTTCAATATAGTCCTTTATTTTCCCAAAAACTTTGTCAATAGAGAAATTACATGAATTTAAGATAAACCGTTATAGGGGAGGTAGGCGTTAAAATGGGAGTGTCACCTAAACTTTTTGGCAAAACAATTACATTGATTAGAAGGATATACGTAGCAAATTTGATCATCATACCTCTAATTTTGGCGGTTTTATGAGCTTTTAAATTTCATTAACAGTAGATAACGTGAAAAGTGGGCGTTATAGTAGGCGTGTCAAAGTTATTTTTGTGAATGAGTACAACTTAGGTGTTTCAATATAGCCCTTTATTATTCAAAAATCTTTATTAATAGAGAAATTATATGAATTTTAGGTAAAACTTTATATGGGAGGTGGGCGTAAAAGTGGGCGTGGCACCTTAATTTTCTGGCACAGTAAGGACATTGCCTGGGGGGATATACGTAGCAAATTTGATCATCATACCTCTAATTTTGGCGGTTTTATGAGCTTTTAAATTTCATTAACGGTAGATAACGTGATAAGTGGGCGTTATAGTAGGCGTGTCAAAGTTATTTTTGCGAATGAGTACAACTTAGATGTTTCAATATAGCCCTTTGTTATTCCAAAATCTTTATTAATAGAGAAATTATATGAATTTTAGGTAAAACGTAATATGGGAGGTGGGCGTAAAAGTGGGCGTGGCACATTGATTTTCCGTTACAAAAAAGCGTCTCACCAAAAAGCAAAGTGTGCAAAATTTCAGAGTCGTTCATCCAATTTTGTTGCTTTTATGACGTTTTTGTTTTTAAATATACCGAAAAATACACTGTGTACAATAAATTTTCGTACATTTTGATCGATAACTCCTCTCCTAATTCATAGAATTAAATAATTTTCGGGGAAAAATATTGTTTTTACTCAGGAAATATATATACGGAGTTTCATGAGTCTACGTTAATGCGTTTGGACACAATGCCATTTTATTCGATGTTCGAAGGACACGGTTTTTTCGACCTACTCTTGCTTTTCGAGCTATAACTCTCTTCCTAACATTCCGATTTAGCCCATTTTCAATACCAAACAAACCTTGTCTATAAGAAAGATTCTGGCAAAAGTTGAGCTTCCTAGCTTTTTCGGTGCGACCTCTATCGTGCTTTCAACAGACGGACAGACGGACGGACATACCTAGATCGTCATCAAATCAAACCCTGATTCAGAATATATATACTTTATGGGGTCTAAAATGGATATTTCGATGTGTTACAAACGGAATGACAAAATGAATATACCCCCATCATTTTTTTGGTGGCGGGTATAAAAACATTCTGCTTTCTTATATGAGTTGACCAATTCATTAATTGTTTTTATAAAGTATATTAAAGTAAAATTTTATTTTTCTTGAACATTATTTTGTTATTACTCCTAACGTGTAAGGAAAAAGCATGGTTGTGGTAATCATAATCTAAGAAAAACATGCAATGACATATCATATTATGACTACAAATGAAATGGACAATCTTTACTGTTTTCTGGAGAAATTTAATCTTTTTTTACTTATGTTTGTATTCATCTTCATGGTCACAATTTTTTTACCAATATTGGTTTACATTTAATCTTTTTTATTATATCATTTATTTTTTCAAAATTTTTGTTTATTTTTTTAGATGTCAAACTTTTAAAACTATTAAAGGGTTATTTGTAATTTTAAATACACCTGTTAGTAAGGGTTACTTGTAATTTTAGATGCTTTTGAATATAATATTATTTTTGACAAAACATCATATTATTTCGGTTACCATAACTTTGTAAATCATACTATTTTGAAACGACAATCATATCAAAGTTTTAATATTATTACAGAAACTATAATGTTACTGTCATGATCATGTCTTAAATATGGGTTTATTAGCGTATCGACAGTATATTTCCAGCCGATTTTGATAGCCCAACTATGACAACAAATTTATATCTCTTAAGTTAGCTTAGGTAATTGGAATAACTATTTTTTTTTAAATTTGAAAAAAAAATCAGTAACAATTATTAAAAACAGCTTTTTTATAAAATTAGTAGTCGTTGCATTTTATTTTTCGTTACACTGCATATACAACGTATGAAATAGTATTACATGGAACTTTATATGTACATTAGTATTAGTGTGGTCCAATGAAATAACAACTGTTTTTTTTTTAAATTAAATTGATGCCAAATTTATCTTTCACAATAATAATATCGTACACAGAAATATTTATTGTAATGACGAATTAGAAGGTACAAGGCTACCTTGCTACATTTGAATTTTTTTAGTCTCTCAAAAATATGAATAAAAATAGTTCTTCTTATTTTCAAGTTTTTCTTTTTCTTTACGCGGTAACTCAATTAGAACCTGACCCTATTTGTATGAAGGTTATGGTACATGCTTCGTTTCACTCACTAAAAGTTAGCTCAGCTTAAAGTTAACTTTATTTATATATAAAATATCAAAATCAATATTACTTAAGAGGTTTTTAATTAAAACTTGTTTTTTTTTAAGTCGACCTTATTCCTGATTATCTACTATTATAGGCCAATATCTGTTATAGTATATAAAACAATAATGTTTAGAACTTTTGTGCAAACAGTAATGGTTAGTAGACGTATGTCGAAATGTTATATTTCAATATCAGTTAAGCAACTTTATTTATTTAGTTGTTGGGTTTGAGCCTACAAGCTCAAAAACAAAAAAAAATATTATTAAAAAATTATGGGAGTAAATTATTTGATATAAAAAAATTTTTTAACTTCCGCATAATAAAAATAATTTGTTGACTTTTTTAATAAGGTCTGCCCTACGTAAAGCGATAATCGTTAAAATAATTTTTGTATTAATAAAATAATAAAAAATTTTGCTATTATCCCTTATGGAAATGTAGATTGTATTCAAGAGACTCTGAAATCAATAATAAAAAGCTTAAAAGGGGCTTATTTTTGTAAATGGTCCTCTTGAAGTAGGTTTGCAAGAAGTTAAACTTCTCTCACTCTACAAACCTGCAAACAGGTTTGCATCAATTTATACTTAGGCCTTTAATGTATTTAAAGGTTTTTATTACGAACGTAAAAATATCTTAATTTTTAAGTGATTGGCCGCTTTAAGCTACTCAATACCATAACTCACTGTGTTTTACATTCTACAAATAAACGGCACTACCCTAATGTATATACGATAGTTTTAGCTTAATGTATAACATAAACTACTTGATACAATCAAGTGTCCAATGTTCCGTTTAATACTGTTACTACTCAAACGCAATGCAAAAAGAAAACACGATGGAAGTTATAGTTTCCGTTTACTCCTTATAAGTATTGAATTTTTAACACCAAAACATCACTGTACATTAGTACGTATTTGTATAAAGAATAGTTAAAACTGCAATACAAGTACACACTTACTTTTTATTCGAATTCTTTGTTCAACTTTATCGGTAATACAATATTGTTTGTAATAATATACTTTGTTTAAACTTCTTTCGTAAAAGTGTTTTGTACTTTAACATTGTTCTTTTTGATATTTTAAGAAACTGTGTCATAAAGGGGCAGTTTTATTGTCGTTGTTATTGTTGTAAATTACTATTTTCTTGGCTGATTATTTCTAACCCAAAAGACGAGTAAAAGTTAGATTATAAACTCAAATAAAAAGTGTTATGTTAAGAAACGGAAATATTCACATTTGCATAAATATGTATTTCTTTTAATTTATTTTCTGTTTTTTTTTTAATCTCCTCAGTCTTTACTATGAGTTCCCTTCACTTTAAGTACATATAAGAGTGTCTGTGTGGATATTAAATATGATGTGCAACTATTATTAAAAAGAAACAAGAAATTGTTTTAGTGAAAATTTAAGTAAAATTTATGACTATTATTAAATCATGATTAAATATTCAATGTCAAAAGCCTCTGTGTAAGATGTTTCTCTAGTAAGCAAATTTAAATTAAATATTAAATACTAAATACTTGGTTCATTTAAATGTTGGCATAACAAGCGGTATTGCGGATTAGGTTTGATCGTTTTGCTTATTAAAAAATAATTAATAATGCATTATTATTTATACGATTTTTTATTAAGTCTAATATATCAATAATATAGGTCTTACTAGTTACCAGTCAAAAGCAAATCTTTAATATTTTTCAGATGAGATTTTTTTTTAAAAAAACTGAAACTTAAAAAAAAGAGGCGTTAAAAAAAATATTAAAACTTTAAACTAGGGACCATAAAGTTCCTCTAAACATGACACCGTGTAAAGAAAATCATCTTCATAATTGGATATAAAAAACTTTATAACTATAATCTGGTAAAATAAATTTCTTGATCTTTTGTCTTTATTATAGGATTTTTTTAGAATTCGAAATAAATGAGAAGTTTTTTATACTATTCCCAGCGAAAAAAATTTTGCAATAGCTTAATGTGAGCAACATTTTTCATGACTTCTAATTAGTAAGTACAAAAGGAGGTATGAAGAATGTCTCCACCAAAATACAATATATTTAGCCTTCAGCGATGTGATTCAAAATACATGCACAAATTCTTAAATAATTCTAACAGACATTATTAACTCATGAAACACTATGCATGCGTTCCATGCACTTATTAAAATTAAGTGAAATTTTTATAGTATTCATATCAACACATGCTTTCCAATGGCAAATGTAAATGTTAAAAGCATGCATGTTCCACCTAAATTGAACCATTTAATCATGGGTTGAACTCATGTATTCACTATTTCTTTTGCATATCTTTTTTGATGTGTTAAATCATTATATTTGATATCACTAAATCGTTTTAGTTTCGACGAAATAAAAAATATTTTTTTCCCTTCTGGCGTTTACCAATTTTGATAAAAAAAAATATTACACATTTATAAAAAATAATATTTTATAATTTTATCCTTCAGAAAAGTGCTATAAAAAGGACGAAAAATTATAAAACTAAAAACTCATATTCAATCCATTTGATCTGTAGACTGATGGGCATATCGAATTTTGAATGTGGAAAAAATTTTGTAACACGTTTTTATCCTTGGGCAAGTCATGTTTGGAAAGTATGTATGCTGCAATATTTAATAAATTAGGAGTAAAGCACGGTAGTATGAAACATTTTTATTGAGATAAAACTCAGTAGCGGATAACATCATAATATGATAAAACTTATTGCACTCTAACTTCGCCTTGACAGTGCCGTTAGTTTAAGTTTAAAGACATACAGCGCATGGTGTAGATAAAAGCCCGAGCTATTGGCTGTTCCACCAAGAGACCATAGGTCCACTGTTATTGTCCTATATGAGAACGAATGAAAAGAGAAAGAGTCGTTTTAAATACGAGTAGAAAGGAATATAGAGGCAGAAACCCAAAAATATTTCATTATTCATTTAGTTCTATTTTCTTACATACAACTTAAAGAACCTTTTGCATCGCAATATTTTTAAAATGTATATAATAACTTAAAACTTACAGACCGTTTTGGCCCCGATAGGTTAACGACTAGTCCTTTTGTGGCGATAATTTGGGTAGGTCCTAACCCTTTCGCTGGCAACGTAAACGCTCATACAGAGAACACAAAACCAACTACAGCAAATACTTCGACAAAATCCACTTTACGAAAAATTCACTATAGTTTGGTTCTCGTTATGCCAACCCAACCATATTGTAGCAGCAATCGATATAAAATTTCTTTACAAGCCAATTTTAATTTCTATCTACATAAAAGGCGAATTCAAAATTGACTCTAATGGTGCCAGAAATTTTTGCGGAAAAGTCTTTATATGTCGCAATTGAAATCTTGGTTTTATAAAAGTAATCTTTGTATTTAATTTTTAATTTATGAAAACTGTAATATATTTTGAAGTTGTGTGCAAAAAGCCTTTCATAGTAACAGTTCCTAAATTTGGAAAATATTTTATAAAGTCTATGTGATGAAGCTCTTAAAATTTGAGTGTTGAATCTTTCTATCATCAACAAAATTCGAAAGGAACACTAAGTTTGATGTATGTATACTTTATAAATAAATCTGGATTTAACAATGTGTTTCGAACAAATTTTTGTACATAAGGTTTTACGTCTTTCTAATTTAATTTATTTGAAAAATTCTCAACTTGAAACGATTTAATTTTGATTTTTGACTAAACGACCGCAAATATTTTCGCATTAGGCAAATATGTGACCAAATTAACGTATCCATTTAAATGTATTAATATAACGGCTTATAAATAAACGTTTGTTTAAATTTAAAATTTTCTTGTTTTAATCAAATTTCTGTATCAATCAATTGTTATATGTTTTTATAATATTTGGTGAAAGAAAAATCACAGAACATTAAATAATTATTTAACAAAAATACTGGTCACGCTACTGAGATAAAATTTTCCAGATGTGAAAGTATTTCTTTCATAATTATATATGATCAGCTTTTTTTCTAATGCGTAGATGGTGACATATTCACTATTTTAATTACCTTTCAGACATTTTTTAATCTCATAATTTTCTAAAAAAAAAAACACTTCTCTAAAACAAAGTTTCGATAAATTATGTATTGTTTTCTTTTACTAGTATGTGGCGAATTTGGAACCAATACTACAGATTTTTTTAGCTTTTTGAAAAGAAAATGTTAATTTAGTTGCACAATTGTGTAGGATGCTCTTTTATTGAATTCTTTTAAATGTAAAATGTACGATAACATGACATTTTCTAAAACATAACCAACGGATGCATATATTCATACTATTTATTTTTTATGAAAATTACCAACAGCAACTTTAAGCATGCATAAAATAATATGATATAGCATTAATAGCACTAATATGCCACTACTTTCAATTATGCTACTGTATTTATATTTTCAACCGAATATCATAATGAAATAATTTTGGTAGAAAAATTTTTTTAAATCTACATGCCCATCATCATCGTCTGTCATAGCTCTAAAATGTTCGTTTTCTTTTGTGCTTAAATTTAGGTCTTGCAAATTATAACGATTTTAAATTACAATATAGTAAATCAAATTAAATTATATGCTTGTTTTTTATGTTCATTATTTAAAAAAAAAATACCCACAAAAAAGTGAATAATTTTAACATGAAAATCTTAAAAGTACAAAGCTGCATTGAGAAACTTTATTCGTATTGAAATTGCTGTCGGTAAAGACAACAATGACATTTATAAAAATTGCAAACAACTTTTTAAATTTGCAATATTTTTTAACTAGGTTCGTTGTTATTATAATTAAAAAAAAAAAATCATATTAATGCCATGATATTAAAACATTACTCTAGAGTAATTTAAGTGAAGTCGTATATAATTTGAATTGTTTGTGATTACGTTAATAAATTTTTAAAGCTTATTAAGGTATGACGGTTAATATTTCTTTTTCTTACAACTTTTAGGTATTCAAATTAAATAATCACTAAAATCGATTTAGATCTTTTAAACTTAAAATGCTTTAATCTAAGCTTAAATATGGCACATGAAAGCTTTACTGATATTTGCGAGTTTCTTAACTATATTTTTTTAAATAAAAATTAAAAATTTATAATGTGCAATTTCAGCACTGTAGTATTGTCGAAAATATTATCTCAGCCAGCGATGTTCTCATTAATATAAATTAATCCTTAAATTTTATGGTGAAATTTCTTTAACGTAATATTAATATTTAATCTATAATTCTCAACAACGTGTTTAAGGACATTGACTAACAGTTTCCTACAGGCTTGATCTCAGATATAAAAGCTTCTCGCACTCATAGATCTGTTAAAGACATATTAAGAAAAGCAATGTTCCTTCTACAAAATATTGAGTGTTTTTTAGAGGTTAGATATTTTTTTTTAGATATAAAACAAGAAACTCAAAGGCATGACCAAACTTTTGGCTTTGTTGACTTACAATTTTCACAGCATTTTATATCAATTGTTGTTCCATTGATCAAGCTTGAGATCAAACAAATTTTGAATTTTGGTTTTTTTATTTTTTTTTTTTAATATTTAAAATGTTGATAAAAAGAATTTTTCCGGCTTGTTTTTTCATGTTGTTAATTGTTTTGAATTCCAATGTGGTAGCGAATTATATACCAAAAAAAAATTATTTTTATATATAAAGCTTGATCTCAAGCTTGATAAATAAAACAACTACTGATATCAATTAAAAAGATCGACGACATTAACTTAATATTTATAGCATTTTTAATTAAAAAATAATTTCTGGCATATGGCCTCTGCAAGTGCGCTTTATAAACGCTATTCTGTGTATCCACTTTTACACCACTTTTTCGAGCACACCCATGCTTGCTTCCTTATGATCAATCGTTGCTTCGTCAGTTTTTAACAGAGATTCAACCTACCCCTACAAAAAGTGTTCCTAAGGTCTCAAATCACACGAAAAAGCTGATCAATTTAGAGGTCCATCTATTGAAATAATTCGGTCACCAAAAGTATGTGTTAACAAAATGATGGTTTCACGCACTTAAATCAAATGTCTTGTTGTAATAATTTCTACTCCAAATGACTTGCAATTTTATGAGGAATAAAAAAAAATCACAAATCATTTGCCTGTAGCGTGTGCTATTCATAGTAATGTTGTGTCAATGAGTCCAGCATAAGAACCGCATAAGACAGTGATTTTTTCTGAATGTAATGGAGTCACAAGAATATTATGAGATTTTTTCTCTTTTCAAAAACCACAATTTTGCTTATCTACATACCTGTTATGCCAGAAATGATTCTTATCACTTTGATTTAACGATACAAATCTGTTTCAACTTCCAATTGTTTTTCTCAGCGCATTCACCCAGTGCATTATGATACGCTGGCATTGACTGTTGCACTATTTAGAGCTTACATCGATGCCATTATCTTTCTTCAAAATTTTTCAAGTAGACCATGTTGTTGGGAACGATAAATTCAAGTTGTAAGTCACTCTCGTCTACAACGGCGTAGGCTTTTTCCGTACACAGAGTACGAGCTCGATTTGGAGGAAATGTGATCATGAATCTATTCATACTTTTGCGTATTACATGCTCAGATGGACGATTAAAAGCACCGTTATCTTGACGAAATGCTCTATAAGCTTGGCATATAGAGTGGGAATTTCGTAAATAAATTTCCAGCGAAAAACGATGTTCTGGTGTATGTTTCTGCAGACTGATTTACCAAAGTATGCTGCAAAAGAGTCAAACATACTTAACAAGTATAACAGCTAGTTGCCCCTATCCGAAGTTCGATACATATAAATAAACATTCTCTAGAAGTAAAAATAATTTTCAAGAATTTTAAAAAGATATTTATTAATTAAATGTGATCATAATAGTGACAAAAATAACAATGAATTTTTTAAAAATAATAGAGGAAAAAATAGATCGCACGAAAAAGAAAATTTCTGTAGATTAAATCTATAGTTTCCTAATTTACACTCAAATAACGTGGGAATTCAAAGTCCATTTTAATGGTTTATTTCTTTTAATCAAATAAAAACACAAATATTTCCTTAGTGCTGTTTAAATGCATAAAAACAGAATATCTATATAAATATGCAGGAATGTTTGTTTGTGTGTTGAAATAACACATAATATTTAATAACCCATCATTAGTTCAGCCAAGTTCACTGCATGTTGTAATATCATTGATTTGTATATTTTTTTTTCACCGAAATCATTAAAACATAAAAGATGTTTGTTGTAGTGTGTAAATAAATGAATTAAATAAAGATTTTTTTTTTTTTAATTTTAGTGCTTTTCAGTTATAATTAAACATTAAATTACTCCCCATATAGATTAAGTTAATTTTATAATTTTATTGTCAAAAAAAAAAAAAAAACAAGAAAAAAATAAACCCAAACAGAAAAGATTTTCATTACTTAACACGCAATAGTATCGCTTTCACTCGTTAGTAACTTTACCAGCATTCACTACAATACCTTTAACAGATACCGAAATTCGTAGATATAATAAAAACCATCCTCATCATAAATAAATGTTACCATCATAATAGCCACCTTCATGTAGCATCTTTTTCTTCTTTTCTTTTTTAATAATTGCTTAATAAAGAAAACATCTCCAGAGATGAAAAACAATAAAATATTAATTTTATAATAATCATTAGTACAGATTATCTAATGTGTCAATCAAATAGAGAATCTGAAAAATATACATAAATTTTGGAAAATGGTAGGTTTGCATGACGGATGTGACTAAAGGTAATGATTTAATTGACAGCTTTCAAAACACGTTTTCTATAATGTTTGTTAATTTGATCAAGTATTTTGTTTTTAATATGTAGTTCTATGGCCTTCATAGTTTTCTCTTTTTCTTCTCTTAATCTTCTTCGTTTGCTCCTGCTTCTCAACTAGCCTTTTTTTAAAATATTATAAATCAAAACTTGGCACTACATATACAAAAAGGATTTATAAATATCCCTTTACTTCAGAAATGAATAAGACATGCTTCTAAAGCATTTTCGAATAACTTTTAAATGATTAAATATATTCTATGCTTAGAAAATATTTATTATTTATGTAACATATTTTAGAAATGTTTAAAATAGTAAAAAAATTAAAATATCCTTACACGCATTCTGCAGAGAGCTACTGACGATAAAGTCTTGTGTACGTGTGTAATTGACGATTTTAGCACATACAAACCCTTTTCAAATTGTAACTTTGAAATTATAATATTTAGTTATTTTTGTTTTTTAAATATCAATTAAAAATTACGATAAATGAAAGCAAAAACAAAATAAAGAAATTTAAAAATTCATGTAATAAGTTTTGATTCTTTATAGTAAAATATATCAAAGGCTTTCTCAATTTTACTAACTTATATGTATATACTGCCCAAGATTTGATTGCGTAAATATAAAAATATATAAATTTTAACTGCAAATTTCTTTAAAGAAGATTTTCGAAATAACTGGTTGTTAAAATTCATACAATTCCAACTTACATATTGACAAATCCTGTGTGATGAAAGCTTTACACGTATGCATTTTCAGAATAAAATATAAAAATTGTTTAATCTTCAAAAGAGATATGTTCAACGACATAGTGTTTAGTAGTATTTAAGTGTACTTTCAAATGGCATAAATAATTATTTTAACACAGGTATTTGTTGCGAAATAATTGATCCCGAAGTTCTGAGAGGTATGCTACGTAAAAACGGCAGTACTTTTTAAAGTTTAGGTATGTTTTCGTATTTTGTAGTGAATTTTTCATAACAAAGCAAACAAAAACTAATATTTAAAAGAGAGAATTTGAAAATAATAATATATTTGCAGTCAAAAAAATTTGTAATTTTTTTTAAACCTTGAAGCATTTGTGATAAAAGCTATGTAACGGATGCTACAACTTTCCAGTATCATATAAAAAACATGGAAAATCAAAGCTGGCCCAATGGACGTAGTACTAATACTATTAACATATAATATACATACATGTAAAATTAACTAAGTTAAAGATTTTCAAAAGATAAAAA
Source organism: Phyto melanocephala (assembly GCA_941918925.1). NCBI lineage: Eukaryota > Metazoa > Arthropoda > Insecta > Diptera > Rhinophoridae > Phyto > Phyto melanocephala. The sequence continues at coordinate 103,982,041 of OW799235.1, read as the reverse complement.
GTTTGTAAGCTTTGGCTAACCCCAGAAATAATTTTTAGCTATGTCAATGAGCAGACCACTACTAATTCGAGTCTCATTTCAACCCTTTTACTTCGCAGTGATTTTGTTGTTACCTATCTGCTTCAGTTCGTTCACGGAGCCCCGCTCCACTACAGTCGTTTTCCCTAAATTAGAAAACGATTTACATTACCGACTGCTGATTGTCCACAATCCTAATTGCACAGTTCTTTGTAACCACCAGCATTTTCGATAGACTGAGGACTTAGAAGCATTTGCACTTCATGTATGCCTACTTGTGATCCTTAGATTACCGCGATATGAGCCTCCCTAAACTCTTTAAGTTCCAGTTTGAGGATTGTTATATGCCTCATCAGTAAAATACTGATGTCACCATCATGCTCTCATTGTGCACTTGACTAATGGGCTATATCAGCATCAGAGTCTTCGTTACCCCTTTAAGTTCGATGTCCACGATTCTCCGATGACCCATGAGTAAATATACTAATGTCATTATTCAGACCCTCATTGTACATAGATCAATCACCTATGAGTGTGCAATGCAACCCCTTGAAAGCAGCCACTCGACTTATGCCCTCCATCGACATCTGACTCTGTACGAGGTCCAGAATTCTCCTGTAGCTTATTCAGAGGTGCTGGTAAAATTTTTATACCTGGGACTAGCAATAAAACCAAGGCGTGGCAGTAGCATAAACATAAACACAATTTGATTTATTTTAAAAAAATATTTAATTTTGTTTACTTAACAAATAATATATAATAAATTAATTTCATGTTTTAATGTGCTTACCATTACACATTGGATTAACTATTTTTCTTTAGAAATAATTCGGTGACATATGGAGCATGGAGTACAAACTTTGCAGAGTAAGAACTTAGAACTTACTTACTGGCTTTAAAGTCCCACGACCCCCAGGTGAAAGTGAGAGTAAGTGTGGGTCTAAAGTTGGTCAACTCAAGTATATAATTAAAAAAAAATAAAAAATCTATTTTTCGTTGGAATTCAAAAATAGTTTCGCACAAAAAAAGCTCTTTAAATTATCTTAAAAAGATATGCTAATATGTTTATAGGCTTTCTCCTATAGTACAGAGACATTTTGGTTGAAAAAATCTATCCCTGTTTTGGCGGATTTTTTTCGTAATTTTTTTTTTTGACGGACTAGAAAATTTTTTAAAAATATTTCCTGGATTCTATTTAGATTTTAGGAGAAAAATTATTCAAGACTTTATTTTTTTTTTATTTGCCAAACAAAACTAAATTAAAAAGTGGTCAGATTAGTTAACAGGTCCTCAGCAATATAATTGCAAATATAATAAGGCAAAATAACAATTGCAAAGCTTTTTGATGTAAATTTTGGGAGAATTCAAATGGTAAATCATTTATTTTTTATTGTATAAATTTTATTTCTTATTAATTTAAAGGTATAATATGAAATTGTATAGACAATCTAAAAAAGGTAATTTTTAATTTTACTCATAATATGAAAACAAAAAATTATATTTTGTAACACTGTGTTACACTGTTACAACACGTATAGCTCGTTGCAACACTCGATCTCTTAACAACACATGGAGCTAACCTAACTTAACTTACCTAACTTAAATGATGATCGGACCATCTAAATTAACATTAAAGTAATTCTGTGAACACCTAAAAAAAAATCTTAATTAAATTGTATACCTTTAATCGATCAGAGGGAGGACAAGATTAGGTTATCATTTTTATATTTATCATCAATAAAATAAATTTTGTACATTTATATATTTTTTAAAAATTATATTTCATGATTAATATTGCCATAAGGAATTAAGTTTTATTAATTTCAAAAATTCTTAATTGGTGGCATGTTTCGGGGATTTGCCCATTTTTTTAAAAACATAAAGAGTTTTTGTAATATTTTTTTAACAAAGTTTGGAACGAATTCCATATCTAAAGTCTTTTTGAAAACCATTTTTGATAAATTGTTTTATAATGACGGAAAAACTACACAAAATAGTTTTATAAGTCTCGGTTTATGACTGACTAAAAGCACAAATTAAATAATTAATCAATGTTTAATTTTCTTCTTTAATTAGTTGCTTCAAGACTAATTTTCGATTTTCTCTATAATTTTATGAATAAAGATATGTATGTTAATAATAAAAAATATGTTATGCCCAAAGCAATTATAAAGTGTACTGTATAATTAAATGTAATATGTATTTCATAAAAAGAGTGAACAATATCATTAATTATGAAAAATCTTTAACAATTATAGAAGCTCCTAATATTTTTGTTCATACTAAATAAATGAAAATCCGTCTGCCAAAGTGATGATAGTTCAGTTGATTATATTCACAATTATCGTAAATCGGTGTTGCCAACTTGGCGTGTTACTGGTTAGGCCTCTGTATTAATTCCTTTGGCTTAAGTTCAAGCTTCTGGCTTTTTATTAATTTATTGATTGTAAACTAAATTAAAAAAAAACATGATGTTGCAAACATAATATTTGCATTGTACATAATATTTGAATAAATTTACACAACTTTGTTACATTTAGATAAAGCACATATAAGTTGTTACATTGATATAAAAGTATTATTTATATATCGATGGTCACAAGTAGAAAAGTCCTAACTCAAATAATTTTTGCTTTACAAGACCAGGTAAAAGCGTTATAGAAACTGTATTATTATAATGTTACTTTTTTTGGCAAAAATTGCTGGTAAAACTGTTAGTTTGATACTAATGCGTTAAATTTTTGTGTCGAGGTGTATTTGTGTGAAATGTATGGAAGTCACTAAAAAACTAAATTTCGTAAAAAATATGACTTTATACACCCAGAAAATAAACAATCAAATTCAATTCCAATCGAATGGCAATTGAACTTTTTTTGTCGCTATAAAATTTCATAGTTGTGACTATATTTTTATATACCAAAACGAAATTCTGTAGATAAAATCGCAAAATTCTGCTTTCACAACTAAACTATGCGATTGGCTACAATTGCCGTACTAACAACCGATATTTTTTTTTTTCTCTGTGTACTTGTTGCCATCTATATTCTACTTAGATTATTTAAAGGTTATGGTTTCTTTGTCGTCTTATATCTAAGTTTCTGATGGCTTAACACTTTTGTTTAAATATAATATGATGTGGACCGTGGTTAAGTTGTTATTGCATTGTATACATCTTGGTTGTTTGAAGTTGTTGTGATTATATTTATAGTCTTTGGTCCAAGTCTCAGACTTTGTTGCTAATTTGTCAATCACCGCTTAATACTAAAAAATGTTTGAAGTGTTATAAACTTTGTACCTTTTTTTAATTTTCTTATATCGGTTGTGAGTACTACAGTTATTGCTAATCGTATAGTTTAGTTCTGATAGTAATAATTTACGGTTGTTTCTAATGAATTTTGTTTTGGAATAAAAATAAGTAGTCAGCACTAAGAAATTATGACTGTTGCAATAGAAATTCTGTAATAACAAAAGAGAAGTTTGATTGCAAAAACTAAACTATTCGATTGGCAATGAATTTGATTGCCTGTTTTCTGTGTCTATGATTATATAACAAAAAAGACTTCATACATGAGAAAATTTTAAAATTTCTATTTATATAAATACATAGCAACTCACAAACACATACGCATATATTTTTTTTTGTTCGAATAAATAAATCATAGGGTAATCTAAATCAATATATTTTCAGTAAAATTTGTTAAAAAAATAAAAAAAACTTTCAATATTAACTTGTTTCAATTTTGCTGATTTTGTAACTTCTTGCAACACTGTCATATATACTAAAAATGTACTAACGAAATTGTTATAAAATAAGTTCTTCTTTGGTGTTCGCCAAGAATACATATTCATTTGTTATACATAATCAAAGAAAGAATCTCTACTCAAACGAAATTTGTATGTGTGTGTGTAGAGTACAGGTATGGGGGTATTTAAAAATAAAATTTAAGTGTTAAGGCAGATGTCAAATATTTATAATGAAAATTAAATAATATTCCAAAATAAGAATACAAATAAATTAAAAATATATAAATAATAATAATTAAACATCTTTAATTATGACAAAAATCAAATAGCTTAAAACCTGCATACACCACGAAGTTGGTTCAGAAAAAAAGTTCAACCGTTTTAATTCGAAGATATATTTTAATATTATTATTAAAAGTTATTTTATATATTTTTTTCTGTTGCCTGTGCAGGAAATAATTTTTAATTAACTTTCTACACGCAAAGAAAAAACATGGTTGTGGTAATCATAATCGCATGCTATGATTGAACTGTATGATTGTGGTTAAAACATATAATGATTGTCAGTTTTCATTATTATGTTTATTATATTATGGACAATCTTTATTGTTTTGTGCTATTAGTTATGTGGAATATAGGTACTCACCTTGATAATCACATTTTTTTTATACCCTTCACACAGTGAAAAAGGGTATATATAGGTTTGTCATTCCGTGTGAAATTTCTATAATTTTCATTTCCGACCCCATAAAGTATATATATTCTGAAAGCTTATGAATAGGGGAGTCGATTAAGCCCTGTCAGTCTGTCAGTCTGTCCGTGTGACCATCTGTCCGTGTGTATGTTGAAATCAACTTTTTGAAGCCCTCTAACATAGGTTGGACCCGGGTAAGATATTAAAATATCAGAAATATTCGGGAGTTGATCGGTATTGAAAATCAGAAACATCGGTACATAAACAACTGAGATATGAGCAAAAACCCACGACCACCTCGATTTTTTTTTTCACAAAAACAACATTACAACAACAACATTAGGGAAAACGTGGCATCGAATCCCAGCTGAGCCAAAAAAAAATTTTTTGTAATTTTTTTAAAATTTTTTTTTAAATTTTTTTTTTATTTTTTTTTTATTTTTATTTATATATATTTTTATTATTATTTTTTTTTAAATTTTTTTTTATTTTGTTTTATATATATTATATATATAATAATTTTTTTTTTTAATTTTTTTTTTAAATTTTTTTTAAATATTTTTTTATTTTTTTTTTTTTGTTTTTTTAACATACATACGTGAATTTATAATTTTACAATGGGATGTTTTTATATATTTATGTTTTTATATGTATGTACGTATTTCATATGGGATGAACGGTGACACAAACTACTATTATTGCATGACTACACGTTGTGAAGGGTATATAAGATTCGGCACGGCCGAATATAGTGCTCTTACTTGTTGTTACTAAAGTTTGTTTAACTTTTTTGAATTTTTTAAAAAAAATTTCTCTGTTTTTATCATATGTAAATATTTAGCAACAAATTATTTTTAAAAACCATCATAGTTAGTTTGATTTCTTTGTTATCATATTTTTGTTTCACCTATAATTTAATGGTTATTTGTACTTTTAAATGCATTTGAATATAAAGTAGTGTTTGCGAAAACATCAAACTATTTTTTTCAACAAAAATTTTTTAATCATACTATCGTTAAAGGATAACCACATCGAAGTTTTTAATATAGTTAATATCAAATGATTTAATTTAAACAAAGACTTGATTGTAGTAACAAAATATATGATAAAAAAATATAAAAAAAAACTAGTACTTATTTTCGATAATAAATAATATTGTTATAGATAAATAATATGACCATCGTGACCATGTAGTAACCATGGCTTTTCTTTGGCTGTACTATCATTAAAATCCGTAAAATATTGTAATTTGGCAATTTTTGCAATTTTCTTGTAGAAAGAGTATATTGTCTTGCTTCAAAAACTAAGCTATAGGTATCAAGAAAGCACTACAGAATATTATATCAAAATACATTTAAAACTTTTTCAGCCAATCGTTTTCCGGAATACAAACAAAAAGATGGATGGACAGATATATATTATAAAACGTGATCTTTGGTATTCTAACTTATTAGCTATATACACCCTTGTTAAAATTTTTAAAGACATTTATTGTACAAAGTTTTTTATAGTCTTTTTATTAAGATATATAAATAGGCAAAGGTAGGACAGTAGTGTTTTTTCCTGTATTTGTCAATAGTTTATAACAAAAAAGACATCATTTGGGAGTTTTATTTTTTACTTGAGGACAAAAGACACAAGTAACTACTGGTCCCTGATATAACTTATTGAATTAGAGTAAAAAGAAAAGAAAACAAAAATGGTGGAAGCGTTATATAGTGAGAAAGAAAAAGTCAAGAAAACTTGGAAAAATATCAATTAAAAATTTGATGCAGGAATGGGGACGTTGGTAATATACAAGTGGTTGTAATAAACTGAGTAAACTTAATTTTTTTATAATCTATACTAATATAATAAAGGGGAAATATGTGTTTGTATGCTATGAGTTTTCTTTGAAACTACGTATTCAATTCCTAAAATTGTTTCACCAATGCTTCAGGTCTATCCTATGAAAGGTCATAGCCCATATTTTTGTTTTATTATTTGGATAGGCGTACTACCTCCCATATAAATTAAACACATTTTATAATATATTTTAAAAACTATAGCAGCTATTCCCTTTACACTTTGTACGAATTACGTTGATAACAATTTCCTTATTCGAGAAAAAAAATGAGTGGAATCGGAGCAGAGGACATGGTATTCACATACATATATAAAATAATTGCGTATAAATATATACAAAACAGTAAAAAATTCCTGGTGGGTGTAAAATAAAAAATATAAAAAAAAACTTTTATTATGTTTGTGCCAAGGCTATAATTTTTTTAAAGTTATGTTATTATCGCCTAAAGTTTCAGAAATTATGCAATCTTAAATCACTTCAAATTCCATTTAAATAAATGTTGTTAAACAATTTTGTAAATATATTGTTTGTGTTAAAAGAAAACTTAAGGCCCATAAACCCTACTTGCAACAATCACTACACAAATTCGTACAATTCCATTCATAACGAGTGTAGAGTATTATATGTTCGAACTCCCTGTTTTAACATTATTATATGGTTTTATATTTCTTTACCTTTAAACTGTATGAATAGCATGTTGGTTAACTTTACAAATACACACAACTAAAATAAAACCTACAAAAGAAAAGAATAGCTCTTAATGAAAGCCATAAAAGTACATTGATCTTGACTATTACGATCTCAAGTTGAAGCCGGTTTACCAACGTACGTTAACATGTATGTGTTTTAATGTATGATTGTTTTTATCTACTTGTATTAACCAACCAACAAATCAAGTAAATAACCATAAAAAGTAGCATGATATTCACACAGATACCAGATACATTACCCACAAATGAGCAACTATACAAATAAATCTGTATCTCTTCTCCACCAGCATTTTTAAAAAGAATCCAATTAAAAAATACTAATCTTAATAAACGTACAAGTAGTTGTTCGTTTTAACTTTTTTATTTAATAGGTTTTTTTTTATTGTACATATATTTTATGTATTCAAAGTGCTGTAACAAATCATAAGCTATTGGTGTCTGAAAACGTCGTAAACTAATGCAGTTTCATGGTAATTAATTTAATTTCCTGTTACAGTATCATTTTACTTGCAAATTCATTATTGTGGTCTACTATCCATGTGTTGTCTGAATTGTGTCGTAGATACTCGTATCTAAAAGTGATGTAAAACGCCTTGTTGAAATTGAGTTTTTTTTCTTTCAGTCGTTATTTGAATATTTATTGGTTTTGTGGTTAAAAGCTGTGTAAATGCATTTACAAGGAAAATGTGGCGGTTAAGTCGTGCAACTAAGAGTGTGTCAACAGATATCTATTTGAATTCTAAAATTCCGTTTTAAATTATTGTTATATTAAAATTGACCGTTTTGATGTTAGAAAAGTTTGTTTTAAATAACTGTTTTCTTTTTTGTTTTCTTAATGATATTTGCGTATATTTGTATTATTAAACTTAAAACCTTGTTTAGTATTTGAATCACAATAAAATCTATTGATTATTAGGCAATTGAACATTTCTTTTTGTTTTTGTTTTATTTAATTCAGATAAGAATATAGACAGACGTTGCAAAGGTAGCTTCGAAATAGATTTTAATATTTGTGAACAACGTCTAGAATTAACAATGATTTAAAAAACCGTTTAGTGTCGTATAGTTTTTCCCGTCTTAAAACTTTTAAATTTTAAATATACTGCTTGTGTGAAATTTTATAGTTGACTAGACCTAGACCCGGTAAACTTTGCTTCACTTAGATATATTTGTGAAAAATATGCTCGAAAATTAATAGATACTTTTTGCGTACATCGAATGCAACACGTTAACTCTTTCTGATGGACTATATTTTTGTATAATTTGCGGGGCGTTAATATATATTAAGGTAATGGTTATTTGATTCGCCTTCACGTGACTTTTAATATCCCATGCACGAAATAGGGAAACTTCAAGTTGATTACGCAAACTTTCAACGACTGACCTTGCCATTTATTTATGGTCATCGAGTAGCAAATCCGTTAGATTCATTGGTTTACACGGGATCAACACATCCTCTCCTTTGCATTTTCACCTGATGACGTTATTCATTAACTTTTTCACGTTACATTGCACAATAGAAGTAAATGTTACACAGCATTTCAATTGTAAATTGTAAGGTCCCAGCAAAAATTAGGTAATGGCTTGCTCCATCTGAACAACATACATTTCAATGACTTTTATATATCGTCTGTCTTAATTATGATACATAGTTTATAATGTGAAAATATTTTTCACAATATTTCACATAATACAATTTCTTATTTTGCAGATTGTTAAAAGCCATTTAAATAACTTTTTATAATTCTCATTTAGTTTAATACACTTAAAGTATAAGTAATAATGTTCTTGACAATAGCGGCAAATCAGTTCCTTATCAAATTAATGACTTATACTTTTCCACTGATTTCTAAATTTCAAATTAACGTCTCGCAGAATAATCAAACCAAATTTTCACCCTTAAAAGAATCGAACGACTTCTCTAAGTCCATAATATTAATGAGTTATTTAGGTTATTAACAGTCAACTTTAAATGTTCAAAAAGCAACTAAACCGAAAAAAAAGTTTGAGATATTAAATTAAAAGACCACTAAGTTTAAAATTGTTTACCTTTGATTTTATTTTAAAAAATTATAAATTTTCCCATCGCTGCAATGAAAAGCATAAGGACATATAGATTTAACCCTCCCTCATGCACTTGTATCTGGCCAGACATTTTACAATTTTAACTGTGATTTAAAAATATTTCTAATTTGGCTAGGAGTTTGAGTCTTCAGGTACCCTCTACATATATTGATAGTTCTCGTATTATGAAAAAACGCATTAAGATAAAAATAACAAAAAAATTTATGTCAATTTTTTTCATCTACACATCACATACGTAGCACATGAGTCTACATACATATTTTCTATGAAGAATAGCGTACTTTATTTGCATTTTTCTTTGCGTTTGTTTACTCAAATCAACTAAAACTGCATTTTATATGTACTCTGCATGGTTGTAGCTGACAAGAGGGGCCCCCAGAACTTTATAATAACTATTTGACTGAAATCTAACACAAAAATTAAATTTTTCTTTTCTTATGTCTCATGAATTTTTTTCCTGGGTATGTGGCTTAGCGTGTGCTTAGAACAAAAAAAAATAGAAAATATATATCTGCCTGGAGTGATAACAATAACATAATGTAATATTATCACTAAAATAGCATATTTTTCATAAAGGGTGTTTTTTTAAGCCCGATAGAACTTGAAATTGTAAAAAATAACACAAAAAATTAAATTGTAATCAAAATTTTTTTTTTATTCGAAAGATCAATACGTGACATTAACATTTGAAAATGATTTCGGGCATATGGGCACCGCGGCTGTTCTTGACGAAGCGCATTCTGGACGTTCGTTGTTTTATCGCAAAATTGTGTTCAGCGATGAGGCGCATTTTTGGCTTAACGGGTTTGTTAATAAGCAAAATTGCCGCATATGGAGCGAGACCAATCCACAAGAGACCCTACAGACTCCATTACATCCAGAAAAATGCACCGTTTGGTGCGGTTTTCACGCTGGTGGCATCATCGGACCTTATTTCTTCAAAAATGAGGCCGGAGCTCACGTTACGGTCAATGGAGATCGTTACCACACCATGATCAATGATTTTTTGTTTGAAAATATTGATCCGGAGGAGATGTGGTTTCAACAGGATGGCGCTACGTGCCATACGGCGAACGCAACCATCGACTTATTGAAATCAAAATTTGGCGATAAGTTGATTTCGAGAAATGGACCTGTCAATTGGCCTCCAAGGTCGTGCGATTTGACACCTCTCGATTATTTCCTGTGGGGCTACGTGAAGTCACTGGTTTATGATGATAAACCAGCAGCAATTGACGCCTTGGAGGCCAGCATTGTTCGTGTTATTCGTGACATACGGCCAGCAGTGCTCGAAAAAGTGGCCCAAAATTGGACGTCCAGAATGCGCTTCGTCAAGAACAGCCGCGGTGCCCATATGCCCGAAATCATTTTCAAATGTTGATGTCACGTATTGATCTTTCGAATAAAAAAAAAATTTTGATTACAATTTAATTTTTTGTGTTATTTTTTACAATTTCAAGTTCTATCGGGCTTAAAAAAACACCCTTTATAAATGTATTGAAACACATAATGTGTCTGACCAGACACATGTGCTACGTATGTGACTATCGGAACATGTGCATGACGGAGGCTCAAAAATAATTTTATTTTAAATAATACCTACAATGTGGCAGCCTTAACTTCACAGTTGCCAAAATAGTCACTATTTTACAGAAAAATTAAACAGATTTTTGACGCAAGTTGCCCTCAAGAACACCTTATTTTACAACGCTATTGCTGTCGATAATCGACACATAAGTATATCTATTATTTTATTAATAAATCCTGGAAAAAACACCCCTCGAATAAAGATCTATGATGCAATCAATATGAAAATTGCTATCAATGTAAATATTAATCTTATCAGGGTGTCAATTGTTGTTGTCAATGGTTGCATATCAATTTCCATTTTTATTTATTTTAAATTTTTCCAATGTATTTTCATATGAACTGAAAAGTACGTTTAATATTTAAATGTAATTTTTTATATATTCAGTACGTTCGGTAAACTTGAAACTTTACTAACATATTAAGTTTTTATGAAAATATAATTTTGTAAATAGTAGGTGCTTTACGTTTTATAAACCATAAAGGATATCAAGAAACGAGTAACGGAATTAAATTACATTTAATAATAAAAATTTTATAATGTACCCATAACGATTTTTTTAAATGGTCACTGGTTTAAAACAATAATAATAGAAGAATTTTGCACTATAAATCCTTATTAGTTTTCCTAATTAATAGTTTTATTATATTTTCTATACCTTCGTTTTGCAATAAGTAAATATTTATTAGTTTTATAACTTAAATTACACTTACGAAAATGGATTTCAATTTTTAAATTTAGTATTAAATTAAAAACTTTCCCTTCAAAAATTTCAAAAAGCGCTAAAAACAATATCAATGTTAATGTTGACAACGGTGGTTATTAAAATCAAGTACTTATTTATTGCTATAAAAGTAAAAACCAATTTAAGTTCCTTAACTAAACTTAATAAGTATTTATTCGAGTTCATATTTTAAAGCGAGCGGTAAATACTTGCCTTAAATAATATCGCCATGTTAAGAAAATCGCATTTAAAAACTTTTCGGAATCGTTTTCTACGTTGTTCTGGTTTGTTACAGAATCAATTGATTTGTATGAAAAGAACTCTCTTGGAAAAAAATTCTAAATGGGCGCGTTGAGATCATTGAATTTTTCTTTTTGTCCCTCGATATTGCTCAAGGTATATTAACTCCAGGTAGACTTAAGTCCACAGCTGATCATTGTTTTGTTTGTGAATTTCTCTTCCCAAATGTCAAAATTTTTTTAGCTTTTTTAGTTCGTTTACATACCTTGGTTTTTACTAGATGTGTATGTATCATAAATATTTTTTGTTTTCTCAACATTTTGCTACTTTTTTATCAGCTGTTTTAGTGTTTGTTTTGACATTTGGGAAGTTTTTTGTAGCAACAAAATACAAGGTGCGTCTACCTGGAATAAATATACCTTGATATTGCTCGTTCATTCAGCCAATTGTGTTTTTTTTAAACAGTTGTTCTATGTCAATAGAAATGCTGAATGAGTTTCTCTTTTGAGTCGACGAACCAAATGACAGTTTAACACATCTAAAAAGACAAGAGACAATTTTAAATTGACTAACTAGATTATAGTTTTCGTTACTTATTATTTTTGCTTCTAACCGTATCCCTCTTTCCCAATCCCTCTCAAATATTCCGAAAAAAAATTAGCCAAATCGCACCACCTGTTCTCTAGTTTTAGCGAGACGAGCGAACAGTATTTAATATTTATACACAAATACTTATACACATAGATTGAGAAAAAAAGCCTTTTTAATAAAAAGATTTAGTTTTTTCATGTTTCTAACAAATAAAGAATTTTCTTTACAGTTTCTGTGTAAAACACATTTTTAGTGAATAAAATATTCATATTTTTGATTTTAGCAGACTTGCTTCCGACACGTTAAATTTGCTCGATTTTATCGACAACTTAGTTCATTCCGTATCCAAGACGATTTATATTTTTATGTTGTTGAAGAAAAATTTTCTTCTTATTAACTCTCATATGTTTTTTACATAAATGATATTTTAAAGGTTTCACACACACGTAACAATTTTTCAGTTGGTAATTTGACAAATTGTATGTAAAACACAACTCGTTTGAAAGTATAGTTGGATGATAGAATTTGTTTTTGTAGCTGAGGGGCAGACCAGTTTCTTTTTTTTTCGCCACTGGTATTGCTATGTTTTCTAAGGACATCAGTGGCTTCCAATCCGGTTCCTAATCGTTCAATTGAATTGAAGCATTAGCGTAGTATTAAATTACATTCTAATACGCATTAACCACAATAACTATTCACAATTCTTTCAGCCACTTCTTCCTATAAATCAATATCATTCGTAAAATATTTAAATTCGAATGATCTCATAATAGATATAAATCTAAAATTGGCATGTTTACAACTTATAAAGATTTAAGTTGCAAAAAAGAAAAAAAATAGGAATAAGCATATAAAAGGGTTGCCAAAAATGTTAATAATTAAATGTGAGTAATAATTTCATATTATCATATCTAGATAAATATAATACCGAAGGTATTAAAACTTTATAGTTTTCAAAATGATTAATTCTTAACTCATTCGCGGACAGTTCAATTTTGTATTGTCTCATTTTGGGGCGCAGACTGTATCTTTGGATTTACTGAAGATAAATAATCCGGGACTGGAGCAAAATAATAAGAATTAATAATAAAACTATATAATGTGTAGTTTTTTAATAATTTAATCTGACGGTAATTGCCGTCATGTCCTAGGCAAACCACATTTTAGTATCACAGGACACGGCGGGACGACCCGTCGTGACGGCTTTAACCGTCATGTCCTATTTTGTTACTCAAAATTTACATGCTGTGACAAAACGGGAGATGCCGTCAGAATTAAAATGAATTGTAGTTGAACAAAAGAAACATTTTTTTTTATTAAAATTAAGGTAATTAAGTTAGTTTTACGCAAAAATTATACAAAAATAAAAAATTCAAAAAACTTAAAAAAAAAACTTGTCTTAACCATGGTAATCTTCAAAACATTTTCCAGGACAGAGAGCAGGTTTGGTAGGGCAATTTTTGCATCTATATGATGTTTCCTTACGGACCTTTGCTTTTTTGCACTGGGTACATCTTAAATAAATTGTCTTCCTCTTTCTATTATCAGTTGCAAGAGGTATTTTCTCGATAAAATGTTGGCTTTGCATGAAATTAGTATGTGTTATAGAAGATCTACTGTTTCCTCCATGAACTGGACCCATTGATACTAACTCCTTTCCAGAGTGTATGGATTCCGGCAATCGTATTAAAGATTTGATCAGTTTGTTTCTAAAATCTATAAATGATATTTTTGAATCAGTTTTTATTTGAAAAATATAGTAGGAGTTCCAGACTGCTACGTCCAATAAGTGAAATATAAGTTTTTTATACCAGCGAATAGTTTTTCTCGGTGACGAATAGTAAGATATCATTTGATCCATTTTGTCAATTCCTGACATAAAGTTATTATAAGTGATAATCTCCTGTGGTTTTAAAACATCACATCCCCACTTTGTAGTAGTTTTAACTAGTTTGGGGTGATTTGCAGTCGTTATGCACAGTACTTCACGCTTATCACGCCACTTAGATACATAAACTTGGCCTTGACGACGCCATTTATATTCACCTCTAGAAAGTTTTACACCCGTAACAGCTTTCGGATTTCCTTTACGGTTTGCACGCAGTGTTCCTGTAATGTGTGTTTTATATGATAACAGAGTTTTAGAAAGTTCGACGCTATTGTAAAAGTTGTCCATTATTAGATGGTGTCCTTTATTTGTGTATGGAGACATTAAACGATGAACAATATCTCCAACTTTAGACGTTTGATTCTTTTCTACTGCTCCCTGGTATATTTCTATATTCAAAACATATCCATCGCTTGATGTAAGCTCATACAATTTTATTCCATACTTGGCTTTTTTACCTTTTATATATTGCCGGAAATGGAGTCGTCCCCGGTGTAGCAAAAGGGATTCATCCAAAGCAAGGTATTCTTTAGGGTAGTAGGCTTTTTGGAAACTTTTTAAAAAAAGATCTAGCAATGGCTTTATTTTCTTTAGTTTTGTTTCATCGTTTCTTTCAGAAGAGCAGCTCAAACAGCGTAGTAACTGTTCAAATCTACGGCCAGTCATTGTGTTACGAAATACCGGATGGTAATATAGTGGATCACTTGAAAACATATCACGAATCTTAGGTGCTTTGATTTGGCCTTGCAGCAAGCAAAGGCCAAGAAACTGAAACATTTCTTCATTACAGGTAGGCTTAAAAATAGCGAAGCGTGCATTTCGAGTATGTGGACGACTATTAGAGCATAGGTTGGAGCCATATATATTCGTTGAACTTACTAATTTTGTAATTATATCCGATGTAAATATCGCGTCGAAAATATTTCTTGGAGTACAATCCTTATCACCATCAATTTTTACCCCAGAGTTTGTTAAATTAAAATTAAACTGAGGTATTTCTATAGTGTCTTCTAGCCACTCATCTCCTAATTCTATTTCCAGGCAAGGCTCATCCTGCTCTTCTGATTCTGAACTGATTTCAGAGTCACCATCCTCACCTACGTCATCTTTGGAAAGTATGGTTTTGTCACAAAGTATAACATTTACAGGTACATCTGAAGACTGAGATTTACTGCAAGTAGAACTTTTTCCTTTACCTGAGATTTCTTCGGAATTTTCTCCATCAGGTTCATAATTTGGATCACTGCCGTACTCTCCATCATCGCTGAAAGGATCACTTGCAGATTCATCGCCAGAATCAACTTCGTCGAACAGTTTCAAAACTCTATCTCTCTCTTTGCTGTATTGGTCCATTTTTCTATAAAAATTCACTACGTAAATAAATACAGACGTCTTTATTTATTATAATTTTTTTTTTAATTTAAGAGTTGCACGGTTTTCTTTATTTTTCTTTCTAAAATTTACTCACCTTTACCAGCAAATTTATTTGCTTCTATTTATCAAAAAGCCACAAATGCCACTGGACACAAATAAAAAAATAAACTGAAATCTAACGGGATATGCCGTCTTGCTTTTGCTTATGTGTACTGAATCGCAAAATGTGTTTGCAAAGTAAACTGGCCGTTACTTTTTGTTCTATGGCACATAGCAATAAATTTATTGGGACATTTGTAAAAATAAACTATAATTTTACATTATCTTTACTGCGGTAGATACCGACTTGTCCCAATAATACAAAAAACTACTGACGGTACATGCCGTCATGTCCCAGTATTTTTCGCTATTTTTGACGGCATATGCCGTCTTGTCCGCGAATGGGTTAACCAATAGGCGTCTTTAAAATGTCCATCGTACACATTAATAACTCTAAGAGAAATCGAGTCTTAAAACATGAGGAAAATTGCATAGAAGACTAGTTTAGTAAAGAAGAAGCTGACTTGCAGATATATGTATGTAGGTGTTTAAAATATTATGTATTAGCTATTGATTGTTCAGAATCTAGGAAACAAGACAATGTCATACAACTAAAGAATTGTAGCAAATAAAGTTTTAAAAATTGCGGAATTACAATGCTGTTTTTATCTCAATTTTAGCTTATGTCGACTTAAGCAGTTATTTGTTTTAGCCACAGAATTTTTCTAAATCTTTATCAAAGCCATAACTGAGTAGTTTTAGAATATTAAGCGTTGCTTTGTAATAAATTTTTTTTCTTTAAATCGGTTTAGTATTTAGTTGCTGATACTAAATAACATGAAAATTATAGGCGTGAGAAACATGTATGAATGATTAAACCATATATTAATATTTTATTCGTACTTTTTATATATAATTAAATTTACTGTAAATCATTTTTATTTTGGCTCACATTAAATTAAATTTTAATCATTAAAGAAACTTAAAAAACTATACCGATATTGGCGGAGTGGAATTCATTTTCGAAACTTGCTACGATTTCATCATCAGCACTCTTTAGCGGTTTACTCATATGTAATTTGAAATTGTATTTATGTTACAATTAAATGAAATTAGAATTAGGGAATCATAGTACTTATTTTCAAGTTTGTCTTTTTGCTTCTCTTGTCAAATGACATTTATCTACATGTTTATATTTATTTCAAGATTCATAAATGATTAAAATTTAATTCAATTCAGAAAAATTTGTTTTAGGAAATCAAAATAAGAGAATAAATTAACTAGAGCCAAAATAAAAATGATTTGCAGTAAATTTAATAAATTATTAAACTTTATGACTAAAGTAAGTATTTGAGTGTGATTTTGAATTGGTAACACCAATATTAGCAACCAATACTCTAATAGGTTTCTCGAAGTTGCAAATTTATGTCAAAGAGATTTAGTTGACAGATTTTATACATGACTCACTCAATTCCTATTACTAAGCCCGATAATATGTGACAGAGTTTCTCAAAACCTTGCGAAGGCATGGTTGTACTTTACATACAACTTCTAATTGTTTATTTAGTTTTTTTTTTAAACATTAGCCCGGTTCATCGTATTTGGTAAAGTTTAAACTATATGAGCTAGTGAAGCTCACCAAAATTTGGCCATTTTTGTTTGATTCTTGTATGATTGATTGAATAAATACTCTGCCGTAACTGTTACCAAGCTTCAAATTATGAACGCTCGTTAATCGCCCTTAAACTATTACTTTAAAAATCTCTGTTTTGAAATATGAAAATATGTCTGTGGACTTTTAACAAAACAACTTAAATAGTGATGAAAGAATTTTAATTTTCCTTAATCATAAAGGTGAGATCTTTAGGACACTTTGTTAGACTGATCGGTAATTCTCTATGTAAAATACTTTAAACGATATATAATTTCTACGATATTTTTATACCCTTCACCTGTGGTACACAAGGGTATATATAGCTTTGTCATTCTGTTTGTAATTTCTACAATTTTCATTTCCGACTTCATAAAGTATATATTTTCTGAAAGCTTATGAATAGGAGTCGATTAAGCCCTGACCGTCTGTCCGTCTGCCCGTGTGTTGGTTGAAATCAACTTTTAGAAGCAACTATATGTTCCTCAGATCTGTATATAGTATCAATCTCTTGGAAATATCCAGGAATAAATCGCTATTGAAATTCAGCACAATCGCCCCGTAACTTTCTGAGATATGAGCAAAAAACCACGACCACCTCGTTTTTTTCACAATTACAACAACAACATACATATATACATACATGTAAAAAACATGCAAAAAAAAAAATTACAAAAAATAAATATATTAAAAATAAAAAAAAAATAATAAAAAAAATAAAAAACAAAAAAAAATTAAAAACAAAATTTTAAAAAAATGTAAAAAAAATTTTTTAAAAAAATTTTTTAAAGAAATTAAAAAAAAAAAAATAAAAAAAATAATAAAATATAAATAATATATTAAATAAAATAAAATAATTTTTTTTGGCTCAGCTGGAATTCGATGCCACATTTATTCTAACCAGTATATGCATATGTACGTATTTTATATAAGATGAATGGTGATACAAACAATTGTTATTGCATGACTACACGTTGTGAAGGGTATATAAGATTCGGCACGGCCGAATATAGCACTGTTACTTGTTTTAATTGTAACTTTGTTCTATTATTTAAGCTTAAGGACAACGCATCAATTAATTATTTTTTAACTCATATTTGTTTTTGTGGCTTACAGAAAATTTTAAAATTTAATTAAAAGTCTTTTACTAAAAGTGGAAAGTGCACAAAATACGTACTACGAGTTATAGAATAAAAGATCTCGCAGCACTAAGAATAATGTTTATTTTATTTTTATTTTGTTTTGCTCTCCTGACATATTTGAAAATATGTGAAAAGATATGAACACATTTTATTGATTAGGTATGATTTACATATAAACTAAGAATTTTCTTTTTGGCAACTCTAAGATTTTAATATTAAATGCGACGCCTAAAACGTGCTAAACAATAATTAAGTTTGATTTATTTCTACCCTACATGATGCACAGACTGTTTGAGATTATTTTGAAACTACTAAAGTTGCATAGTTAAAATTTAATCTTTATAATATCTTATTTAAAAATCTTAAAGTTACTCATATTTATTCAGGAGTAATTTTCGTTAAATTGAAATTCTTAGAAAAATTAGATTTTTTCAATAAGATACTAAAAATATGTTAAATTATTTTTAAAATAATGAAATATTTTAATGTTGACGAAGGGAATGTTAACTTAAAAATTAATGGTTTCGTCACCAATGGAAAAGTTGTGCTTATACTAAGACCTTAATTCCTATAGCTCATGGTTTAGTACTGCGCAAGTCTTGATTGTGTCATGCCGTTAGAAAAAAAGAAGAAAGATTTTAGTTTAAGAAATGAATACCTATAGGAAAGGATTACTGAAAAACATTCAACCTAAAGTGTCTTAAATAAGGAACTAATAATATAAAGAAACCTTTTAAGTTCTTAAAATATTTAAAATAAAAAATATGTCATATGTACAATATACCTCCACAACAACAACAACGTTTGCAACAATATCGCCAAATAGCGCAAGGCGGGTACGCACTGATTTGAAAACTTCGGAAAATGTTTACTTGACATCTAGTTATAGTGGACCAGTACATTCAAGAACATCGTCACCCATAAATATTAAATTAAGGTCACAACATAGTACAGCAACATGTTACTCCTCGCAACAACAACAACAACAAAAGCAGGTTACTGCATACATTCAGGGTCGTTTAAGCACCCATGACAAAATAAGTGAGTGCGGTGTTAAATCAAATCAACTTACAGCAACAGTCGAAACTAAGCCCACGTCGGCATTACCACTAGGTAGTGGCAGAAGTAAAAGAACTTTTTACACAAGTACAAATATACCAAAGGCGATAACAACAACATCGACAACTGTTGCAAATACAAATACTAGAAAATACTTTAAACGTAGTAATTTTATATTGACTGCAGCTAAGCATGTAGTTGATGATTCACATATTCTATCAACTAGTGCTCCCCATGAGGGCTCAACATATCTTAGGTGGTTTATAAATAATTATTTTTTGTACTCGTACTGAATTTCAATGTGAATTCAAAACTAATTTTAAATTCAATTATTTGTATGTCGCTATGGTTTATTTTCATATAAATTCAATGCTTTGTCTTCTTATTATATTTCTATTTACAGTGCACATTTGCCTGCACGTGCTACCCGGCTATTGAATCGTTCTCGTATGCAACAGCATTGTACTTTAAATAACGACGATTCGGATAGTACTAAATCTCCTTTAACAGCACGACGTCGTACAAATACAGCATCTTCACGCACCTCAACAGCATCGTCTACCAACAATAATAATAACAACAACAGCAACACTAATATTTCAGCCAATTCATCGCTACAACGTAAATTTCCACATAATTATCATCATCATCATCATCACCATCATCAGGCATCGTCTGGTTACCTTCAACGCGATACGCACAGTTCCTCGGACGATCTCATGTTGTATGACAAATCATTTAGGAATGCCATGATTCAAGATGTGTTGCAGTTCAAAAAACAATTGTTACGTTTACGTAAAATACTGCAGGAGGTAAGTTTTTATTTGATATGTTCCACTCTCAATCAAAGTATCTTTTTTTTTTATTTCAAATTTACTTTATCATTATATCTTTTTCTTGTATTTTTTCTTTATCTGGCACTTTTCTACAACAACTGCACACAAATGCACACATTATAAATACACTTTTGTTTCGTACGTTTCTAATTTATTGGAATTTTTTGTTTATATGATTTTCTTTGAAGAATGAAAATTGTTTGACGAGGGTATGTTTATTTTATTTATTGTTAATTTTCTTTATTTAATTTATTATTTATTACAGAATTCTTATACTAACATTTACTTGTCCACTTAATTTTATCAATATTTTGTCTTAGATTTATGTAACTCTTTTATAGAATTAGATTACAATCTTTAAGTTAGGTTATGTTAAGTTTAATGGGATTCCTTTATAAAAACAAATTCTTTGTATCTAGTTATCTATTAGTTAAGTTTCACAAAGCCTTTGGATCTCAAAGAGGTAGAAACGTAGGATTTAAGTTGTTTGTGTTTTTTATATAAAACTACTAATGATGGAGTTTATTAAAATCAGTGTAAGAAACTATCTTTAAATTTTGTGTTATTAATTACACTGTCTGCCTTGCTACATGAAATTTTAGACATTATTCCATATTTACCATTCTAATATTATTAGATATAAGATCTGGCTATTGAAATATGATAAAAAAATGTTTTATAAAAAATTAAAGGTATTCACATCTGTATCTTAAACTATGAAAGCAGCATCTGCAAAATTTTACTGTGAGCAACATACGGTATAAAGCAATGCAAAAAAGAGCTAAATATCATAATTGTCTTAAATATAAAAGAAGTAAGAATCATTTTATTTTTATACCCGCCACCAAAAAAAACAACTTTGACACGCCTACTATAACGCCTACTTTTCACGTTATCTACTGTTAATAAAATTTAAAAGCTCATTAAACCGCCAAAATTAGAGATATGATGATCAAATTTGCTACGTATATCCTCCTAGACAATGTCATTACTGTGCTAGAAAATTAAGGTGCCACGCCCACTTTTACGCCCACCTCCCATGTAACGTTTTAACTGAAATTATATAATTTCTCTAATAATAAAGATTTTGGAATAATAAAGTACTATATTGAAATACCTAAGTTGTACTCATTAGGAAAAACAACTTTGACACGCCTACTATAATGCCCACTTTTCACGTTATCTACCGTTAATGAAATTTAAAAGCTCATAAAACCGACAAAATTAGAGGTATGATGATGAAATTTGCTACATATATCCTTCTAATCAATGTTATTGTTGTGCCAAAAAGTTTAAGTGACACGCCCACTTTAACGCCTACCTCCCATATAACGGTTTATCTTAAATTCATGTAATTTCTCTATTGACAAAGTTTTTGGGAAAATAAAGGACTATATTGAAATATCTAAGTTGTATTTATTAGCAGAAACTTTACTGACACGCCTACTTTAACGCCCACTTTGACTAAAAGACTAAATTTACGAAAACATTTTACTATCATATCGAAGTTATTAAGGGTGGTTAAATTTTAAGAGCCGATGTTGATTTTAAATAAAACACAAATTATTTTAGAAATTATTATCATTTGTTTTTATAATGATAATAGTTGTATGGTTCAATTGTGTATGGAACAAAATATCGGCCAAATGGCACCCCCATTCTCGGCGCCGCTCCTGTATATGATGGTCCAAATTTTCAATGACAATGTTGATGCTCAATTGTTGGGCATGATGATGAGTCGAGGTTGACTGCTCTTTTGCCACACTATCGCAAAAAACCGCAATGGTTCCCATTCAACGAACTAAGAAGGCATTCACAGATTTTCTAACATTTTATACAGACCTGTTTTGCGGAAATTTTAATATTTTTTACAATTATCCCGATTGTAGACGAATTTGAGTGATTATGTTGATCAAAAGAATTACGAAGAGTACAAAATGCATTTTGATTTGAACGCCTATTTTTATAAAAAACCTGAATAACTTTAAAGCGTTGCTCATTTGCGTATCTTTCCACGGTTTAAATTGAGTAAGTTTGAGATTGGGAAATGTCAAATGAAATGCAGAAAAGAAATTTAAAGACTAGGTGTAGTTCACCCTCAACATGGGCCCTTAAAATTTAACCGCCCTCTACAAAGAAAGTGATACATATTTTATTATAAAGAGATTATTCCATAGCGATTAACAAAATAATAAATATTGTGCTTTAAATGTACACAAAATTGGTGGTGGGTATTAAAGATTCGGCACAGCCGAATATAGTGCTCTTACTTGTTTATATACAAATTAGGACAATATAACAAAAAGCTATCAGTGCCAAATTGACATGCTTTTAACACTTTTGTATTTGCCACCTGGTATTAATTTTCTTTTCTAAGTTAGACAATAAGGTCTAAGTCAGAAACTGCAGCTTTTATTTCT
Organism: Phyto melanocephala; assembly: GCA_941918925.1. Classification (NCBI taxonomy): domain Eukaryota; kingdom Metazoa; phylum Arthropoda; class Insecta; order Diptera; family Rhinophoridae; genus Phyto; species Phyto melanocephala. The sequence continues at coordinate 103,959,392 of OW799235.1, read as the reverse complement.
GTGGCTTAGAGCTTTGCCAATGTCAAAATATTTACTTTTGAGAAAATTGGAATTGAACAATGAGCGTTAAATTTGCTGCCTATTTAAGAACGCAAACATACCCACAGCCGCTTATTTATGCCTGTCGGCTTCGCTCTCCAGATCTTAAAAATCTGTTCGTTAAGAATGTGCTCACTTTAGAATAAGCAAATTTACATAATTTCGCATTTTTGCAAGAGTAAAACTGATAAAGTGAATACCTTTAATATTTTTAGCATATGTTTTACTAGCAATTTTATACTTTTTTTTAATAAATTTTTAAATTTTATATTTTTTCAATAACAGGGTGCATTAAATTTGTTTTTAATTTTTATCGATTATAATAACATTTCTCTTTTCAAATCAACAATATTGCAGACCGAAACTCTCAATCCATTTGAAAATGACAATGGACAACTATTCACATCCTGCGGTTTGGACAGCAAATTACTGGATGACATTGATTTGGCCAGTTTGACATCATCAACAACCGATGACCCCATACAGGAGCTGGCGGATCTACGAAGACAGGTGGTTTATCTTCAGGTATTTGCACGTTATTTGAAATTTTACTTTTGCTTCAGTTTTGATTGCAATTTGTGTCCAACATTGATTTCCTAAACAAATATAAATGCTAAAGTTTTTTTTTCACAAACTAGTTAAATAAAATATTAAATTGTTAAAAAAAAAACTGTAAAGGTCAGCCCATACTAAAGAGAATTGTAAAAGTATAAGAAAAACAAAATCAAATAAAATAAACTTTAGTTGCAGTTCAATTTAAGTTTGTTTTTGAAAGGTAAAATTTCAAAATAATAAACGAAATATCCTGAGAACTGCCGTTAATCTATTTATATACTTAAACATAAATATTAGATTTTATTGTTGCCTTTTCCTTTCATTATATCCTTTCGTTTATTTTACCGTATTTTTTTCTTTTTTTGTTGTCGTACTCAGACATATATTTGAACATAAAAATGTCATATAGCATGTTCAGCATTTTAAATTTTATCTAGTCTTGTATATTGTATCTTGTATATTGATATTTTTCCTTACCTTTAAGTGAATTTAATTTTTTGTTTCTGCTGAAATTTTAGTACGAACTTGTGTTGCTTATAAAATTTCTAATTTGCAAATAGTCTTATACTGAAAAAATTGTATTTAAAGTAATACATCTTACCTACATACATATATACATTTGTACATCTATATTTATGCAGTAGTAAAACATTCATACATTTTTAAAGTCTTTTTAAATATTTACTTTTAAATTACAGTTAAATTAGTCGCTTATACCATAGAAAAACGAAGGCGTTAATTTGCATTAAAAGTCTTAATTTAAATTAACTTATGAATTATCCACATTCCAATGTGTATTAGATTTCACGTAAATGCACTAAATCATATTGAATTTATACTGAATTTAGCAATTTCAATATGCCAACACGGTCGGCAATCAGTCAAAAAATTAAAAAATCGAAAATGTAAAATTAAAATAGATTCGATATGTTGAAATTTTTTACAAATTTTTTGGAATGCCTTTCTGTTTAGGTGAAAGTTTTCCTTAATACTGGTATCGTTCATCGTGAGCACGTCACTCTCCCAAAAAGTGCTGTTATGGTCCTTTAAAAAATACCACATACCTACATACATATGAATTATAACCTCCATAAAAAGATACCATTAAACCTACGAATTTCCACAATTCCCTTTCTCTTATTCCAGAGTGTCCTTCTGCCATCCCAACTTGTAGAAACATGTTAAGATTTGTGATTGCTAGTGCATTTACAATTTTTACTGAATGCAAAAACTGTCGTCTGTCACAGCAAAATTTTAATTTGCATTAGTGAGATTCTAATGCAAATTAACGCTGTCGTCTGTCTATGGTATTAGATTCGTGTTAAAATATATAAGCTGATTAATGTGTCTTATGGAAAATAATATTATAACTCACGCAAGCGTAACTTAAGTAAATATTAACGGTACTTATCGACTAATAATAACATTAAACATTTACAAGTAGTACTTAGTTTAAAATAAAAAATATTTAAGAAAACTAATGTCAAGTTGGAGAAAATTAATCTCTTATATCAAAAGATAAATCATATTATATAATTTATCTTCTACACTTTGATGCCTCATATATGACCTCTCTAGAGATGCCAAACGAAACTGTTTTTTTAATATTTGTATCTATCTTTATATATAAAATAATAAAGTGTATGTTGTTCATGCCAAAACTCGAGAACGGCTAAACCGATTTCACATATTTTTTCCTATTTTTTATATGTTGGGAGAATATCAGTGCAGACCACTACTCTTTCGCGTCCCCCTTCGCTCACCAGTGATTTCATGGCTATCAATTAGCATCTTTTCTTTCACTGAACCATGCTCCACTACTGGCATTTTATCTGGGCTAGAAAACGATGTTGCATTGCCGACTGGTTATTGCAGAAAATTCAAACGTCAGCATTTTTGTTATACTGAATTCCCCCATAGTAATCACACTTAATGTGTACTTAACTGTATTTGTTAGCCTACCGCAATCTGAGTCTCCCTAACCTCTTTAAATACGAGGCTCAGGTTTGTCCTATGCTCCATCAGTAAAGATACTGATGCCACTGGACGTGTCCTTACTGTACAGCATGCGATGCAACCTCTTGACCACATCCACTTGACTCATGCGCTCCATCGGCATCTGAGTTTCCCTAAGCTCTTAATCATACATACGTTCAGGATTCTTTTATACCCTAGCCATATGTTATGGTAACACCTTTATACCCCGCACTAACAATAACACCATGACATGGATACTCCGACACAGTTACACTTATAAGAAACGCTACAGTTCAGGTCTAGTTTTAACCATATTTTCTCTCAAACGTTTGATCTCACCGCTTATAATAAATATAGATAATTTTTATAAAAGAAAATTTCAAAATTTATAAAAAATTAAAATGAAAAAAATTAAATTTGCAGTGTCGTTGTTGTAAATTTTTGCAGCTTCTGGCATCCTTTACAGCTAAGGGTTGTTAGCAAAAGTGCCGATAAACAGTTATTATCCTTTTTTTGTGTTTAAAATAAAAAAGATATATTTTTGTTTTGTTTACATTTTCCTTTTGCTGTGCTAAATTATAAAAAAAACTTTTTAAGACTTTCATTATCGTCCTCATCATTTAACTAAACATGTAAATATTTGGCAGGATAAACAATGTTTAAAAACGGGACTTCCCAAAATATTAAAAAATTTTCTTGGGTATTCGGGATGGGAGTATGACTATATCTACTAGCAGCAACAAAAATTTTCATTAGTTTCACCAGAGTATACAAATTTTGAATCCTTATTCGTTTTTGGAACTATCTGTATACATTGGGCCGTCCATCTGTTGGACTCGTAATAGGTCTTGAACGGTAACACAGCGAATAATGATATTTCGTTTAAATGTTAAATAAGTATTGTTGACCCTTTTTTGTTGCATATGTATTTTGCTGTATATTTTTGTTTGGCTTTAGATCATAAAAATAAATAAAATATTTAAAAGTGATCAAAGTATTTGCATTGAAATTGATTAAGAAATTTCTGATAAAATAAATGTTTCTGTATGTCTGTAAAAGGAAGCCATTTTTAACAAATTATTAAGAGATATTTTTTTGCCATGATCACAGTTTTTGCAAAAATTTATTGCCGCAATTATTTATGTGTTTATAACTTTTTTTTTTTTAATTACATATTTGAGCTACTAATACGAGTCGCTATAGCAGTATTTAATAAAGCATTTCCCGTTAATAGTTCTTTGATGTTAGGCAAAAGGTTTTTGAGTAAAACCAAGTTGTTTGTAAAACAGATTTAGGCTTGCATAATTGTTGTTGTTGTTGTATAAGTACTACTAACAGTAAAATGAAAACTTCAAATCGAATGAATTGTTACGACATACGAGGAGGTAGGATATATGAGGGATTAAAAAACTCGATTTCCACGTTTACTCGGATGGACAGACGGACAACTAAATCTACTTCTCTATCAATAAGGATTCAGAATATATATACACATCATAGGTACGTTGAAATTACAAACGGAATGACCAAATTACAGATTGTGTTTTTGATAGTGTTTGGGGTATGAATAACTTAAGTCTACTACTCCTAATCGTAATATTTTGCTGTTAAGGCTTGTTTGGCATTAAATAAAAACTTTACTTTAAAAAAATTATTAAACCAATACTTGTTTGTCTTTCACGATAAAAAATCTAAATAGAATGTTGTTTAATAAGTTCATAAGGATTACGTTATACGGCGTATGAAAAACCGAATTAATGTTTTAAGTTCACAACTAGAATTTAATTTAATTTAATAATCTTTACCAAGAGTACAATGTGTAGGAATCTAGAAATGTAATTGTCAATATACATATTTATCGTTTGTTGTTATTAATTTAATATAAATACTTTTTACATTTTTACATTGAACACATATAAGTACATACATACATACATACATGCTTTATTTAATCCCATATAAATCTTTTAAATAATATACTGTGTATAACATTAAAAAATAATTTAATTAAATAATTTATATCCTTTATTATTTTTACTACTTATTATATTTTCTTATTTCAAAGCAATTGAATGTTGTATTTTAATTATTCTATTATTATTAGATTTTTGTAATCAAATAACTCTGCTGTATCATCTTTAATTAAAATATTAATTAAAATATTTTCTCTATTTTCATTTTGCTGCTTTTTTTTACTTTACATTTTATTTACGCATTTCATTATTGGCACAATCCAAACGTAAAACAATCGAACAACAGGGTCAAGTTGATGATCGTGATCGCACAATACGTTTGCAAAAAAATCTCATTGAAAAATTGGAGGCTGAAAAACTGAAAGCGCCACATGCTGCTAATGAAATTACCACAAAGGAGTGTGTCGATACTGCAACACAAACTGAAAGGGTACGTGTCTGTGTTTGTGTGTCTATGTATAATTTGTTGTACTTTTATATATGTACATAGACAAGTTTGTTACCAACATATTTGGTCAACATATTTGGTCAATTCACAATCTGTGTTGTTTTTTTTTTTGTATTGATGGCTATATGTTGCATATAATTTAAAATAAATTTGTTTTAATTTTACAAAATTTTTGCTCAAAAAAACCTGTTTTTCTTTTAACAGTCAATGATACAACACAGTTTAAAATACATATTTAATTATTATTATTTTTTTTAATATATATTTTTTAATGCTTGAAAATTTAATATGTTGATTGTGTTAATTATTATCTTTTGTTTTCACAGACACGACCATTAGCAATTGGTACCGAAAGTTTGTCGAGGTAAGAAATCTTTTAATTTAAATACTTATGATTTGTAAATTAGTAAATCATTTGTTGTTTAAAATCTTTGATTTTTTTTAAATATTTTGTATAAATTGTATAGTTTTTTGTTTTTTTATAATTAGTTTATAAATAAAGTTAATATGCACTGTAAGAGAAACAAATATTTTTAATTTTATTTATTTACTTGTATATATTTAAAAAATTATATTCGTAGATATGAATTTTATTTATATAAAATTATGTTAGTTTTTCTTATTTTGAGATCGATTTGGGTGGTAAAACCAAAACGCGCTATGTTAATTGCAAATAAAAAAAAAAATTTTTTATTATTATTGGCCAAATTTTCGCCACGGCTTCGCTGACATTCTTCTTTCCGATGGTACATATTTGCAATGACAATGTTAATTTTTAATTGTTGAGCACATCGACGAGTCGAGGTTTACGCCTCTTCTGTCACATATTTGTGGAGAACAGCAATCTCTTCCGCAGGCTGTTTACACTGTTGTTCAGATGTTTACACAAGATTTAAGATTTGCGCACATTTCTCCCGATTGTGGTCACATTTTGTCGATTATGCTGACCAAAAATATAACGAAATACACGAAATTCATTCACATTATACTCTATTTTAGTTAAAGGCTTCAACAATCTAAACACGCAAAGAAATGTCGAACTAATTTGGGAAAAAACTTGACGTTAAGTTGTGACTCACAATTAACATCGTGCATTAGGGTTGGACCACCCTTTATTATGAAATTACCTTGTTTTATTTACTTAATTGATAGTACGTTACTGTATGTTTTTAAAACCTTTTGGAAAACATGAAAAATTGTTGCAAAGACAACAAATTGACATAAAAAACTAAAGTTCAACAACAATATTTATTGAATAATATTTTTAGCAAAAATTTAACAATATTTCTGCAACTGCTGCACCGTTTAAAAAACTACGTTAGTTTATTTTAAATAAAATTTAATTGTATAATGTTGCATTCGCTTTCAAACAGAATTGGATAAACTATTTTTAAGTTATGCCTATATCTGTCGTGGAACTACCCTATTATTCGCATATCGGTTCATCTCAAAAGCAAGCGCCAACTTACAAAAACCGGAAGGTAGTTTCACGTAAACTTAACTTAAGAATCTGCTCTCAAATTTAGAGTAACAAAAAGTTGATTGCTTTTTGCAGAGTAGTGTAGTTACCTGAATTTGTTGCAATTTTTAGTATCGCAATAATTGCGTTTATGTGAAATTCAGGTGTAAAATATAATTTTTTTGTCCCAGAAAAAATGCAATCAAATCTATTACAGTCGAACTTTACTTTTTTTGGCTATACAATTTGTATAGCAAGAATCATAATTTTTTGTGATAACTATAGCGGAACTCACTCTTTGATGCAAACTACCTTTGCAAGTCGTGCAGACCGTGCAAGTCTAGCAAACAATTTAACTTGTGCACGACTACAAAAACAAATTCTAATAAATTGCAGTTTGCATCACTTGAGCAAATATGCACTACTTTAAATCAGTGCAAAGTAATGTCACACAAATTTGCACAACAGATACACAATTTTTTTACTCTCAGAACTTAAAATATCCACAAATTCAATTTCATACATGGCATTTTTTATCAAAAAAATTGTGATATATTTTCCGTTGATTTAGGTATTGTTATTTATTTAAAATTAATTTATTTTCTTTTCGGAAAATATTAAAACGATTTGTTGTTTCTAAAATACCTAAAAGATCAGCTCGTTGCCATAAGTTTGCAACACACATGTAAAATGCACTCACGCTTGGTAGCAAAAAATTAGTGCATATTTGCACTAATTGCAACAATGCTACCAAGAGTGAATTCCCCTTACGCATTAATGTCCCAAAACGAAAATCTATAGATATAACCGTAAAATTCTACTATCACAACTAAACAACAGATATCTTTTTCTCTGCGGTATTTTTAAGAGTTTATTTTTATACCCTTCATCAGTGATGCCAAGCTTCTCATTTAATATGTGATTTCTATAATATTCATTTTGGACCTCATAAAATTAAAAAGCTTATGAATAGGGGAGTCGATTGTGTGATGTCCGTGGGTGTTTTAGAAGCCCCCACATGTTAAATAGATCTGTTTATAATATTTATTAAACTTTTGAAATTGTTTGTGAATGAATCACTATGAAATCTAGAATAATCGCTCTGTAAGTTTCTGGGATATTAGCAAAATAAAACGACTGCCTCCGTTTCTTCTCATATCCGCAAACTTATAGGCGATTTTTTTAATACAAATATTTTAGAAAAACTAACAAATGAGTTTAAATCTGAGTTATAAGTAACAAAATGCAACAACTTCCGCAATTTCCCTGAAATCTTCAAGCGAAATTTGATTTTGCTCAGCTTCTGGACAGCCTTAAGACTAAATATTGGTATTAGGTGTGTAATAAATAGAACACTATAAAAAATTCTTAAAATGGCATTCACTAATTTCGCATATAGGTTAAACCTTGTCTTTTAAAATATATCTCCTCTAACTTTCTCAATATTGGCATTAAATATAAGGGCTTGTTCAGAAAAAAAAACACAGTAAGCTATGAAAAAATTTAATTGTAAAATGGCGTCCTAAATAAAATGGCAGACATATAGAAAACATATCGACTTCTGTGCGCGAAATTATCGTAAGTTACAAAGTAGACAGTAGAGCGTTTTTATTACTTTTTAGTAAATAGAAATGTAAATAATACTGCTACATGCGATAAAATGTACACAGTGATATCTCCATAACTAAAACAGTTATTGGTATAATGTTTTTTTTAATGTTTTATTGCATACAAAGCTCGATTTCTAAAAAAACGTAACATACGAAAATTTCGCTCACAAGGAACGATATATACCCTCAAAATTTTGGCATCAAATAAATGGTCGCGACCAGTAGAATGCAGTAAGATTTAAAAAATGTATAATCCAAGACAAAAAAAAAACAACAGGAGGATAATTTTTTTTTTTCTTAGAACAGCTTTTATAAACTTGAATTCTAGGCATCTCTATGATGAGTTCACATGAGAGTGAAGGGTATTATTAGAATCAGTACGGCCGAATATAGCACCTTTACTTGTTCTATATCCTTTTTGATTTTTCAACAATTACCTTGAACAACAACATATTGAAAAGAAAAAGGTATATGTGTTATTTAACCACTTACGTATGTACACAGATATATAATTTTACTTTTATAAAAATTTTCTTTTAAAAGTATACAACGTAAAAATTTTTCGCTTTTAAGTTGTGTAAGTCAAGAGTTACCCTTTTCTGTTTTCAGTATTTCCATTTTTCAAAAGATAAATAGTATTTCTATAGAAACTGTTAAGGCCTATTTATTTCAAAAAGTTTTTCTTTCAAATTGGGTAATTTCTTTTTATTGCAAATGAGCATAGGGCCGTGTAGTGGTAACACTGATTTCAGTTTAATGTTGAGCATATAGAAATTTCGGTTGTTGAAGCAAATATTTTATTCTCTGGTATACCCTCTTTTCTTTTAATTGTGTTATTCCAATTAATTAAAAAATTTTAAATATCCTATTTTCAAATAATTTATTATTATATCGTTCTACTCTCCAAAACACTATAGGGGAAATCACCCTTCGTTGCAAACAGCTCATGCAAATGTTGCAGATCTTGCAAGTCTAGTATATATATTCTTAAGTTTGCAACAACGCAAAAACAATATACACTAAAATTACATTTCCCACACAAGCACTTATTTCCAATACTAAAAACAATAATTATAAATGTTTTCTTAAACATCTTACGGTTTGTTGCATTTTTCAAACATTATTCTTTTCTTTCATTATCGAAAATGCATGTTGAAACTTTTAAAAATTTGCATACCTACAACCTATTTAAGTATTTTTATTTACAAAAACAAAATAAAAACATATATCTTACAAACAATAAGTGCAGTGATTGTTGCATGTTTAAAATAAATTAAATTTAGCTCGAATTTAAAATACAAGAAAACTTTCGCAAATAATCAAATAATTTTCTTAGAAAAAAGAAACAAAATATAAATTTAGGTTATTTATTAATTTCTTTCTTTTTTTTTTTTTTTTTTTCTTTTTTTATATTTATAAATTTACATTAACATGTATAAATTTAATAAATTTGTATTCAATCTATACTTTCATGCTAACACTTTAAAATTGGTATGGTATGGCTTATTATTATAATTATTATCCTTAATTGAATTTAACTAAAGACTTCAACAATATGGAGAACAAAAGGTATTATACTGTGATTTTTTCTTGGCTGTTTTATTATTGTGCGCAATTAATATTATATGTATTTTACATTTAAGTTATAGCTGTGTTAAAAATTGTAATTCATGATTTAAAATCATTCAAAAAATTATTATTAGATTTAAGTTGTAAATGTTTAAAATTTATATGGGGAAACAGCCGTTGATTTGAAATAAAAGAAAAAAGTCAAAATTATATTTTAACTCATTTTCATAATTAATTTAAAATTTTTATGAGTTTCTAAGTTCTATGAACTTTTGAATTTTTTTAAGATGTGGGATAAATATTTATATTTGTCTGTAGGTGCCGCCAGTTGATTAGTTCGAAGTGTACTACTCTACCAGTAGTACACTTCTGGTAGAAATATTACAAAATATTTCTATAGTTTTTCAGAGAAGCACTTTTAAATTTTTAGTTGATGTTTATTAATTATTTTATTATTTCCGTGTTAAATAATTCAAAGAGCATATCGGTTTTCGTATACTTAAGTTGTTAAAAAGTTAAAATAATTTATTATTTCAAATACTATTACAATAACTTTCTGCAAAGTTGAGAATTTCCCTAAGGGTAGTTTTAAATTGCGGGAGTTATTACTCGATTTAGGCTTATGTCGACTTAAGCAGTTTTTTTTTTTTTTACAGATACTATAAGACCAAAAAAAAACTAAAAAAAATATTTATTAAACTTTTTTAAATTTTTTTTTTATTTTTTTTATTAGTTTATGTTTATAATTTTTAAAATTATTTTTACATTATATTTTTATAGTTTAAGTAAAAAGCATTGTAAATTTTTTTTTTTTTTTTTAGTAGAAGTTTGTAGCCAATTATGGCCTAGAGGCTTGGTTGCCGAAATTTAAATAAATAAATAAAATAAATAAATAAATAAAATAAAATATATTTATTTATAATTTTAAAACTTGATCTCAAACTGAACTAATACAAAAATAAAAAGAATTTTTAAAAAGAAAATAATAAAGTCGAATTAAGATTAAAATAAATTAGTTAAACTTTTTATTTAAATTTTAAATTATCAAGCTGTGCCTAAAAGACTGTTGGAGCAATTTTTTCTATTTCAAATCAATTGCTGCTTACTGTTTAGGTTTCTAGAAATTAAGAATATAATTAATGTGATTAACACTTTATGTTTAATAAGATTGTTTAAATAAATAAAAACATTTTGATTGCATGCTGCAAATTCAAATAGAATTGAGGTAAATTATACTAATAAAATTACTAACAATATTATAAATAGTTGAAATTAAAACCAAAGAAAAAAAAAAGAAATCTTTTTAGCATGCAATAAAATACAGCTTTTCCAACTTTAAACTTTTCTAGAAAAACAAAATATTTTTCTCTGATAACAAAAAAAAAATATTTTTTATTGTTTTCTTTTTTGTTTTAATTCCCATTTAGAAGTAAACCAGAATACACCAGTTATACAACATATTTCCCAGCTATTTGCAGTGATGCGACCACCATCATACAGCATCATCAACCCAACTCCGGCTGTTTAGCCAATAATCAAACCAGACGTCATACTATTATTTCCACAACTTTAACAAATTATAATCAGCAATTATCGACGCCACGGCATACACCGCGAAGAGCTTCAATTGCCTGGGAAAAACAAACACCTTCATATAAGCCCGTCAAAATCACACTGATCGGTGATCCGTTAAAGCATTGGCAGAGTGAGGGCAACTCATTGAATAAAAGTAAAGAGGAAGAATTTAGTAAAAATTTTATTAATACAAATTTAAGTAAACAACAGCAACAACAATTGCCGCAACAAGAGAATGCTCATAATAATATAATATTAAATTCAAAACATCATCATCGTCTGCAGGATATAATGAAAATACAAACGCATCAGCATCATCTTAACCATAATCACCAACGTTATCGTAATCAAACAAATCAGCATCAGCAACTGCAGCAGCAGCAGCAGCAACAACAACAATCGCATCAATTTTATAGAGCAACATCACATCAACACAATAATTTAAAACCAACAGTTACTATAGTTTAACAACAAACTAACTACTTAAATTATCTCTGTTCTTTTAGTAAAAATCATAAAACGTATAATTTTTAAGCAAAAAATTAGTTTAAGTTAGCAACGAAAATTAAAATCTTGTTGAGCAATGATTGAACTAACTATATTCTATTTATTTGTTGCGGCATATATGGGGAATTTCATATTGAAGCAGATTACAATTTAAGCTATTGCTGGCAATTATTTCGTTTTTATAAACTGTGATCTTATGGCTTATTTATTGCGCCGGTTCTGTGTTTGAGCAAAATCCATTTATGCGGATTTTCCATTGCAATGTAAATTAAAAAAAAAAATTGTTTCGCTGGGAACACAGATCATTTGGTCGAAACTAATTCAAACTCAGCAGACAGGCAAACATATCATCTTAATTTGACCGTTCAATATTCGGAAATATTTCTCTCTTGCATTCGCTGAGACAACATTGCAATTTTTCTAGTTGCAACAGCAAGGTGATAGCGCAGAGAGAAATAGAAAATATTTTTTGTGTTTCTTATTCGAGAATTCTTGGCACTGAAATCTCTTTTTTATATACATATGTAATTTGACAAAAATTACACAAATAATAATGAGATGGTTTGGCACCGCTAACTGTATAGGTGTACCCTGTTCGGTTCCCGACGACACGCTTTGTTGACAAAAAAGCAAACAATAAGAACAATAATCGAGAGTTATTGACAACATCCAAGAATGATAAAAACAAGATTACTCATTCCGACTGTAAAAAATATTTTCATTCTGCGCATGTAGGTCACATCAGAATCGCATTTAACAAAAGCAAAGCTTATGAATAGGGGAGTCGATTAAGCCCTGTCAATCTGTCCGTCTGTCCGTGTGTATGTTGAAATCAACTTTTTGAATCTCTTGGGCCCGGGCGAGGTATTAAAATATCAGAAATATTCGGGAGTAGATCGGTGTTGAAAATCAGAAACATCGGTTCATAAACAACTGAGATATGAGCAAAAACCCACGACCACCTTGATTTTTTTTCACAAAAACAACATTAAAACAACAACATAAATACATACAAACTTTTATATTGGTTAAAGTAAACGTATGATCGAATCCCAGCTGAGCCAAAAAAAATTTTTTTTTATATTTTTTTTTTTAATTTTTTAAATTTTTTTTTTAATATATTATTTAAATTTTTATTATTTTATTTTTTTTTATTTTTTTTTATTTTTTGTTTGTTTTATATTTATTATTTATATATGAATTATTTTTTTAAATTTTTTTTTTTTAAATTTTTTTTTAAATTTTTTTTTTTAACTTTTTTTTTAACTTTTTTTTAAATTTTTTTTAATATTTTTTTTTATTTTTTTTATTTTTTTTTTAACAAAGATACGTTAATTTTTAATTTTACAATGGGATGTTTTTATATATGTATGTTTTTTATATGAATGTACGTATTTCATATGGGATGAATGGTGATACAAACAATTGTTATTGCATGACTACACGTTGTGAAGGGTATATAAGATTCGACATGGCCGAATATAACACTCTTACTTGTTTTTTTTTTTATTTAATTGATATTTATTATTTTGTATTATAATTTATAATGATTGTTATTTATTAATTATTTATTTAAGCGCTTTTTTAAAAATTTTTTTTTTAATATCAATCACTTGTTTGCTAGTGTGACGTCATATAAGAGACAGCTGATTCACAACAAACATGCGCAATGCGTAATCATTATCATTTTAACACATGTTCGTCTGTGTGAATGAGAATAAAAAAAAGAGAATTCTATATGAATGTCTTTCAAATGTTCGCCCGTCCTAAGTCGGATTATATTACAAACAACAACTACATATTAATGGAATTGCGCAATCTTTTACTTTTCAATTCATGCGAGATGGATGACGTAGAGTTGATTTGAAACTATTTTTATTTGTATTAATGATAAAAACAAAACAGTTACGAGCTTAATTTAGAAAATATAAAATTATTTATTTTTTGATAAAATTATTACAAAAGTAGTTTGAATTTTTTTCTAATAACCGTCTTTTTTTCTCAAATTAGTTTTCAAAATAAGACCATATTTTTCATTGGGAAAAAGTTAGGGACAATTTTGGTATACCTAGAAAACATACAAGCAAATGCTTTCCAAATCGAAAAAATTAGTTCTTGTAGTCGAACTTATTTTTGTGTTCATACAATTTTATTGCCAGAGTCATAATTTCTTACTGATGACTATACATTGATATTCTAAAAGGAAATCATGTGGCTATAACCATAATATCATTCAGAATACAGAAAATTTTCGGCGTTATGTATAATAACAAAAAATATGTGATAACTAACGAGCTGCTTTCCTTTATGGAAATTTTCATATAAAAAAATAAGCAGCTTGTTCGTTGCCAAACGGTTTATTGTTATGCATAACGTCATTTGCATCTTAAAATTTAGAATAGAATAGAATCTAACAAACGCATTTAAAACATCATTACCAAATGAAAAGCTTCACAACTGCAAATTTTTTTCATAACTTATATTTGAATTTGACAATTTTCATATACATATTTCAATTTGGCGGTTAATTATACTACTTGTACAAATTTAACAAATATGACTTAAGTGTCAATTCACATATAAATAAATTAATTTTTAGTTTTATTGTATTTTTATTCAGAGTTAGGAAATTAGCATTTATTTTCTTCTTTAACCATATTGAATGTTTTTTCATATTTCTCTGGAGAAAAAATAAAAATACTTTTTGATATTTTAAACGGGCTAACTATCGCTAATCGACAGTTAAAATAATAAAGAACATAATTTTTTAGAAGATTTTACTTTGATCGATTCACATTTTTGTTCAACTAACGGTACATATTTGGTGTATTACACAAATATAAATAAATTTCAGTTTTATATATTTAACTTTTAATTACTAGAGACGATATAATTCAAAATACAATGCGTCAGAATTTTAGCCGAACATTTGTAAGCAAAATTTTTTGTTATTATTTAAATAGAGCTGTTTTATTAGAAAAATTAAGTTATTTAAAAAAAATATCAACACATATTTTATTCGATTTAAACGCCCATCTTCAATAAGAGAAATTTATTTTTAATCAAAAATATTTTATAGTGAAGAAGAAAGAAGATAGTAAATATCAGAAAAACAATCGTACATCGCCCACTATTTAAATAAATGCTGAGAAAAGTAAAAAAAAATACTCTTTTTATTTGATGTCTTCCATAGAAATTTGTATGGTGGGCACAGCCGAATATAAAACACACTTATATACTCAAACATATTTGTTTCAAGTTCAAGTGTCAAATGTAATCCAAAAAGTTTTAAACCTTAAATTTTCTTAAACTTGTTAAAACTACTGGCCCACAAACTGAACTTACTACTGCTGATAACAATTTTTAACATAAAATTCCTCATAAAGTGCAGGCAATTTAAATAGATTAAAATCTAATGTTTAATTATATTAAACACTTATTGTGAAAACCTTTACTTTTTGTTATTTATTCTCTCTTTGTTTTTATTTTCTTACTTAACGCACACTTGTAACACACTTAAAAACTTAACTCAAAAATTTGTTTAAAAATAAACTACAACAAAAACACCTGTTATACAAAATAAGTAATAAAATTTATCAAGAAATTTAAGCCTTTTTGAATAATAATAAAAGAAACAACAAATCTTACGAAAAATCCCCAGCCAATTGCAACAAATTTCGCCTTTTCATATAAATTAAAATAAAACAACAAAAATCATTAGATGCAATACTCGTATATATATAGTACCACTACATACACAAATAAAACTGGAAAGAGAATAAATAAACTAAAATTAAATAATATTTATAAAAATAACTCATATTACTTATAACAATTAGAACAGTATATTTACAACGTATGTATGTAATATTTTGTAAAACATAATAACCCCCATTTAATCCAGAACAAGCAAATCAAAACTACAATAAAAAAATGTTTTAAATCAAACATTTAGTTGGACTCTGTAATTTAGTAATTTCGGTAAAAAAAAATATATATAATTTATATTTATTAAGTTTAAGCAAGATTATTTTATTAATTTCTTAGTTTAAACTTATTTAAATTTTGTTGTTACTCGTAGTTAATGTTTCTTTGTAAACACTTATAATTAGTCGTATGTTTTATAGATGTAATATGTATTAAATATTTGTATGTAATTACAATAATAATATTCTACTTAATTATTTCATTTTTAAAATATTTATTTAATAATTTCAGTTTCGTTTTAAGTAAAATCATTAAAATTTTAATTGTATCCCAGCCAAGCTATTGTAGCATCTATCATTTGATTTTTTGGATTATTTTCAAAATATAACTTTTTGAAATCTATACAAAATATACATATTATAAAACAAATAACATATATAATCATGAAATAGTGTTTTTGATTTTATTAGAAAAAAATGGTAAGAATGAAGTACTAAATAGTTATTATACCTTATTTTAAGAAAATTATTTTAGCGCTATTTACTTTCAATCATGATTTTTTATACCCTGCACTTGTGGTGCCGAGGGTTTATATAGGTTTGTCCTTCATTTGTAATTTGTACAATATTAACTTCCTGCACTATAAAGTAAATTTTATCTGAAGGGTTGTTACTCGGGAAATCGATTGAGCAATATCCGTGTGTTTATGTGTTGGTTGAAATTAAATTTCAGAAGCTTACTTATGTACCACAGATCAGATATCAGTCTTGTGCAAATATTTGGAAATTAATCTCCATTGAAAATCAGCATAATCGCCCTATAAGTTTGTAAAATATAAACAAATAAACACAACGGTTTCTGTTTTATCACATATTTTTACCGCATAATTAAAGATAATTTATTGACACATCTGCTACTCTTTATTCACAAATCGGCAAAGTTGTAGATAAAAATATTTTTTAAAAAAATAAGTGAAGGGTTCGCCAAATAACTTTTTTTTTGAAAATGCTATAAAAAAAAAGTGTAGCTTCGGCTGTGGCACGTAGTGCCGTCCTGTGTAAACCAAATGTTGCCAATATCCTCTTCTTCATTTTTTGTGAACAAAAATTCGTTCAACATGGTCCGATAACGATCGCCATTGACTACATCCACTTCTTGCTCATTTTTGAATAAAGATGGCCCAATTATGCCTCTTGACCAAAATCCGCAACAAACAGTGACTCGTTTTGGGTGTATCTGCTTTTCAATGTATGCGTGCTGGTTTTCTGTGCCCCAAATGCGACAATTTTGCTTGTTTGCATAACCGCCAAGATCAAAATAAGCTCAATCTGAAAAGATGATTTTTTTGAAAAAATCGGCCAAAGTAATGTCGTAATATTTCTTAGCGTTGTTTAAGCGTATACACAATCATATTCGTTCAGCGGAAGGATAAAACTAATTATCTGTCAAATCAGACATGAGCTAAGTGATACCATTAACGAAATAAGCACTAGTTTAAAATAAATACGTTTGATGGCGGACCCTTTATATAAATTAAATATATCAAGCTTCTAAATAAATTTTAGCCACGCTAAAGACATAAAAATAAAAGCTCATTTCTCAAAAAACTGACTTTTGCAGTAGAAACTACAATAACTGAGATATAAGCACAAAAATTCAATTACTGCTGTATATTTTCTAAATTTTACAAACGAAAACCGTTTTTTTAGTCTCTGGACAATCCTTTTAACCCCCTCAATATTGGTATCAAATGGTAAACTATAAAAAAGTTAAAATGCAAAATGGCGCATAAAATAAAGTAGTTGTGATTTTGCCCCCCTTCATCACCAAGAGTGTTAGTATTAAGTGGAAGGACTCGACCAGCGTAATAGAGTAAACCATAAAAAGTTAAAGTCCAAGATGGCACTCTAAGTTGTAATAAAAACGAAGATCAAGTGTTTATAACCAACTAACTAAAGAAGGGCATCTAAAATTTCAGGTCTCTAACTAATGGTGTTTTCTCTTCTGACGTAAATGTTGCATTAATTCTGCCCTATGCCTTTTTTTGTGTTCTTAAAAATATACAATATTATATTATAAACAGGTGACAAGTTCTTTTGTAATAATGTTGCCATAAAAATGAGAAGAAATGTTACATTTCGTACCCTGAATTAAATCAAAGGGTTAGAATATTGCACTCTTTAACAGTTAATAGTAAAAAAGAAAATTAAGTTTTTCTAATGGTTAAAAATAATTGTTGGTCCCAAATTATTAAAATGGAAGCAAGAAAGGCAGTTTTACATAAAAATATGATATCACGTAAAAAATGTGAAAAATTTCTGTTCTATTCTGCTGATTATAAAGGTAGCATTTTATTAGGGAGCAGGTGACCTTTGAAAAGTGTTGAATAGTAAAAGGGCAACATTGTTTGCTAGAAAAGAAAACACCATAAGTGTTAAATATGTTTAAATAATGTATCAAACTGAAAAAGATATGACCAAGCATAGTCGCTGCCAATCGTAGGATATATTTTGGATAATATCTAAAATGTTATAGTTTTTTGATCAAAATTTCGTTTTTGAATTTCAATACATAGTCGTCTGCAAACTATGATTATTATGAGACAACTTTTATATGTAAAAAAATTTATTTAAATGCATTCGATTGACAATAAACTCGGTTGTTATGTTTTCATCTTCTCTGTGAGTACGCAATATCAAATTTTTAAGAAATCAGATCATAACTTCCCACACAGTTGAGTTCTGGAGTTTTTTATAAAATCAACAAATTTTCGTATTCAAAACAATAACAAATTAAACATTTTTCGTTTTTCTATATAAATTCTAGAACATAATAAAGGGTCGGCCATCAAACGTTTTTTTTTCAACTAGTGCTTATATCGTGATTGGTAATACTTAGGTCATGTCTAATTTGACAGATAACGAATACGGTTGTGTATACGCTTGAGAAACGCTGGGAAAGTGGGCCAAGATGCCGATTTTGTCAAAAAAAATCATCTTTTCATATAAAGCTCATTTTGATCTTGGTGGGCATGTAAACAAGAAAAATTGTCGCATTTGGGGCACATAAAACCCGCACGCATACATTGAAAAGCCGATACACCCAAAACGTGTCACTGTTTGGTGCGGATTTTGGTCCAGAGGCATAATTGGGCTATTTCTATTCGAAAATTAGCATGAAGTGGACGTAGTCAATAGCGATCGTTATCGGGCTATGTTGAACGAATTTTTGTACACAAAAATTGAAGAGGAGGATTTTGGCAACATTTGGTTTCAACAAGACGGCGCTACGTAGCACATAGCCGAAGCTACACTTTTTTTATAGCATTTAATCTATATTTAATTTATATCTGACATTTTGTGAACATGGGGGGTAAATTATAATAAAGACAATGTCTAGAGAATTGGGTTTAAAATCTTTTGTGGAAAAAATATTAACGTTATTGAATTAAAAATACTTTGTTTAGTAATTTGTTCAAATAGTATAAATTATAAATTAACGTTTGCAAAAAAAAATATCATAAGTTTGTTTGCGTTTACTAAATATTATTTTAGAGAACATAAATTGGTTGCCGTGATTATGTCTTAACTATGCTTTTTGTCTGTTTGTTGTGTTGAGTGCAACAAGTTGAAATAGACAAACAGAAAAAATATTTTCATGTATCCCCAAATTGTTGACTATTAATATCGGCTCCAAAAAGTCTTCTTCACAGTTTTTTCTATAAACTGTAAAATTATCTCTACCTCTACCTATATGCATACAATTATAATTATATATAAATATTTTTAATAATCTTACACTCACAATTATTTATTTGAATTAAATCTAATTTAACCTGAATAACCTAAATAATTATATTAAGATGGTTTATTACGAACCATTTTATGTTATTTAATAAATTGCAAATAATATTTGCTTTTTGGACAATAAAGCTTCTTAAAAATTTTGCACTAAATAATGATAAAGATTTTAAGAATGAAATGTCTCTCACAATCTCTTTTCAATATTAATCTTTAAACGCCACTGTATATAGTTTAATACAAACATACAGAAATTAATTAAAAGTCAGTTTTATATAAAAAATTATATCTGTACATGCGTTTGTAATATTCATGTGACTCATAACAGGTCTGGCGTGCATAACCTACCGCAACAAAACTGGCTTTTCCATATGAAGTTTTCAAGTGAATAAATTAAAGCTAGGTACAAGCTGGAAAGAATATAGGTATGAGAATTTTTAGTGGTCACATTATGCTTAGATGAACTAAATGGCTATACATGCTTACTTTTAATCAGAAAACAAATTTACGATTAATATTTTTCTCTTTCTCAATATTATGAGAACCTAATACACTGAATTTCAAGCATGGAAAATTAAGTGTTTTGAAACTACAAATATAGATTATGTACAACGCACACTTTACAAATGACAAATATAAAAAAGCCATTTTTAAGGTAATATTTTCTGTCATGACAAATTTGCATTTCAGGAATGGAAAAGTTCTTACGATGTGTTCAATATAATAGAATTTGATTAATTAATTAATTAATTTTTCAAACACTGAAACAAAAAAAAAATTCAAATTAAGTTGGGCAAATGTTTAATCTATTGCAGCTTTGAAAAAAGAAACAATTTTCAATATTTCATATTGAAACCGAAATAAACTGAGTAACAATTTGAGCAAAGATTTTGTTTTAATCTTAACTCAATAGTAGAAAAAGAAACACATTTTTTCAAAGTAAAATTCATTCTAACGTTTGTTTTTTAGGACGAATTTTATATGCATATTTTACTGAAACAAATACTTATTTAAAATTTTGTATTTCATTGGTTGCCTGGTACAACAGCGACTTATTTGGTACAATTTAAAAATTTAAATTTTTTATTATATGCATGTCAAAATTCAATCTGTCGATATTTTCTTTTGTGGTTATTTTTATTTTTATAATATTTTTTTATTTTAAACGTTCAGGCTTACATAAGTTTCTTTTTCTCATAGTGTTATATACTAGCTTATATTAAGCATATAATTTATGTTAATTAGCAATATGAGTTAAATATTTATAAAACTTATTGCAGCCAACTTCACGTTTATTTCGATTTATTGTAAAAAGTGAAATATTAAAAAGACAGAGAGATAGAGAAATATTACGAAAACAGAAAAAATTAAACAATTGCAACTATAGTTGCTATACAAAATTTTGTAAATTTTAAACGAGGAAAAAGATTTTGAAAATTACTATTTGCAGGTATTTTGCTTAAAATGTTTATGGTGTAGAAATTGAAAAGGCATTTTACTTCCTCGCTGGTCATGTTTCAGTTAGGTTCTAAAATTTTAACAATATTATTAGAGGTGATGACGTTTTAAACTTAATACTGAATTGTCATTATGATAATACTAAAGAAAAAAATATTATTTAGAATGTCAATAGTGCTGAGTTTGCCATCTCTGTTAAATTCATTTATTTAACAAACAAAATACATTCTCTTATCCTCAGTCTCATCTTTAACACAAACTTAGTAGGATCGCTAGTGTTTTGTGCGAAATACAGGAAAAACTGCAAGTATTTATAAACCGAATGAATATAATTTTGGCATTGGCCATAATATGTTTAACAAGACACTTCGTATACTGTATACCACAATGTTCGAAGAATTCGGTGAACAAAGAACTAATTGTGTGTGAAAATGTGCTGCATATAAATAATTTACGCGGGTTGGGGCAAAATGATTGGAAACAACTGAAAATTGTTAATGATAAAGAGACAGAAATCAAATGGGAAAGTATGTATGTGGATTAAATTAAACCAATAAATTTTTATTCTTTGATACACATTAATTTTTAATGCAATTTTAGAAATTCCTAAGGAACTTGAGAATTTGGAATATTTAGATATTTCTCAAGCTGGTGAATTGAGTATGCATGAAAAGGGTTTCCAAAGTTTGCCTAATTTAAAAAACTTAAATGTTTCAAAATGCAATATAGAGATTCTAGAGGAAACATATTTTAATGATGACAATAGATTGGAAAATCTAGATGCTAGTTGGAATTTATTAAAAAATTTAAACAAACAATTAAAAAGTAAATTTTTATACCTAGAGGTGGCTAACTTTTCACATAATGCTATTCAGTCGATGGAAACCGAGGGAGTAATTCCCAAACTAAGAGTCCTTCATTTGGATTACAACGAATTGAAAAGTGTTAATATTCATGATTTGACAAATTTAGAAATCTTAACGATGAGTGATAATCTGATTGAAAAGGTAAGAAATATTATAAATTATCTCGAAAACTACAAATTCGCTTAATCCTGTATCATGTCATAAGAGTCAGTGTCGAAATACCCATGAAGACTTTGATAAAATAAAATATGTAAAAGAGTGTTAAACTATGAAGAATTTTCAATCAAAGAATACAATTTCTGTAAATCTGCTAATATTAGAATTTTTTTCCCGCAATTTTTTGTTCCCGGGAGTGCGAGATTTATTTTTTAATTTCCCGGGATCCCGCAACAAAACAAATAAAAAGTAAATTTTGTATTTACATTTTATGAACTTTTTCTATTTTGTGTAATAAATTTTAAATTAGGGCTATAAGTTCAATGCGATAACGACAAGAATATCAAGGGAAAATTAGTCATCCGATACTAGCTGAGTGGAATGCATTTTCGAAACCAGCTACGATTTCATCATTACCACTCTTTTGATCAGATTAATAAAAAACTTTTTATTAAGAACCATAAAATAGTCTATAATGTAAATGAAACAGTACAAAACTATAAAAATTAATGAAGAAACTTGAATTTAAAATATAAATTGAGTAAAAATATTTTTTATTGAAAAAAATATTGTTTTTTAGATACGAGATCAAATATGACCACAAAAAACAGAAATACAGGTACCTTAGCTATGAGATCAAAAACAAAAACATTAGAATTAAATTTCAAAACATGTAAACACAATTAAAAAAAATATATAACGTAAAAATTTTTAACGACTTAGAAAATAATCTTAATATGCTCAAAGTCTATTTCTGATTTTATTAACAAATTGCCCTGTTACAGAAAACACTCGTTCACTTTATATCGATGTTGGACGAATAGTTAAAAGTGCATTTAACAAATACTTATACAATATTTTGAGTTTTTTGACCACTTCCCCTAAAAATTTTTTTTTTAATTTTTGACGGCAGTTCTTTCTGATTTTTCATATCAGATAACTTTTTCTCCCACATTGCTTTGTGCAATGACCTTAAATGATGCATTAATCCGCTGGTGCTTCGGACTTTGCATGAAATTAGCTTTGCACATAAAGAGCATACAGCAGTTTCATCACCCTCCTTTTCAAAAAAACTTCCATACTATTGAACTTTCCATCTAAAACAGTTTCGTTTCTTTAAATATTAAAAAAAATTGTATTACCTCAAAAAGTATATCAAATTATTTGTAAAAATATTTTTAAACATAAAGTTAAAAAAAAGCCTAGAAAAAAATATTTTTATGAAAAAAAAAAAAAAATTTCACAATATAAACATATGCTTTCGAGTCGTAGCTACTTTTTTAATTTCCCGCGATCCCGAAAAATAATCCCGGGAAAACGGGATGATTAAATAACTCAAAACCCTAGCTAATATACATATTATTGTGTCTATTTATATTTTAAGCTCTCATCTAACACCTTCAAACAACTAACATCAATGAAAGATCTAAGCATCACCTCAAGCCCCCTTAATTACATTGAAGATCGTACATTTGAGAGTATGAAGGAATTAAGAACTTTAAATCTCTCATCCAATAGCTTAGAACAACTAACACCAGATGTATTTGCTGGTCTCGGTCGTCTTATACAATTGGATCTCAGTTCAAATGACATAGATCAGCTGAAAAGTTCACAGTTTCAATATTTAATCAATTTGCAGTTTTTGGATATAAGTCGTAATAATATCAAATCACTCGATTCAAATCATTTCAATCATCTGGTGAATTTGCGCAAATTGTATATTTACGAAAATGATATCGAAGAAATTAAAGCAAACACTTTTTCAAATCTGGTAGCATTGGATACTTTGGATCTGTCACATAATAGCATTACACATATAGATGTTAATGCGTTTGGCTCACAAACTTTGCCGCGTTTGCGTAAACTTTTATTAAAATCAAACAACATACAAATGCTACATCCTTTAACCTTCGCTTCAGTACCTTTCCTGCAGTATCTATCTTTGGGCCTAAATCAACTTGCCAGCTTAGATGTACGTATGTTTGCTCCTATGAGACGTTTGGAGAAATTGCACTTAGGTGGCAATCTTTTAGAAACAATACCTGCCGAAGTCTTGGAGTCTTTTACAGATGTCACTGAACTACTGTTGGATAATAATCGTTTATCGTTTCTTTCCAATTCAAATGCAACTTTTCAAAGGTTAGAAAAAGTCTCATTGGAAGGAAACCCATGGCAATGTCCCTGTTGGGAAGAAATGACAAAATTTTTGGACAATCGTAGAATATCGTATATACGATCACATAGTCCATACTTTAACGGTCAAAAACCATTATGTGTTGTAACGCCTGTGGACTTTTGTGTTAAGAATTTAAGGTTGGTGAAGGAACACAAGATTGAAGAAATATATAAAAGTGGGTAGATAAAAAATTTATAATTTAATAAGAAAATAATTAATTTTTTTAATAAAATATATATTTAAGAAATAACTTATGTAATCATTTTTCATATTCCTTTTTAATGTAGAAATCCATGTCTGATATGATATGTTTTTTATTTACTATTCAATCTAAATTAGACTCTCACATTAAATCATGTCGTATATATAATATTATAAAATGAGAAATATTAAATTTTTTTTGGTTATGTTTTTAAGACTTTTTTAAATCTGATAATAAAAAATAAGTTTATGATGAATTATGTTTTGTTTTTTTTAATATTTTTGTGGCTAATCTGGAACCAAAAACAATCTTTTTACCTATTTAACACAAAATTTTAGTTCAGTTGAGCAATTTCGAATATAAAGTTTATTTGAATGAACTGAAATTAAAATTTTTATTAAGGCTTAAAATAATTTTTAAATACTCTGTTCAGGGGCTTAATTCTCGTTGTGTGAAACTGTGAAATGAAAAGTGTTTGTATAGTAAAAGGTATGGTGGCACCGTATGATATAACTCAAAAAGGTTTTCAATTCACATTTTTACAGAACGAGAATTGAGCGCCAGGACAAAACTAGAGATAACACGAAAAATAATAACAAACTTAAAAGAGATATGCTAATGCCATGTTCACACGGCAGTATGAATCTCGTGGTTCCCTCTCTGAATCTTTAAAGCGAACCCTGGTGTTCAGACGATAGTTTTTGTTTCACTTTAACTTTTGTATTTTTCTTCAATTATTTAACGCGGTTTTTGTTTTTTCTGTAGTTTATTTTTAAAATGGATAAAAGAAGTAAGTAAGTAATATTTAAAATTATTTCATGAATATAATTTTATACAATTTTTAAATTTACGTTTTTTTATTTTAATTTCAATATATATATATTTAAACATACATATATTTTTTATTTCCACAATGGTTTTTTTTTTAATTTTTTACACACAATATTTTTTTGGTTTATCTTTTGTTTATGTTTTTTTTTTTGACAGCCAGTACATATAAATTAGCGATTTTTTGTTATCAAAATTGGAGATGATAGTAAAATTTTCTAGATTCGCAGCAAGATTAAAATTGAACCAGGAAGATTCGCTCCCAAAATTTTGTATGCCTAATCTTGTAGAATGAATCAAGATTCGGTCGCGAACCTTGAACGAGAGAGCGAACCTCCTGTCCGTGTGAACATTCTATAAATGGCATTCTAATACGTTTTGGTAAGAAAATATGAAAAAGGAAATATGCATTTCCATAATGTTCCAATCATAAAGGACAAATTCGAAGAGTTTCTATGAGGATAAATAATACCATGTGGGAAATGTTGTTGTGACAGTAAAAAAGAGATTTTTGAGTTTCATTTGATGGCTTTAAATATTTATTTTGTGATTTCTCAATTATTGTATAAACATATCGATAGTCGCAAGCAGGAAGGCCCTATCTCGTATTTTTTTAGGAAATTGAGTTCTTCAGTGACTCCAACACATTTCACACAACTACACCTCGACATAAAAATTTAATGCAATAGTATCCAAAATAACAGTTTTACAAAAAAATTACCTTAAGTTATTACAGTTTCTATTTCGGGTTTATCTTGCGACCAACAATATGAAATTGGGCTTTTATATAGAATATATATTAATTTAATACTTTTATGTTGGTAACACTTTAATACTAAAAGTTTAGTGAGTATATAAACCCTTGTAGAAATGTTAAACTTACAGTATAACAGTTATATTACAGAAGTTATAATGTACTTTTAACTATTGGTATATTCACAGCACTTCATTTTATATTGCTTCATCTATTTACATACATACATAAATGTACTTTTACTGTTTTGTTAATTTTTTTTTTATTTCAATACAATTTCTTTATCGGTTGTGTTTTGTAGTGATAAGCTGACACAGTCCGCGTTGCAGGCCCTAAAGGCCATGACTGACTATCAGATTTAGTCGTTCGATATGTCAAAAATTGTATGTGTGTTCAGAAAGTGTGATAGTGTGGACACAAAGTGCACATGTGTGACAGATTTTTTGACAAGTGTATCCGATTTGATAATCTTTCGAAAATTTTCATAAAATAATAGTTTCTGTGCGATAAGAGTTGCTTTTTCTAAGCAAGTATGACAGTGTGGCATCCAATAACACATTTTGTTGCGATTTTTTCATGTAGGACAGAAAACTATCAGATTTTTATTTGACATAATCGCACGACTTTGTAGGATAGTCAGTCATGGCCTTAAGCAAACATTAGTGTTGTATTATCACATGATTTACATTGAGCTTTTAACGACACTTACGGCCTTCAAATAAAAATCCATGGAATACCTATCATAAAGTTTTTTTTTACAGAATACATTACATATTGTGTAGATATGGGCTCAATCCCATTATGTTATATATATGTTTTTTGTAAATATCTTCGGATCTACATAACCGATTTAAGATTTTGATATCTCCTTTTGAAAAACATGACAACGGCTTTTAAAAAAATAAATGAAAAAAACAATCAAAATAAATATATGTATATTTCATTGGTGGTGCAATATAAAAATTGAATTTTGCCACGCCCCTCCGACCGCAGACCGAAAATCAAAAATCAGTGTTACCCGCCAAAAAATTCTGAAGATTCCCTGAAAATTTCATCAAAATCGGCCCAGCCATTTTGGAGTTCATACGTTACATACATACACACATCCTGTTTTATATAGATAGAAGATAGATAGAAGAAGAAGATTATAAGAAATAAATAAGAAATTAGATCTTCCACACAGTTATAATAAAATTTTATAATGAAGAAGTTTAGTAGTTTAGTGTTTATTTAAATACAGTTTTATATGTTTGTTATGATACTGTTTAATTACAACACTGCTTAACGTAAATTATATACTGCAAGTAAATGCTGGCTTTTTTTTTAATCTTCATTACTTAACAATCTTTTATATGTATATTTTCCCGATATTCATTAATAATTTCAACATTTTATTTAAATTTAAAAGTAAAGTGTATTCTTTTTCAGATATAAACATAATTTAATTAAATATTCTACTACAAATAAAAAAATATTTAAAATATTTTCTTCAAACAAAATAAAGGGTTGTACGACTTAAGAATATCTGTGCCAAAAATGAAAAACTGGTAAAGTCGACATATGCTAAAATAAAGGTAACAACATCTTTGCAATTTCAAACTATTTTGGACAACTTTGCAGGAAGTTATAAAGTAAAAACTTATTGCCTCTATCTTTTTAATGAACAATATCATTTGGAATAAAAACTTATTTTAAGTTTAATTAAATTTGTTGATTTATTTACAACAAACAAATATGTTATTTTATCTTTATTTTTAAAAAAATTAATTTTTAAAAATTAACTCAAAAATTTCTGTGCTTTTCTGAAAAACTATAAAAACAGACATAAGCCTTATTGCCACAGTTATACACTTTTATCGATGGTTTTTAGCCGTTTCCCAAATCTTTTCAGATAAATATAAAAAAACATTGTCCATTTTGGTAGATAATATGTAACTTTATTAGAAATGTATAATATTAGATTGAATACTAACGGTAGCAGATTAGTACGTACCTGTTAGACTTCCAACATTATAGCTCTATTTCCACCAAACTGCTTGCCTTTATTCGCTCAATTATTGAACCTTAATTTATTTCAATTACATTTTTTTAAATTTGTATTTAAAATCTGATGTTATTTTTTTTTATACAGACTTATACATTCCTTAAATTTTAATAATGTCCTCGATACTAATAATTATACTAAGGATATACTTAAAACATGCCTGCGTTTAAATTTCATTAACATTTAGGTTCTTGACTATTTTTAAATACAATATTAGCATTGAATTTGTAAACTCGACTGAAATTAATCAAAGAAATGCTTATTTTACACCTAAATACATAGAATTTTGACATTTCAATCCTGTGGTAATTATGTTTTCAACAGAATGTTTCAATAGAATTAAAAAAAAAATAATAATATAAACTTTTGCTGTTGATGTTAACAACAACCGCAATACTATAGGCTTTCAAATGTAAGATTCATCTATGATTTAAAAATTTATCATTGTTGTCGACGACGTTGTTTTTCTTAACCGCAAAGTTGTTAAAAAGAAAAATAATGAAAATTTCCTATAAACAAGCTGTTAATTAGATTTTTGTTTAAGGGTAATTAAGTACTTTTAAATAATTCAATTTAAGAAAGGAATCTGTAAGAGTTTATCTTAAACTTTCTCTTCTTTGATTTTTGGCAAACCGTATTATAAACAAAAGGTTTTTTGTTAAGTCATTGTTATAATTATGTTTTACTTTTTTTTGGGTAATGACATACGAAACTTAACTAAGCCTTTGCTAACTTTTGACAGCAATACGAAATTTTGTAACAAATTGCTGACCAAAAATTCCTGTAGTCATAAAACAAAGCAAAACAATGATAAAGTTAAAATTTTTTTCTTTTATTATTCGTTCTATTGATAAAAGTTACTGCAATAAAATAAATTTTAAGTAGATTGTCAAACTAATTTCTATCTGATTTTCATCTTATTATAGATATACACTTATGCTTGGTCAACTCTAATTATTACCCAAATGATAAAATATTGAAAAAGGAAAAACATTTTCTTTAAATACATAAAGTAATGTATGCTTGTATATAAATACAAACAGATAAATACACCATACAGACGAATGCGTGTTGTTATAGTTTGAGACTTTTTTTTTACTTTTTTGATAGCTGAGGAAGAGTAAACAATTAATTAGAGTTATAGGTGGGAACGCTTTTTGACAAAAATAGGCAAAAAAATTTAATTTTAGGATTACAAATAAATCAGAGTTAAGAAAAAACAAGTAAAAGTTCTAAACTCGATATTTCATAATCTTTTAATATTTTGTGCTCCTTTAAATAACAAACCTGTAACGAATTAAAAACAATTTGATAAACATTTTTTTAAATATAAAGCTTGTTAAACCTCTGACTAATTTTTACATACGATTATTAAACCTGCTCTAAAATTTACAAACGAAAATA
This sequence comes from Phyto melanocephala, assembly GCA_941918925.1. NCBI lineage: Eukaryota > Metazoa > Arthropoda > Insecta > Diptera > Rhinophoridae > Phyto > Phyto melanocephala. The sequence continues at coordinate 103,930,065 of OW799235.1, read as the reverse complement.
AACTTACAGATTCAGTTTGGTGCCTGAATAGTTGAATACAGTGAACTATTAAACACTCAAAATGGTGGATACATTTTTTTATTAACTTTACCAATATGGGTATAAAGTGAAAGGACTTGGTTAATTAACTTTGTAATAATGCAAAATTCAAGACGACGTTTGAAACAACAACATGAAATCCAGGATACGTTGCGACTAGGTAGTTTTTGGAATTGTTACATTCTTACAAGATGGTAAAGGTATATTTTTGTTTTAATTTCATTTAAAGTTTTATTATTATTTATAAAAATTTTTAAAAAATTATATTTATACCGTTTTTTTCTATTATAATTTGATTTATAAGCCCCTAAAAATTTTGAACTTAATTTTTAAGTATTTAATTTTTATAAACTAGACCGTTACTATTTAAAATATGTATTTTGTATTTTTTTGTTTATGGAGAACAGCAAGTACTCTTAACATTGATACCTTTTAAGAGCACTTTAACACAAATGCCTCTAAATACTTTGATCATAATTATAATAACTTTCATATATATTTCTCACCTGAATATCTTAAAACGCCTGAGAATGTGCGGTAAGACTCTTTTAAGAAATTTTTAAACATTTTATTCATTTTTTTAAAGTGTCTGCTATTATGATGCTTGTGACTGTAAAAGCATTTGTACAACAATAAAATTTAGTATGTCATGCAAATCCTCTGTGTTCTTTTGCACCGCACTGAAACGTATGCACTTGAGTTTTTTGTTGCAAATTCTTTGTTTTGTTGCTGACAACTACACTCGTAATTTCTCTAATAAGGATTTTGTATATTGCATAGGAGTTGCATGTAGTTTGGTTGTGTGTGTGTGTTTTTTATACCCTTCACACAGTGAAAAAGGGTATATATAGGTTTGTCATTCCGTGTGAAATTTCTACAATTTTCATTTCCGACCCCATAAAGTATATATTTTTTGAAAGCTTATGAATAGGGGAGTCGATTAAGCTCTGTCAGTCTGTCCGTCTGACCGTCTGCCCGTGTGTATGTTGAAACCAACTTTTTAAAGCCCCCCGACATTGCTTGGACCCGGGTGAGATATTAAAATATCAGAAATATTCGTGAGTAGATCGGTATTGAAAATCAGAAACATCTGTACATAAACAACTGAGATATGAGCAAAAACCCACGACCACCTCGATTTTTTTTTCACAAAAACAAAAACATACATACATAAAAACGTGTATACTGGTTAGAGAAAACGTGGCATCGAATCCCAGCTGAGCCAAAAAAATTTTTTTTTTATTTTTTTTATTTTTTTATATTTTTTTATTTTTTTTTTAATTTTTTTTTTAATTTTTTTTTTATTTTTTTTTTATTTTTTATTTAATATATTATTTACATTTTTATTATTTTTTTTTTTAATTTTTTTTTTGTTTTATATTTATTATATATATTTTAATTATTTTTTTTAAAATATTTTTTTTTAAATTTTTTTTTTATTTTTTCTTTTAGCATACATACTTTACGTATGTTATAATTTTACAATGGGATGTTTTTATATATGTATGTTTTTTATATGTATGTACGTATTTCATATGGGATGAATGATGATACAAACTACTGTAATTCCATGACTACACGTTGTGAAGGGTATATAAGATTCGGCACGGCCGAATATAGCGCTCTTACTTGTTTTATTTTGTTTTTGTTTTATATTTATTATACATATTTTAATTATTTTTTTTTTAATTTTTTTTTAAATTTTTTTTTTAATATTTTTAAAATTTTTTTTTTTATTTTTTTTTAACATACATACGTACATTTATAATTTTACAATGGAATGTTTTTATATATGTATGTTTTTTATATATGTATGAACGTATTTCATATGAGATGAATGGTGATGCAAACTAATGTTATTGCATGACTACACGTTGTGAAGGGTATATAAGATTCGGCACGGCCGAATATAGCGCTCTTACTTGTTTTATTTAAAAAATTCATTGCAGTAATTTGTAAGCATAAAACCTAAATAGTTTTTTAAGATAGTTTTCATATATAAACTAACCTCAACACAGTTATATTACAGCATCTAAAATATGTTGGTACATGAAAATAAATAAGCACATTAGCATGCTCCAGTATTCAATTATCCTTCAAATAATGATTTTTTGTTAAATTAAAATTTTAAAAATTTCTCATGTTCAGAAATGTCGTAAACGACTGTTTGAAATTCACGAATGTGTTAATTTTCCATCCCCTTAAACAACAATAATTAAAATATATATTTATGTTTTAATATTTGTTGTGCCCGATCCCATTGATCGCTTCAACAATATTTTTATATTGATTCATTTAAATGTTAAATATAATATTGATGTTAATGGAAATTTCTTTTGTATACTTTCTTCTGTCTTATGCGTATATCTTGTTAGTACAATTTTAGATATCATTTTATTTTAAATATTTTTATTTTTAGTTGAAAATTTGACATTATCTAGCTACAAAAAGTATTTTAACAAAGGGTCTAAGGTATCTTCATACCAAATTTTATTAGTAGTAGATATTGAACCAATTAAGCCTAAAAAGACAGACTGACAAATAAAAATTTTTAACGTTATGTTTTAAATTCTACATCGTTGTTTAAATACACCACCATGAAATCTGATAGAGTAACCTATATGCTACCAATAGGAAGTATTAGGTTAACAAATACCCCATTCACCGAGCTTTATACGGATGGATCAAAGATTGGTGACCGGAATGGGTTTATATGATATAAGCCGAAATATAGATACCAGACCACAACAATGTTTTCCAACACACTAACGAATGAAATGGTTGAATCTCTGAAAGTCCTGCAATAAAGGAGTGAGATATACTTGCATGAATACATCTGTCAATGCCACGTTTTTGCTCTTTTGAGTTAATCGTTGCATTAGATTTGTTTTCTTGCTCTATTTCATCATGGTTAAACATCTAAAGTCATACTTAACCCAGAATAGCTTCATAAATAAAATGCTGACCAATGTCACTATGAAAGCACCTATAAAAGTTAAAGTTCAGTTCCAATTTTCTCAAAAGTAAATATTTTGACATTGACCCTTATAGCTCCAAGCAACAGATATATAATATGGATACCAAGCTATTACGCCATAAGCAGAAACAAACAAGCCAACAAATTTCCAAAAGGATATTTGAAAAATATAACTTTGGAAAATGCTAAACCATTTTAGTTGCTCAAAAATAAAGCTTGAAATTAAAGGCTTGGGCGATGGGGGAACAAGTCAGAAAATGGCAAAAGAGTGATGTCGGTAAAGTCACGAATGTGGATTGATCTAAATGTTGAGACATCGAAAGAGATTCTGAACTGAGTAGACCAACACTTAAGAGATTATCTAATGCAGTAACTGGTCTTTTGGAGATTAGAACTCATCTTGCACGCATGGGAATGTATGTTAAAACGACAAAAAGAGCCAGCGAGGAAGAACATGAAAAAGAAATCAAATACATTGTTAATGTCCTGTTCTCAATGTTTCATGTATAGACACATTAAAAAAGAATTGTTATAAGTATAGATTTATATATGTATTTAAGGGTTAATTTTATTATAATATCTAATTTTTTGTTAATTGGCAGTGCTGATGTTTCTAACGTCCATTTACATTGTAAATAAATTGAATTTTTTTAGAGGACACTTCTATTTAAATTCATAATAAATTTTTTCGCATCTACCTAATCTCAGATTTACGTACTACTTTGTTGCTAATGCACATAGAAAGCATTATATTTTTTATGAATGATTTAGAATACCCTTGTTTCCTTACATAAGTTGTTTTTTTTTAGCAAAACACATAAAAAATAAATGAAAAACAAGGTGCTTAATTAAACCGAAGTGTACTATTGTGTTAAAAAATCGATGTATGTAAAGCAAATGTAAACCATATTGTTGATAATCCTTTCGCTGCTGCAGGGACAATGGTGTCACAAATTATATTTTTGTTTTTGGCCCTGGAAGCCTCAAATTGCAGTAAACAGTTATCTTCTTCGCACATGGCTGCCATTGTGTTATGTTTTGTTTATCTTTTTCTAAGTAGTGGCAGCAATAGGATCAAAGAAGTCGTTTTGCTGTTTTCTTTGAGCGGTTTTGTAAAACATTTTTGAAGAAATTTTAAGATGAACACAACATATAACTCTGTAGTGAGACAAGTATATCCAAATAGGATTTTATTGTGGGACAGATATTTCCTAGCATTACGATGCAGATCATGTAACATACAATTATATATTTATTTTACGATCCCTTAGGCTTCCAATAATCCTACTAATATAATAAATGTGAATGTTTGTATGTTTGGATATTTGTTACTCAATCACGCAAAAACGGCTGAACGGAACTAAATGAAATTCGGCACATAGATAAACAACAACCTAGATTAACACATAGGCTACTTTTTATCACGCTAATAACGCGTAGTCGTTGGCAAACTCATCATCACACATTCTAAACGGGTTGTTTATGTTTTTACACCAATAACTACGCAGACGAAGTCGCGGGCACAAGCTAGTAAACAAATAAAATATACACAATAAACAAGTAAGAATCTTATTTTCGGCCGTATAGAATCTTATAATACCATTCACCACATCGTAGCCTAGCTATGTTTTTGAATTTTTGCATAGTTAACTATATTCTACCTATATTGAGGGGGTTAAAGAGGGAAAAATATTAATTTCTATTTTTGACCAATATATCCGCCATTTTATTTCAGTGGCCATCTTTGATTTTAAATATTTTTATAGTGTATTATATTTTGATACCCATATCGCTTTTCTATGTTGTCCAGAAGCTGAACAAAATCGATAACTGTTTGTAAATTTTAGACAAAACACCGAAGCATTTGTATTTTTATGCTTATGTCTCAGTTAGTTGCAAGCTCATTTTTTAGTTGTTCCCGGCAAAAGTGTTGTTAAGAATTAGTTAGGAGATTTAGTGACTTGAAATATTTAATATAGATATATATTTTTCAAAATAATGTTTACTTATAAATTTGTTGGTTACTGGCCGATCACAAATTTTTAAAAATATCGTACACCTATAAAATAGTAACAAACGTCTCCAAAAATTAACATAGGGTTGAAAATTTTTGATTTTGTGTTAAAAAAAAAAAGATGCAGTCGCGTTTATATACTCATATCTGAGAAAGTTACAGGGAGATCATGCTGCACTTCAATACTGATTAATTTCCGGATATTTGCAAAAGAATGATGTCACATACAAATATAAGTAACATGTGGTGGCCTTTAAAAGTTAATTTAAACCATTACATGACATGACAGACAGTCATGCCTTAATCGACTCTCCTTGCTATAAGCTTTCAGAAAGCTTTTTAGGGTCAGATATGAATATTGTAGAAATTACAAACGGAAAAACAAGGCTGAATATACCCTTAGCACCACAAGAGAAGGCTATAAGAAGTGCATTACTTCTAGAACATGAAGGTGAGATATGTGAAATGCAAACTGATTTTAGTAAAAGTAGCTACGATAATTACTGTCCTCCTTCAAACCACACCACTAACAGTGATGATTCTGACATGATCAATAAGATGCAGTAGACACTCAATTAATATCACGAATCATGATCTGTTATAGTTATCGCGATAGTTCACCACGTGCGAACTGTGAAGTGGAGTCTATGGGATACCATATTAACAATGATCTTTAATACGTGATCGTTGTGAGCAGGCAATGATTAAACGATATTTTGGTACTGTAGACAAGACTGCAGATGCCGGTTTCATTGGATCTCTAAAATAAAATTTAAGCGAAGACCCTGGTAAAGTTGTAGCGAAAGGGTTAAGCTCTAATCAGTTCTTGTGGTAACTTCAACGTATTGAGTATGTCTTTGAAAACTAAATAAAATATGTGTGTAAGTCTATATGTGTTGTATATACTTGAATCCTACAAGAAACAGAGTTCCTCGTATATTTAACTAAAAACTTATTCTATGTTTTCTGAAAGCAAAAACTTTCTTTTTAATACTGGGCACATGCAAATACTTTTATAACCTTAACCACCATATCGTTAAATAAGGGAATTTCATACTGTCTTTCCTATCTGTGTTTTTTTTAAATAACTTTCTCTGGCGAAATTCAAATAATATCAATCCATTTGTCTCTAGAAAAATTTTCATTTTCAAAAAATTATGATTTGATTTTGTAATTAAAATTAATTATATTTTGGAACTGTTCTCATTGTTTAAGCATTCTCGCAATAAAATACGACCATTAACATTTTTTAGAAATTTTTCAAAAGCTTGTTAATTTATTAGTTTAGTTTTCTAAAAATGCTCTATATCAGAGAATAATTGAAACCTAATTTTTAATTCAATTCTTAGACAATTAAACATAATTTTTACCCCCTATTTAAGTTGATTTCTTACAGCTGAAATTATCAGCCCAGATGATGGGGTAGAATTTTGTCAAAACTTGTTGAAGTCACTTTGATTTCATTTATTAATGCAGGGATGGAAATTGAGATTTTGGTTTCGGTATTAAATAATTAAATTTATTGGGCTTTTTTGATAATAAATGTGTCAAATTTATTTGTTTTACAACTATATATCTTTTTTTATACCCTTCACACAGTGAAAAAGGGTATATATATGTAGGTGTGTCATTCCGTCTGAAATTTCTACAGACCCCATAAAGTATATATTTTCTGAAAGCTTATGAATAGGGGAGTCAATTAAGCTCTGTCAGTATGTCCGTGTGTTTGTTGAAATCAACTTTTTGAAGGTCACCGACATTGCTTGGACCCGGGTGAGGTACTTAAATATCAGAAATATTTGGGAGTGGATCGGCATTGCAAATCAGAAACATCGGTACATAAACAACTGAGATATGGGCAAAAACCCACGACCACCTCTATTTTTTTTTTCACAAAAACAACAACATACATACATAAAAACGTGTATACTGGTTAGAGAAAACGTGGCATCGAATCCCAGCTGAGCCAAAAAAAATTTTTTTTTATTTTTTTATATTTTTTTATATTTTTTTTTAATTTTTTTTTTATTTATTTTTTTCATTTTTTATTTAATATATTATTTATATTTTTATTATTTTTTTTTTGTTTTATATTTATTATATATATTTTAATTATTTTTTTTAAAATACTTTTTTTTAATTTTTTTTTTTTTAATTTATTTTTAAATTTTATTTTTTTTTATTTTTTCTTTTAGCATACATACGTAAAGTGTTAATTTTACAATGGGATGTTTTTATATATGTATGTTTTTTATGTATGTATGTAAGTAATTCATATGAGATGAATGGTTATACAAACTACTGTTATTGCATGACTACACGTTGTGAAGGGTATATAAGATTCGGCAAGGCCGAATATTACACTCTTACTTGTTTTTAATCAAATTTTCATAAACATATTATAATATACATATTATTAACAAATAATAATAACTTTTCCAAACCTGATTAACAAATTGGCCTTTACGACAAACATCCCATAAAAAGTTGCTTTGTTGAATCAATTCGCCGTTGCCTTTCCCCCATTTTAAGTCTTATATTCTTAATAATATTACGATATACAAATATAAAAATAAAATTTTTAAAAGTATTATATTTGACAGTTATAGTTTCTGGAGATACGATGAGCAATTTTTAGGTATTTGAGATTAGTGATATAAATTTGTGATTGATATAAAGAAAAATCAAGTATACTTTTATATAGTACAGGAGAATGAAATATAACAAGAATAAATTGAAATGGATGCTTATATATTTTGACAACATTGCTGATTTTTTGTAATAAATATATACGAATTTGTGGAAATACGGTGTTCATTACAAAAAAAAAAAAAACAATCTAGTGAAATTCCAAAATGTTGTTCATGTCATGGATTTTAAAAAACAATTTCTATTGAGAAAATGTTTGTGTGCTCCAGCTCGACATGTGGTTGTCATGTTTCAAAAGAATTTTTAATTGCATTTAATGACATGTTAATGAAATGTTTGCAATTGATGTTTAAATGAATTCCTTTTGTACACTTAATATTTAGATATATGTACATATATGGTTATAAGAAGAAAGGCCCTAACTCGTTTTTTTACGAGACTGACTTTATCAGTGATTGCAATACATTTCACATAAATACAGTTCGACAAAAAAATTCAATGCAATAGTATAAAAAATAAAATTTTCAAGCAATTTTACAAAAGAATAATACAGTTTCTACTACGTTTTTGCCTTCTCCTAGAAAGTTACAAATATTTACGTTAGGGCCTTTCTATCTATGACCAACGATATAAGCTTTAATAAAAGATTAAAACTAAAGAATTAACTAAATCTTAATTTTTAAAAACTCGGTTTTAAAATTATTTACAAAGAGCTCTTTAAAAACAGGTTTGAAACAAGATTTTATGTTATTAAGCAACGAATTATAAAAAAAATTACTATTGAAATACAAAAATTACTATTAAAAATAATACTCCTTTTTTTACTGCTTAAATAATAAGCGGACATATCCGATTATTCATTGCGAGGTTTGATTTATAATGTAAAATAAAACACATATATTTGAAAGTGTATTTAAAATTTTTATTATCGGATAAAGGAACATGAAAATGACAACATGTAAATGTTGACCACGACTACGTCTAAGGTGGTCTATTCGAAAGATCCAATTTTAGGCGACTCATTCAAGCATAACGACTAGTATCTTGCGAATAATACGAGTATTTTTGGTTTCCAAAGCTTTAATCGCAGCTGGTTTATTTCTAAAGACCTCAAACTTTAAATATTTCTAGAGAAAATAGTCCAAAGGTGTGATATCGCTTAATCTCAGTGGCTTATTTACAATAGCAAAACGTAAAATTAAATGCTTACAAAAATGATTTTTCACCAAAACAATTGCTTCACACACTGTACGACCCGTAGAGCATTCTTTTTGAAGCCAGAGCTCACCGAGACCATGCGATTGAATTTCAGGAAGCACACAACCCATTAACATGTTGCGGTAACGGTTACCATTAACGTTAACATTCTTATTTTTTAAAGAAATAAGTAAATATAATGTATGTATAATGGTTAGTCTTGGTACTCTTCAGATTGCTCCTCAGTCCAAATACGGAAATTTGTCTATGAACGTATCCATTGAGCTAGAAACACCGGATTTTAATTTTCCTTGAATCTCACGTAAAACATTGCTTACAGGACGCTGTGTGAGTCTTTTCATGTTGACTTGCTAAAATATATTTAAACCCTTTTGAAAATTAAACCGAACGACACTTTATTGCGATTTCATATGCAAACTATTTTCATAAATGCAACACGGTAATGTTTCTTTGGCACTTTTGTAATTGCGGATGTCTGGTTAAATTTACAACTTACATCTGTTCTTATAATGATAGCTTTGTCATTCCGTTTGTAATTTCTACAATTTTCATTTCCGACCCCATAAAGTATATATTTTCTGAAAGCTTATGAATAGAGGAGTCGATTAAGCCCTGACCGTCTGTCCGTCTGCCCGTCTGTCCGTCTGTCCGTGTGTTGGTTGAAATCAACTTTTAGAAGCAACTATATGTTCCTCAGATCTGTATATGGTATCAATCTCTTGGAAATATCCAGGAATGAATCGCTATTGAAATTCAGCACAATCGCCCCATAACTTTCTAAGATATGAGCACAAAACCACGACCACCTCGTTTTTTTACACAATTACAACAACAACATACTTATATACACACATGCAAAAAACATGCCAAAAAAAAAAAATTACAAAAAAAAAAATATATTAAAAATAAAAAAAAAATAATAAAAAAAATTACAAAAAAAAAATTAAAAAAAAATTTAAAAAAATTTTTTTTAAATTTTTGTAAAAAAATTTTTTAAAAAAATTTAAAAAAAATATAAAAAAAATAATAAAATATAAATAATATCTTAAATAAATTAAGATACAATTTTTTTGGCTCAGCTGGGATTCGATGCCACATTTAGTCTAACCAGTATATACATATGTACGTATTTTATATGAGATGAATGGTGATACAAACAATTGTTATTGCATGACTACACGTTGTGAAGGGTATATAAGATTCGGCACGGCCGAATATAGCACTGTTACTTGTTTAGTTTTGGAATGTGTTTTGATTTATTGCAAAAAAAAAAAATAAATTTACCATAATATACTTTTATTTTTAAATATATATAAAAATTTTCAAAAGGTCAAAAGCCAAAAAGCCAACCTTAATTTTAACAAACTTAAAAATATCTTCATGATAATTTAATTACAAATGTAAACTTCACTAAGTCGTTTTTTTAATAAAAAGCCAAGTTTTACTAATGTTCTAGTTTAAACTTCAAATACTATACAGTGCACTTGTTTATGTGAACTTTTAGAATTTCTATAAGATTCACACTTATATTAATTTGTTCCCATAGAAAATGCTTATTGTCAATGATCTATATTGTCAATAAAAATCTGTGGAATTTACCTGTTTTATATGTTAAGAACAAAAGACTTGCAAAAACACTATGTAATACGCACTAATTGATTTTCTTCACAATGCCTTGTATTATGTATTGAGAAATGTTCCCATATACATATACATACCATTGCATACCATTTATAAAATTAACACATATGTATAGTAAAAATTTTAACAAGTATTATTGAGCCATAAAATAACATCATTTAATTATATTAATAATGAATATAAGGATGTTATTCTAAATAAATTTGTATGAAATTGTGAAGTCCGTAAATCTTACTTTTAAATAAAGCACTTTGCAAAATCAAATATAAATATATATAATATATAAAACAATATTTTACTGCTTTGATAGTAAAAAAAGCAATAAAGATGTATTAATTTTAGAATTTTTAATGAATTAAGTACCAAAATATTTTATTATATAAAAATAACTATCAAATGGTGACCCCTAATTCTGAGGCAGCTTTTTGCAGATGTCAACTCCAAACAGTTATTATACCTTTCACACAGTGAAAAAGGGTATATATAGGTTTGTTATTCCGTGTGAGTTTGTCAGTCTGTCCGTGTGTATATTGAAATAAACTTTTTAAAGCCCCCCGGCATCGTCAGAACCGGGAGAGGTATTAAATTATCAGAAATATTTGAGAGTAGATCGGTATTGAAAATCAGAAGCATCGGTACATAAACAACTGAGATATGACCCAAAAATCACGACCACCTCGTTTTTTTTTTCACAACATACAACACATACATACAAACGTGGTATACTGGCTAGAGTGAACGTGACATCGAATCCCAGCTGAGCCAAAAAAATTTTTTTTGAAACATACATACATACGTAAACTCAATTTAAAATTTTACAATGAGATGTTTTTATATATGTATGTTTTTTTATATGTAAGTATGTTCGTATGTAATATGAGATGACTACGTTAAAAAGTGTCACCTCAGTAGTTAAAGGCTAATTTTAAAGTTACAAGTAAACACATTAAAAAAAGTCAATCTTACAAAAACAATTAATATGCCTGCTTCAGATTTTCTTGTCTTTTTTCTTTTTGAAGCTTGTATCGAAATAATTCTGGCAATTGCAAAATATGTATATCTTGTCAACTTATCAACTTTCTGCAGAAAAACATTTTTTTTATTAAATAATACTAAATGCACACATTATCATTAAATGAAAATTATTTTCTATACATCAAGTTAGAAAATATCATAAATTCGACTTGTAATGAGCTGATCAGTTCAAGCCACCCTATGAAATACACATTTTTGACAATGAGATGGTTCAAGAGCATTTTCCATACCAGCTTTTATAATTTGTGGCTGGTCCGGCCGAATTTCTGCAACAATGTTAATCTTAGGTTGAAGGCTTGTCTACAAATAACGTAAAAAAAATTTGCACTAGCAAATTTTACTTAAAAATACCTTGGTATCCCAAGCAGTGTGCGCAATGTCTCCATTCTGCTGAACCACACCTTAGATATGTTTTCAAGAGCAGGATGTAAAACCTGTTCTATCTTAATAAAAAACCGTTCTCATTTACGGTTTTCGAAAAAGTAACGTTCAGTTATATTTCCAGACGTAATGCCACACCCTATAGACAACGTGGGATATAATTGGCGCTGATGTATGGCCCTTTGATTTTAGAAATTTAAATCTACACTTCGGATTATTACAGAATCATTCAAATATAAATAGGGTTTGTCCCTGATAATCAGAATTTTTAAAAAAATTGCTTTCATTTCTGACCAATTGTTGCCGATAATCTGCGGTTTTAAATACTTGAACCAATTCCTTTTTTTAAAATGAGCCATAGTGAAGCACAAGTCATTTCTAGCTGAGCAGAACATCTTCTGGAAGATGTTTCCAGAGTTTCTGTAATGCAAATTAAATGTGGTCTACCGGTTCGGTGCAAATTCCTTACGATGCCATATTGTTGGTATCGGTGAACTAAGCAACGAATCATTGCTCTACAGGACAAAATCCTTGCGTTAAAAAGTCGACGATATGAATCTTGCGTTAAAATAATTGATCGCTGATTAAAATAATAATATTTTATTTTTGTGGTTCTTTGTTCAGTTGTGAGTCTCTTAATTATATATTCTCTAGAGGCATTCAATCACCATCGAGTTTGCTGCAATTTTGGTACAGAGATTTTTATAAGAATTTACAAATTTCGATCACGATCGAATGCCATAATTGCCCCCAGGTGTTATTTATATCTATACTAGCTTGTGCCCGTGACTTCGTCTGCGTAGTTATCGGGATAAAAGGTAGACTTTAGACTTAGTATTAACAACGAAAATAAAAATATTTACAACTCAAATAACCCGTTTAGGATGTGTTATGATGAGTTTGCCAACGACAACAAATATCCAAACATACAAACATTCACATATGTATATTATATTAGTAGGATATATAAAAGTGAATCTCTGTGTGTGTGTGTGTTTTAGCTATAGACTCCGAAACTGTAAAACCGATCGGACTCAAACTTTGGCGAGTTGTTGTACACATTTTAAGGTGTGTTATTGGGTGGCAAAAAGTGGGCGGGGCTACGCCCATAAGAAATAAGTTATCATTTTTAGCTACTTGCACATGACCGATTTTTCTAAAGCTTTGCACACATATTGAGCTGTCATGACTATGCAGTTTCGTGATTAGAAAAGTGGGCAGTGCCACGCCCACTAAAAAAGTTATAATTTTTAGCTTTTTACACTTTATATTCAATTTAAATTCAGAATGAATTTTTAATCATTAAGGGGCGTAGCGCGCCGGGCTTTTCTAGTAAAAAATAAAAATAAAATAATAAACGAAAAAATTATTCCAGTGGTGACTTTTGGCCAACCTTGTATATCATCAAGAAGAGTTTTGTATATTTATGTATATATTGAGTTAAAAATATGTAGTTTCGCATGTGTGTATGTATTTAGTAATAATTTAAACGTAATTTTTAGTATTTCGACTTAAATTTAGAAGTTGTTTGTCTGAGTAATTTTTTCCATCGTTAGTATTTCAAATGTTAGCGTTAGCGTTCAAATGTGATGTATTTGTTTTTGTGTCATTGTATGTATATTTAAATGCAAATGTTTTAAGCATACGAGTCCATTCATTTATGCAAACATACTTTACTTAATGCAATTATACTATACATAAGCATTTCGTAGTTTGTTTGGGTTTCTGGGAACGAATGTTTTGTTTTTTCTTTTTTTTGCACATTTTTCTGCGTTTTGGTACATTGTTATTGCAATGCTGGCAGAGCAATATAGTTATGTAATTGGGTCAAAATTCTTGTTTTACATAAAATCCTTGAGGGCAGATAGAATATTTCGTATACAACTTTGTGTAGATTTTTGTGTTTCTGATGTACTTTTTTTGAAGTTTTTTAGTTTTTTGCACTACTAACCATATTTTTGTTCTGGTTACCAACAAAACTTTGTTAATTTTCTTTATTTTTTGCAAAACAAAATTTTAAACTTAAAATCAACCATTTTATAAAATTTTAACTTACATTTATAATTTTTCTCTTTCTGTTTTAAATATAATTTAAATCGTTATTTTTTTTTTGCTCAAATACATACAACTAATATTTCTTAACAGAACTAGATAGAAGTGTTGTGTACAAAGATTTTACAAAAAATTACTTTTGAAACAAGGCGGAAAACTTTCAATTAGATAAAAATTATTGAAACCCCTAAAGTAATAGCCAGGGCAAAAAAAAAAAGTAAAGTAAAAACGTTAAAAACAAGTCGAAAGTATGCCCAAAGCACCAATATATTTTAACCACTCAAATTTATATAATTTTCCTGTTCTTTTACTCTCTACGTATATTTTTCATTTTTCTATGTTTCTTTGCTACGTTTATTTGTTCTAGATACTTATTGGGATGGCGAAATATTTAAAGGTATAAAATCTTTTCTTTAATGTATATAAGTTACAGCCAAACCTAAACAAGAGCGTCAAGCGTTTCTTAGTTGTAAAAAAATGTCATGCTACAATTTGTATCAATTTGTCATGTTACAATTTGTATCAAACAAACAGAAATTGCGCGGCGTCAGCACTTTGAGGAACAATATAGTTGCCATTTATATCTTTTTTAGGTCTTTCAATCAATCATTTTTATTTGTATTTGGTAAGTTTTGTTATACAACGTTAGAGAACATTACTAATTATACATTATACAACGTTGACGCTCTTGTTTGTCGTTTGTCGCTTTAGCGCTAAGCATAATGGTTCTCGTTTATATATATATGATTGTTTGATTAACTCAAGAGTATTCCACAATGGAACAATAAGTGTATTTCACAATAGAACAATAAGAGTATTCAAGGAAAACAAACTTGTTGTTCGATTAACGTCAGCACCTAGTGCCTTAATCCAACGGTGGCTTTACCACTGGGTTGGGTCCTTGACACTTACCAAAGTCCCTGTCATCATATTATGCAATTTAATTCATGTCCAAAGTAGCAATTTTACCTACAATAATTTTTCGTTTAAATGCATCTTGCTTAGGACTGTTTTTTTTTCTACAAAGCTATAGATTATTCAACAACAGAACCAGATGTGCATTCGGAAAGAAGCCGAATAATTCAGCAAGTAACTAATTTTGTTACTAATTGTTTGGCAATAGCATCCCGAGACATTTATGTTTATCCGAAGTTAACAGTGCCGCCACTGTACTGTAAGTATCAGTCATTAACCCATCATTCTCTATTTCTGTTAACAAGGAAACAGATATTAACTATTTCGCATCTTTTTTTCGCTTGGGAGTAACCACAGCTACCACGTTCTTTCCAAAGAGACCACACCAATAATAAGACAAGCTCTAGGGGATAACTAATTCCTTGGTACTTGCTAAGTCTCTGGTCAGCCTAGAATAAATTCTCCCAAATTATGGCTTCAAGAAGCTAGAGTTGTTGGTCTCACATTTCAATCCTGTACTTACAATACACCTTGGCCTGGGAGTGACCAAAAGGAAACATGTCCCCGGGGAGAACTCAACAAGGACAGTAAAAATGTCTATTGAAGCCGAAAGTTTTCTTCAGCATGAAATAAAATAGAATACCAGTAATTTCAGTCTTCTGTATTCTGGTGTCAATGAATTATCTCAACTGTTGATATATTGTCTTGCACCTGGTCATTCCGACAGATATTGGGTAGCCTATTTCTACGCTGCCCTCCGATACGTTCATTTTTTATGCCTTCTAAGCTAGTTCATTGCTTTTCATTCGCAATACGTGACCTAGCCAACGTAGTAGTTGATTTTTATGCATCTGACTGTATGAATGTCTGCGTGTAGCTGGTACAGCTCGTGTTTCATTCTAAAACCGAATCCATCATCGCTACGCATAGAGTCATAATTCTGGTGGTTCACTTTTCTCTCACACATTATTATCCATTGTGTGTATGGGATCACAATCTATCCTACGCCAACTCACCACACGATTGTGAAAAAGGGCGGCAGGTTTAGGCGTTAACTGTCAATTCTTTTAATGAAATTTAAATTTTTTCTGTTTTCATTAGTAATATTTGCTGTCGTTTTGTTGAAATTTTTAATACTACATTAGACTTAATTTTTTTATGTTAAGCAGTACTAAAATAAATAACTGTAACTGTAGTTGAGCACGTATGTATATATTTTTGTAGAAGGTTAAGTGCCACGCCCACCTCATATACAACGTAACTTTATATTATCGCATATTTTCAAAACTATAAATGCGAGAGTATCCAAAAGTTAATTTTTAAGAGTCTAAAAGTCAACCAAATCTTGCTGACCCAAGCAAGGAGTATATGTTAATTTCCTAATGATTAGAATTCTAAAGTTGTATACCATTAATTTTTTCTTAGTTCGAAATCGAAAGTAGTATCAAATAACAAATTCTAAATTTATGTGTCACATATCTGACAAAATAACCATAAAATGTCGTTTGCTTACATGGCTTATCTTTTACTACAGGCATGCAGGGGGAAAGAAAAACAATTTTTAAAGCATAGTTTATTCTTTTGATAAGTAGTAGTGTTGACAGGCATAAAATAAACAATTCAAATATTTTAATAATAACTTAACCCCTCCAAAACGATTAAGCTAAATCCGCGCCTGTACTAAATGCCTTTGACACAATCAATACAATTAACAGCTGTATTAATTTGATACTTAACATTACATGTGATGTCCTTCACAGTTAAATTTCATATTTATTCCGGCGTATGACCGTCCTAGCTTCATTTAAAAAAATTTAATTCCTTTAAAGCGCATAAAAAATATTTTCCTCTTTTTATACTTTTAAATGGATAAAATGTTTCCACTTTTGAGTTTTTTTTTATTTTATTTAATGGCAACAGGCAATTTAACAGAAAAGTATTAAAAAAAACTTTTCTCTTTTTCTAGAAAAGGCACTGCAAACTTCTTACCTTGTGAGTGGATAACTGCAACAAAAAAGAAAAGTTTCATATTTGAACTTCAATAGTCCTTATAATATCGAAAGGTTTACTTCACAATTTATATAATTTTGTAATTTTTATGTATTTATTTTACGCGAAAAGTTGTAAATACGATTAAGTAACACAAAAGAACTTACCATCAGATTGTTGTATAAGTAAAACAACAATGTTCATTCCTAAGATAAAAAAAATATAGAAGAAAAACACAATTTATCTAAAGTTTTAAGCTGTAGCGTTGGGCTCAGAGTAATAACAAATGACTTTTTTTACATGCAAAGGAGAAAAAAAGAAGATAAACAAAAGTTAAGGGTTAAAATTGAAGTAAAACTTTTTTTTATTAAGTTTTTTTATTTCTTGTCAAATTTGCCTATTGAGAATAGTAAAGTTTGATTTATGGCATACATTCAAAATGGTAATATGAACGGGTGGAATGAATAAATAGAATATATTTACCCTAAATAAAGTAAATATTATTTTTTTATAAGGAATGTATTGAGACATTAAGTTGAAAATCGAAGGCCTATGATTATAATCATTATTTTAGGATTTGACTGTCTTTTAAGGTCAACTAACCGTAAAATTTTAACAAATTGATGGTTACGATCGCCGTTTGACACGTTGACATACACATCTTCCGAATCAATCTCTTTACTATCTTGAAACAATCAATCATATAACATGGTGCGTTAATGATCTTTAATCACCGTAACGTGAGCTCCGGCTTCATTCAGAAATAAGGTTCGGTAATGCCAACTGGGTGTAAGCCGCACCATCTGTATTTTTCTGAATGGAATAGAGTCTGTTGTCTGTTATGAAGGATTAATTTTTAACATAAATTTACATAATATATTATCGTTAAGAAAACGTCATTGACGTAGCTACACTTTTTTCTTGGGGAAGCAAAATTTTAAACCGAAATTCAGTGGGGTGCAAGCAGAGAAGCAAGCCGTATCGGCGCGGCTGCCGGCTAGCCGCTTAGTCGATTTTTTATTTAAGTCGCGCCGGCTGACCGGCGGCTCAGTTTGAAGCCGATTTTACATACTTGAAATTTGATTTATTTCTTCTGTTAGAAATGAATCATAGGTCACTGCAAAAAATATATCCGAATACTATCACAAAATTAGTTTTGATAAAAACTAAAAACCAAAGCACATTTATTCAACAGGTTGTCTTGTTTCGTCAGCTGATTATTTTGTTCTTCACTCATTGAATTAACATACATGCCTTGCTTTCTTTTGATTTATTTATTCGACATTCAACTAGTTTTTTTACAGTTTTCTGCTTTTGTCGATTACAGATATTTGGTATTATCAATAACTCTTTAATTGTATGAAATTTTTAAGAATTATTAAATTGCTTTTTTTCGATTTTTTGAATTTTTTTCAATCAAAATTTAAAATATAAAAATACAAAAAATTGGTATTGGTGCAAAGTGAAATATATTTTCAAGACTTAAAATCAATAGTGCAAAAAGATTTATTCTTAATGACTTTCTAAATGTAAAATAATTTATCATTAATGAAGTATTTTAAAATGAATAAAATATGTAAAATATCTTAAAGGATTAATGTAAACAAACATCTTCAACTTATGAAACATTGGTCTCTTTTTACCAAATAGGAGTGATTTCTATGCACTTATAAAAATCAAATGGCGTTCATTAATATATTCAAAAATGACACGCTAATGTAACATGTAGTTCTGCAAAATCACGGGGTACTTTCGCAATAATTTCAATTAATCGTTTTACAATTATATTTCGTATTTAGATTTTTTGTGATATTTTTGACTTTTTCGACAAAATTAAATATTTTTTATTAAATTGTTAAAAAATATAAAAAAACAATTCGGCTGAGTCAAATATTTTTTTCAGCTGATAAAAGACCCGGCGCAGAGCCGATTAGCCGCCGCCGCCAAAGATTTTTGCTTTTAAGCCGCCGCCGAAATTTTTCAATCGCCTTGCTTCTCTGGGTGCAAGGCCTTAGTTACGCCAATAACGTATGTCAATTTGTCCGTCGACTTCCTCTTTCTTTTTTTTCATATCTTTACCATAAAAATCAAAATTTTTAAGCCTTAGGATAACTTAGAAGCACGTTTGTTACCATTTGTAGATATGTCATGCCTATAGGGGATACTCGTAAAATCTTTAATAAACTTATAGGCAAACATTTTATATAAACAAATATTTTTTCAATATATTCTAAGATATTGGGTATACAAGTTAATAATGTCGACTGTTTTGCTTGAAAAATTAATTTATTTTTAAAACAAAATGAATTGATGCACTATTTGAAGTATAGTCAATCGGTAGATACTTCTTTTTCATATTTTTTTGTAGCATATGTATTCTGTGCCAAAACAACTACTACAGATTTAAGGTAAAAAATGAATCATGAAGATGCAAGGTCTGGGCTATAAGACAGGTGATCCAGAACTTCCCATCTACTGTTTTAAAAATAGTTTTTGACCGGTTTTGTGACCGAACTTTGTCATGATGGTCGAATATTTTGGTCGTTTTTCGTTGATTGCTCTTTCCAAACGAATCTTAACTAAAGCAGAAAACGAAAATTATTTCTTGGATAAACTTAAGTCGGAAACTAAAGAGATATAAGCACAAAAATACAACTGCGTTAGTGTTGCTGGCTGACACTACTAAATGGCGCACAATGAAATTATATATATATATATGGGCCAATCTAGTTATTAAAAATGTTTCCATTTCAACTGTTGTCAAATAAAAAGTATTGTAAAATTTAAAAATCTAAGAAATAAAGCAAAATCGCGTTTAACATAAAATTTATAATTCAGTCTAAGCTTTGATTTGGTCGCTATACATATCAATGTACATGATGGCTAAGAGTATTATCGGACACGGCTGAATATAGCATTCTTACTTGTTTAAACTAAGTTCAGAATTTTCCAAAATATTATACATAAATTGCTTACTGGTTTTTAAATGGCGTCAGCTTAATCAAAATACTCACTCTTAGTTGCAAAAAATTCAACAGTTTCCAATCTTTGCTTCAGTGTAAGTCTAGTTACGATAATTTTTCAAGCCCAACTAACTTTAAAATATACAAGAACTTTAATATCAATTTTTACACAAAAATTATTGGCAATTTAAAGTTTCCAGATATCAAAAATAAATACTCGAGGAAATAAGATTAAGGAGACCTCATTACCTGGCCTAAAAATAAGATTATTTCTTTTTAACTTTTTTATAATTAAAGTAATTTCTCCTGAATATCAACATATTATTTAATAAGTTTCTTATTTTTACAACATTTTATTGAAATAACATAAATATTAAAAGTTCTGAAAATCGAAAATATATTTCGATTATGTATGCGAAATCTTAAAGTACAAAACCATGCACACCTACAGTTGTATGAACATATTATTTATTTTCCCTTAAGTTTCTTCAACACTTTGCGATTTTAGTTGGTGTTAAATGTCCCAAACTTAAAGCAAGTTTTTATCGCCAATATGTATATATACAAAAATTTCTCTTAATAGGATTTCAATACAATTTAAGAATTTTTCAATTAATAACCCAAATCAAAGTATAAAAAGAAATAGAAAAAAATAAAATGAAATGAACGGATTTACTCACTTAGAAACAAACTAATAACTAATACTTAGTTTTTATTGTTTTATGCTGCCACAAATACTCATACAACTATAAATCACTAGGGGTAGCATATGCTGTCAGAAATTTGAGAACTAAATCGACGCCAGCCCACAATACTAAAGCCTAATAATAGAAGCACTTGAAATCCAATTATTATGTGGAGTCACAATGTCTAATGTCTGCTTATAAACACTCAAACATATCCGCTTTTTACACACATACATGTTCAAATACGTATGTAGACATGTGTGATTCTAGTGTATGTTAAACCAACAAGAGTGTATTCCTAAATTCTTGTATTCAAGAAAATCATGTATTTTGATATGTTTATTTGACAAGGGTCAAGCCAATATATTAGTTAAGGGAATATGAAGAAAAATTTCATATACTAAACATTCTTATAGGAGTAAAAACGCTTACTAAATGAGGATTTAATGGAAATGGTTAAGTGAAGGAAGCATTATGCCACTTTGGGCACCAACATTTTTCTTTATCATTTTAGTTATAAAAATTAGTGAAAATTCTTTTGTGTTGTCTTTTTTAACTGTAACAAAATAATAGATATAAAAATACGACAGTGCTTTTGTTAAATATTACGTGAATGTAAATAAAGGGTCCGCAAAATAATTTTTTTTTTTTTTTTGAAAATGCTATATAAAAAAGTGTAGCTTCGGCTGTGTGGCACGTAGCGCTATCCTGTTGAAACCACATGTTTCCAATATCCTCCTCTTCAATTTTTGTGAACAAAAATTCGTTCAACATGGCCCGATAACGATCGCCATTGACTACGGCCACTCCTAGCTCATTTTCGAAGAAAAATGGCCCAATTATGCCTCTGGACCAAAATCCGCACCAAGCACTGACTCGTTTTGGGTGTATCGACTTTCCAATGTATGCGTGCGGGTTTTCTGTTCCCCAAATGCGACAATTTTGCTTGTTTACATACCCGCCAAGATCAAAATGAGCTTCATCTGAAAAGATGATTTTTTTGCAAAATCGGCCTAAGTAATGTCGCAATAATTCCTAGCGTTGTTCAAGCGTATTCACAACCATATTCGTTCAGCGGAAGGATAAAACTAATTATCTGTCAAATCAGACATGATCTAATTGTCACCCTTCACGAAATAAGGACTAAATAGTTGAAAAAAAGTTAGATAGCGGACCCTTAAAATACTTAATCTTTTGCAGCAAGGTACTTGGGAATTAAAACCAAGTAATAGTGATATACTCGGACATGCCGAATGTGATAATACCCTTTACCATCATATACATAGGTATAAAGACCACATCACAGTTTAGCCAAGACTAAAGATTTTATGCTATACGCCATTATGAACTTTTACAGATTAAACTTCTTTGTACTAGTCAAGTCCTTTCCTTCATTGTGTTACAGACGCCATCTTAAATTTTAAAATTTTCGAATAGTTTACTGTATTTTCTACAATCCTTTTTATTTGGCAACAACATTGTGTGGGAGAAAAGAGGGTACATTTTAATATATCTGATATGACCCATATAAAAATTTGCTGACCGCCTTTATGTAGTAGCGGCCATCAAGGATTTTAAATTTTTTATAGTTCAACTTACAACCTCCTATTATATTCTGTATCATCTATTAACATACAGTTTTAGTTTATTTACTTGTGAACCTAACTTCTGTTGTATCGGTGAATGCTAGCATTGCTAATTGTTAAATAATAATATTAAATATAAGATTGTCTCAAAGACCAAACTTACCTTAAATTGAAAAAAAAAAATAAATTTTGGACTTAGAAATGTTTTATAAGATCAGAGATTTTTTATTTATTAAAACTGATTTATTTATTTTTTATTATTATTATTTTTATTATTTATCCTAGAAATGCAAATTTCCTTTTATGTTGCACACTTCTGAAACTTAAATCGTTCGCTGCCTAAATACGCACACCCATATAGTTTTCTGTAACAGCCGTACCTAAATGAGAGCGTCCAGCGCATGGCGTTAAATTTTTGCCGGTGTGTTTTACTATTTTAACAAATACAAAATACATGCAAAACTCATACGCTTGACGCCCAACGCTCTTACTTAGATATAACACTGAGTACCCAGCGGTAAAAAGTACGGATACATTGGCCTTGTAAAAGGCCTTTTTTATACTTATTTATCAAACACAAATACTTCGATACCCATTACATAGTCATTTATTTTAAAAAAGGGTTTAGATATAGTACTTCCTCTTTTACAATTGGGGATTCTAAAAAAAGGACAGAAGGCACCCTTAGAACTACTTGTGTGAAGACCTTTCAAAAGACTTTCTGATTTGTAAATTTTAACAAAAAATTAGCTTTTTTTTATTTTGTTAGGCGCTTTATAAATATTTTATGAATATTTTTTAATTTTTTTCTGTTTTGAGCTCAGCGCTAGTAAACTTAGTCCTTAGGAAATTAAATACAACTAAATGTTTAATGTTTTTTGTTCCTTTATTTTTTTATAATTTTTTTGTTCATTTGGTTTTATTAACGGTTTCAATATTTTTCATTACAATTATAAATGTTTTTCTTTTCTTTTAAAACAAAGGGGAGTTATAATGATTTTGGGAAGGAGATAAGTCTAGAATGCTTATAGGGACGGTTAGAGTAAAATGAGATCAAAGTTTTAAAAGGTGTTAAATCAGCTTTCAGAAGGCCTTAAATATAAAAAACCTGATGGCCTTTACCACTGGGTATTTACTGTCCAGGACCAACACAACCATGCACCATATAATAAGTGTAAAAAAAATAACATGAGTAGGACAAGAAAAGTAGCGTATAATGGCAACGGAGAATATACTAAAAGAAGTTCAAATGGAATACTGTGAGTAAAAGAAATGTTCCTGTGCAAACTGACATTTATATTATTTTGGAAGAGAAGGGTAGAGCATTTTGACACTATTGAATTTTATTTGCCCAGTCACTTAAATACATTTCGTAAGGTTGTCACATATATTTGACTTTTTGAAAGCCTACACAATGACAAAAAAAAAAAATACTGAAAACAAAACTAAAACATTTTTTTTTACTAAATCCTTCTCAAGGGATTTGCGTATTTTAAAACAATACTGACCAACTAACACTTATACATGCAGAGTTGGTGCGATTATTATCCAGCCTAGTGAGCACAACTGATTACTAAAGGATGTGTGTTTATGAGAGAGTGTTTGTGTGTGTGTGCATAAGTATGTAGTTAACATTGACATGTTGGTATACAGTTTAAACTTTACTCGTATTCATATGGTTGTGAACCAAAATGAACAATACTTGTCGCAACCAGTTGGACAGACAGACGTTTATATAAACGTATGTGTAGTACTTGTACAACTAGTAGTTTTTGTATGCAAGGCAAAACCCTATGAAGAGAAATTTGAATGGCTAATGGGTATTTTTTTTATTTTTGCTTTGGCCCAAATTATGCCAAATTGATTTATTTGCCAAAAGGGACATTCATCTAACTAAATATTTGACCATACAAACGGCTAAACAAATAAATGTCAAGTGTTTATTGTTTTGTTATTATTATTGCTTTTGTTGTTAGTGTTGGTGTCATTTTTGTTTTCCTTGTTACTGCAGTAATAAATAAGTATTTAATTTTGTTAGACAAAAAAAAAAAAATAGAAAAATATAAATAAATGCACTAAATACGTGGCGATAGTTTGGAAATAAACACAAACTTTTGTCGTTTATTACTAAACTTTTACTTTCAATATGTATGTATACACACCGTATTATTGTTCTAAAACTCGCATGTATATTTAATGTACAAGTAATTCATAGAGTATAAATAACTTAATTACTAGCCATCTCATTTACTACCGGTAAAACGCTCTAAGTAAAGGGTATGTCAAAAATGGATGGTCAATTTTAAAATATGCTAATATTTTTAATATGAATTTCGTTTTAATTTAAACCTATGTATTTATTTTTTGATGTGCGAGGAAAATGACTTAAGTTCAAAATTGCAGTTTGAGTTTTTGATAGGGTGTCACTTGCCGGCCAATCGAGGCCACTTAAGGGACTTTCTCGCTTTCAATTGTGGGATATTGTTTCTGACCTAACTAAACACTGTGTCTTAGGAGTACATGCCAGGAGATTTAATCTATCTTTTATTGACTTAAGCACAAGTTATCGTGACGACGAGGAGATTGAGACTGTGCAACACCTTCTCTTCCATTGCGCAGCTCGACCGAACTTAAAGCCCTGCATTTGGGGCAAAGTTTTCTTTACGTTCTACCAAGTATATCTCATGCTGATGTTAGGAAAGTATGCTTGTTTTTTCGTACGTCGGATTGGTTTTAGATGGTCGGACCGTGTTTTATTCTCTGGCTATAGAAAGTACCAGATAAACTCTACATCTAATGTATCAAGTATCACAAAGTTATTGATCCAAATGTGATGGTATTTTAAGATCATCAATCTGTTTAGCATAACCTTATTTAGGGTTTTACTAAATTTTCAACAAATTAAGTCTAGCGCAACTGCTTTTAGTCCTTAGTATTTGCTATTTAGATAATTAAACAAAAAGTGCAGTTTTTGACAAAAGACCTTTTTGCCTAAATATAAAGAATGATATGTTGACATTATAACAATCGGTCGACTATAGATTATTTGCAATTCATAGGAAATAAAATGTTTCGCACAATTTTGTCGCTACTTAACGTTTTAATTATTTGTACCTGTTGCTTAATCCTACAATTTCACGAAGGTTTAGAGGAAAATCGCATATTCATATATGAATACGTCAGAGATCTATAACTCAAAAACTAGGCGTTTCCGAGACTTTACAATTTATATTTTTCTTATAATTTTTCAATTCTATAACTTTTTTTTTATTTTGAAGGTGCGTTGGTAAACTAGATTTAAGCTGAATAAATTGCATGTTTGTAATTAAAATTTTTTATCACATTATAAATCATTGTTCGCGTTCTTCAAAACCCAAATATTTTTTTCCAGCAATGAATGACATGTTTTGCGATTATTACCATCAAACGCACTTACCATGTTAAAAAAATTACTGTTTATAAAACCTGAAAAATTCCTTTAGTTGCAATTACTTAACTCTATTGAAGCTTGAATAAAGAAAAAAAATATAAAAATGTCCCTCAGCGTTTTAATCATACGGAAAATTGTAATTTTACCGTAATGACGTCTTAAGAAAAATCAGCGGAAACCGTGCTTTCGCGTTAAGAAAAAAGAAAACAAAATTATGTTAAACCAAAACACTACTAATCCTTGAAGATTTCCTAAATAAATCACTAAAAGTGCAGGAAATTCAACGGAAACCGAACGATAAAATGGCGCGCACAAGCTAAATGTTTAAATACTAACTCATCCATACATACTCATACCAAACATTCAAATACATTGCTTGACTCGGCAAAATATTGTGACAATCTAACAATGGGTCTTAAATGTGTAATCAACATTTAAGAAGGACACTCTTACAAAAAAGAGGAACAAATAAAAAAATGTCTCCCATGAAATGTCATAATCATAACATTTATTATGCCAACAAACACACAACTCCCGCTATGGGCACGCTTAAGCAAATACTCACAGATACTAATACTACGAAATGTAACAATAGAAAATAAAATCAAGAATGGTAAATATTTAGCGAAGAGTATACAAAGAGGAACTTCAGGGCTAAAGTTGGTAAAACTGTTTGTTATGCGGTTAAAAGTTAGTAAAATATGCGTTTTTTTTTTGGGTGTTAGATATGAATTGCATTTTTTGCGATCGATTTGAATTAACTACGACCACTTGTCTTCGACGACAAAGGAATATGAATATGAGCTATATCGTGCTAACAACAGCTATACAGACAGACGTTTGTTATCAGATCTTCTTAAAATTATCTAAGAATACAAAAAATATATACTTCATGTGCTACACGAGAGATAAGAAAGTTTTGTATACATAAAATAGTAATTTTTTTCTGCAATTTTTACCTTAAGAATGAGACAACCTCAATGAGTAACAACTTAAATATATGTAATGAAAGAAATCAATAATGTTAAATTTTTAAATTAAAATATTTAAATAGAGATATATATCTGTTTTGATATAAAAATAAGACAAAAGGACTTATAATGGTCTAAACACAGGGTCAAGAGTATTTAGAATTGAAAAATTCATATTTTGGAGTAAACGTATCATCATATCCCTTACAGAGTTGCGATTATACCATCAAAGTGTATGTAATGCGACTAAATGAGTAATAGATTTTGGACCGAGGTAATGGTGGGGGATATGCATTTTGTCATTCCGTTTGTAACACATCAAAATATCCATTTTGGACCCCATAAAATATATATTTTCAGGGTTCAATTTTATGATGTTCTAGCTATGTTCGTCCGTCTGTCCGTTTGTTGAAAGCGCGATAGAGCTCGCATCGAAAAAGCTAGGCTGCTCAAACTTTGCTAGAATGTTTCTTATACACAAGGTTTGTTTGGTATTGAAAATGTGCTAAATCGATATATTAGGAAGAGAGTTATAGCTCATAGTGCAAGAGTAGATCAAAAAAGCCATGTCCTTTCAACATCAAATAAAATGCAATTATGTCTAAACGCATTGACGTAGAGCGATAGGCCGGTAGGTAGGTAGGTAGGTAGGTAGGTAAGGCTGGTGCAAAGTTACCCTCACACCTTCACTCGGAGACCATTACGGTACATTGTGACGCCTTAATAGAGATAAGAATAGAATAAGAATAGAAATATTTAGGATAGAAGAGAAAGAGAAGCAGACAATTCCAGAGTCTCCGGCGGGAATCGAACCCGCAACTCCCGAACAACTGACTTATCCTTTACTGACTAGTCCACAGGGGCATTCGACGTAGAGCGATAAAATTTCGAAAATATATTTCCTAAAAAAAAAACAATATGTGTAATAAAACTAACAAAAATAGATAAATGATTATGAAAAATTGCTATTTGATCAAAAGACTTGCAATAACGAAAAGTAAAGGTGACATGCCTACTTTAAAGACCACTTCCTATATAATGATTTTTCTCAAATTTATGAATCAACGTTGTGGAAGAATAAAGGAAAATATATCTGAGTTGAGCTCATAGCTCATGTCTGATTTGACAGATAATTAGTTTTGTCCTTCCGCTGAACGAATATGGTTGTGTATAGACTTGAACAACGCTAGGAAATATTCCGACATTACTTTGGCCGATTTTGCAAAAAAAAAAAAAATCATATTTTCAGATGAAGCTCATTTCGATCTTGGCGGATATGTAATCAAGCAAAATTGTTACATTTGGGGCACAGAAAACCAGCACGCATACATTGAAAAGCCGATACACCCAAAACGAGTCACTGTTTGGTGCGGTTTTGGGTCCAGAGGCATAATTGAGCAAGTTTTTGAAAATGAGCAAGCAGTGGCCGTTACAGTCAATGGCGATCGTTATCGGGCCATGTTGAACGAATTTTTGCTCACAAAAATTGAGGAGAGGGATATTGCCACACAGCCGAAGCTACAATTTTTTTTATAGCATTTTCAAAAAAAAAAAGTGTTATTTGGCGTACCTTTTTTTTGTACTATAAAAGAACACAAAATCGACGGTGGGTATAAATCATTCGGCACAGCTGATTATAGTGCTCTTAATTGTTGTGTCTTTATTTGGACTTTTCATTTTGCATAAAAATGTTTAGTGGAAATGCTTTAATATATTGTTTTATGTTCAGTCATTAACATAACTAGGCAAGTCTCGAGGGTGCAATGGCCCAATAATAGTTTCCATAGCGTTCCGTATTACCTGTTTAGGTGGACGATTTTGCGCATTGTTCTGTAAGTTTGGTGATTAGAAATCAAAATTTTGAATATATTACCACCTTCACCAAATAATGTAAACAAATTTATATATGTATATTATTATCTAATGGGCTTTTCTATTTCACAATTAAGCACAGTTGACAGTGAAGAGTACAATTCATATATCAAAAATATCTTGCCTACATAATCATAGTTAAAACAAATTTCTTATAGGAAAAAGAAAGTAAGTTCAACCTGATCATATGATACCCTACGGTAGCAGTTGTATATATTTAAGTAATAAGTTTACAAGTTATTCGTAATCCTATTGATAATACCGGTTAAAGTTGTTTGCTCGTTTTTATCAGCAGAAGTTATTAACTTTAAGACTCTTATCATCTATTATCCCATCTAAATAATGTAATTTTTATTAAACGAATAACTTCTTAACCAATACTCCGCTAATATCTTGCTTTTGCAACGCATTTGCAATTATGTTTATTGCTTAAAGTGCAGTGTTAAAAATTTTTAATAAAAATAAAAAAACAGTAAAATATTTTTACAACATAAAGATCTGTTTCAAGGCGTGTATTTTTAATATTTTAATGCCACATAAACAAATATTTTTTTATTACTTTTGAGAAATCAACCAATTGAAAGATAATTTAGAAAGCAAAAAACAAAAAATTAGAAAAAAACAAAATAACACAGAATTAAGGCGAAATTGTTCTTTTGGGTAAATAAGTAGGAATACCAATATGTACATAAAAACATAATTTAATTTATTTTTGTATTGCTTGTTTGGGACTGGTGATGGGTTAAAAGGCTTCTGTCAACGATATACCACAAAAACTTTTGCGTTTGTTTTGGCTTAAATTGTGGCAAACATCAACCCACAAAATTTTAATGTTAGTCAATAGCACTCAAAATTCTAAGCTATTCAAAGCGATAATTTACTAGAGTTTATGTATCTACTTTATCATTACTAAACAACTCCCTGAACATATTAATTCTCTATTAGAGAACGAAAAGTTTAAAGAATGTACATTAAATAAAAAGCATTGTTTATATGAAAATAAAAAGAGGAAACTTTTTCTGGCAAATGTTACGCGTACAAAATGAAGCGTAGATAATATAAATAATATTGTAAAAGAAACATGAATGTTTACGAAGCATAATCAACAAAACAAAATTTTATCAATAGTAATTATCGAGTAATCAGATCTTCAGGATAATTATGGTTTTTCAATATTGTACTTACTTGTTTGTATCCACACAGATTCATACCAACCATTCTAACGAACTTCAAGTGGCCGATATAAGTTAGTATTTATTTGGTATTCAAACGATAATTCAATCTAAGAAATGTTCAAGGGTAATAACAAATTCTGTGGAGAAATGGTCATGCATATCTTAAAAAGAAAATGCTGTGAGGATTAACTGTTTGTTGTTTATTTTAAGCTTTGTAACAAGTAAGTGTTATATATTCGGCTATGTTAAAAATATACTCATTAGTGGAGTTATTATACATATGTATGCTTTATGTGAGTATTTTCTACTTGTATCCAAGTTGGTACGTGCCAATTATTATAAACTTTAGTTAATACAATGAAAGTAAAGTTTGTAATTAGCCTTGTATTTAACATAACTAGATTTGAAGGATATAGAAATTAAAGTGAGCGTACTTTTTCCTATTGCTGAACAATATCTGTTTTAAGTATAATTCAACTAAGTTTTTTGATTTGAATTTCGAAACTTTTTTGTCCATGTTATTTTCTATAATCCTGCTTTGTATCTGCTAAAATATAGATTTCTTATAACACCGTGCAACAATAATCATATTTTCCCACGGACGTGAAAAATTCAAAATGTTTATTATTCAACAGACTAAATGTAGTAACCCTACGTTTACGATTTTTCTGTAAAAGGGGATTAAACCTTTAAGTTTTGACTTTCAAGTTTCAATACTTTCACTTCTACATATGCTTATAAAATTTCTTTCCAGTCCACTATAGGAGATTTTTTCTACCTTTTTTTGGCCAAAATTAATAACAGCCGATTTGAACGATTTTTTGAATTTGACTTTTGGTGAGCACTTAAGAGAGAGGAAGTGACCGAAAAAGTATTTCATACACTCAGAAAAAACATATGTAAATTTAACTAAAAAATTAACAAATAATTAATTTTAAGAAGGGGTTACGGGTTCTAGGTTCCCTCATCCAATATTTTTTTAGATCTTTGATGGATAACCTGGTTTTCTCAACTGCTTTTTTCTAAAAAAAAATTCGAGTGTACACTTACCTTTCGAATATAACAGTAAAAATTAATTTTACCAATTTAATTAAGTAACAAACAAAGTTATGTTTAAAAAGGATCTTATTCATTCCGTCCACCACTCTCCATTTCTTCATCTTCGCTTTCGGGATTTTCTTCGTCTGTTTGAGAATGTTCTACAAAATTTTGCTCCTCTCACCTCAGTTATTCGATCACTTCTGGTGGAATCTTTAATTTCACTGGGCTTGATGCGTTTGTTCAACGAAATGTTGGAAATTGGTGGATCTCGATTAAAAACATCCGTCAAGTTATTTAAAAAAAAGATTTTCAAAAACTTTAAAATTTCTGGAACTATTACGCCCTCTTATATTCATATCGGCACAATCACTCTCAGAAATGTATGACGTATGGGCGTAAATATCGGCTCTTTTGTCAATTTCGTTGTATTTCTCTAGCCATATCAAAATATATATCTAAAAGTGAAACTCTGTCTGTGCTATAGACTCCGAAACTGTAAAATCGATCGTACTCAAACTTTGGCAAGTTGTTGTACACATTCCAGGGAGTGTTTACGGGTGGAAAAAAGTGGGCGGGGCCACGACCATAAAAAATTAGTTATCATTTTTACCTACTTTCACTTGACCGATTTTTCTGAAACTTTGCACACATATTGAGCTGTCATGACTTTATAATTTCGTGATAAGAAAAGTGGGTGGGCCACGCCCATAAAAAAGTTTTAATTTTGAGGTACTTGCACTGGACTGATTTTTCTGAAATTTTGCACACATATTAAGCTGTCATGATTATATAATTTCGTGATTAGAAAATTGGGCAGTGCCACGCCCATAAAAAAAAGTTATAATTTTCAGCTACTTGAACTTTACCGATTTTCCTAAAACTTTGCACACACACATTGAACTGTCATGGCTATATATTTTCGTGATTATAAAAGTGGGCAGAGCCACGCCCATATAAAAAGCTATAGTTTTGAGGTCCTTGCTCTGGACCGATTTTTGTGAAACTATGCACACATATTGAGTAATCGTGACTATACAATTTGTTGATAAGAAATGAGAGCAGTGCCACGCCCATTAAAAAAAATTATAATTTTTAGCTTTTTGCACTTGATATTAAATTTAAATTCAGAATGCATTTTTATTTATTAAGGGTCGTAGCAACGCGAGCCGGGCCTTTCCAGTACTAAATAATTCCGAATTTGACACGCAGTAGTCACCTGAAAAAAAATTTTTTTTATAAACTCGCAAAAAATTCGCAGATGAAATATATTTAATTTAGAAGATAGTTGATTGTTTTAGAGAACTATTATGATATTATGTCTAACATGTGTTTTAATATTTTTGTAAGTCTATATAAAATTCTAATTCATAATTCCATTGTTCATTATAAGGTCACTCTAATTTTTCCAATTTAATCGATTTTATAAATGAGTTTACTAACATTTTGCTATAGAATGTAAAGGCACATAACTTCGGCATTAATTTTCATTTTTAAATTTTTCAAAAATTTAAGTTTTTGTTATGAAAAATTTTTTTTAAAAAATGTCACAAAATTCACTGCACTTAAAGGCATTCTGATAACTGGTTTAGAAATCGTAATCAAAACAACTGTTCAAGTAACAGAAATTAATTTTTTTTAAAAAATTTAATAAACTATGTTTACTTTGTTAAATTTTTTATTATTTTTTTATAGAAAAAACATAAATAAAATAAACTTTGCAAAAATTCAAATTTTTACTTATGGCCAAAAAAGGGGGTAAATTTCTTATAGTGCAGTCGTGTGTTTTTCTTTATATTCATCAAAATAGCTAAATGCAATTAATAGTTAGTTTTTCTTTAAGGATGTTATTTTGTTATATTTGGCCGCTGAATGTGATAATATGCTTCACCATCATGTGCATCATTTGATACAGATATTGTGGAAATTTAAAAGGACAAAGCCGTAATTGCCCCTATATCCGCTATTTTACCTAGAACGATATCTAGGATTTTAACTTATTTCTAACTTACCTTATTCTACTGGTCAAGCCCTTTTATTTGACACTTTGATTAAAACAACCACCTTAAACATTTTTAAATACTAGCTTTACCTAGATATAAATTTATTGTACGATTATTTATAGTGATGGCAGTCATTTCTTAAGTTCTTTATAGTGTATCATATTTTTCTAGTCATGCCCGTTCATTTGATTCTGTCGGTAGTCTTGAAATTAAAAAAATAAATAATTTTTGTTTATAAATTTTGCTGATATCTCAGCTAGTTTCAAGCCGATTTGTACACGCAGAAAATAGAAAATCACATTCATTGCTAATCGAATGGTTAAGTTCCTGCAATCGAACTTTTCATTTGTGAATATAATATTTCTATTAAAAGAATCATAATTTATTAGTGCTGACTACATATTTTATTTCGAAACGAAATTCTGTAGATATAACCGTAAAATTCTACTATCATAACTAAACTATGCGATTGGTGACACAAACGATACTGTTTTCTTTGTGTGAGTTATTCTTAGGAAAAAATTTCAAGACGATGTCATGTAATTTGGTTTCTTTAACGTATCCAACAAATAAAGTAGGAGCTTTAGGAACCTGATACATTTAAAAAAAATAATAAATTTTCCAAATTATTTATGCCTATAACTTTGCCGATTAGTAACCGATCTATTTAAATCTTTTTTACGAGGGGCTCCAAAAGTGTATAAAGTATTTTTAAAAATAAACAAAGCTTTATAAACCCTTGCCACTACAGATTAGGGTACAAAAAGATAAATACTTTAAAGTTGGGTGCAGCCTTTTTTACATCTTCCAATTTTAATAATTTTTAAATTAAGCGTATGTTAACAATGCGATTAGTGGTCAAATACAAAGTGACGAAAAATTAATCATCTTAACCTTAGCTTTGCGAATGGCGATTTGCGTCAATCATATTTGTGAACTAGACATCTGCAGCTTACAAACAGGCAAACAATCCGCCAGAGCGTAGAATAATTGTGTCGATTTTGTTAACTAATAATCGGTCGCTGGTGTTAGCTTAGCGTGAATGTGGTCGTAGATTTTTTAATCTGTCGCGCTAACTGGACAAACATTACGCCACTTAACTGCTTGACTCGAACAGACTGGAACCACAACAGATCTGTCAGGGCGTGGCCGGCACCAGACTGGTTGTTCTGTCGAGAATATCGTAGCTGTGGCTGATGTTGCTAAGAACAAAGAAACATCAACTAGACGTCGTGCTATGCAATTGGGCGTTACCATCGAATTTTAATTAAAGACCTACACTTGTTCCCATACAAAGTGCAAGCAGTGCAACAGATAATGCCTCCTGACCATCATTCACGTGTGAATTACTATAGATCAATCCTCAATCTCGATAGCGAAGAGGACGCTTTCGACTCGAAAATAATCATAAGCGACGAAGCACCCGACTTCATCATCACAAACTTCTTTCTTTGGGCTACTTTAAGTCGCAGGTTTAATTCAACAAGCTACAGACAATCACAGCCCTTAAGGAGAATATTCGACGGAAATGCCAAAGATTGATAAAAGTTATGCAAATTCGGTAAAACGGGAACAACTGTGTATCAACACCGGAGGCAGCCAGTTGGCTGATATCATATTTTCCAATTAACAGAAATTGGAAATGTTTTATTTGGTAAAAAAAATTTTGTTATTCAAAAATAAAATTTGATGATAATTTTGAGCCACCTTCTAGAAGCTTTAAGAGTTGTTTCACTTGATTACTATTTTAGCAATGATGTTTAATCTTCTTGATACACAAAATTAAATTTTCACATTATTAACATATGAGGGCTGGCAAGTTCCTATATTATTATCAAAATAATTACGTAATTATTTAAGTAGTAAGTTTACATGCAAATTTTTATAAAAACAGTTAATCTCAAATTTAAAAAACTAAAAAAATTTAAATGCATAATTATAAGTGTGCTCTTAGTTAAAACTCTAGATTACTTAATGAGCGAGACGTTTAAATAAGATCTTGACTGTATTTGTGTTTTTTCACACGTTTTAAAAAACCTTCCTCTGGCAATGTTGTTTGCTTTTATTTAGCCTAAACTTATGCTTTAAAAACCATTTTTATTCAAAGCATGTATACTTACACAGAAATAAATCAAAAGATTGATGATG
The DNA here is from genome assembly GCA_941918925.1 of Phyto melanocephala. Taxonomy (NCBI): domain Eukaryota; kingdom Metazoa; phylum Arthropoda; class Insecta; order Diptera; family Rhinophoridae; genus Phyto; species Phyto melanocephala. The sequence continues at coordinate 103,895,283 of OW799235.1, read as the reverse complement.
TGTGACGAATACCAAACGTATGAATTGTGCGTATAAAAACATATTTCTCAATAAGGTCGACAAAAATAAATTGAAATTGATAAGTTCAAAATAAAATTTTTATATAAATATTTAATAACATATTAAAGTTTCATTTAAAAACACTGGTACAATTATGGTGTGAAAACAGTTGAGAATTTGATTAAAATATTTTTATGCACAAATGAACAAAGTTTACGATTTAAAAGCCAAACCAAAGAAGTGAATCCTACTGCAGGCAAATTGTTTATTAAGTAGCATAGGCAAAGAAGAGTCACGTACATTTGTATAAACAAAAAAAAAAAAAAAACAGATATAAATTAAGATTAAAAAGTTTTTATTTTTCAATATCTAATTTTATATATTTTTGTAGCTTTAGAGTAAACCTAGTTGAACAAAAATCATTTTATAAGTTCATTGTATTACCAAAATTATAATAACGGTATTCACGTAAATTATTCAAAACAATTTAGAATAAATGAAAGTCACAAATTTATGTACAATAAATTATAAGAGTCATCGTAAAGACAAAACAAATAAAATATTTTTTTATATTAATTAAACAAAAACATAAAATTAATTATTAATAAAAATGATTAAAAAAATCATAACTTTTTGTAATGAAGGAAATGTTATTAACTTTTTATAAATTCTTCTTACAACTTTACAAAAATATTCATGTTCTGTATTTCGTGTTTCACGTTAATAAGTGTTAAGTTACCCATTTTCGCCAACTACAGACGTTTTGTTTTCTGTAAAAAATATTACGTTCTTTTTTTAATAATAAATGATTTTTTGTACAGAATTTTAATCTTGTTACGAATAAATTAAGTACCATTTTAAAGATATTAGAAAAGTCTAAATTTTTTTTGAAACTGTGTATATAATATGTGTTACCTCTTCGTATAACTCTGTTAATGTATTTTTGTGTAAAACTTGTAAAAGTTTTATATTTCCAATTTAATTTGATACAGTATATTTATTCCCTACAAAAACTAGAAAAAGTCTTGCTCTTCCTATCCATATCGCCAGTCTTTCGAATAAGTATTTTACTAATGACTTGATTTATCGTGTGATATATAACACTTATTTTTAAAAAAATTTGCACACACAATACAATTTCTTATTGCGTAATTTGTTAGAAGCTCTTTAGAGTTTAACACACTTAAGGTATAAGTACAATAATAATGTCTCTGACAGTAGCGACGAAGCATTTTATTAGAAAACTGATGTCTTCTTATAAATGATCTCTGATTTCTTATTTCAAATTATTATCAGAATGAGTTAAATTTACAAAATCCTGCTACTTAATAGGAGCTCTAGCTACTATGAATTCGTACACCAGTTATTCTTTCGCTCTTTAGTACTAAACGGCAGAATAAAGATTTAATTATGTTAATTACAACGACAAGCTTATACTTTTCCGAAAGTTTATTTATTTCCTCTAAATTGATTTAGAAATATTCTTCAATTCTGTATCAAAATGTTAAAAAAATTAAGTAAACTAAAAGGCCTTTATTATTTTCTATCTAATACCCAGTGTGCTTCGCCACCCCCATCGTAATGAAATAAAAATTTTATAGTTCAAAAATATATTTATTTTGCAAGTGCCACGCCTACTATTATTAAATCAACCATTTCTTATTCAAATAATCATATAGACGTCAAAGTGTCTCTTGCAAAATTTTGGTACTCTAACTATTATCGCTTCCCAGATATACGAATTTTTGTATTTAATTCATATAACAGGTGCCACGCCCACTATTAATAAAGCATCCATTTCTTATCAAAATAGTCATATAGATGTCAAAGCTTCTCGTGCAAAATTTGGGTACTCTAACTATTATCGCTTCCCAGACATACGAACTTTTGTATTTAATTAATATGACAAGTGCCACGCCCACTATTACTAAATCAACCATTTCTTATTCAAATAATCATATAGACGTCAAAGTGTCTCTTGCAAAATTTGGGTACTCTAACTATTATCGCTTCCCAGATATACGAATTTTTGTATTTAATTCATATGACAGGTGCCACGCCCACTATTACTAAAGCATCCATTCCTTATCAAAATAGTCATATAGATGTCAAAGCTTCTTGTGCAAAATTTTCGTACTCTAACTGTTATCGCTTCCCAGATATACGAACTTTTGTATTTAATTGCTATGAGAGCTGCCACGCCCACTATTTCTAATGTACCCATTTTTTCCAGAAATGTTTATTTGGGTGTCATAAATGCTCTTGCAAAATTTTAGTACTCTAATCGATATCGTTTTCCAAATATACGAAATTTAGTATTTAATTCATGTGGCCACGCCTACTATTGAAAGTCCGCCCATTTTTTAACCCAAATGTTTGTGTGGATGTCAAAGCTTACGGTACTTAATTTGAAGACTCTAGCTGCATTAACTTTCGTGATTTAATACTTATTCTTTAATAAGGCGTGGCACCCGCCCACTTACAATTTCAAACCAAAATATAGCCTATAGTTCCTTCCTGACATACAGAAAAATTCTGTGAAAACTTCAAGGAAAGCGGTCCAGCCGTTTAACCGTCTATAAAGCACAAACAAACACACATTGATTTTGATATACATATATATAATAATAATATAATAATATATAATTGCGCCCAAGCTAAATAAAAAAATCAAAATGTAAACCAAAATTTTGTATGTACCGTTACAATAAGAGAATAGGAATGTAAAGCAGCAAAAAAAAGAAAACTTTTCCACTTTATTTTATTTTTTATCATTTTTAAAAAATGGCACGTGGTATACCTGTTTGTGAGCAAATTCGAATTTTAATCGTCGATAAATTCAAATTGGGAATGACATATGGGCAGATATCGACCGAGCTTAAAATCCCAAGATCTACAACACAAAGTATTGTTAGAAAATATGAAATAGGTGGAACTTTCAGCAATAATGTTTTAAACAGAGGCCGGACTACCAGAATAAGTCATAGCGATAAAAGAGCTTTAGCAAATATCATTAAACTAAATCATCGAAGCACTTTTCTAGATCTAGCCTTAAAGTGGACTGAAGCAATTGGATAACCGTAAAACGTAAGTGGACTCGGCTAAAAATAAAACCATTGGGTTAATTTTTTATAAAGTAAGTTAAAGATTAACCCGGTATTTCGAAATCAACTTTATAATTTATATAATTTGTTCAGGCTAAAGAAAAGCCATTGCTTACCGCGTTTCAAATTATAAAACGCCTATTATGGGCTAAAGAGAGACGCTCTTGGGTAAAACTTTAGCGACGAATACAAACTTAATGAATGTGTTGGTGATCCAAGAAAACGGGTAATACGAACAAGCACCGAGACATACAACAAAGATTGCTTAAAGTGTATAGTCAAGTTTTCAGCTAGCGTTAAGGTATGGGGATGAACGTCCTCAAAATGTGTCGTAAATGCAGACAAATGTATAAAAATCCTGCAGGAAAATCTGATACCATCGGTATCGAAACTATCAGACTGTGGGGAGTATATATTTCAACAGGATGGTGCTTCTTCCCATACTGCTAAAAAAAACGAAAAAGTGGCTTGAAGAAAATGTAAACGTGGTCCTGGATTGGCCATCCTTAAGTCCAGACCTTAATCCAATAGAAAATTTGTAGGCTATTATGAAAAGAAAACTTCGAAATGAACCCCAACGGACTGTTGACGGGTTAAAGTCCAAAATTCAGGAAATTTGGGACTCGATAACCCCAGAAGGCTGCCAAAAACTAGTCAGCACTATGCCGAAGCGGGTCAGGACCATTTTAAAAAGCAAAGGCAAAGGCGTAACACAATTCTAACTATGAAAATTTTTGACTGTATCAACTAATAGTGATCACAATAAAAAAAACGTCCTTTTTTTATATGTAACTTTTTCAATGTATGTCTAAAGACAATGAAATAATAAAATATACATTTTTTGTGTCATTATAGTTCCGAAAATATACATATTTTATAGCACATTGATGAAAGATTTATTTTTAAGATTACTTTAAATTTAATAAAGTTTTTTTTTAAAAAAAAAAAAAAAAAGAAAAAAAGTTTACCCTAAAGTACAAAACATATATATTTATATCCTTCACAGTGAGTGTAAGGGTGTATATAGGTTTTTAATTTCGTGTGAAATTTCTACAATTTTCGTTTCCGACCCTATAAAGTATATATTTTCTGGAAGCTCATGAATAGCGAAGGCATTGTCCGTCTGTCCGTGTGCATGTTGAAATCAACTTTTTGAAGCCCCCAGACGTTCCCCAGACCCATGTAAGGCACCAAAATGTTTGGGAGCAGATCGGTACTGAAAATCAGAAAAATAGCTCTATAAACAACTGATTTATGATGAAAAAACCTAGACCACCTTGTCTTTTTACACCAATACAAACTGGAGAACGTAGGTTCGAATCCCAGTTAAGACAAGCAAATAAATGTTATTTTTTTAAATACATGCATACATACATAAACTTAATTTATAATTTAATAATAGGAAGTTTTTAAGCGAATAACGTGATTTTGAAGATAATGACATATATACATATGTATGTATGTGCGTATTTCATATTAAGGAGATTAATGGTGTTAATGCATGAATACACGTTTTAAAGGATATTTAACATTCGGCACGGCCAAATATATCACTCTTACTTGTTAATAATATAATACTTCTCTGTATTTCAAATAAATATTTTTAATTTCCAGATTTTTTGAAATAATATAATAATTTCGAATAATTCCGATTTTTTTTTCTAATAATCATGGGGTTAGATGCAAAATTTTAAGTAGTGAAGAACTACTTCTTGGCATAGCTCTTAACAAATTGTTAATTTGGTACCAAACTTGACTTAATAAGTGTAAGATATTTTAGAAAGAAAACAGTTAAAATCATTTTTCCTAAAAAGCAAACGGCATTATATACATAAGTAAATACCGTGAATATAATCAATTTAACTTTGATAATTTTTTTATAGGATATATATTTTTTCTACACAGTCCATATACATTTATATTCAATATGCAATGATTTCAACATTTTTGTCTCTAAGCATTAGCTTACACATACAAACTACATATCAAATTTCTCTTAGCATTCAATAGAATCAACTTGAAAATAGTAATAATGATTCTTAATTTGATTTTATTCATCATATCGAAAAATTGTAAATATCATTCCCCAGGTCGTTAACTGAATATGCTGCTGGAATAATTTCATTATCATCACACACTTTTTATTTTATTTTACTTCATCATTCGTATATATTTCTTCCTTTTTTTAGAATTCCATTGAATGAGAATTTACTTTACAAAAATCAATATAGTCTTAATGTTGGAATCATCTAAAAGAAATTCCAAATGAAAGTAGTTTGAATTTACAAATAACTATACATAAGTACGTATGCATATATCGTAGTGTATAATAATAAGTCTGTACGTAGTTTGTACGTGCATATTAAGATAGATTTTATAACTAAAAAATAAAAAAGCCAAGTAGTTGTTGCCGGTAGGTAGGTACATGTTGTATATACATGGAGGTCATTCTTCCATACAACGTTTAAAAAAAGAAATAAAAAATGTATTACAGATATTCCCAGATATACATACAGAACTACTTGTAGCTTACACTAGCATTACAACGGATGTTATTGCTGCTTCAGTTACAACTATAGCCAACATCATGCTATATACATACAGAAGCTGTGCTTACCATCTTCTTCCAGCTATTTTAAGAATATATTTGCATATTTATTGAATTGAAAATATATTAACAAACAACAAAAGGAAAAATAATACAAATACTAAAAACCAAACCCAAAAGCATAATTTTTAAACTAGTTGGAGGCCGCATTATACGTTAAAGAATACAAAATATAATAATAAAACTATGAAACAAGAAATAATTATTTTTTGTTCCAGAACTCAGAAGATGTCCTCTATTTATAAACTGATTTGTATTGGTATAACGAAAATAGGGTTTCGGTAGCATAGGATATATAGTTTTGATAGAAGATATAGTGCTTGTAGATATTTAATTAATATTTTTCTACATCATGAGTATCAAGAAAGGCTTAATTTAAACTTTTCTTTTGCATATAAACAGTAAGGGACATTGTTGTTATGCTGACTGGCCACAACAGATTTGGCAATGAGACTACTCTATAATGACTTCTATAGAATTTTTTTGACGCAGAGGAGTAGAAGGCTACATAGCACTGTCCCGAATTGCAGATTTACACAATTGAGCAGGATCCTTAATAGCTTCTTTATATATAAAATTCACTATCAGAGATGAAGCGAAACTTTCAGGCGTGTGTATGTGTGTTCGTAAATCGCCATGTTCCTCATAATGAAGTATTGCCTAATTAGCAAATGATTACAATTGGAAGCAGTTTTACTAGACTTAAGTTATTGATAACAAATGAAAGAGAGAAAAAATTGGTTAAAACTCATTTAGAAATTTAAACTGTAATTTTTTGACCTAAAATCGTTTTGCCTAATGTAATAGAATTGTTGAACTGCACATATGACGAACAAAAATATATTCAAAATATATAGAGTAACGACTAAAAACCAAATACTACTGTACAATAATTGCCGTATTCAAAAAATATTTAGGTTTTATAAAAGGCTTAATTGATAGATGTTGTACAAAAATTTTTTAAATAATGTGCTGTTTTTACAAGCCGATTGAGTGATTGTCTTGGACGATTTATGTGTATTTTGTTATTGTAACAAAAAAAATTACACATAAATCGTCTAAGACAATCATTCAATCGGCTTGTAAAAACAGCACATAAGGCTTCAATAAATCTAAAATATGTTTTTTGAATACGACAGTAAGAATAAAAGTTCGTAAATACATTAGTACATATGCATATACATAGATACATCCACATATACCAACAAATATAAATACGTATGTACATATTTGGGAGGTATTTAGTGTAGTGGTAGTTGCTGAAACTGTGCTAACTGATGTTATTATTATTATTGTTATTGCAGTAACAATTCGTATTTGAACAAAAGCACTAAAAATAGTAAAAGTTTTCAAAAAGAAATTGTTGACTAAATTTGTTTTGCTAAAAAAGAACAATAGAAAAAAGTAATTTAATATGCAAATATTAATAACAGCAAAGAGAAATAGTAACACAATGTTTTGATAAATGAATTAAAATTTGTGTTGAGAATAAGTTTGTGGGTTAGAAAAGAAATTAAATTAAAATATATTAATTTTATACAAAACTTGTGTTCAATGAATTTTTTAAGAATATTTTAATATTTTATTTGTATTATATCTGTTTTAAGAATTAGCAACATCCTTGAAGAAATTTTTGATATCATAATTTTTCCCTGGAAGAGTTTTTTTACCGAACCGACGACGCCTGACCAAACGCTATTTTGTCCTTGGGAATTTTTTACCTCACACCTGTATTATTTAAGGCCACTTTAGACTATAATACAAGTCGTATGAAATGCCGCACTCAAGAAAATGAGAGCAAAAGTATAATGTAAGTTTTTTTGCGTTTACACTATTAGTGTGAAGTAGAATCAAAGTAGAATGATTTAGAAAAAAAAACAAACTAAGAATCTTATTAACACAACAAATTAAAACCGCGAGTACAAAAAATAAAAAAATCTTCTTTTATATTAAATAAGGTGTTTTGCATTTTGTACAAAGATAAAATTATAGTTTTGTTCTTTTTATTTTGTTTTTAAATGTGTTTGATGAATGAAACATTTTATGGTGTTTATAATTCTGTGTAACAAAATCAAAATATATACATGTTGTTTTTCTAATAGTTATATAAATACTAGCACCCCCTTAATGTGTTTGCCAATGCATACATTAAAATACACCTCTGATCTAATGAAATGCTCCATTTTTTAAAATGATTTATAAAATGAAAAAATACTTTATGCTTGACAAAATTTCATTCGTACTTGCTCTCATTATTTCTTCTACTGGTTACAATTTGCTTTTACACTATTCTACTTTGATTATTCTACATGAATTTTTGACATGTCGTACGACTTATATTATAGTCTAAACTGGCCTTTAAGTGTACCGTTCGTATAACTATTGTATTATGAAATTTGGATTTATCTGACTGTAAGCTTTTAAAGTCAAAAGTTTAAGAATTTAATAATATTTTTATTTTCATATTTTTTAATTTCTTTTCAGATAATATACATACATAAAAACATGGATAATAAATAATGGAGAGATTCACAACTGTACAAAGAACCAGAATAATAGAATTCAATTACTTAAACCATCGATCAATCGACATGTTAACGTCAGAATTTCTACCTTTGAAGCAATAGCTAATCGCTTAGTAGATTAACACTACCAATATAACACAGTAAGCAATTTCCAGTGCGAAGTAGATCATATTCGGACTATTCGGACTGGAGAAAATATTGAACGTGTAGAGCAAAGTGTTAACGTCTACCAGAAGGCTTTCGACTCACCTAGAAATGGCTCATACGTCACTACGGTAAATATTAAAACAAGTGCTTTTTCCATTTAAGATGGAATTGGTGCAATAATTAAAACTCGCAAATGATTGATAACGACTAAAGTCTGCAGTCCAGCGTTAAGAGTCGGACAGAAATTAAATAAACTTTATGGAAAATCCACTATGAGTGATGGAGATCATTTGAATGACTTTGAACGGCTTACCTATAAATTATCCTATGGCTGAAAATTTGTTATTTTTGTGGTCAAAATATGGGAAAAAACAAAGACAGTCGTGTTTATTTGCTCATATCTCAGAAAATTATGGGGAGATTGTGCCAAGTTTCATTAATTGTCGGATATTTCCAAAAGATTGATACCATACACAGATCTGAGACACATATCGTTGCCCATAAAAGTTGATTTCAACCAACACACGGACAGACTGTCAGACTGTTAGAGCTTAATCGACTCCTCTATTTATAAGCTTTCAGAAAATATTTATCTATTTATAAACTTTCAGAAAATATATACTTTATGCGGTCGGAAATGAAAATTGTAGAAATGACAAACGGAATGACAAAGTTTGTGCACCACCATGAGAATATCTATTTATATATCTTTTGATAAATAATACTTTTGGCAGCCAATAAAAAAAAAAATCTAATATTTTATTTAAAGCTATATCCGCTTATTGCATATCATGCATTAATAATATTTTTTTTCATTTCTACTTTTTTTCCAATTAAATTTCGACGACTAATTGGAGGTTTCTCCAACTAACCCTTAGAAGGCAATTTATAATAATTTTTTAAAGCGGTGAAAAAACTGTTTTCACGAAAAATTACTAAAAATAACTTAATAAGAACAAACCTTAAAATGTTTACTATAATTTATCAAAATTACTTTTCATAAAAATTACACCCAAAAACTTATGTTTACAAATTTAAACGTTTTAAAGTAAAAATACTTATATTCAACTAATAAAATAAATATCTTTAAAGTATTATTGCATTATTGGTGAGTTGATAATAAACAATAAATTTATAGACAAATTGTTGTGGAGGGAGACGCACACACAAGTATAAAATAAGGTTCCTATAAATTTTTAAACTTTCAGATAATAGATTTGTAAATGAAAAATTGCAGCATCAGTAAAATAAATATATTTAATGAAGACTTAATGGCTTAAACATTAAAAACGATGATCATCATTTACTTAATGATATTTATCAATAAAAATTCATCTTTGACAAATAAATACATGTGGAATATGTATGTGTGTGTATATTGTTAACTTGCAGACACATATGTTTGTGTGTATACATACATATATGCCAACACACATCGTAGTATATAAGGAAAGAGAAAGTGCCCCTAGCAAGTTTTAGTTGTAACTTGAATCGAAGAAATAATAAAAAAAAGTGTAAAGAATGTCAATTTATTGTGATTATAACTTGAACGTTTTTATTTTTATGTGAATATAAAAAGAAAAGAAAAAAAAAACACAAACTTTTTGTAGAAACTTTTGCTTTTCTTTAAGTTGTAACTCACGCCTGACCAGAGTTTAACAACAAATTGCCCAAACTCACTAACACACACTCGCACAGACACAGTAAATACATGTTTTTTTTACAAAACGCTTTCCCTTCCTGTGCTCGTCCGTGTCTCATCAATTTTGTGGGTTAGGCTGAATTCAATGATATTTTTATTTTTATTTTTTTCAATTTTATTTATTTTCTTCTTACCATGCGTCGTGATAATATTGACCATTGAAAGTAAAAGCGGAATTATAGTGAATATAGATGGATTTTTGTTTCTGTATCTAGATGAACATATGTATGAGCTTGTATGTGCATCTGTTTTTGTACACGTATTTTGTGTGATAAACAACTTTTTCTTTTTATTGATTCTTGAATGCTCACTTTTTATTGAGTGCTTGATTAGTTTGATATGTACCTATAGTTACAGCATACAAATGTGAGTTTGACTTTTATCTTCACGATTTCGTTAACAACAAGTTTTATGAGAACTAATTGTATTCGTTTATTTGCTATATTTAAGACCAACATTATAGTTCTTATTTATGTAGGACGCAATTATTAGTTCATAAAAAACCATTTAACCTAACCACCTTTAATATTGTATATAAATGTAAGAATTTTTTATGTTATTCAGCAGATTTTATTTATATTTAGTTTATAGAAAATAATAAATTATTAAATGTCCAATAAACAACCTCGTAAAAACGCCCTTGAATGTCTTACATATATTTTGAGACAAAACTAGAATTATCTGTTCGCAGAAAACAAGATAGAGTTTTCAAAACCGGTTTCCAAATATTTTGAATAATCGGTGTTTTTATATTTTGTGTTTTTATATTTCAAGCATGTTTTAAAATTTGTCAGTTTGCGAATTATTCAAAAAACCGGTTTTTATGTCTTTATTTATTCGAAAACATCAAATAGTTTGGTTCGCTAAAATGCATATGCCCATGTATGTACATATGAACCACTTTGGAAGTACAATTTTTAAACTCTTTTTAGAAATTACTTTCGCATCCAACATTCTCCAGAATATTGCAACTATTCTTTTACAGTTTGAGCAGAGTATATTTTGTATGGCGAAGTTGTTTGAGAAATGTCCATCCGTTTTTATTTAATTGAAATTTACTTTTAAGGAACGGAAAAGGGTGCACAGACCTAGATGCAGCATAAATCGTTTTAAAATATTAGGGAATAAACTGGTACTGTAATCCAGCACAATCGCTCTGTAACAAAGTAAGTAAAAATAGCTGTCTCTGTGATGTTTGAAAAAACCGGTTATTTGAACTAATTTTACGTGTAAAAACAAAAACTGGCTTATTAAAAATTAAAGTTTATGGAATTATTCGAAAAATGATTATTCTTATATGCCGAATATTTCTCTACTTTTAAACAAGATCTAATAAAACATGAGCATACAAAGTTAAAGAGTATCTTAAATAAATTTATAAAAAATCACATCTTACAGATGAAAGAAAAGAGGAGGAGTTAAATCTATGAGTCTTGCATAACGGATTGAATGTTTAAACCTGAATGTGTTCAAGCTTATTATGTGGGCCTTTATAAACTAGGCAATGTTGGTAAGGGTTAAGAGAGGTGTTGGCATAAATAAGAACGAAGCGCCAGGCGAACTTGAAAATATGGATCTGTATTTCTATTGTCCAGAGACTTGAGTTGCGTTAACAAGTAAGATGGTGCAAGAAAAATTTTTTAAGTTGTTTTTTTTTAAGTACCTAAGAAGGCTTGTATATTGCTTAAAGCGCATTTCTGAATGATGACAGTTTAGGAACTTAGACTTGGTACCAGTGTTGCCGTTTTCACTGCGATCGCAGTTTTTCACTGCGATTTGCCCGTCGTCACTGCGTAACTGCGTTTTTTTTAATATCACTGCGTTTTTCAGTTTTTGGTAGATTTCCTCTTTTTTTGATCAACAACGCCTTAACATGATTTACGTCAAACGTGTTTAACACGTAAGTCTGTAAAGGCTATAACACAACGAGATAAAATTGTCACCCTGTTAAAAATATAGCAGCTAGATGGCAACATTTTCTGCTGTTACGTTACGTTTCAGTTGACTGTATAGGTCTTGAATTAAAATGTCAAAAATCCCGTTAGAAGGGCAAAAAAGTGTTAAAAAAGTAAAAAAAAAATTCCTTTTTTTTTGTCTAAACGAAAACGAAATTTTTTTATTTCTCGTCACTGCGTTTTTTTGTCGATTTCACTGCGAAAAAATGTTGGTCGGCGGCAACACTGCTAGGTACCATTATTTTAAGCTAACTAACTGTATTGGTGACAGGGTGTGGAAATATTAAATCTCATTAGACCAGTACAAAGATAGAGGATGATGATTATTCCCAAAAACGTCTAAGTAAGACTGAGACAGTGCGAATATTCAGCACTGGTTGGCAACAGTTTAAGCAACACACTTTGAAGTTAATATAAACAATTACGCATGACACCCTGGTGGAAAAAATTTACAGTTTGAAGTATCTAGAAGCGCATAGCCAGTGTCTTAAGAAATTCATGGATAGCATACGAGAACCTGAAGTCACTGGAAAATAAAAAATCTTCTCATTTGGTTGTTGTTTTATTTTACTATTATTACAAAATATTTATTTAATTATATACAAAATATGTCAATATCCTGCATATTTATAATAAATTTTAAAATCTGATTACCACATTACCACAAACAAGTCATAATCATGTTATTGGTATATTAATGTAAATATACTGCCAAAAGCTTTTAGCATAATATCATCATTGCTTTCTAAAATAGAATATGTTTTAATTTTTAAATATTATATTTGGGATTACTAATAGACAAATAAGTGCAAATTTTGAATCGTTTAAAAAAATCCACACAATAATATATGAAGGACCATAAAATAATAAATTTTTTAAACATTTTGAACAGTGAAGTATTTAGTAGAAATCAATGTTCAAAAAATAAAGAAACTTTCTTTCGATTACGCTTGAACATATGTATGTTTGTAGGTGTGCGTTTCGATGGGAATTTGTATTAAAGGGTGGTCCAACCATAACACACGATGTTAGTTGTAAGTCATACCTTAATGTTAAAGTTTTTTTTAGTTTAAGGTCTAACTTAGTTTGAAATTTCTTTTATTCAGTGTTTGACAAATTTAGCCATAGAGAGGTATACAATTGAGTTGAGCGTTAAGATTATTGAAGCTGTATACGAAAATGGGCGTTAAAATCAAAATGCATTTCATGCACTTTTTAATATTTTTGGTCAGTATATCGACCAAATACATATGTCTGCCACCAAAAGAAATGTTAGCAAATTTCAGCAAACCGGGTCTTTTGCAAATAAAAGAACTCCTGTGCATGCTGGCATAGTTCGTTCTGCAAAAAAATTGCGGTTATTCCCGATAGTGTGGCAAAAGAGCTGTTAACCAAATGTCTTCGTAGTGCCGAAGAAATAAAGATTTCACGGATATCACTGATGCAAATTTTGAATAAAGATTTGAATTTGGACTCTTACAAGGTTCAGTTGAATTAAGAGCTAAAGACTATTAACCATTTTAAGCATCGTCAATACGCCGAGTGGTTGGTTGAACAGACAGAGGTGAAAGGTGACTTTGCAAAGAAATCATTTTCTACGACAAGACATACTTTCACCTCAGTATATCGTTAGCAGGCAGAATCGCCGCATTGAGTAATTGATAATACATGAGTGATTGTGCCGATGCACGAACATAAAGTGACTGTTTCGTGCGGTTTATGAGCTGACAGCGTCATCGGGCCTTACATCTTCGAAAAATAGGTCAGCCAAATAGTTACCGGTAATGGTGTTCCCTATCGCAATATAACAAGCTTCTTGTGACCAGAAATTAAGGATGTAAATCTTGACATTATGTGGTTCTAACAGTATGGTTGCACTTGCCACACAGCCAACGAAACAATGACTCTTCTGAGCGAGAAAGTCATGGTCATGGTCGTGATATGACATGTCGTGGTGATGTTAATTGGCCGTCATGAACATGTGATTTAACACTATTGGACTTTTTTTTTTGAGGATATTTAAAAGAAAAAGTTTACATCCATAAGCCAAGAAACATTCAAGAGTTTAAGGACGATATAATTCGACACATCAACGACATTGAACCTCAGTTATGTCTAAGTGTCATTTAAATGCGGACCGTCCTATAGAGGTATGCCACCGAAGCCGAGTCGAAAATTTGTCCAATTTCATTTTGCACATAGTTGTCACAGATCCTTCTATCATAATACAAAACATTTAATAAATTTTCTGAAAACTTTTTGTTTTATTTACAATTACCACCGTGTTTTTTGGTGGGACCACCCTTTATAAAAAAAATTAAAAAAAATTGTTGGAACATAAAGTGAAAACTTTCAATTAATAATGCCAATAATATTTTTGGCATTTAGCAACGTAGGCCCAAACGCAGCGAATATTAATTGAAAACTCTTAAATGCAAAAATGTTTGTTAAGTTGTTTATGTAAATGAGCATATAATTTAAGTTTATTCGTATGTTGATTCATAAGCATATATATTTAGCATTATAATTTTGTGTATATTCAAGCCCTTGCGGTGTTAAAAACCCAGTGGCATTTAGATATGCCATAAAGCTGTGCTTAGAATATTATTTGGTGTTAATTTCATTTTCATATACAAACCACCAAGTGTACTGTTGAACTTGTTAGCATGTATTTATACAAATTAATTTGTATGGAACGCAAATGCACAGTAAATGAACAAACATAAACACTTATACATACAAGTGGTTATTTATATGTATATTTGGTCATATTGTACAGTTAAAAATGGTACTTCTCAGTTCTAGAAAGTTGAGCTTTTAACACACGTAAATTGAATGGCCTAATTATTTATGTACGTCATATATATTTTTTTAAGAAATAAATATTAAAAATTTTAAACAATATACAAATATTTAGTATAAGTACCAATTTTAATTGCAACCCAACATTTTCCTGCCCAATCTATATATATAAAAGTGAAACTCTGTGTGTGTGTGTGTGTGTGTGTGTGTGTTAGTTATAGACTCCGAAACTGTAAAACCGATTGGGCTCAAATTTTGGTAAGTTGTTGTACACATACCAGGGAGTGTTTATGGGTGGAAAAAAGTGGGCGGGGCCACGCCCATAAAAAATTAGTTATCATTTTAAGCTACTTGCACATGACCGATTTTTCTGAAACTTTGCACACATATCGAGCTCTCATGACTAAATAATTTCGTGATTAAAAAAGTGGGCGGGGTCACGCCCATAAAAAATTTTTAATTTTGAGGTACTTGCAGTGGACGGATTTTACTGAAACTTTGCACACATATTGGGCTGTCATGACTTTATAATTTCGTGATTAGAAAAGTGGGCAGGGCCACGCCCATAAGAAATTAGTTATCAGTTTTAGCTACTTGCACTGGACCGAATTTTCTGAAACTTTGCAAACATACTGAGCTGTCATGACTTTACACTTTCGTCATTAGAAAAGTGGGCAGTGCCACGCCCATTAAAAAAAGGTATCATTTTGAGGTACTTTCACTGGACCGATTTTTCTGAAACCTTGCACACATATTGAGTTGTCATGACTATACAGTTTCGTATTTAGAAAAGTGGGCAGTGCCACGCTCATAAAGAAAAAGTTATAGTTTTTAGCCTTGCACTTGATATTCGATTAAAATTTAGAATGCGATTAAAATTCATGAAGGGGCGTAGCAACGCGCGCCGGGATTGGCTAGTATTATATAAAGACGTGAACATATAAATACATATTTCGGTACATGTTCTCACAGCAGCAATAAATACGGCACCCGATACTAGCGCCAAATGTCAATAGTTGTAAAAGTGAATGTCTATAAAAAAGCTCTTTTAAGGCAAACAAATATTTTCAAAATAAGCCAAAAGTGAAAAAAGTTTTTTTTTCTGTATTCGTACAATATGAATAAATTAGGTTTCAATTGTTACCGCAATTGCTGTGTACATGTTTGTGTCCATGCTATGGTTGTTGGTTGCTGTTGAGGATTTTGCTGCTGTTGCTTTTGTCGTCACTGACATTGTCTGTCATTGTCACGGGCCAAAATTTGTTAGCATGATAAATAAATGAACGAATGTAAAAAAGAAAAAACAAACTGTTATAATGGCTGTTGTATAAACGGATTTTTTTTTGGTTGTGCATTTTGGTATGATGTTTGTTGGTTATGGTCGCTCTTTAGCATTCATTCCTTTTGGCCGTTTTGTATGGTTTGATAGTGGTGCTCATTACGTGAATACTGTGTAATAAATTGTACGTATATATATAAAAATTTTAAGTAAATGCTTTTGCGATGTTGTAAACAGAATGTCAATGAAGTTTTTAGAATTTTTATAGAAAAAACAAAATTTATTTTATACTAGCCAAAAAAAACATAATTTAATTGATGCGCCCCTAAATCAAAATTTAATGTTTTGTTATAGCAAGCGCGGATACAGGTGAGAGGAAAATAGGATATTTCTTATCTACCCCACAAACCAAGATATATATTGTTTTATTTAATAAATAAAAGTTTGGCAGCTACAAGCAAATAATTCTTATGTTTTTACCTTCGCACGCCCAAAGACATTATATACCAAAATGGCCGAAAAAGAAAAAAAACATTTAAGCATGGTTGAAATTCGCAAGCTCATTAGAACTTATTATGCATCAGATGAAGCAAATTTTTTTGTTTAAATGACAATGATAATAATCCAGAAACATAGATACATGTTCTGACAATGGTTGGTAAAGATCGACCCCTTAAATTTTCTGTTTCGCATTTACAGCTTAAACTTAAACTTTTTGACCCTCAAGAAACTCGTTTTAGTATTTACCCACTAGATCTCAGTTCCTATTACCTAATTATGACGCTCAAATTAAAAATATTTTCCCTTTTTTATTGCTAAATCACTTATTAAATTTTTTATTAAGGTCCGTAGCCCTTAGATCAAAACATTAGTTATGGAGGAATTAAAAAAATCACTCTAATTGTAAATAAAAAATTTTTAAAAATGCAAAAAAAATTAATTTTTTGTAGAAATTGCTCTGCAAAAATACATTATATTCGAGGGTTTACGGCAATGTTTTTTTCCCCGGTACTGTCTAATGTGCATACTCCTCTTTCCATAAAGTGAAGAATTTTTCAAAGTGAAAATTAAAAATTTCACTTTTGAATATGAAATTTCATATCCGTAGTATTTTTTCTTTTTTTTTGTTATTATAAATATCAAAAATAAAATTAATTCGGACAACGTCTCTTAGATCTATTACCAATATTGTGCTAACGTTAATGAATTCTTCCACTTACTCAACTAGTGGCTTTAAAATTTTATTCTTCCTATTGTTGTGGTATAGTTGTGGGGTTCTTGTAATTTACTTTGTTGTATTGACACTAATGAGTGTATTTTTCTGTTCGTATGAACGTACCAGAAAATTAATTACTTTATGGTTGGGTATGAATTGTTTATGACTGTGTTTTAATATGCAACATACTTTTCATTTTCTTTTTTTATTTCTGGCATTTTTACTTAATTTACTGATTCTTTATAATCTAATTGAATTATGTCTCTTATTTACTCTATCAATATTTTGTATGTTTGGTGTAACACACTTGTACATATACATTTTGCTGTCATAAAACTGAAAGTCGATTCTTAATAATTTGGGAGACTGAATAGGAAACTGCACTCGGTTTTTTAAAGTTTACACTAGTTTTTGAGATTTACTATAATGTAAAATATTTAGTAAAATGATGAAAAATGTAGGTAATTCCATGACATATGCGTGTTAGCATAACTTGAAAACTGCTCACTATCAATAAAGTTTAAAAGATATTAACGATACGAAACTATACAAAAAAATTTTTAAACATATTTGCGACTCCTAATGAAGAAGTCTCTCCTATCCACATTAGGCAATCCCATTGTTCAAGGGAGCAAAAATTCATATTTCACAGCAAATTTAATCACAGCAAAGGTTTTATAAAACAAATAATTTGGTCAAAAATGCAAGTATTGGGTATTTACTTTTATTTAATAAAATTACTGGTATAATTTTTCTTTATTCAGTCACTTGTTTATATTTTGTTTACAAAACTAAAACCTAAACCTAACAAAAAAAAAAAAAAAAGAAATTAAACAATTGAAAATTAACATTGTCATTTGAAATATGAAAAGTATTGATGGAAGTAAACCATCGCAAGGAATAATTTTTTTATTTTTTTCTGTGATATTGGGAAAATAAATTACTGCATACTTGCTGAATAGTCTTTCAGCGTGAAATATGGTGCTCACTATTATGCTACCGCTTAAAAACCCTCCTCGTCACCTTAGGAAGCTATATCCACATCGGCGCTGTCTTCCCAATACCTCGAGGTGGCTCTCCCTTTCGGTCATTATACTATCACCGAATTAAAGCTTGCGACCAAGTACTTATCTGCTCTCGCCATTAGACAGAAATTATTTGTCAAGTTTGACCCTCAACTAAGTAAATCCTTTTTCTTTAACCTTAATATAATTTTGCGGTAATTTGATATTTGTGATCCTTGATAATCTTTTCCGTTACATTTTTTACAGTTAAGTCCGTTATCGGTCATGCTACCCCCATTTTGTAGAAATGCTACCTAAAATATCCATGTCCTGATAAAATCAGGATCTAAAAATAGAGCATGTGAGCGTTTGCGAATTCCTGAGTATGATCCAGAATTTTTAAGCACTACTTCCTTCTTCATCAAAATTTTTTTTATAAATAGTTAATAAAATAGATTTTCTATGAAAATTTGATTTACGAACCTTTTTTATAATTAAATTTATTTTAAGTTGTATGAATAAGATAATAATTATAAAAGAAAATCTACGAGTATGCGATTCTCTAATTAATATTCAACGATAAGAAATGTGCTTTCATTTTTTTTTTCTTTTTGTTTTGACAGCTGCTGATAATATGAAACAATTGTTTTTGTTGGCGATGAATTTGATTTATTACTAGCTTAAAAGTAACACACACACACACATACATATTACTTACTCAAAAACGTGTAATTGTTGCTACTAATTTGAAAAAATTGTCATTATATTAGGTGCGATCACTTTAGTTTTTAGGTAAGTTCGGTAAAAAAGTAGTAAACAAAAAATATTTTCGCATAAGAACAAAAATGTTTTAAAATATGGAAATGTAAAAAGCATTAATAAATTTTTTTTTGTCCAATGAAGACAATAGAAACACAACGTAAGGAAGAAAAAAAAACTAACATAAATAAAAATACCTTTGAACACAATATTCGGCTGTGCCGAATTTTTGATACCCACCAACAATTTTGTGGACTATTATAGCACAAAATTTATTATATATATCTTTCAACTAAAATATGAATTGCTTTAATTTATAACTTCGAATTGCTAGTAATTTATTTTCCTAAATTTCGTCTTACAATGAAACGTTAACGTTAAGTATTTCTGCATTAGAAGTGATATTAAAAACACTTTTTTCCTTCAATAATGCATTTTTACGTAAAGTGAAGACTTTAATTTGGTACGCAGAGGTAGTTAAAAAACTATATCAGCTTTGTGTGGGGATGGAACCTCCAACTTTTAAAATTATATAATTAATATTTGAATTCAACTTAGATAATTCGTTACAGATTTCTTTTTTTATTTATTGTCCATACAGAAATAATGTGAATATAAGATAAAGCGTTTAATTGAAGGTGGGCGTTTAAGTAGGCGTGTCACCTTAATTGCTTGGAATTATACTTATATTGACGAGAAAGATAAAGATGCAAAATTTCTTCATCACATATCTAATTGTTTCGGTTTCATGGCCTTTTAAATTTCATTAGCAGTAAATTATGTGAGAAATGGGCGTTGAAGTAGGCGTGTCAAAGTAGTTTCAGCTGATAAATTCAACTTAGTTTTTTTAATATAGAATCCATAAAGAAATCATATGAATTTGAGATAAAGCGTTATATGGGAGATGGGCGTTTATGTTTGTCCACTTTATGCCTGGAAGGTCTGATTGAAATTCGTACTCTCATATTTTTACATAAGATACTAAATTTAAAAATATATTTGACGAAGTACGCCTTGGAACCAATATATTGATTTGCCTCGACATATATATAGCATCTGAGTGGCAGTTTTATGTACATGCCTCTTGTCTTTGGAAGAACCTTCGACTAAGTCAGCAACAAAATTTTCATTTTTTTTTTTGCTATTATTATTTTTATTTTAAGGTGGTTTATTTAAATTAAGTTTGTTATAATATGTTTTGTCAAGCATACAATATAAATATATATAATTTTTTGAAACATGATTCGTTCCTGTGCTATAAATTTAAGACTCAGTCTTATTCTACAAGGAATAAAAATCATAAAATCAACTAAGTAAATAACTGTGATATTTTTTCAATAGACTGATAGAATTAAAAAAAAATATTTATAATTTTATTTTATTTTTATCACTGTCTGAAGTAAATGTGGTCTTTTGTCTGTCTTTTTTACTTCTTAAATTTTACTGAAAAAAAAAAAACTTTCTTTTAAAACTATTACCTATGGAAACTAAACTTTTCTTATTTTGAAGTTGTAATACTAGCGGTTTTTGCTATCTTTTTAAGAATGACCTATTTATGCTGGTTTAATCCTCATAAAAGGAAAATGAAAATAATAAATACTTAACTTTTCACATATAATGGTATCTCATAAAACGCTTTTTATTGTGGTAAAGAAAACTTTTAGTTAATACACAAAAAGCCCTCTTCTTATCCAACATTTACTATTATTACTGTAAGATGTAATTAAAATAGTTTAATTGAATTTTTTTTTGTTTTCACAAACACATTAAAAATCAGTTAATTAAAGATTGTTAAGAAAATATATTGTGATATATAAATATATTTTCTTAACTTTTTTTCTCTTAAGCGTACTTTATATTAAATTTTTTTCTTATAAGTTTTGTTTTATTTAGAAAGTAGACGACGTCTTTGCCTGGTTAATAATGGTTATTATTGTTGTCATCATACACACTTATTGTCGCACATAAAACTTTTAATTGATATTTGCTTGTACGAGTGCAATTTGAAAATATTTTTTGAATGAAAATAAAAACAATAGTATATATTCTAAAGTCTGCAACACCACAAAAACAATAAACACTAAAATTTCAGTTCCCACACAAGCACTTATTTCCAATACTAAGAACAGTTGGAAACTTTCAAAAGCAACGTTTGCAAAATAATATATACTAGACTTTCAAGATTTGCAAGATTTGCATGATCTGTTTACAACGAATGGTGATTTCCGCTAATGATTTTAGATATTTGTTCATATAAAGGGAGTCTCAGTAAGAATTCACTTTTAATAAAGGGTTCGCCAAGTAACTTTTTTTTTTGAAAATGCTATAATAAAGTGTAGCTTCGGCTGTGTGGCACGTAGCGCAGTTCTGTTAAAACCAAATATTGTCAATATCCTCTTCTTAAATTTTTGTGAATCAAAATTTGTTCAACATGGCCCGATAACGATCGCCATTGACTACGGCCACTCCTTGTTCATTTTCGAAGAAAAATGGGCAAATTATGCCTCTGGACCAAAATCCGCACCAAACAGTGACTCGTTTTGGGTGTCTCGGCTTTTCAATGTATGCGAGCGGGTTTTCTGTGCCCCAAATGCAATTTTGCTTGTTTACATACCCGCCAAGATCAAAATGAGCTTTATCAGAAAAGATGATTTTTTTGGCAAAATCCGCCAAAGTAATGTCGCAATATTTCCTAGCGTTGTTCAAGCGTATACACAACCATATTCATTTAGCGGAAGGACAAAACTAATTATCTGTCAAATCAGACATGAGCTATGTGTTACCATTCACGAAATAAGCACTAGTTGAAAAAAAAACGTTAGATGCCGGACCATTTATTTACTGTAATTTTTATGTGCAAGTGAAATCTCTAAAATTTTTCCGTTGCACCAATGTTTTTTCCGATTATTTAAAATGGGGCGATTTGCGAAAAAACGAAATGTAACAATTCGTCCTTCGTAAATTATTGTGTTCTATGTGACATATAAATCCTATACACATATAGAACACAATAATTTACGAACTATGAATTGTAAAGACTTATTTCAAAAAAGGTTAGCTTAGAAGGTTCGCAAGTTGCCGAGTGTAAGCCATTTGAAAAGCGTTAAAAAAATGAATATACTGTGTAAGACTCCCGTGCGTCAACACAACAGTCGGTCTCCTGACAACATCGCTGTTGCAAGCGAGAGTGTCACCGAAATCCCAAAAACGTCGATTCGCCATTAAACATAACATAAAATTTCACAAAGCACTATGTAGAAAATTTTGACATTAAGCCTTCATATTAATGCATACAAAATTCAGCTCACTGAGAAGCTAAAACAAGCACGGTGACGACAATGACAATTTTTCGAAAAAAGTCATCTCCTTCAATAAAGCGCACTTTCATCCGAATGGCTTCGTTAACACACAAAATTGTTAATTTTACAACGAGCAACTGTTTGGTGCAGATTTTAGACTGGCGGCTTAATTATGAAGACGGCTTTCATTACAGGAATATGATAACGGAGTTCTTTTGGCCTCAACCCGACGGAATGTATCTGGACGATATGTGGCTTTAGTGCATGAAACAATACATTTATTGAGCCAATGAATTCTGAACAAATTATCTCAAGAAATTCTGATTTCAACTGGTCACCAAGATCATTTGATTTAACGCCGCGCGGTTTTTGTCTTTGGATTTTCGTGAAATTTTCTTGACTTATACAATCAAAGGAAAGAGTAATTGCCTGTCATAAGACTCTTGGAAACCGTTTGATTAATAAATTATTCCATATTTAATCGAAACATGTCGTTTTTAAAATCCAATAAAAAAAATCACAACTATCTAAAACAAGTAAGAGCGTTATATTTGGCTATGCAAAATCTTTATATACCCTTCAAAATTGATACTAAATAAATACATACGAATCCGTGGGATATATAGAGGTTTTAGAAATTTGATTAAATATTTTATTGGGTCACAAATATATTCTGTAGATTTTACAAGCAGAATGAAATATATACATATATATATAGTCCTATCGCCTACATTTCTTGATCTTTTTTATTGATTATATATGATTTTTTCAAGCTTGAGATCAATTTTTTTGGTTTTTTTATAAAAAATTATTTAATATTAACAAATATTTCGCTACCAAACAATGGGTAGCTTCTTCAGGGTAAATATGTATACAAACTTTAAAAAAAAAAAAAATATTTATATAATATAATTTTTAAAGCTTATGAAAAAAAAGCATATTTTTTAAAACCACTTTTAAAAATGCTCTCGTATATACATATGTGCGGGCTTGTTAATGTGTTTGTGTATGTAAATAATTTAGTACCTCGTATGAATAGAATTGCTACTACTATATATAAACTAACCCTGTAATGTACATACTTTCAAGATAATATTAAACATTATTATTAGACTGATCCCAAATAATAGAATAAAGCACATTAATAAATATTATAAGGCTTATTGCAATACAAAACATATTGCAATTATTTAACTTAACGTTAATGCGACATACTGCTTACATAATATTTTGATTTAAAGTGGAACAGGATGGCGAATGATTTACGTTTGAACTTCCACTTTTGCAGGTTTAAAATATTTTTTTTTAACTATCCATATTCGTAAATGTCAAAGCTTTCACTAAATAAATGAAACTTCAGAAGAGAAATATTCAACAGCTAACAGCTTTGCCATAGCGAATTTTAAAAACTTATTTCGATGCAATTAAATAGTTTTAATGTTCTGTGTGCTTTGTATTATTCAACTAAAATAAAATTTAACAAGTAAGAGTGCTATATTCGGCCAAGCCGAATCTTATATACCCCTCACAACGTGTAGTCATGCAATAAAAATTGCTTGTATCATCATTCATCTCATTAATATAAAATACGTGCATACATACATACGTATATATTTCATTATGTTTATAATAGCGGAAATCACCCTTCGTTGCAAACATGGTGCAAATGTTGCAGATCTTGCAAGTCTTTTATATATTCTATTGCAAACGTTGCTTTTGAAAATTTTCAACTGTAACTGCAACTTTGCATGATCTGTTTGCAACGAAGGGTGATTTCCCCTAATGACTTTATCCGCTTAAAAACATCGCATTGTAAAATTATAAATAAAGTTTATGTTAAAACAAAAACAAAAAAAAAAATAAAAAAAATTAAAAATTTTTTTTGTCTTAACTGGGAAAATTACGTTCATCCACTTTGTGTTGTGTTTGTTTGGTGTGAAAAGACGAGGTGGTCTAGGTTTTTTTATTATATCTCAGTTGTCTATGGAGCGATTTACAATTTTTTTTTTTTCGATTTACTCATGAATATTTCTGATATTTTGGTACCTCACCACTGGTCTTGAAAATGTCTTGGTGCTTCAAAATGCTGGTTTCAACATACACACGGACAGATAGACAGACTGACAGGCGAACAGTGCTTAATTGACTTCCATATTCATAAGCCTTCAGAAAATTTGTACTTTATGGGGACGGAAATGAAAATTATAGAAATTTCACATGGAATGACAAACCTTTATAAACCCTTACACTCACTGTAAAGTGTATGAAAAAAGGAACTTTATTCGAATTATTCGAGTGAACGAAAGTCAAACAAGATTATTAATCTACGTACGAGCATCAGCGGGTTACAAAGAAATGACCAAAGGAACTATTTGCGAAATTCTGTTGTTGTTTATTTTTGTCGTAGTGTAATATCCACACACAAACAAACGTAACTATGATCCATTAAAAAGTAATACAGAAAAGCACTTACACAGAAAAAATTACTGCTTACATTTTTCTAATTAATTGACTAATTGATTTATTCTTAAATTTGGATTATATTTTAAATTACTTTAAACAATTTTTTTTATTGATATACAATTTTTTTAAAAAACTTAGAGATTTCTGTCAGTTGAAAAAAGTATATTGAAAAATAAAATAGGAAAAATTTATTTTTTTTGTCAAGAATTCTTTTTGAATCAAAGTCCTAATATAATTTGAAGGAAAGTCTTAATATAATTTTGGTTAATAAGGTGGGTAATATTAAAATAAATGGTGGTTTAGCAGATTAAAATTCTACTAAGTACATATTCAAAGAAAACGGAACAGAACTTTATTGCAGATGGGACTAAAGTCAATATTTCTTGCAGCCCGGTAAATTCTGTTGGATTCTAACCTTAAATGTAAGTAATTATTTGAGTTTCTTCCCTTCGTTTGATAAAATTTTTAATGGGTAAAATTTATTTGCGCTTAGGTCTAGGATGCACCTCCTTTATTTTTGATAATATGATATTTGGTTATGCCACCAGTTCCTAAATGTGTTATATTGTATAATGCTTTGTATTTTTCGTATTCTTTTAATATATGCAGTGTAATTCAAAATGTATGTACCTATATATTGATGTATGTTAAAAATAAATATTTAAAAAAATATGTGTATTTTTTCCGGATTCTTTTTTTAAACAGGTTAAATAATTTATATTATTGATACAGTTAATACATTATTTAAATTAATCCCAAATTCCAATTACATGAGTGATTAAATAATTTAAAATTATTTTTAAATATTAAATTATATATTAATTAATTTTTTAATACTGTTTTAATTGATATTTTTCATAACATATTTTCAATTAAAAATATTAATTTTCATTTAATTAATAGTATCATTTTGATGATTGGAGCAAAATCAAATAATATTTTAATTAATAGTATTAATTTTGTAATTGAAATTCATATTTATTTTTTTCTGTGTATAATTAAGACTACAACAGCAGCCACATCTTAAAAGTACATAAAATCAAGGACGACAAACTTTTGTTTGTGGTTTTATTCAGTTAGTTCGATTGGGTTGTAGCAATATTATAATTAATATATACTTGTGTCTACATATGTATATATGTATGTACATATGTTTGTAATTGGCTAAAGGTTGTTGCAAAAGGAAAAAAAACACATTAAAATCATTGCAAAATTAATAAAAAGAAAGAGTAAACAAACAATCTGCTAACTGAGTTTCTGATGCCATATATTTTAAATATAATAACTGCATTTTGTTAACGAAACTTTAAGTGAAAAAATGCGACATAAAACTACACAAGAACTACAAATTTATGTTATGCGTACATGTGCATTCGCACAAGTAGTTACAACAGAAATTGCAAGTTTGTCGTAGACATATATATCTGTGCACAAGAAAAAAATTGTTTGAAAAACGTTTAAACGAAATATAGTGCTAAAGTAAAATGGTTACTAGTAATTTAAGAGAAAAATTTACACTCTGCAAAACTACTAACTTTCTTGTGTGCAATCATTCTCCAGCGAAGTTTTGCTTTAGCTATTTATATACTCATACATACAAAAACAAGACGTTATAATCCCCATTTGGTATTCATGTCATACCATGTTGTCGATTTTGATTTTGTTTTAGTCAAATTTTAAGTCAACATATTATATGAACATTTGTATGTACATATATTTGTCTGCATATGCGTTAATGTACTCAAGTACTCAAAAAGTAAAACTAATTGAAAAATCAACGTTAAATTATAATTCATGCATATGACTACTGTTTTAACACGATTTCACTTTGGCTTTACAATAATATTTAGCAAATGACTTAAAATTTTTTTATATTAATTTCTTTTCTTCATTTTTTTTATAAATTAATTGACAGAAATTAATTTAACCACTTAAACGTTTAAGTATTTAATTTTATTTTTTTCACATAACAGTCGTAATAAGCTCATATGATTGCTGTTAATAATAAATTGCAATTCCTGAAGCAATTATTTTCTACCCAGCCAGCAGTCCATTTAATGATTCTTTTAAGTATTGTTAAAATATTTATTCATTTACTTATTAACATGGCTGTGCTTTTAAAAGCCAATCGCGCTTTAGGGCCATTATCACAATACTATATTATATTTAATTAAAAAGAGAAAAACATGTTGAAAAGAACCAACTGCGGTAGACTGAAATATTGAATGAAATAAATTTTTTTGTTTAAAATATTTTTGAATGAAAATGTTGTGAATAAAAATTGATTTCTTTTTATGAACAAAAAAAAAAAAAAAACACACACATATTATTTGTGAGTCTGGTGTAGTTATGATGAGACTGTTGGTCTTACAATTTAGCTACAAATAAGAAAAGTGTAATGAGTGTTTTAAATTTAATGCAATAAAGTTTCGTGAAATTTTGCGCTGTTAAAAAAAATTCGATATAAGACACACTTCTGCAACTTCTGCAAAATCTCGAACGGAGTTAATTTAATTGTATATGCAATACAGTCAATTTCTGAAAATTCTCTCATAAAAAACAATACTGGGGCGCATTGCATCCCTTATGGATGCGTATTTCTCATAGAAGAAATACGAAGTTTCTCGTAGCATTACTTAAAGATTTGGCTGAAGTATATATTCAGCACAAATCATTTAAAATACACACAGTACAATTAGAAATGTCAACTGTAATTAAAATATTAAGCAATTATCATATCTGTGAAGATTTAGCAAAACAGCTTGAGTCGAGTTTACAAAATTTTTCTTAATCATTAAAGCAAGATCATCAAGGTGCTTTGATGCACTGATCATCGTCTTTCTATGTAAAATACTTTAATAGTTAAAACGTATTTAAAAGAGTTAATTATTTTAGTTATTTCTTCTTAACTTATGTAGACACTACAAAAAATTCTAGTAAGTTTTCCCTAATCCCTTTCTTTGTGCTAGAATAAGAGATATCACAATAAAAATAATCAAATTCAATTTCATTAAATATTTAAAACTTTGAAATAAGTTCATTTGTCAAAAGGCATAATAATAATAATTATTAATTATAATTAACATATTATACCAGGCAATTATAATATAATCTCAGTATTATCATAAAACGATACCGCACATAATCTTTACGCTCTATAACTTCCTGTAAAGTTGTCCAAAATAGTTGAAAATTTGACTGATGGTAACCACAAATTGTAGGATTAAACTAGCGTGATTGTGCGTGATTGAAATAGCTTATGTCTACTTATGCAGTTATTTCTTTTGGCTACAGTACATTTAAGCATTTTTAGAATATAAACATAATATGACTCAAACTTTTTTGCGTTTAGCTATTGTACTTAACTTTTTAATTACTTATATTTTTTATAATTTCGAATAATATTATATTTGCAAAAATTTTATATTGACATACAAAATAGTTATTTTGCCGGTATCATATTGTCAACCATATAAAATAGGAGATGCAAGTCACTTATCAGGAAAGATATGGAACTTTTTGAATCTCTTTCGGGGAATCAATATAAAAATAATACAATTTAAAATCTACATTACTCTATGGCTGTGCAACGTGGAATGCAGCTACTCAAACAAAAAATCCCTTTTCAAAGTAATAGACTCTGCTACATGGGAGTAACTAGACCGATTTGGAGGGTGCAATGTCCTTCCGTAGAATTTGAAAAATTAGATATAATGCATTTCAAATAACTCAACTTAAGATAATGAAGGAAATTTTTTTATGCTTTTGTCACTCTCAGAGAAATATTTAGCTACGCTAATGCTATGGTAAAAACGAACCGGTCTCCCACAAAAATGAAATATTTAAGAAGAAATTAAAATGAGTAGGACAAACCGCCGCAGATATTTCTAGAAACTATATTGTTTCTTTTTTAAAGGTTTAGGTACAGCGGATCGTGTTGGCAAGGAATATTACAGGAAAGTGTAATGAATAAGTGTTGGCTAAAATAATCATGGAGCCATGGGTAAGCTAATTGATCGTGGCTATGGAAGGGTGGGTTACGTTGATGGGGGTGTCTCATTTCCCATCATTATGCTTAATATTGTGCAGTAGATTAGATGTATGTTGTATAGTTTTTTTTGTTAGTTTTGTTAGTAAAGCTGATAGTGATTTTTTTTACTGACGATCCTGGGGTTATGTGAATGCGGGTTAAGATTACACACCCATACTTTTTTTTGAGCTAGAGAAAGCGGTTGGGAGGGGGGGGGGGGTGTGTTGTGCTTTAATACCATGTGAGATAAGGCCATGATCATGGCAATATTAGAAAATTGCTTTATCTCTCATTTCAGTTTTGAAGAACTTTTGCATTTTACATTGATTAATAGTTTTCTTATTTTTATAATTAAGAGGTAATAATAATAAAAAAGCAAAATTCGAAAGGGAAAATCAATACTTTTCTTATTTTTATAATTAATTAATTTTTATTCTTGTGACGCACGCAGGAAAACTTTATTCAGCGAAGCCACCTGCCGCGTCCAACTGGAGGAGAAAACCCATAAGCACGGCCGCAGGCAGCAACGCAGAAAAAATTTAGTATGCGAAGCCAGATTCCAATAATAATAACATTCGGTAAAAAGAAGTCTTCTCGGAGACACTAAAGTTAAGTATTGTAATCTCGCCTCGCGTACTAAAGTTTTTCTGCATTGCGGCCTGCGGCCGTGCTTACGGGTTTTCTCCTTCAGTTGAACGCGGCAGGTGGCTTTGCTGAATAAAGCTTTCCTGCGTGCGTCACAAGAATAAAAATTAATTAATTATAAAAATAATTATAACAATATTCTGAAAAAATATGACTTTATCTCTGATTTGCGAAAAAAAAATATGACTTATGATTGGGCAATAAGGCCACTAAGGCTTTATCTCCTATTCAATTGAGCAATAAAGTCATCATAGCCTTATCTAACATGGTATTAAAGCACCCCCCGTTGCGTATCATCAAATAGCCGAAGAAGAAGTCGACCATCTCACACATGATTTAGACAAATTAACTCTGTTACGGCCCTATGCTATATACTATATATATATTTTTTTTTCAGAAAAATCATACTTTTGTTTTTTAAATCATTTAATTTTTGGACACAACCATATAAAATTTTCATCAGGGGTCAGCTTCTGATAAATTTTCATTTATTTTAGATGACTACATAAATGTAATTACTTGAAATACAATATGACTGTCGTGATCATGCTGTAACCAAGATATTTTTCTACTCAATATGCGATATTTATTTTAGTATAGTCGGGCTTGACCTATCCTAACTTTTATGCTAGTTTTATTTCCTACATTTTCTTTCATTCCTTTTGTCTTGTTTACTTGATTTTTATACCAAATTATTTTAAACATGTTGCGTGAATTTTATTTAATTATAATATACACGCCTGTTAAAAATAAATGATACGCTAGTGGGAACTTTTTTGAACTATTATCTATTATCGCACTCGTAGCTTTAGAATACCAATATTTTTGGAATGTGTGCGGCAACACAAGAGATGCGAAGTGTAAACAAATAAAGGTATCGTTATAAAAAATATAATTTTACTAGCAGAACCCGGACCGCTCTGCTGACTCCCACAATTTTTTTGCATTGTATACATTGCATATGAGGGTACCACACACCCTTCTCCCCTTTTTAGTTTCAATTAGAAAAACCGAATATCATTTACACAGAACTTTAAAGTGACAACAAAAAATCATAAAATGTAAAATGGAAAGCATTGTGTTTATGTTTGTATGGGAATATATAGGAAAATCAAAATTCAACATCTACACTGAAACCACTGGACCAATATCATGCAAATTCACATGAACCATCTACAGTCTGATATTTTGGTTGCAATCGGTCGACCTATTCCCGCAGTTAGTGGTGACATCACAGTGAACACTTCTTTTTATATATAAAGATTATGCAAAGTAAAAATCTGTTGGATCAAAGTAATAAATAAACGTATTATCTAAACACAAATTTATAGTTAAAACGAATACTTTCTACAATATTTCGAAGAACGTAGTAAGTAATCACTATTAGAAAATAAATAAAATTAATGAATTCTTTGAATAGTGTGCAGATGGGTCGAAATAAAAATTATATGTACTATGAATATCAAAGTGTTGTTGTTTAAGATAGTAAAAAAATCTTTACGATAATTTGCTAAGATCACTTCATTTTGTTCAGAAAAATATAAACAAAGATGTACGTTATAGGATCCTAAAAACCACTGCGACTCTTGATCCTCACATTATTTATATTAAAAAAATATACCCATGTAAATGATGAAGACACATTTTTCGAAACGGAAAATAATATTACCGCTTAACAAATTCGTTGGCTTTTTATTCCGGGCAGGATCGTTATAAGAGTTTCTTTAATGATAAACAAAATTTGACGACCGGTTTATAATTTGCAAATAATTACACAAATTTGACCGGATCTGACTGTGAAAAAATATCATTTTATAGAAACAAGATTAATTTGTTCGAAAACAACTCTGAAAATAATGCAGGGCGCTCTTAAGGTAAATAATTCCATATACAATTTACGAAAAAACCGTGAAGCATATCTGTAATACAGTAAAATATGTGGGTGTACCTATTTCCTTTATCAGGTATGTAAACATGTACAAATTTTGCATTTATTTACAATTAAAATGATTATTTAGTTTAGTCTTAGTAACAATCTTAATATTTTATATTTTGTACTCTATGTATTATAAACGGTATTAATTGAAAAATGTGTAAATTTTATATAGTCAAGCCTCTGTGTAGTTCGTTTCCTCTGTTAGTTTTATAAAATAATTTGTAACATCTTCACCGTTAATATTTTTTAGAGCATCTTTAACACCAATTTCAAATTCGGCAACAATCAACGCCAGATAAACATTCTCTCTCTCTCTAGCTCTTTCTTTACATACTTTGTTGTTGTTGCATAACTGCATAACACGCTATAGATAATTACAAAATCAAGACCTGAAAGATAACTGTAAAATTAACTTAACAGAAAAATATAAATAATACAACCAATAGAAACAACAAATTTTTTGTGCAACTAAATATGTATTTACAGTAAACAAAACACATTAAACAACTATGTATACAGTAAGTAACTTCTTGTGAACGTCATTATGATACTAACATAAGCTATAAGAACAACAACATACAAACCATTTATGTGATCAAGTATAAACCAAAATTTCTAAAAAACAAACCAGCAGATGGAAAGAAAGTATGTAAGATAGAACAGAAATTCAATTTTGGCCAAACAAGTGTGATGGTAACTTAAAGTACAGACGCAAGATCAGTTGCAGACATTAAGTCGTACTAAACAGTTGTGTTCAGAAACGCGACGCGGTGTGAAATTGATCAGTCAGTAACACAATAAAGAGTTAAAATTGCAGATAAAAATTTAGCCGAAAAAAAGTTAACATAAAAATTAAGAAATATTTAAAAAAAAATATATAAAATAAAATATTTATAAAAAAGGTAAAGAAAGCAGTCACATAAAATTTTGTAATATTCATAATATTATATAGAAAAATTTAAAAAAAAAAATAAATAAAGAGTTAAAAGTTGTTTGTTTGAGCCAGTCAGTAGTAACACTAAAACATTGACAGCGTTAACTGTAAACGTTTACAACAACATTTACACAAAGACCAAAACTTCAGCTAAAGCTGCAACTTTTGTAAAGCAAAAGAGGTGGATGGTTGAATTTTTAAGTGTTTGAGTACATGTTGCTTGAAGCCTGTCTAACTTGCTCGCTCAGTTATTAGCTTGGCTCTGACAGATACTTTGCAATAGCTCTGCTGCCACCTTGATACTGAAATTATTTATACTTAAATAAACATTGTGCGGTCTACTTAACACTAAAAACCGCTTAAGAAAAGTTTCTACTTTAACAGTCGTGCTGTATGCGACCAAGTGAAAAGTCCAATTTAAAAATTTAACGGATATTAAAAGAAAAAAATTATTAATATTTTGTACTTAAAAAATAATATTATTTGCATAAATATTTCAAGCTTAAATTATAATTTAGTGGATTATTGTAATAATTACTTCGTTTACAATAAATAATTGATCACTTTTAAAATAAATTAATAATAATAATAATAAAATTGTTGTTAAACCAACAGGAATATTCAAGTATTTGTTAATTACTACATCAAACTCCCACAGGTACAAAATTTTCTGGATTATCAAAGTATTTATTAATTTATTTTTTACTATTTAAAGTATTAAAAAAATATATATTAAAAATTACTTGTGTGTGAACTCAATTTATTGATTATACTTTGAAAATGTTTAACAACCAAATAAAGGTTGTCAGTTAACGGGTTTTGTTTTCGCCTTAAACAAATAAAAATTTAAATGGCACAAAGAAAGTGTTACATTGTGAACTGACTGTGTGTGTGTATAGCTGTGTCTCAATGGTACAAATATGTACATAATATGTATGCGATGGAATTATGTGTGGCTTTTTATTAATTTTTTGTGAATTTGGTTTTATTTCTGGGAAAGAAACTAACACTGTTATTCTTGGAAGTGTTGTTAATGTGAATGAAAAATTTTTTGTTTTTTTTTGCAATGTCAAGGATTGTACTACAATAAAAATTATAGGGTTAAATAAAAAACTTTAGCCAACAAGTACGAGTATTTTGGATTTAACAATGTTTTAAGCTTTAAAATAACTCATCAGTTTTCATCATGCAGTTTTCGCAACTTTATAATAGCGTTTAAGAAACTTTATAAAAAACTGTCGTTTCCGTTTTGTTTTGTTTTTGTATTCTGGTTTAATAAGCACTTATTAACATGCTTTGACACGTAAATTGTGTCAAATTTTATATACTCGTTTTGTATAGCATCTTTTAAATAGAATATTGCTAATATTGCATTAAAATTTTTACAATAGCATAGTCAGTTTATTGCAGCAGATGAAATATACTTGAAAAAGGCCTATTACGACAAACCAAATTGTTGCCCAACATTAGAAATTTTTGACCAATAAAGAAATTATTTCATTATCATGGTCTCAGCAACCACAAAGAACTTGTTTTCTAGTTAAAGAAAAAAATAATTGAACTTTCATAACTCGAAGTTCTATAACACATATTTTCTCTAAATCGAACTTAGCCGTAGCATTAACAGAATAAATAAAATACTTGATTTTTCATAACTCGAAGTTCTCCATAACTCGACCGAAATATATACATATGAATTCTATAACTGGGAGTCTTTTCTAGTTTGTATATTATATATTTTTTTTGGAGAATCCCGTTCAGTTCATCATGCATATCGATGGCTTAATATAATATACAGGAGAAGGACAAAATTGAAAAAATTTGAATTGAAGGAAATGAGTTAAAACTTTTTTATGTGGCTATAAATCCGTTATTTTGAACCACAGCTTACTAATTTTTTTTTGTGATCGTGTGTTTATATTATATCTACCTGAAAACGTTAAAAACTGGATTACGTTAAAAATTGAGATACGCCATTTTTATATATAAGTATCAGTTCTTTGCATGAAGCTTATTTGCGCTGAATGGTAAATGTTAAAATCGTACTATTTCGTTACCATGGCAATGAAATGAAATTTAAGATGTTTGTCAATTGAAGAAAAATTTTAATCTATGGAAGAAGTCAAAGGTGGTTTATAGAAAAAAGAAGCAGTTAATAAATATGGTGTTCCGGATAGTACGGCCTCAACGATGCTAAAAAAAACACAGAATTCATTATCAACTCGTTAAGATTAAAAATATTTAAAAAATATAAAAAATTGTCGACAAAGAAATCCTTGATTGGTTTACAGCAGCTAGAAGTCAAAACATGCCCAAATCTGGAAAAAAGCAATGCAGATTGAAAGCTTTTTGGATATAACCATTTTGTGGCTAGCACAGATTGCCTTGATAAATATAACCGGATGTATTGAGCATAACGTTCAATTGACGAAATGTTTAATTAATACGTAAAATATTTTGTGGGTTATGAGGGTTATAAGAAAGCAATGACGTTAATGAAGTAAAAAAAGCCGTTCAGCCGAATTTGTTACATAATTATTACAAATTTACTTCTGTGAACGGAATGTTTTTAATACGGATGAAACAGGTGTGTTTTAAAAAATTTTTGGCAGACAAAATAAAGCAACTTTCAAAAACCAGCAATTCCACGGATGGCATCGGAGGTTATTGATTGGAAAAAGTGCTAAACCTTGCTGGTTTCATGGTGTTAAGTGGTAACCCGTAGTATACCAAGTCCTGGATGAGGAGAAAACTTTCTAAAATCAGATAACCACCTTCAAAGTATTGGCCGAAAGAATATTTGATAATTGTCCAGCACATCGTACAAAGCAAGCTGAAATCATTTTAATTTTAATTTTTAACCGAATACGATATCTAAATTACAACCTCTTGATCAGGGTGTAATCAAATCTTTAAAGTTTTCTATTGTAGCAGAATATTAAATGAAGCATTAAAGCGCCTAAAGAAAAAGGATAATAAGTGTAATGGATTAATCACGTAACAAAAGCGTGGGACATTAATGTCAGCAAGCACACCATAGCGAGTTGCTTCAGGCAAACTGAATTTGGTCAGTATTCTGAATAGAAAGAAGAAGATGACATTCCTCTTATTTTTCTTATTAAAATTAATGAAAACTAAAATGTAATTGAAGCTGCTTATGAAGCACAGTTAAAAGCAAACAAAATAACTAGCAATGCTGCTCTTAAGGATTATATTAAATGGAATTAGCTTTGCGTAAGTGGCTTTCAAAAGAATAATATTAGTGTTGACCACAAATGCTCAGAATCAGAAGATCAAGTGTCAAGCGGAACGGAGAGTGATGGAGAGGGAAACTTTTCACCAGTCATCTAGAAATGATGTAGACAATTCTTTGCATATATTAAATTTATATTTACTTTATGCAAACTAGAGTAGTTTTGTATTGAAAATTTATTAAATATACATACTTAGTTATGCAGTTTTCAGACAGCGCCTAGTTTGAATACAAAATACATATTATACACACACACTTGTTTGCGACTTATTTATTTTTTTTGTTTTTATCTTGAAGTCTCCGTAAGTCGAAGTTTTTTTTTTGAATAGTAGTGATTCAAGTTATGGAAGTTCAGCATTTCTTAGCGATTAAAATTGTATTTGAATTTTGCTAAAAACACATAAAAATAAAATTTTTTTATATTGTAGAAAATTATTTTAAAAAATGAATGAGGATATCAGCAAATATAGCATCAACTATTGTAGAAATAAAAACTGAATAATTTTATTATAGTAACTAAAAGCTGAGCATACTGTGTTTTAACTTCATGCTTCAAAGTTTAATACTTCGCTTAGTTTTTTGTTAAAATTATGCAAATGTTAAAAAAACCTCAAAATTGGTCCTAAAAAATTTAATATTTTTCATAATTCCAAGAAATTAATAATTAAATATTTTATGGAAAATATATGCATATAGTTGTTTAATCTTCAGTAAGATTAAAATTTATGCAAATTGTTCGAATTTAGGCGAGAGAAATCGATATTTTTTATTAAAAACTTTAAAAGAGTTGTCATTACGAAAGAGGTTTTTTAAGTTGGTTTTAAAATACAAAATTTAATAATGTTCGTTTTATTCGTTTTTATAAAAGTTATATATATTTGAATGTTTTTTGTTAATTATATGCCCAAAATACAAACAATAAAAAGTGTGTAATATTGGGTAACATTATTCAAAAAATAAAATTGGTTTAGGTACTTGGCGTTACATATGCCATAGACCATTTATTAGACTCTTATGCTGGATTCAAAGATTATATATTTTTTTTTTAATTTTTAGTTTATAAAGAAAAAAAATTGTTTTTGCAGTAATGAAAGAAAGATGTTTTTACCGATACCAGCCGGGTGGAATCCATTTCCGAAATCAGCTTTGGTTTCACTTTCAGTGATCGGTAGTTTTGTGTTGGTTGTAAATATGATCTATTTAACTTTTAATTTAGGAGGTAGACTTATAGGATATTCTATAGGACGTGGTGGTAAATAAATCGTTTTCCTTATTAATGCTTATTGAAAATAGGTAGAAATAATTTTTGTATCAAAAAATAATAAAAAATAACAGAAATTAATTTTTGATCTGAACAAAACAGTGGCCAAAATACGGCATTCGAACGTGATCGAAATTTGTAAATTCTTATTAATATCTCTATACCTAAAGTACAGCGAACTCAATCGTTTGAGTAAAATTTTGATCGTGATCGAATGCCGGCCCCTGGCATTTTATTTCACAAGCATTTTTTTATTAATTAAAGACTTAAAATCTCACTATACAAAAAAATTTAAATTAAAATCATAACAAAATTTCAAACCCCAGAGTGTTAATAAAAATACATAAAAGAGATCATTTAAACATATTATCGTATAAAAAAATTGCAGGTACATCCAGGGTACTCATGCACATTGGTCTGCTGCAAGGCAAACAGTAATGTCTTATTTTCCACTTTATGCTTGGCGCATAACAGGGATGTTGTAAATTCGTCGTATGAAGCACAATAGTTGATAAAATTGTTTACTGTTTGTGCAAAGAAAGAACAAAAATAATCGAAGAATTTAGCTTTGAATTAAACTCAACAAAGTAATATACATATATAATTTCTGTCATAGTAAAAACTTTTTTACGTATAAGTAAACGTTTGCAAAGAATGTCGTGGGTACGTGCAATAATAAAAATTTTGTTTGTGCATAAGAGCTAATAGTGTACGGCATACATAACGTAAAGTGCGATTGGCAGATATCGATTCTATTGGAGGTGGGGCCACGTAGCCTAGAACTACAAAATTTTCAATAATTTCCCGTAGTAGCAAATTCAGTTTATGTTGCCTCCGTTGTAAGTGGAGTATAACCAATTCTCTCGCTAGCTTTTTTGAAACACCATTTTCTTAAGGTATTTTTTAAATTTTTTGAGGATTGGAAAAGTACAAATGCGTTTTGTAGCGCTTATATTAATAATTCTATAAAATAAGGTCAACGGCCATAAGATTTTTTTACCCATAAATAAACGGACATGTGGTAAATAAGTACTTCATAAATCTGACTTAAAGTTGGAGGTGTAGTAATATATAATAATACTAATGTTATCGCTTATGGGTTGATAAAATATTTTCAAAGAGAAAGTAGCATATACATGGAAAAGTGATAAATATTACCCCACCATGTAATTTTCTCCGCTACAACAGCCAAAATATCCACTAAATATAACTTATGATATTAGAAAAATAACAACGCTAGAGAGCAAGAGAAGAGTATTACAAAAGTAAATAAAATGAGAAGGTAAAATTTACCACCACCTCCACAGTTAATGGTTAATTCAGCTGTTTACAAATAGAATTCGACAATTAAATAATTTTTGAATTCATACTTCGTACCGTAGATGAGAGAGAATACAATTCACTTTATTATACCCTTCACACAGTGAAAAAGGGTATATATAGGTTTGTCATTCCGTGTGAAATTTCTACAATTTTCATTTTCGACCCCATAAAGTATATATTTTCTGAAAGATTATGAATAGGGGAGTCGATTAAGCTCTGTCAGTCTGTCCGTCTGTCCGTGTGTATATTGAAATCAACTTTTTGAAGACCCCCGACATCGCTCGGACCCGGGTGAGGTATTAAAATATCAGAAATATTCGGGAGTAGAACGGTATTGAAAATCAGAAACATCGGTACATAAACAACTGAGATATGAGCAAAAACCCACGACCACCTCGATTTTTTTTCACAAAAACAACATTACAACAACAACATACATACATACAAACGTGTATACTGGTTAGAGAAAACGTGGCATCGAATCCCAGCTGAGCCAAAAAAAAAATTTTTTTTAATTTATTTAAAGTTTTTTTTAAAAATTTTTTTTTATATTTTTTTATTTTTTATTTTTTATTTAATATATTATTTATATTTTTATTATTTTTTTTTAAGTTTTTTTTTTTAATTTTTTTTTATATTTTTTTTTGTTTTATATATATTATATAATAATTTTTTTAAAATTTTTTTTTAAATTTTTTTTTATTTTTTTTTTGTTTTTTTAACATACATACGAGAATTTATAATTTTACAATGGAATGTTTTTATATATGTATGTACGTATTTCATATGGGATGAATGGTGACACAAACTACTGTTATTGCATGACTACACGTTGTGAAGGGTATATAAGATTCGGCACGGCCGAATATAGCACTTTTACTTGTTTAATTTATAATATTGTAACCTTGTAGTTGTTGATTTGACTTTAATTTTTTTCGTTAATTGTCGGTATATAAATCCTTACTGTCAATAATAATTTTAATATCTAAAAACATCTTGAAACTACATTTAAAATTTAAATTATTTTGCCTGCTTTACCACTATCCTACTTTAGCTAAACAATTATTGAAATCCTATTGCTTAATACAATATTTTAATTCTTTATTGAAGACCTTCTTCACTTTGCATTTAAATACTAAAAAAAAAAGAAACTATTAACTATTAAACCTTAAGAAAAGTTGTATTGTAATATAAGAAAAATCTGAGACACTATAATGTTTTTCTGTATTAAATGCCTTTCAAATATATACAATAATTTATATTTTTCTATTGTACAACTATTACTTATGAACGATAAAAAGTTTTATTCAATAGAAAGACTACAACCACAGAACAAGAAAGTAAACAAGATAGAAACTTCAAGTGTGATAAAATACATTTATAACTATGTATGTGCATTTGTGTATGTATGTGCATTTGTAAAGGACAAAAACTAAACTGCAAGAAATGATGATAAACCATTATCACTTATAAAGACTTAAGTTTTTAAGCAAATCTTCAATGCAGTTTTACTTCTTCTTCGCTTTTCCTTTTAGATGTTCTTTAATTTACACTTTTTATGCTTTTAACTAGTTTTCCTTTTATGCTGTTACAAAAAAAAAAAAAAAAAAAACAAATATTATTTGTTT
This sequence comes from Phyto melanocephala, assembly GCA_941918925.1. Lineage (NCBI taxonomy): Eukaryota > Metazoa > Arthropoda > Insecta > Diptera > Rhinophoridae > Phyto > Phyto melanocephala. The sequence goes on along the minus strand of OW799235.1, from coordinate 103,855,410 downwards.
GGTTCATTTGTTTGGTTCATAAGAAAAAATAAAAATCAGAAATATAAGAAATGTAGGGAATAGTGCTGAATGGTATTGAATAGTGTTGGATGTAAAAGGAGGAAGAAAATTGAATTGCAATCTATTTTTAGTTTAAGGATATGTACATGTTCTAGAATTTCATACTTTTTATAAATAAATCAAAGTTTTTATACAAATAAAATAACCAACGTGGGTATAGAACATATTGTTATGTAAATATATGTTAAGAGACTTTCTATTTCATTTCTCATTTAATGCCTCGTGTAAAAATGTTTCGAAATATCTTTTATAATTGTGAAACTAATTTTATGTCATTTTCTTTATATTGTCTGGAAGTTCAAGAAAGTATGAACACACGGCAGTCTAATACATGTATGTGTATGTTAAATAAAATAAATTAATGTGTAAATTTAAAAATGTATATCTTTTATTTGTTATAATTTTTTCGAGAATTTTTTCAAAGCATTTTTAAAAAGAGGTATTAAAAATTGACTTTGTAGGAAGGCAGTATAAAAAGGATATATTTTTTTATAATATTAAAAAAACACTTGGAAAAAAGTTGGGGATTTCTAAGTACTAACGTAAGCAAGTAAATATTTATTTGTTTTTTCCATAAAAGATAAAACTTAGGTTTCCAACATATGGAATTTCAATTTCTACTATTTTTACTTTATAGATTGTGACAAGCATCGACAGCAAATTGTTTAAAAATACTACTTTTGGTAGCTTTATAATAGGTTTTTTTAAGGAAGACCGGCCTTTATTCTTTCTAATGTCTAAACATTTAAAAAAAAATGTTCAATAGTGTATACAAAAGCTCTCCCATTAATATTATAACAAAATATCTGAAAACTGTGTGATGGAACATTAAGATTATTAATTGTTTCATGGTGTACTGTGCTCTTTTAGACAAGCACTTTCATTTTGAAATAATATTCCTTTTTTACTTTTGCCTATAAATTTGCGAATTTCTGACCGATTTATATCAAAACTGGTATGAGTAACTCTGGAAATAACAAAAGCATTCATGTTGTTTTGCTTTTATCTTACTACTAAATAGGTTGATCGTCTCGGTTATAAAACCGGTGGAAAACCCGGTTTTTTACTGTTTTAGCTGGCGGTTTTTTCCAAATGTTAATTTTTCGAATGTCGAATACACCGGTTTTTTTACTCACAGAAGCTGGTTTTTTTCATTTTTAGTTTTATGTTGATTTATCTTTTTAACCAAACGTACCATACAATATTTATTACTCAAAAAATTTCCAAAAATCAGAAAATTTATTAAATAATCTTTTATTATATTGTAAGAAATTTATTTGTTGTTTCAAAAACAAATGTAAAATAAGAAAAATAATTAGGTTAAATATTATTTGTTTTAAATGAAGAGCAGGTATTTCAAATTTTGTTGCGCTTATAATTTGCTGTGATAATTAGCTGTTCAGTTAAGTTTTTTTTACCAAATTATTGTACTTTGCAATACCTTTTGATCTCATTTTTGAATTTCATAATATTTTGCTTCTACAAAATCTACCAACTTGTACTAAAGACTACCCATAGCTTTACTAATATCTTTGATAACATATTACTTGTATACTAAAATAGTTTGGCACACAAAGGCTCATTATTACAACTTGCCTACAAAGTTAATGTTACTAAAATGTAAATTAGACTACAGTGAGCAGTGAAGTGACAACCTTCTTTTATTTTAAATAACGTCATTTTATAATAATGCCATTGAATTTGCGTCAACTTAAAATGCAATTAAACCATAGAACAAACTAGTTTATATCTTTTTATGTATCTCTGTCATGGGTATAAGAAAGAATTATATTTTATGTATTCGACCGGTTAACCGGTTTTTTCTAAATTTTCAAAAATGCAACCGGTTTTTTCTTTAATTCTAAATTTCAAACTATTTGAAAACCGGTTTTTTAAAAATATCGAATAAACGATCACCCTACTACCTAACCACTTCACCATGATTGACAAAGATTTATGTTTATACGTTTATATAGGTTTATTTATATTTCGAATTCTTCTGAATAGAAGATTCGTAAGTGTTCTCAAATCATGTTTGTATGTCTCGGAAGAATAAAGACGTAACCAATACTTTTTAACCAATACTTTTTAAGTCCCTTTTCGAACCCCTTCTCTTATAAGTTATTTCATGGCATCCAATCAGCATCTCTCCTTTTACTGATTACAACTATTAACATTGTCGACAATTCTAATCGCCAGCACTTTCATTAAACTCTGATTATCCATAGCATTTACACTTAATGTGTGACTACCTGCGACCCTTAGACTACCGAGATCTTGGTCACCCTAAACTCTTTAACTTTGAGGTCCAGGGTTCTCCTATTCCCTATCAATAAAAATACTGTTGCAACTATCCTCATTATTCATCTGATTAGAGCGTGCAATGCAGACCCTTAATTACTTCCACTTGACTTTTGTATACCATCGGCATATAAGTCTCTCTTACCTCTTTGAGTTCGAGTTCAAGGATTCTTCTACGCCTAATTAGTAAAGATACTAATATTACTATCCATGACCTCATCGTGCATGGATATATCAGCTATGAGCGTGCGATTGAACTAGCCGACCCCCATAACTCGATTAATGCGCTTTATCGACGCTAAAGTCTTCCTAACCTTTTTATGTACGAGGTTAAGGATTCTTTTATACCCATCCATAGGTGCTGCTAACAGCTCTATACCCCGGCTTAGCAATAGGACCAGTGCGTGACCACACCGCCAATGTAAAATGACCCTGGGGGTAAAATGAAATTCGATCTGAAGGCCGCATTAATATTCAGTGGGTTCCTTTATAATATCAAAATACGAATATGACCGTATATGGATCTTTTTAAGAATATTAGTACTTACAAATTGCTGCAACTGGTTTAAAAATAATAAAATAAAAAAAGTAACTTTTACCTGAAAATTTAAATTTGTTATTGTTCTGAGCCAAAATAAATTTTAAAATTGTTGTTTTTGTGTGTTATTACACTAACAATAAAATATTTCCGAGACTTTGCATATTTCATAAAGTGATTCTACGCAGAATTACTAGTGTTTAAATGTGGCTTTTTTTCTTGGATTTCTTTTTTGAAATCTTTTTGTATTACTCTCGTACTAGTAGTTAATAGTTTTATTCAGTTTCTCTTATTGGCTATTATAATAGTGGCTGATTAAAGTGTTCATACCACATGTAGTACTCATTGGTATGTAGAGCAAATGTTTGGTCAGTTTTTTTTTTGTGTTGTCTTTTTTGTTAGAAACTTTTTTCTTTGTATTGTGCCACTTTAGAAAAGTGAGATGGTCTTATTTCTTTCATCTATTTACCCGCTAAAGCTTTTGGTCATTTAAAACTTGCACTCTTAGTGGTTTTAGTTTTCTAAAAAAGTTGTTTCTGGCATGTATCTTTTATATTTTAAACAAACATATACGTTTAAATATACGTTAACGAGTAAACGTATGTGTAAATGTTTGTTATTGTTAGTATTTATGTTTATATGAGATTATGGGCCAATTCAAAGTGGTTGCATATCAGTCATATTTGTACTATTTAATATTGTTTTATGCATACATAAAATTTTTGTTAGTATTTTCCATACAAAAAAAATAATATGACTTTACACATTTGTTTCCTATGTATAAGAAAATGTTCATGTTATACTTTTAATCATACTGTCTCTCAGAGAGAATTTCTTCGCTTCTCACCTCTCAGAGAGAATATTTTCTATTTTCTTCTTTCCTGTATACATACAATTTTTAACAGCGTCATCTCTTTGTCTTCTTTCTTGTATTAAATACATAATTTGTTAACAAAAGGTGTTCAAAGTCACTAGTCATATTAATATGAATTATATGACATAGTACAATATGAGAGTCTACTTTGAATTGGCCCTATGTGTGTATATATACATATGTATGCATTTGAGTTAGTAACTATTAAGTATTAACAATCTGGTTGCTGCGTTTGTCTGTTGTTCTTAATATTTGGATAAGTTGGCAAAAACATACACACATGCAATATTCAAAGAGTTTATCTTAACGCTGCTTCTTACAGTTGACCTAGTTACAGAGGAAAAACTACTTTATTATATTGTTGAAATGCAGGAAATTTAAACGTATCCTTCTTGACACTACTACCATGCCAATATTCTTAGACAATAGCAAACTAAAAACTATGTACACATATTCGTAAAACACACACTTTCAAAAAGGCAAAAGCATAAAAAATATAGATGAAAAAATAACAACAGAAACTATCAATTTGTTTTTATTTTTTGCTAGAATTACTTAAACAAATATGAATTTCTTTGTATGAGCACTTACATAGATATTTGTGTATGTGTGTATTAGGGTGACCAAAACAGTGAAATAATAAACATTTTCTTTATAATAGACAACTATTCCTCTTTCAGACCTTAACGTTTTTACATTCGAAAATGTATTTTTTTAAATCTCATAAATTTATCTGAAGAACCAAAAGGTTTTAGGTAGTTCAAAATCTAATCAGTAACATTTACCGACTGATCTATTTCCGAATGGTTTTGTAAGAATCTTCTAAATAATTTAAACCGTAAATATTTATGATATTTTGATAATTAAATTGCCCTTTATTGCACATCTAATTTTACTGGGCATTTCATTGTACTATATTTATCAATTGCTTCTCGTTGAGGTTTTCAATATAATTTCTAAAAAGTTAAAATTTGATCCCTAAAAGTCCATGAAAACGTTTTTAGCTCGCTTACAAAAAAGTTTTCTGTTTTTCTTCTTAACATAAAATAAATTTAGAAAAATATAATATGAAGCGACTGGATTAAAAAATGTTTTTTTTAATTAAAATCAAATTAAAAAAAATTATAAAAACCAAAAATGTCAAAATATTTTAACGAAAAAGATTTTCTTTTAAATTTATTTTTTAAATTATTATTTTAATTTGTTATTCTTATAATAAACTAGACTTGTAAAGTGGGATTTGCATTAGTTTAAAATATATGCCGATTAATGTAATGGGTGGGTTATTTAACTCAACAAATACTTTCTTCGTCGAATCGACGAACATCGTTTTTTAATTGTCATTTAATTCGCATATTACTCACGAAAATTTTCTTATTTCTCTTGTAGCTTTAGTTGTTACCAGGCTGCTGAAGTTTTGAAACACACAGCTCCGTAACTGGTGTGTAAATGTGAATTTTTTAAGTTGGTGTTCGTCGAAACGACGAACAAAGTTCTTTATGTAACTTTTTGGATTAATATTTAAGTGTTTTTGTTCACAGTATATACAAAATGAAGTGTTGATGACTGTCAATCAGACAATAGTACAGAACCAAAAACTAGCGCCAAATGAAAAATTTGTGCTTTTTGTCCATACAGCAAAGGACAAATGACAAAATCGGCATGTGCAACATGCAAATAGCACATCTGTGGAGAACACAAACTTGATATCTGTGTCTCTTGCAGTAAAAAGCATCCAAACTAAACAATATTGGTCTTATTTTTTAGTTTTAAGTAACTGTTTTAAGAATATCTGAAATAACTGAACACTATGTGATTTAAAATACTGCCTTTTAAGACTTTTCAAAACTCCTTTTTCTAAAAAATCAAAAAAATATTGAAGTTGAATTTTTTTTCTTTAATAATAAACTTAAATTTTTTTTTTAGTTATATGAATACAAACAAAACAATATTATTATCGAAAAATAAAAAAAATATTTGCTTATATTTTGTTGAATCTGGAGCGGATTGTAAATAGGCTTTGTCAATGCGACGAACAAAGTACTTAGTGCATTAAAAATAAGAAAGTCCATCTAGGGTTAAAAGTTTAAATTTATAAATGGAACAAAACAAAAACGATTGGAAATTTTGCCAAATATATTTATTTTTCTAAGTACAATTGTCCTAGTTAAAAATGAAATATGATAACATTCATATGGCTGCCGCTGCTGGCCTTCGATTGCATTAATTTTCAAACCCTTTTGCACTGTATCTCGCCAATGCCATCACTAATATTGACTATCAATTGTCTCTGTTTTGTCTTCATAACATAACGGCAGCCCACAGAAAATAGTCCAACGATGTCAAATCGCAGCTTCTTGGCGGCCAATTGACATCACCATTTCGGCTAATGAAACGGCCATCAAACATTGTATGCAATAAATCGATTATGGCATAAGATGTGTGGCTAGTTCCACCACCACAAAATTTGAAATTGAATGCACATCAATAGCATAAAGAGCGGGCACAAAGAAATCGGTTATCACGTTGCAATAGGTTTGGTATATTGACCATTATGGTTGCGCCGCCCTCATTTCTAATTTCCGAAAAGATGAACAACATTGTTGTGTGTTTTTTTTCGGAAATAAATTTGTAATTAAACCCAACGTTTCACAAGCGTAAGTTAATTCATTTTGTTTAGCGGAGATAATTTACTAAATTTTGTGACAGGATAGAATGACATAAGTATTTCTAGATTCGAAATAACCGCTGATTCAAATTTAAACATAAAGATGGCCCGCTTTTTATATACAAAATATGAAAATATCAGTACTTTCCATAGATTTTTAATAGCTACTTTTTTCCCTTTTATTATTAATTATCATTTCGGAATTATGTGGGCATGTGTGGTTAGCTTCAGCTTAAAATACAGTTTTAAGATATTTATATCAAAAAATTCATGTTTTTCATCTCGATATCAGCACCCTCTATTGAGTCCAAATATTAAGTTTTAGGATGTAGATCAGCCTTTTTTTAAAGAACTTTTTGAACTAAAAAATTTAGTGCAAAATTATGTTACATTATTTGTTAATTCAACCACCGAAATCAAGGATTAATTAGTTTACTTAGTTCTTAAATTTTAAGTTTTTATAATAGTATTAAAATATAATTAAGAAAAGTTAAGATTGCAAGCTATAATCATTATTAGTAATTTAAAAACATTATTAACATTAAATGGTCAGCTTAAACTAAATATAAAAAAATATTTAAAAAAAATTAAAAAAAAAATATAAATTTAACTCTTAAACAAAACCGTAATACAACAAATATCTCAAGTGTTATTTCCTGTTTTCATTAGGAGAGAGAAAGAGAGAAAAAGAAATAAAAAATATTTATAAATATTTACCATCATAGAAAAAAGACTAACGCAGAGGCAGCATAAGAAAACCACATACCAAAAGAAAAAATCTTAAGAGAAATAAGACAAGCTATTAAGTGTTGTAGTGCATAATAGAAATGTTTTGTTGTAAAGTTTTTCTTTTTTCTTTTTTAATTTACTATACATACAAATATTAACGTGCATACCTAGAAATGAATATATGCCCTGCAGAAAATTTTGAACCACGTCATCCATTGCAGCCACAACATGATCCTATGAAATGCAATAATGGCCCAAGTTATATTTAAACAAAAGTTTGCAGTTAAGCGACGTGTTGGTGTTTTAGTGTTGTCAATAATGCCAATTAATATAATAGTCGTATAGGTACTCCATCGACTAGTGACAAAGAGTAGTTTTGAGACTACTCCGATGTAATGCAAAGCTAAGTTCAACACTAGGACACCGATATGTTAAATTGACTATGTTTTCTTTATACATTTGGGTGATCATTGGACTATTCCTAGGCCATTATTGAATATACTTAACATACATACATGTTATCTGCAGGGTATATCTTTGTGTGTATATATTCTAACGTTTAAAGTTTAAGCGTTAATATGTATGAGTTGATATCCATACGTACTATAGAACTGTTGTGAGTGCAAATACCTTTTTTTACTTGATGATGTCAGTAATGATAATGACGATGATGATGCTGTTGCTGTTGCTTTAACGATCTCTGTGTGTGTTGTAAAATGTTCATTTCATGTAGTATGTACTAAATTAGATACATGAATGTACTAAAGTCTGTTTTTACTAAGAATTAAGATAGTTGCTAATATACACACACAAATACATAAGTATATACTGAAGAAAATAGTGATATACATACATATGTTTGTACATTTATGCATTGTTTTAAAAATGTTTATTTTTTTTACTGAAGTGTTTCATATACATTATTCTCACACTAGCACATATTTCATCGTATACATGTAAACATATATACCATATCGTTGACCGGGGGTTTTAGTGCTTCATATGCCATTTTGATAATTTTTAATTTAGGATGACACCTTAGATTTTCGACCCTCGTGTAGTTGCTGAGTAAAATCATATCTATTCTGCTCCATATCTTTTAAAACACATTTTTCATGTTCCATTTAGCTTTATATGTATATCATTCAATATTTTTTCAGCTTGACACTTTGCTTTAAGTGTAGTTAATTATTAAATTATTGCTAATATTTTTCAATATATTTTTCTGTTATGAAGAATGGTTAAGAGTTCCTCCTTTTATATAGAGTACTGTTGTAAAAGATACCCTCCCTTACAAGCAAACCTAAATATTTAGGTACGGCAAGCGTTGCGTCAGACTGTAGAGTATCTTATTACTCATGTTAACTTATTCGAATTTTTCGTTTGTAAATAGTTACTCTCACCGCTACAGTCAACGCAACGCTATACGCGCTTTTGGGTTTAACGGTCGCTCCTTGGGTTTGCCCATTTAGAAATTGACTGACAAATTCTGCTAAGCAGGCAATTAAAAGATTTTTTAAAAATTTTGTTGATTTTTATGAATGCAAAATACCAACAATACCTGTATGATTCAAAACCATTAGGAGAAGGAAACAGTTATGAAAGAAATTTTAATGTATGCAGGTGGCGGTGTCAGCCCAGCCGATTATTTTTTTGTGTGTCAATGTTTGTCAAACTCCATATATAAAAAAGAAATTTCAGTGCCAAGAATTGTCAAACCCCATAGATAAGAAAGAGAGACTAGAGTACTCTACTTTACGCTATCACTTTATGTAATTACACCACGTGTATACAGTTCCATAATCTTGAACTTATAATACTTCCTATTCTAGACAAGTGGTAAAATCAAATAAAATACTTGGTATTTTATATAAATCAGGAAGGGCTAAACGTTCTTTGTTTAAGAAAATATTTCAGTTTAATGTGAATAAAATTTTATATGACTTTTAATTCATAAGCGCAAAAGGAGGCATAAGAAAGGCCTTTTCTAAATCCAAAATAGCATTTAATGTGCTTCAAAATACATGCAAATGCATGTAAAAAATCTTAAACACTTCAAGTAATGTAATTCATCCATGCGTTCCATGCATTTATTAGAATGAAATTAAATTTATTAATATATTCATAGAAACACATGCTCTCGAGTGACACGTTTATATAAAAATCATGCATTTTTTACCTAAATTAAACTACTTACTCTTAGGTTGAACTCATGCATTCACTATTTTTTTACATGTCTTTCTTGATGGGATAAAAAATGGAATTTTTCACACTAAGTATTTAAAATAATGTAACTTACATTACCTCCATTCTTAGTTTTATAAAAATGGTCTTGTTTAAGAGCATTTCCAATAACATTTATCAAAATTTGCGGGTTCTTACAAATCTGGTAACCGCACTGACTTATGAAGATTTTTAATAAATCTCATTTCATTTCTGGCCAAGTGTTAAGATTTAACTGCAAAATTTCGACGTTACAGATGATCTGCTAGTTTAAGGTTATGCCTTATATGGGAATAGTAAATCTTCACAGGCTGATCGGAAACGAGAAAGCCGACAAATTATCCAAAATGGGAGCTCTTCTGAGTATTATCACTTTGGAGAACGCTAAACCCCTTAAACGATTCAAGGATGAACTTAAATGTTTGGCGACGGAGGAACATGCCAGAAAGTGGCAAGGCACTGATGTCAGTAAAGTGACTAAAATACTATGGTGTGAACCAAATCTTGGGAAATCAAAGGAAATTCTAAGATTAAGTAGACCAACACTTAGGAGACTAACCAGTGTGATCACAGGTCATACGGAGTTGAGAACCCATCTAGCTCCCATGAAATTGTCTGAGGAGACGACATGCAGAGCATGCGAGGAAGAGGAAGAGACTTTGATACACTATCTCTGTCATTGACCTGCGTTTGGGCATATTAGACGCGAGAATTTTACAGTGGATACTATGCCGAATTTGGAGTACCTGGGGAACTCAAACTGGAGATCCATAAGGAATTACATTGAGGGGACTGGTCCGATATTTATTGGGAAATTTTAATTATGGTTTTGCTTGGGAATTCCATATACCATATATATATGGGCATAGATATATACCTGTCATGAGTTTGGGTTTTTAATACCCCTCCTTTTCAACCTTACCTAACCTTAATAGTAAATCTTTTTTAAAAATGTTTCATAAAGACGTTCCTAGCTCAGGAGAATACCTTCTGGTAGATGTTTCCGGTATTTCGTTACCAATGGATGCGGAAAAAACCTCTCTTCGTGCAAAAATTCGATTTTTCTGACATTAAAATTTCAACGATATTTTATTTACGTTAAAATGTTTGATCGCGATTTATATAATAAAATTCTATTTCTTTGCTCTTGTGAAATTTGGTTAATTTTGGCCCACGCTGTAGTACATATTATTTTTGTATGTATATTACGGATAATAATATTTTTAGGTATTTTTTTATTGTTTTGTTGATGTTACTTTGCTTGGCGTATAAAGAAAACTGGATTTTAAATTCTGTTACAAAATATCCTGTTGTATATACGAATCGGAGATAAAAATTATTTCTGAGAATCCACTTTTCAAATCTAATATATGGTCTTATAATTAAAAAATCCTATTAAGCAGTTTTTTAAAAAAATTATGTTAAAATTCAACATCGATTTACTCAAAATGCATTTTTGGCACGTAGAGCACTTAAACCCTGCAGTCGACGATATGTTTTTTTCATCAATGTCAGTGCACTTAATATATCTTTTAGGTATATTATAAGTTTTGTTGCTCTCTTGTTGCTGTTGTTGATAAAATATGCACTTTATTGTCATAATATTAATTGAACTACATACTCAAAAATCTACTGAATGCTGTAATATTAATTTAATTTATACTATAGTTTTTTATGTTTCACTAAACTTTTTTAAAAGCTTTGAAAGGAAGAATAACTTTAGAACACAAGTAGTATGAATACAAATGTAAAAGATATTAATATTAGGTGACACTTTGAGCCAATCTGTCAATATGTGTTGGATTACATTCGATAATTTTGAAGTTCAGATACTTATTATGAATTAGTTCAGAAAAGGGAGAACAAAAATACTTAAAAGAAAATAAAGCAAAGGAAATATATTATATTTGAGGCCTCTAGTTGAATTAAAATTTTAATAAAACCACAATAATTAAAAAAAAAAACAAATTCAGTTGTAAATATTGCAAATACAGGCTGCTGTTAAAGAACAAGACACAGTTCACTTGGGTCTGTAACATAAGTCTCTACGTAGGTACGTTCTTACCAAAATAATAAAAAAAGAGGAGTTTTTTTTTGGAAATAAAAGTTTGTTTTTATTATTAAGTTTTCGTATAAGATTATATCAAATGAAAGAGCTTGAGTATTATTTTCGAAAAGAAAAACCTTTAAAAGTAGTTTTTAAGTAATTTGTCATAACTTTGGCCATTACTTTTTCTTAAAAAGTTGTGACAACATGAACATTATTTTGTTAATAAAATGACCAAATATATAATATTTATACACATAAAATATCTTTTATTTCTATTCAACTCTAGCTTAAATTAATTATCTATTGCAAATAACCAAACAGCTTTTCGTGCACAAAAACTTTCTAACCAGATGAGCAGCAGCATATTATATTGTTTTAGACTTGTCGCAATGTATTTTAATATTTATTACTAAATAAAAGTTCGAAGAAAACTTTAAAACATAATGCGTTAGCAATTCTGTCTGTTTTTCTTCTCATACAATTCATAATAACATCAGCAGCAGACAGAGTTGTGACAGTAGCATCAGGAGTTAACTGACAAAGTTTTAATCACATTTAAAAATATTTTTGCTATGCATATGTGTACGTGTAAATTGTTGTCTGCATATTTGTAGTTGGGATATTCGTAACGCATTGAAATTATCACAATTTAAAAATTGGAAATATGTACTATTAAAGCTAAGAACAACACAAAATGCAAAAGTGAAATATATAGAGATACTCATGGTTGTAAAAATTAATGTGCACATCTATCACACCTGCAGTTGAGTTTTAAATTAAGAACTATTGCTTATTGCTCTAAGTAAAGCACCTGCTGGGTGTTAGTTTCAATCCATGCAAAATTATTTTGCATGTTTATTTGGTAGACAAAATACTGATATTTTTATTATTAGTGCGTATCGGTAATTTAGTTGTAGTGTAGTAAATAGTGTGTATTGTGTGACATTAATTTGCTATTGTTGTGAATAACTTTTAACCAAACTTAATAATATACCTTCAACTTCAGTTTGTGCTGTTCTTTTTTTTATTTTTTAGTTTGCAAGTTCTTTTGCGTAAACTACCAAAATAGTATGTATGGATGTATGTATAAACACATATTTAAATAAATATATTGTTTGTATATGTATGTACAAATATATATTTATTATACAAGTGTTTGTATATATTATGAAAAACACATTGCATGTGTAGGTAAATGCTTGTGTATATTTACGTGAGTGTATGCTTTTTACTTAACCTACTTGTAGTTTGCCGTAGCATCTTTAGTGATGCACCCTGCACCCTGATTAGCTGATATTGGGGACTTTAATTTGATGTTTGAGATCATAAAAAGTATATTTGCGATTTCTCTCGTTATAGTTATCAAGTTTTTTTTTTTGTATTTGTATTTTAAAGGTGATTAACTTGTTTACAGTACTGTCTTAATCTTAAAAGTTAAGATTTTGAAAAACACTTTTGTGTTGAAATAAATAAGAGTGTCATATTTGGTCATTAGAAACCTGATAATACCCTTCACCAAACCATTTCGTTTGAAACCAGTATTGAAGGGGTTATGAAAAAAATTTCCGGCATTTTATTTTACAGGCCATCTCGGAATCGTACTTGTCAAGCTCTTTCATTTGATACAAATATAATTGGGGTTAAAGCGGGCAAAGACATTTTATTTCGGACGCTATATTGAATTGTAAAATTTTCAATATTGAGCCGGGAGATTTGACTCACATATAAATATATTGTGCGCCATTTTTTAGTCGCGACGATCATGGTTTTTATATTTCGTATGTCAAGCGCTTTTATTTGATATCTGTGATGACACTGAGGGCGTCTAGAAGCTGAAATTTTTTTTTGTTTAGAGACAAACATCGAAACAGTTGTACATTTATGTTTATATCTCAGTTAGTTTCAAACCGAATAGTAAGTTTTTCTAAAGAATAATTAAATCCTTTACGGCTTTGCCTATACAATTGTGTTGGTAAATTTAAGGTATATTTATGAGAAGTTTTTATTTATTTTCTTGTTTTTTTTTTTTTTTAAATGCCACATTGTAGATAATGTCTCTAAGGTTATGAACATTGCAGGAATGTAAAAATTGCATTTTTATGATCTTTAAGACCAAATTATCACACACTAAAAATTCATTCAAATCTCCCAATTTCGAAATAGTTCATGGCCTGTGATTAGATTTCCTCCAAAATTTATTTAAGACCTTCTAAAACTCGCGGATTAGTGATCAATTTGTCCACAATTTTTTGCGAATATCGCGAGTTGCATATTATATCTACAAATAGTAAAAATTATTTTTTTTTTAAATTTGGGAAATAACAGAGACAGTCGTGCTTATTTGCGCATTTGTTTGAAAGTTTTGAGGCGATTATACTGAATTTTAACAGCAAAATTTTTGAAAGCATTTCTGATAAATTGATAATAATATGAGTCCATAGCATATATAGGAAATTTTATAAAAGTGGATTTTAACGCTCACACGGACGGACAGATGGACAATACAAAATAGTTTTCTATATCTATATTTACAAATAAATACTGTAGAAGTTACAAAGGGAATGACAAACTTATATATATATATATATATACACTTATAAAGGGTCCAACTAGTGCTTATTTCGTGAATGGTAACACTTAACTCATGTCTGATTTGACAGATAATTAATTTTATCCTTCCGCTGAACGAATATGGTTGTGTATACGCTTGAACAACGCTGGGAAATATTGCGACATTACTTTGGCCGATTTTGCCAAAAAACTCATCTTTTCAGATGAAGCTCATTTTGATCTTGGCAAAATTTTCGCATTTAAGGCACAGAAAACCCGCACGCATACATTGAAAAGCCGATACACCCAAAACGAGTCACTGTTTGGTGCGGATTTTGGTCCAGAGGCATAATTCGGGCCATGTTGAACGAATTTTTGTTCACAAAAATTGAAGAGGAGGATACTTGCAACATTTTGTTTCAACAAAATGGCGCTACGTGCCACACAGCCGAAGCTAAATTTTTTTTTATAGGATTTCAGAAAAAAAAGAAGTTATTTGGCGGAACCTTTACTATCGTTTTACTTTACTTAGCTTCTTCTGTGTCGCATTTTAATTTTTAAACGGCTTAGAAGCATAGGCGGTATACTTTACACAATCCTTAAAAATATAATCTAGTAGTGCTAGTTCCAACAAAATGTCCAGTAAAAATTTTTTTAAATACATATTTCGTTTCATTACTTGTATTGATCACACTGTCCTTTCGTAACCAGGTATTTATATACAACGTAAGATTTAGATACTGATATTAGGTGACTAGAAATTCAAATTAATTTTTATTTACTTTATAACTCTGATATTTTTAATTTAACATTTGTATTTTAGTTTTTTTTATTCAAACAACGTTTATTACCTGTTTGGCAATACACAGTGTATTTTTTAAACAGTGAAACAAGCACAGACAAGAAATATGTATTTGTAAATATACAATACAAAATTTTGTTTCTTAACTATATCTTTGTGTGAAATACGTTTTTTACTTTAAATTGTTCTGAATTTAATTAAAATATAATTATGATTTTAAAATGCCTTTAAATTTAAAAAAAAAAAAATTAAATTGATGTAACAACTAGTGTAATTGTGTAGACAAATATGTATTTAACCCAGCAAAAACTTTACTTACAAAATAAGTATAAAAGTAATGCAAATTTATTGAAAGTACTACTTACAATTTGACTAGAATAACTACTTATTTTTGTTCGCGATGTCCCAAAACGAATTCATTACAACTTATTTAAATACGACATAAAAAATAAGTACTTTTCTTTATGCTAAAATAACTCATAAAAATAATTAGTTACAAAAAGGAAAAAAATAACTGGATTTAAAATTGCTAGTTATATGAAATCTTTGATACATTTTAAGTTATTAAAAAATTTTTGAATTTGTATAAAATATTTTATGTAGTTAGTAGTTCAACCCGGACCGCATTACTGGTCCCAACATAAATATTGAATAAAAAAATTTTAAATTAAATTAGTGAAATTTTTATACATACACACACATATCTAAATGAAAAAATTCGACTACAGTACCACCTGTAGGGGCCAAAATTTAAGGTTTTCTTCTTGAATATGAGTTGTTTTGTTTTATGAATTTATAAATTTTTTAATAGTTCGGCTATAGCGCCATCTATTAAATATAATATATAATTTATAATATTCTTTTTATACTTTAATTAATAAAGTCATTTTTTTGTATTTTAAATTAATCAGTCACAAAACACATTAGGAATGAGTTATTATTTAATAGATAACGAATAATGCAAATATTTGACAATTGAGCTACAAAATAATGCATGTAATAAGCTATTACTGTTTAAATTGTAAGTAAAGCTTTTGCTGGGAAGAATTTATTTAGGAATTTTTATTTTATTTCAAAAAATTAAAAGTTATTTTCATCTAATTGGATTTGTGCAGTGACGTGATGTAAAAAGTTAAAAGAAATTAATATCTCTTCCCAGAACAAAGCAATACTAATGTCAGAGGTTTACTTAATATATTTCACTAGAAAAGCTCGGCGCGCGTTGCTACGCCCCTTAAAGATTAAAAATGCATTCTGAATTTTAATTGAATATCAAGTGAAAAAGATAAAAATTATAACTTCTTTTATGCGTGGCACTGTCCACTTTTTTAATCACAAATTTTATAGACATGACAGCTCAATATGTGTGCAGTTTCAGAAAAATCGGTGAAGCTCAAGTAGCTGAAAATTATGATTTTTTTTATGGGCGTGACACTGCCCACTTTTCTAATAAAGAAATTGTATAGTCATGACAACGTAATATGTGTGCAAAGTTTCACCAAAATCGTTCCAGAGCAAGTACCTCAAAATTATAACTGTTTTTATGGGCGTGGCCCACTTTTCTAATCACGAAATTAAAAAGTCATGACAACTCATTATGTGTGCAAAGTTTCAGAAAAATTGGTCCAGTGCAAGTACCTCAAAATTAAAACTTTTTTAGGGGCGTGGCCCCGCCCACTTTTCTTATCCCGAAATTTTTTAGTCATGACAGCTCCATATATGAGCAAAGTTTCAGAAAAATCGGTCAAGTGCAAGTAGCTAAAAATGATAACTAATTTTTATGGACGTGTCCCCGCCCACTTTTTTCCACCTATAAACACTCCCTGGTATGTGAACAACAACTGCCAAAGTTTGAGTCCGATCGGTTTTACAGTTTCGGAGTCTATAGCTAACACACACACACAAAGACACACACAGAGTTTCACTTATATATATATAGATTGAATCTAACTCTAAAGAAGCCTAAAGTATCTGCGATCAAAAAACACAAAACAGTATCAAAAGCAATGATAAACTAATAAGCATTTTAATTTTGATATTATTTTTTTTTGTTTTTTTTTTTTTAGGAAACAAAAGAATAGTTCCTTTAGGGGTATTTTAAAATATAAAAAAATTTGTTTTTATTTTCAATAAAATATCTAAATGTATTTTGTAAAATATTTGATATGTGTAGCGCTTACAAAAATCGCCTTAAAGTAAAACTTTTTGTTTTGTTTGTTGTCGTTGTGACTGATTTTTTTTCTTTCTTTTCTTGTTTTTGTCATAACAAACGTTCCATAAACTAACAGTATTGAACTTCCCTAACATTGAGTAGTATAACAACATTGTTAGCTGTCATTGCATTAAGAATGCCAACAGAATGCTACATAAATAGTAGCAACTACAACAGCAGCAACTTAACTAACAACTACTAAGAGCAGAAAGTAAGGTAACAAGGATTTTTTTAATACCTTGTCTTAGATGTATATGTATGTATGTTTGTATATTATTCAGGTGGTTGTTTTCGTACTTATGTGTTATAAGACTTTATACAAGTTAGCAGCTGAGACTTTAGTTCAGGGAATTATTGATTAAAACTTTGCTTTTTTCTCTCCATGTAAACATATATAAATTTTGCCAAAGCCTTACCTTGTTGTCACTGATGTAGTTAGTATTTTACGTTTTATTTTATGTATACAGTTACAGTTTCTTTTTTCCCTTGTTTGGCTCTTTCAAAGCAAGGTATTTGAATGTAAATGCAAAATAAGTTGAGAAGCAAAAAAAAAAAAAATAGTGAAAAATAAAAACTTATAAAGCAAATAAAAAAATAGAAATAACAAGTAACAAGCGAACAAGTAATGTTAGTAATAGTAGCAATAATATAAAATACAGCATCTTCTAATCGTATATTTAATGTAATTACTTTAATTGTACAACCGGAAAAAATGTAAAACAAATAAAAATAAATTACTTAAAGAGTTGTGCACTAGGTTGTATACAAACATATATACAAAAAAATTTTACTACACAATATAATATGTGGTTTGTTATGCTTGTATACCCTGGAAAATTAAACTGACATCATTGTCGCTACACCAGTAAAACCAATGTCAAGCAACAAAAACGATTTTTTTGATGTTGTAAATATTTTTTATTTCGCATTTTGCGATAAAATTAAGATTTAAAAAAATGTCACTTTTTAACTTGAGATGCAAATGGATTGAGTGATGTTTTTTTATACCCGCCACCAAAAAAATGATAAAGGTATATTCATTTTGTCATTCCGTTTGTATCACATCGAAATATTCATTTTAGACCCCATAAAGTATATATATTCTGAATCAGGGTTTGATTTTATGACGATCTAGCTATGTCCGTCCGTATGTCCGTCTGTTGAAAGCACGATAGAGGCCAAAATATTTCTTATACGTAAGGTTTGTTTGGTATTGAAAATGGGCTAAATCAGAAAACTCGGAAGCGAGTTATAGTTCGTAATGCATGAGTAGGTAAAAAAAACCATGTCCTTCCGACATCGAATAAAATGCAATTGTGTTCAAAAGCGTTAACGTAGAGCCATAAAATCTCAAATATATATTTCCTGTGTGATTAAACAAATATTTTGTCCTGAAAATTGCCAAAACCTATACATTAGGAAAGGAGTTGTAGATCAAAAAGTACAAAAATTTATACCGCACAGTGTATATTTCGGTATATTTAAAATTTAAAACTTAATAAAACTGACAAAATTAGATGTACGATTGTAAAATTTTGCAAACATTGGTTTATGGTAAAAGGCTTTGTTCTACTGGAAAATAAATGTGACACGCCCACTTTTAAGCCCACCTCCCACATAACGCTTTATCACAAATTCATATAGTTTCTCTATGAATAAAGATTTTGGTATAATAACGGACTATATTGAAATATCTTAGTTGTATTCATTAGCAGAAATTACTTCGACACGCCTACAATAACGCCCACTTTTCACGTTATCTACCGTTAATGAAATTTAAAAGCTCATAAAACCGACAAAATTAGAGGTATGATGATGAAATTTGCTACATACATATATCCTCCTAGTCAATGTCATTGTTAAGGCAGAAAATTTAGGTGACACGCCCGCTTTTACGCCCACGTCTCACATAATGCTTTATGTTAAATTCATATAATTTCTCAATGAATAAAGAAAGGTGCCAAGAAAGTACTGTCATTTTTGTAACAAACGTAGATACACCACCATTTATTGCAATTGTAGATTAGCTATTTGCGGTGAATATGCACAAAAATTGTCCCGACTGTGCTTGAAAAACAATTTTTATGTATTCGTAATCGTCAAAAATCAATAATAAACTATTATTTTTGCTTATTTTATATATTTTAATAAAAAATCGTACTAAATAGTATTATATGCTGGCTTCCAATTTTTTTTTATTTAAATCTACTACTTTACAAAATAAATCAGATAATAACGTAAAAATTCTGAAGTGAATAAAATTTACTCATTGGTACCTATAAGTGAATACAATTTAACCGAATGATTCTAGGGTTAAACGCCTACCTCCCATATAACGGTTTATTTTAAATTCATATAATTTCTCTATGGACAACGTTTTTGGAAGAATAAAGGACTGTATTGAAATATCTCAGTTTTATTTATTAGCAAAAACTATATTAACACGCCTACTCTAACGCCCTCCTTCATTATTATTATTCTATAGCAATTACTGTTAATAACAAAATAATACATTTTGTGCTATAAAAGTACACAAAAATTGATGGTGTGTATAAGGATTCGACACAGCCGAATGTAGTGCTCTTACTTGTTTTATATTAAAGAGGTGATATGTAGCTGTAGAAGCATACATAGATGCAGGCACATATCTACATGAAACATTAAATAAATGACTAGACATACCACTTGCTTATCAACCATCATCTACACCTCTTCGCCACATACTTAATATGTATATAAGATATATAATCACTTATAACCGCTTTCACTCTTGGCCTCTATCACTAAAAAGTTTTCATTCATTCATTCATTCATTCGAATAAACTTATGTATGTATGTTTGCGCATAAAATTAGTGTCAGTCAGGCGGTCTGTCACCCAGTCAGTGAGGTGGTATTTTGAATTTGTACAAAATGTGACTGGATTTGGAACACAAATCTGAATGTTTAAATAAACATCAACACAACTATCTACATAAATACATACATATGCATTATGTCCACTGCACAGTAGTGGACAGTGGTTTAGTTGTTTTAGAAATTGCTAATGAATTTTAAAATATTTGCAAAAATTATTCTCTTACTTCAAAATGTTTTATTTTTTGTGTTTTTTTTTTATAATATTGGAACGACAGTTTTTAGCACAACTATAAAATTCGATTTTAATTTGAATTTTTTAAAATATAATGTGAATTTATTTGTATAATTTACACATTTTCATAAAAAATAAACTAAAATATTTTTAACAAAAATCAGAGGGGTTCGATTTTAAAGCAGGTGATCATTTTCCATTATTGATATAAAAACTCTTTATTAAACTATTGACAAAACATGAATATCAATATTTGTTTATTTATTATTACTGCTGGTCCACCTTTTTTTTTTATGGGCTTTTTCTTATAATAAACAGGGAAGACTTCATGAAATCCTTTTTACTTTCTAAACTGCTTAACCTAAAAAATTCCCAAGGCATATTTATTCATCAGGTGATTGCAGTTCGGGGAGAATTTTTTGCTTATATTTTTTATATATGAAGTTTGACATTTGAAATAAATTAAAAAAGAGAGAAATTGTTTTTTTATTTATGCATTTTGACAGCTGAAATGAAAAATAAGTGTTGAAAAAAAAATAAGCTGAGGAATCAAGAGTAAATATGCCTTGAAAATGCCTTGTGAACTGATTTCATGATTCTTTGTAATTTTTGCAATGTTCTTGATTTGGCAAGAAAGGCCATTAGTAAAAAAATGTTTGTTTGTCATGCACAGTTGTGAATGTGACAACTATTATTGACAAATAAACTACTTAAAAAAAGAAATCGAAGTTTTTGTCACAAGTATACAATCACGAACAATAAATACTTCGCTGGGTCAGGCATAATGTAGTTAATGATATGTTGCTGGCAACATGATTTTCAATTAGCTTATACAAAAATGATAATTTTGCAGTCCAGTTTATTTACTTATATCATTTATAAAAATGTTGGTAGTATTAATAATTTCGAGTGAAAATGTATAGAAAAATCAAAAACAGAGATTAGATTAGATTTGTTTTTTTTTATTTTTTATTGTTTGATTATTATTTTTTTTTTTTTCTATATCGTTAAATAATGGGAAGTAATGTTCTTGACATTTGTTTAGAAACATGCTGATTGAAACATTTTTTTTTTTTTGAACATGACAAATTAAAACTTGAAATATAAATTGCTAAATGATGATTTCATAATTAGGACTCCAAGTTGATACCATATGTACTGATTTTTAAAAAGCATTTGATAAAATTTCTCATTTTTTTATAATTAATTTTTTTTTTATTTAGTTATTTGCTCATCCTTTCTGATGTGACTGTAATCTTATCTGGAAAATAGGATCTGTATTGTAAATATAGATATACATAAAGCTTTTCCATATACTGAAATATCTGAATTTTAAATAATTAAAACACAAATTATTTAGGAAATTATTGTCATGTTTTTTATTATGACAATGTTGGTATGGTTCAATTATGTATGGAAAAAAATATCGACCAAATGGCCGCCGCGACCTCGGCGGCACACCACCATCCGATGGTCCAAATTTTTAATGACAATGTTAATGTTCAATTGTTGGGCACGATGATGAGTCGAGGTTGACTTCTCTTTTGCCACACTATCGTGAAAAACAGCAATGTTTTCCGTTCAACGCACTAAGAAGGCATTCACAGATATTATCCCAGTTTATACAGACCTGTTTTGCTAAAATTTAAATATTTTTCACAATTCTCCCGATAGTAGACGAATTTGAACGATTATATTGGCCAAAAGAATCACGAAGTTCATGAAATTCATTTTGATTTGAACGACCATTTTCATAATAAGCCTAAATACCTTTAACGCTTTGCTCGATTGTGTGTCTTTCCATGATTCCAAATTGAGTTGGTCTGAAATTGAGAAATGTCAAATGTAATGCCGAAAAAAAGCTTGACGTTTAGGTGTGGTTCACATTCAACATCGGACTTTACAATTTTACCACCCTTTTTTTATGTTTTCAATACTCTAAATTCTTACTATAAGCAGATGATTTAAGGGTTTTTTTTTCGAAAATTGGCTAATATAAGAAAACTACAAATTGATCTATGTATATAATTTGAATTTTTGGTGTCAACGTAATTAATTGAAACTTTATTCGAATAAATGTTTACGTATTACTTAATCACGCTCTTATAACTCATTAAATATGTCATATAAGTTAGGCAATAAAAATTTTGTTTGATTCTAAACTTACTTTTAAGCCTCATTTAGATGAGTTTATTCCTAAAGCATATTCGACTTTAGCATTTAAAGAAAGAGATTGTTTTGTTTTGGGATCAGTATGCGATTGTACACGTCATTTGTTAGATCTTAACTGGAGTATGGCGCTTTGATTTGGAGTGCTCATTGCGGTATTCATATTTTCCGTATTGAAAGACTTCAAAAGTGATTTACTCGTTATGCGTTACATTACTT
Source organism: Phyto melanocephala (assembly GCA_941918925.1). Taxonomy (NCBI): domain Eukaryota; kingdom Metazoa; phylum Arthropoda; class Insecta; order Diptera; family Rhinophoridae; genus Phyto; species Phyto melanocephala. The sequence continues at coordinate 103,832,926 of OW799235.1, read as the reverse complement.
TAAGTATATTCATCCCGCTTTTCACATCTTGGTATGATTTTTTTGGAGAAAAGACGTAAGATTCAGTAAATACTGCTTATTTTTGACATATTGAATGATAATAATGAAAAACTCTTTTTTTGTGTACCATGTAGATTGTCACTTCGTCATAGAAATTTATTTTTTATCGGTTATTTTTTATATTATGTACTTAATGGTCAATTAATTAGATTATTTTAATTATATTTACAAATATATTACAAAACAACAATTTTCTGAACTTAAAACACAGTAAATGAAAAGATTTTTCAAGGCTGCCCTGGCTCTTTATTTACGTGTTTAATTTTATATGTTCCTTTTTTACACTTTTTTCATAAAATAAATTTGATTTTTTTTTTATATAAATTTTCTTGCCACGCTTTTTTATTTAATTCGACTCATCAAATGTTTGATTTCCAATAATACACTAATTTCAAAATAAAGCACCTGAATCAATCTACCAAAAAACTTCATTATTAAATAACACTTCTTGAATCCCGTACTCAGTAATCACCTGCTTCCTAGAGCGCTTCTTGAAGGCTTGATTTTTTTATGTTACGTCCCACTTCGTATGTGTCTTTTTTGCAATTAATGAGAGCTAATTTCAACTCTACCAGAAAAAATTGCTTCTGAAAAAAACTTTTTTAGTTATTTATTTTTTATAGTCCTAAAATAATAATCAGTATATAATATCGTCGTTGCTCTAAAAAATTAAGTTATTTGTTTTTTACTGAGTTTTCAGCAGATCAAAAAAAGGATTTTATTTTTTTACTTTACAGTATTAAAGTTTCGCATATTGACTACTGTTTACTTTTGAACCAATCAAGATAACCTTAAACGGTTTGGTGGATAGATGAAGGACTAGTAAACCTTCAAAAAAGAGCAATAAAAAAATTTTAAAAATTGTCACATAACCGATTACGTCAGAGCAGCGACGATATGTACTCTATGAATGCGTTACGGTAAGGGAAAAATGTCTGCACTGCTTACTTTATTTGAAAAAAGCCACTTCACTAAAATTCCTGCATTCTCTACTTTTTCTTCAGTTATTGTTTTACTGTGATAGTTTGAATAAGGTTGAGTTGCGGTATCTTGATCTTGTGTATATCGTACACTAAAAACAATAATGTCACAACTTCAAATTTTTCAAAATTAAATTTTCTTTCTTAACTGATTCACAATACACATTAATAACTATTCCAAATATATTTTCTTATCAATTGCTTATTTGACTAGCTCACTTACTAGGTTAATTTTTAAATACTTTATTATTAATGCATATATAAATAATTAAAATTACATTTTGTATTGGCGTCCAACACGGATAGTGTATTATATTTGTATTTATAGTGTATTATATTTGCAGGTCAAGCCTTTTTTGACTCCCATATGTAATTAATGGCGTTTAACATATTATACAAACCAGAGCAGGATGTAACCTTGAAAATCTTAAAACTAATGTTATTTACATTGTATATAAACACGTAAACATGGATTCAAACGTACTGAATTAATCTGCTTTTAACAAAATGCCACATTTAAATAATCACCTTGAGAATGCTGCAAACATAACTTTCATTCAACAATTTTAGTCTCATTAGCGAGACTTTCTTTTTCTCTGGACCAGTGTGCAGTTGTGGTTAAGTGTAGATATGTGTGTGTGTGTGTTTAAGTGCTAGTGAAGCTGGTTTGTTTTTTTTTTATTATTATAAGCCACCTCTTATAAAGTAATAGTGGCAAGAAATGTACACATATTGACATAGTTTTAACCTGATTTTAGCTGTGGCGCCTAAAGGCGAAGGCTACAACAACTTTAACAGCTGGAACAGATACAAAATAGCAATGTATGTATATAATATGCACTTGCACATTTACTGCATGATAGACTTACAGTTTTTTCTTATTGTGTTTAACACACAAAATAGCAGCAGACGTTTTGGCGTGCTCAACAAAACAATAGTTTCTTCCGCAACGTGGCGAAAGAAATGAAAAACAATAACAATAGATGGAAGTATAAATTAAAAAAAACAAGTAAGAGCACTATATTCGGCTGTGCCGAATCTTTTATACCCACCACCAATTTTGTGTACATTTAAAGTACATTATTTATTATTTTGTTAATCACTATAGAATAATCTCTTTAAAATAAAATATGTATTACTTTCTTTATAGAGGGTGGTTAATTTTTAAGGGCCCCTGTTGAAGGTGAACCACACATAAGCAACAAGTTTTTTTTTGCATTTCATCTGACATTTCTCAATCTCAGATTATTTTAATTTGAACAGTGGAAAAATACCTAAATGAGCAACGCGTTAAAGTTATTCAGGTTTAATTATTTATTTTATTTGATCTCTTTTTTTAAATTTTCATATTTAAATATCCAATTTTTGTATTTAAATTCTCAATATTTAGCTACTCCTTCGTGTAGCATCTTCAGGAAAATTCATTATTATTAATTATTAATTAATTAATTAATTAATTATTATTAATTAATTATTTGTAAATTAATTTTCAAGTTTAATATTCAGGTTTTTTTATGAAAATGGGCGTTCAAAACAAAATGCATTTTATGCACTTCGTAATTCTTTTGATCAACATAATCCTGCCTTCTTAGTTCGTTGAATGGGAACCACTGCTGGTTTTTGCGATAGTGTGGCAAAAGAGCAGTCAACATCGCCTCATCATCATGCCCAACAATTGAGCATCAACATTGTCATTGAAAATTTGGACCATCAGATACTTCGATATGCTACTAAAATGCTTTTGTAAATGTAGTCTTTCAATGAAAGTGGGCGTTAAAATACGCGTGTCAATAAAGTTTCTGCTAATAAATACAACTTAGATATTTCAATATAGTCCCTTATTTTCCAAAAAACTTTGTCAATAGAGAAATTACATGAATTTAAGATAAACCGTTATATGGGAGATAGGCGTTAAAGTGGACGTGTCACCTAAACTTTTTGGCACAACAATTACATTGATTAGAAGGATATACGTAGCAAATTTGATCATCAAACCTCTAACTTTGACGGTTTTATGAGCTTTTAAATTTCATGAACGGTAAATAACGTGAAAAGTGGGCGTTATAGTAGGCGTGTCAAAGTTGTTTTTGCGAATGAGTACAACTTAGATGTTTCAATATAGCCCTTTATTATTCCAAAATTTTTATTAATAGAGAAATTATATGAATTTTAGGTAAAGCGTTATATGGGAGGTGGGCGTAAAAGTGGGCGTGGCACTTTAATTTTCTGGCACAGTAATGACATTGCCTAGGGGGCTATATGTAGCAAATTTGATCATCAAACCTCTAATTTTGGCGGTTTTATGAACTTTTAAATTTCATTAACGGTAGATAACGTGAAAAGTGGGCGTTATAGTAGGCGTGTCAAAAATGTTTTTGCGAATGAGTACAACTTAGGTGTTTCAATATAGCCCTTTATTATTCCAAAATCTTTATTAATAGAGAAATTATATGAATTTTAGCTAAAACGTTATATGGGAGGTGGGCGTAAAAGTGGGCGTGGCATATTGATTTTCCGTTACAAAAAAGCGTTTCACCAAAAAGCAAAGTGTGCAAAATTTCAGAGTCGTACATCCAATTTTGTTGCTTTTATGACGTTTTTGTTTTTATATATACCGAAAAATACACTGTGCGGTATAAATTTTCGTACATTTTGATCGATAACTCCTCTCCTAATACATAGATTTAGATAATTTTCGGGGAATAATATTGATTTTACTCAGGAAATATATATTCGAAGTTTCATGAGTCTACGTTAATCCGTTTGGACACAATTCCATTTTATTCGATGTTCGTAGGACACGGTTTTTTCGACCTACTCATGCTTTTCGAGCTATAACTCTCTTCCTAATAATCCGATTTAGCCCATTTTCAATACCAAACAAACCTTGTCTATAAGAAAGACTCTGGCAAAATTTGAGCCCCCTAGCAATTTCGGTGCGACCTCTATCGTGCTTTCAACAGACGGACAGACGGACAGACGGACAGACGGACATACGGACAGACGGACAGACGGACGGACATAGCTAGATCGTCATCAAATCAAACCCTGGTTCAGAATATATATACTTTATGGGGTCTAAAATGGATATTTCGATGTGTTACAAACGGAATGACAAAATGAATATACCCCCACCATTTTTTTGGTGGCGGGTATAAAAACTTGTTTACTTATACTTGGCTTAATTTTTTGTTACTGCATAAAGTATGTTTTTGGTACAAAATTTTTTCTAGTAACGTTTTCAAAAGTTATGGTTGTTTATTTTAAGGTTTTCAACTCAATAGGTAAATTATTTATAAACATGTTGACGCATGTTGCCAAAGATGTTGAAAGCTTTAAAACTAAAAAACTTGTTTTCATCTTAAGTAAGTTCAATATATTTTTCCCACATTAAGTAAATCTTAAAGTGACATGTTACAAGAACAAAGTTTTGAATTTTTATTGTCACGTGTTAGATATATGTTTGTATATATCTATGAACTAACTACTATACAAATATACATAAATATTGGCACATAAATAACAAACAAATAAATTGTATTAAAAATATTTTTCTTTATTTTTTGTGCAAAATAAGTGTCACTTATTTGTTCGTTGGCAATATCAACAATCAATATCAATTTAATGCGACAAATTTTATTTAAAACTTTCAATGGAATGCAAAAACAAAGAAAAAAACTCGTTTACGTAAAAAACACACCTCACACTCACACTAACTCGGTATTCGAAAGTGCACAATAAATAAAAACTTTTACCTTGTTCCTACATAGTGACATTAAGAAAGAAAAACTCTTTTACGAGTTGTTGTTATATATGCATACGAAAGTATGTATGTATGTACGATGCCTCCACAAATTTTTTGTGCGTTCGACTGAATTTCACTCACTTCTTTGGCCGACAACAGCAATACCTTGCAAGGTAACTTTCTTTTTTGTTTTTTTTTTTTTTTTTTTTTTTTTTTTTTTGTTGGTTCCACTGATAAAAAGGGATATTTTTAAGGAATTCCATTGAAAGAGTTCCGAAGAGAAATAAATAAATAAAAAAAAATTTTGTGTGCATAAGTATATTGTTAATTAAAATCGAAAGCTTTTAACCCTTTGTTTATTGGGCTCAATTAAACCGGGCTTAAAAAAATACTGTAGCAGAAATTTTGTATATAATAATGAGAAGAAGTTTGCTAATTTAAAGCAAAATGTTTGTTTAAAAATATTTTTTATCGCAAAACAAATTCAAAGGATTTTGTACTACTGGGTATCAATTCTCGTTCTATGAAACTATGAAATGAAAAGTTTTTGTCATATCATACGGTGCTAACATACCCTTTGCTTCACAAAAACTTTTTCATTTCACAGTTTCACAGAACGAGAATTGAGTCCTTGTTCTTTCATTATGGGAATAACAATTGTAATGACTTTTCGATAGCTGGCCTTACAAATGTATGCAACGTTGTCGGATATTCACCTATTTTAGAGATTAAGACATCGTTTTGCTAACATGCAGGCACTGAGAACGTGATTTGAAAAACCCCTAAATTCCTAATAAGCTAAATAGTTCCACATCTAAAACATCAAAATATTTGTTTAACCCTTTGAGGACCGCACTTTTTCTACTGAAGCGATTTTTTATTTTTTTGTATGTTCATAATATATGCACCAATAATAGAAACTTAAAAAAAATTTGGCCCCCTAGGCCCTCATTTTACTTGGCAAATATAGTTGCTTCTGGGTTGAAAGGGAATTTTTTATCCAAGAAAAAAATATTACTCTTTGCATATGTATTTGCCCATGGGTTGAAAGAAAATTTTTTTATAAAAAAAAGTTTATTGAAACGTTTGTTGTTTCATATTTTTTTATTTATTTAAGCTATTAAGTAAATAATTTATAAAGAATTTGAACAAAAATAACAAGTGCTATACATGATACTCGCCAAAGCAGTCACGTGATGATGTGAAGCAAAGGAATACATTACATATAGTACAAAATACATTTCTGCGACTTTATTTGCCATAGGTGGAGGAAGCCGCGTCATGATATCTGCAATTTAAATTTGCTGAAATGTCGGATCTGTGGACCAATACATTCGAATACTGGGTAGATTTACTAGGCTCATACGTATGATTAGGCTTATATAAGCCTCGAACTCTTTCACGGTCAGAGTGAAAACACGACCTTTTTGCATAGCATACAGTTTGGACTACACCGCTATTATTATACACATTTCTGAAATTCAGTAAAAACGGGGCTTTCATAGGCACTCGTCTCTCTGAACCGGAAATGCTTCTCTGGTGGTATAGAAAGTGTTGACTTTTCTAGTATAACTAAAGCATTAGAATTCGTTGCAATTGGCTCAGCCTCTTCATCAACTGGTAACGGATTACGACTAATGCGAACCTTTTTAATTCCAGGATACTCTAGGGGATTATTGCCTTCGATAACAATTTCTATCGGTTTATCCTCTTGGATTTCCATAGCGTCATTTTCTAGGAAAATAATATGCTCTACATTCATATGTGTAGCAGCTTCTTCCCCATTGTCACTGCTGTCGCAAAGCAAAAGTTGTTCAATTTGATCCGTATTAAGAAAGAAAAAACAATCACGGACGTGTCCACTCATTATAAATTTTTTTTTTATATTAACTTACTTAACACTGTTTAATCAAAAATAACACTCGAAATACTATAATAATACAATATTAAATAGTAATGCACGAATACGTCTGCTCTGATCGAATTCGAACAATTAGTGAATGAAAACGAAGACACAAGCAGCGCAAAAAAAGCTTGCAACTTAAAACAATAACAAACAAAATCCGTTTTGTTTACTGAATTTCATCATTAACAATTAAAAACAGACATGCACCAAAAAATTTAAAACTGTAAACTCAGACATACATATAATGATGAAAATAAACAACAAACATTTGATTATTTTTAGGTGTATTTTTTTCCGTTTCAGCCCACAGGCAAACATATTTGCCAAACAAGTTTGCCAAAGTTGTGGGCAGCTCGAAACTTACACAAACCTCGCTAATATATTTTTTAAAAGGTAAGAGGTGCCACCAAAATATGCCTTAGCTTTAGACAGATGCATCCTACGCTCTCTCCACACTACCCCTCTAAAGTAACTTGACTTTTTGACCAACTTTGAGGCCACCTAGCGGGCAAATGGGGGCAGATAAGAACCTACCACATTTATGTTGCCACTATCGTCTGCTGTAAACCAGTATTGAACAAATTTACTCAATCTCCTACGGAAGCAATTATGTGATGAAAACCCCTGGGCAAGTATGTTTGCCTCTGGTCGTCAAAGGGTTAAGGTTCCATTAATTATCTTTCGATTCCTTTTGTGTGACTAAGGTAATCTTGTTATAACCGTCGTTCTATCAATCTATATATTTGATTAAAATACGATATATTTTAAGCAAAGAGTGAGTAAAAATTCGACTGAAGTATGTTTAATGTATTAGAAGTTTTTAATATTGAAAATAAGTCGAAGTCGTTTCAATAAAAAGAAATTTTTTTCCACTGTTCGGCAAGAATATGTCTTGCGAGAATATCGAATGTAAAGTTACAATATTTTATATACCTATAATAAAGCGTCTGCCATCTAACTTTTTTTTCAACTAGTGCTTATTTCGTGAATTGTAACACTTAGCTCATGTCTAATTTGACAGATAATTAGTTTTATCCTTCCGCTGAACGATTCTGGTTGTGTATAAACTTGAACAACGCTGGGAAATATTGCGACATTAATTTGGCCGATTTTGCCAAAAAAATCATCTTTTCAGATGAAGCTCATTTTGATCTTGGCTGGTATGTAAACAAGCAAAATTGTCGCATTTGGGGCACATTGAAAAGCCGATATACCCAAAACGAATCACTGTTTGGTGCGGATTTTGGTCCAGAGGCATAATTGGGTCATTTGTCTTCGAAAATGAGCAAGGAGTGGACGTAGTTAATGGCGATCGTTATCGGGCCATGTTGAACGAATTTTTGTTCACAAAAAGAATAGGATATTGGCAACATTTGATTTCAACAGGACGGCGCTACGTGCCACACAGCCGAAGCTACACTTTTTTTTCTAGAATTTTCAAAAAAAAAGTTATTTGGCGGACCCTTTATTTGAAAATCATTAAAATCATAAAAACAGTTAAAGATAAATTGTTCGAGAATACACTGCTCATAGTTTATCATTTGGTCTGACTGAAATTAAAATCCTCATGAAATTACCAGATAATTTATTTTTAAACTTTCAAAATGCGGTTTATTCCAGTAAGTGAAATCACGGAGTTATATATGCCTACTTTTACTTACCTTTTTACAAAATTTTTCCTTAAACTTATACAAATATCCTGCAAAAGGCCGATCATATTGTTGAACTACTTCTGTCGAATTCAGCTGCCATTTATTCAGATTGTTTCACCAAATAACTATGAATGGATAAACTTTTTAAAATATGTGCAGACGACAAAATTGTTTTAATGAACTTGGTTTTCTTCCTTTTCTCCATGAATGGGTACGTCAACAAGCAAACCAGCAAACCCAATCCACATAGCATCCAAGAGCTTCCCATGCATCCACATTTCTTTAATAGCAACGCGCAATATTAAAACAAAATTGTTTTTATAAAAGTTAATCCCAAGCCTAATACATAAGACAACTATTGATAAAAATTATATGTTTTAAGTATAATTACGTTCGTCTCTAAGCTTCCACTCCTACAATACATTTTTCACTTATTCCATAATTTAATTGTTGATAAATACCAAGAAATAATTACATTTCATAATATGTTTGTTGCAAAATGTCATTTTTCCAAACGCATGCACCTACATTTAAATATCCTTAATTAATCCAATAACGACTAAACTGTAAATTGATATTTTATTATTAAATGGTATTTTTTGCGAGATTAAAAAAAATACCAGGCACATTTCTTCATGCCCATCTGATACAATATTTGTGTATTGATTACAATTTCTGTTTCTTTGTTTTTTTGCTACCATTTTTATGTTCAATGAAAAAATTAATAAATTTAACACATATTTTCTGTTACAACCCAGCTTTCCTCTCTCTTGTTTTTTACGTACCAATATCTCTTGGCGCAACATACATAAATTTTACCTGTCAATACGTAATGTAACAGTTAAATAAATGTGTAGGAGTTGTCATATATTTAAAATAAACAAAAATTTTTTGAAAAATAAAAGCAGTTATCAATAAAGACCAATAATATAAACTGAAAAAAAAATTTTTATACTAAGAACTGTTTTATAGTAATGGGTACAATGAAAAACGATGCATAAAAGAGATATAGATAGCGACCCCTGTGCGCGAGATTATCGTATGTTACGTTTTTTGAGAAATCGATTTTTTTATGCAAATTGATTCTACATACATTAATCCATCAGCTGATAAAATATTATAGCGATAACTTTTTAAATTATGGAGATAACACTGTGTACATTTTATCCTATGCTGCAGAGTTATTTACGTTTTTATTTATTTAAAAGTAATAAAAACGCTCTTCTGTTAAATTTTGTTTTTGTAACATACAATAATTTCGCGTACAGGGGTCGATATACATATACATTTTTGAATTTTACAAAAGCAGTGCCAAGATTAGAAACTAAATATTAAATTACATTTTCATTAAGCTATGACTAACTGCAGCTTACAAGTAAAATAACAAAAATTTAAAAATAAATAAACTTTTCTCAATAATTAAATGAAAAAAAACGTCTGAACTCCATTCCACAATTTGTTTGTAAATATCATAATTTCACAAAAGCTTTAATTGTAATAAAGATTTTGAAGATCAGATTTTGAACGAATAATTTGGAAAAACTTTCGGAAAATTGGAAAAATTTTAAAAATAAAAAAATTGTTTTAAAAAAAAAAAAAAGTAAATCAAAAGGGTTTTTGCATCATCTTTGTGTATAAGTATAAAAGCCGTAATTGGAACTCAGCTATGGCTTACCACTTTGAAGCTGTCCTATTGTAAAACAAAGTATCTCACAATTTCCTTGAAATGGATTTTATTATGTTTTAAACTTCTTTCGGATCTCGTAGACATAATGTGGCATCACAATAAATTGTAAAATAAATAATAAATAAAATATACATATAAATAAATAAATAAAAAATTAATTTTAATTGCCATCTTTTAAACGGAACTACTAACAAATGCTGTATCTTTTTAGTTCGCTATTTTAATTTCACAAATTCCAGACATAGAATTTTTTCTAATGGATTTCGCATTTTTCCTTTCTTTAGAGGATTTTATCAACGTCATTACCACAAGTTAAATTGTTGCTTTTGCTGCAGCAAATTTTTATTTATAATCGATGACATTTTTTCAACAGGGTTTTAATTTTACAAATGGCTTAGACACTGCCGCTCCCACATATTGATTTTTACTTTTTATACCCTTCACCTGTGGTGCACAAGGGTATATATAGCTTTGTCATTCCGTTTGTAATTTCTACAATTTTCATTTCCGACCCCATAAAGTATATATTTTCTGAAAGCTTATGAAGAGAGGAGTCGATTAAGCCCTGACCGTCTGTCCGTCTGTCCGTGTGTTGGTTGAAATCAACTTTTAGAAGCAACTATATGTTCCTCAGATCTGTATATGGTATCAATCTCTTGGAAATATCCAGGAATGAATCGCTATTGAAATTCAGCACAATCGCCCCATAACTTTCTGAGATATGAGCAAAAAACCACGACCACCTCGTTTTTTTTCACAATTACAACAACAACATACATACATAGATACATGTAAAAAACATACCAAACAAAAAAAATTACAAAAAAAAAATATATTAAAAATAAGAAAAAAAATAATAAAAAAAAACTACAAAAAAAATATTTAAAAAAAATTTAAAAAAAAAATTTTAAAAAATTTTTTAAAAATTTCTCTAAAAAAATTTTTTAAAAAAATTTTTAAAAAATAAAAAAAAAATAATAAATATAAATAATATATTAAATAAAATAAAATTAAATTTTTTTGGCTCAGCTGGGATTCGATGCCACATTTATTCTAACGTGTACGTATGCACGTATTTTATATGGGATGAATGGTGATACAAACAATTGTTATTACATGACTACACGTTGTGAAGGGTATATAAGATTCGGCACGGCCGAATATAGCACTGTTACTTGTTTTTTTATAAAATACTGTATTTTACTGGTCAAGCCCCAATATAATGGGGGTTAAATTTTAACATAATTTCTTTCTCATTAATATAAAATACGTACCAGGTTTTTTCTCACCAATATACCACGTTTGTTTGGATGTGTTGTGAAAAAATAGGTGGTCTTGGTATTTTCCTCATATCTCAGTTGCGTTTTCACCGATTTTTTTTCCAATACCGATCTGCTCCCAATAATTTCTGATATTTTGATATTGCATATGGGCTTTTAAATACTGATTTTATTATAAACAGGAACAGATGGACACTGCTCAATCTCTGGTCGTAGGCTTTCAAAAAATATATACTTTATGGGGCCGCAAACAAATGTTCATGCGGAATGCAAACCTATATACACTAACACTCTCTGTGATGCGCAATACAGATACAAATTGTTGTAATATTTTTAACGAGCAATTGTAAGAGTAACTTCGTTATATGAGCAGTACGAACACTAAGCTCTATTTTACAGCATGCCCTATGTTTTTGTTGTTGTTGAAAATAAAACAAACTAATTTTTATCCAGCAGTTTGTCGCTTTAAAATTCTAAAGCGAGAATTTTTTATTTATTATTTATTTTTAACACTATATTTTAAATATTTTACCTTAGTTTTTAGGTTTATTTTCCTCTTACTTCTTCGTAGTGGCTAGTTATTTAGTATGTATAACAATTTTTCTTTTAATTTAATTATATACAGTGTTGAAAAACGATAATAAATTAATAAGGTTGTAACCAAGGGTAGAAGGGTCAAATTATCGGTAACAGTTGTACTTTTTAATATTTCATATTATTTTACTGCCAGTAAATACGAGGAAGCTTTAAGTTATTTTGATACAGCAAGAAAGCGTGACACTGATAGTTATAAGAAATTAAATTTCTGGCAATTTCCATTTAATGGTCTTGTAAAACAATACAAATTTCTTTCATATGTTCTGGATTTATAGAAAAATGAGAAATTAATTTTTTTTATAATAGGCGGTTTTTGTATTAACTTTTTGCTTCCGAATTTCTTCAGCTTAGTCTACAAAATTTAAATTTACATTTGAATTTTTATTTACACTTTAGTCTAATTTATTTTTTTTTTTAATCTTTGTCAACGATGAAATCATGAATAATATCAGAATGTTTTTATAATTATTATTTCTAATAATTACAATGTGTGGAAAACTCTCGGTACGGTATCATGGAATAAATGAAAGGAGACAATAGCAAGTAGTACGATGGTCACAAGTAGAAAGGCGATAACTTGTACTTTTAACGAAATTGAGTTTTTCAGTAACTTCACTATTTTTCACACAAAACAAATTTAACTCAAAAGTATGAAAACATTTTTTTTCAAGCAGTTTTACAATTTTACAAAACGAAATTACAGTATGATAACATAGTTTCTGATAAGTTTCTGCCTCTTCTTGTGAAATTATAATTATTTCATTTAGGGCCTTTCTTCTTGTGACCAACTAGTTGGACATTCATAACTGAAAATCAAGTTGAAATTAATAACAGGAAAATATTAAGTAGACTTTTGTAATACTAAAGTGTGTTGAAATTAACAAACTTTTATAATGTAAATTTCAAGAGTGAGAATTCTTATTTGCAATTGAAATAAAAAAGGATTGCCTCTAGAAAATAAAATACAACATTATACAGGAAAATCCCGGTACTATGAACGATATAATGTCAGGCCCATTCGTTTTTTCTCCTATTAGAATAACAAATTATTCATGTTCAAATATAAAATATTTTTAATACTACAATAGTATAAGAACTTCAAAAGACATAAAGAAAAGGTTATAGCAATGTATGTTATATAATACGATATACAAAAATTCAGATGGATAATTGGCGTAGTACTAGGATGCACGAATATCGGCCAAATGTTAAAATTTTACAACCTCTTGTAGCTTTTAATAATTATTTCTCTATTCTCTATTATTTCTATTATCGGGGATGAATAAGAACAACTTTTGCTTGCGTTTTTTTAAATAAACATACTGATTATTTTTGATGATTATTCCTTATAGAATTGTACATAATGAGTAACGCACTAAGACTGTTGAAGCTTTTTATGGAAATGGACTTTTAAATTAAAATAAATTTCGAGCACTTTGTGGGTTTTTTGGTCAACATAATAGACCAAATGTGTTTAGTTCTAAAGATTGACATAATTCGGCACATTAAGGAAATTGAACCCTAATATGTCTCAATGTGTCCCGGTGGACTAGTCAGTAGTGTGGTGGTCTGCTAGTGTAGGGGTTGCGGGTTCGAGACTCTGACAGATCTGTTTCTCTTTCTCTTCTTTTCTATTCTACTCAGGTATCACAGGGGATCAATATAATGTCTTCATGTCATTGAAAATATGGATCTTCGGTGGTATACTACCGAAGCCTTAAGTGTCATAAATCCTTCTATTACAACAAAATGTATTAAGATTTTTCTCTTAAAACTTATTGTTTTATTTACAATTACATCATGCGTTTTAGTTGAACCATACTGTATTGTAAAAATTTCCTGAAAATGTTATGAATTCACATATAACACAAACACGCATTTTTACCACAGCATTTTTGTTTATTGGCATTCATATGGGGAAGAAAAAATACAGGCATAGAAAGTAGAACAAAAATAAAAATTTTAATAAAAATATTTTCATTAGTGCTTTAAAATTTAAGCCAATAATAGGATTGCTGACAAAAAATAAAATAAAATAATATTGCTGAGTCGATTATTATCTTTATGATATATTGAATTTTAGCTGAGTTTAAAACAAATACAATTTCTGATTAAAAGTATATTGAAAACTTAATTGATATTTAATCTACAACTATTTTTTATTTCCACAATACAATTTAATTCGATAATTTTTTGTTTACTTATTTAACCAGTTTTTAAATTTTTTTTTTTAATTTCAGATCAAAATGAAATTTTTAATTTTACTGTGTGTACTTAGCGTACTGTTACTGCAGCAAACTCAAGCTTCACCCGTTAAACTAGTCAAACGTCAGGAACGTGCTTTAGCTCGCCAACAGGCTGGAGGTGTCAACGATGTCGCTCCAGCTGCCGCACAAGCTGCCGATGAAGATGATGATGATGATGAGGATGATGATGACGATGAACCTGACTTGGGAGATTTAATTGATGATGACGATGGTAAGGTTTTAGCTTCTTCTTTCTATTGTTAAAACTCTTTCCTTTTGGACATGAAAAAAAATTTTTTTGGCTTATTTGAAAACAAAAACAAAAATAAAATCATAAATATCTATCTCATTATTTTCTTTTATTGTAGCAAAGTTGTAAAGAGACTGTAATTTCTTAACTACCCCACCTCTAAAGTAAATTTCTTTTGTAGATAAAAAGCAAGAGATAAAAAAATAAAACACAGTTCTTAAGACACATACACTAATCTAGACTTTCTTAACTTCTAATTAACTGTTCACACGCGCATCGAAATCCCTAACATTCTTTGATTATAGTAGTTTACTGATAATGTGATATAGTAAACCTTTACGACTTAATGGGCGATAACTGAGAAAGGTACATTAAAGAAGCGTTTACGGCGCTTAAATAAATGTTAAGTAGATTTTGTGAAGAAAATTTCCTTAAGCTAGTTTTTTATTTATTTTTTAATACATTGTCCGTCTACTTCTTAAATTTCCTAAAATGTATCTAAAATTTCTATGGACTTGTAAAAACATTCTAACAATATTTTGAATATCCTTTTCAAATTACATGTGTTCTTGTGTTTGTGTATGCTTAATACCAGAACATACGCATATATATTTATATTTAGGTTTGTGTATAAGTGTAATAATCTAAGGATAATGACACCATATTTACAAGAAATTTCCTTTTCCATTTTGGTTATTTGTCTCTTATATTAACCAAAATCTGGCGCATACTTTTGAACATACTTACTTACATTTGTATACTTATACATATGTATTTTGTTGTTGTAAACATTTGCTTTTATATATAATAGAGCATATGTATGTTGACGTATTTGTATATATTTTACAATACACTGTTTACAAGGCATTAAGCCCCAAGGATATTAATAAATGTGGCAGAGAGAAATACAATTGTGATCAATAAAACCTTTAAACTAATATGGTAACAAATTCAATTTAATTTTCTTGAACTCTTAGAGTATAGACTTCAAAAATTATTCCCAGAAGTGGTGCAAGTTATTTCCAAATTAAAAGCGGTTTAGCTGATTAGCATATTGACATAATAACCACTTTTATCTAATTTATTGATTGTAAAAAGGCGTTATTAAAGGTTGGGCTAAAAGTACAATGGAGTTTAAAAATTTAATAAATTCTTTGTATATATTTTTATTTATTTTTTTTTCAGATAAAATAGATTTTTTTAACGTTAATATTGAAAATAAAATCACTTAAACGACCCTAATTTCTACTTTTAAATGATGGATTTGCTTTAGCAAATCCAGAGGTCGAATTTCTGCAGCAATTTTGGCCTTAAGTTCAATAATTTTCTGTCGCTCCTTCACACAAGCTTTAAGAAAATAGTCAAATTTTTCAGCCCTGGCTTTATTAATAGATACGTTTGCTATACCTTTAGGGATATTTGTAAAAACTTTTGGATAACTCAATCACCATTTGACAAAGTTATAGGCCACAATTATTTTTTTTATCTATTTTTTTATTACATCAAGTAACTAAAACTCTTAACTAACATTTGGACATGCTAAGGACATATCAGCAATTAAAAATGTAATTTAAGATGGCGCCATTAACAAAATGGCGAATATTTTTTTTTTAATCTTATCAATATGGGTATAATGTAAAAGGGCTTGACTATTAGAATGCAGCTAACTATTTAAAAATTCAACATCAAAGATGATGTCGGAAATAATAAAGCTAAATTGCATATAAAACATCAAATCGGAAATCCAGACTAATATGCGATGAGGTCACTATAATGACTATAATAATAATGGAAACATATATTATCAGATTCTGCTAAGTCAAATATTGCATTCCTACATGATACCATGTTTAAGTCTGATATTTAAATGATTCGATTACTGTCTTCCAAGCGCTCAATTCTTTTCGATATATCGGGGTAGACACGTACAGTTATAAACACATCTTTGAAGAAGGCATTGGAATCAAAACAGGTGAACGTGGTTAAGGGTTAAAATATTAACAGCAGGAGAGTAGAAAAAACTTTATTTAGAGTACCCTTAATTGTTTGAGTGAATTGGTGTCAAGGTACTTAAATTTCTTCTGATCAAGAAGGATGATATATGATGAAAGTTTATGATTTTCTAACGCTGGCTGCAATCAGACCATAGAAGGAGACATAGTCTAAGTGCAAATGCGATTATAAATGACTCGCGATGAGAAATTTTAAAATTCACCAGTTCCCATGTGAATAAATTGTATTCAGTAACAGCACACATGGCATATATTATCAGTAGTAAAAATCAAAGATCATGCACACACCTCTAACAAGATTGCTTCGGGTAATTAGTCACTTATTTCAAGGTATGCGATAAAAATTTCCAGAAGCTAAACAAACAAAAAATTTTTGTCCAATGCGCAACAAACAAACGTGGGACAAATGCACAATCGTTAGCGGAAATCTGTTTCTAGCACGAGCATCAGCTATTTAACCACAGCATTCCGTTGACATGACTTAAACTTAAACCACATATACCACCTAATCTTCGCAGAGGCCAAATCTTTTTAGTCTAAATTAAGTTCTGTTAGCTCTTAGTTCCCATGATGACATTCAGAACTCAGTAAAGTAGGAAGTCCGTCTATAGTTAATAATAAATCAAATAATAATGAAGCTTTTCATATCTTTTCACACGAAAAAAAGTCTTGTAAAAAAAATTTTTTTGCATTTAAACAAATGACAAAAAATTTAAGAAATATAAGAAACAAAGAAGAAACGTCAATAATTTCTTAACGGAAAAAGTCTAATAGCTGCCTTGTTCTTTATTCTTTTTAGCAATTTTCAAGCAATTCTTTTGAAACATGCTTTATAAATAAAAAAAAAAAATAAAAGCTATTGCCATTTGACAATACTTTCCTAGAATGTTAAGGCTGGGGCACAATGAATCCGTCGTCCGTCAAACTTCAACTTTTTCAACTGACAACTAAGTTAAAATACATGTTTTCTTATGAGTGTTGTCACATTCAGTACGTCTCCGTCAACGCAAAGTACAAAAGTTGACCAACTTTTAACTTTTGACGTACGTCGAGTACTTTGACAACTACCATATGGTTGTGCGCAAAAAGCGAAGTCAACCGGCTTTACAGCAGCCGCCGTACTTTTTTGTGATGCATGAGCCGCCACAGACGCATACAGTTGTTTTCGGTTAAAAACTCTTATTTTATATATAGATGTATGAATTTAAAGCAAAATTGACATTTTCTTAAAAAAATATTATTTTGTTTTATTAATTTTTTGTTATTGTGAAGATAAGTAAAAAAAATTATATATAAATATTATCGGCCTTCAGCCGCCGCTGTTTGTTTTTGATTTGTCGCAGCAGTCAACAATTTAACTTGACTTATGATCCGTCAACACAAAGTACTGATTGTGCCAACCCCTCTCCGTCAATACGTTGATGTCAGTTGAAAAAGTTGAAGTTTGACGGACGACGGATTTATTGTGCCCCAGCCTTTACACCTTCGTGTGTACATTCATGGTAAACTGTCTGGACATGATGCCGTAAAAAGCAAGATGTTCAGGCTATCAAAGAAAATAATAATTGAGCTCCCTTGTCCGCAAAAAAAAAATTCGTAAATTTTTTACATAATGTTATTTTATTAGTTTTAATAACCTAAAATGTTTCTAACAGTTTGTTTTTCTTAAATACGTTTAATCCCAATTAAAAACTCAGTTAGTAAAAGGGCGTCTAATTTCGTATTTTAGAAAAATAATTTCGCTTTAGGAATACAAAAAGCTAGACAAATTTATCTAAATAGTATTCTAAAAGCAACATGTGTACAGTCGCCAGCAGCAAATGAAAAATAATCTTGTAATACTTGAATATTAAGTATGCGTATGCATATAAGTGTATGTGTTTCTATGTGAACATTTGTTTGTAAAAAAATCTTAAGTAGACCATTTTCTATATTCTCGCACCTTCTTTTTCTTCTAATATTATTTACCCTGTCACCTCTTAACCACTCTTCTCTTGCAAATCTACGCAATCCAACGATAAACCACAAATTCACAACGTATTTAAAGCCAACAAAAAAAAAAAAAACGAAAAAAAAGAACTGACCGTCTCTCATATGTACTTATCGTTAACACAACCAGCACCTTTATAAGTATGTATATATTTTTTTTTTTGCACGCATCTCAGCGTTTAAATCACAATTGATGATAAGAGAGTTTTATGCCAAATACACCATCTATAACTAGCCTTTTAAACTGTAGATTTGTTACTTTGGTCTGCATGTGTCTGTTAATTCAACTGGCTATCCCTTAGAGATTTAGTCAGTTAGACAGAAGAAAAAAAAACAAATTGGTGTTTGTATAACTGAGAGTGTTTTATTGTTGTATTTTATTCCAATTCGGCCATAACATTTTTTTGCCTTTTCTTTTTTTTTCATGTGTTACTTCTATGCATGATTAACACAGTTATTATTGTTTCGGGGCTTTCAGATGACGAGGAGGATGATGATGATGAGGAAGACGATGATGATGAAGAGGATGATAGACCACAAGGTCAAGCTGCCCCCAATTCGGGAGCCGATGACGATGAGGAAGAAGATGATGACGATGATGATTACCTGGACAGATTGTTCGATGATATTTTAGGTGGTAAGTGTAACTGACATTGATGATTTCAAATATATATTTATTTGTACACTTCGTATAGCTAAACAATAATAGAATGACTAGTTAAACAAGTAACTATAACAAGAGTATTATATAATTATATTAGTTTTTGGGCAAAGTCATGTGTTATTAAGTAAATGAAAGCTTTTAAGTTTAATTATTATCAATTGTTGTACACCGTTTAATTGAAGGTGACACTGTTATTGAGTATTATAAAGGTAATAATTCTTTAAATAATTGTATGCAAAAAAGGAAGAACTGCTTAAGTCGTCATACACTTAAACTGAGATGACATCACCACTGCAATTTGTTGCGGATCAGCTCGATGAGTGGAACTATATTTTTTATATTTTTGTTTTAATATTGAATTGTTTATTTTATTAATTTCAGAGAAATGTGTTGTAACATTAATTCATTTTCCTTATTTTTTACCTTTTTTGTACTTATTTTTTGCAACACTGCAATTACACTTTTTGTGTCATCCTTGTTTAACAAGGCAGTCATCTTGTATCAGTCAGTTGTCTACAACACAAAATAACAAGTAACCTTAATACTGTACTTTAATAACATAATAAATAATAAATGAATTAATTATAAAACCATCTAATTCCACCAGTGCGTTTAATTACAGTCCACTTATAAATCGCTAAACACAATTCTTGAATTTGTGAAAATCGTACCCTTCCCATGGTCCTTTGGTCAATTTGAGCCAACGATAAATATATAAGGAAAAAATGATGTATAAACAATTAAAAGTTTTTGATAAAATTTAACCGAATGTCTTCTTTCATAATATGCATAATATGTGTTTCGATCATCTGCTCTGCTAGTTTGACTTATAAATTTGTAACGTGCTTTGTGTTAATTTTGATAACACACTCAAATCGTACTGACCACTGTGTGTAATTTGAAGATATTTATTAAAAAAATTATAAATTTATTAGACAATGTAAATAAAATCCTATAAACAATAATTATCCTGATACTATCCAAGAGGAATGCCTTTTCAAAACCATGTATTGTCTCATTATCAGCATTCTGGAAAGCATAAATTTTTTTAATTAAAGTTTAATTGTTTTTATATAAATAAAATCAAACTAATGAGCTGATATTTTTTACATTATAAAAATCTTTAATTTAAATTAATTGAATTTTAAAAATTTTATTTAAAAAAAGTCTCAGATTAAAAGAGACATCTGTTTAATTAGTACCTTGTGAATTCACCAATTACTGCCGCAATTATATTTTTTCATTTCGGATATTAAGATTGTACTGAAAGAAATATTGTAATTTAAGTCTTTGATTTTGAAAAATGACCCCATCGTTAGTATTAAATAAAATATCATTTTCAAAACATCCTAAGTAAACTTGGACACTTTTTTTATTTAATTAATTATCGTGTGAACAACCTAGATAATTTTTATTATCTAGGTATTGTGATCATTTACGATAGCGATTCAGCTAAAAATGGCTGACATAAGCTTAGTCATTTAACCCTAAATAGTTAAATTTACCTGAAACTCGGGCAAATGATGACTTTACTTTCAACTATATTAAAATTTTTTTTATAAATATATTTTTAACTTCTTTTTTTTTATGCAGATGATGATGAGGACGATGATGATGAAGTACCCGCAGCCAGTGTACAAAATACCATTGCCGCTGTTCCCGCCCAACCTATTGAAGATATCGCTCCCGTAGGCCAATCTGCTACTTCTGGTATTTCCGATGGTGTCGATTTGCCCGCTGAAAGTGGCAATGAGCCCTTATCCCAGAGCAATACCGCTGACAATGAAATAGCTCCCTCCAGTAGCAGTAACAACGAAGGTGAACAAAATGTTTTTTATGATGAAGATGCTAGTAATAGCATTGTAGATGGTATCAGTAGTAGTGATAGTTTTAGTAGTGGTAGTAGTGACATTAATAACGATAACAATCTCATCATTAGTAGTAGTGATAGTGGTAGTAGTTCTGATGATAGCATTAGTAGCACAAATCATATTCATACACAACAAAAACATGAACATGAAAAAAATCAAAAACAACCACAACAACAAAAAGTACAACAACTAGACAAGTTGAAACTTACAACTAACGCCATTCAAACATCCAGTAGTAGTACTAATAACAAAAATAATCTTAATCAAACTCCCAGTTTGACTCAAAGTCCAACAACAACATTAGTGGCCGCTGCTGCTGATAGTAGTACCAGTACAAGTGTCAGCGGTGCTCAAAATGTAGCAGCTGCCGCTAATAATGTCAAGGATAATGATGACGATGAGGAGGATGATGATGATGAAGAAGATGATATTGATGTTGGAGTGGATGATATTGCAGGTGCCCTAACAGGTGATGATGACGATGATGCTGACGACGATGAAGACGATGACGATGATGATGATGATGATATTATTGGTGACGATGTCATTGAAGCTAGACATGAAGCACGTGAGTCGAAAACATCTAAGAAACATAAAACTGCTTTAAAAACCAGCAACAAAAAATCAACAAGTGCTTTGAAGAGTAAAAAATCCTTGAAACATTAAGCCTCACTTCTCATACAACAATAGTTAACAAAACGAAACACAAACGACCTCAAAAGGACTTTTCAAGAAACTTCCACTAGCTCTCCAGCTCTCTTTCTTTATCGGTGGCTCATACTTTCATCGCCTTATTGTTAACTTAGATAATTAATAATATTTATTTAAATTCACAAAGACCTAATAATGTTGCCTGTTAAACTTTTAACACAAACGACCTAACGAGTAACGACTTTTGATTTTTGACAAGTTTGACTTTATTTTTTGTATTGTTTGTTTGAAATGTATGTAGAAAAGAAAGTTTATAGTGTTTCTTTTTCTTCAGGCCAAACTACTTATAGCTTTTCTCCTAGTTTCTTTTTAGTTTTCCTTTTCAAAAGTAGTTAACTGATTATGATAACGAGTTTGGTGCTAGTCAAACTATGTAAGAAACTAACTTCAAGATAAACAAAAATCTGCACATTTGCAAAAACAAAAAACAAAAATTTTGTTTTCTTTTTCACGACGACTATTGTCATTTGCACAAACTTGTTTAAATTTTTGAACGATACAAATTGTTGGAGGAAAAACTTGTATTTGTAAAAAGAAAGTCATGGCAAACAAACTACTCACTAGTTGTTTTTTTTTACCTTTAAAAGCACAAATTGTTGAAAGTATGCAACTAAATTTATACTATATTTATGACACAATTTATTTAAATAAATTTATTTATTAATTTGTTATGAAAATTAAATAAAACAAAATTAATTGCCAAATTAGTAACAGTCTAAGAACATTGTTGAGCTGTAAATTTGTCTTACGGCTTGGCAGTGTTAGTTAGTTCTGCTATTTTACTTTTGGTTCACTTTTTCTGTAAAGATTTGTAAAGTCTTAAGTAAACATACATATATTTTTTAAAAATGTAAAACAAAATGGCTTAATGTATAGTTTAATTTATTTGTATTTAATTTATTTATTTATTTATTTATTGATATTTGTAATTTATTTTTTATTTTTTATTTTCTCTCATCAAAACATAAAAGCATTTTAAAACATGCACAATGTGCCACACACAAAATTAAAAAACACACACATTTATCTATAGCATTCCATTTATATTTGTAATTTATTGTTTTGTAAAATGTAGCCGTTTTTTTCGAAAATACATCTAAAACTTAAAAACAAAATCTGTCTATCTATCTCTATCTGTCTTTCCAACTATCCATCAAATTATCTCTGCCTATCAGGCCTTATGCA
Organism: Phyto melanocephala; assembly: GCA_941918925.1. Lineage (NCBI taxonomy): Eukaryota > Metazoa > Arthropoda > Insecta > Diptera > Rhinophoridae > Phyto > Phyto melanocephala. The sequence goes on along the minus strand of OW799235.1, from coordinate 103,810,091 downwards.
GTAACAATATATTCCGAAAAAAAAAGAAATGAAAATTAAAATATTTTAACAAGTATATAATTCTGTTGGGTGCAAGGAATGAACATATCAACGCTTGAAAAAAACCGTATGAAATAGATACATAAATGGTATCGTTAAAATCTGCTCTATTCCAGACAACAAAGAGACTTAAATGGTAACAATATTTAAACTTAAAAACTGAAACTATTGTTTGAAGAAAAAAAAAAAACAAATAATAATGATAAAAAAAATATCTTTAAGTACTGCTGATTAAATTTAATCTGCTAATATATCGTGTTGCTAGAATAGGGCGCATTTTATGTTTTTTTTTAGAATTTTTCTTTTGAAAGCCTTTTACAAATACCCGCTGGAATTTGTTATTTTTGTTTTAAATTTTTGTTATTTTGCATTTAGAAACAAAGTTTACACATTTTTGTTTCCACAACATCACCTAACACCACCCCTTCCTCCTTAAAACGTTATCAACAAAAACAACAAAACGATTTTCAGACAATATTTTTTTTATGTCTATATTTCCTCTTAAGCACCTTACAAAAAACTACAACAACAACACAAACAAGCACACAATAATAAAACAATAAAAAAATGAAAACAATTGTAATTGTCCTTATAAGTATATTTTGTTGTAAATTTAAAGATGAAACAATCCGTTGAATATATTTATATTTTAATTTTTTTTTGTTTTGAAAAAAAAATATAAAACAAACATTTGAAGAAGATTAAAAAAAAAGAAAATGAAAGTAATACAATCAAATAATGTGTTTTATTTATGCTAATTTAAAAATGGAATAACAAAAACGTAAAACTGAAAAAGAAGGCGTGGTTTAGTGAAAAAACAAAGGAAAAATTCTTAATTTGCTTCATGTATTTTTCAAGCGTTTGTTTTCACATAAAAGAACAGAAATTTCACTTTATTTTCCCTTTTCCATTTCCTTTATTTCCACTCCTCATCTATCACTTGTTATTAAGTTTTGTAGTTTTTCTTTTATTTAATGTTTGTTTAAATCACTTTGTAATTGTCAATTTTACGCCTTTTTTATTTTCATTTCTAAACTACGCCTATTTTTTCAAACCTTTCTCTCTAAAAGTAAGTATTTTAACGGGCAATGGTTAAATGTTTGTTATTTCTTTCAGCTCTAATGGTTAAAGTTAAGTAATTATTTTCATTTTTATAAGGAAAAATCTAATAAAATCTTGTGTCTGCCTCATAAGTTTATTATAGACAGAAGTTACTAGGTCAACAATTAGCAATTACAATACGAATCCTTGACTAATTAAATTCCTTTTCTAGATTTCATTACTAAAAGTTTATTTAGCAAATATTTGTATTAATTTCAAAGCTTTTTATTGAAATCTTTAAGTCCTTTAAATCATTTTGTTTTCTTAATTTTTTATAAAAATAATTTAAGTTAAAAAGGAATTCACATCTAATTTCTAAACTGCATATACATTTTTAAATTTTTATACCCGCCACAAAAAAAATGGTGGGGGTATATTAATTTTGTCATTCCGTTTGTAACACATCGAAATATCCATTTTAGACCCCATAAAGTATATATATTCTGAATCGGGGTTTGATTTGATGACGATCTAGCTATGTCCGTCCGTTTGTCCGTCTGTTGAAAGCACGATAGAGGTCGCACCGAAAAAGCTAGGGAGCTCAAATTTTGCCAGAATCTTTCTTATAGACAAGGTTTGTTTGGTATTGAAAATGGGCTAAATCGGAATATTAGGAAGAGAGTTATAGCTCGTAAAGCAAGAGTAGGTCGAAAAAACCGTGTCCTTCAAACATCGAATAAAATGGAATTCGAATATATATTTCCTGAGTAAAAACAATATTTGTCCCCGAAAATCATCTAAATCTATGCATTAGGAGAGGAGTTATCGATCAAAATGTACGAAAATTTATACCGCACAGTGTATTTTTCGGTATATTTAAAAACAAAAACGTCATAAAAGCAACAAAATTGGATGTACGACTCTGAAATTTTGCACGCATGGCTTTTTGGTCAAATGCTTTGTTCTAACGGAAAATTATTGTGCCACGCCCACTTTTACGCCCACCTCCCATATAACGTTTTACCCAAAATTCATATAATTTCTCTATTAATATAGATTTTGGAATAATAAAGGGCTATATTGAAACATCTAGGTAGTACCCATTGGCAAAAACAACTTTGACACGCCTACTATAACGCCCACTTTTCACGCTATCTACTGTTAATGAAATTTAAAAGCTCATAAAACCGACAAAATTAGATATATGATGATTAAATTTGCTACGTATATCCCTCTAGGCAATGTCATTACTGGGCCAAAAAATTAGGGTGGCACGCCCACTTTTACGCGCACCTCCCATATAACGTTTTACCAAAAATTCATATAATTTCTCTATTAATATAGATTTTGGAATAATAAAGAGCTATATTGAAACATCTAAGTTGTACTCATTCGCAAAAACAACTTTGAAACGCCTACTATAACGCCCACTTTTCACGTTATCTACCGTTAATGAAATTTAAAAGCTAATAAAACCGACAAAATTAGAGGTATGATGATAAAATTTCCTACATATATCCTTCTAATCAATGTAATTGTTGTGCCAAAAAGTTTAGGTGACACGTCTATTTTAACGTCTACCTCCCATATAACGGATTATCTTTAATTCATGTAATTTCTCTATTGACAAAGTTTTTGGGAAAATATTGAAATATTAAAGTTGTATTTTTTAGCAGAAGCTTTATTGACACGCCTACTTTAACGCCCACTTTCATTGAAAGACTACATTTACAAAAGCATTTTAGTAGCATATCGAAGTTATAAAGGGTGGTTAAATTTTAAGGACCGATGTTGAATTTAAATAAAACACAAATTATTTAGGAAATTATTATTATTATTTCTTTTTGTAATTATAATATTTGTATGGTTCAATTATGTATTTAACAAAATATCGGCCAAATGGCCCCCCCATCCTTGGCGCCTTTCCTCTATCTGATTGTCCAAATTTTCAATGACAATGTTGATGCTCAATTGTTTTGCCACACTATCGCAAAAAACAGCAATGGTTCCCATTCAACGAACTAAGAAGGCATTCACAGATTTTCTAACATTCTATACAGACCTGTTTTGCAGAAATTTAAATATTTTTTACAATTCTCCCGGTTGTGGACGAATTTGAACGATTATGTTGATCAAAAGAATTACGAAGTGCACAAAATGCATTTTTATTTGAAAGCCCATTTTTATAAAAAACCTGAATAACTTTAACGCGTTGCTCATTTGCGTATTTTTTCGCTGTTCAAATTAAGTTAGTCTGAGATTGAGAAATGTCAAATGAAATGCAGAAAAAACTTGTTGTTTGTGTGGCTCACCTTCAACATGGGCCCTTAAAATTTAACCGCCCTCTACAAAGAAAATGATACATATTTTATTATAAAGAGATTATTCCATAATGATTAACAAAATAATAAATAATGTGCTTTAAATATACACAAAATTGGTGGTGGGTATAAAAGGTTCGGCACAGCCGAATATAGTGCTCTTGCTTGTTTAACTATAAATTTAAAAAGAATAAAATATTAAACATTTTTTTCAAATACGTATATTTGTAATCAGTATCGATATTATGTGAAAGAAAAAAATCCGCTTAATGAAAGATGTTTTTAAGTTGTTCATAAGAAAAAAGTGTCCTTTGGAAAATCTATTCTTCTTTTAAAAAAGTGTTTAAATAAATTCATTTAAAAAAATTTAACATTATAAATAGCCCCGTTCACAAGAAAGTAATTTAAATATCGTAAAAATTAAAATTCTAATACTTTGAGTTTCTGCTCTCCTTCTCGCAAGACTTACATTAATATCACGGCCTTAGCGCCCACTAAAGGGTGGTTAAATTTTGAGGGCCAATGTTGATTTTGAATAAAACAAAATATATTTAGGAAATTATTGTAATTTCTTTTTATTATTATAATATTGGTATGATTCAATTATATATGGAACAATATATACGGGGGCCAAATGGCCCCCGCAACCTTGGCGGCACACCACCATCCAATGGTCCAAATTTTCAATGATAATGTTGACGTTCAATTGTTGGGCATGATAATGAGTCGAGATTGACTGCTATTTTGGCACACTATCGCGAAAAACAGCAATGTTTTCCGTTCAACGAACTAAGATGGCATTCGCAGATGATTTACGTTTCATATAGACCTGTTTTGCTGAAATTTAAATATTTTTCACAATTCTCCCGATTGTGGACGAATTTTAACGATTATATTGACCAAAATAATCACGAACTGCACGAAATGCATTTTGATTTGAAAGCTCATTTTCGTAATAAGCTTGAATAACTTTAACGCGTTGCTTGATTGTGTATATTTCCATGGTTCAAATTGAGTTAGTCGGAAATTAAGAAATGTTAAATGAAATGCAAAAAAAAAACTTTCACATCGGCCCTTAAAATTTACCCACCCTTTACTACTACCCTTTCTTTAACGTACACGTAGTGATTAAACCGATTCGTTTCACTTGGGAAAAATATGTATAAAAAGGTATCAAGTATATTGTGAATGTGACGTTTCATTTCAAACTTGATAAAATTTATGTGTCAGCTGTTGTTGATTCATATTTGCCTTTAAGGAAAATAGTTTCTTTTTTAAACGACTTTTTATCCTTAACCTGTGCTGCCAAGGGTATATAAGTTAACGAAAAGAATTGTTTCTGCTTTGAAAAGAAAAAAGCTTACAATTATAAAAGTGAAAAATTAAAAAAAAAAATTTTTAAAAAAATTTTTTAAAAATTTTTCTAAAAAAATTTAAAAAAAATGTAAAAAAAAATAATAAAATATAAATAATATATTAAATAAAATAAAATAAAATAAAATTTTTTTGGCTCAGCTGGGATTCGATGCCACATTTATTCTAACGTGTACGTATGCACGTATTTTATATGGGATGAATGGTGATACAAACAATTGTTATTGCATGTCTACACGTTGTGAAGGGTATATAAGATTCGGCACGGCCGAATATAGCACTGTTACTTGTTTTTAGTAATATTTTAAAATTTTGGGGGACTCATAGTGCCCCAATTACTGCCTCTGTTTTTTACACAAACGAAGCCACATTTTGCAGCTCTATAGAACTACTTGCAAGGCTAGTTACGTTCATATATAAAATGTACCTTTGCAAATATTTATAGCGAATATTGATTCAATGGTTCGATAACCGACTAAGATATCGGCGAAAAAAATTTTTATTTAAAATATTTCAATGAAAAGTTAAAGTTTTAGATTTCCTTAATATGTTTTAGTAACCATATAATTGTGAGTTATTGCGTGAAGAATATATAAGATTCTGCATAGCCGAATACAATACACTTGCTTGTTTAGGTAGTAATTGACGCATAAATAGTGAGGCCAAGCCACAAGAAACTATATAGACTCTATAACATTCAGAAAAGTTAACCGTTTGGTGCGGTTAATACTTTGAAGGTATAGCCGAAATTTTTTTTCCAAATTAAGACGGAATTCGCGATGTGGTCAATGGAGATGGTGATTATTACTTTTTGTTTGAAAAAATAGATTTTTTTTTTAATTATATAAATTTTATTAACAAATAATTCAATTAAAATAGTTTGTCTCAGACCTAAAAGGCATTGTTGAGACGAGTTGGCAAACATATATTTACTTAAAATTTATATGTTACAAAATAAGAAAAAAATATTTACATATATACAAGAAGTTAATTTAAATTATGAGATCGGTTTAAAGAAGAGATCATTATAAAAAAATTATACTTATATGTCGCAAAATGTGTTGTGTCTTTTAAAAACAGAAATTGTATTTTCATTTTTTAACATTTGAGGCAAATTATTGTATTCTCGACTACCCATAAATTCCAGGCGCTGTTTTGTTGTTTCGAACCTACACCAAGAGATTCTTAAATTTCCATTATTTCTTGTATTTATCATATGATTACATCTCATAAAATTTATAGTATGATGTCCAATGTTGTGCAAACACTTAAAAACATATACATATTAGAAGTTGCATTTTGTAAATACCATGTATGGGTAAAACTGTTTGACATTTATCAATATATATAGAAATAGTGGGATATGTTATTGGTAGATTATATTCAACATTAAGGGCTTTATTTTGCATACGTTAAAGCGACTTAAACTCATTACTCTTCTTGTAACCATAACAAATGTTTAAATAATTCAAATGGCTATGAATTAAAGCATTATAAACTGAAAATTTAGTATCTTTATCAAACTATTTTTTTAATTCATATAAAATACTAACAGCTTGAGCAGTTTTAGTTCTCAAAATTTGAAGGAGTTCATTCCAAATGAGATTGTTTTATAAAATTATACCCAAGTATTTTATAGAGCTGGTTTCAACAACTTCTCTACCATTAACATGTACTGGAAATGTGTTATTATGACGGCTAGACTTAAATCTAAGTAACTGCGTTTTAGTTGCATTTAAAACAAGTTTCTTTACTCGCGCAAACTCAGATATCAAAGCTGCATCGCGTTCCAAGTAAGCTTTTACTACGGTTTCGTGTTTGTATGGATAAAATAAGCAAATATCATCCGTATACATAAATATTTTACCAGTAAGGTCAAGGTTATGTAAATCAGAGAAATATGATAAACAACAACGGCCCAAGTACACTACCCTGAGGCACACCACATAAAACTGAACGTAATGAACTTTTAGCACCACCAATCTGTACAAACAGTTACGGTTTGGTTAAGTAGCTTCACAGTAAGAGCAAGTCCTTCCCGTAAACACCATAGAATTTTAATTTTTGAAGCAAAATATTATGATCAATGAGGTCAAAAGCTTTACTAAAATCATAAAAAATGCCAGCTACGCCGCTTTGTCCTTCATCCAAATATTTACAAATAAAATTAATAACGATAACGACTGCTTCTCCACATCCTTTTCTGAAACCATATTGAAAGTTGCTAAGTAAATTATTATTATACATATGTATATGATAAAATTTGGTCATATAAATTTTTTTCAAATACGTAGTTTATTATGGAAAGTATTGCTATAGGTCTGTACATATTGGCTGTTATTGAATTTTTATCCTTGGGTATAGGAGAAACTTTGTGGATTTTCAGGATATCCGGATATGTGCTTGTGTTTATAATTTTATTAAAAACATTCGCAAGGTATGGTGGCACTTCATTCACACACTCAGATAGTATTTTTGGTGAAATATTGTCGTGACCACAACTTTTGTTGGGCATCAATTGTAATATAACTCTTTCCATCTTTCGTTGATAACGTTGATTCGGGAGGGGTGGAGTTTCAATCGTATGGCGCAATGTGTCATATGGTAATTGCCACAATTGACTTATTAAAATAACAATATATGCCGAGAAGTTGATTTCGAGAAATGGTCCTGTCAATTAAATTCCAACTTCATGAAGTCATGGTAGTCATATGCTCGAAATCATATTCAAAGTTTTATGCCATATACTGATGTCTCGAATAATTTTTGTGTTTTAATTTAAATCTGCCACTTAGTATTATTTTTTACAGTTTAAACTTGAAACGGGCTTGAAAAACTCTCTTTATATGAAAGCATGCATATGGGATTTAATACATAAATTAAATTCGTTTGTATGTGATTGAGCATCAATGTTGTAAAGAATTTTTAGTCTTGATTTTAAAGTCAAGAAAATAGGTGTAAAAGTTATTTGTAATAATTTTAAAATTCATAATAATTTCAAAATTTTATTTGTATTCAATTGACATTTTTCATTAAGTAAAGAACATTTTCAAGATAGTTTCCCGTAATTTCACGGTATAATATACAATTTTTTTATTCCTGATTTTTAAATAGGAAAACAACGCAATTTTTAATAAAAATACAGTCTTTACTGCGTAGCGAAGAGAAATTGGAGAGCTATGTAGAAAAGAAGTTGAGTGAATAATGTATAGTTTCAAAAAAGAGCTATTAAATAGTTTCTATTAAGTGAATATAAAGTAAATTATTAAAGCACATTTCATGGTACCAAACTATTACACTGAAATGTTAAAAAAAAAATCAGAGCACATTTTTTTTAATATCTTTAGTTTTTAACATAAATACGGGGTCAACTAACTGTAATTAAACAATGGTTGTCTATACAATAAAAGGATGGGTCCTAATATTATTATAATAAGTGTGAGTCTTCACTAATAACAACGAATTTGAAATATTTTTATTGGTGATGGGCATAAGATATATATTTTAGATAAATTTAAACACATTTGGGATTGTCAAACTATTTAATAATACAATTTTTACTAACTGAATTAAGTTTGAATAAATTAAGGGCTAATTTTATCAAAACCTAAAAACTGCTTAAGAAGTTTCAATAGTTTTATTTAGTTTAAAGTTTGTTTTAAAAACACTTTGCTGCTCGAAACTTTAAGTCTGCATAACTTACTTTATTTTAATACTAGAAACTTAAACTTTTTATATTAAAGATATTCTTATTTTCATTAACATAATGAACCTTATGATAATTTATTTGGCTTACATTTATATCTATAGATAAATACATTCATTAAAATTCACGTAAACACAAATATTTACACAATCTTTCGCACAACACTTAAACATAAATTAAATTTTAAGCAGGTATTTTTTATACGCATTGTTAGTTAGCTGCTATAGTGTTCCTTTTTCATTAATTGAAATAAATTTTATTTTCTAATTACAAATTTTTCTCTCTCTCTCTTCTCGTTGTGTATGTGTGTGCGCACTCGTTTATATTTATGTGTTTATATATACTTAGATTCATTGAAAAACAATATAATTGATATGTCGAGCGATGCCTTCCAGGAACGTAATAATCAGTTTGTCGATGCGATATTTTCACGTATCAATCGTATTGTGTCCGATAACTATGACCCGTTTGTGGTACAATTGAATGGTCGTTCAACAGTTAAACACAAAACAAAATCTCATGACTCAGCCACTTCCACAGCTACAGCTACAGCAACAAAAGGCCAGCAACAACAGCAATATAAAAATAAAATAAAAACCACAAAACCGCAAACCACCAACACATCAATTAAGAAATTGTAAGTTTTGCGATAATACAAATTGAGTATATCTTGTACAATAAAATCACATACATAGTATACAAAATAATATTAACAAATAAAAAAACTGTACTAAATGTGGCTCTAGAACATGTGTATGTATGTATTATTTTTATTTTTGTTAATAATAGAGAATAAAATAACTTTGCAACAGATACACTATTTAGTGGCATACATGTACATGCCTCAATTGGATCAATTGATTTTATATGTAATTTCTGTTTTGCCCATTTTTTCTTTCCTTTTTTTCTTGCTTTTTGCAGAAAAAACACCAAATCGGAACCACGTAGCAACACAAACAACAACTATGTTGCAAATAGCACAGTCACTAGCACTGATGAAGAGTCGATGCCAATGGAAAATAAAATGGAGCCAGAACAACTAAATAACTTGCAACAAAAATCCGAACAATTGGAGGGACAAAAGAAAAAACTTAAAGCCACTGAACAAATTGGGAATGATGTTGTAACAAACGAACAACAAAAGAATGAACAGCCACAACTGCAACAACAAAATACTGACGAAATGAAACCGGAAACTCGCAATGTATTTGTCAATGATGTTGTCATATCAGGAAATCAAAAGAAAGGCTCTACAAAGGCACACAAACAACATGGTGGTGAGGCAACTAAAAAAGTCAACAATAGCTACGGTGCAACCAACAATAATAACAAACAAAAAGTTAAGGGCATTAGTAACACAAACAACAATATTAAAAATAGCAAGGATTCTACTGACTTGTTAAGAGCAGAAGGCATTCTATCGGGTTTGGCATCATTGAAGCGTGTCGGTAATGTAAAATTAGCCACCGATCCGGCAGGACGCAATTCAACAATTAAGGCTAAATTTACTTTGGGTCCACTAATACTGCGCGTTGAGAAATTATTCAAACGTGGTGGTGTGGAAAATGTTAAAATGGCAACGGCACGTACAAACGAAATGATCGGACGCATTATGTTTAGTGTGGTTAATGATCATGCCACATTGATGTCCATTAAGGTGCAACAACCAAAGCAGGTAACTTAAGAGGTTTTAAATATATAGAGAACTTTATCAAAAGACAAAAGCAATTAGAAAGAACTTGATGCAAAAAGTGTATGCTATGCCAAACGTTTGGGTTAGTTGTAATGGTGTAGTTTTATGATTGCTGTAGCATAATACAGCTTCAGAATTTTAATGTGTAGTCTGAATTAAGTAATTATGATTATTACAATAGAAATTCGAAGACTACATAATACAAAACTGACTACAAGAGCTTATTTAAGGCAATGAATTCGTTTTCTATGTGTTACTCTACAATTTCGTCTGGATGTATTATATATAAGTAACCCCGAATAATTTGATGCTACATAAAAAATTTTTTAGAACAAAAAGAAAAACCAAAATCAAGCACTTAAATATTAGGTTAAAAAATGAGTTGGACCGTATTTAGACTATGCAATTAACGCCGCAATTTTTGCGTTTGTTAGCAAGAGAACACAGAAAAGCGTAAACCGAAAACTGTCACAATAAATGCTCGAGAAATAAATTGTAATGTAAATGTGAAAAGATTTTCGAAGCAACTTTAACAGAGAATAACGAAAAAAAACTCGGCGTTAATTGCATAGTCTAAATGCGGTCTTGGTGTCCACAAAAAATAGGTTTTCTGCATGAAGGATCTAATTTGATAAACTCTCAGGATTTTAGTTATTTTAAAAAAGGTTTCTTCTTATTTTACAAATTTTTTGGCACGAATATTTTGTGATTAGGACACAGTGTTTAAGAAAATGTTTGATGTAGATCTCTTCTCATTAGATTTTAAAAGAATTATTTTTTGGTTAAATAAAGTTTTATTTTTTTTTGATTATAAACTTAAATTGTACTATAAACACAGTAATTTTAATTACTCGAAAATAACTATTAACGGTCTTTAATTTAGCTTCTCCATCTATGATAATGTAAAACAAAGAATTTTCCAATAGAACATTGATGTACATGCTGAAATAAAATTGCTTTGACTTCCTTACGTTTGAGGTATTAACGAAGGTGTGGCTAAATTAAACAATAATTTAAACATAAGAAATCCTACGAGTCTGTGTCTACACACACAATTTAAATTATTGAGTGACAGAATAAAAAAAGGATAAAACTTCAAGTGATTGCAATGATTTTAGTTTAAGTTGTCTGTGTAAGGGTATTAAAAAAAATTCCATAAACGGAATTTTATTGTATGTTATTTAAGCGAAAATAAAAAAAAAATTGCAAAAATTTTAGTTGCATGCTAGGACATGTACTAGTGTCTCGCATAAACCTGGGTGTCAACTATCATGGTGTTTACTGTATCCCATATTACTATTATTCTATTTTCCGTACCCCGTCGTATCCCGTATGTGCGTATACGCAGCAAAATCTTTTTGAAATTGTGTAATAGGTTGTCATTACTTCATATATTACATAGTAATGAGGGATCGTTACCAACATCATTATTTTAAAGTACAGAGTAATGGCCTATTGGTTATGACCTTCGTATTTACTTTTTATATATTTTTTTTAAACAGTGAACTTTAAATTAACTTCATAAATATTATACTTTGCCCAATATTATAATTTTTATATTTTTGTGTATTGCAACAGTACAAAAATCTCCAGCTATAATTCAGCTTTATTGATAACTACTTATTTTATTGCTTTTTGTAAGTTCATTTGTAAGCGAGGGTCATGATTTCTGGGACAACTCAGACAAAAATAAGTAGTTATTCGGTCGAAAAGTAACTAGTTTATGTTTATCTCCAATATTACTTGCTAACTTACTAGGTAAGTAAAGATTTTGCTGGGTATATAGAGCAAATTTTCTTGTCAACATACTATCTCAATAAAAAATTTCCTTCGTTGCACAGTGGGGCCAAAAGCCTTTTTTCACGGATTAATTAATAACTACAGATCTGTAGGTGTATGAGACTTACTAAATTTTGTGTGAGTAGCTCTTAGAACAATAGCAAAGTTCCAACAAAATCTTAGTAGTACTCGAATAGAAGGGGGTGGGGGAATAATGGGTACTCTTAACCAAATATTTGAGCTGTTTAATATTTACTTATATTGTCTTGAAATATAAGAAATTATAATTATTACGGGATCAAAACTAACGAAGTGCATGTGTTCCCGCAACCTATTTTTTAAACCTAATTATTTTTTACAAATATAACTACGATCATGCGAAACAAATCACGATATTTTCGAATCTCTAAAAAAAAACCAAAAAAGTGGCAGAAGTCGCGATGGGTTTTTTGTTGGTAAACTCAACGTTAAAGGCTTTTATTTATTCGTACATAACTTCTATATGTTCAGATTCTTAAATAGAAGTAAAATGTCTGCTTAATTGAGTCCACTTAATAACTTTATGTCCACCTTAACTTAGAAAATCTAATAACAAAACCTTTTTCACAAATAATTTTTTACAAATTTAAGACAAAACGTTTCAATAAATACCTGAATTTATAACTTTTTTGAAATTGCTTGAGGTAAATAAGATTTAGCTTCGCAAACTTTTTAGCTATTCTCTAAACATTTATTTTAGTTTTTTCGCATGGGACGCAAGGGTATAACTGGTTGCAATGCCCCCAAAAAAAATTGTTTTTGAACCGCCAGAATTAAATCCCCGGGGGGGTTATACCAAATTTTTAAGCTCTTGCTACCCTCAGAAAAAATTCTAGCTCCACCAATGAACTCGTTACCAGAATGGTACTGTTTTTTATGGACATTAAGCGAGTATTTCTAGGTTTTACAGTACTTAACCCTTTTTTAATTAATCCGTGAAATTAACGACTTTCACTTTACGTCGATAGAGGATACAATAAGATTCGTCAGAAATGGTCTACAGTTAAAAGATTTTGTTTAGATGCATTGATAAGTCACAACAATATTCAAATTAAAGTTGGCAACATTTTTTGTACCTGTAGAATGCCTCTGCAATAGTGGTGGTTTTCAACGTATGGCTGTTGGATATTCTTCACTGATATTTTGTTTCCTTTGCATGACTGTCACATATAATCAATATCGACATGCTCTTATACGAAACCTCTTTAAAATTTTTTTTATTTCAAATAAAATTAAATGTATTCACTTTATATCCTTGTGAGTATTGAAATCTTTCCAATAGAAAACAAGTTTAATTTGATTAACACTTAAGTATGATAAATTTATTGCATACATTTTCTATCGAATGTACTCATCCCCTATTTATAAGTCAGTTTCGCCTTGGTGTATGTACAATAATAAATGTAACCACCAATACTCAGGGGCTTGGTTTGGCAATTCATTTTACATTTGCATGAACATTGAACATGTAACACGAAATAAACATTATAAAAATTGTCTACAATTTTTAAATAATTGAACGTTTAATTAAAAATTGCTTCTTGCAAATGAAAGGTAAATTTAATTATAAATCCTTTTCCTTCCTTTTTTGTTTACTTTTTCTTTTTAATTTTCATTACTCAACGTTTTGCTGTCTTGTGTAACATTTGCTGTGTTCTAGGTCGAAGTTGAAAGCAAAGACAACCATGACCGCACCAGGGAATTTGTTTGGCGTCGCACACCGAAAATTGCAAAACTGGTCAATGAAAAACTTAAATTGGCAGCTGAAACTCTATTTGCCCCACAGGGCGTTGAAGTGGTGAGACTTTAAGTAAAACAACCAACAATAGAGTTATGCTCAAATCAACACAACATCATGCAGACATACAAATTAATTCTACTATAATTAAGAATATACAAACACATGTGTGTATTTAAATTTGCTTAAGAATTTTTGTAAGAAATTACTTTCCTTAATATTCACAAAATTCTTTTTATTTTTTTGAAAACACCTACATTTCATACACGAATATTATATTTTAAAATACTTAATAATATGCATAGAAGAATTCTAACTACTTAAATTATATAAGTTTAGTTAATTTAAATTTATTTATTTTGCAATAAGCTTTATTTATTTTCTATTTATAATATAACGTTTAAGTACTTTTCCAATTACATTTACATAAACTGATTTGTATTTATGCAAAAAACAAAACAAATTTAATTTAATTAAGCTGCAGACGAACAAAAAGTTAATTAGAACAATAATTATGCAAAATAATATTTAAAAAGGTATAAAACTTTAATTGAGAATAAAACGAATAAAAAAGTTAAATTTTTATATAAATATTTACATTTTACTTTAAAACAAATTATCAAACATGTGTCAGGTTTCACACCACAAAACCCAAAGGGTCCTTATGAACAGACCTCATTCACAATAATACATTATTAGAATAAGTGAATATGTGTGTGTTCGTTTGTTTATACTGCGTATAGATTTGTTTGTACTCTAACTTTAAAACACAAACAAACACATACATACATACACGAGTAAGTATTTCTATGGCAATGATGGATTTCTAAAGATTGCACTTATGAACTCGTATTATGAAAAGACACCTTAAGCAAATACAATGTCAATGTTTGAATAAACATATTTTTACATACAGTTTCGAGCATAAAAATGCTAATATTATTTTATATAAAACGGTATCCAGCATTACGAAGCAATACATGCTTATTAAGTTAAAGTTGAAAATAAATTTTGATGAGAAAATTGAAAGATGTAGAAATACTTTTGCTTTCTTTTTGAAGAAAAGCAAATAATAATGACACATTTAGCCGCGCCGTATCTTTGATTTCCATATTTATATTTGTTGCGGACGACATTTTAGATTTTTACACATTAAAGTGTGTTCTATTAAAGAGTAGGGCATTAAAAATTTTAAATTTGAACTACTGATTACATTGATTAAAAAGGCAAAATGTCATACATTTTTTCTCTATTTTTAGGCTTATGTTTGATATTTGAAAATTGGGACGCTATACGCTCGAATGAAATTGGGAAATACATATTAAATACTAACTTTCATAGTAGTATGTCTTTAACACAAACTGTAAGAAATTTATGTGAAAATTTTTCGAGAAGAGATCGGTCTTTCGGTCAGTGTGTGTGTCAATTTGTGAGGCGAGTTTATAAAAATGTTTTTAAACAAAACAACCCAAATAAGTTCTTGTCTGGTGCGTTGAATGAAAAACATTGTTGCTGGGGGTGAGAATGTGCAAGAAAATTTATCAACATCAACTCGCCAACTGAACATTTTTCGTACATTTTTGAGAAAAAAAAAAAAATTGGGTTGATTAATGGGTACCGCCGTACCAGGCGTGCTGAATAATATTTTCCATTTTTAAATGACAAAGTATAACATATCCATAAAACCAGAAATTTTAAAATATAATCGATACTATTTTATACCCGATTAAAATTTGAAATTTAAAATAGCCATGCCAGTGGCTAAGCCTTTTCTTTTGATACATATTAATGGGGTTCCAGGGGTCAAATTTGAAATTACTACATTTGAAAAATATGTCCGGCATTTATTTGGACACCATCTTGGATTTAAACTTTTTAATAGTTTTCTGTTATTCACAGTCAAGACCTTTTATTTAATACTAAATTTTAGGGGTTTTAAGGAGTTGCATTTTGAAATATTAGATTCGACACATATATGAATTTACTTTCTGCCATTTTGTAGCGGCAGTAATTATGGACTTGCATTTTTTTAAAGCCTATTTATATTGCGCTAGTTAAGCCCTCTAATTGACTCTTTCGATTGGGTGGAAGCTGAAAAGGACGATTTTGTAAATTGTGGGAATATATATTTTTTACGAAAACAAATGTTTGCCTATAACTTTGCCGATTTGTCCAAAATTTTTTTTATTATAATTATGATGTACAAATAGTAACAAAGATGCCTATAAAGTCGTGCTTATTTGCTCATTTCTCCTAAAGTTTTAGAGTATTTCTGCTGGATTTCAATAGCGGTTTATAACCGGAAATTTTACAATGAGTGACATCACATAGAGGTCTGTTTAATATGTGGTTGCTAATAAGTGTTGATTTTAACCAACACATTGACATTGCTTCATCGACTCTCCTATTTATAGGCTTTTAAAAAAATATACTTGACTGTGTCGGAAATGAATATTGTAGAAATTAAAATCGGAATGACAAGGCTACATATTATTTTGACACCAAAAGGGAAAGGGTGCAACTAGAAGGAAACAAAATGTAAAAATATAAAAAATTAAGTAACCTTATTACGAAATATTTTTCATACTGGAGTTGCATTTGCTAAAAAAATACAACAAATTATTTTTTCTCTTTTCAGAAAGCTGTACTTCTAAATTTATTTTTAAGCAGTCAATTTTAACAATCAGTTTAATTCTTAACAATAATGGGTTTGTTTGCTGGGTGTAGAAAACTCACATCTCGTCGGCTTTCTTCTTAGACCATGTAAGCGCTAACAAATAATTTAAAAAAAAACAAAAACTTTATTTAAATATGGGTTTTAAAACATTTGTTGTTAACTGGGGCCAAATTCGATATCGATCGAAATTTTACTCCAACGATCGAGTTCGCTGTGCTTTAGGTATAGAGATTCTAATAAGAATTTTAAAATTTCGATCGCGATCGAATGACGTAATTCGGCACCTGGGCTTTGTAACTCTCTGAAGGGTGTAGAAACATTTTTGAAAAAACTTGTTGCTTACAAGTAACTGTTCCCAAATTTTTCGCTTACGTGTATTCGCGATTTTAAAATTATTTTGTTTTTCTGTTTGTTTATTCTTTTTTTCCAAAAAACGTATATCCCTTTAAAAAAAGTAATGAGGGCTTGGTTATAAAATAAATAATTTGATGTGTTAAACACTCAATGACAAAATTAATCTACCGTACACCATTTTTTTAAGTAGTGG
Source organism: Phyto melanocephala (assembly GCA_941918925.1). Lineage (NCBI taxonomy): Eukaryota > Metazoa > Arthropoda > Insecta > Diptera > Rhinophoridae > Phyto > Phyto melanocephala. The sequence goes on along the minus strand of OW799235.1, from coordinate 103,793,137 downwards.
AAAATATATTCATTTAAAATTTAATTTATATTACCGAGTCCAAAAATGTCCCCAACTTGAAATTTTTCACTACTAAGCGAAACAGACCGTCTTTAGCTTTTATATGTTTTTTTAATTTTTAGAAATTTTGTTCTCAGAGATACATCCTTTTTTAGCATATGGGTTACGAAAAATAAAAATAAAAAATCGTGTTGTATATCAGATTACAGCCAACCTGACAGCTTTTCAAATGCGATCCTGCGAAATGACGTACCTGAACCACTTTTTCACACTTTGTAAATTTTTATGACTTTTCCCAACTTTCAAGACTTAATATTTTTGAATGCAGATTAGTCAGTGACCTCGAACTTTAAATTTTCTTAGCTATGTGATACACTTTAAACCCATAAAAAATTAAAAGATGTGGAAACAGGAATGTCGAAACAGCAATCTTTTATGCTGATCTGAGATGGTTTAACTAATTTTTGCTTTAAAATGCCAATGGAGCTTTTCTGAAGTGTAGACACAGTTATATTAAGATCAACATATTATTTTTATGGGTTGAAAAAAAAACAATTAATTTTAAAAACTTAATTTGTAGAACGTGCCACGTTCATATAACTCTGTATCAACCACTTGAGGATCACCTGCTTTTTTCCAAGGGTCCGAATTACGGCATTTGAACGTGATTGAAATTGTAAACAAAAGTGTTTCGACAACGGATTCTACCAGAAAAGACCAGAAAAAATACGTGTATCGATGTTTTAAAACTTGGTCTAAGGATGAGTCTTTAAAAAAAAAACAAAAATGTTATTTAAGTGGAGAAATAATATCTTATAGTGCTAAATAAGAGCTAAAATGTGTTTAGGATTTAATATTGTGCTTATTATGTTAAACGATTTTTCAATATAAATCACCATGGGCTGGGAAAATGTGTGTAGTCGTAGAAAAATATTGTCTTCTGTTATGTTCTTTTTTAGGATACTTATTCTCTCAACAATATTACCATATTTTTTTTAAATTTCATATATTTTGTAAACAAACTAGTATGTTTTTATAGTTTTAGTGCCACAAAAAATAATAATAAAAGAAAATCATACGATGAGGGGTGAGTATTTGAAGAATTGTCATAGATTTAGTTTTAGACCATTTTAACAGAACAAAAAATATTTTTAATCTTGCCTCAATCATTAACATTTGATGAAATTTCAAGTAGCGTTAAATTTTTTTTTATATCTGATATAGTACAAATATATTTTTGATATAACTATGCTAACTGTCTCTAAACATTACGTCGACACTGTTTACAAGCAAACAGTATTTTATTCCCCAAACACCTGTATGTAAAAGCATAAGGATTTTGCTACAATAAGTAATACTCAAACAAATAAGTTAAATATATTCGTACAAGTTTATAGGCATGAGTTTTAAAAAAAACGACTCAATTCTAATGAAAATCAACATCTCAACAAAACCAAATTAAAATGTTGACGAGACTTTTTAAGCAATCATTCATCATGAAGATGATGATTTCAGACTTCAGATGCCATTATTCATTTTACGTAGTCGTAGCTAAGAGGTGTACGCATGTATATGTTGCCTTTTGTAAAAGTGATAACAAACATTTGTTGGCATTGGAATATATTTTTATTTATTATATTTGCAATTTTTTTAAAGTTTGTTTAGCTGTAAACCTTTAGAACTAGACAAGCCTTGGTTATGAGTTCGTTAAACAAACAACTTAATAATAGTAGACGGAAGCAACGCGATTTGTTTTTTTTTAAGAAAGATATTATTAAGATTTGTTATGGTCTAGATGATTTTATAAATATGATGTTTAAAATACTTATATAAATTGATTTGACAAATTATTTCATAAACCAAGTTGTAATGTGAATAAGGACTTAAAAGCCATTTACATAGTATTTTAACAGATATAGTAAAAATGGTAGAACAAAATAATTTTCCTTATTAATTAATGTTTAAGTTTTTTTTTGATATGCAAAAAATATTGTTTTTACAGGATGGAGATTCAATAGTTTAATATCTGTTTTTTCTAATATATGATTTTTTATTATTTTTAGATTGTAAAATATAAAAAAAGAAAATTTTCTTACACTAAGGGCCATTATTACAACCTGCAGTTAGTTAAAGGCAGGATTTTGTAGGACCGATAAATGGCTTGGCGTTATAAAGCCTTCATTTATTATTTTTTTATCCATTAGATATACACTAATAAAAGAAGAAAGTTGTAATAATACAAAGCCATTTATCGGGCACGAAAATTCCTACCTTTAACTAAAGGCAGGTTGTAATAATGGCCCTAAGTATAAAAAATAATGTTACCTAAACGACACCTGTTTTCAACTTCGGGTAATCTAAGATAATTTTTCATATCATCTTACATACTTAGCATACATTCGCTTATTAAAATAGTTGCAAAGAAAGTAGTCAGGTGTGAATAAATCTAGCAAACTTTGCGGCAATTTAATTTAAAAATTTCTGGAAATTTGCTCTCTAAAAATTTTATTAAAAATTGACACTGTATCTCGGGTATTGTGGGGACTGCTGTCTGTATTCAATAACATAACGTTAATTATGTTCTTTCATAATTCGATAATGGACTCTATTTACGGCTCCAGCGCTTCCATTTTCATTTTCGAAGCAGTAAGTCCCAATAATATTTTCTGGACGTAACTGGAGTTTATGAAAGGCTCTTAGATTTTTAAAACCTACTGTTCTGCTTATTAATGAAAGACATTCATATGAAAACTAGCTTCATCACTCATAATTAGGTTTTTAATAATGTTCATTTCATTTGTAGTCAACTGTTGAAATTAAGCTGCAAAATTGAGACTTTGCTGATGATCTGCGGGTTTTAGTTCTTACACCAATTGCACCTAATAGGGAAATAAACGTTAATGTTTTTTTTAAAATGCTCTGTAGTTCCATACAAGCAGTTCCTAACTGAATGACTTCTGGCAGATATTTCTGCAGTATGAGTTAAACTTGGTCTACCGACTCAACGTAAATCTTTTACGCTACCATCTTAGTGATGATGATAACCTAAGCAACGAATCATTACTGTAGAGGGTGAAATTCCGACGTTGAAATATAGACAATATGATGCTTTGATTAAATTAATAAGATTCTATTATTTTGGTTCTTTGTTTACTTGCAAATTAATCCATTGCTTTTTCTCCGGGCCTTTTTTAAATAACCTAAAAAATAGATTGAATATGAATTTCCCATGGTAAATTTTTGCACACCCTGTATTTCTAAATACACTTTGGTATTATATTGCAAATTGGTTAACTCCTGCAATTTTAGAACATCTCAATAAAAAATGTTGCAATAGTTTAGTGTGAATAGCATTTTTGAAGATTTCTAATTCATTATTTAAACATTTGACTTTCTGCATTTTTTTATACCCGCCACCAAAAAAATGGTGGGGGTATATTCATTTTGTCATTCCGTTTGTAACACATCGAAATATCCATTTTAGACCCCATAAAGTATATATATTCTGTATCGGGGTTTGATTTTATCTAGCTATGTCCGTCCGTCTGTCCGTCTGTTGAAAGCACGAAAAAGCTAGGGGGCTAAAATTTTGCCAGAATCTTTCTTATAGACAAGGTTTGTTTGAATCACCCTGCGGCCCTTTCAATTTAACCACCCTCTACAAAGAAAGTGATACATATTTTTATATTATTATCACACGGTGATTCAAAATATACATTTTCAGCATTTTGCTAAAACGGGAAATTTATTAGTAAGATTTTGATTTTTAAACTTCTATAACATTTTGCTTTTAAAAGATTTTCAAACGAAATAAGTTTTTTATAATTTTAAAATTCGTTAGCCATTAGCACATGAAAATAAATTGTTTATAATGTTTAGAGATAATTTTTTTTTTACTTAGGTCTAAATTTTCCTAAATTCCCATTTTTAATAGAGCATAACTTCAGGAGAACATAAGATAACAAAAAGAAATTAGCACTATTTCGTAGATAAAACTTTCCTCTTAAATTCATGTAAATTCTCTATGAATAAAGATTTTGGAATACTAAAGGACTATATTGAAATATCTAAGTTATGTTTATTAGCAGAAACTTTATTGACACGCGTATTTTAACGGCCACTTTCATTGAAAGACTGAATTTACGAAAACATTTTACTAGCATACCGAAGTTATAATGGGTGGTTTAATTTTAAGGGACTATGTTGATTTTGAATAAAATTATTATGAAATTATTATCATTTATTTTTATAACGATAATAGTTGTATGCTTCAATTATGTATGGAACAAAATATCGGCCAAATGGCCCCCCCAACCTAGGCGGCACACCTCGATCCGATAGTCCATATTTTCAATGACACTGTTGATGCTCAATTGTTGGGCACGATGATGAGACAAGGTTGCTTGATCTTTTGCCACGTTAACGTGAAAAACAGCAATGTTTCCCATTCAACGAACTAAGATGGTATTCACAGATGTTTTCACATTTCATACAAACCTGCTTTGCAGACATTTAAATATTTCTTACAATTCTCACGATTGTGGACGAATTCGAACCAAAAGAATCACGAAGTGCACAAAATGCATTTTGATTTGAACGCCCATTTTTATAAAAATCTTTAATATTTAAAAGCGTTGCTCGATTGCGTATCTTTTAACGGTTCAAATTGAGTTAGTCTGAGATTGAGAAATGTCAAATGAAATACAAGAAAAAAGTTGAAGTTTAGATGTGGTTCACCTTCAACATGGGCCCTTAAAATTTAACCACCCTCTACAAAGAAAGTGATACATATTTTATTATAAAGAGATTATTCTATAGCGATAAACAAATTAATAAATATTGTGCTTTAAATGTACACAAAATTGGTGGTGGGTATAAAAGATTCGGCACAGCCGAATATAGTGCTCTTACTTGTTTTTTTTTTAATTTTAGTATATTTTTTTGTAATTTTTTTTTTTTTTTGGTATGTTTTTTACATGTATGTATATTGTTGTTGTAATTGTGTAAAAACACGTGGTTTTTTGCTCATATCTCAGAAAGTTATGGGGCGATTGTGCTGAATTTCAATAGCGATTCATTCCTGGATATTTCCAAGAGATTGATACCATATACGGATCTGAGGAACATATAGTTGCTTATAAAAGTTGATTTCAACCAACACACGGACAGACGGCAGACGGATAGACGGACAGACGGTCAGGGCTTAATCGACTCCTCTATTCATAAGCTTTCAGAAAATATATACTTTATGGGGTCGGAAATGAAAATTGTAGAAATTACAAACGGAATGACAAAGCTATACCCTTGTGCACCACAGGTGAAGGGTATAAAAATAGAAGATTAGTAAAATATCTAAAATGTATATTGTGTGTTACTTTAAAATATTTATTTTACTTAGTTTGCAATTATTTGTGATAAGCAGACTCTTGGAATCAGTAGGTCAATATTGGACAAATACACATTTTGTAAATAAGTATCTTGTTCTTTATGTTAAGTTTAGATCTTCGTCTTATTAAGGAGTCTTATCTTATTATGCTGTTTAAATAAAAGATTTTTATCATGGGCTACTCCTAAATACTTAATTTCCCATTAAAGACTAAAATTTCTCCTACACCATTAATATCTCTAAACAAAGCATTTTTGCGATTTTTTAGTGGTAATAAATTCCTTTGAGGAATAGCTCTAATCAATTATATATAACAATTTGTTTGGTGTTTTATACTGGATGAACCTTCAGTCACCATGGTGTTTAAATTTTTTTTATTTTATTTATTGTTAAAAAGAAAAAGTTTTATTAAATAGAATAAAGAAAAGTTAAATCTCATTGTTACATTTGGCCCACACTGTATACACAGTTTTGAACATCTTGCTACCATTAAGCATAGGAATTAATTTGGTTATTAAAATAATATGAAAAACTTTTTAATTAATTTAATAGTGAAATTTTTTTAAGGAAGTATAAAGTTCAAATGCAGCAAAAATTTAATCCATTTATAAGTTAATGTTTTTACTGCAACTAATTTACGTACAGTTACTTCTATAAACTTTTATACATCATTATATGAAACTTATGGGTGTATGCAGTTTGATGTTTTATTTATTAAAAACAAATGCCTTGTTTCTATAGCTATAGTAGCTATAGGAGAAAAAAATAAAATCCATTTAATACAAGTAAAACATTTTAAGGTTTATGTTGTACGAGTATCAGCCTTGTGTTGAGCAGGTTGATTGGATTTTTTTAAAATAAAAATTAAACTGTAATTACATATTTTTTCTTATTAAGAACAAAATTATTGTAATTAAATAAAAGCTTAAAGAATTAAATAAACTACCTTGTTTTAGCTCAAAATTCTATTCTGATTGATATCTTCTCAAATCAATTAATTAAGTAACAAACTTTTGTGAAAAAAACATTAAAAATATAAAAGGACCGCAATCTAACGTTTTTTTTTTCAACTAGTGCTTATTTCGTGAATGGTAACACTTAGCTTATGTCTGATTTGACATTAGTTTTATCCTTCCGCTGAACAATTATGGTTGTGTATACGCTTGAACAATACTGGGAAAGTGAGCCTGCGATCGACTTACAGAAGATGCCGATTTTGCCAACAAAATCATTTTTCAGATGAAGCTCATTTTGATCTTGGAGGGTATGTAAACAGGCAAAATTGTCACTTTGGGGCACTGAAAACCCGCACGCATACATTGAAAAGCCGATACACCCAAAACGAGTCACTTGTTGGTGCGAATTTTGGTCCAGAGGCATAATTGGGCCATTAACAAGGAGTGGCCGTTACAGTCAATGGCGATCGTTATCGGGTCATGTTGAACGAATTTTTGTTCACAAAAATTGAAGAGGAGGATATTGGCAACATTTGGTTTCAACAGGATGGCGCTACGTGCCACACAGAAAATATTCAGTTGCTTATTTTATAGCATTTAAAAAAAAAAGTTATTTGGCGGACCCTTTATATATTTAAAATTTAATTTTAGTTTAAGATTTTAACTGCCTGACTATCTGGTATATTTCATATCTTTAACATCTTCTTAAATAGCATCTGACTTATTAATTAAGTGCTCTCTTACTCATAATAGATTTTCTAAATATTTTCAAAACCAATGAACTCTTAATATGAACTGTTAAGAAGAACAACACTTCATTTATGCAGAATAGTTGAAAATAAAGCAAAATGAAAATGCAAATTATTCGGTTATGCAATTTCATTTTCAAGTATTTCCAGAAAAAAAAAGAAAAAAAAATTATAAATGATTTCTGCTTGTATGGAAAAATAAACTTTTATAAATATTTTGTTATTTGAATGTACGTACGTTAGAGTAAAATTTCAATTGCATAAATTAATCCGTCCGTTTACACTCATTGATAGTAGTTTAGCTTAAGGTATTATTAATTTTACAATTCCAGCAAATGCTTAATTAGTGAATTCTTTCTTTCATTATGCTGATAGCCATTAAAGTTAGTGTGTATATATTTAATTCTCTCTCATCATAAAATGCATACTTCCAAAAATGTGTTTTTTGTTGTCGACTAAAACACTAAAAAATTGGACAAAACTGAAATAACATAAAGCTGAATAAGAGCAAAGACCAAATAAAACACTGAAACTGAAATAGAACTTTTACACCATGTTTAACTAGTATACCTAGACCAAACAAAAACATGCACTAAGACTTCAAATTTTGTTATTATGTAATAAGATGAGTTTGCATATACTTTTAGAATCGCATATAAGCAATTGTTTTCACTTTACACTGAGGAGATAAATTTTTCGACTTTTTTCAAAAACCGGATTTAGGATATTACGAATAGTTTCTATTAAGAAAGACCGGTTTTTGGCTAAGCGTTTAAAAAACAAGCGGTCTTATTCAAATAGACAGTAACACAACAATTAAATTATTTATTGAAATAAAAAGTTTATTTAAATAATATAAAAACAATTCACAAAGGTAAAGAACGAACAAAAAAAATTGCAGTCATGACAGAAATTTTTAAAGAATTTTTGCTTAAAGTATTATAGGAATATATTTAAGAATTTATATTTACATAGATATGAATAAAACATATGCACTTTCATTAATAAAAAAATAATTGTATATGTAGTTAACACCTTAACATATGGGCATACCCATGTCATCGTACGTGACATTTGTACTCCTATAAAGTGGAGTAATTTTTGCAAAAGAAAGTGTAACTGAAACAAAATTAGATCTTTATGTTCCATTCAAAGCGTACTTTACTTTAAATAAACTAAATTATATTCGAATCATTGTTGTCTAAAATATCCAGAAAAATAAGAATATATCGTAAGTGACATAAAACAGAGGTGATTTTGAAGTATATATGGAAATATAAAAAATTTGCGAATCTTGGGAGGTATTTTTTCTTTTGTTAATTTCTTACACTAAACCAAATATTTTTTTCATTTAAAATCCATCATGCTTAATTCAAAACAATCTTTAAATGATTTTATAATAAATTAAATTTAATATCGTTCGTAACATATCGTACGTGACAGATTTTTTTCTAATAGCATTCTTAGGCAATAAAATTAATATTATGTTAAAAAAAAAAGTTAAAAAGTTAAATTAGGTGCTCTTGCGACTGTTCAAATACGAATGCCGGAGACAAATAATGTTTTTGCATTACGTACGTGACATAAAATTAACATCCAAGGGGATGAAATTACCGCTAAGTGAACTCTATATTTTCTTTTTTCTTATGGATCTTATTAATTGTTGTTGTTATCTTAATTTTAAAGCATATTTACAATTAAAATTTATTTTTACAATTTAGACACTAAAAAAAAATAGTTGATTGCAATTTTTTAAAATAAGTCAAAGAGATAATCAGTTTAAACCCTTATTATTGCTTTTAGAATAATTTAATAAGCTCTTAATACCTGCGCATAGTGAAATTGGAGTGTTTTTTATTTATCAATAAACTTATATTGAAAAATTTTCATGAATTTTTAAATATAACAGTCGTGGTTGACATATTCATGGAAATGTCCATATGTGACACCACGTTATTCAATTAAAATAATAATAATAAAAAATGTTGTCTTCTTAGTTGCTTGTTTTAAAATAATCTTTAGGAAACAAAATGCAGTTTAAATATTTTGAAGTATGTTTTTCTATTTTTATTCTTTTGTTATTATGAAACTTGACATTAAAAATTACCTTTCACCTAGCATATATGTTGGACTTAAAGAACATCAAGCTCCATACAGTCTTTTAACGTTTTCAGATCACTTATGAGACTTATCTAAATAACACAAATTCTCCGAAATGTGTTCTTTATGATTGACTTTTGTAGGGCATTTTGGTGTGTACTGTTAATACTTAGAATAGTTCAGCTCATAACAGTAACCGTTTAATTTGTACCAAAATAACCGGTTTATTTGATATTCAAGAAATGAGAATTTTAAAATATACGACTTCGACAAAACTGAAAAAACCGTTTAAAACCGGTGGAATAATAACCATTCGTTCACACAACTTTATATGTCCCATTAACATAATTATTTAGTGACACTGCTGCTTAATATTTTTTAAATTTTTTGTAAGTATTCTTTTGTACTTGATGTTTCTGCTATAATTTAACGTTTCTCCATTTTATTGTTGCGTTTTCTTTTGATGTTGTACTATGTTTGAAAACGCAAACACTAACAAAGCAGCAGAAAAATCTTTTGAAGTGATATTTTATCTGTTTTAGCCAGACTAGTAATATGTTATGTTTGTGTTGTTATATATATTTATTAATATAGTCTGAAATAGATCTTTAGTTTATACATTTATGTAAATTGTCATTCCGTTTGTAATAACTACAGTATTCTTTTCTGACCCCTTAAGGCGTATATTTTCTGAAAGCCTATTAATAATCGATTGTAAAATGTGCATGGATTGAAACCAAGTTTGGAAGGCCCACATCTTCCAAATACCTGTTTGTGTATCAATCCTTTGAAAATACTATTGAAGCCAGCGCAATAGCTTTTTAAAATCTATAGACATAATACGCCTCTAAGGCTATTCGGCAAAAACTTAAACAATTAGCTATCTAATGGTTATAGGAAAAAATAATTTGTAAATATATATTTATAAACGTATCTAGTTTGTTTACAATATATGTGCCACAAAATATTTGAGACATTTTTCAATTACTCTTTGTCAGACTAAATTGTCTGACAAAAATAAACTACAAAATTTTTTTCTCAGATTATTAGGTCTAACAAAAGCCATTCAAAAGTTGCCTTATCAGACCCCTTAGAACACATTTTAATACGTTGAAGATTCTGATGTTCATTATAGAAAACTAAACACAAATTTTAAAGGTGTAACTGAACAAAGGGTTTACCACCACAAAACCAACCCACATGATTCAATGTTATTACCATTGTTTTAGTAAACCTAAAAAATTGTTATGGTTGCAGCGAACATAATAATTTTTATTGTCGCTGCTGTGTCATTATATAAGATCGAGTCTTTTTGACTGCATAATTTTTGGATACGCTAGTAAACCAAATTGTAAGCCATAGCCTCATAAATTATCCCTAAAAAAACAAACAAATCGGAATGAAACTACCAGAATACCACCAAAATACAACAACAGCAGCTTCGGTGTTTTTTCTTAAATTAAAAAACGAAAATCAATTTGTTTTTCGTCTAACAAACAATAGGCAGAGTCGATATGAATATGTTTGATTATTTAGTAAAATATAATGAACTATAAAACATTTTAAGTCCGTAATGTACGCCCCTACAAAATGGCGTATAATAAATTAATTAATGGGTAAAATCAAGATTTTAAAAATGTACTTTTAATATTGGCACCAAATTTAACTGCTTGGACTCTAGTATACCTTCAAATATGATATTGTCACAACCATTTTTGTAATTCGTATCATCTATTAAAATTTCTGATGCCGCAAATGTATTTGTTAAAAATTTAAAGGCATAAAAAATTTGGCATGAAGCACATACTGTCACATTTTCTCAAAAGTTTAAGAAAGACTTGAACATTGAAAGAAAACCTGCATCAGGAAAGAAAAAAGGCCTATTGGTAAGAGAAAAGAAGTCGGACAACTCTTTCGAAGAGCAGTGAACACTTCTATTAGCCAACCAGCTCATAAAGTGAAATGCTCCCGTACTTTTGTACGCAGAGCCAAAGCTAAAGATCGGTTAAAGCCTTATAAAGTTCAATAGGTTTCAGATCGCAATGCGGTAAAGAACTTAGAAGAAAAAGAAGAACTTAGAAGAATGTCGAATTTTATAAGAAAAAACACACTTGTGTGATAAATGATAAAATTTATTTACTGGTAGACTTTTAAATCATTCCGAGTCAAGATTTTTATGTGGCTGATGGATGAGGTATTGTTCAAGAACAAAACCGGATAAAAACGCATCCCCAAGGACTTTCTTTGCAATTGTGGCCAAAGATGTCGATCATTTGTGAAATAAGGTACAATAAACACAGAAATAAATATTATCGAGTGTCTACAAAATCGGCTTTTCTCTTTCTTGAAATAGCAAAAGTACCTGGATTTTCTTTGTCTGATTTGGCAGCATGCCACTAACGATAAAAGCCCTTAATTGGTATACTAGTTCACCAAATAATGGGCTGTTGTAAAAAAACGAATTAAACAACACAATCTTTCAAATTAAAAATAATTTTAGGCTTTAACACGATATTGTCACTTTGCCTCTGTTTATGAAGGTGAAACACTTCTAATTGTTTTGTATACAAATTGATATATATTTTATATATTAGTCTTAATATGGAATTTATTTTATTTCCAAAACGTATTTTCTGAGCAGAATAAAATTATAAAAAAAAAAACAAATTTTATAATTTATGCTTCATATCCATATTGTCCATTATATAAAGCATTTATAGCATTTAAATATTTTTTGTTTCCTTTTTGGTCTTAAATAAAGGCACAAGTGTGCAGTCACTTTTGTAGTGTAAAACAAAATATAAATTTTGTTAAAACCTTTTTTTCTTTCTTTTGTTATTCGATTCCATGCTTTCGTTATAGTTTTTATTTATTGCTCGTTTTTTTTATTTATTTAGCATAAAATGCAACATTATACGCATTTGAAAGGAAGTCACATTTGGCAGAACGGAAATAAATCACAAAATAATATTAACAATAATGAAAAAAAAGAGAATCCTTTTTTATTTCACATTTTATATTTTATTAACGAAAAGGTTACACTTGCGATAACCTTGACATATATTTTTTTTAAATTAATATGATGACAAAAGGACAAGAGATTCATTTATTCATTATGCTTGAAGGTCGTGATTTTAAGCACACATGTGCTTGAATTGTTTTTATTTTGAAATCTATTTTTAAGTATCAAATGCTTTGTTTTGAGTTCCATTTTGAAATTATTGTTTTTAGCAGTATTTTGTTATTTATATTTATATTTGTTATAAAATAGCATGAGATAAATAAATTTTAAAGTAGCAAAAAAGGAATAAGACAATTTTAGAAATAAGAGCAGTGGTATATATTTTTTGTAGTATTATTTTAGAAAAATTCCCATAAAATTCTAGATTAATTTTTTATTTTGTTACAATATTCTTATATATTTATACCCGAGCTAGGATTGTTTAATATTGCAGAAAGCAATAAATTTTTATTTTTTAGGGTTTTTCGGATAAGTAAAGTTCGATATGTTGGTATTCTATTAGAACGTACATAAAATATTTATTTGATTTTTGCTCTGCCTCTTGGTAACTAGACCATTCTGGCATTGCACGAATTTAAAAAAATTAACTATTGAAATTTAGTATGTGTACATATAAATTAACTCAGTTTAATAAACTTAAAAAAAATGTTTTACCACTCCCACGTCTAAGCTATGACACCTTAAAAGTACTTTAAAAGCTTATTAAAATTAGAAAAATTCCATACAATACATATGTATGTAGTTCCATTCTATAGTACAACGTTTATTACTACTCGATAGATTCTAATTAGAATATAAGTTAATATCGCATATTTCGTGCTAAGAAATATTTTTGGTAAATAATTATTTTCCAAAAACTAATTTCTGCAAACAGTGACCATACGCCTCTCTTTAAAAAATGCTTTAAGCGGCTATTTAACAATAAGTAATAAATAAAATATATTGCTGTAGCGAGTAGCCCCATTTAAAACTTCCAGCAGATAATGGCTCCATGTCATCGCTCGACAATTCACGCCAACAAGAGATCTATAAATATAATCAATAATCAACAAATTTATCATAAAAATACATTTAACAAGTTGAAACTTTAATTACAAATTTACAATAATCCAGTAAATCTGCATTAAATTTTAAAAGGGTAACATTGTACATCGTTTTGGCATTTAGTGGCATGCCACTGTTAAATTTATACTCGCAAGCAAATTTGGCTACCACTGCAGTTGCCATTGCGAAAAATGTGAGTGTATTAATAAACACTTTTGAGTATATTGAGTTTTTCAAGCTGTTAGTGGCATGTGCAAAGGCTTGGTTAGAAGCTGGCGTAGATATTTGTCTTTGTTGAAAATAAAAAGTGTTAGAAAACAGCAAAAGTTCTTAGTTTTATTTTTAGTCATAATATGATTATTGCTGGATTCTTTAATTATACACAATAATGATAACGTGCAACCGTTACATGTTTTAACCACAATCAAACAATTATTTTAGATTCTGACTACCACAACCATGATTTTTCTTTGCGTCCAGTGTTAATCATGAAACTGCAGCTGGTTTGGAAATTTTGTTCCACTCACGACATAAGATTCCTTTTTATTGAAGTTTTTAAATACCTTTAATGAATTGAAAATTAATTTCAAAATGACAAACAAAACTTACAGTAATGAACTTAAGGTAAAACCAAATACTTTATCAAATATTGTATAAAACGTTAAATTAATTAAATATAGAAAACGACAATTTTATGCGTAAGCAAAGACGTTGTTAGATGAAATTATAAAGCGCATCAAATAAAAACTATTTTCGTTATATTATTGATAATAATATTATATCTACACCCAGTTATAGTTTATAGCAAAACAAGTAAGAGTGTTATATTCGGCCGTGCCGAATCTTACATACCCTTCCCAACGTGTAGTCATGCAATAACAATTGTTTTTATCACTATTCATCTCATACGAAATACGTATGTACATAAATATACAAAACATTCATATATAAAAACATCCCATTGTAAAATTATAAATTGAGTTAATGTATGTATGTTTAACAAATAATAAAAATAAAAAAAAAATTAAAAAAAAAACCAATATACCTACCATGTTTGTATGTAAGTGTTGTATGTTGTTGTTGTGAAAAAAACGAGGTGGTCGTGGTTTTTTCCTCATATCTCAGTTGTTTATGTACCGATTTTTCTGATTTTCAATACCGATTTGCTCCCGAATATTTGTGATGTTTTAATACCGGGGTCCAGGCGATGTCAGGAGGCTTAAAAAAGTTGATTTCAAAATACAAACGGACAGACTGACATACGGACATGCCTTAATTTACTCCCCTATTCGTAAGCTTTCAGAAAATATATACTTTATGGGGTCGGAAATGAAAATTGTAGAAATTTTACAGGGAAAGACAAACCTATATATACTCTTGCACTCACTGTGAAGGGTATAAAACATCAGTTTTTTACGGGTTTCTCCATTTGCTACAATTTCACCTTTATTGGAAAATATAATATTCTCTTTTAAAGAATTTGATAAATATTTATAAAAAAAATATTTAATGTTTTTCCGTATAAAAGGAATTTATAAAAAATTTAATATCTAATTATAACTACGCCTTTCAATATGCATAAATATTAAAAAACATATTTTCATTTTATGTTTTTATGAGCTATGTACATAAGTATAACATATGTATATGCAAATAAGTATATTCCAAAAACAACAAAATAAACTATATAAATGAATAAAGAAATTCTTAATTTTATTTCAACTAATAAAGTTTTTTCATCCAAAAGGGAGAAGCAGGAAATGTTTACACTAACCCAGTCTGTCATAGACAATAGACAAACAAGGTATGAACAATCCGCTAAAATTGCGTGTAATTTGGGGTAATTCTGTATAATATATTTTATATGTATAGTGTATTTTCATTTTAATAGCAGTATAGTTCTTGAGGAAAAAATTGCAAATATTTTATATTTTATTATTTTTTTTTACCAAAATTAGCTAAAAAATAATAACAAGATGTTTAATTAAATAGTTATTATAACGGTATATAAAGCTTATTTAAAAACTATTTCAGCAGTAGTAAAAATATTTAAGGTCCTTGCGTACATTTCTGTGATGTATATAGAAACTTCTTAACAAACATTAAATATTAACCCTTGTATTTTAGGGCAATAAAAATATTGTGACATTGTGGATGTTTTAAATTGTCTCTTATTAAAAATGCGGAGCTCACTACAGATGGCATGGAATAAAAATAATCAAATTGATTACATTATTTTCTAAATACAAATAATCAAAAAGTAATAAGGGCTGCTTGAGATTTATGATTTTTTTGATTATTTCAAAAGTTTATTTTATTGCGAAAAATAAGATAAAATTTATATCACTGCAACTGTAGGGCAGACTCGTGTTTTAAAGTTATCACTCAGAGTAGTCGGATTATCCTCTGATTACTTTTGATTATTTTAAAGTAATGTAAAGTAATCCTTATTGTTTGCAAACCATGTTAGTAAATAAATCTAGTAAATCATAAATCGTGAAACACTTGAAATAATATTAATTTAATCATAACATCACTTTTAACGAAAAAGGTAAAACAATTGCTGTCTTTACGACTAGTAATCGGTAATTAACAGCTATGTTTGTATTTTAGTAACTTATAAATCGTTATGAAGGGTACACATCGGTAATTTTTTTTACTTTTTATTTTAGTTTTTGCTTTTAAAACGCTAACTTTGACGGGAATTAAAAATTTTTGCTCGGGCCAAATCAAGAAGGTTTTTATACTCTACTCGGACTTGCAAATACATTAGGAAACAATCAAGCATCAATTTCAAAGCCTCTGCGATAAGCAGCGTTTACACGAAATCAGATATATTGGGTACCATACGGACTGATGAGGAGACACCTTGGAGAGCTGATTTAACGTAAAGAAGAAGAATCAGTTTTGCACCGAATTTTTTCTTTCCGGGAAAAATCTTTCAATAATGATTACCTGAAGCAAAAGAGATCATGTGCGAGGCTTTAAAAACCAGCTAAGTTTTAGATTTTTCGCGAATAAAAGAGAATTTTTTACTGTCATTGCTTTATGAACTTAATATTAGAATTAATTTTCTATAGTATTTTACGTTAGTAAAAATGAAGTGGTCCGAATAATGACACGTTGAGAATTTTTTGGTTTTTAATGGAAAATAGTATTCATATTGAGGATATTATATGCCTAATGACGGGTTACTAAATATAAGACCTAATCATCCTAGAAGAATAAAGCTACAATATCGAAGTAGAATGTGTTAAAATGCAAAAAAAATAGGGAATACCTATTATCTCCTATAAGTATAACTAAGAAGAATGAACTTAACTTAACTTAAACAAGTAAGAGTGCTATATTCGGCCGTGCCGAGTCTTATATACCCTTCACAACATGTAGTCATGCAATAAAAATGGTTTTTATCTCCATTTATCTCATATGAAATACGTACATACATATACAAAACATCCCATTGTAGGATTATAAATTATAAAATTAAAAAAAATAAAAAAAAATTATTGAAAACAAAATAAAAACAATAAAAAAAAATTAAAAAAAAAATAAAAAAAATATAACAAAATAATATTATTATTTTTTTATATAATCTTATAAAAAAAATTTTTTTGGCTCAGCTGGGGTTCGATGCCATTTTTACTCAAACCAGTATATATGTATGTTGTTGTTGTAATTGTGAAAAAAACAAGGTGGTCGTGGTTTTTTGTATGTGGCGATTGTGCTGAATTTCAATAGCGAGTTTTATCTGGATATTTCCAAAAGACTGATACCATATTCAGATCTGAGGAACATATAGTTGCTTCTAACCACCACACGAACAGACGGGCAGAGGGACAGACGGACAGACGGTCAGGGCTTAATCGACTCCTATATTCATAAGCTTTCAGAAAATACTTTATGGGGTCGGAAATGAAAATTGTAGAAATTACAAACGGAATGACAAAGCTATTTACCCTTGTGCACCACAGGTGAAGGTATAATAAGTGGAAAAAAATGTTTGGGCTAAGTAGGCACTTGAAAGTTAAAGCTCACTTCCGACGAATAATAATAACCTTGTACAAATTGCTCAGCTCACCCGTCCTACTCTATCTCTGGTGTTGAAAAAATTATACTAAAAAGGTCAGTTAAGTCATTGTTGTCCGTATTTGATAGAAATTCTCCTGCCTAAAACAATATCCGATAGGCCCACTGCGGAATTGGAAATGACAAGAAAAGTACTTGCTCTTCTTTCAACCAAAATGTATATTGCGCTCTTCCAGTTCATATTAATTGGTTTCCACCCCTAAATTTCTTATTTTCATCTCTGTTTTCTTGTACTATTTACAAGTCGTAACAGGCTGTAACTTTTTACAGTAGCATAACCAAACTAACTTGACTACATCATCAAAACTTACGACATATATCGGATAATCGGAAACATGTTTCATTTAGGTGAAATATTTTATTAGCTAATCCTTTACAGCACAATAATATTCTATTCACTATTTTATTATCCCATGGTTATGTAGTGTGTATTTCGTATTTTTACATTAACTACATTTGCAAAATGTAATTAAAAAACAAGAGACCCAGCTTTTCCACCCTGATGTAAATATACGATTTTTAAAAATTAACAAATATGGGAACGTTACTTTGTAGTACAAAAAAATAAAGAAATTACCAACAACACTTGCAAAACTCGACGACATACAACTCATACGATAGGTTGTAAATTAAACAAAAGTGTTTAATGTCATATTACATTATGTACGTGACAACTATGTACCATTGACAACTAACTTAAATTAAACAAAATTTAATTAAATAAGTTCCTGTCGCTAAAATATTTAGTATCACTTGCTAACAATAGAACTGGTAACCATTTATAGATCTAAAACTTTGCTCCTATGGCTTCTTAAATGTAAATTAAAGCATTTTACGAGTACTTTATGACTAGTTTAGGCAATAAAAAGTCATTAAACAAGAATGTCTATTAATGTTTGCGTGTTACAATTATACAAATATTTTCAACAGAATTAAATTTGTGTATATTTTCCTAAAGTAGGTTTTTATTTGTAACTACATTCTATATCTTTTAGCACGGATCGGCACTTAAGTTTGTTAAGGCCAATTAAATTTGACAAAAATCTTGCATTCTGCTTAGGATTTTTTTTATTATTACACGTTAATAAGCCTTTAAGAGTACTGAGTACGTTTCAATGCTAAAATTTACATTTTTAAATACTAGAAAATTTAAACAAATGTTAGTAAATTTTTATGAACGATTATTGGAAAAGTTATAGAGGCAAAAAATCTAAAAAGAAAATTTTCTAGATTGTGATACCTTAAAAAATAGCCTTAAAAATTTTCGCAAAAATTTTCGAAAATGCCATAAATATAGGCAAAAAAAGTTAACGATACTTTACCTTAAACTTACAAATAAAAGCAATAGTTTTAATTTCAATATTACTGATGGATTAATTAAAACATCAAACGAAAGGCTTTGACCAGTAGAACAGAAATAACATTATAAATATTTCAAACGCAAGATGCCTTCCATAACAAAATTTTAGATCTTGTATTTTTTTTAAACCCACCTAATAATATCAAATGAATTGTCTTGATTATAAAACCTGAAATAATTTCAAATCCAACATGTCAAACACAATATCATTATGTGCTTGGCTACCCTACGTCATAAAATTTAGTTGATCTGATCAACACCGGACAATAAATTTTCAAACACCAACATGTTGATTAAGGGTATAGAAAATGTTTTTAACTAACTTGATTTTACTCTTCGAAGAAATTTAAACTTTCAGCTGTTTTTTATGAAACGTTGCTGCTGCTATGTTGGAAGGAGAAGTGGGTTAGAATATTGCTTTGACTATTTAGTAAGTTAGATTTTGTTGTACGTTTTATAAAGTTCGAGCTATTTGCATTTAATTGCAGTAGCTTTAATATAATAAAATTAAATTAAAAATATAAAATTAAATGTTGGTTTAATTTATTTAAATACTTTATTAAAATAAATATTCAAATTTGTAAGGGCTTTTCTTATGTTCTTATGTTTCTTATGTTTCCTAAAATCTGCTCTAATCCTACACAATTTAGTATTTTGTAGTACTAACCTCAGTTTAGAAATACAAATTGTGCCAAAAGTCATCATGTTTTCAAAATTTAATTACTTTTTTTTTCTATATATTTATTTTATTTAATTTTCTTAGATTATATAATTAAAACATAGGGATAATTTATAGAATTTCTTTATTAAGATAAGGGAAACATTTGGGGGATTCAAATGGTTGTCGCAAAAGTCATATGTTTTGATATAATAGTACGAAAAACTATGACTGTTGTGAACAACCCCTCAATTTTGCAGCTGTTTAGAAGAAGCTTTTTCTAGATTATGAATACAAGGAAGAGCAAGCTATTAAAATGTTTTTACTTAATAAACATAGGTAGTGTGCTTGATAATCGCAGAAGCGTCCGACTCGCTGATAATGATAAGTGGCAGCATAAGTGGCAGCGGCTCAGATGCCGATGGAGCGCATGAGTCGAGTGAAGGTGGTCGAAAGGCTACATCACACGCTTATGGCGGATGGATTCATGCACGATGAGTGCATGGAGAATGAGATCAGTATCTTTACTGATGGGTCCTTTATGGACGGAAGGGCAGGTGCTGGTGTGTACTCATCTGAGTTGAACTTATCCTGCACCCTGAATCTGGGGGAGTACGTGTCAGTCTATCAGGCAGAAATGCTTGGTTTGCTGCACGCGTTGGACCACCTGTTGGAATGTCGAATGTATGGGAAGAGAATTCTTATTGCACTTGACAACCAGTCGGTTATAAAACGTATGCAGCGGATAGATGTGAACTCCTCTTTGGTGCTTGAGTGTGTTCTAAAGCTCAATAGGTGTGCCTCTACAAATGAGGTAACGCTGATGTGGGTTAAGGGACACGTGGGCATAGCTGGGAATGAGGCTGCTGACGAACTTGCGAAGAAGGGGTCTGAGGCTGCATTCTGCGGACCGGAACCCAGAACTGCTCTGGGTAATGGGTTGGTGCGGGCGAGGATCTTTCAATGGGTGAACTCTATAAACTTGCGAAGGTGGATGGAGGGAACCACGTGTACACAGGCCCGTATGGTGCTCAGGGAGCCACTTGGCAGGGGTGCAGTGAAGATACTCGGTTTTAATCGGAGTATGATGAGCTGGATCACTGCGTTGATTACAGGACATGGTAACTTCAAATATCATCTGAAGAGGATGCAAATCGTGGATGATGATATTTGTAGAATGTGCCTGGAGGATGCCGAGACGGCAGCGCATGTAGTATGCGAGTGTCCGGCGTTGGCGAGCGGAAGATTAAGGATCACAGGCAAGCACACTTTAAGTGTGAGTGCGATGGCGGACCTTAGTCTGAGGGAGATGCTGGCGATTACAAAGGACTGTGCGATGAGGATTGTCGACAATCACCAGTCGGCAGTGTGAAATCGTTTTCCTAGTCCAGAGCAAACGCCGGTTGTGGCGCGGGACTCAGTGATTGAAGGTATACTGATCGGTAGACACGAAATCACTGAGGACCGAAGGGGGTCGAAAAGGGACCCGTGATAGTAGTGGTCTGCTTCGATATTCCCCCTTCATGTGTATATATAAGGATAATCGATTTAATCAGATGGTTCGGGTTTGACGGGAAGGATTTGTGTATATATTGGATTTAATAAAAGATGATGCTGTATTCAATACAAGTCCAAAAACGGCATATATATTTTTAAACACCTGGATTTTAAATGTTAAGGCATACTAATAAACTTGTTGCCCATATACATATATTATATATCAATGACAACGGTGTGTGAATATTATCGCCGGTTGAAGTAAAGAATTGCAACCGTTTTTCTCAGATTTCTATTTAAAAGTTATGAAAAAACAATAAACAAATAAATTTTAGGACTTTTTTTTTTGACGAACAGCAAATATTTTTTTAAATTAGTATAAAATATAAGCACATTATGACAATGTGACTTGGTGCCATACCATTTGAATCCAATTATTTCAATGCAATGAATATATATATTTTAAAGCAATGATTTGTTGCTCAATTTATCATCACCACCTACATGGAACCTTCAGAGATTTGACTTGATACGTTACACCTCGTTTAATTCGCACCCCCAAAAAGATTGAAAGTGTAAAGCAAGGTGTTAACAGAATACCAGAAACATCAGCCATAAGGCGTTTTGCTCAGCTAGGAATGGCTTGATCTTCACAACGGAAACGATTAAATAAAATCTATAAATTTTTTAGTTAAATTGCAAGTGTTGTCCATAAGTAAATAGCTTTGTTAGTAATCAAAACTGTAAATTCTGGGGTTCTGAAAACATAAGAGATATTCATAAACGCTAACTGAACCTCATTAAATGTACAGTGTGGTATGGCATTACATCTAAAAATATAAATTTTCCTTGCTTCTTTGAAAATTAAGATAAAGGCTAAAGCCGTAAATGGAGAGTGGTATCGGTACATTTTTTACGTCCTGCTCTTGATAACAGAAATGAGTTGTGGTTTCAGCAGGATAAAGAGAAACATGCCACTTTTACGTCAGATTTTTGAAAAGCGAATAGTTTCCAGATATTCGGAAAAAAGTTGTTAGGAAATATGATTCAAAACGTGGCAATCATTGCGAAGCTGAAAGCAGAGGTCATTTAGGAGACCTTTTGTCTTTTATTAAGTGTTAAAATATTATAATATTATATGTTTTATATTTTTCTATTCTAATTAAATTTAAAAAAATATATTAACGAAAATTTATAAAATTAAAGATAAATGGACAGATGAAAGGACATATCATAATTAATATTGAGACAAGGACAAAAATTATGTATAATTTAGAGGGCTTATTAAAAATTCTTCTAGGCATTATATAACAAATGGCTTACTTATAAAATAAAATGTAATCATAATCTGTTATATGTCACTATTAGAGCTGTGTAGCTCATGAAGGAACAGGTTAATTTAAAGAATAGCCCAATTGCACGAAGCACACTTATTACACCATTGTTATATTCTTTCAGTTAAGTGTTTTTATATTGATAAAGTTTAAATTTAAGTTGTAATAATCACAAACTACCTTTACAAACGGTAAGATGGAAATATGGTCCTAAGTATATGTATATGTATGAGGATAAAATAATACTTATATACAATATTTTAATCAAAAGAAAAACACATTGTTTATTGTATATAACTTAAATATTATTTTGTAACTAATAAATGTAACTAATAAACGCAATAAAATAAATAAAAAGCTCTTCAATTCAACATTATTTGAATATTTGCAACAATTTTTTTTAAATTAAGTTAGTTTGTAAAAAAGTTGCATGTTGCCGTACTCTCATTCAACACTCAAGGATAGAACGAATGTGTTAATTTCTGCAAAGTGAACGAAAATATGCGATCACTAAAACGAATGATATGGCACAGTCTAGTCACTTTCTTGCGGAACTGTTCATTTTATTGAATAAAGTATCTAAATAATTTTGATAAGACGCACAAAAACTAAGTATAGCCAAAACTACAATTCTGATCATACAAAATAACTGATGAAATAGTGATTTTTAAGACTTCCTGTAACACCGAATAATAGGATTTTTTCCTCTAAATTTTTGATTGTTGAAAAAAATTTACAAAAAAGTACTGGCGAGGATAAAAAATTTTTAAACTTGTAGAACTTATATACATATATATTTTATGTATGTATAATAAATGTATACATTAAAGCGCATTTGTTGATAGATTAAATATATTTACTAGATTTGGATGATATTAAAATTGTTTATGCAAAGCCAACAAGAGTCTGGGTTTGAGTTTATTTTTTGCAGACAAATTTTTATTTTAAATTGATTTTTTTTTAATATTGGTCTTTGACACAAAATAAGTTCAAGTATTTTTTTTTTTTCGAAAAAGTGCTTAATTTATTTTGAAGGGTTTGACAGTAGAAAAACAAAAAAGTAAATAAAACTTAAACCGGAATAGAAATCAAATAAATATATGCAAAGCGAATAAGGTAGGATAAAAAAAAACAATTAGGCGGATGTAGTGTTTATTATCAACAAAGCTTTAACACCATTTACGAGTTGGCATAAGCCAGTCAGGACATTTTTAATAGAAAATATACAGCACAACAAAATTAGCATTTCAAAGTAGTTGTCCGCCATTTAAGCACAATACGACCAACAGCCACAGGACGAAAATTGCAAATAAATATATTTGTATTAATGTATGTACGTATGTATAGTTGTAGTCACATAAACAAATAGAAGCACTTAGAGCAGAAGAATGAGTAGCTGTTACAAGATTTTATTCGTTGCAAATGCTGTTTTATATCGTCATCATCTAGTTTTGTGGTCAATGTATTCTCTATACACTTTGTTGTTTCTTTTAGTGTTTTTTTATTTCTATGTTCCGCCACAAAACTAAAAGGAGTAGAAAAATCAAAATAATTAAATTGCCACTACTAGGACACTGGGACCATACGACCACAACGAAACAACAAAAAAACTTAAAATAACAAAATAAAACAACAAAGTGTGACGACAGTGGAAATTCTTCACTGTTTGTTAAATGTAGGCCACAATATTATTCGGTTTTTTTAAATCACCGAATTCGCCTCATGCTCCCCGAAAATATTCAACACAAAGAGTTTTGCAAGCAAAGCGCATATTCGTCTCTTTAGTACGTACTCTTGTTTTTTTCATACTAAATTGTAATATTGCATTTCTCTTTGGGGGATATTACTGACCTTTGTTTTTTGAAATTTTCGGTAAATTTATTTAGTACATTTGAATAAGTTGATGTGTGTTGAATTTATTTATTTTCTTCTTGTGTCTTTTTAAAGAACAAACACACTTGAGAACTTTTAGAATAATATAAAGCATACATATGTATATGCACATATATAGTTTTGAAGGATGTTCAATTTAAATTTCAATTCCTTTCAATTATTAAGTCACTATAGTATAGTGTGTTGAAGAAGCAAACATTCGATTATATTTACTTACCCTAAAGTTTGTGTTTAAAATTGACACATAGGTTTTATTAACAATGTACATATAAAAATTTTTTTATATTAAATTTATGTTTTATATGATAAAGTTTGATACAATTAAACTTAGATTATATTCTATTAGTACTCGATTTTATATCTATATCTATATATATATAAAAATCAATGTGTGTTTGTATGTTTATATACGGTTAAACGGCTGGACCGATTTCCTTGAAATTTTCACAGAATCTTTCTGTATGTCTGGAAGGAACTATAGGCTATACCTTAGTGTGAAATTGTAAGTAAACGGGGTGCCACGCCCTATTAAAGAATAAGTATTAGATATTATATATTCCGAAAGTTAATGCAGCTAGAGTCTTCAAATTAAGTACGGTAAACTTTGACATCCACACGGGTAAAAAATGGGCGTACTTTCAATAGTAGGCGTGACCACATGAATTAAATACTAAAATTCGTATATTTGAAAAACGATATCGATTAGAGTAGTAAAATTTTTCAAGAGCAACTTTGACACCCAAATGAAGATTTAGGGTAAAAAAGGGTAAAAAACCGGTAAAAGTAGTCAAATATTATACACATGAGAAAAAACGATTTCAAAGTTACTCGAAAATCAAAAATATTATCTTAAACAAGTTAATAATATTGATTTGGACAATATATGGGCATTTCTATGTCATTGTGCGTGATATTTGTACTCCTATAAAGTGGAGTAATTTTTGTATGAGTAAGAGTAACTGGAACAAAATTAATTCTTTATGTTCCTTTTAAAGAGTACTTTATTTAAAAAAATATTAATTTTATTCGAATCATTTTTGTCTAAAATATCCAGAAAAATATGAATATATCGTACGTGACATAAAACAGAAGTGATTTTGGAGAATATATGGAAATATGAAAAAATCTGCGAATATGGGAGGTATTTTTCTTCTTTTAATTTCTTCAAATACGAATGACGGAGACAAATAATGTTTTTGCACTACGTACGTGACATTAAAATAACATCCCATGGAAATCAAAAAAATACCGTAATTGGATTCTATATTTTCTTTTTTCTTATGGATCTTGATAATGGTCGCTGTTACCTTAATTTTAAAGCATATTTACAATTACATTTTATTTTTACAATTTAGTCACTAAAAAAAATAGTTGATTCTTTAAAACAAGTCAAAGAGATATTCAGATTAAACTCTTATAATTGCTTTTAGAATAATTTTATAAGCTCTTAATACCTGCGCATAGTAAAATTAGAGTGTTTTTTTTATCAATAAACTTATATTGACATACTTTCAAGAGTTTTTATTTTTACAGTCCATATGGCATAACTATTCCATATGGTTTGTATGGGTAAGGAT
The DNA here is from genome assembly GCA_941918925.1 of Phyto melanocephala. Lineage (NCBI taxonomy): Eukaryota > Metazoa > Arthropoda > Insecta > Diptera > Rhinophoridae > Phyto > Phyto melanocephala. Next base: position 103,767,472 of record OW799235.1, on the reverse strand, counting down.
CCCTCATTATAGTTCAGTATTCAATAGACGCCAAAGCTTAAATACACAAAAATTTTTCAATCGCTACTATTATGTCGAATTTTTTACCAAAAAAAGATGTTTTCGGGGAAGTCTGAAAACCTTATTTCATTTGAACAAAAAACACATGCTAAAAATTATCGATTGTTTGTAGAAGATTACATACATTAACACAAACAACTTTTGAACGATTTAAACGAGATAATTTGGTGAGAGAGGACAAGGAAAGGCCCGGTCAGCTGAAAAAGGTTTGAAGATGAAGAATTGGAAGCATTATTCGACGAATATTGTTGTCTCATCCAAAAGCAATGAAATTGGGTTCCATATAAATTAAGAATGAGAGACGTTGAAATGCAATATTGCTCTAAAAAGAGAATGGGGTTTGGTTGGTAAAATTTCGATCTAACACGTTGTGGTAAGATAAAAATCTGGGTGTTAAATAGATAATATTTACATCCAACACTTAAATCATTGATCAAAGAATGTTGATGATGAAATCCGTACTGGTTTAAAAAATACATCTCACTCAGCTAGTGTCGGTAAAACATACTTTTCCAGATTATTCTTTCATTATCATTAAATTAAATTAAAAAAAAATCTTTATAAAATAAGAATGTTTAAAAATGAGCTCAAGCTCAAAAAAAAAAGTCTTAAAAAATTTTAATTACTTTAATGTAGCTATTGTAACCACCACCACAAAAAAGACCCCATATGGTATATATCTCGTGGGCACCGGTTCCATATTACATGATCTAGGTATGTACGTCCGTCCGTCTGTCCATATACGTCCGTTGAAGGCACAATAGAGCTCTAACAGAAAAACGTAGGGGATAAAATTTTTCTAAAATATTTAATATATTGTTCGTCACAAGTAGAAAGTCTCTAACCCAAATTATTGTAATTTTACAGGAGAAGGTAAAACGTAATAGAAACTGTATTATCATAATGTAATTTCTTTTGTAAAGTTGCTAACAAAATTGCTACTTTTGATACAATTGCGTTATTTTTTTGTGTCGAGTTGTATTTGTGTGAAATGTATTAAAATCACTGAAAAACTCAATTTCATAAAAAGTACGAGTTAGACCCTTTCTACTTTCGATATTCCTATCATAAATATTTCGTATTAAAGATGGGCTTTAGCAGTGTATTGGAAAGAGAGTTCTGTGGTTTTCATGGGCAACTACGTATGTCAAAAAATCAAATTTTTCAGGAGAGCTACAAAAGCGTGTTACAGCTGAACGATATTTGAATATATATAGAAGATACGTTGATATGCCATTAAAATAATTTGAATGGGTCCATCTTATTTGAAAATATTTTAAGACCAAGTAAAGGCCGTCTAAAACCAAGCAATATGGCAGTATTAACTCAAGATCGTATAAAATGAACATACACGGTTGCCCATGAAAACCACAGAGTTATAATGCAAAAGCAGGCCAAAAAGAATTGACTTTCTGACATCGAACAAAATGTGATTGCGTAGAAACGCAATGACATAGGCAGATTTTTTAGGTATATTTTCAATGTAAAAATATGTTTCTCTAAAACTGTTTATATGAGTATAATGCAAAAGCAGTTATAGATGAGTATGAAAATTTACCCAGCACATTGTAGATTTTTCTTCTATTTAAAATTTAAAACATAATAATATAAAAATTTGTTAATATTATTGCTGTAACAGAAAATTAATATGACACATCTACTTAAATGTTCAACTTTGTTATAAGGACTTTTCTTAAAATAATCGAATATCGACAATGACTGGAAAGAACAATGATCTCTGCGTTAAAATGTTTAAGTAAAAATCATTATCAGAATTTAATTTATCATGGCCACTTGAAAGCATACCTCTCGCATATGGTATAGTCTAATGTAATTCGAAACGTCTTAAGACTGACAGAATTAGATAAAAAAAAGTTTAAATATAAGCTTAAGGCTTCTTCTATTATAACTATGGAAAATGAAGGCGAAAAATTCACTTTAACGCCTACCTCTGATAAAATGATTTTTGTTAATTTAATATAATTTCTCTATGAAAAAAATTTTGGGATGCAAAATCAAGGTTACATTTTTTAACAGATATTATTTTGACATGCTTATTTTAATACCTACTTCCGAAAGATTGATGTAGTAAAGTAGATAATATCACTCCTATTGCAAAAATACTTAGGTTTCATTTTGATACTAAATAGCTGAAAATAAATTAATAGCAAAGAAAAAGTAATACATATTTAAGTATAATGAAAAATATTCTATATTAATTAGAATTGTTAATGAAATAATAAATTTTGTTGTATAAAAGTACTACACTGGTAGTGCTTACCAAAAATTAGACATTGTCAATCATAGTGCTCTTATAAATTGCATTTAAATTTTTTTATATAAAAATTGAATTTTTTTTAAGAATGACATTACAAATTAAATAATTTTATGTTTTTTTTTATTTTCTTAATAATACCCGCCACCAAAAAAGGTATATTCATTTTGTCATTCGGTTTGTAATACATCGAAAGATCCATTTTAGACCCCATAAAATATATACTTTCTGAATAGGGGTTTATTTTTATGACGATGTAGCTAAGTTCGTCCGTCTGTTGGAAGCACGATTGAGGTTGGACTTTAACGCTTACATCCCATATAACGTTTTATCTTAAATTCGTATAATTTCTCTATGGACAAAGTTTTTAAAAGAATTAAGGACTATATTAAAATATCTCAGTTTAGTTTATTAGCAGAAACTATATTGACACGCCTACTTTAATGCCCACTTTCATTGAAAGACAAAATTTACGAAAAAATTTTACTAGTATATCGAAGTTAGACAAAGAAAGTGATACATATTTTAGTAAAAAGAGATTATTCCACAGCGATTACAGTTAATAACAAATAAATAAATTTTGTGCTATAAAAGTACATTAAATTCATGGTGGATATAAAAAATTCGGCATAGCCGAATATAGTGCTCTTACGTGTTTAATTTAAGTTTTTTCACAACATTTTATTACTATAAGATTTCTTAGTTTATAAACTGATAGTCGTAAAAAAACAAATATGTACTCATTTATTCCCCCCGACCGTAGATATAATACAAAAAATACTCATTTAATATCCAACTCAAATGGTAAACACGTTGTTTTTTTTTTCAAACCAAAAATCATCAATATAAGGTGGTTTGCATATATTACATGTTAGCCAGTGAAAACTATATTTAGTTGTACAGAGATGACACACGAATTGCTTTAATACACACACATACATTTAAGTCTACATTAATCAATGAAATATGCTATTACCGCGATCATAGTTCGCGAATTTTACATAACATGCTCGTATAATAAATTGAGTTGTTAACAAAAAGCCATCAATTTTAATGTACAACGAATCAACTATTAATTTGTTGATACATTTTGTGGCAAATACCATGAATTTTTTACTATATGTCGTTGTCAGACATAATATGAATTCATACTTTGCAGTAAAATGTAAAAGAGAATGACAAAAAATATAAAAAAAATACTTAATTGAAAATAGAAAATTAATTTCTAGAGATATTTTTCAAATTATTTTCTATGATGGAAGACGATTTTTAAAAAGATTATCTGCCTGTTCAACGATATCGAAGGAAAACCCAAGCGAAATTTTATTCGTACAAATACGTTGAAAACAAAAAAAATTTTTAGTTTTTGTTGTTGTTTTCAATATATTTGTACGAATGAAATTTCGCTTGGGTTTTCTTTCGACATCGTTGAACAGACAGTATATAAATGGAAATTTTTAAATATTTCAATTATTTAAAAATTTCAAAAATTCTAACATTATTAAAAAAAAGGTTGATAAAATTTTTCTTTAATTAGGAGGTAGTTCTTAAAGTTTTTTATTGTTTCTTGATTTTGAGATATGATAATTTTTTGATGGAACATATCTAACAGTGTTGCTTGAGGCATATTTTTTGACAGCAACAAGACAAAAATTTTCTTATGAGGTTATAAACCCCTCTTAAATGTATTCTCATTCAAGGACGTTTAACTCGTTAAATATTAAAATATTAAATATTTTGTATAACGTAAGTTTACAATTGCTAATTTCTTTAACTCAAACTCTTACACTAATGTAATTTTACATATATGCAATACAACAAACATATGAAAACACATTCGCATCTTTGCATTCATTTAAAAAATTGGACAGAGAATTTATGAGTTTTATTTAAGTAGCGAACAGACAAATGTAACAAAAGACAAAGGGGGACTGACTGCAGTAGACTCTCAGAACAATTCAACGACTACAAATGAATATTAAATAGGATAGTTTGTGTTAATTCTTAGGGGATAAATTTTATTACATTTTTAACGCTTGTTTCATTCGTATAAAGTTAAATTATACAAATGAACTACATTTGTTCTCAATTAAGGGGGAAGGAGAAGAAATTAAATTATCTTATAATGATGCCAAAACTTGGTGATATTTATTAATTATTAATGAATTTCTATCAATGATAGTACAATATGTTTCAAAAGGTGTTGAGAATCTAATTAGGTGAATACTAAGTAACTATTTGTTTATGGAAAAAATAAGTTTTATGGTTGTTAAATAAACTGTTGAAAAGTAATAATAATCTATATATATAAAAGTGAAACTCTGTGTGTGTGTGTGTGTGTGTGTGTGTGTGTGTGTGTGTGTGTGTGTTAGCTATAGACTCCGAAACTGTAAAACCGATCGGGCTCAAACTTTGGTAAGTTGTTGTACACATACCAGGGAGTGTTTATGGGTGAAAAAAAGTGGGCGGGGCCACGCCCATAAAAATTAGTTATCAGTTTTAGCTACTTGCACTTGACCGAATTTTCTGAAACTTTGTACACATATCGAGCTGTCATGACTAAAAAATTTCGTGATAAAAAAAGTGGGCGGGGCCACGCCCCTAAAAAAAATTTAATTTTGAGGTACTTGCACTAGACCGATTTTTCTGAAACTTTGCACACATATTGAGCTGTCATGACTTTATAATTTCGAGATTAGAAAAGTGGGCAGGGCCACGCCCACAAAAAAAAGTTATAATTTTGAGGTACTTCCACTGGACCGATTTTTCTGAAACTTTGCACACATATCGAGCTGTTATGACTAAATAATTTCGTAGTTAGAAAAGTGGGCGGGGCCACGCCCCAAAAAAAGTTTTAATTTTGAGGTACTTGCACTGGACCGGTTTTTATTGAAACTTTGCACACATACTAAGCTGTTATAACCATATAATTTCGTAATTGGAAAAGTGGGCAGGGCCACGCCCATAAAAAAAGGTTATAATTTTGAGTTACTTGCACCAGACCGATTTTTCTGAAACTTTGCACACATATCGAGCTGTCATGACTAAATAATTTCGTGATTAGAAAAGTGGGCAGTGCCACGCCCATAAAAAATAGGTATCATTTTGAGGTACTTGCACTGGACCGATTCTTCTGAAACTTTGCATACATATCGAGCTGTCATGACTAAATAATTTCGTGATTAGAAAAGTGGGCAGGGCCACGCCCATAAAAAAAATTTTAATTTTGAGGTACTTGCACTGGTCCGATTTTTCTGAAACTTTGCACACATATTGAGCTGTTATGACTTTACAATTTCGTGATTAGAAAAGTGGGCAATGCCACGCCCATAAAAAAATTAATATATTTAGGTTTTTGTACTTGATATTCAATTAAAATTCAGAATGCATTTTGATTCATTAAGGGGCGTAGCAACGCGCGCCGGGTTCGGCTAGTAATGAAATAAGATCGAAAAACCATGAAGAGTTTAATGTGTGTAAAGATATTTATAAGATTTTTTAGACAAAATTGGGTTGTGCTTATAGTAAAAATTATATTTTGATTTTCAACAATTAAAGATATTTTAAATTTTTAGAATCAAAAAAATTGTTCTTTATTAAGTTTAATGATAAATCATTGATTCCTTTTATCTACATATATGGAATATATACTGGCACATGTAAGATTTTCAACCTACAAATAACTTTATTCTTGTACCGCAACCGCATAAAACTTGCCATACCAAGAATTTTTTATGAAGTTTTGTCTCTTATGGGTCGAAGACTTTTATTATAAGTCCGTAACATAAAAATATTTACCCGAAAGCTACGAAAAACCTGGCGGCACAAAGGTCAATTAAGCAACATGACTATTTTTGTCTGAAAATTTGACTTTAATTTTCGAGCTCTATGTTTGACTTCTAAAAATTTTTTTACTGCATTTTTGTCTGAAACTTTTGTGACTTTTTATATTTTCAGCATAAAAAGTCCAAAGTATTAGGAGCTTTAAGTTTTTTGCTCCCAATATTCGGAGCACTAACCTAACTGGGCTGATTTCTACCAGAAGTGTTTGGAACTCTTTCAAGTATGCTTTGAATTTTCTTCCATTATCAATATTCTAATACCATGTAGACCTTTTTTTTCTTCCCAAATCAGATTTACTATTAATAGCCACGCTATCCTGATACTGTTTAATAACGTTGGAAAGAGCTTGACGGTAGCCAATACTTATTAAGAACAATTTAATTTTTTTTAATTTTCGATAAATTTAGCATGTATCCCTTATTCGTCACTCGTTTTGATAAAACTCACAAAAAAAAAACAATATGTTAACATTAGAATTTTTTTTCAAAGACAACAAGATGAAAGAACAGTAAATATTGCTTTAAAAAAAAGTTAAATAGCAAAACGTGTGTTAAGATATTTTCGATCTCACTCTACAAATTTTTGGAAATATACGCCCCTTAATGAATAAAAAAGTGCAAGAAGCTTAATATTATAACTTTTTTATGGGCATGGCACTGCCCACTTTTCTAATCACGAAATTCTATTATTATGAGAGTTCAATATGTGTGCAAAGTTTCAGAGAAATAGTTCAAGAGCAAGTAGTTAAAAATGATAACTAATTTTTTATGGGCGTGACCCCGCCTACTTTTTAACACCCATAAACACTCCCTGGAATATGTACAACAACTTGCCAACACTCGAAGTCTATAGTTAACACACACACACAGAGTTTCACTTTTATATAGATGAAAAGCCAAAACGCAAAAACTGGATAACTTAAAATTGTTGTGCAAAATTGTCAGACTAAAATCTGTTTAATTATTTTTACATAGACACTGAATTAGCAGTTCTAGCAAATGTTAAAGAAATGTAAACATAGTCTGCCTTATAGTAAAATTATGTCAATTTATTTTATAAAGACATTTTATGCAAAATGTAAAAAACTTTTTATTAAGAATTTTATTAGTTGTAAAAAATTAATATCCATTTCTTTAATTTTTAACTTGTTTATGTATTTATACATTACAAACAATATTTTTTATTCCTTGTAATATTATTTATATGCTATTTAATTTTTAATTTATACAGAAAAGGTTTAAATCGCCTTAACCCTGCCTGGGGCTCTACATTTTAAGTGTTTGTTAATTGAGTTTTTTATACTGAATTTAGAGACTTATAGTAAAACTTTTTATGATGGATTTACTTAGCACTTTTAGTATGTGCAGTAATTTCATTAATCAATTATATCAGCACTTTAACCATCCAATAACAATTTTCTTCTTTTTTCTTATTTTACATCTTGCCTCAAATAGAACATAACTTTCACTGATAAGAAAACTTTAATATCATATACTTTCGTCCTTGTGTACATCTTTATAATTTTAATGTCCCCAGATAAGCAAAGATGATAGTAATGAAATAAATGAAAAAACCAAAAAATTCAATGTTAAAATTTTATAATAACTAAAGAATTAAAGAAGGAAAGTGTTACATTTGTATATAAGTTCTATTTAAGACTAATTTCTCTTATTTTCTCTTATATAAGGTAAACACAATAACATAAACAATAACCAAATACAGAGAGTTCAGTTGGAAATGTTGTGTTCTCGTTTGTATAAATATATTTTGCGGCAAATTCGAAGCAAAACAAATAACTATAAGGTGTAGTGGTGAAAATAAAAATGGAGTAATATTTACAGCTGATAAACAAAAAACAACATGTAGCTTATTTGCAATGTTGCCAGAATTTTTACAAAAGTCACTTAAAATAAAACTATTCAAACTCATGAAAGAATTCCATACTATAATATCACGTTATTTATATACATTTTATTGTTTTGTTACTTTATTTCAGTTAATTTTTTATTTGATAAACAGTTATTTTTTTAACTTTTTTTTATAAATTTAAATAAAGTTTTATTTTAAGTTTTAAAAAATTAAAAAAATTTGATAATTCTTTAATATATCAATTTCAAAATATTACTTAAAAAGAATATGCCGCCTAATAGTGCAGAACTAATATATTAATGTTTTTAAAAAATATAACAAGATTTTTATCTTAAAGTTATTTAATATTAAAATCGTTGTAACTCCATGTGAAGAACACATATAGTTTACTGGGCATTCACCACTGACCACGAATTTTTTATTATTTAAAATTTATTGTAAGTCTCATTTGGCCAAAAGATATATAGGTAAAATATGAAGCGGCCTTAGCTGCCACAAGATGGCAATAGATGAATGGCTTATAAGAGAACATAAGACCAGATACCAAAGAATAACGGATATCTTACCGATGGGAAATATATCGGAAGTGACATGTGATAAAATCCCCATGAGATATGAGAATACTAACTGCATCACCATAATACCAAAAGAGAGGGAATTGGGGAAACACCCATGGAATCGATCTTTATTCAGGCGGTTCAAAAATTGGTGACCAAACTGGAATGGGCTTATATGACATAAGCTGAAATAGAAGCAAATACTTCCGTCTAACAGATCACAATACCATATTCCAGGCTGAAATCATGGCGATTACGGAAGGAATTAAATGAATAAAGGAAACGAATAGCGAAGCCCCGATTCGTATCCTCACGGATAGCCAATCAGTGATTAAGATATTGAGAAAGGATAAAGTTGAATCCCAGAACGTCCTACAATGCAAGAGAGAGATAAACTCAAATGCAAATTGTGAACATCTGGAGATAATATGGATACCAAGCCATCACGGGCTGATCGGTAACAAGAAAGCCGACAAATTATCCAAAACGGAAGCTCTTCTGAATACTATAAGCATGAAATTAATTGTTGGGCAATGGAGGAACATGTCAGAAAATGGCAAAGCACTGATGTCGGTGAGGTGACAAGAACACTATGGGGTGACCCAAATCTTGGAAAATCAAAGGAGATTCTGAAACTAAGTAGACCAACACTTATGAAACTAACCAGTGTAATTACAGGTCATACGGAGTTGAGAACTCATCTAGCTCGCATAAGATTATCTGAGGAAACAACATGTAGAGCATGCGAGGAAGAGGATGAGACTTTGGTACACTACCTCTGTCGTTGTCCTGTGCGTGGGCATACTAGGGGCGATAATTTTTCTATGCCGAACTTGGAATACCTGGAGATCTCGAACTGGAGATCCATAAGGAGTTATATTGAGGGAACTGGGTTCTAGTCCGTTATTTATGGGGAATTATGTTTATGGTTTTTTTTTTGGGAATTCCGTCTTCCATATGGAGCGCACAACATGCCAACTGGGCATAGGTGTATACCTGTCATGGGTTTGGGCTTTTAGTGCCCCTCCTTTTCAACCTAACCTAACCTAAGTCTCATTTTAGCAAACCTAAATTAAAAAGAGGTTTTCATCTAAAGTCCTTTAAATTTTCATATAAAATAAACTTAAGCGTTTTCCTAACTGAAGTTACTATTCAGAATATATAATTAGTATTTGTTGCACATTTCGGATTTGCGATTATATATTTAAATTCACACACGCCTGTTCCAATATATATATACATATGTATTCGCTCACATAAGGGCATATAAAAACAATAGCTTGTAATGTATATTGGAAAGATTTTTGTGTAAAAATTTCTTTTTGCACGTAGAGCTACTGAACAGTGTTTACTATTTTTTCTACAAATCAGCGTAAGCCAATTAAGGTTACTCATTGGTTCTAAAATAATTCCAGAAATTATTTTCTCATTCGATGAATTTTATATCGACCCCTGTGCAGGAAATTATCGTATGTTACAAAAACAAACTTTTACAGGAGAGCGTTTTTATTACTTTTAAATAAATAAAAACGTAAATAACACTCCTACATACGATAAAATGTACATAGTGTTATCTCCATAACTAACACAGTTATCGCTATAATATTTTTTCAGCAGATGGTTTAATGGATGTAGAACCAATTTACATAAATAAGTCGATTTCTAAAAAAACGTATCATACGATAATTTCGCGCACAGGGGTCGATATAATTTCAAGAAAGAATACATTCCTATCTCCAATACACAGCTTTGTGAAAAACATTTTTGCTTGACCGCACAAGTCAAAATTTTGATGATAAAAAATTAAATAATTTAAGAAGAAAGTTTAATTCACATATAAAATGGCAACGCTGTGCTGTTTGGAAAAAGCAAGAGAAAGTTTTATAAATATGAAAGCAAAGAGAATTATGCTCTTCGAGAGTAGTTCGTTATGTTTCTATTTAAAAACATTTTCTCGCTTTGATTCAATTTTATTTTTGTTTTTATTTTGCTGTAATATATTTGTTGTTCCATCGTTATGTTGGAGCTTAATATCCCCACAGTTGTGCCATATTTTTTAGACCAAACACCAACCAAATAACACACAACACACCACCAGCACAAGTGCAAGGCCTAAACATGAAATCAGTACAAGCGTGGCAATGATTATGAAAACATCGTTCATGTGACAAAATACGGGCATTACCACATAAATGATACAACGTGCAACATATGTGCTGCGTATTCATACACTATTCATTGTTGTTATTTGTTATTAGTGTGTGTTAAAACATGAAAATTGAAATGAATTAAGAGTGCATAAAGAAAATTATAATATAAATTTTAGCTATAAATTAAAGTAAATAAATTTGTATTAAAAAAAAAACAAATAAAAAAATGTTTAATTGTTACACGTTTAAAGGTTTCGAAACTTAAAAAACACATACATTTAAATCATCTAATTTAATTTCTTGTTATTGTTCCTTTGGTGCTACAAAGCTGTGTGGTAAATTGGTGGTGTTAACGGTGGCGAGAGTAGTTAAACAAATTGTATGAATGTAAAAATTTATCTACCAATGAAGTGCGTGTTTTTAAGTTCTTAATTATATAATTCACCATCATAATCTTTACTGTAATTACCCCTTTTCCATCAACGTCAATAAAGTGTCACTGTGTTGGTAATTAATAAATAATTATAAAGTTTGTTAAAGGAAATGGAATAAATAAGCTACTTATTAAAGAGAGTAGTTGTTAAAAAACAGAAAAAGATTTAATGTATGAATGTTTAAAAAATGGAATAAGAAATGGATATAAAAATAATACAGTTTGTTTGAGCAATTAAAATATTCAGATTCCTTTTTAATCACAAATGTGATAATGAAAAGAATAAATAAATAGAAAAAGTTTGTTTTAACTTTTGGTATTAAAAAGAAAAATTAAAAAACTTATATATTCTACAACTATGAAAAAAGTGATCAAAATTTTAAAATAAATCTATAAATACTAGCTTCAAATTATACAATGTTAAAAATGTTTTTTTTTTTTCAACAATTACTTAAGATTCATTTAGGAATATCCCTTAATAACACCTTTTTGAAAGTTTAAAATAAAAAGACAAAAATATAAAAATAATAAGTGAAATAATACTAATAGCAATAAAAAAATTTAAAATAAAAAACTAAGGAATATAAAAAACTATGTTTAAAAATATGTAAACAAGACAAAAAAATTTAAGCAGATGAAAAAGAAAACAAGAAATAATATATAAAGATATTTAAAAAAAAAAAAGAACTACAAAACAACGTAGTCATTCTAAAATTAGTCAGTTAGATAATAGTATACTAAAATGTATTAAAAAAATTTTATAAAATGCAATAAACCTAAATACCAAAGGAAATAAATATATTCGGTTTGATGTTTGTACGTATATATGTGTCCATCAATAGGCATCTATATAAAAAATTTACTTTGATTATTCAAGTGAGCAGATAATTTAAATAAAAATCTATTAAATATAAAACAACATTCAAATGTCATTTTCCAGTTTATAAAAAACAAAACCACAACAATCATTAAAAACAAAATATATGTTCAATGTTTTAAGTCATCGTAATTGATATTAAAAAAAAAAACACAAAAAATTAATCCATAACTTGAAGAATATACTTCAGATAAACTGCTTAATAAATAAATAAAATCGTATATATAAAAATTGTAGAGAAATTTAAAATCTTTTTTGAAAGTCCAGTTCACTCTCAGTTTTTAGAAATATGTTTAAACTGATTGATTAAATAAATTTTAAATCCACAATTGAAGTAAAACATTTCGACCGGAAAATACTCCAAAAAATGTTCATAGGTAATTATAAAAATATATAAAATTAAGTATTGATTTATTTTAAATTATTCATTCTGCAGCCTTGTTCTGTAGTTTAGATTAGGTTGAAAAAGTGGGGCACTAAATAGCCCAAAACCATGACAGGTATACACGTATGCCCAATTGACATGTTGTGCGCTTTATGTCGAAACGAAATTTCTCTAATAAAAACCATAATCCTATTTTCTCCATAAAATCGACTAGTTCAGCAACACAGTTCTCTCAATGTAATTCCTTATGGACCTCAAGTTCGCGTTCTTTAGGTATTCCAAGTTCGGATTAGTATCCTTGTCAAAATTTTCGCGTCTTATACGCCTAAAAGTAGGATAATGATAAAGGCAGTGTTCCAAGATCTTGTCCTCTTCCTCTACATGTCGTTTTCTCCGACAATCTAAGTGTTGGTCTATTCACTTTCAGCATTTTTTTTTTCGATTTCTTAAGAATTAGGTTACTCCTTATTATGTTCGCCACTTTCCCTACCTCAATATTTTGTTATTTTCTGACATGTTCCTCCATCGCCCAATTTTCAAGTTCATACTTTAAACCTTGAAAGGGTTTAGTAGTTTTTAAATTTTGTTTAATTTGTCGGCCTTCTCGGCCATCTAGACCATATTATTTCTAGACGTTCACAAATTGACAAATTGTGTGCGAGTTTATTTTGCTCTTGTACTGCAGGACCTATCGAGATTCAATTTTTTTGTTCTTTAGTGTCCTTATTACTGACTGGCTGTCCGTAAAGATACGAATCAGTGCAGTATTGTTTTCTGATAGATGGAAGTATTTACCTCTGCCTCGATTCATGTCATACATATAAACCTATTCTGCCTTATTCTATAACGTTAAAGGTTACGTTCTGCAAATTAATATGAATTAAGCATTTCACATCAAATTCTTAGCTAAAACTAGAGTGTTTTTTTATAAGCATGAATTTTCTTTTAATAGAATGATACTTTAGGGAGGTAGGAACTAAATCCTAGTGGGTAAATTTTATAATGTGGTACGGAGAAAAACACGAGTTTACTAGAGACTAAAACATGGATATATCTTAGTAGGATATCGTGTAAATGCCTGTATTTGGCAAAGAAAATGCTTTTTAAAAATACTTTGAATAGAATCAAAACTTCCCAATTTATTTTTCTTCATATAACGTAGTGTGCTCTGGTGTTGATATTGGGTAGAACATAATATATGTAAAAAATTTTCCAATTTTGAATAAATGCTTTTGCATAATTGATTTAGAAGTAATGATAGTATAATTTACTTTGCAATACTTTCAATTTTTTTTGAAAATTTACATGCAAAGAAAAAATTATTCTAAAACATACTAAAAAATAACAATCTTATGACAACAAGCGAAATATAATAAATATTTTTGCTTTTTCTAAAGCAAATTGTTGTAGTTTGCTCTCCTTTTATTGATTGTAATTTTTTATTTTATTTATTTATTTCCATCTCCCATACAACAAGACTATAAGTCTTATAATTAGTATAATTAGAGTACAGGATTAGACTTTAAAAATTAAATTTAATCATAATGACAAATAGTTGTAAAAGGAAAATATAACATAATTTAAATAACAAGCAAAAAATAATAATAGTAAAAAAAATTATAAATAAATAGAATTACGGGAAAAAGAACTAAAACAAAGTTGTTACATTTAGGTAAAATGTTCCTTAAATTGCGCAGCATTGCTTAAAAATTTAATGTTTGTACGAAAGGAGTAAAATGAATAAAAAACTGCCAGTATAATACCAAAGTTCGTTGTCGTAACTGTATCACGTCATTAGATCTGCGGGAACGAGCAAATGAAATTCGTTCAAAAAGATATGCAGGTTCGTGAGTTTGAATGATTTTATGTAGTAGTATTATTGTTTGTAATTTTAAGAGGCTACAAAAAGATACTGCATATAATTTTGACTCAACAGATGATATTGGGTCAAACTTATTTAATTTAAAAACATTCCTCACAACTGCATTATAAATTACATTAAATTTCCTGTACCTTGTGGTATCACAGCTAGCAAAAATTTCGCATCCATATAACAACGTTGGAATTAGATATGTTTTTGCAATATTGTGTTTTCCATAGAGCTCTTAACATAGAGTAGGTTTTTCCAGTCACGAAGTTGATGTGATCAGTACACGTTAACGTATTATTAAATTAAAACTTTTTTTATTAAAACATTTTTATACGAATATATTTGAAAACCTTCTAGTACTTTGAAATTTGACATAGAAAATTCGGTCTTTGTTTCAGTCAAAACAAAATTTTTACGATGTTTACGATTGGAAGCATTTAGTTTTAAGATTATTAATATCAAACAAAAGTTTAAAAAAAAAATTAGAAAAACCCAAACTAAAACTAAAGATGAAACGGTTTTGCTTATAACCTTTTTACCTAATGTCTAGGAATTTAATCACATTTTTGCATATTTTTTTTTCGCACGTCGAGCTTTTAAATTAAAAAATAATTGTTTAACAACAACTTTAAACAAGCTATCGAGCTGTACTGTTTGCAAGTATACTGTAGTTTTACTTTATATTTATCAGTTATTTATAATTTTAAATGGTTACATATACAATATTATTATAAAATTTTCGTTAATACACTATTCGAAAGGACGATTATGTGAAAGATTTCAGGAAAAGTAAATAGTGAAATTCAAATAATCGTAGCAAAACATACATACATATGATAATATAAAACAAAAATAGCTTCATCTAAATAGTTAAATTGTTTTATAGGGAATATAACATTACCGACGGAATTATATTGTAATCATTGTTTTGCTCTTCGTGTAGAGAAGACTCATAGACTTATAGTTTTATAAGTTAAATCGGTATGAATAATAATAATTCTTCTTTAAAAAATAATTGGTTAAGACTATCATCAATAATCAGTGAAGTATTGTTTTTATGTGTTTCAATCGTTATTTTTTTCACTGTTTGATATTATGTTGTAAACTTTATTTTGTTCTGCGTGAAGAGAAGTCTTGTAGACTTTGTTTTATAAATCATGTTAAGGTATGAAATTATTATTAATTATAGTTTACAAAAGAAATATTTATTGCCAATAATAGCTTGTATTAATATCTTACGTGCCTTCAGTCAAACTTGTATTGATTCACCATGTTTGTACTAAATTCAAAATATTTTTACGCGATCATCGATTGCTAAACGGTTCATGCTCGGAATGGCACATTTTTCACTAAATAAAAAACACATCCGATGACAAATAGTTAATATATCTTCGTTTAATTTTTTAATATTTAATACATATTTCTCATCTCTAACAAATATGCTTAGGGTGCAGTTGTTTATGTCATTATACTTAAAGTATATGAAAGTGTGG
The DNA here is from genome assembly GCA_941918925.1 of Phyto melanocephala. Lineage (NCBI taxonomy): Eukaryota > Metazoa > Arthropoda > Insecta > Diptera > Rhinophoridae > Phyto > Phyto melanocephala. The sequence goes on along the minus strand of OW799235.1, from coordinate 103,751,660 downwards.
TATGAGAATAATTGATGAATTTTTACGAAAACTATGTATCTTTGATATTGCGATTGCCTAAAATGAGAGAAATTCAAGTTCATCTGTGTGGAGAATACCTCGAGACCTTGCATATTTTATATATAGTATTTCTAATGTACTGAATATTGGCAACTCTAAGAAAAAATTTAATTCTTTCATGATGATGGCAGATGATGACATTTACACATTTTTAATTTTTTTATTGGTTTTTATAATTCCCACTCAAGGCATATTTATTCATCAGGTACTCATGATTCGTCAGCTGATTATTTTTTCAACACTTATTTTAAATTTCAACTGTCAAAATACATAAATAAAAAACAATTTTCTCTCTATTCTAATTTATTTCAAATGTCAAACTTCATATATAAAAAATATAAAAAAAAATTCTCTCCGAACTGCAATTACCTGATGAATAAATATGCCTTTATTCTCACTCATAAAATAAACAAAAAGTGATAATAAGAGTTATTTAAAGTGGCAACGAGGACACCTTTGTATCTAGTAATGGTTGCAATTTCGGTAAATTATTCACACATCAGCGATTTATTTATTCTCTATATCCCGTTTTGCCTGGAGCTCAGTATTTCTTATTTCAACATGCTAAAAATAATTTGGAGATGTATATAAAGCGTGGACCAACCATTAGGAGCGAAGATAGATGTGAGTCACGCCTTAACGTCAAGTTCTTCGCCCAACTTAATTTGACATTTCTTTGTTTTAATATTTGACAAAATCAACAATTGATATTTACACAATTATGCAACGCGTTAACTTTGTTGAAGAATTTTACAAAAATTGGCGTTCAAACCAAAATTAATATCATTCACTTTATGATTTTTTTTGTTCAGTATAATTTTACCTCAGTGGATTCGTCACCAAGAAGAATTTTCGCATTTGTCCAAATGAGAATCCACGAGTAATTGTTGAAAAACGATTGATCCACAACGATTGACTCTTTAGTGCGGTTTATGGGCTGGCGGCGTTATCGGACACTTCTTCGAAAATTAGATCGGCCAAGCAGTTGCCGAAAATGATGTTAGCATTCTGGAGATGATAATGGGCTGCTTGTGGCGAGAAATTCGGGTTATCGGCATGGATGTGTGGTTCCAAAAATATGGTGCCATACAGCAAACGTAACATTACCTCTTTTACGCGAGAAATTCAATTCATTTTTTATCTCACATTGTGGCAATGCTAACTAACAACTACGATCATGAGGTTGGATACCGTTCGACGTCTTTCCGTGGGAATATTAAAAAAAAAAAACGTTTGTTCCAGTAAGCAAAGAACAATTCAAGAGCTAAAGGATGAGATGATTCGGTACACAAACTGAAGCCTTGGCGAGCATTATGTTATAAGCCTTGTATTCCGTTTCAATTTATGACATATATTAAGCAAATTTAGTTATTTTACACGAAAAATTTTATGTATAAAACAATAATAATTTCTTCTTTCTTTGAGCTTAATTATTCTCTGAAAAAATTTTAAATCTTATGTGCTGTTTTTACAAGGCGATTGAGTGATTGTCTTAGACGATTTATGTGTAATTCGTTTTTGTAACAATAACAAAATACACATAAATCGTCCAAGACAATCACTCAATCGGCTTGTTAAAACAGCACATTAAACTAACATCGTATATTATGGTTGGACCGCCTTCTATTTCAGTATTATTTCGAATTAACTTGTTGCGTTTATGTCTTCTGTCATTATTATTTAATGAAATGCAGCAAGCCCCTCAGGAGAACTTTCTTTATACATATTTATAAAAAAAATTACATTGATTTTTTAGTTTTGAAATTTAAAGCAATATTTGTACTATTAATTCAAAACAAAATAATTAATTCCAATCAAAGGATTTTGTTTAGGTTAGGTTAGGTTGAAAAGGAGGGGCACTAAAAGCCCAAACCTATGACAGGTATACACTTAGGCCCAGTTGGCATGTTGTGCGCTCCATGTAGGAAACGGAATTCCCAAACAAAAACCATAATTATATTTTCCCATAAATATCAGACTAGCCCAAGAATTCAGTCGTCTCAATGTAATTCCCTATAGATCTCCAGTTCGAGTTCCCCTGGTACTCCAAATTTGGCATACTATCCACTGTAAAATTCTCGCGTCTAATATGCCCTAAAGCAGGACAATGACAGAGATAGTGTATCAAAGTCTCTTCCTCCTCCTCGCATGCTCTACATGTCGTTTCCTCAGACAATTTCATGTGAGCTAGATGGGTTCTCAACTCCGTATGAAATAATATGAACGAAATTTAAAGCAACAGCAAATTACGGCATTCGATCATGATCGAAATTATTATCGAGAGTTCGAGTTCGCTGTGCTTTTAGTAAAGAGTGTTTAAAATTTCAAGCACATTTGGATAACGTAATTTTTTATGTCATTGACCTAAATAAATGTTTGTGTATGTCAAATTCTTTGTGCGACATAACTAACTTTATACCAGGCTTTATATGGAGCACAAAAAAAATTTATTAGCTCTTTCTTTAAGTTTTCATAGGTAATAGAATAATATTTGAATACTGACAGTAGTATTTCATATACTTTTTACTTTAAACAAAGATTACTGTTTAGGCAATATTATTCCCTAAGTCTTTCGTATGAAATTTGCACGAAATATTAAACACAATACAAGGATTAAGAAAAAAATACATATACAAATCTCATTAAATTCTTAAACTTATTTTTCATCATAGCGGTTTGTTTTTAATTTCCGCTAAATATTCTTTTTATTAATATCATTAGTGAAAATGTTCCCTAGTTAATATAATTACTTGCATTAGTCAGAAATCTTCTGGATTAAATGTTTTTCTAAAATTTTTTTTAAAAGCCTAAAAGCCAGATAAAGTCATAAAAGAAAAAAAAATTAAAAGAAAAAAGAAAAACTTAAACACGCTGGTTGCCATATGCACCACCTGTGGCTTACATTTTTTTCTTTGTTTGCTTTTTATTAAACCACGTGCATAACCGGTCGTAACAACGTATACTTCATTTGCATAGAACGTATTTTCCAGTCTATTATTACAGGTTGTTTCTTTCGCTAATATGCGTTATTTTTACCAAAGAAAAAAAAAAGATTAAATACATCATTTAGAAGTATCTCAAAAATGTATAAATATTTAAATTTCTTTTGGGATGTTTTTTACAAAACCTTAACAAAATAAAAAGTTTATTTTTATAAAAGTGTCTAGCTGCCAATGAGATTATTGTTTTATGTAATTGTGGAACCCCCAATAACATATAGATATTCTTAACCCTTATAGTATATAAACTGAAATCAGTTTGATAATTTTGTTATTAAAATATGTGCTGCGAACGTGTGGGTGGTAAAAATCCATACTTATACTTGTAATGAAATGACAAAATAATGTGTCTGTACATGAAATATCTTTTGAAAATATTTATATTTTGAAACCTTGATTAATATGTTTTTTTTTTATTTTGTAAGGAGGGCATATCCTATATCTAAGATAAAATAGAAAAATTGGACTGTGTTTGACACAAATTCTAATCACATTTCTTGTATTTCTTTAAATTCATTTAAACTGAAAAAAATCGTTCAGTAGTCTTTGCATTTAATGTAAGAACATTTTAAATACTACATATCAAAGTATCCTGTTAAAAGGTTTTATTCGTTTTAAGATATCAAGGAAATTAAGAGTGTGAAAAAACATTGCAAACTCTTTTGAAAAGCATTCTCAGCAGACATATCATATATAACTTAAGAACTATAACATGGATTGGATTCTAGAGTGATATAGGTGTTAAATAAAAGGTAGCTGGCAAAATACGGCATTCGATATCGAATAAAAATTATTGAATTGTTATTAAAGTCCAATACAAAAAGCAAGAAAACCTTCCACTTTCGATTTAAATTTTGATCGATATCGAATGCCGTAATTCGGCATGATCAGGATAAAGCGAAAAAAAAAAAATCAATGCCGCGTTGAAGAGAAATTCGACTTAAACTTTCAAAGTTCAAAAGGCTCCAGATAGAAATGCTGTAAGCAAAACAAAATTTAGACATTTTATCAAAAAATTTAAAAAAGTTTTTATTTAAATTGAATTGCTGCATCTTTGTCAACGACTTGTATATATTACCATCACGGGGGAAAACAAATGGAACGACAAATTTAAGATAAAAACGAAATCGATAAATACTTATACGAATCCCTATTTGTAGAAGAGCGTGCCTCCAATGACATAGTCGTGTTAAAATAGCGGGTTTAGATGCCAAATTTTAAGTTGTAATCAAATGTTTTTAGTATATTTAAGTCATTATTTTGCAATGAAAGTTTTTGCTGGGATTTTTCGTAATAATCTTGTAAAATGTTATAATATAGTTTGGTAGGTAAGTAGGTAAGGCTGGTGCAAAGTTATCCTCACACCCTCACCCGGTCCATTATGGCGCCTTAATATAGAAATAAAGAAAAGAATAGAATTAGAATATAAATAGTTAGAATAGAAGATAAAACACTTTTGTTGAGGAATAAAAGTTTAATATTGTTAATAAAGTTTCACTGAAATATTTGCAATACTTATACAAAATTCATTACAAAACAGTCAAAAAATGCCTGGCCAGACACAGGTATCCTCTAAAGGTTTAAAAAAACATTTTATACTCTTCACCTGTTTCAAGGTTATATATAGCTTTGTCACTCCGTTTGTAATTTCTTAGATATTTATTTATGAACTAAAAAAGTAAATGATTTCTGAAAACATATAAATGAGGAAGTCGCTTGGGAAATGTCTATCTCTTCGGGTGCTGTTTGAAATCAACTTATAAAATCCCAGTCATGTTGCACAGACTTGATTGTGACAATAAACATTTCTATTATACTACACAACATGACATGATACTTAGTTCAATCTTCCTCACTCTACATCAACTGTAATTAATCTATCTGCTTAAATGGTATTTGCGTAACAGACTTGGAAAGCATTTAGTAAATATCTAGTGCAGACAACAATCACGTTATTTACCTTGTTAATATTTTACAGTCTCTCATAAGTCCCTGAACACATGTCTATAACCAGTATTTAAAAGTTAAAACAATACATTGATTTTTTTTTTATGCGAAGAAAATGATTGATTGCTTAATAAGTACAATGCATCAAAACACTTTAGGGCTGGAGTGTACTTTGGGCACATTGAACTGTGAACAAATAAACTGTATTAAATTTCTTTATGGATTCTTATGTAGTCTGAAAATAAAGGAAGGTTTTATGTTGGTAGCAAAAAGCTGATATTTTTACAGAGAGAAATGAAAACCAAAAGTAGTGTTGATAAAATTCAAGAACGGTGTAAATGATAGTGACATTTAAACAATAAAATCGCATGTAAGATGCATAAAGATATTTTTTTAAACATTTGTAGAGAAAAAATCTTGATGTAAGATACAGTTGTGTAAAGCTTTTTTAAAAGATTTTCATTTATGCTGAGCCAAAAATTTTATTTTTTTTTACTTAAGAAAAAATTAGCAATTTCAGAGAAATTGTCGCATTTATTTTCAAAAGATTTAATTTAATTTGTGGAAGTGGTAAATAGTGTTAAAGTAACTTTAAAGTCTATTTAAAATAAGTCGGAGTTAATAAATACTCAAAATGCTTGATATTTATTTTTAGCAATTTCTAATTCATTTTTGTATATTTAAAGTTTAAAAGGAAACTGCGTTTAACTTCACAGCTTAATAATATCAACATAAAATCATATTTATTATAATTTTTGTATTAAAAAAATTTAATTAATTTTTAGATTTGAACTAACGACATTTTTAAATACGTCAATCCTTTTTCAACTAATTCCCAACTGTAATTTATAATATTGAAAAGTTATGATAAGTTAAGTGGATACATACAAATCTATTCTTTCTACTACGTGGTGAATCACAATATGCTTTAACAAACATATGTATATACTCAGAAGATTTTTCGCAACTTTCAAACATAGTTGGTGTAAAATGCAATAAGCATATATTCATAGGGTGTCTCCTTAAAAATGCACTTTTAAATTTGGTGTAATTTGTTTAGAAATGTGACAACTTTGAAATTTGGTAGCTGTCACATGTTTATTACGATTATTTTAAATTGGAAAAAAAACAACATGTCACAATTATGAAGATTTATTTAAAAAATGTTAAAAGTAATGCTGGGACTGCTACCAAACTTCGAAGAATTTTCAATGTATAAAAAATTCGAAGAGTGCTTAAAAAATTTGAAGAAACTGGGTTTATTACGTGCCTGACAGGTTCTTAAAAACAAGCCCAAAACTTCAGTTTGGCTTCATTCTCGATAGTTTCAAATTTTATAAAGCCTTTCGCAGTGAATTTTGAGAAAAAACCTCCTTTATCATGCGTACAAAATTCAGCTTACTCAAAAGCTCAAATCAGCAGACCACTGAAAGCGCCGGCAATTCTTTTAATGTGAAGTGGAGTAAAGTGAAATCAACGACAGTTTAAAAAAAAGTAATTTTGCCCCATAAAGCGCATTATCTTATTGGCTTCGTGAATACAGAAAACTGTCTTATTTAGCTCAAAATATCCTTACGCAGTCCTTGCGAGACAAATTCACCCATAACTACTAATTTGGTGATATTGAGTTTGGTCAGGGTTTGGTATGGGAAATATTTTTTTAAGATGAGGCCGTTATTGCAGTGACTGTAACCAGCATTTGCTACGGGAATATAATAACAAAATTCTTGTTGTCTTAACTGGATGGCATGCATCTGAATTCAACAACAAATTATCTCAAGAAATTCAAATGCCAGCTGGCCACTTAGATCATGCGATTAACACTGTGTGATTATTAGTAAAATCTAGGGTTTACGGTAGCAAACTTAGCTAAAACTCGAAATTCAACGTATTATCTATGAGATGCTGCCACATCTTTGTGAAAAAAAACCATGAAATATTTGCTTAAAGAATCATTAGATCCACGGGGGTCATTTGACTGTTTTATTTCATACTTAATTTAAACATGTTTATTTTTTACATTACAAAAATTATCTAAGTGCATTCGTACTGTGAGGCCTTTATAATATACATCCGAGCTTAGGTTGTAAACCTTTACAGAAGTCACAAAAGCGGTCTTCTGTAAAGTTTGGAGATGGCTAGTGAATAGCAAACAGAACGAAAATGATATCATACTGTGGTTAGATTTTTGCGATATAAAAAAATCGATATATGTGACCTTCTCCGAGAAAAGGGACCTAGTGTGTGAAATTTGAATTTTGAGAAAAACAAATTTAAAGTTTCATAACGCATTATCACTGTGAACACACCTTCAGTTGGGAGATGCGAATTGTCATGGTTAGTTATGATTGGGTGCTGACGTTGGTGACGTCATGCCTTCGTGGAGAGTTATTTTTGTTTCGCTTCTAGTGTGACAATATTTTTGCTATTGTTGCTGCTCTGTTTGTTATGATCTCAATACTTGATTCTTAAGCCGCAACCAGTGACTGACGCAACAATGTTTTTATGGGGTAAATACATTTTTATTCGAAATCTAACTCATAAATTAAGTAATACACTTCTTTAGGTACCAGATTCCACTCTTAAGTCCAAACCCGTTAGTCGACACACTAGGCCCCTTTTCTCGGAGAAGAAAAACTTACAATGTCCAACTTACAATGATTACATTAATAGCGTTGAGTCTGAGCAAAAACAGATCCTGCTATTTTGTCTTCGTGGCTTACAGTGAAATTCGTTAAACCTGCCGCCTTATACTAGTAGACTTGCACTAGTGAAGCTGCCAACTTTAAAAAGTCGAAGAACAATGCTTAATGTTACGTTTGTTTTAAATTTAATAAAAGGATGTATTGATCTGATTTCCTATTAGCGGATATCTTTTTCAATGTACCATGTCGTTCTATACGTCATTTTTGTCCCCTATCAGTCAGAGTTTTCAGAACGAATTATGCCAACTTCGATCCGTTTTTGAGGATTTGTAACGAGTTTAATAAACTTTATCAACATATTGATTTTTCCTTAAATGTTAATATTGTAAAATATAAAATTATTTTGTTTTTGAATAACTAATATTAAACAATTTGTATGTACGGCCTTATAGTCTGTGAGGATCTAGAATCCATAGACTTAAATAAATAATTAAAAAATATAAAAATATATTTTCTAGTTTGTCAGAACAACGAAATACTTTCTAACCACTAAACTGTTAAAAAATTTCATGTCCAGTATATGACAAAAATTTTTGCAGGAAATATTTACTGAGACCTTAATACTATGTTCACACATGCGCCTTAATTTATCAATTTATAATATTATCGCAATTAAAGGCCTTTATTGAACTCAATTTACCATACTAAAAATTACTTTTAAATTGAGTAATATATACTTAATTGCTTAACTTATTGTTCAAAACTCGAAATACAACTCTTGAGAAGTATGTTCAGTGAGAAGAAAATTCTATAGGTGGCATTTCTAATGTCAAACAAATAAATATACAAAAAATAAAAAGTAAGAAAATGGTAAATGGTTGATGGAAATTTTAATAAAATGTTTGAATAAAGTCAAATACATATTTACATACATACATATTAGTATATAAATATATTTGTAAATATATTTTATGAACAGGAAAAAAACTGAAGAGAAGGCATTATTTGATTTGGTATAAATACATTGTATTTTGACAGCTATCAAATGCTACTGGAGTAAGATAAATTGAGTATGTGTAAACACTTATTTTAATTGCTCACTCAACACTAAATTGAAACAATTAAAAATATCTGTCTGAACAGGGTATAACAATGTTTATGAGAAGTAAACAGATTCTGTAGTAAGTAAGTATGTGACTAATTTCTAAAGGATTTAAGTGATTTTTAGTAGTACTAGTGGTAGTAGTTTGATTATTTTTTTTTTTATCAAAGGATAGTGAGAATAAGATTTTAAAATAATTTAAAAAAAATATAAATTTGCGTGAACATTTATTAAACATTCAAAAGAAAAAATTTAATAATCGAAGTAGAAAAATTTAATAATCGAAGTATAAATGAACAGCACCGTAGGGGGTGTCCAAAAAAAAATAAATCTAATATTACAGAATAGCATTTTATAAGTGTTACTATTTAATTAAAAAAAAAAAGTATTTCATTTAGTCGATTTATTCTTTAACATAAATTTTTCGATCTTATTGCTTGAATCGTTTCAATTTGTTAAACATTTTTATTGTTGTTGTGCTGCTCTTGTTAGTGGCTAAATGTTTGCGACACTTATTTTTTGTGTTCACACATCATTTACAATATTAAACTTTTCATTTCACTTTTTTGTTCGTTTTTTTTTAATGGGGGTTTCCGTTTTATAGCTTTTTTTAAATGCCGCCATGTTATAAAGTTTTAAACTTTTTCTGTTTTTTTTTTACTGTTGGCTTCTGCTGTTTATATGGCCTTCTGTCTAACTGATTGATTTTGACTTAACGAAAAACATGTAGAATTCTTTTTTGAGAATTCCCCCTAAAAACACACGATACGCACAAATGGAATATAAGCGCAGTGGGTGGGATTAGTGGCTGTGAACTTTTCTATTATCTGTTTGTATATGATACCGCTGTGTTTTTGTTTGTGTGTGCTTTTTTGTCGAGTGGTATTTACATAAATATTTAAAAAAAATGTTTTTCTTCTATTTGTTTTTTCTCACTTTTTTAAGAATAAAAAAAAATCACTTATAGACTATTAACATTTCTTTTAAGAATACAAAGAGAAACGTTAAGTTATTGGTTGATAAAGCATTCAGTTAGGATGAGCAAAAAGGCATTTTTATTATGGCACATATATTTAAATCACGCTAAATTTTCTGACTTTAGCCGTAAAAAAGACTTTGGTTTAAGGATTAGTTTTAAGCTCAAGTGCCAAAAAAAGGTTCATTATATTTATTAGCATTCAGTTAATTAAAATTAGCGAGAAATGACTTTTGATTTCAATAGGAAATAGCTTTCAGTAATTAAATGTTTTAATATAAGTAACTAGATCTTATAATTATTTATTTAATTTGATTTTATTTTCTGTAGATCAAGACTGAGCCTTATATTTTTAGTACAGGAACATAATACTTTATAAAAATATTTATTTAAAAATAATTTTAAAAAATATAATATTATTAAAAATAATAATTATTATTCTTATAATAAAAGAAAATTACATTAAAAATCGAAATAAGATTGTTTGAAAACTTTTCGAATTAGAGTTAAGTTGTTGACTTAGTGGAAGGTTTTTACAAAGACGAACTTCATTGAATTGTAACATAAACACAACATATGAATGTACTGATAAAGAGTGCTGATGATGAAATCGTAGCTGGTCTCGATAATCCATTCCACTCGGCTAATATCGGAATAGTTGTTCAAAATTCTAAAATGATTAAAATTTTATTTAATTTAGAAAAATGTTTTTGTAAATCAAAATAACAGAATAAGTGTACTTGAACCAAAATAAAAATGATTTATAAACATTCAGTTTTCTTTTACCAACTGTGTCACAACTTGCAAACAATTCACACCAGTACAATAGAGAAGCGATACAATATGTTGTAATCGACAAAATTATTATTACTAAAGGAAAAAAATATTATGTGGGTCAAAGAGCACTTAACTTTATAAATGTTTGACCAACCATTGAACTTACCTGATCACTCCAAGTCAATTTGCTCACACAATACTTAACAAATAAGTTTAAAAATTTGGTTCAACTCTTAAACAGCAGCACTTTAACACAGGAAAGTTCTTTAAATAATTTATAACTTAGAATTTAAATCTGCAACCGATTTTTAATTGAACAAAGATTTTGAGATATTTTGAAATGTAAAACGTTACACATGTAGGGGGAATATCGAAGCAGACCACTTCTATAACGGGTCCCTTTTCGTGATTCAGTGATTTCGTGTCCACCGATCAGTATCTTCAATCACTGAGTCCCGCGCCACAACCGGCGTTTTCTCTGGACTAGGAAAACGATTTCACTGCCGACTGGTGATTGTCGACAATCCTCATCGCACAGTCCTTTGTAATCGCCAGCATCTCCCTCAGACTAAGGTCCCCCATTGCACTCACACTTAATGTGTGCTTGCCTGTGATCCTTAGTCTTCCGCTCGCCAACGCCGGATACTCGCATACTATATGCGCTGCTGTCTTGGCATCCTCCAGGCATATTGTACAAATATCATCATCCACGATCTGCATCCTCTTCAGATGATATTTGAAATTCCCATGTCCTGTAATCAACGCAGTGATCCAGCTCATCATACTCCGATTAAAAACGAGTATCTTCACTGCACCCCTACCAAATGGCTCCCTGATCACCATACGAGCTTGTCTACACGTGGTTCCCTCCATCCTCCTTCACAAGTTCATAGAGTTCACCCATTGAAAGATCTTCGCCCGTACTAACCCATTGTCCAGAGCAGTTCTGGGTTCCGGTTCGCAGTATGCAGCCTCAGACCCCTTCTTCATAAGTTCGTCAGCAGCCTAATTCCCAGCTATGACCACGTGCTCCTTAACCCACATCAGCGTTACCTCATTTGTAGAGGCATACCTATTGAGCTTTAAAGCATACACAATCACCATAGAGGAGTTCACAACAACGTTGCATAGAATTTGTGAAAATAACTCTAGAATACCAATTTCAACTTATGTAACAAAACTATTTTTAATCTCTAATGAAATTGCCTTTCAGTTGAACTAACAGTTTAAAAGATATGAAGAATTAAAAAATTAATCTAAAAATTGTTATTCTTTAAAAATTTAAAAATGGTCAGGAGCTTAAAAAATTCGTCATTTTTACTTACACGTACGTACATAAAGGCAGATTTGTATTCAGCATGCCAAATGTCCTTAATATGTGCAGAGCTGTGCAATTGACAGAGAAATAATGTTATATTTAGGTCATATATTATTAATGTTTATTGTGTTGTTAATGTTTCATATTTTTTATTTTATTTCTATTTAATAAAATTGTTTTTTTTTGTGAAATATAATATTAAAAGAAAACTTTGTGTACTACTGCATACAATAGTTGTATGGTCTAGACATGTCATTATGTTTACGCATGAAATTGGTTGACAGATCATCCATCAATTATAGGGCTACATTTTTTTTTGGCAACAAACAAAGTATTTGTGTATGTTCTTATCTATTAAATTTTTGATTAATTTTTAAGATTGGAAGTACTTGACATAACACAATATATAAATGTAAATTTCGATAAAAGAAAATAAGAAGAATTTATGCATTTATGTGTAACATTTAACAAATGGAAGATTTTTATAAATTGTTTGGTCAAATGTACTATTAACAGGGCCAGCAAAAAGTAGACTGTCATATTGTACTCTGACATATGAACATACATATTGAACCCTAATAGCGCAGACATATTTTTCGAAATTAACTTTTTGATGCAGAATTGATCTACAGCTTTAAATACGAAATATTGAATCAAAAATAATAACATTTACTCCCACATTTTTGTGACAAAAAAAATAATGAAAATGGCATTAAATGAATTAAATAAATTATTTAAATCATCAAACTATATTTACCCAGCAAAAAACTATTGCACTAATTCAAAGTGATATTAATTTTTTATGACTTCTAAATCAATAGTGCAGAAGAATACATTCTTAAAGTTGAAGTAAATGCAGAAGTGTTTCTGATGTTTCTGATAATTTTACAAATTCATACAAAATATCTTAAACAACTCATGTAAACAAACATTATGAAGTCAAAAAACCTTTGTCTAATGGTATTCTGCAGGAACGAATTCGATGAAACCAATTTTCGAGCACGTTTTTCTCTAAATAAAGGCTCACTTTCATCTGAGTCGTGCAGAAGGTAAACAAAACTGTCGATTCTGGTTCGAAGAAAATCCACAAATTATTCTTGAAAATAAATAACATTGACCTAAAATGACAGTTTGGTGTAGTTTTTGGTCTGGTGGAATCATCCGTTCGTACTTTTTTCGAAATAAAGCTGGTAACACCGTTACTGTCAATGGAGAACGGTACAGATCAATCAAAATCAACTTTTTTTGACCGAATTTGGAAGAAAATGTAACAATTGAATTATTGCGAGGAAATCTTGGAGATTCGATTGTTTCAATAAATCGTTATATTGAATGGCCTTCAAGAAGTTGTGATTTAACACCATTAGACTCTTTCTTGTTGAGTTATTTAAAGTCATTTGTCTTTCGAAATAAACCACACAATATCTTCAAGCTTTATAAGTCAATAGTGAATATGCCATTCATGATGTACAATTTTATTTAGTGGAAAAAGTGCTCGAAAATTGGGTTCGTCGAATTCGTTCCTACATAAGAAGTCGTGGAGGCCATTTGAATGACGTTTTATTTAAATTTTAATTGTATCGATTATACTTTACATTAAATAAAAAACGCTTGGATTTCCTTAACAGTAAGTGTGTTTTTGTTTATAAGAAATTATATCGCTCTTATTGGAAACCCTATTAATACCTGTTAGCATCTAGAGCTGAAATCGTAAATAACTTTTTACTCACAATTATGCAGCTTACAAAAAAATATATTTATAATAAACCTTTGTTTTTTAGTTGCTTATGCTTATGCTCATGCTCGCGATATTTTCACGGAAAAACAAACCAACGAATCCGCTGTGTGATCCCCAAAACATATCCGAAAATTTTATACAGGCTTACCGCCAATATTTCAGCTCCTATATTTATATCTAAGGAATCTTTAATTGTTCTTTAGAAATGTTGAATGTAAAATCACGAGAATCTTACACTTACTTTTACTTGTAAACTTGGGTTTGACCGCAGTGAATGTGAAAAATTTGACTTTTAATATTAACTCATCTGTAAATGACCCTTATTCTCAATTAGTGCAAAAGTATGGTTATTTAAATAAATGTTGAATGTTACTTAGTAAAATTAAATAAAAAAATATAATAAAAAATCATTAAATTTCATTCCTGTATGTAGCGCTTTTTTCGAGGTCACGTTTTAATATATTATCCTGTTATAAATATAAACGGAAAAATTAACGCAACCGAAATACAATAATAATTCTTACGTATAACTGTTTATTAGTTATATATTATTGGCAGGATGCATTTAAATTTAAAAAAAAATGAAAAAATTAAAACAAAAGTTAAAAAACTTTTTCAATAAAATTTGGATTTTGTTGGTTATGCTGCTTTATCGGTTAAACCTGGATAAAGTAATATGATAATATAATTTGAAAACTCTTAAGGTCATGTCAAATAAAACTTCTGCTTCTCGTTGCAATTTAAATTAGCTTTGACATTTACCCATACTTATACGGAACATTAAGCTTAAAGTACTTTCAACGCAGCGCTAAGCTTAAAGTTAGGCAACTCTCATCTTTTTGCTCGCTTTGACAATCAGATGGCGAATTTTCTTATATTTCCTTTTTGTTTTTAAATTCGAACGCAAAATTAATTAGTTTTTAAAATATATTATTTAATAATGAAATAATAGTAAACAAACAATGCGTAAGTGTTGTCAAAGTCTTCGTTGTGAGATACACCTTTTCCCTCGCGCTTTTCTGTCAAAGCTAGAAATGTCACGCAAAGCGACGAAATTTTATCTGACATAGCTTTCAGTTAGAAACTATAACTTATTTTATATGATCAGCGTTACTTTAGCTTTGTTTCTTTTGTAGGCTGCTACTTTAATGGCGATATTTTTTTTTAATTTTCTTTTAAGAAATACTTGTAAGTCTTATAATGTTTATTCAAACTAGAACCGAAAAATATGCACTTATTTAATATAGATTGAATAGTAAATTGTGTCCTCTTTTCTACCATTTTTGTCAGAAATTTTGAATTGAGTACACAATAAAGTAGAATGGGTTTTCTTGAAATGAATAGAAATAAACATGAAACAAATATACATTGTGAATACAGGGAGTATTTAAAAACAGGGTTTGGGTAACTTTTTTAATAGGGTGATTTGGCTACAAGATTTGGCCGTAAGGTTGTTGTAAAAGTACTTTTGAAACTATGAAAAAAATCACTTTTGTTAGCCCACTATATTCTAGTATTGACTGTAGGAAACATACCGTTCGAATGCCTTAAACTAAGCAGAAATTATTCATTTTATCATATTCGCGTCTAATTACTGAGCTAGCGAATTATGTAAATTAAAAACATTCAGTTTGCTTTTCCTGCTGCAAATACACATTTGTTGTTAGACCTTCGGTATTTACTAGAGGTTTCGGTTAGTTGTGAATTCAAAAAATAATGTATAACTGTTCTACTTGTATCTTGTCTATCATCTTGATAAATTGAAAAGATAAGTATTTTAACTTTATTTAAAACTTGTTGTTTTTTGTTTAGTTGTTATATTTAGTTTTGTTTTTAAAGCAAATAAAAATTGTTGCCTGTAGGCTACATCAGGCAAAGAGTGGATTTTTTGGATTGTTGTCATGTTTGAGGATGAATTCTCAACGGCCTATTAGTGACAAAAAATTACTTCATTTCTAGATGATTTTGCATTTAGTAAATATGACTTAGATTTTGGTGACTATCGTATTGTCGATCCTGAATTTGTCCTTTATTTGAAAATTTCGAAGACAATGCTGCAGATATAAATTTCATAATAGAATTTGTAAAAAAATTGATAAATGTGAACTTTCTATAACTGACCCTGAACTTTAGCACGAGAGTACTGCTCAACCTACCCATGAAAAAAGATGCAAAGAGATGCAAGAGAGCCTGCTTAACTGAATTCACGCTGGAAAAAAATAATCTACAGTTAAGAGCAGAGCACTTAAGGCTTGTGACTAACAATACGCTGCGTGTTGATCTTCTTAAGCTAGAAACTCCCGAACATAGTTTCTTTTATAAGCAATATTTCCGAGAAATATTTAAGAAATGTTCTTAGGAGACCAATTTTTATTAAGTACTGAAAGATCCTATTAGCACTGTTCGGGTATATCAGGAAGATGTAAGACAATTTAGGTGTTGTATATCTAATGTTTTTCATCAAATTACCCAGAGTTACCAGCCACTAGATTCTCATACATGGAACATATATACTGCAGAATTTATTATTTCAAAAAAGTTTTAAAGAAATTCGTCAGTCATTAAACTTCAATGATAATAGCAAAGATCTTGCTGGGAGTAATCCTAATTGCGATCGCCTATATAAAATACATGCATTATAAGGCATTAAGTAAACTTTTAGTAGAAAACCACCTTTACATAGACGAGCAAATATGTTCCACTAAGTCACGGAATACATTGAAGAGATACAAATCTAATAAACTAAAATGTTGGGCACTAAAGTCTTTGTCTTGTGTGATATTTCTAGCTTTGCCTACAAAATCGAAAATGCAATTACTGAAACTTATTATTTCTAATACAAATTTAAATCTACAAGGTTACTAAGTTAGTATTGTACCTTTGTCTTTTATAGTATTGTACTAGACAAGTAAATATTTTGTATACATGGGGTGTTACTTTTAGTGGCACAAATAATATAAACCTTAATAATTAAGGCATCTTTATGAAAAGAAAATTCTGAAAAATGTCAAAGAACAGTAGTAGTATTGGATTTCCCTATAATATAAATGCATTCCAAGAGCGAATAAAAGAAAAACTTGTATACAATTTGAGCAAACACCAACTTATTTAGATAAAAACAAGTAGGAGTGCTATATTCGGTCGATCCGAATATAATAATACCCTTCGCCATCATGTACAATGGTATAATCGCACATCGTACCTTAACCTATATTTCATGTTATACCCCATTTTTCTTTATTATTTCTGACGCCATCCTTGATTTTGATCTTGGATTTCTACTAGTCAGGCCCTTCTTTTACTTGATACCAATATTGTGGAGGTTAAAGGAGTTACATTTTAAAATACCAGATTTGGCCCATATATAAATTTATGATCCGCCATTTTGTAGTGGCGGCCATCGTGAATTTTTATTTTTATAGTGCTTTATATTGCGCTAGTCAAGTCCTTTTAGATAATACTGATACTCTCTCGGTTTTCTAGAAGCTGAAAAAAAAATTTATTTTAGTTTGTAAATATTTGGAATATATAATTTAAAGTAAAAAAATTTTGTCTATAACTTTACCGATTAGAGCTCGATTTATCCAAACTTTTTCGCGAATAACTCTAGAGGCATATTTTATCTACAAATAGTAACAAAGGTACCTATACATTATTCTATAGCTGCAAACTTTTAATTTTGGTGGTAAAAAATGGGAAAAAACAGAGGCAATCGTGTTTATTTGCTCACATCTCAGAAAGTTATGGGGCGATTTTGCTGAATAGCCATTCATTCCTTGATATTTCCAAAAGATTGGGACTATACAGAGTCTGAGGAGTATGTAGGTGCTCCTAAAAGTTGATTTCAACAAACACACGGACAGACTGCTAGACGGATATAGCTTTATCGACTTCTCTATGCATAGGCTTGCAGAGGATTTGCACTTTATGGCTTCGAAAATGAATATTGTAGAAACTACAAACCAAATGACTGCAGTATCGTGTGAAGGTTATTAAAATCATAAAAATTTAACAAATCAAAAAAAAAAAATAAAAAGAAAGCTAGCCTATAGATATAATAAATTATTTCGTTTCTTTTATATGTCTCCTAAAATAATAATTATCAATTATAGTATCCAATAATTTTTTTAAGTATTTTTATATCATACAAACTTTGAAATTGTTTCAGGCCAAAATGTCCCTGTGCTATATAAAAATGATTTTATAAACAAAGTTATAACAATAAAATATGTTAAAAAAGAGATCTGAATTAGTTAAGCTACAACTTTTAATCTAATTTTACTGAATACTTTGGTTAAAAGTCAACCTTGATGTCATTAATATTTTTATTGTCCTAATTGTTTAATTGCTTATTAAAAAGTTGTTATGAAAATCAACTCAATATAGTTCGTTATGAAAAAGTGAAATATAAATAAACTTTATCAATAAAAATTACAAAAATAAACATAAAACAATAATATACAATCATATTTACAATCGAGCTCTAGCATTTAAGTATGAGCAGTTAAACGTTTGAAATTAAATAAATGAATAAAACAAATCTTCTGTAAACTTTTTATTTGCGCAAAAAATAATTGTGTGCCATGAATTATTTACAATTGTTATTTTGTTTAAATAAAATTGAAAATATAATAAAAATCTATACTGTTATTTTCGCTTGCACTTGATTCACTTGTTTTTTGCAATAAATATTCAACGACCTTGGAAGCGCAGGAATGTAAAAAAAGAAGGTGAATTTGTGCAATTTTTTCAAATGTTTTACTGAGTTGCTATTTCAGAGGATATTCAAATTAAATTCAACTCAATACAAGTTATTAATATATTTTGTTTTAATCGACTTGTTTTTGATCTAACTGTATATGAATTTACCATTTTTTTTTTGTTATTTGTGTTAGATCATGTGATTAAAATATGGTAAAAATTTTTTTATAGTAAAACTACTTTTTATTGTAAACTTATTTGTTTTTACTATTTTATTATTTGTTTGAGGTATAACAAACAATTTTTTATAAGTTTTCCTGCGAAATAAGAATGTAAATATTACACAAAAAAACAAAATAACACTTTTTTGTTGCATAAAGTTCTTCTACTGTTGTGTACTAATTTGGGTGCGCTGATTTCAAATCTATCATCAGATTATTTGTAGCAGCTCTAGTTAGTGAGATACAGGTACCGTCTTAAATTTATATAAGTGGTCGATAGTTTATAGTTGAAGCGTCCTTTCAGAATGTAAATATTACACAAAAAAACAAAATAACACTTTTTTGTTGCATAAAGTTCTTCTACTGTTGTGTACTAATTTGGGTGCGCTGATTTCAAATCTATCATCAGATTATTTGTAGCAGCTCTAGTTAGTGAGATACAGGTACCGTCTTAAATTTATATAAGTGGTCGATAGTTTATAACAATAGCGGTGTGACTTAACTAGTTCCTTTCTAAATTTCATTATGTCTTCCTCAAGAAGGACGTGCTAAATAATCCTGATTGTTTTTGTGTTATTTGTGGAGAATATATGTTCCTAAAATTTTGTTTAAATGTGTCGGACTTTGTAAAAAAGGCATACTTGGACTTCTTTGGGTTTCCGTTGCCATCAAACGCTAAGCCTTGGATACTAAGTTTGGTAAACCATGTGCTGAATCTTTGCGACTGTGGACAAACAAAAACGACCCACTTTTTAGCTCCTATGATTTGGCGTGAACCATCCAACCATCATAACGACTGTTATTTCTGTGTAACGAAAATCATAGAAATAAACCACAAAAATTGCTCTAAGTGGATATATCCAAACATAAAATATGCCATAAGACCAGTCTAGAGTATTAATGACACATCAACACCACAGCACCCTTATACATCTTCGCAAAATTCAGACCAGTGCAGTGGACAAACCGAAAGAGACGACAGTGGTAGCGACAGTGATTCTGATTGCTAGGGTAGTCCTCGACCACTAAATTAAGATGCTCTAAATGGCTGGATCAGGAACTTCTAGGACTTTATAAAAAGGCATCAGAGAAATGTGCATGGAAAGACTTTGTAATGAGGAATTTTTTAGGCAATACAAAAAGTGACATTCAGCACATTGAACAGTTGCTGATACACTTCCAGCGGCTTGGATGCAACATGAGTATTAAGCTTCACTAACTTCACAGCCATCTAGACTATTTTTCTAAAAATCTGGGAGACCTAAGCGATGAAAGGAGAGGTATCAGGGGCAGTGGAATAAACGTACGATGGCTGATTATTGTGGTAGCATTTTAAGTAATACTCAATTTTATTCAGAATAAATATATAATACATTTTTTAAACTTAAACTATGTACATTTTCAATTAAAAACCTTGTCACTTCATAACTCCAAAACTAGAGCCGCTACATGAAAACAGTATATATTTTTAAAATCAGCATGGAAAAATTATTTAGATACATGTAAAAAATCACACGCAACAGACATGCTGTTTTCCAGTGTTACTAATCTCGCAAGATTGTCATCATTATGGTTATGCAAATTTAAATACTTGCGGTTCCAATTTTATGTTTGAGCATCAATCGATTATTTCAAAAACACAAAATGAAGCATAAAGATATTTTATTTATATGTTTTTAATGTTTTTGCAAAATTGTATAATCGAGGAATAAAATTTAAAATAGAGCAATTATAAAGTTTTCTTTTCTGAATGTGAATTGCTAAGAAAAATGTGCATGAAAAATATTTTAATTAACAACTGAAGGCAAGTGGTACGCAAACAGCAAGGGAAATTCTCAAACTGTTACGCAGTTAAATAAGAATTTGATCACTAACCTGTTAAGTTAAGAGTTTTAAGAGTATTAAGGTAACATCTTTTTAAAAAATTCAAAATCATCCGTTTAAATTGAAGAGTTTTAACAAATTAGCTTATATTTTATGGTTAGTTACTGGCAAAACAAAATGGTAATATCCTTGGCTGTCTATGTCCTTCTAATCGCAATTGTGTTCTATTACAAAAATACTAATAATGATTCTGTCCATTCAGAGACTATTTTTTTCTTATGTAAGCCACCTACGTTTAAACAAATTGCAAGAAATTCGTTGTACACTGCTGAAATTGTGAATTTTTCATGTTAATATTTAGTCAACATTTTGTTTCTTATAAAGTAATATGAATAATTAATATTTTGCATTAAATTCAAAGCAAGTTTTAGTTTATTTTTTCTTTTGACGGGTTGATTTAAATATTATTGGCAAACGTATTTTGCAAACATTTGGAAGACATTTTTAAATTTAAATATTATTTCTTAGATTAAATTTTCCTTAATTATTCAGCAAACATTTTTAGAAGTAATTCAAAGTTAAATAGTATAAATAATATGTCATAAATAATACGCTTCCGAATAAATGCAATATCACACATGTCTTTCTAACAATAGTAAATAAACATAATTAATTAAGTCGTAAAACAATAATTTGCATGAGTTTTATGCCCTATTTGGGATGAAGTAAATTTTATTTTATAAACAGGTTAAATGTCACGCAAATGATAAAATCATTAGAATTTTTAGCTAAATTAATTTACTTCGTCACCAGTTAAAAAATTAACTACTCCATATTTGTTTTTGCTGGGTTCCCTTAAAGTATGTGTTAAAAAATGTTAAAATGCATATTGTTATGCGTTGCGTATACGTAATATGAAATACCTATTAATAGTCATATTAGGTATATGGCATGGTGGCCAACAACTATTGAAAAAAATATAACTCCACATAAACAAGTTATTAGGCTCTGCCGAATCTTATATACCTTTCATAAAGTTTGTACATACATTAGTATGTATGAGATAAAAAAACTGTTTTTTTTTAAATATAAATTATTTTTTATATAATATTTTTTGTTTATACTTTTTATATGATAGGCCTATTGAGCTTAAATATTCTTCATACTAAGTATTATTCATATGTTGTATACACCTGCAAGAAAAAAATACAGAAACTTGTCTGGGGTTAATCTAAATAGATTTTTGTTCAAATAATTGTCAAGTTTCATTTAAAGAATTCTATGATCAACAGAATCAAACGATTTTGAGTGGTCTAACAGAACTAGCATAGTTAAATGAATATCATCTATTTCACCCCTTAAATCCTCAGAAACATCGGCTAAAGCAGTTATACAGCTGTTATTGCACGAAAACCAGACTGTCGTTCGGTAAATAATCTATTTTCGGTAAGGTATGATGTCATTTGATTATGCAGGGCCCTCTCAAAGACATTTGAAATATAGGGAAGAATTGCTCTTAGTCTAAATTCGCCATTTGCCTTAGGTATTGGTAGTACCTTTACTTGTTTCCATCTTAAAGAAAATTGGCTGGTAGTAATAATTTTATTGAAAATATGACATACAATTGGGAGTAACAATTTAACAAACTTGGGATAGACACCATCAACTCCAGTTGCATTTGACTTGATTGACGAAAAACTTAAAACTGCTACTATCTTGACTAAGGCAAGTAAAAGAGAAACGATTGAACGAAAAATTACTTGGTTGATCCTTAAATATTTTTTAAAAATTATCGATTTAATCTGGAGATACCAACACCATTGCAATTTTAAAGTATATACAAATATTTCTTTTAAATAACATTTGACATTTTTCTTATTATTTAAATACAAGAACCTTATACTTAATACAGAAACAGCCCACAACAATTAGTTTAATAAGAGTAATTATTCCAAAAAGAAAATAACTACTGCAATTTAGTATTGTTTGACATTTAATATATTTACAAAATAGTGTAACTCATATCGTGCCAAGAAATTATTTTTGTGTCTGGACGTCACTAAGTAGTATAAAGCAATTAATGTGCTCAACAAATAAATGTTTTAATATGAAAATAAATTAAACTTATATTTAGCAATTAAAGCATTTAAATACTTGCATTATATTATTAACACAATGCGTCAGCTTAATGGGAATGAATAAAATCAAAACAAGTAAAGCATACGCAACAATCGACTAAAAATTTCTGTTCGAGTTAACGAAAATATGACATTTTAATTGAATTTGGATTTTATGAACAAATGTGTGCGTGGCAATTTAATTAAAAAAAAAACAATAAATTTATATACATAATGCGTGCATCAATATAAAATGCATGCATTTCAATTGAATAATATGTACATTTTATTTAATAATTTATTAAATTTATAAATCAGTGCTTCTTTAACAGCACTAACTTTTTAAAATAATAAATATTATACATTATTATAGTGCTTTGATTTGATGACTTTTTTAATGCGTGAATGAGGAAAATGTTTTTCTGCAAAAAATATTTTCAAGTTTATTAGCGATTTTTGCGTTGTAAAAACTGACAAAAAACAATGAAATGGCGATTATTTAAGCAGAAAACCGATTAGAGTATTTTTGTTTATTAAACAGTTAAAATAATTATAAGAAAATTCTCTTCGTAAGTTTTAGTCGAAGCCAGATTTTACCAGAAATTTTAATAATTTTTTTCACGATATCTGTTACACAATGTGACGGGCCTGGTTAATATAGTTTTTTGCTATTTATTTGAAGGAATGACATGTATATATATATATATGTAGCATAGTATTATTAAATTGGTCTAACTACACAAATTTTACCGCCTTAGACTTAGAAACACCTTTTTAAGTAAATCTCATTTTTGCACAACCTTTTTAAATTCAAACATTCATTATGCATGTCGGTAAGTTTATGATATAAATATAGTACATAATATTTTTGATTTATGTTATGTAAACAGTGAGATAATTGAAATACCACCTATTTAAATGATCATAATTTTTTTTTTTGCGAACATTGTAAATACTCAAAAACTTAAGCATGAGGGAGCTTGTTGTTGAAATCTATTTCGTTGACTATTGCCTCTGAAGGGGAAAAGGAACATGGCGAGTTTCTGAATATGGTTTTTTGGAATGCAAAAAAAATTTTCTATTACTTAACACTGGAAAGTGTCAGCCTACGAACGTATCAATGTTACCAATTTAGCCTTTTTCGGGCTAAATTTAACTCTTTTAATCTTAAAAGAAAAATAAATTTAGCCCTAAGTTTTTCTCTTAGCCATTTTTTTAAGCCTTTTTTGCCATTTTTATCCCTTTGTTGTGTGGAATTTAGCCTGTTTTAAATACCAGGAACTGGCAACACTAAAAAGTACAGATGATGTAATTTTGTAATCCAAAAAGAGTAGTTGTAAACACCTCTGTGTTTCATCGTATTTGTAGAGACTGTCTTGAAAGTCTTAGAGCTGTGGGCACGCAAATCTTTTAATCGTAGACCGCGGAGTTCCAACAAGACTCAGTACTGTCTCATAAAATATATTTAAGATAAAACTGGTTATAAAATTATGACCCACACTTCATTTTGTCCACACAATGGCCTTAAAATCACCAGATGCAAATTCGGTGGAGTGTTCGTTCTATCAGGGAGAATTCGGAAGTGAGCATTGAAAAATATGTTAGTACAAATTGACTTAAGAAAACAATTGTGAGAGACTGGTTCAAAATTTCGTAATATTATACCGTTACTGAAGATATTTGATTTTGAAATATCTATATTTTCCACATATTTTATCACATAATTCAATAGCAATAATTTCACACACAAAACCATACGGTCCTTTGAATTGATAGCTTTCAAATTGCCTTAAGCTATCTTTCAATCATTTGATTTCTCATCTGAGTTGAGCTATTAAAGGCTCTCTTAATATCCAAAAATAAATTTATTCTTTTGCATTTGACTTTTGTTTATAAGTAAAAAGAAGTAGTAAGAAATTTAAGCAAAATTGGAGATTATATGTCTGAAATTGAATCAGTTGTTAAGCATAGATGAGAACTCAGATAGTGTAAAGCTAATATTTTCTTGCATTAGTTTTACCAAAACTATAGCCTAAAATAAAGAAAAGAAAAAAATGTTAATTGTTTAAATCTTTAAACCAAAATATAATCAAAATATTTTCGCTAAATTAAACATATTGCATATTACATGTTACTAATAATATCCTATTTATTTTAATTATTTGCAGATTGTTGCTGATTATTTCCAGAGATATGAATTTTTTCAAATAAAATAATGAAAATGAGAAAATGCAATAATGCTATGAAAACAACAAGGTAATACTAAGTTCCAGAGAAATAGTCAATTTCAAATGAAACAGTCAATGGTGAATAAAATAAATCACATGGCAAAATGAATAATACAAAATAATAATTAAAACTATTGTTAAAATCACATTTCTATAAATATGTACTTGAGTAATTGAATAAATACAATTCACTTAATTAATTGCAAATCATTAAGAGCAAGCGAAAAACCGACGTAAAAAATTTAACAGAGTATGCGGGTTGTGGTTTAATATTTTTTTTTAATTGTAGTTTTTTGTGTTTATAAATTAATAGTAAAATTGTAATGAGAGCTTACAAATAAAATTGAATAAAATTGTATTAAATAAAAACAAATTAATAAAACAATAAAGTTTTAATGATGCCTGGATTTATTAAATATAATAAATGTATTTGTAACAATAAATAACAAATGTAAATTAGTTTTCGAAACCAGTTGAGCAAAGTTAAATAGAGGAGAGAGAAAAAAAACAAATAACTGTAATTTAGTAAATAAACAAAACAAAAAAGAAACAATTTTATTTTTTCAATACATTATTTATAAGTATTTGGAGGCACTTAACCTCAGACCCGGGCTTATAGTGTGGTAAATTGAACACAACAATATACTTATATTGTTTAACAACTAATTGTTATCGATTTAACTTTATGCCACATCATGTCTTCATACTCGAATATTACAAAAAAAGAACAATTAAATATTTGTTAGACCAGATGTTTATAACACATAGTATTTGTGTGCATGTCTTTGTGAGCGCCTAAAAGTATGAGCCTAAAAACCAAATAGAAAGATTTATGCTACTTTTGCTTTCCCTCTTAATGTCGGTATGTATGTATGTAGTTGTGACTGAGTGCACTTTTGCTTATTTAACGGAAACATAGAAAATAAACCACGAACTTGTACAACAACAACATAGCATATCTAAAAGCAGTTATAAATTATTTCAATAACATGCAGTAGAAACAAAAACAACTGCAGCATAAGCGCTACTATCTTTCCTCTTATAAATGCAACGAAGGTTGTTTGTGCTTGAACTTAACTAAACTGACATGTGTACGTGCATAATTTCAAACTTTATTGCTTTCCTTATGAACTCACTAAGTGGGGCGTTCACGTTTGATGGCAATAGTTCTTTAAAGATCTTACTGTGACTCTAAGTATTTGAAATTAATATATAATGATGTTGTTTTTTGCCAACTTTGAATTTCCGAAACTAACTTACAAAATTAAGTAAAAAACTCGTTTTAAAAAATAAATATATTTTAGGGTTTTGAAGTACATGTAGTATTATCTATAGAAGAAAAGGTAAAGGTAAAAATTTACCAAGTGGTTGTCCAAAAACCAAAAGCACTGCGAATTCTGATAAAATGACCAGTTGACAGACAGTATTTGTTCTGTGTTAAAAAAGCTAGTTAAATTTTAATACAAAATCAATTTCAATATACCATCAAGAGTGAATACCATTACTATTGCCGCGAATACATATTACATAAACATAACTGCATGTTTTTAACATTTTTGTCATCTTTTATTTATATAGTGCTCAAATTCCTGTGAAACTTAAGTGGTGTGAATGAATATTCACAAGTTCATATTAAGCAACGTAGTTATACAATTTTCAATTTTGTTAAAAAAAAAAATTATAATTAAATTAATCAAATTATTATCTATTTTTAGAGAATGAAATAAATAGAAAAAGTTAAAACTAATGCTAAAATAACTATAATTAATACAATAAAAAAATACTCCAACCAAATTAATAGAGATAAAACAACACAACCGCTTTTGATATCAACCTTTATAAAGCAGCTGTCAACATGATTGCATTTCTGACATTATTCTTCTATATGACAAGTAAGTATTGATATTTGATACTGTTTTTATATATTTATATTTATTTATACTGTATATTTATGTCCTGAAAAATTATAAACATATAAATACAATTATTATATTATATAATAAATTATAATTAAGAATTTACAAAATATAAATGGAAAGACATGTTACATGACATGTTATATGTCCGTATACTATTCCTCCCACCCAATAATACAATTTTTTTTTTTTTTTTGGTTTTAATTAAGTAATTGTTGAAAACTTTCTATAAATAATGAAAATTATGAAAATAAATTAAAAAAAAAAAATGATGGTAAATCAACATGATAGAAAAATATAAGCGGCAATAGCGAACTTTAAATATACTCAACTTCTTACATCGTGCATTTAAAAGAAAATATAAACAAATAAAACTAGCTTTAAGAATGATAAAATTAATTAAAACTTTACTATTTAATTAGAGCAGGTAAAGATTATTATGGTTTGTATTGAGTAAATTCACAATGGTGATGAAGACAACAGCAGAATTATAATAGAAACAAGAAATAGCACTATATTCGGCTGCGCCGAATCTTTTATACCCAGCACCAATTTTGTGTATATTTAAAGCACATATTTATTATTTGGTTAATCGCTATAGAATAATCTCTTTATAATAAAATATGTATCACCTCTTTGTAGAGGGTGGTTAAATTTAAAGAGCCCATTTTAAAGGTGAACTACACCTAGACTTTAAATTTGTTTTCTGCCTTTCATTTGACATTTCTCAATTTCAGGCTAACACAATTTGATCCGTGGAAAAATACATAAATAGCAACGCTTTAAAGTTATTCCGGTTTTTTATGAAAATGGGCGTTCAAATCAAAATCCCTTTGTGCACTTCGTAATTCTTTCGGTCAACATAATCGTTCAAATTCGTCCACAATCGGGAGAATTGTAAAAAATGCCAATAAAGTTTCTGCTAGTAAATACAACTTAGATATTTCAATATAGTCCTTTGTTTTCCCAAAAAATTTGTCAATAGAAAAAATACATGAATTTAAGATAAACCGATATAAGGGAGGTAGGCGTTAAAGAGGGCGTGTCACCTAAACTTTTTGGCACAACAACTACATTGATAAGAAGGATATATGTAGCAAATTTCATCATCATTCCTCTAATTTTGTCGGTTTTATGAGCTTTTAAATTTCATTAACGGTAGATAACGTGAAAAGTGGGCGTTATAGTAGGCGTGTCAAAGTTGTTTTTGCTAATCAGTACAACTGAGGTGTTTCAAGATAGTCCTTTATTATTCCAAAATCTTTATTAATAGAGAAATTATATGAAATTTAGGTAAAACGTTATATGGGAGATGGGCGTAAAAGTGGGCGTGGTACCTTAATTTTCTGGCACAGTAATCACATTGACTAGAAGGATATACGTAAATTTTATCATTTTAAAATTTTTATAGAGTTATAGCTCGTAAAGCAAGTAGGTAGGTAGGTAGGTAGGTAAGGCTGGTGCAAAGTTACCCTCACACCTTCACTCGGAGACCATTACGGTCCATTGTGACGCCTTAATAGAGAGAACAATAGAATAAGAATAGAAATATTTAGGATAGAAGAGAAAGAGAAGCAGACAATTCCAGAGTCTCCGGCGGGAATCGAACCCGCAACCCCCAAACAACTGACTTGTCCTTTACTGACTAGTCCACAGGGGCACTCTAGCTCGTAAAGCAAGAGTGGGTCGAAAAACCATATCCTTCGAACATCGAATGAAATGGAATTGTGTCCAAACGCATTATCGTAGAGTCTTGAAACTTCGAATATATATTTTCTGAGTACAAAAAATATTTTTCCAAGAAATTTGAATAAATTTATGCATTAGGAAGGAGTTATAGATCAAAATGTACGAAAATTTATACTGCACAATGCATTTTTCGGTATATTTAAAAACAAAAACGTCATAAAAGCAACAAAATTGGATCTACGACTCACAAAATTTTACACACATTGCTTTTTGGTCAAATGCTTTGTTCTAACAGAAAATAAATGTGACACGCCCACCTCCCATATAGCGCCTCAAATTCTTATAATTTCTCTACAAATAAAGATTTTATAATAATAAAGGACTATATTGAAACATCTAAGTTGTGTTCATTATTAAAAATAATTTCGCCACGCTTACTATTACGCCCACTTTTCACTTTATCCACTGTTAATGAATTTGAAAAGCTCATAAAACCTCATAATGAAATTTGCTACAAATATCCTTCTAGCCAATGTCATTACTGTGCCAGAAAATAAAGGTGACCCGCCCACTTCGACGCCTACCTCCCATATAACGGTTTATCACAAATTCGTATAATTTCTCTATGAATAAAGATTTTGGAATAATAAAGGACTATATTGAAACATCTAAGTTGCATTCATTAGTAGAAAGAGATTCAACACGCCTACTTCAATGCCCACTTTCATTGAAAGACTAAATTTACGGAAACATTGTACTAGCATATCGAAGTTATACAAAGAAAGTGATACATATTTTAGTATAAAGAGGTTATTCAATACCGATTACTGTTAATAACAAGCAAATATATTTTGTGCTATAAATTGTGTTATTTCATGGAAATTTGATGTATTTAATTTTTCCGATTTCCCGGGATTATTTTTCGGGATCTCGGGAAAGAAAAAAGGTGGCTGCGATTCGAAAGCAGATGTTTTTACTGTTTATATTGAAATTGAATTCTAATGATTTTATTTTTGATCTCATAGCTGAAGTACCTGTATTTTAGTTTTTTTGTGCTCATATTTGATCTCGTATCTATAGAATAATACTTTTTTCAATAAAAAATATTTTTGCTCAATTTATATTTTAAATTCAAGTTTCTTTATTAATTTTTATAATTTTGAAGTGTTTCTTTTACAATATAAACTATTTTATGCTTTTTAATAAAAAGTTTTTTTTAATTAAAAACAAATTTACTTTTTATTTTTTTTTGGTGCGGGATCCCGGGGCATTATAAAATAAATCTCGCATTTCCGGGAAACAAAAATTTTCGGGAAAAAAATCCTAGCTACAAAATAACGGAACACTGGTGGCGGGTATAAAAGATTCGGCACAGCCGAATATAGTGCTCTTACTTGTTCAATAAGTATTTAGGTATTGGAATATACTCATATTAACAAAAAATCTATATAAAAGGTCGGCCAAATAACTTTTTTTTGAAAATGCGACAATTTTGCTTGTTTACATACCCGCCAAGATCAAAATGAGCTTCTTATGAAAAGATGATTTTTTTGGCAAAATCGGCCAAAGTAATGTCGCAATATTTCCCAGCATTGTTCAAGTGTATACACAACCATATTCCTTCAGCGGAAGAATAACAATAATTATCTGTCAAATCAGACATGAGCTAGGTGTTACTATTCACGACATATGCACTAGTTGAAAAAAAGCGTTATAAAAAGATGTGTACATTTTTATGTCACCAATAACTGCGGAAACTGGGTCGACTGATTGCATCCAGAGTTCGTTTAAGTGATCTATAGATGATCTATGTGAAGTTTTGCATGATATTGGACCAGTGGCTCCGAGATATGGCATTTAAATATTCCTATGTATCAAAGGGATTATCTCCATTCTCCATATTATGTATTTTTTGTTGTTACTTATAAAGTTACTAAACCATGCAGTCTTTTGTCTTATTTGTACAATAATATGGGGTATTTCTAATTGGAATCTAAAGCTCAATCTTTTCAGTCCTTGTTTCGATCGTTATTTTTGTTGTGCGCTGACCAGTCGATTTTTCATTTGCTATACTCCTGTATTGTATCATAGGCAAGTGTTTTGTTGTTGCTGTTAGTAATCATTAAGTTATTGTTATTGTAAGTACTGACATACATAGTGAATACAATCCATTACTAGAGGACAAGGTTATTAGGTGGGTATGTGTATATGTAGCTTATTACACAACTGTTGTACGTTTATTTTAATTACAAAATATTTAGTAAACATTTTTAATCACATACATTTGACTATTTAATATATTAAAATTTTTCGCATTATGAATGTAACGCAAAAATAAGTGAAAAATAATAACAATACCAAAGCTTTAGTAAAGATCGTTGCATCTGTACTAATGTGCATACGATACAAGTTGAGAAAGTAATTTTGTTTTTAGTTTTATACTTTAATTAAATTCAGTTTAAAAAGTTGTTGGGAAAAACAATACTCATATCTGCCAAGTATAAGTGAAGTACTTTTTAGATTTGTCTCGCATATATACACTTAAATGTACTAATAGCATTTATAGTGCCATAATTTATCCTGTTATGTGGTTCTACATTCTGTTTTATATAACCATAGGTAAAATAAGAAAAAGTGAAACAAACTGAAAAACGGTAAGTAATGTACATTTTCACCACACCCTATAATGTATAATGGTTTTAAATGTTACAACATTTTTGGGCAAAAAAAAAACACAGACGCACACACAAAATACCAACATAAATAGAAATACAAAAACACTTGTGCAGTGGTAGATATACACCTTGTTAAATGTTCAATGACAACAACCATACATCGCAACAGTTAGCCAACAAATAGTGAACAAACAAACAATTCAAACAACCAACAAACCGAACAGCAAACCAACAAACAAATACTTTGACAATCACAAACACAGTAGCATGTCACATAAATCAGGCTTTTGTTATTGTTGTAGTTATTGCCGTTATTTTATGACTTTTTTTATTGCACTTATATAAGTGTGTGTATGCGAGTGTATGCGTGAATGAACATGTACATTTTCAACTATAAAAACTAAATGCATGGCTACAAATATGTATACTT
The DNA here is from genome assembly GCA_941918925.1 of Phyto melanocephala. NCBI lineage: Eukaryota > Metazoa > Arthropoda > Insecta > Diptera > Rhinophoridae > Phyto > Phyto melanocephala. Next base: position 103,720,297 of record OW799235.1, on the reverse strand, counting down.
ACTAATACACATACACACACACATGGTTTTCAAAAGTGGAATTCATAAAACAGAAATGCAACATAAACTTAAGCAAACAAAGATAGGAAAATCAAAACAAAAAGCACAATGAAAATAGAAAACCTCAATATAAACAAGAGTTTTGTAGCCTTTTATGCTGGTTGGCTAGCATTTTTACTACACACAAAAATGCACTCATACCAACACACACATAAGTACAGTCTTGTAATATTTTTCTGGAAAACTCTTTGGTATGCTGGTAAAGCATGTGTACGTGTATGTATTTTTACGAGCTACTCATACATGGTTTGATTGTGAAATATTATAAAAACTATTGTTTGCTTGTATTCTGCTTTATTTTATTTTTTCAAATAATTAAACATTTCCTTTGCTTTATTGCTTTTAAATATTTATGTCTAATAATTTTAAAGTATAATTTAGTTAAAAAAAGGAGCTAGAAGAAAAACCGGATGCCACTGAAGAAAGAGTTTAGATTTTTTTTATAGCATAATCACTTCACAATGCGAACAATAGAAGTATGTTTCTTCTTAACAAGATTATTTTAAAAGAAAGAAGGCCCTTTTTTTTTAAATGTGTTTGCTCAAGCCTTCCCTTCTTAACAAGTATTCTCATATATTTTATTTTAAAAAGTATTTTAAATTTTATTGTAGACTAAAACAGTTTATATGTATATTTTTTTTATTTTAGGGCTGTAATCGTTTTTAAATTAATTACAACCTCAGAAGTCATTCACGATTGCAAATTTTAACAAATTTTATTAACTGACCAAATATAGGTTTCATGAGACCTGAACTATAAGTACACCTAATTCTTTTTTTACACGGTCTTCTTTTACAGTGTTTTGAATTAACGCGGTTTGAAAATAAACAAATATAAAGTTTTTTTACCCGATTTTATTTCATTTAGCGTGGTTCAAAATTTTTTGTTGAAATTAATTTTTACGAAATGTGCTCATATCAAAAACTTAGGGGAAACCCTTTTTGTGGATAAAAAAAAATTTACTGGTCAGATCAATTTTGTGTAACACAAATCTAGGAGAATTCCCTTTAAGTGCATACAATCAAATTTGTTTGAGACATAAACTTGAATGTGTTAATATTTTTTAAACTATCCATGCAATCAGAGGTGTTTACTAAAGTAATTTTTTATACTAAAATTTGATATTCTAACATTACATTAAATTTAATTTTAACGAATTAAGATAAAAGGTAAGCAAAAAAATATTTTATATTCATTCTTTTATATGTATTTTTTCTTAGTTTTGTTAAATTTTGTATGTATCCGTAAAATAAAATGTCGAAAATTACAAAAACAGAACTAAAACGTAAAGCCATTACTTTGGAAACCAAAATTGAAATTTTTCGCAAAATGTTTAATTTAAACGAAGCCACAGTAAGCACTATAAAAAAATCAAATTTCAATTAGGCAATCAGTGATTTCTGAAGAGAAACTATCTCTTAAATATTCAACGAACAATAGGGATGTCACTAAAAAAGGGAAAAACACTCATAATAAATTAATTGATTGGTTTTAGTTCCTGAACTTGTCATAAATTTTTCTTACATTACCTTTAAGCTGAGAAATTTAAATACCTTTTTGTATCTATTCTGTTTTATTAGTATGTGCTAAAATCCAAAAGCAGTAAAAACACAATTTTTGAAAGATTCCTAAAGAAACGTCGAAACCAACTACACTACTCTTTAAATTGCAATCAACTTTTTATACCCTTCATACAGTGAAAAAGGGTATATATAGGTTTGTCATTCCGTGTGAAATTTCTACAATTTTCATTTTCATATTTTCTGAAAGCTTATCAGTCTGTCCGTCTGTCAGTGTGTATGTTGAAATCAACTTTTTGAAGCCCCCCGACATCGCTTGGACCCAAGTGAGGTATTAAAATATCAGAAATATTTGGGAGTAGATCGGTATTGAAAATCAAAAACAGCGGTACATAAACGACGGAGATATGAGCATAAACCCACGACCACCTCGGTATTGAAAATCAAAAACAGCGGTACATAAACAACGGAGATATGAGCATAAACCCACGACCACTTCGATTTTTTTTTCACAAATTAAGATTACAACAACAACATACATACATATATACATACATACATACATACATACATACATACATACATACATACATACATACATACATACATACATACATACATACATACATACATACATACATACATACATACATACATACATACATACATACATACATACATACATACATACATACATATATACATACATACATACAAACGTGTATATTGGTTAGAGTAAACGTGGGCATCGAATCCCAGCTAAGCCAAACAAAATTTTTTTAATTTTTAAAATTTTTTTTTTTATTTTTTTGTTATTTTTCATTTTATATATTATTTATATTTTGATTATTTTTTTTTATTTTTTTTGTTTTATATTTATTATTTATATTTATTATTTATATTTTAATAATTTTTATTTAATTTTTTTTTTTTTTTATTTATTTTTTTTTTATGTTTAACAACAAACATTAATTTTTAATTTTACAGTATATACGTATTTCATATGAGATGAATGGTGATACAAACTACTGTTATTGCATAACTACACGTTGTGGAGGGTATATAAGATTCGGCACGGCCAAATATAGCACTCTTACTTGTTTTTAAATCAAGGTGTGTGTAATAGAAAGCGGTTGTTTGCAAGACAATTTAAAAACGATCCTTTTGAAAAGGTATTTAAAAGTGCGATACATTTTTAGAATCATTTATCAATAAATCTCCAATTATTGCCTTCTTAAAAATAGTAGAATATAAAATATTAGCAATATAAAAAAAACTGTGAAATTAAATTTAGCAAAAAAAATTGGAAAATTGGAAAGCTGTGTTTCTAGCATTAAAAATTATTGACAAAATGATTGTAGCAAACTTATCACACCTTTCATCGTTTTCGTATAGATTTTATGTCTAAATCCTTTTTATGTCAAAAAATTAATCATTAGCTTATAAAAGGTTTTATTTTCAAATATGTGATTATTTTAAAAGTTATTAAATATTGATAATAGTCAGATATCCAAAGATTTATAGGTTATAAAGGAAACTAGGTTTTTTTTGATTTTTGACTTACCACGCTGTTGAAGTAAACGAGTGAACTGTACATTTTAAAGAATATGACTATACTTTCTGCTAGTTTTTCAGTTTTTTCAAACTTTTGCTAAATCTATTTTAAAATATTCTTAGACTTGTCAAATAATATAAAAAAACTACAGTTGCCTTAGCAATTTTTCTTTTAAACTTAGAATGGAATTGACTTACATATAACCTAGATTTAAAATGTCGATAAGGAAACAAACTTTTGTCAACATGAAACATCTTTTGTTAATGCAACTAGACACAAACATTATGTATGTATGTATTATCTTTTGAATTGCGTATACGTATGTATGTACATAGATCTACAAAGATATGTATGCGTACAGAAATGAATTTAGATATAAATATGTTTTCAACCTACTGTAGCTACAAATAATAAAACATACGTACATTCTAATACACAGCCATAAGCCATAAAATATATGTGTATATTCATGTGTAAATACGTATAAAATCAAAAACAATAGACTAAATGAATTTGAAAAAAAGCTGATGTCGTCAGACTTTTGCACAGTGTTGTATTTAAGGTGATAGGTCATGCTTCAAAAAGTGAGATTGATTTTATTTTGCAAACAGAGTATGGTACTTTTGAGTGAAGTAAAAGTATATGTGTATTAACTAGATATGAAAAATATAATTAATTAAAAATGTTATGTTAGCCAGAAATGTGTGTGCATTTTTACCATGAAGAGATAGCCAATAACCAATTTGAATTGGTGAATGGTAAGAACTGACATACATAGAATTCGAGATGGACCTGGTCTTTATTGTTTTTTGTATTGTATGTAATTTAAGATACAAAAAATGAAAACAACGTTAGATTGTTTTTCATTATATTATATTGGAGACAAATTTTTTTTTAACTTAAAATTCCCAATTCACAATCTTGTCATTAAAACATTAGCGTTATTTGTATTATACTCAGTGAACGAAAATAAACGAAACGGAACACGGTACAAATCATCTAAAGTCAGAAACATTTCAATTTTCATGAATCGTTTTGTTTGCGAGCAAAACAAAACCACAAACTTTTTAATGCAAAAGAGCATTAACTAAACAATTCGGGTTTTGTTCTTAGGCTTTGCTTTGACAGTATGTTTCTTTTGAGTACGAAACAAGAATGAAACGTTTGCAGAACAAAAAGATTATAACAATCATAATAACAATGCACCATTGCACTTGTGCCGTTATCCTGAGCTTTGTTTCGTTTTGTTTTCCCTCTCTGAAATGATCGAAACAAAACTATTGGAAATGCTTCCTTTTGTTTGTTTTCGTACTCTGATTATACTATTAAAATTTAAGCTTTTCATCGCTTTAAATATGTTTTATTTTATATTTTAAATATTTAGCAAGACGCAATTTTTAAACAAAAGACACTTTAACTGAATACAAGTTTACTTTTAATGACTTGCGATATTCAAAAGAAGTCCTAAGTATCGCTTTGTCATAATGTCATAATATCGCAAAAATAAATTTTAAAAGCGAAAAACAAATTAACGAATTGCTTATTGTAATATTTTTAAACATTTAAAAAAATTATGACATTATGTTAATACCACATCTTGTGAATTACCTATTTATTTTAAAAATTATAGATTTTTGAGAACATATGCAAACATTTCAAAATTATTTCAGAAATGACATGATAAACCTTATGGTTATCGTGCGATCTATGCCAACGAGGATGTAATGCAAATGATCATCAACTTTGATACATCTCCTCAGTTTAAGCTTTACAAAACTCTATTTCAACATCAGGTTTGGCCAAAAAATCCCTCTTTACGAGGTAAGTTTTCGTTTCTTTGATTGCATAAAGAAAACAAATTGTCGTCACATCTGGTCATCGAAAAACCAGTTAGTCGTTGTTTTGAAGTCAATTTTTTTATACATCAGCTCACTTGAGTCCATCATATTGATACCCTTCTATAGTTTTGTTCTGTAACTTTCATCAAATGTTGAACAGTCTTTAAAATTGACTTTCAGGTTTAAATGAAACATGTGTACTTGGATAACAAGATAGCACACAGCTCATCTAAAACCTTAATGAAGGTCAGCAATCGTGCTGTCGTATCGATAACACTTGACGACGATAGCTCTATGTAGCTGGTAAAGACCAATTTTACTGAGAGAATACAAAAACGGCCACCTCCTTGAAGGTATTAAAGTCTTAGGGCATTGGATTTTCAACACATGCTACAGCGAAATCCACAGAGGCAGTCGTATTAATGAAATTATGTCTTAAAATTAAAATATTTTTGTCAAAACTATAAACTATGAAAAAACCAAAGTTAATTTTTAAAGGTACATGCTCCTGGTTCACTCTTATAGTTTTGAAATAGATAACACAATTTCATGAAATATCTAATTAGTAATTTTCGATCTAAAACAAATAGTTTAAGTTTAGTTTTCTGTGGTTTACCACCTATTACAAGACTGTTTAAGTATTGGTTGCTTGATCTGTTATGGAAATATTCTATGAAGTTATTAAAAGGATCTTAAACCAGGAACTTTAGTTTTTGCCTAATACCAAACAGAATATAAATTATAAATTATGGCCTAAAAACTTATAACTACGATTAAAAGCAGTTGGGCTAAATATCCAATAAATAGTAAAAAACTTTACCAAGACACAATCAAACACACAAGCAGCAATTTTTTTTACTTAAAAACTTTTTGCCTTAAATCAAATAATTATATACAAATTTCGGAGTTAAGACAAGTGACAAACAAATAGTTTGCCCTTAACGTGTGCAACTAACTGAAGATGTTTTTAAAAAATTTGGTTGCTTTGCACTGAATATCGAATTTTAATGCTGAGTAATTATGGTTTCGTAAATGAAAACATGTGGACACAGAAAAAGTTTTGTTAAAAAGCCAAAGTCATAGCAGCACCTGATTTAAAAAGCTTACAGGAAGAAGTTACTAACATTTACTGGTTTTGTTGAAGGGTTTTAATTTTTTTTAGATTTATTTTTCTAAAGATAAGTTTCAACCAAAACTTTTAATTTAAATCTTTTATTCACTATCTACTAATAAAATCTATAAAATTGTAAAAATTGTTTTTATCAAACCACTTCTTACTAAACTCACCTTTCAACTAAAGACAATGAGTAGAAAAAAAGGTTTGGGTTGAAGACCTAAATCAACTGTCCACAATCATGCTGGAAGTTAAACTTAATTAAAAGATAATCTCAATTTAATTATTTAAAGATGTTAAGTGCGCCAAATAATACCTTAGATAGTCTACAAAAAAAAACTAATTACAAAAGCTAAACAAAAACAAAAAACAAAATTAACTGAACGTTTAGAAAACTTACTCAAAAACCCAAAAAAATACACAACTAAAATATTATTTTAATAAAAAATAAAAAAAAAATATATTTTTCAAACAAAGAGAAAATTATTCTAATCTACCAAAATTCAAACATTTTTACCCCTTATTTTACGATTCAGGACTCTGATATACTTATGCACACACACCTGCATCTAACAGAGGCTTTGTTGTTTTAGACAAATTTTTAAATAAAGAATGGGAAAACAATAGGCAGAAAAGCCTTAAAAAAAACAAACAAAAAACCCAAAGCACATGCCCGGATATTAATGTTAAAAATATTTCAAAAAAGGAGAACAGTGTAAGAAGGCACAAAAATACGAAAAAAAAACATTGTAAGAAACTCACATGTTTCTACTTAATTTCATTTAACAATTATTCTATATTGCACTACTTTGGGATGTTCGGCTACAACAAAAGGCACCAGATTAACACATTCAGTAAAATTTTCTTTTTAAAGACGAATCTTCTTTATTAAACTGAAATAGGCTTTTAACAAAAGTTTTTTTTTGTATGTTCTCCCTTTTTATCCGAAGCCAAAAATGATATTGTAAAAATGTAAGGAAAAACAATCAAACAATAAAAGGTGAATCAATGCCTACAGCGAATAAATTTAATATCCCTGTATCTAATATAAAAGGTCAGAGTCTATTGAGCAGCCATTTCCGGGTTGGCAAACTTTAGTACTGTTTAAACAATCTGATCCTTTTTTTTATTACTTTAAATGAAAAAAAAAAAAATATTTAAATACAGTCCCAAAGTTTATTGTTTGGTTTATTGTTACAATGCAAGACAACTATTTTATAAATCGAAGATGCCACTGTCCGATCAATTTTGTTCTACTTTAGAATACGGTTTTCCTTACATCAAATCGCCAAATTCTACATTCAAATGTTTAATTTTCACATCAGCACACTGCAATATACTTAGATCACTCGTTTAATAAAAATATCAACAATATTATACTAATATTATTATTACATGTAGTCAAAAAAGCACAGCATAGATGTATATCTGAACGTTTCCAGTGCGTTAAAGATAATTATTTACTTTCTATGAGAAGTAAAATTGCCACATTTTCCAAAAAAATTTACTGTAAAACAAAATATCTTTGGCTCTTAATTATAAACTTCTTCTAAACGGATAATTGATTTAGTAATAAAAAACTTGAGTACAAATTTATATATACATATTAGTCTTGTTTAAATAACCAAATTTTATAATAGAGATAAAAGAATAACTTATATATTAACTATTATTTCTGTGGATTAGAGCTAAAAGAGCCAATGTCAAAATATTTACTTTTGAGATAATTGTAATTGAACTTTAACTTTTATATGTGCTTTCATAGTGACATTGGCCAGCATTTTATTTATGAAGCTGTTCTGGGTTAAGTATGACTTTAGCTGTTCTACCATATTAAAATAAAGCAAGAAAATAAATCTAATGCAATCATTAACTCAAAAGAGCAAAAAAGTGACATTGGCCTTTTTAGCTCCAAGCCACAGATTTATGGGTAAATAATTTTTTTATTGTATTGTTTTTTATTTTTTATTTTTTTGCAAAATAATATACAGACCATGATTTATTTACGCTTTTAGTCATCCACTGCAAAAATTAAAAATTATTGCACACCAGAAAAATTCTTTAATAATAATTCATTGTTCAATTTTTAGCAAACTAAACAATGGCGTTAAAAACTATGCCTAATTGTTTAATATATCTTGCTATGCCGTCTTTAATGCAGACAGACTGGCAGACAAAATAATTTTTTCTTCAGTAATTATACTCTAAAATTATATTTGGCATAGACTTTGTTTGCTGGCTGGATAACTGCAAAGCCTTAAAAATGTATGATATATTTTATAACAGTTATCTAGCTATGTGTAACTTCGCCTTAAGCAGTTGGGTATTGTGTAATCAAACTTTGCTAGTGTTTTTTTTTTTTTGCTTTTGTCATATAAATAGCAAATGCCATTTTCTCTGTCATTCTCTCCATCTCCATCTAAATAAACTATACAAATTACTTTCATATACAATCTATTTAATCTAAATAATAAACTTACAGAATGATGTGTGACAATTAAGCCATAATTTATATGCATGAGTTTAAAATGACGTACATTTGCACAGATATTTGCATGCGTAAATTTCGAAAACGAAAACGAAAAACGATACAAATTAAATTGGTATGTGTATATGTGGTCATCAGTAATTATAACGGTAAAGTTTAGAACAAAAAAATATTAGAGATTAGTTTATTAAGCACGAAAGTGTATTATTAAGAATAAATTGAGTTGTTAAGTTAATATCATATTGACGTTTATTGGATCGCCAAATTCTGAAATTATAAATGGTTTAATTTTAGTAAAAAATTTTCATTAAGGCTTGCTATTTCAGCAATAAATAGAATAATAAACAAAGTAGACATTAAAGTCATTGAAATTTACTATCAAAATTCGTGCTGTGTGAGAAATGTCTTTCTAGCGATTCATTCAACACTATATTTTAAATGACAATTACATGATAAATGGCTATAATTAGTTAAAAGTACTGATGGCAAAGTCAGTAAGGAACTATTACGCTTTTACTATTGTCATCTCCTACAGGTATAGAGATATTCAGCTTTTTCGGTGCGACCTCTGTCGTGCTTTCAACAGACGGACAGACGGACGGACAGACGGACGGACATAGCTAGATCGTCATCAAATCAAACCCTGAAGCAGAATATATATACTTTATGGGGTCTAAAATGGATATTTCGATGTGTTACAAACGGAATGACAAAATGAATATACCCCCACCATTTTTTTTGGTGGCGGGTATAAAAATTAAATAATTTAGTTTTTTGGGCAATACTGAAGGCTCACTCAAAAACACTCAATGAAAAAAAAAATGGTCTTGAGCAATAAGGCTCAATGTTACGTTTCCCGTTAAAATTTGTTTTTCTTTTGCACCAGAAACACCAGCAAATTTTCACTTTATTAATTTTTAACTTGTTATACTGTATTTTAAAGTGCACGTGATAAATTTTGATATTATTAAAGGATTATTTGACAAATGTAATTTTGACGTCGTCTTAAAGCATAAATGTATTCGCTTCGTTTCATTTGCATATTTGGACTAAAAAAAAGTTGTGTATCAAAATCTCACCACATGCAGCCCTACGACTATTTTAAAAAATGTTAACAAATTGCTGAACATTTTAGTGACGTCAGACCTACATGCATATGTAGTTTTTACATTTCGTGCACTATAGGCGTTAGACATACCTCTTTTCGCCTTGTTTTTTTAAACAAACATAAAAAACAATCTTTGAAAGTTGGAAACTAATTATAAGAAATAGCTCCTATACTCTGTTAATAAAAATTTTAAAAAAATAACTTTAAATTTAAACCAGAAAATACAAGTTGAAACTGTTTCACTTTTTGCCTGGCAAAGAATGATCTCCTTGGTTAAAAAACTTTATACTGATATTCAATATTATGTGCTATTATTTTCAAGTTATACAATAATTGTTATCAATAGTATTTAATTTGTATAAAGGTATCACGCTCCCTTCTTCAGTCCTTAACAATTTTGGTTCTAATTCTTATTTAAATTAGGTCGGATTAAGTTCAAACCAAATAGAGATTACAGTCCAAAGATAACATTAAATATACTTTTTAGTTTGCTCTTATTCAAAAATATTATAAGCCATAAAATAATTCTAATATCGTCTCTAATCCATAAAGTTTAAAGCCACTAACAATTAAAGTTCTGCAACTCTGCCATTCAATATAATGTCTTTGTATTGGAGAAACAAACCGCACATGTGATCGTATCTAAATATTGGAATGAATTGTACAATTTCTATTAAGATATCAAATACGAGGTAAAAATACTCTACATTAATAGTTTCTGTAACATGTGACGCAGTTCATTTTTTGTATGGAAACTATCGCTTCTCCTTCTGCAGTCATATCGTTAATTAGATGAAAGTTAAACACACATAAATTTCAGATTATAAATGTAATAGTTTTCTAGAAATCTAATAAAATTTTTTTCTAATATTTTAGAGGTGCCAGGACTGCTGTTGTTCTCCAGCTTAATTGGGCAAGTTATTTTAATAGCACACACTAGTTTTAAAGACTGAAGGTTTTACAGTGCTCAGGATGCTACGCCCATTTCATATTATAAGAAAAAATATTCGTACTTGGTTTATTTGTAGATAATTTCAAAAAAACTTAGCTTTTCTTTGGTATCACGCTTAGCAACGGACATAATTTAACTTTTACTTAAAAAAAATTTCGCAAACATTAAAAAAATTATCCAAATCGGCTTTCAATAAAGCTTAAAGTGAATTACTACGGATATTTAAAAAAATAGACAATCGGACTAACCATTCTGATATTTTTAGTACGTTAAAAATAGTAGGCGTGGCCAATATTTATTTCCGCATAAATTTTTCTTTTGTTATGACAAACATTTATGGAAAAAGTTAGCGAAGTCGGTGAAGTCGTTCTTAAGTACTGCTAATTGTTTGAATTGAAATCAATATTATTGTGGCTAAAAAACTATAATTATAATTTGTTTTTTGCAATTACGTATTAAAAATATTAATTATAGATCATATTTGACTGTATGTGTTTGACATTAAAACTAACACCATAATTTATACCAAATGACCCAAAAAAAACAACAATAAGCTATTAAATAGAATAGTTTACAAAAAAAGTTTTACCTCTCCTAATAATGTTACTTATTTATAGTAATCATATGTGTATAAGAGCATTAAAGGATTAACTTGCTCAGTGTTATAGAAATAAATTTTTACATAAAAACCACATTATTTTTCAGCTTTTATAGTTGGGATTATTTAGAGTTTTTCATTTACGTTTTTCGTTATTATTGTTATTTTTATTTTAAATATCATTGCACATAACTTATGCATTGATAAACATGCGTAACGAACTGAAATTAAAAGGTTAAATTTACTATTCATATTAAAAAAACGCAAACATACAAACACACAGCATATCTTAACCCGTTATGTCCTACTGTTGCCATATGGCAACACTCTCTGTATCAGTTGTTACTCAGCTTTTCCTAAGCATAGGTAACGGTTATTATGAAATTGGCGAATATTTGAGAATGTTTATATAATGTTTTTACTATTTTAGGTAAAAGAAAGTCAATTTCGTTTAAAGCGTCTGGTTTATAAGCTGTATTTTGGAAGTGCAAAAAAATAAGTTGTAAAATTTTATAAAAATGGATTTCATGAAAAATTAATTGCCAATATTTTTCAAAACTTGTTGTATTTTTTAAAGTTATTTGATTAATTAATTTTGTAAGAAGTGTATCTTTGTTTTTGCGTAAAAATTATATATATTAAATGTTGATATCACATGTATATTTAATTTTCTTCATACACGTTGCCATATGGCAACGGCAGGCGTTATATGGTGTTTCATATTTGCATAGTGAATAAATTAATTAATTAATTAATTTTTTGAAATATGTTTAGAATCTGATGCCTTAGACTTCCTGGAACCGTTGATAATGAAACCGAAAACAAAGTTACAAAGATTTTTGTTGAACCACCTGAAAATGATGGCTATATAAGCGGTGAAGATGACGCATCAAAAGAAGAAGGCGGTATACCAGACAACATTTTTTCTTCTCTGCTGAAATCGAATTACGAAATAATCTTTTGAAAATGGACAGCGATAAGATTCTAGTAAAGACATAAGGAAAAAATGATAGGAGATAGATGATCTGCATAATTCGGTTGCAAATTCTACGGTAAGTGTCAATTCTCAACAGAAAGAATGATGGTATAGATCATCCCGTAATACTAATTATTGAAAAACGACGTTGCGCCGGAGAAACTTGCAAAACCATTGGTCGAAAAGCCTGTAAGAAGTGCGACATTGGCAGATATTCAGAGATATAATAATCGTCAATCCCCAATCTCCAGGCCGCAGTGGACGGTTTTTCGACCAAAATCATAATGAGCGTTGGCTCATTTTCACCTCAGAGGGTACGTGAACAACTATCGCTTCTTGGGCACTGAAAAGTACGTAGCAACCTCACACACTTGGCGAGCCACAACCGATATTCTGAAGGCGGTGTTCCCGGTGTTTACGTGAATAAGCCCGAAACTCTGGAAGCCCTTAAGGACAACATGAGTGCTAGAATCTATCGCCCGAAGTTCTCGCCAAAGTGATGAAAATTGACCTAAAAAGCGCCCATTTGGCCGATATAATCTTCACGACTTGACCTATGAAAGTCTAAAGGTTCAAATAAACACAATCAAAAAAAAAATCGAAATTTTTCAAACCACATCGGATAATTTGTATTGTATTGTTTGTTTTTTAATAAAATATATAAAAAAAAAAATTATTTCATTATTATATTTTGTAAGTTGAGATAGTTCCTGGCGTTGCCATATGGCAACAGTCTTTCCTGGCTCCAGCAGGACCAGGACAAAAAAAATAATTATGACGAAAAGATCTTTTCATGAGTGTGATTGGAATTTGATAATTTTTTTTTTTAATTTGTGCAATAAAGTATTCTCGGACATAATGGGTTAATATATGTAATTATTATATACATCCTTAAACATGAATAATATAAAAATATTTACATTTCAGACTAACACTAACAAACACACCCCCACTTGCATCTATTACTTATACCAACACTCATGTACTTGAGTTCATTTTACTGGTACATTTTTTAAATACGGATGAGAATATTAATTATGGTTTTGCAATGTGGCCTTAATTATATCCTACATGCTTTCGCACATACATTTACAGTAAAGTGAACATACACATGTACACCACAAGCACATTTACGACAACATACGCCCACAAAATGTAGGTAAAAATAAATTTTTAAGCTTAAAACTTAAATCATTATATTCGTATGTGTATTGTGACTGATAATTATATAAAAATGACATTTTGCTGTCATGAAATTCTAAAGAAATTATTAACTGATGTTCATAAAATTATTACTGGTATCATCAATGCCGCAATAGTCAAAATGGAACAACAAAACTAATATAGTATTTATGAATACGAAACAATAATACGTACATTTATTATACAGATTAACATTTCCCCTGGGAGTAACCAGAAAGTGCCATAAAAGTTGTAGTGTGGTCAACAGATGACAAAATTAAAATAAGTGTTGATATTAAGTTTATAATTTACAAAATGAATGCTATCAAGAAGAACTTGTTCAATACTGAAAATAAAAGTGTTTAACCAAATACAGTTGTAATAACATTAAAATTTTGTTAATTAACCCTAAATTGTTAAGGTTCACCACAAGCGTTCACCATAAAGTTGTTAAAAACAGCTTGATAAATATATATTAAATATAAAATATATTATATATTGTATAGTTTAAAATAGATAATTATTATTATAGTTATCTCATTTCAAATAGAAGCTCATTAATCTGTTGACCAAAAGTATTCCCATTTTATGCTCAAGAATAAGTCTTTTAGCACGCTAACGCTGTTCAATAGATTTGAACTTAAAAGCATTTAGGTACTGAAACGATCGCAAAAGCTAGAAGTGCAGTTATATTTACACGTGCAAGCAATTTAAAATGTTGAGGGTAATTTTTCTATACTACCAATGACGGCAAGTTACGGAAGAATAAAATTGGGTGTACCTTCAAGGATATATAAATCATTATATTAGCTAAGAACTTAAAGATCAATTTTCGTTCGTAAATTATGGCTTGCATTTTAATGTCTTAATCGTGTCCAATTCTTATTAAAGAGATTAATAAACTTGATATATTTAAAAAAAAAATTAAGTTTATCAAAATTTTAAAATCGTTCATCTAATTCTGTTGGTTTAACCCATTTCATGCCGCGAAACATAAAAATCGTCCGAATTCGATGAAATCCAGGTTTGTAGATAACATGAAGCTATTAACTTCAAATTCGCTATCAAAATTTACCTAGCCTCACGTTGTTTTCAAGCGCGAACGTTGGCCGCAATGCAACATTATTATTATTATTATTTTTTTTTTTTTTGTAAATTTCATATGAATTTCTTTTTCATATACAAAAATACAATAAACAATAATTTCTTATGATTTTATTAATTATATTTATTAGGAAAAATTATGAAATTATTGTTCTTAAATTTAGTGGAAAAGTTCTTCTTATGGTACACCTCAAAACATTTAGAATGTAAATGTACATTACACTTTTAGCACATTCATTTTATTGGCTTTCCACAGGTTTTTAATCTGCAACCTCTAGATTTTCCATCTATCTGCTCTACGGGAATATAATCATAATCGACTCTTGTAAAAATTCTGGAGACTTTTCTATTCGTTTTGCTATTATAACACACAAACTTGTTTGTGGCATAGGTTTTTTGTTTTTTTTTTTCTATGAAACAAAGCAGTCCATGCCTTGACAACCGATGAGAATAAAACTAAAATTAAAAACGGCCAATATCTCTTTTTAAATCGGATATTTTTCTATAATTTTCAACGCCACTATCATCTTAATCAACACCATCTATGCCTTGGTTATAATTGAATAAAAACATATGAGTCTGCTGATAACTTCCGAATTTTTTTTAATATTTTTTTCTATCGTTTTACAGAGTGAAATAGCTCAATTTGGTCAAAATTAGTACAAATTGTCACTTCTCTATTATCAGCCCAACGACAAACCCATGTATCGCCAAAGTTCAGTTCATATCCTGTTTAAAAAGGTGCATTTCCAATTCTAATATTGCGGACAGTACCAGTTGCACAATTTGGTTTCCGCTAAGCAGACACATTAGTTGGTATGACGTTAAAAAGTTATCGAAAAAACCTCTGTGGTAATTTGGCCTTTTAACATTTTGTCTTAATTAATATCTGTACCTAATCCGATTTGATAATTTCGTAATTATCACTGACACCCGCATACGGTGTATAGTTATACAAATACCCATTTGAAGAGCAACGACACCACAATTTGTAACCAAATCGAATCGGTTTGTCTATTATGTACATTTAACGTGAGTGGCGTCCGATCGATAGTCGATGTTCGTCGATCGAGAAATCGGAACTCCTTATACCAAACTGCATGTGTTTTGAGTTTGCCATGAGGAATAAACAAATTATAAGCCACTCAATCTCACAGGAAGTTCAAATTTATTTATCTTGGTTAGCTTATCGTTAAGATCCAAGTTATTATTGTTATTTAAATGTATAGATCGCTTTATGTCTTTGATTTTTATTTTTTTTTTCAATTATAGATGTTGAATAGCTGCCAATATTTGCTCTTAGGTACAACAACACTGTTAAAATTTTTTGTTTTGATTTTATTTTGTTTATTTGTTGCTGTAAAAACTGCATAGTTACAATTTTAATTTTTGTACAATAAATATGCATTTAACCCATAAATTAAAAACCACTAAAAATTGTGGTGTAGAAAAATCGCGAATAGCATAAAAACTATTTTATTAACCAGATTATTATTTCTTATTTATATAAGCTAAAAGAATATACAATTACCTATCAAAATGAGTAAGTTTTGTGTTCGCAAGTGCGAACAGAGAATGGAAATGGGTCAATAATGTTTTAAATTTTGTCAATATTAGATTATGTCATATTCGAGAGGTGGGTTTTCAGGTAGGTGTATCATGGCAATTTCTTAGATATTAAATCACAGAGATTTAAACCATTCTTGCAAAATCGTACAATTAATTTAGTCAGTTTTATGATTTTTAATAGATTAAGAAAAACTATGCGGGGGATCATACATTTTAAGATTTTTAAGTCCTTTTGTAATGAGGGGACTTGTAAAAGTCCCTTTATCTGTTTTAACTCATCAAACGTATCTGATTTATAGAATATACTCTGGCAAAATATCATTTATTTCTGTTCGATCTCTATCATGTTTTCAGCAGACAGGTGGTCGGACTTAGTTAGAAAGTTCCTTTATACAATCAGAACTCAAAAAGTATAAAATAGTCTATATATTGAGTGCTTACAAATCGACTGACAACTTTGGAAAAATTCAATCTCTCATAGCTAAGGTTTCTTATCAAAGAGATTGCAGAGATTGAGATTGTTAGTAGGATGTAGCAAGCTGTTAGACATATAGGACATATAACTAATCAAGATTTAAGTGTAAACAATTTTGTCTACGTAGTAGTCCTTAATTGTATTTATTCAGTACTTCGACAAAAAACCCATATCAAAAAGAAGAACCTTAATCGTGTTTCAGAACATTATGTACTTAATTGCACTTGATTTTCCCAAAATTTCCATTTATCAAATTGTATGGTTTGTCGTTTGCAATCATACGTAGATGTAATACCAACTGGTACGAAAAATTTTTTTCCCAAAAACTTTCGATTTAATTCTGATTTAAAAATGTGTCACTAACAACGATTTGTTTACTGTGAAAAGTCTAAGTTCCCTCAACAAGAGCACATAATTTGATTTCCATAAATTGAGGCACATTATATTTACAAATTGTTAGCTTTATTACATTTAACTGTTGAGACTGATGGAGAAAACTTTTAGAAATACATATTTGTGTATGAATGTATGTACTACTACTGACTACTATTTAGCATGCAAAGCATAGAAGTGTTTGTATAGGCAAAATATTCAATGGCTTATAAAAGCGGAAGAAGGCAACATTTAAGACCATTTGACCATAAACATTGAACTGAATTCGGATTTAATTTATCGGAATAATGGAGTGAAAAGACTGCACAATACGATTGCCAAACAGTCACATACAAAATGACAACCTTTCAGTGGCATAAATACCAAGTGGTGATACAAGGTGGAAACCCAACAGTTTTCTATAGATGGAGTTTTCTGTGTCCCCATATAAACCAGATGCTTTTTTTACAGCTTAAAATTTTTCTCTTTTCAACAACTCACTCTAAATTGCTGTATGTATATATGTATGTACATATGTATTTCGTTTTATGAAATCTAAAAAACTATTTTTTCAGATGAATAGATGTGCACAGTAGGAAAACAACGAGGTTTGTGAGGAAACTAAGCAGGATTTTACTTAGGATTAGTAATAAGGACTAAATAATAATTCTTAACAAAAACGAAGACTGTTGTGAGTAACCCTGATCTTATTTTCCATAATTGACCTGGGAATTGGGAACCTTGACTATTAGGATTAGTTTTTCATATAGACCACACCTCGCATTAGTATATTCAACTCAGTACACACAAAAACACATACAAACAAACACTTACACACAATTATTAGTTGTGCGCCGTCAAGGGAAATTGTGTCAGTAAGTATCTCTATGCGTTAAAGCAACATCAGCAAACAAGAAAGGCTAAATAAAAATATATAAATAAGAAAATGGAAAATAAGAGAAAAAACATATTTAATGAAAAGAAAATACTTTTTAAAAGTTTTAATTTTCTTCTTTCTCCTAGTTTTTTTTTTGTGTGGTGCTGCTAAAGAAATGAAATTATAAAGAAAAGTTTAATGGCAAAAGCGGCAAAGAAATCTTGTAAATAAATTGTATTATAAATTGCCTTTTAAATGCATAGAGTTGGCTTATAGAAGTGTTAAATATGGCAATAGCCAAGTTCTTTTTTTCCTTAGTTTTTTTTCATGTAAAACTCACACAAGTACTTTCTATAGAAGTTTCTTTTTTTTTCCTTTTAAAGCATTAATTAATTTAAAAAGGTTGCTAATGAAAATCTTGTTGCTTCAACCTTTTTTTTTTAATTATAAAGCAAATATCTAAAATATAATATAAAAAAAAAGATTCTTTTTTTACAGTTTATTTTTGTAGTTCTACCTTGTAGTATTTCTTAATTTAAATAACTACTGAGTCAAACTGTAAAAAAGTGTGAAGAATTATAGAGCCCAAATATAAAAGTTAACTTTTATGTGGCACATTTAAAATTTATTTATAATATAAACAAGTAAGAGCACTATATTCGGCTGTGCCGAATCTTTTATACCCACCACCAATTTTATGTACATTTAAAGCACAATATTTATTATTTTGTTAATCGCTATAGAATAACCTCTTTATAATAAAATATGTATCACTTTCTTTGTAGAGGGTGGTTAAATTTGACGGACCCATGTTAAAGGTGAACCACATCTAAACTTCAACTTTTTTCTTGTATTTCATTTGACATTTCTCAATCTGAGACTAACTCAATTTGAACCGTGGAAAGATACGCAATCGAACAACGCTTTTAAATATTAAAGATTTTTATAAAAATGGGCCTTCAAATCAAAATGCATTTCGTGCACTTCGTGATTCTTTTGGTCAACATAATCGTTCGAGTTCGTCCACAATCGTGAGAATTGTAAAAAATATTTAAATGTCCGCAAAGCAGGTCTGTATGAAATGTGAAAACATCTGTGAATGCCATCTTAGTTCGTTGAATGGGAAACATTGCTGTTTTTTACGATAACGTGGCAAAAGAGCAAGCAACCTCGACTCATCATCGTGCCCAACAATTGAGCATCAACAGGGTCATTGAAAATATGGACTATCGGATCGAAGTGTGCCGCCTACGTTGGGGGGCCATTTGGTCGATATTTTGTTCCATACATAATTGAAGCATACAAATATTATCATTATAAAAATAAATGATAATAATTTCATAATAATTTTATTCAAAATCAACATAGTCCCTTAAAATTAAACCACCCATTATAACTTCGGTATGCTAGAAAAATGTTTTCGTAAATTTAATATTTCAATGAAAGTGGCCGTTAAAATACGCGTGTCAATAAAGTTACTGCTAATAAACATAACTTAGATATTTCAATATAGTCCTGTAGTATTCCAAAATCTTTATTCATAGAGAATTTACATGAATTTAAGAGGAAGAAAGTGAATTTAAGGTTAAATTTTATAGGCCACAGGGTGATTTAAAATATACATTCTCTGCATTTTTCTAAAACGGGAAATTTATTAGTAAGATTTTGATTTTTAAACTTCTATAAAATGTTATAAATGTTTTAAAAGATTTTCAAACGAAATAAGTTTTGTATAATTTTAAAATTTGTTAGCCATTAGTACATGAAAATAAATTGTTTATAATGTTTAGAGATAATTTTTTTTTACTTGGGTCAAAATTTTCCTTAATTCTCATTTTTCATAGAGCATAACTTCAGGAGAACATAAGCATAAGTTGTTAGCATGCCATCTAGTAGTTGCTAGTAGAGTCATCTATCTTATCATCTTTATCTTATATTTAGCTACAGTACAATAAATGGCGCAGTGTAAGATGAATAAATGCTAATATATATGACTAATATATTTTTATAAAAATTTAAAGAAAAAAGTGTGCGTGGCACATCTATTTTCCGTTATAACGAAGACTTTGACCAAAAAACCATGTTTGCAAAATTTCAGAATCGTACATATAGTTTTGTCAGTTTTATTACGTTTTAAATTTGAAATATACACTGTGCGGTATAAATTTTCGTACATTTTTATCTATAACTCTTTTCCTAATTCATAGATTTAAGCGATTTTCAGGGAAAAATATTCTTTTGACTCGATAAATATATATTCAAAGTTTCATGACTACGTTTATGCGTCTGGACACAATTCAAAAGTGAAAGTGGGCGTTATACTAGGCGTGTCAAAGTTGTTTTTGCTAATGAGCACAACTTAGGTGTTTCAATATAGTCCTTTATTATTCCAAAATCTTTATTAATAGAGAAATTATATGAATTTTAGGTAAAACGTTATATGGGAGGTGGGCGTAAAAGTGGGCGTGGCACATTGATTTTTCGTTACAAAAAAGCCGCTTGCATAAATGCAAAGTGTGCAAAATTTCAGAGTCGTACATCCAATTTTGTTGCTTTTATGACGTTTTTGTTTTTAAATATACCGAAAAATACACTGTGCGGTATAAATTTTCGTACATTTTGATCGATAACTCCTCTCCTAATGCATAGATTTAGATAATTTTCGAAGAAAAATATTGTTTTTACTCAGGAAATATATATTCGAAGTTTCATGAGTCTACGTTAATGCGTTTGGACATAATTCCATTTTATTCGACGTTCGAAGGACACGGTTTTTTCGACCTACTCTTGCTTTACGAGCTATAACTCTCTTCCTAATATTCCGATTTAGCCCAAACAAACCTTGTCTATAAGAAAGATTCTGGCAAAATTTGAGCTCCCTAGCTTTTTCGGTGCGACCTCTATCGTGCTTTCAACAGACGGACAGACGGACAGACGGACGGGCATAGCTAGATCGTCATCAAATCAAACCCTGATTCAGAATATATATACTTTATGGGGTCTAAAATGGATATTTCGATGTGTTACAAACGGAATGACAAAATGAATATACCCCCACCATTTTTTTGGTGGCGGGTATAAATAATAATAATTATAATATAATTATAAGGAAGCAACTATGAAACCTTTAATGGGAGGATTTCCGAAAAAGTGGATAAATTCAAAAATTTTAATTATTTATGAATTTGAAAAATATTTTAATATGTTTTAGAATTTTTATATTACGCGGGTTTTCCGACTCACTCGTTACTGATAGAGAAAATAAAATAAATAAAGCGGTTTAATTGATTTTACATAAATGACTTCTCAAACCTATGCTAATGGGTTAAATGCAAATGTGAGCTCATATATATTTTTAATTATCTTATTAGAATATGGCGATAACTTATTAAACCTTTATTGCCAAAGTAATGCGCAATATTTCCCAGCGTTGTTCAAGCGTATACACAATTATATTCGTTCAGCGGAAGGATAAAACAAATTATCTGTCAAATAAGGCATGAGCTAAGTGTTACCATTCACGTAATAAGCACTAGTTGAAAAAACAAAACGTAAATTGGTGGACCCTTTATTAGTAAACTTAAAATCTAATATGCAAATTTCCTTCAAATTTTCTTTTTATATATTTTTTTAAATGATATTGATATCAATTAAAAATCTTTTGAATACCTTATTATGTGATTACCTTAGCAACCGAATATGTAAAATTTTTTCAGTTTTGAAATATTAAGTCATATTGCTTAATATTAAAAATATTTTTAATTGAGATGGACTAATTCTGACATTTTAAATTAAGCAACAAAGTGATTTTTTTATACCCGCCACCAAAAAAATGGTGGGGGTATATTCATTTTGTCATTCCGTTTGTAACACATCGAAATATCCATTTTAGACCCCATAAAGTATATATATTCTGAATCAGGGTTTGATTTGATGACGATCTAGCTATGTCCGTCCGTCTGTCCGTCTGTCCGTCTGTCCGTCTGTCCGTCTGTCCGTCTGTCCGTCTGTCCGTCTGTTGAAAGCACGATAGAGGTCGCACCGAAAAAGCTAGGAGGCTCAAATTTTGCCAGAATCTTTCTTATAGACAAGGTTTGTTTGGTATTGAAAATGGGCTATATCGGAATATTAGGAAGTGAGTTATAGCTCGGAATGCAAGAGTAGGTCGAAAAAACCGTGTCCTACGAACATCGAATAAAAAGGTATTGTGTCCAAACGGATTAACGTAGAGTCATGGAACTTCGAATATATATTTCTCGAGTCAAAACAATATTTCTCACCAAAAATTACCTAAATCTAGTCATTAGAAAAGGAGTTATCGATCAAAATGTACGAAAATTTATACCGCACAGTGTATTTTTCGGTATATTTAAAAACAAAAACGTCATAAAAGCAACAAAATTGGATGTACGACTCTGAAATTTTGCACACTTTGCTTTTTGGTGAGAGGCTTTTTTTTAACAGAAAATCAATGTGCCACGCCCACTTTTACGCCCACCTCCTATATAACGTTTTACCTAAAATTCATATAATTTCTATATTAATAAAGATTTTGGAATAATACAGGGCTATATTGAAACATCTAAAATGTACTCATTCGCAGAAATAACTTTGACACGCCTACTATAACGCCCACTTTTCACGTTATATACCGTTAATGAAATTTAAAAGCTCATAAAACCGCCGAAATTAGAGGTATGATGATCAAATTTGCTACGTATATCCCCCTAGGCAATGTCATTATTGTGCCGAAAAATTAAGATGCCACGCCCACTTTTACGCCCACCTCCCATATAACGTTTTACCTAAAATTCATATAATTTCTCTATTAAAAAAGATTTTGGAATAATAAAAGGCTATATTGAAACATCTAAAATGTACACATTCGAAAAAATAACTTTGACACGCCTACTATAACGCCCACTTTTCACGTTATCTACCGTTAATGAAATATCAAAGCTCATAAAACCGCCAAAATTTGATGTATGATGATCAAATTTGCTACGTATATCCCCCTAGGCAGTGTCATTATTGTACAAAAAAATTAAGGTGCCACGCCCACTTTTACGCCCACCTCCCATATAACGCTTTACCTAAAATTCATATAATTTCTCTATTAATAAAGATTTTGGAATAATAAAAGGCTATATTGAAACATCTAAAATGTACTCATGCGTAAAAATAACTTTGACATGCCTACTATAACGCCCACTTTTCACGTTATCTACCGTTAATGAAATGTTAAAGCTCATAAAACCGACAAAATTAGAGGTATGATGAGGAAATTTACTACATATATCCTTCTAGTCAATGTAGTTGTTGTGCCAAAAAGTTTAGGTGACACGCCCACTATAACGCCTACCTCCCATATAACGGGTTTTCTTAAATTCATGTAATTTCTCTATTGACAAAGTTTTTGGGAAAATAAAGGACTATATTGAAATATCTTAGTTGTATTTATTAGCAGAAACTTTATTGACACGCCTATTTTAACGCCCACTTTCATTGAAAAACTACATTTACAAAAGCATTTTAGTAGCATATCGAAGTTATAAAGGGTGGTTAAATTTTAAGGACCGATGTTGCATTTATATCAAACACAAATTATTTAAGAAATTACTATCATTTCTTTTTATAATGATAATATTTGTATGGTTCAGTTATGTATTTGACAAAATATCGGCCAAATGGCCCCTCCATTTTTGGTGCCACTCCTCTATCTGATGGTCCAAATTTTCAATGACAATGTTGATGCTCAATTGTTGGGCACGATGATGAGTCGAGGTTGACTGCTCTTTTGCCACACTATCGCAAAAAACAGCAATGGTTCCCATTCAACGAACTAAGAAGGCATTCACAGATTTTCTAACATTTTATACAGACCTGTTTTGCAGAAATTTAAATATTTTTTAAAATTTTCCCGATTGTGGATGAATTTGAATGATTACGTTGATCAAAAGAATTACGAAGTGCACAAAATGCATTTTGATTTGAACGCCCATTTTCATAAAAAACCTAAATAACTTTAAAGCGTTGCTCATTTGCGTATCTTTCCACGGATCAAGTTGAGTAAGTTTGAGATTGAGAAATGTAAAATGAAATGCAGAAAACTAATTTAAAGACTAGCTGTAGTTCACCTTCAACATGGGCCCTTAAAATTTAACCACCCTCTACAAAGAAAGTGATACATATTTTATTATAAAAAGATTATTCCATAATGAGTAACAAAATAATAAATATTGTGCTTTAAATGTACACAAAATTGGTGGTGGGTATAAAAGATTCGGCACAGCCGAATATAGTGCTCTTACTTGTTTTTTATCAAATTACGTTCAGCACTAAATTTGCCGACAAACGGTTGTTTGTTTTTATCTTTTAAGAAATAAAAAAGCACATTCGTCGTTTTTTAAACATATTTGAAACCTAATTTTTTTCAGTTTACAAGAACTTAGGGTTATCTGTTTTCAACCAAAATCTTCTTAGGTAGGTGCATTACAAAACTTGTGTTCACTGAGGATCGCCTGTGTTGGCAGCTTGTTTGTTGTTGTTTCACATGCATACGTTTTACGTGATCGTTACACATTTTTCATTTTTCATTTTTATTTTCGTTAGAATTTAGTTTTTATGGGATATTTTTCTGAAATTTTTAGCTAGAAATTTAAATTTCAAAATTTAATCGGTAGCCGTAGTTTCATCTAGAACGGTTTTTTGGCTGTATTAATTAAGCCATGAATGTGATAGTAGGAACCATGTAAGATTAGGTACCGCTAAACTATAACATAGCAGGGGTATAATCTAATATTGTTAAGCTTGTCTACTGTGTTCAAAAATACCAGTCCATGGACAATTTAGAATATGCTCTTGGAATTATAATCGCTCTTTGAGTTAAACAAATAACTTATGTCTATCTGTCCTTATCAAGTATGCAAAGAGTAGCAAAGAGTAATAAATTAAAAATCGTCATATATGTCTGACATGCCAACACAACGAAATGTTATGATTTCCTTATGTTCACAATTTCACCAGATAAAATAAAAAAAAAAATTCATATTATGGATATCCCAAAAGAAACGAATATTTTACTGATTTTTATTGAAATGCAAATGCACAAATTATAAAAGAACTTTTCATGAATTCTTATATGTAGTTTTCTTCAATCTCTATCAAAAATTTTTTTTTTCTTTCATAGCCTAATTCCATTACAATTTACTTAAAGATCATTGAACACTGTTCGTAAACAGATATACATATATACATAAAAATCTACAAGGATATGCGTAGTATGTATTACAAAAAATAAGCCATTAAGTTTGCCATTTTTTTGCTCTTTACATTTTATTAGTTTTTGTTTTTTTTTTAAATTAACCACTGATAGAATTTTGATTTGGTTTGGGTTGCTTCAATAGCTTTTAGCTGTTCAGTTCATTACATTATATGTGCACATTTTCTTATAATAAATCTTTTGGGATATTATATTATATTTAAGATTTATCATTTTGCAAAATATGTTCTTAAAAGGTCACAATGGTTTCCAAAGTGAAACAAAAATATTTTTTTAAAAGTATAAAAATATCTAGATAAAGGTTTTCATAAATAAATTGTGAATATAGAAGTTAGTTTTGTTGTTTTAAATTAGCATTAAATTTGTGCAAAACTGATGCCTTGATAATATTTATGTGTATCTTGTCTAAAATTTGGTAAAACAAATCTTGAATAGGATCACGTTATTGAAATATATTATGTTATAATTTTTAATATTTAAAGTAGCTGCAAATTATTTCAGATAATTTATATCTATGCAATTTAAATGAAATATTCCAGGCACGTTTCTCCAAAAACATAAGGATTTTCGTAGCTAATTTTGATTAATAGAAAGGTCAATAAACGCACTTAGTTAATCTATTGAGTTATTTACATATTTATCATGTAATCAAATTAATAATTTTTCAAATAAGGTAATCTTAACATTCAGTATATTAAGAATTTGCTTAAAAATAATATTTTGTAACTGAAGTCAAGAAAATTTAGGAGGTCAACTTAGACGTAAAAAAACAAGTTAGAGTGCTATATTCGGCCGTGCCGAATTTTGTATACCCATACAACGTGCAGTCATGCAATAACAATAGTTTGTATCACCATTCATCTCATATGAAATACATACGTACATACATACATATAAAAACATACATACATACATCCCATTGTAAAATTATAAATTGAGTTTACGTATGTGTTTAAAAAAAATAAAAAAAAAAAAAAAATTTATAATATCAATAAAATATATAAAATAAAAAATAAAAAAAATTAAAAAATAAAAAAAAATTTTTTTTTGGCTCAGCTGGGATTCGATCCCGCTTTTTCTCTAACCAGTATACCACGTTTGTATGTATGTGTGTTGTTGTTGTATGTTGTTTTTGTGTTAAAAAAAACGAGGTGGCCGTGGTTTTTTGCTCCTATCTCTGTTGTTTATGTACCGATATTTCTGATTTTCAATACCAATATCTATCTACTCCCGACTATTTCTGATATCTTAATACCTCACCCGTGTCCAGGCGATGTCATGTGGCTTCAAAAAGTTGATTTCAACATACACACGGACAGACGGTCAGACGGACAGACTGACAGAGTTTACTCGACTCCTCTATTCATAAGCTTTCAGAAAATATATACTTTATGGGGTCGGAAATGAAAATTGTAGAAATTACAAACGGAATGACAATGCTATATATACCCATGTGCACCACAGGGAGGGAATAAAAATAGACATAAATATTTAATATTCTTACCATTTTTCGTTTAATATTTATCCATATTTTTTAATGTATTCTGCACTACAAAGTTATCTACAAACTGTCAATGTATAAAAAGGACCTAGTTGTACTTACAAGGAGTATACACAATTAAACACTGTTGCACTAATAAAGGAGTGAGAGAATATAAAATCGTTTAATTGTCTAAAAACATCATTTAATATTTTTATCCAATAAACTGCAAATCTTAAGTTATGTATTTATAAAAAAACTGGAAAAGATTTATGTATTTTTAAACAACTTGAATAACTTTAAATAAATTAAAAACTTTTTGGCATCTCAAAAAACTGGCAAAAAAGGGAAATCTTGACAAATGGCAACGCTGGAAGGGCATACCAAGCATGACTACGACATAATAATGATGTTTATATTATATTTTTTGTAACTATGGTTTGTTATCTAAAACAATTTATAGTTATTTTTATTTATTTTTCACGTAAACTTCGATATATCTATTTTTTCACAATAGTACATACATGTGATTTACAAAACTTATACAACAAAAATAGTACGATGTCATAACACAACATTTATATTTAAACGTTTAAGCTCATAAATTAACAATAATATTAGGTAAAACAACAGTGTACAATTAAGCTATAAAATTATTTGGTTATAAGTACCCAAATTTCACAACTAAAGCAATAAATCTTGCAACATGGAGATCCCGAGTAATAAAAGAATAAAGTTTGCACCTCTAGGATAGCTTTTGATATATTTATCATTCCTAGCATGCACTGCGGTCAAAAAATTCTATTATACTGTAATTGAAAGTATGACTATACCCTTTTTGCTTAGTTTTTTTTGTATCACACACAAAGAACATTCCTTGCAAAAACTACTTGTACCAACAATGTTGATTCAATATGTTTTATTTCACACATGTGTTAGTAGCAATTTTGAATGCTTATAACTCAGAAAACTATGAATCAATATTAATAAGATCAAAATAGTGCACGTCTGGAAAATTCCTCTCAAATAGTGTATGCAAAAATCAGTTGTAAAATAAAAGCGTAAAATGAGTAACAAAAAAATAGCTTGTGTTTTAATATATCAGATTTTATTATTATTAAAAAAAAAAATGTAGAAAAGAAAGCATCGAAATACATTTTTGTTGGTATATTTGCCTTAAATTTTCCAATGACAAATTAAAATCTTTCGGGTTTCATACTTGTATCAAATGAAAATAGTTTACTAAAGTCGATGAGAATAGGATCCCATAAAAATATAGGATACAATTTATTTAACCCGGTCAATGCTGGTATCAAATGAAGTGCTAAAATTCCAAATCTTAAAAATATTCCAAACAAGATTGAGGATTATATATTTATTCGATTAATTCAATATGAGCATTAAAATTAAATGAACTTTTTTTTTATTAAAATGGTAAATAAATGCCATATTTACATAATGTACTGTTATTAATGTTCATGTTTACATATTTTGATTGAAGATAAATGTAAATATTATACAGGCGTATGCGTTATATTTTAGTTATTTTTATGTTGCTTATACGCAATAATACTTCATATTTCAAGCAATTATTGTCAGTCGAGCCCTTGAATATATTATTATTGCAAAAACCTTAGGCTTTAACAATATTTTTCATAAGGCAACCATTGTATTACAAAAATAACATTTTTAATAATTTGTTATTAAATAATGCTTGGTTTTCAATACATGCTTTACGCATACAATTTATTATATTAAATATAAACATTCAATTGTATAAGAGGGTATAAAAATATCAATATTAAGTCTGTTGAAGGAAATTTCAATGAGAAATGAAAATAATTTGACGTACTCATTGATGTACATGTTATTTAAGAGACTTTAATTATGTGGTTTAAAGCTTTTGTAAAAAGCGATGTTGATTTATTCAATTCAACTTAAGTAAAAAAATAAAATTAACTCCATACATATTATTCAATTCTTTAAAGTTAATGTATATTTAAAGTAATACCATATTGAATTATTAAAAAAGAAGAAAACAAGTATGCATAAGAAGATCAATTGGAAAGTATGCGGTATTTATAATGCGTACTTTCATTTAAATTTTTACATGCTTAAACATCAAGTGGTATACAGACAGGAGTTATTAAGAGAACAAAAGAAGAAACCGCATATACTATTCATAAGACTACTAAACATTAAAAGAAGTATAAATAAAGAACTCACAATGAAAAATATTACGCACTTTAAAAAGAAATCAAGGGGGCTTTCAAAGGATCAATGAAACCATTATTATTGAGTCAGAAATACACTAATGTTGTAAATATTGATGATATTCTAAGAAATAGATACAGAAACCGGTTTCGCATGGCTTAAGTTTTTTAATTTGGAATACATTTAAAAATATAGTCTCATATATCAGTAAAACGGGTCGTACAGTCTTTAGGTGATTCTTCTAGTAAATTTAAATGCAATTTTTTTTTTCATTTTATAACTAACAGATTGATCAGATAAAATAAATACACATGCAGACTTTAAATGTGAAAAATCAAAAGCTGGTTTTGTTATGAGGTATGTGAAAAAAGTAACTTATGATTCTGGCAAAGTGTACACCCATAAGAAAGAGATAGATTTCTTTTGTTTAGGAAAATAATATCTTGGAATAAATTGCTGCCAGATTTGATGAGTATAATTTATTGAAGCAATATCTTTTTGTACTATTTTCTAATAATACAATTAATTTTTTTTTTTATATTCATAATAAATATTTCGCTGGGTAGGTTGCTCAAAGTAAATATACAAGTTATGTAAATAAAAAAAAACAAATTCAATTCAACTTTCAAATTGAAAAACTATTTTAAAGGAAAGACGTGAATAAATATTTTATCAATATAAAAAATTTTTGAAAATATTATACCAACACAAAATAATATTTTCCACACATATAAATCACCATTTTGACAGGGAAACATTTGGAAGGAAAACATTTTGTTTGGCAGAGAGGGACGGGTGGGGAAGAGAATATAAAATTTGTTTCCCGTTCTCGGAGGTATGCTTTGTGCTTTCATTCTTATTGTTTATATTTGCTATACTTTTTGACATTTTTTTTATTTATTTTTGGTGTGCTTTGTTCTCCATGTTTTATATTTGACTTTGTTTGAATAAAAATAAAAAAATAAATAATAATAACTGCAATTAGACAAATGTCAAAAAAACAAATATAAACTGGAATGTTTCCGACAACAATGTTTCCCTGTATGACCGCGAAGGAAAATACAAAAGAGAATTCTAGATGTTTCCCTTCAAATGTTTCCCTGTGTAAACGGGGACTTACAAACTAATATACTACAAAGCTAACACTCTTGGAGTATCGTTCTCAGATCTTATTGACTAAACGTCTATCATTTTTGGGCAACATTTGCAATCTCTGTTTTATAACTAATTTATTGCGTATATTTTACTTTAACAATCTGCAATATTTCTAACATATTTCTGCATCTGTAATTATATTCTTTGTTTAAACTTAATGTATTTTTGAAATCAGGATAATGATAAAAATTAGCGCAACGTAATGCTGTTTTTTGTGTCTTTGTTGTGTTCCTGTATTTCTGATCAGTTCTATATTCAGAAACCCTAGTTTTAAGTTTATTTTCTGTTGTTCCTACACAATAGTTAGACATTTAAGATTTTTCTATTTTATCTTTTGTTTTACTAAGCACTCTACTCTAACGTGTTTTGTAAGCCATTATATATTTTTTATTGCCGTAATTGTTTGAGTTTTTCAATCTTTGAGATAAAAAAGTAATATGAAGTAGTGATTTATAAATTTCAGATTCAGTTGCCGATTTTTTGTTAAAAATATTTCTATTCTTATATTGGTTTATTATTTGTCGAGATCTACCAGGAATTGTTTAATTTTTTTTCTTGACAAATAATACATAGGATTTTAATAGTCCCGATAAACTAGTCAGTAGTGTGCTGGCCAGCCAGTTTGGGGGTTGCAGGTTCGATTCCCGCCAGAGACTCTGGACTGGTCTGCTTCTCTTTTCCCTCTATTCTAACAATTACTATTCTTATTTTATTATTTTCTCTATTTCTATATTAAGGCTTCACAATGGACCATAATGGAATTCGAGTGAGTGTGTGGGGGTAACTTTGCACTAGTTTTACCTACCTACCTACCAGCCGCCATAACATTTTCTCAGCAAATGTGTTTTTAGTTTACAATAAATTAGTTTTTTTTTTAAATATCGTTTACTTAAAGGCAAATGTGGCATGTAAATATTTTTAATTTAGCCAATATATTTAAAATTATTATAAAATACATCAAAAGTACTCCCTCCTTATCGAAAAAAATCTTAAAGTCGAAACGCTTTATTCTCTTATATACATAAAGCATTTGCACATAAAAAGTTATTTCTTTGTATTTGATATAACACACCAAATTTTCCGGTATGTGCAATGTTACCTAAATAAAGTCGTTCTGAAATTATGCTCTAATATAAGATCTTCGCCTGTGTCTTGTATATGTATGTAGAAAAAACATTTTACTTAAATGGGCGATGCCACGAATAGATTCTATAAATTTTTGTTCATACCAACCGTATCAAGCTAATTGTAAATACTACAAAAATATTCAACAACATCTGTTGAGTTATTCTTAAATTATGATCTAACGGACATGTAGAATTTATACAAAAAATTTAGTTTCAACTTTTTTTTCCTCTGTAAACGCTGTTTTGGTAACTACGAGTATTACAAAAACCAGATCTCCCAATACGAGGAACCGTTTTTAAAGGATGCATTTACAAATATGCGACCCACTTTTAAAGTTTTTTTTGTACAAAGCTTATCTTGCTAACAAAGAATATAAAAGAAAATAATTAGCGAAAGAAACTAATAAAATTTTCATACATTCGGCATTAGATTTTCATATATCTGTTGCACTAAGAAAACCCTGCTTTTGTTTGGGGGCAAATTACGGCATTCAAACGTGATCGAAATTTTAAAATTCTTATAAGAATCTCTATGCCGTAATTTGCCCCCTGGTTCTATACATTCCTATGAAAACTCTTTTAATTTGTTGATTCGATTTTACAGTAAGATTTTTTACTTATTAAGCTTGTGATCAGTTTTTTTAAAAATATAATTTTATTTTATTCCGATATTTCGCTACCACATTGCAAAGCTTATTTAGGAATTCTTATATTGCATATTATTGTAATTGATTAAAATTTCCCTAAAGAATTTTGGCAATATGATAAGTGATATATCGAAAAACATAAAATGGCATCTATAAGAAAAACTGACCTCAAGCTTGAAAAATAAAACAACTAATTGATAAAAAGAAGATCGAAGATATAAACATAATAGTTGATTCTGATAAATTGATTTTCTATAAAATAAAGACTTTTATATGAATTACGAGGATCGTACTGGCTTAAGTATATTCAGTAAATTTAAAACTTAGCATAATTGATATTATTCGCTGAAATAAATATAGGCATTCGGTTTTAGCGTTATAACTTCCTAAAAAAAGAACTCCAAAATACTAAATTTACCTAAGAATAGTTTAAATTTCTGGAGAAGCATAGTTGTAACTATCTTTATTTAAGCTCATGTCGACTAAAGCTCCTTGTCACAGATATATAGAAGAATATGTAAATATTTAAAATAATCTGTTTTGTATTTTAATTTTTATGAACTTTTTTCAATTTGTATTATATTTTAAATTTTTAAATTATAGGCTATAAGTTCAATGTGATAACGACAAGAATATTTAAGGAAAAATTAGTCATCCGATACTAGCTGAGTGGAATGCATTTTCGAAACCAGCTACGGTTTCATCATCAGCACTCTTTTTGATCAGAACTACAGGTGTTGTATGTAAATATCAACTATTTAACTCAGTAATGTATTGAAAACTGAAATAAAGAATTATTTGTTCTTATTGATTTCATGTTATATCAAATACATATCATTGAGTTAGTACGAAATTTACCAACATCTGTTTTTCCTGTATTCTTTTTTGCACGTCATTACCACAGTTTTAATGTTTGCCTTTAGCTTAAGATGTCGCTAAAGCAATTTTTTTGCAATTATGCAGTTGTATTATATATGTCACATGCTTTAAACAAGATGGTATTAGTTTTAACAATGTTCATTTTACACCAAGCCAATGTGTTTTTTTTTGCTGTATTTCAATTTTTATGAACTTTTTTCAATTTGTATTATATTTTAAATTTTTAAATTATAGGCTATAAGTTCAATGTGATAACGACAAGAATATTTAAGGAAAAATTAGTCATCCGATACTAGCTGAGTGGAATGCATCTGTTTTATTTAACTTACCTATTTCTTTCCTTTAAAGGGTCCGCCAAATAACTTTTTTGTTTTTGAAATTGCTATAAATGTAGCTTCGGCTGTGTGGCATGTAGTGCCATCCTGTTAAAACCAAATGTTGCCGATATCCTCCTCTTAAACTTTTGTGAAGAAAAATTTGTTCAACATGACTCGATAACGATCGCCATTGACTACGGCTACTCCTTGCTCATTTTCGAAGAAAAATGGCCCAATTATGCCTCTGGACCAAAATCCGCACCAAAAAGTGACTCGTTGTTCAAGCGTATACACAACCATATTCGTTCAGCTGAAGGATAAAACTAACTGTCTGTCAAATAAGACATGAGCTAAGTGTTACAATTCACGAAATAAGCACCAGTTGGAAAAAACGTTAGATGGCGAACCCTTTATTAAATAATTTCTAGAAATTAAACCATATTTGAGAAATATTTACAAATTCATTATTACCGCAAATAAAACCCTTAAGAAATTTTTAACACAAATTATTAAATTTTTACAACTGAAAAAAAAAGAAAGCAAAAACAATAACCCGTTTCTAATTAAAAACTCTTGAAGAAACCATCTATTTTTCATGTTTTATTATGCATTTTAGCCAGCAATAACAACAAAAGCAAAAACTCTGGGAATACATAAAAATTAAAATGATTGATTTTTATGATCTTAAGCTATAAAGTATATTAATATCAATCATTACAAATACAAAACCAATCATCTGTACATACATACGTTTTTGTTTATACAAGAAATAAAATTTGATTAACAAAAGAAAAGTCGATAGGAAAGAGTACAAAAATTGTTTCATGCATTTACCGCAATCATATCAAAACAATATTAAATTCTTTGTGCTGCTCATAACTAGCGTAAATACTTTTTCATTCCATTTGTATAACATAAAGATATTGTTCTGGTTTCAGTATATCACACATAGGAATAAGATAAGAGATGAACGTGTGAATGTATTAGATAATCAGCAACTCTTTCTGTAATTTTTTTACAAAAAAACTTTTCACTTAATAGTGTTTCAGAATGGGTGTTTAACCGTAAACTATTTACATACGTATCAGATAAAACCCTTCACCGTCATGTACATAAGTAGGTACAATAACTACGCCGTAGCATATCCTAGATGTTACATACATATAAAACAATACACCGTTTTTCTTTGTTACTTCCGAAACCACCTTTAATTTGAAATTTTATTGTAATCAGCTTTATTCTAATAGTCCAGCCCTTCATTTGACGCCCTTAAATTGAATTTTACACTTTTTTTATTATTTGCTGTATTGCAGTGATCAGGTTCCTTTGACACCTTTGAGTGGGTTGAATGGGTAAATTTTAAATACTGTATTCGACCCATATAAAAATATTTTGTATGCCATTTTGTTGTATCGACCATCGTAGATTTTAAATATTTTTTCAGTGTCTTATATTCCTCTAGATTATACCCTTAATTTGATATTCATATTAACAAGTTAGATATGTCTAGAAGCTGAAATTACATTGTTTTTTTTTTTTTTTTGAAATTTTAGAGAAAAAAAAATGTAAGCTGTTGCCAATGTCTCTCTTTTGGTGTGAACAAAAATTATCCAAAAACTTTGGAAACTAGAAATAGATTAAAAACTATATTTTTTGCTTATAACTTTGTATATAATTGACCGACTTGTCAAACATTTTTGTCAAATATCTCTTAAGTCAGATCATATCTATAAATAGTAATGTATGTGTCAATAATTTACATTATAGTGAATTTTTTTTTATTTTTGTGATAAAAATATGGGGAAACAGAGGCAGTCTTGTTTGTTTGCTCATATCTCAAATAGTAATAGGGCGATTGTGCCTGATTTCATTAGATATTTATTCCTGGATATTTTCAATAGACAAATACTGTACGCTGATCGGTGAAACCTGAGGGGTCGTCCAAAAGTTTATTTTAATCATCACTCGGGCAGACAGACAAAGCTCAATCGAATACCCTAGTCATAAGCTTTTAGCAAATTGTAGAAGCTACAAACGAAACGACGAAGCTATATACCCTGGACATCATAGGTGGAGGGTATAAAATTTACAAATAGACAGTTAAGATAATCCGATGTTAATCTATTTGTATGATTTTTCTGTTTCTTAGTATAATGTTGTCGTAAAATAAATTCTTCAAGCCCTATTGAAAAATTATATTTCATAATTCCATATACATATTATCCATACGAACCTTATTTTTCAAGCAACTAACCAGACCCATTTATACCAAATTTCAAATGCTTAATTCTGCTTTATTTGCTTTTCTGGTCTTCCTTCCCAGCTGCATTGATTTATTTATTTATTTTTGTTTGCCATGCCAAGTTTATATAGGGAAACGCTTCAACGATTTTATGTGAAGGGCTTTTGTGTGTCTAACTAACAACATACAGCCACTATTAGTAAAAACAACAGCAAATTTCTTGGTAACATTGATTACTTCTATGGATATCCTTTGTAGCTAGTCTGTTGGTTGGCTGCTTGTTACATTTTCTTTCTTTGTTTTTGCAAGCAGTTTTGTGCTTTAGTTGTTTTTGGTCTTTGAAATGTCCGTTATTTCTTTTGCTGCTAAATTGCTGGAAGCAACGAAATAGCATGAATTATGCATTTAGCTTCGCTTTGCCATTAATCTTAATTTAATTGAAAATAACGTAGAAGGAAATGAACCAGCTCGTGCTTAAACCCGTTTTGCCATAAGTTCCATGAAGACATGTACACACACTACTTACATGTTTGGATACCCTATAGGATAATAGAAGAAATAAAATAAGCTATTATGACATCTGGTTTATTTAAAATGTTTTAAAACTAAATAAAGCAAAACATAATGAGATGCATTTCGATCAGTACTGTTTGTTCAAATAGCTTGAGAAATTTATGACCTTAATTTCATTAGATTTAAACTTCTTTTTGCATTTTGTATTAGAAAGAAAAAATATAATTAGATAAATATTTACTCAAAAAAAAAAAGAGCTGATAGAATAGCAAACATTGTAGACAATTCCTTGTGCATCTTATCTCAAACAAATTTTGATTTTAAATTAAAAATATTTAGAGAAAAATGCAGAAATGTTGGTAACCACAAATCGACCATTATTGAAAAATGTTTAAAATTTCATTAAGTTTTTTTTAATTTTTTTATTCTGTGTGATAAGAAAAATATTAAAACCTTAAATTAGCCACTCAAACGAA
The DNA here is from genome assembly GCA_941918925.1 of Phyto melanocephala. NCBI lineage: Eukaryota > Metazoa > Arthropoda > Insecta > Diptera > Rhinophoridae > Phyto > Phyto melanocephala. Next base: position 103,684,177 of record OW799235.1, on the reverse strand, counting down.
ACTAACAATCCAAAGCAAAAATATATACGATGAACAAATTGCTGTATAAATATCATGTGCTCGATTATGTGCGTGATAGGAAAATGCAGTTTTCACATTGAAAAATTATTTCAAAATTATACAGAGTAATGATTTATAGTACAACTTGCAGCCTGTATAAAAAAAAAAAACTACTTTTATCACTATTCAGTACTATACAATAACAACGCCACTACGTCTGTCCGTACCCTCATACACCTTTGAGCGTTCATTAAAAAACAAATTCGTATTTGTGTGCGTATAACTAATTACTTTAACAATTTTATATATTTTTTACATTCATATTGCATTTTACAAAACCATAGCTGATTAAAATAATTGATAGTTTTTGTGTAATTATAACAAGTTGTTCAATGGTTGTATTTCCACAAGAACGTAAATTTGTGTACAAGTTCGTAAGCAATAATATTTGCCCTATTCACAGCCTAATCTATCGTGGGGGTTGTACTTTATAAAAAATTTGTTTCAACATATCAGAAAAGAAAACAGGAGGATTTATTTGTCCATCCCTGATATATTTTTACGACGTTATATTAACATAGATAAAAATATATACAAGTGTTGTAAAATCCAAGGACCGTCAACTCTTACGATAGGCTGTGAACTGAACAAATAAATTTAAACAATTTGTCAATTAATTAATTTTCTCAGAGAGTAGAAAATGATTTATGAGTATCCACCCCCAAAAGTACACATAATGACATATAAATATTTTAAGCACGTGTAAATGTCAGAACATTTATTTAAATGGAGTACATGCAATAGAATCAAATAAAAATATGATTTATTTGAAATGAGAAAAAACTCATAAATTAGTATTTATTTTGTTGCACTGACGTGCCAGCTACTGGTATGACAAATTAAAGAAATTAATTGAATATAGTAATGAGTCATTAGGAATACTGTAATTTTTAAATATAGACAATATATAATAAGGTATATTTATTTTTTAATTCTTAAATATCTTAATAATCTTTTTTTATAAAAAAATTTTATTTTCTTAAATTAAATTGTATTTACTAGGCGAAAAATGTTTATAAGATGGAGAGCTTAATGACTCATTTTAAATGTCGAAATTCATCACAAATAAATGATAATGAAATTACATATGACTGCAGAAGTCAGGCAACAAAAACTTATTAGGTTAGATTTGTTAGAACAGTAGTTTGCATCCATTGTGTTGATTGCTAGGTGATACCTGTGAGAGATAACGAGAAAAAAATATGCGTACAAAAATGAATAGAAAGCAATAAAAAGGAAAAAGAAGTTGATATTTGATTCATTAACATCTTCGAGGAAAGATGTGCACTAAATTTTCAATCCTATACTATTTCAGGAAACCATCAAAATCTTTCATCCGTTTCGTTTGATGGCCGGTATATGAAGATGCATATTTATAGGAAGTTTGTAAGCTAACAAACCAAACAAAATAGGACCCCCCCCCCCCCCTCACTAAGTAATGCGCTCTGTTAGCAAGGTCATCACCTGCGCAGTTGCCATCACTGGATCAATGTCCCCGTGTCCATGTAAGGGTGATGTAAGGATGCATTGCCGTCCAATTCAAAGATATTTCTGAGCAAATATACGTCAATTAAGGATCCGACGTCTACTTTATCTTTTTGTTCTTATGGAATACCAAAAAACAAACAGCGTGCCGTCCATGTTGTTGCAGATCTCTCAGCCTTAAGTATACTCAATTCATTTGGCAGTATAACATATGTCCAAAAGGTATATTTATCAAGGTAGGTTTAACCAAGGAAGTATCTTTCTTTTGTTCTTGTCTCCGGGATGACGAAGAGGAATTTCTGCGGATGAAATCGACTACAGTAGGGAAGGAGAGTTAGGACGGAAACCATGTTTTCAATAATGCTGGCATAGACCAATTTCATGTACTGTCATCCTTCCGCAGCATCAAGTCTTACTGCTGTGTTCATCAACTTCTTTCTAAAAATGAATTCAACTAAGCTATTGCAATATAGAGTCCATTAACTGTGGTTTCAAAATGTTTTTCCAAAGGGAAAAAAAAAAAATTTTCAAACAGCCTTAAAAAAGTCACCATTATTTTTGTGAACCCTTTGATCTATAACTAATAATAATTTACAGATTAAAAAAATATTTGGAGAAACATATTTGGTTTTCACTAAGAAAATTTAATCATTCTAGGTCATTGCGTTTAGAAGTTATTAAATTTTATTCAATGTCAAAAAAAAAATTTTTTATAACAAACTTCTGATTTCAAAATAAACAATTTTTAATTCCACATATTTTGGCAGTTTCCTTTTTTCTGTACATGGTTTGTCGTTCCCTAAACGGAAGATTCAGTGGATGGACGGACAGCCGGATTGTAGGACAGACGTACAAAAAAACGGATGCTAGATCGTCTTAAAATGAAACCAGGATTACGAAAATATATATCTTATGAAATCCAAAATTACTATACATATAATGTGTTACGAACGGAATGACCTGACAAAAACATTATTATGTCTGTCTATATTAAAAATTTTATAAAGAAATTATTTAACATTTTTTTATTAAAATAAAATAGAAAATTTTCTAAGAATCTTTTATAAAAAAAACTAGGAAATTTATTAAAAACCTTTTGATATTCAAAGCAGGCTCTGAAAATTTGCCCTAAAATTCTACTATTTATAACTTGCTTATTTCGGACGGCTGTTCTCCTCCGTCATAAAAAATATATTGTATGGTAATTAAATCGAATTTATTATAACTAACTTACTTGCCACCCAAAAATTTTAATAATTTGCAAATCATTTTCAATTAAAACTTTCACAAAATAAGTGCCATTAATAATCCCCACAAATGTGTCAACAATTCCTCGTAAATGACTTTGACAACAAATTAAATCCTCCAACCAAACTAGACTGTAAATATTATCAAAATTTTTGGTATCTTGTCAACAAAATTTCTATTTCAAATATAACATTCTCGCTTCTGTGTTTTCAAATATTTAAATTTACCTCAGTTGCTCATTTTACTATCAAAACATTGAATATTTATTTATCAGAATTTTAAATTAAATAAACTTCCACTTGATTATGTGTGCGTTGGATAGAAATGGTAAAATATCTACACCACCCTCACGTACTTTAAATTATGAAATTTAATATGATTTTGTCTAAAAGTTTTAGGTAAGACAATGTAGAAAATGTAAATTTGACGTTAATTCTCACCGAAAAGATACTAAAATGTTAGTATTTTAATTCATTTGAATATTTATGTTTGGATATTGTGTGTAAAGTGGAAACTTGTCTGAATACCATCATAATGTTTCCAATTAATGAAAAACACATTTAGTTTATTTTGAAGAACTTTACCCACCGTTGTGTTGTTGTAGCATTTGTGATTATGATGATTTTTTTTTTTTTTTTTTGGCAACACAATTGTAATTGTCATAAATTGTGTCTTTTTTATTGAGAAATCGAACAAACTCATAATTGCTTACAGTAAAATGTAAATTATGAAAACTTTTTCAAACCTACATAAATAATTTTATTTGATTTGCTCTTAGAAGTGGTGGAGCTTGAAATTTGTGTCCTTTTCAAAAGTGGCTTTTGATTATTTGTATGTCTCTTCTTGATACAGATATTGTATAGTGTGTGGTTAAATAATTCCTAAACCATGAATAGTCCCAGATCTAAATATTTAAAAAAAAATTATCTTTAGCGATAGATTTGAAAAACATTAAATTTTTTAACACCACTGTTCTACCACATAAACTCAATTGGAAACAATGTAAATATCATCATTTTATCTTAATTTCAATCGCCCGCTTACCATTACCACTGAACTGTACACTTATTACACAATTGTAACTAAGTATGTGTTTTGCTACATGATATTACAAGAGCAACATGTGCGCGCTTTAAGTGCCGTTGACTTTCTATATTCAAGTCTGTCAAAATGTCTGTCTATTTATACACTTTCTATTCATTTTAAATATTATCATTATATGTACGTATCAAACCAACTCGTATTTGTTTCTGTGTATGTGTGTGTGTTTAAATTACAAGACATTATGTTTGCCGTCATATACTGTATGTCAAATAAAATTTTGTAAAGTATCATTTTACTTTCTACACTATTTAGTAAAATTTTCTCAAAAAAATAATGTTGTCATACCATGTACTGCTTATAATAATTTATTTAAAATAAAGTATGTATATACGCGTATGTATATAGAATGCAGATAATAGATTTTCATATATATTCTGAAACTTATCCACTAAATACATTAGTATTTACGTCAGTCACTGGGTATTTATATTGTGTGCTTTAGAAGATGTCTACATCTTTGGTAGCAACGAAAAATCCAATTAACTTTTTGTGAAGCTTTCATTTAAATTAAAATTGAATTCATATAGTTAAATGACAATGACAAAATCATAATCTTTAAACTATGTTTGGCAAAGTGTATAAGAATTTATGGCATTATCGTTAAAATTAATCTTTAAAAAATTATCCCTGGATATTAAGGCAATTTTTTAAAAATGATTAATAAATAGAGTATTTGTAGAAACTATGCAACAATTTTTTTTAATCTACTTATAATTACCTCGGTATAATCAACTCAAATAAAACTTAATAGTTATTCGGTCGAAAAATAACTACTTTATGTATATCTCGAATTTTACTTGCTTACTTACTAAGTAAGTAAAGATTTTGTTGCGTAGTTACAAGGAATATGGACTTCTGTGTTGTTTTTTAACGGAGAAGATTTTTGCCCAGCCATCATTATACCGTAAAATATTTTAGTAATTATTTTCAAATAAATTTGAAAATATTTTTAAACGGTCACCAGAAATAGAATATTTTTATTGTCCTCAAGGGCTATTTATTTATCAGATAATCGCAGTTCAGAGAGATTATTTTTTCTGTTAATATTTGTTAAATATGAAGTATGACTTTTGAAGGGATGGAAAAAACGAGGACATTATTTTTTATTTATGGACTTTAAGAGCTGACGAATCAAGACTACCTGATGTATAAATGTAAAGTTTAATCGTTAATGAATCCGCCAAATATCTTTATGATTTATTTTCTTATTAACATTCAATGTCTATTAATAGCTTACCAGAAGCTGTTTAGTGAAAAGATCAACCGCGGAAAATTTATAATACCAATTTTCACCTCAAGGTCAATTAAAATTTAATGAGAACTAAAACTTTATTTTGTTAATACTAGGGTGACTATTTACTAGGGTTATCGATTATTCGACATTTTTAAGAAACCGGTTTTCAAATAGTTTGAAATTTAGAATTCAAAAAAAAACCGGTTGCTCTTTTGAAAAATTAAAAAAAACCGGTTAACCGGTCGAATACATAAAATATTTACTAGGGTGATCAATTATTCGAAATTTTAAGAAACCGGTTTTCAAATAGTTTGAAATTTAAAATTAAAGAAAAAACCGGATGCTCCTTTGAAAAATTAGAAAAAACCGGTTAACCAGTCGAATACATAAAATATAATTTTTTCTAATACCCATGATAGAGATACATATATAGTTATAAACTAGTATGTTCTATGGTTTAATTGCATTTGAGTTGACGCACATTCAATGGAATTATTATAAAATGCCGTTATAAAAAATAAAGATGTTAAAGGACAGACACTTTTTACCTTAAAGTGACCGAAAAGGTAAGTTTATGCTTCAATTACCTTGAACTTTTAAGGTTATGTTGATAAATTTAAAAATGCTATTGTTTCTCTACAAGAAAAAAAATATGGCAACTAAATTGTGATTAATATTTTTTTTCTACTTCGACCTTTTAATTTTTTTTTTTGTTTTAAGTTTTAATTTCTAATACAATAATGATAGCACAAAACAGTAAATAAATCAATAAAAATTGTATACCTTTTTGTTAATAAAATGTATAAATTTACATTCATGGCCTACATTTTTTTTAAGAACTAAATTAATTTGTTAAAAATAACCGGTATTTGCTCTGGTTCTGCCATATAAAAAAAAAAAACTTTGTTACAAGTAAATATATAAAATATAAAAAAATAAAAAATTAAAAATATAAAAAAGTCACTTCACTGCTTACGGTAGTCAACCTTATACGCAAGATGTAAAAATGACCCTTTGTGTGCCAAACTATTTCAATATACAGAGATATTAGTTAAGCTATGGGTAGTCTTTAGTACAAGTCGCTAGATTTTGTAGAAGCAAAATATTATGAAATTCGAAAATGAGTTCAAAAAGTATTGCAAATTACAAAAATTTGGTCAAAAAACTTAACTGAACAGCTAATTATCACAGCAATTTATAAGCGCAACAACGTATAAAATACCTAGTCTCCATTTAAAATAAATATTTTTAACCTAATTATTTTGCTTATTTTACATTTGTTTTTGAAACAACAAATAAAATTCTTACAATATTATGGAAGATTATTTAATAAGTTTTCTGATTTTCCGAAATTTTTTAAGTAATAAATATAGTATGGAACGTTTGGTTACAAAGATAAATGAACATAAAACTAAAAATGAAAAAACCGGCTTCTGTGAGTGAAAAAACCCGGTGTATTCGACATTCGAAAAATTAACATTTGGAAAAAACCGCCAGGTGAAAGAGTAAAAAAACCGGGTTTTCCAGCGGTTGTAAGATCGAATCGATCACCCTACTATTTACTTATATGTACATGGGACAACTCACAATGTATCCTAAACATTGCATTGTTTAAAAATTCATAATTTGGATTTAAAATATGTATCTAAAAAAAAACTACAAAAATCTTACTATAACTAAAAAAACAATTTTTATTCATTTAAACATTTTAGGGAAATTATGACTACGACAATGTGTGTGATTGTGAATACATCGTGTTCATGCAACTAGAATTTCATATGTTATGAAACAAGTGTACGCCAACGATTTATAATTGAATTATTTATAAACTAATTTAACTATGGAATTGTGTGAGAATAACTTAAAACTTTATTTTAATAAAACATAATAAAAGAACACACAAGAAATATTAATCATTCAATTATTTAAAATAACTAACTGCAGAGTAAGTTGTTGAACAAAAGAAATACAAAAATAAATAAAAAAAAAAATGTTCACAAAACTTTTGTTATAGAAATAGTTTTTCCATGTATGCGTACAAATGTAATAAAATTCTAAGCTGCAATAATGTTTCTATTTTGTCACATCATTCTGTTAGAGATTATGATCCTTGGCATGAATAAACCAAATAACAATAATTTGCTCGAACTAAAATATACACGTATAACCTGCAACTGACAACAACACCATTGTGGAATTTTGTTTTTAACAACTGAGCTTAGTGTTTGACATCTAAGAAATTAAATGTCATTTAAATAAACAATAGGAAACCGCTATTGCAAAAAAAAGAGAAAAATTTAACAATAAATTTATTTTGTTGATTTTTTCTTCTTCTTCATTTTTTGTATAAAACTGAATTTTTTAGCATTGAAATTTTAAACGAAATAATAATAAACAAAAAACACAAAACCTATTCAACTGTAAAGAGGACTCCGTTAAAACAATAGAACACAGTTAAGGTTTTGATTCAGTAAAACAACAAAAAGCGAAAACTGGTAAACAAAGTCAAAATGTTGGAAACATAAAACTCTAAGGCTCATAGATTGAGTAAAAAATGATGCCTTTATTACTAAATATGGATGATTTTTTTGTTTTCATCAAAAAAAATTTTATCCATTACTGAAAAGGTTGAGGAAAGAATAAAAACAGTATGTTACTGTATTTATGAGGACATATAAAAGCTAAAGCTATAAAACGTGAAGAACAAACTTAAGAACTTTTTAATAAAGTGAATATTGAAAAGAGCATTTAATTTAATTAGGGTCAATTTATTTTACTTTTTGATATTTTTTTCTGTAAATTTCTGAAAAAAAAATGTTAGTTTTATTACGAGTAATCATACAAAGCGATATTATTTAAAGAATCTTTTGTGAATGGAATATTAAAGAAATATTATCTTGAAATCTTTTATGGATCCATTATAAAAATATTACTGGACCTTAGAATTTTATTATTATAAGCTCGATATAAGTGTAAATTGAAGCGACCAATTTAATATGCCTGCTACCCTTTTTTCGCTACTAAGTACTAAAAATGTCAGATATTATACAAAAACATTTGACTGGAAAAAACTCTATAAATAAAAACGAAAGAAAGACAATAATAAAACAAATTACTATTTGAAATGCAATATTTGTATAAACGAAATTTTATTTTCAAGATTGTAAAATAATAAAGATTCTTCTGGTGTTTAAATAGCAAACTTTACAATTCTAAAACTATTGGTGAAAACGTTAGTAATATTTAATATAAAGTAAAATGTTTTTTTTTTTTGAAAATCATCCTATAAACAATTTATGGAAGCAAAACGATTGGTTTATTAACAAATTGTTATTCCTTTGTAATACACACCAGAGAACAGAACAAACCATTCACTTTGTCTGCCTATTCGTAATATTATTGCTTTTCTATTGTCTTTAATTGACAATAACAGAAATATATTGATATACATACATATGTAAGCAATTAAAATAAAGATGATGGCAGGGATGGCATTATTAAATTTAAAATTGTACCATATAGCAGGAAAATTTTACTCTTTTGACCTTAATTATGCTAAAACACATTTTTTTTATATTTATAATTTTTTACTAAGATATAATAAGAATACAAAAAGATACATTACAATGGATACATACAAAAGATAAAGGACAAAATACTGAACAAAATGACACCAAAATCATGCATCTCAAAAATTAACGAAATGACCGATAATGTGATGTAGATACATGACGAAGTATATCAGCAGCGTTAGATGCCAAAAACCCAAAACATTAAATTTATATTTTGATTCACGTTTTGGCCTGTACTAAAAATTTTACTCTGGCAAGATAAGGTCCCTTTCGTCATGTCGCATCACAAATTTTAACCGCGATAAAGAAACTCATGGTCACAACGTACACACAGAAAATTAAAATACATACAAACAGAAATTTAAGATCCACCAATAATACATTATTGATTTGCTAATATTACTTAAGAAATTTTAAATTTCGAATCATTTCAACGCTTGGTTTGACATGTAAATTGAATCTTGACTGACAAATTTTACTTCTTTAACGAATAACTCTATTTCCAGTTTCACGTAAAATATTGGATGTTGTTATTAAAACTGAAAAATTTATATTTAAATTTTCATTAAAAAATCCTAAACATATTGCAGTAAAATTTAAAACACATTCTCTTGTAAAATTTCGTTGTTGTTGGTTACTTTATTTTGGCAGTTAAGGCTCGATTTATTTATATTTAATCACAAGTTAAATTTAAATCATTGCTATAACACAAAGAAGAACAATAATGCACACAATAATAAATTCTCATCCACTTGAAGGCACATAAATTTTAATGTTTAAATTAAATTCATATTTACCATAAAAAAGGACAATAAAATTTTAAGACAAAAACAAAAGCTTTCAACAATAAATAACAACAACAACTACATAAATGAAAAGCAACAATAACAAAAGTTTAAAACAAAAAATACAACCTTAAACATAAATGCATAAAATAGCAAAAAATTAAAAAAAAAAAAAAAAAAGAAATACAAATCATTAAAATGATAATAAAATTAAATTTATTGCAAAAAATAAAAGTCAAGTAAAGGGTGTTTTTTTACAGGTTTGTTTTTCAAATAGAGATAAAACTGGCATTTTGTGGTCAAATCTGGCAACTCTAATGTCATTTATGTTCAGTTTGGTTTGCCATTTCATCATGATTCATGAACAGGTTGACAAAAGAACAATGCTTGCATATCGTGCAAATTTATTTCGAAAATTGAGATTGATCTCGATGCTGATTTTCATCGCAAAATTTTTTTCAGTGATGAGGCTCATTTTTGGTTGAATGGCTACGTCAACAAGCAAAATTGCCGCATTTGGAGTGAAGAGAATCCACATGCGACCCTTGAGACGCCATTACATCCACAAAAACTGACTGTTTGGTGTGCTCTATGGGCTGGTGGAGTCATTGGGCCATACTTCTTCCGAAATAATGGTGGAGGGGCAGTTACCGTTAATGTAGACCGGTATAGAGAAATGATAACCGACTATTTTGTTCCCGAAATGGATGGCATGAATGTGGATGAGTTGTGGTTCCAACAAGACGGCGCTACATGCCACACAGCGCACGCCACAATCGATTTATTGAAGGAAACATTCGATAAGCGCATAATTTCGCGGAATGGACCTGTCAATTGGCCACCAAGATCGTGTGATTTGACACCATTGGATTATTTTCTTTGGGGATATGTGAAGTCGCTCGTCTACGCCAACAAACCAGAAACGTTAGGGGAATTGGAAGCCAACATTCGTGGCGTTATTGCCGACATACGGCCCCATATGCTCGAAAAAGTGGTTAAAAATTGGACCTGTAGAATTGGCTTTATTCGAACCAGCCGCGGCGGCCACATGCCTGAAATCAGATTTAAACATTAATGGCATAAAATTATCCTTCCAATAAAGCCAAATTGATGGTCATTAAAACGATTTTCTTGTGTTTTATTTCAATTCGAAGTTCTATACCACTGAAAAAACACCCGGTATGAGCAAAAAGGCTGTATAAGAATGATTTCAAATAGAAGTTGCAATTTTAAATGGCTCTCAAATGCATGATGAATATTTATGGGCATGGGTAACCTGTACGTCATCGCAAACAACTATTTATGCACACTGACGTACATAAATAACTGTATACTATGAACTTTTGCTTTATTTGTTTTAAATAAAATTAAATTTATAAAAAAAAAAACATATTGATTAAATATATATAAGAGAGTCAGTGAGTTGGATGCAGACAAAACTTGCACTACCTTTGAAAATAAACAGATATTCAGATTGGTTTTCATTATGTACTTGTTCTGATATCAGCAACATATAAAAAAAATATTTCACTGAATTAGAATTATTTTAGAACAAATAACTTTGTTAACCTAATTCTGTATATACAAAGCAGTCAGTCCTTAATTTTACATAGTGCCATGGAAAAATCTAAATTCAACTTATGACCATAATTGAACACATTTTAAATAAACCATTAATTGACCTCAATAAACAACAAACAAATAATTTTTTAATGACTTTATAACATGTTAAGTAATTATTGAAAATATTTTATTTCATAAAGTTTTAGATTATAAAGTAATTAGTTTTTTGTTTACTAAATTTTAAAGTTTAATGTATTTAAATTCCTTAAAAAAGTTTTTAAAAATTTGTTAGTTATTTTCTAATTTGAAATAAGTTGCAGCAATTATTTCTATTATTAGGTCACATAAACTTTCCTAAGTGGAACTTTTTTGAAACTTTTTATATCTAAATAAAAATTGGCCATTATTAAAGTGTGTTGAAATTAGGATTATTAAGAGTTTATTAAAAAAACAAAGGACGAAAACAAAAACAAAACAAAACCCTAAAATATTTTTTAAAAAATTAGGATATTAAAAGTTAAACCAATTTTTTAACATACTTAAATTAATTTACGTTTTATTAGTAAAAACTTACTTTATTCAATACACATACATAAATACATAGGTATATGAACCATTTAACATATAATAACATACGTAAATCAATTCTGATGTTTATATTTGTCAACACTTCCTTTATAGTTCCGGGTCCACCAAATAACTTTTTTTTTTAAATGCTATCAAAAAAACATTACTGAGTATTTTCTAAAATTTATTTTTTTATTTGAAAGTAAAATCCTTCCGGTTAAACATGGAAAATAATTTCATTTAAATGGCTGCCTCGGCTGGCTATGCAGTAGCCTATACGATCGGACCAATTTTTTAACACATTATCGATTGTGTGCAGCTGTATTTCTCCAATGGCTTCACGAATATTATATTGTCTCTGGCTTGTTGGCGTAACACTTATTTTTGACGGCATCTCACAAATAGTAGTCCAACGGTGTCAAATCGCAGCTCCGAGGTGGCTAAATGATATCAGCTCTGCGGCTGATAATTCGATCTTCAAAAACAGGGCGCAAAACATCGAGTGTAGCTTCGGCTGTGTGGCATGTAGCGCCGTCCTGTTGAAACCAAATGTTGCCAATATCCTCTTCTTCAATTTTTGTGAACAAAAATTCGTTTAACATGGCTCGATAATGATTGCCATTGACTGTAACGGCCACTCCTTGCTCATTTTCGAAGAAAATTGGCCCAATTATGCCTCTTGACCAAAATCCGCACCAAACAGTGACTCGTTTTGGGTGTATCGGCTGTTCGATGTATGCGTGCGGGTTTTCTATGCCCCAAATGCGACACATTTGCTTGTTGACATACCCGCCAGGATCAAAATGAGCTTCATTTGAAAAGATGATTTTTCTTGGCAAAATCGGCATCTTCTGTAAGTCGATCGCAGGCCCACTTAGCGAAGCGAAAACGCATTGGATGGTCAGTTGTTTTCAGCTTCTGAAGCAATTGGACTTTGTATGGCGTCATACCAAGGTCTTTATGCAAAATTCGTCTCAATGATGTCTCCGAAATGTTCAATTGTTAAGAACGACGGTGAATTGATGTTGATGGCGCTTCATGCACACTTTCTGCCACAGCAGAAATAATCTCGGGTGTAAGCACTGTTTTTGGCTTTTCACGCTTTGGTTTATCGATGAGGACGCCAGTTTCTTTTACTTTTTTTTTGCAAAAAAACGAACATCCGGAGCTGACGTTGCTTCTCTTCTTCCAAAATCCGTACGCAATTTTCGCACACATTCTGCAACATTACCATGATTTTCGAAGTAATGTCGCAATATTTCCCAGCGTTGTTCAAGAGTATACACAACCACATTCGTTCAGCGAAAGGATAAAACTAATTATCTGTCAAATCAGACACGAGCTAAGTGTTACCATTTACGAAATAATCACGTTAGATGCTGACCCGTTATTAAGGCGTATTTTTGAAATAAAATTGAAGCAGGAATCTACAAAGAATAGCGTTTTATGGAAAGAACGTAATTCACTGAACATGTTGCTAAAAGAGAAATAGCTAAACATTATCATTTTTCTAACTAACACACACATTTTAACGATACTGAAAGCAAAGCAATACAAATCTACTAACTGAACTTAACTTAACACGAGTTAACATTTTTGAGCTAAGAAGAAGGAGTCTAGACACAAAACTTTATCAAATTCATTAACATTTGTATCAAACGTATTTTAATTACAATCATTTCTGTAAAAAAAAATTATTTATATTTTTTTTCTTTTCATTTTAGGTAAGTAAAGAAATCTGAAAAAATGCGTATACAAGTATAAGCAAGGTAAGTATTTGTAAAAATTTCTTCATGATTTGTTTTATTTTACACATCAATTCGGCTGAACAATGGGCAACAAATTTTACGCCTAATAGGATCTAAATTTAAAACAACTTTAATTACATTCTTCACATTCTTTAAAGATATACCAAAAATCCACTAACAATTGATATAAAATTAAGGTACAGTGGTACTTTTCTTTTTTTACCAATAGTTTTTCAAATGTCCATTTTTACTTTTGCTACCCTGTAGATAAAGTAACTAGTATGTGGTTAGAAATTTACTTGTTCCTTTTAACTTCCGAGTAGTTATACATTTGTTTTTTTTTCATTAATCAAGGTTAGGTTAGGTTGAAAAAGAGGGGAACTTAAAGTCCAAACCCATAACAGGTATACACGTATGCCCCATTGGCATGTTGTGCGCTCTATAGGAACGAAAAATTCCCCTTATAGTCCTCATATCGTCAACGTAAAAATATCGAATAGGTCAGAAACCCAGTTGCTTCAATGTAACCCCTATCGATCTCAAATTTTAATCTCTCAAGCACTCCAAGTTCGGCATAGTATCCACCTTAAGGTGTTCGCGCTAAATACGCCAAAACGTAGGGTATTGACAAAGGTAATGTTCCAAAGTGTGCTCCTCCTACTCCTTCTCCTACATGTCGTCCATATTATCTCTATACGTTCACAATTTGTATGGAAGTTTATCTCACTTTTGCAATGTAGGACATTTGGAGATTCAATCTTTTAATTCATTAGTGTTCTTATAACTGACTGGCTGTCCGTAAATATACAAATCGAAGACACGTTATCAATTTCCTTTATCCATTTAATATATTTAATACCGTAATTGCCATAATCTTAGCCTGGAAAACAGAATTGTGATCTGGTAGAGTATTTAGTTCTTTTTCGGCTCATCTCAATCTTCCCCTTCCGGTTTTATAGTGATGCAGTTAATATTTTCATATCTCGTTGGGATTTTGTCACACATCACCTCTGTGATATTTCCCATTGGTACGATATCGGTTATTCTTTGGTGTCTGGTTCATTGGTCTCTTACCAACCAACCTATTGTCTTTAACCCAGTAGCTGTTAAGGCCGCTTTATTTTACACCAGTATCTCTATCGACCGAATTCGTTAATCAAACTATTGATTTTAACATTAAATTGTCATAGCACCTCAACTTTTTCATTTGTATATAGTTTTATACTAGTTTCTATACTAAGTAGTTATTGGTTTACAATCACCCAACATATACTTGTAAAAATTATTATTAACTTTGCACACACATTAATTCCAATCAAAATCAAACGTTATGGAATTTTTTTTGTGTCAAGTGGGAGTTGAACCACAATCCTTCGGTTTTAAGGGGCGTAGCAACGCGTGCCGGGTTTGGCTAGTAAGTAAATAAGTATGAAGTCTGCATTATGTAGTAGCACAATACAAAAGATAATTTAATACAGAATTCTTTATTCTTCCAAATCTTTATCCATTGAGAAATTATATGAATTAAAGATAAACCGTTATATGGGAGGTAGGCGTTAAAGTGGGCGTGTCACTTTTATTTTCAGCTTTTGCAAAATCCTACTTCTAATTTTGCCAGATTTACTACGTTTTGTATTTAAAATAGACCGAAAAGGCATTGTGCGGTATAATTTTTGTACTTTTCGATCTAAAACTCTTTCGTAATGTGTAGATTTTAGCAATTGTCAGAGAAAGGTTATTTGTTTACTCAATAAATATACTTGCGTAATTTTATCGCTCTATATATATTGTGCTCTTACTTATTGGTTGGTAAAATTTTGTTTTATTTTTTATTGAGCAGCATTGCTTGACGTGATGTTTTATGTTGATTTTATAAAATATAAACATTCATATCGTCAGTCTCATGTAGAAAGGCCCTAACTCGTACTTTTTTCGAAATTGAGTTTTTCAGTGATTTCAATACATTTCACACAAATACACCTGGCAAAAAAATTTAACGCAATAGTATCAAAAAAACACAGTTTCACAAGTGATTTTACAAAAAAAAAAAAATTACATTACGCTAATAAAGTTTCTGTTACGTTTTTACCTTTTTCTGTAAAATTATAATTATTTGAGTTAGGGCCTTTCTACATGGGATCGACGATATACTCAAACAATTTAGTACTCACTCAGCTAAGTAATCGTTTTCAAGCAGACCAATATATCTTGTTTTAGTTTAGTGTAATTTTTTAACAATTTAATGAAAGGATTAATTTAATTTGTAGTTTTAGTAATTAAGATTACACCATTAGTAGCGGTGGGAAAGAAAACCATTTTTTCGCATTAGTCATATATAAATCTTGTAAATGTCAAAACATTTGTAAGATGAAGAATTAAAAAAAAATTGAAATAGAAACATGTGCTATGTCCAGTTATTATTGATAAATTTATTATTTAGTTGTTGTCTTTATCGCGTACTTAAGCTTTATATATAAATAGTAACAATAGTATTGTGCCGTTCAACTTAACTACTTTTCATGAAGTATTTCAGCGACATTGTGTCTATTAGATATTTGCCAATGAATCGTAATTGCAGTTTCAACTCGTATGAAATCAGCGAGAATAAAAATTTCTTTAATGAATACACATTACAGTAGCTCAAACAAAGAGAGTTATAGACAAAATATCATTGTAGTGTAACCGTATAATAATAATTTAAGTTATGATTCAAAACTTAAAAGGAAAGTTAGCTAGTAAATATCTATTATATTGTCTGCTAGGATTCACTAATGAATGGACGCCAGCGAAATACATTAAACTTCGGTTATATATGAATGTTTGGTTATTTGCTTTTAAAGTTTTTATATAACTCCTAAAAAAGCCGGAGTCTATCACTAATGATTTAACTTTGTCCGAATTTGAATTTGTACCAATAATTATTATGGCGTTAGTTAGCTTTCGGAAACTATCGCTTTTATGATCAAAATATGTTTTATGTAGCATTGAAGCACAATATAAACTAAACGAAACAATATTAAAAAAAAATTCAAATATTAAAATGAAAAAAAAATCGACTGTATTATATCTAAGATTTGTAGTACATAATGCAAAATTAAAATCGGACAAAAGTGTTAATATAGGAAAAAAAAATAATGTATCCGTTAAAGGAAAGTGAGATACCTATGGTTAGCAAAATTATATTTAATTAAAATATTTATAAAGAAAATTTTTCAATCAATTATAAGAAAAATCTAGAAACATTGGGCTGGTTTATGTTGTTACAAAAACGCATTCGAGGACTTTACAAGGTGTGGTATCTGTTGCATTGTCATATTTTCATAGTCTTTCAACCTTTTATAAAATTACTTAGAATAATTTTCATTTATTTTTAAATTTTCGAAAATTATGACAAAACTGTATGATAATACTTTCTGTGAGTTCACCATCTGTTCATTTTTAAACTGGTTTTTATTAAAAGATTTAAAGCTAAAAGCCTCTAATTAACTAAGAGCATTTTGGGTTACCTCAAATAAAATCCATGCTTATAAATAAATAGAAAAAATGTGAGATGTTTATTTTTACCATGAGTTACGTGATTTGCTTCTTACATTATTTGTACTTGCTCATGATACTGAAAAACCTGATGACGAGAAGTTTGGGGAGCATAGGAAATTCTCCTTTGACTAGAAATTAATTTAATTTTGTACTCAGACAAAAAATCAAACTCCTTTACTTCCCCATCAAGTGAACTGCATAAAGCAATATTTTAAAAACTTGGTATTTTTCATCGTTACATTTTTTATGTTGGAACGTAAACATGCATGTGTGCGTGTGTTTTGTGCACATGAGAGAAGTTTTTGATTTAGCTTTGTTTTACTTAAAGTATTTGTTATATTTGTGTAAGAGAGTTAAGGTAGTGCCAATATATATGTATGTGTGAGTGCGGCTGTAACATACACTCAACTTTCAACTTTCAAAGTGTACATAATCAATTTAGTTAATTTACGAGTTGGATAGGTACTTATTTAATGTAAAATAACTGAAATTTGTAACTTAACCATTACTTCACCAACACTATTGCAAATCATGTTGGCACTTTGTGCCAAAATATACACATTTTACATTTTATTTCCGCTTAGTGGAACTCAAAACTGATTCTCTGCCATTAACAACGAAACAAAAAGAAAACACTTTAACAGGCAGCACGTAGAAAAAATAGCGGCGTAGAAAAAAAATAGCTTAACTAAAGACTGAGAATAATAAAATTAAATCGACAAAACTGGCAACACTTTTGTCTATAACTCCTTATTAAAGATTTTTTTTCCTGCTTTAAAGTTAGCTGGGTTTGGAAATTCTAAATTATTTTACAAGCAGAAGCAGCGTTTCGAAATTGTTTAATATTATTTCGAAAAACTTAATTTTATTATGGGAAATCTATATGTTCAATATTTTTTTTATATTCTATTGAGTGATGCGAGAAGTTTTTGGATGCTAGGGTATGTAAACAAAATTGATGCAATTGTAGTAAAAAAAAACGTTTGGAACACTTTATATCTACAAACAATTATTATTTGGTGTTACTAATGGGCTGGTAAAATCGGGTTTCCCTACTCTTCTCAAAATTGATTTGGAGCGAACGTTAGTGGCGAGTGGTAGATATATAACCCATTTGGATCTCTTTTTTGACTCCCAATTAAAGGGATAGGTTACAGCAGACAAAGTTTCCAAGACAATGTTTTACATGACATACACTGAACCAAAAAGGTACATAAATTCAAAGAAAAGATTCGTTGTTTCAAAGAAAAAGTGCATTAGTTTTGACCTTTGACACAGGTACGTTGAATCATTGAATTGCCATACGTTAACTTTTATAAAAATGTAAAGTTTAACGTAAAATTTCATTGATTTAAAGTATTATTTCATTAACTTAATGAGAACGTACATTGAATCATAAACGCTAAAAATTAACAGTTTAAGGATGAATATAATAAAAAAATATTAATTAAAAGTACAAGTTTCTTGAATCAAAGTACGTGTTCATTAAATAAAACTGTTTGTTTCTTAAATCAAAGTACTAGTACTTTGAATCAACGTACCATTACTTAGACAAATTTTATATAATAAAGTTATGAACGTAATCATTAAAATAAACGAATGAATACGTTAAATTAAAGAACAGGATTACTTATTTTTTTAAAGAAAAAATTTAAGGAATGGTTTTAAGATACTGTTCATATGTACGTTAACTCTTGTTTCGAATTTTAATGAATATTTTCCTTGAAACAATGTATTTTTTTTTTGTGTTAAGTCAAAGAATTTTTGCAAAAAAATCAATGAAATTAAGTCAATGAATGGGGTTCATTGAATTTATGTAAAATAATTTTTTCAGTGTACAATGCGTCAAGCAATTGACATGCAAAAAAAATATCTTTTTAACGGATTAGTATTTGAAATGATTTAGCAAGTTGGCCCTAAAGTTGTGCACTTTAATGCCTACGTATTGTTCACTTGGTTTGAGCTGGCCTATATGTATTTTACTGGCACTTAATTATGCAAAACTATAAGAAGATCTTGCCCAAAAAAATTAAATAAAAAATTTATAAAACAAAAAAAATATAATAAATAAAAAAAAAATATAATAAAATATTAAACTTTGTCAACCCAACCAATAAATTCTTTCTTTTTAATTTAATATTTAAAACTATTGGCACAATGTCCTCAATATTTAATACATTTTTTATAGTTTTTTTTTAATTTTTGGTTTATGTGAACAAACCAGCCACTGCTTTTGATATCTGATATATACAAGATATTCTGGGGATTTACAATTCTATAAGTAATGGAATTATTAAAATTTACTTGCAAAAAAACCTTTTGAACCTAAAAAACCTAAAAACTAATTTTATGCAAAATGTATCGTTTGTATTATATATCGACTTATAGGTGTATTTGAAATAAGCATCACTTAGCCTTTTCTCAGTCCTTATCATATTTTGTTTTGAAGTGCTTATGCTAGTCACTGCTCGTATACAACAATCAAGCCCAGTCCATACGTTCCTTCATTCTACTCAACACACACAAAATATGCATGTTACGAAAAAAAAGGTTGCACTAAAGAAAATACCAACGAAAAAAATAAGTAAAAAAATAAATTCTTTTCAAAGCCCTTCAAGTTAACAAATGAAATTTCAAACTGCTATACGTTTTGGACTTTTGTTGTTTTTTTTTGTTTCTGTCCTTTTTTTTTGTATTTTTTGGTTAGGAAAGTAAAAAAAAACATATAAAAAAATCGTTGTGGTAAATGCTCGTTTGCCACAACTTATTCGTTCGTTTGTTAAGATTATACCGTTCAGTGACATTGTACAAATAACAGCTACAACACCAACATTTCGCAACTTTATAGAGACACAAACTTATATTCATGAAAAAAAAACTTACGTACAAAGATTTATACACAGACTTGATTGTAAATTTATAAACCTCACTTTGTTATAAAAACTTCGTACAAGTATTTCTCTGCCACTCTATGTAGCTTCTTTCGCTTACCCCTTTTAATTTATATTGAAAATATTTTTGTGCCATATTAAGATGTTACAGCGAATACTTGTTACCATTCTTGATGAGAAAATAACTTACTGGAAATAAAATTGTAGTCTTTCGATATTTTTATAAACAATTTGATAATTAAGTTACTGGTATTAAATATTTATTTTAACGAAATAAAGCAAAATGCAGTGACACAATAATACGAGAAAATTTCAGTGATCAAATTCGAATTCGTATATTACGATACTAATTCACATACAATTTGACTGACTTATTTAAGAATATTGTTATATAATACTAATAATCTACAGTTGTAGAGTGTTTTAATACAATTTGTAAACAATTTATTTGAGTGTTCTCTCCTGAAATCATGCAACAATATTTTTACAAAAAAAAAAACCAAAATTCGTCACATATTTAGTGCATAATACTCTTATTATTTTCTATATTTTTTTTTAAATATTTAATATAGAAATATTTTCTTAGTTTAAATTTTTAATAAATTTTACAATAGAATATGTACAAATCTGTTAATTCGTGTTTCTTAAGCAAAGTCTGTTGTAGCGGCTGTTTCGTAATGGGCGTTAGGTTGCCAGTGAGACAGTAGACAGCTACCCTCTAGCTAAATATTTGACTAGTAACGTTTTGAAACCGTCATGACGCGTCATATAGCAAGTTGTAACGATCCTATAAAATTGACTTAACAAAAAACC
Organism: Phyto melanocephala; assembly: GCA_941918925.1. Classification (NCBI taxonomy): domain Eukaryota; kingdom Metazoa; phylum Arthropoda; class Insecta; order Diptera; family Rhinophoridae; genus Phyto; species Phyto melanocephala. The sequence continues at coordinate 103,663,570 of OW799235.1, read as the reverse complement.
TTATTGGTATAATTTAATACAATAGTGCGATGGTGCAATGGTTGAGCGTAAAACTTTAAGAATAAAAATGCATTCCGAATTTAAATTTAATATCAAGTGCCAAAAGCTAAAAATTATAACTTTTTTAATGGGCGTGGCTTTGCCCACTTTTCTAATCACGAAACGGTATAGTCATGACAGCTCAATATGTGTGCAAATTTTAGAAAAGTCGGTGAAGATCAAGTAGCTGAAAATTATAATTTTTTTTTATGGGCGTGACGCTGTCCACTTTTCTAATCAAGAAATTATAAAGTCGTTACAGCTCAACATATGTGCAAAGTTTCAGAAAAATCGATCTAGTGCAAGTAGCTAAAAATGAGAACTTATTTTTTATGGGCGTAACCCCGACCACTTTTTACCACCCACAAACACTCCCTGAAATGTGAACATCAACTTGCCAAAGTTTTAGTCCAATCGGCTTTACGGTTTCGGAGTCTATATATGTATGTGTTTTAAATTTTGTATGTTCATATTTTCATATTCAATCGAGTTATTTATTTTCTTGTTTTGTTAAAATGTCGTTTTTATTTTCATTATAAATAAAATTTTGAAAACAGCAAAACGTTTTTGTATAAAGTTGTTTAATTTCAATTAATCGATTTACCAAACAACTTTATTGGCGATTCTGCAAGACTTGGATACAAATTAAATAATTCTCTTGCATATTATTTTGTTAAAAAAAGCAACATGAAAACTTTACGTATTTGGTTGGTGAATTTCATGTTATCTTAAAATCAATACCAAATACATCAGTTTAATTTAAACCCGATTCGTCATTGAATTTAAGTTTTAAACAAATCAAACTGTGAAATTAATAGCAAATCAAAGTTGCACAAAAAAAATGATACATATTTTCATATAAGACTGATTACTATTAATTTAAAATAATGAATTTTTTGCTTTAAAATTACGAAAAATTTGTGGTGGACATTAAAAATTCATCACAGTCAAATATAGTGCTTAAACTTGTTTTTCTTTTATATTAAGTACTTTAATTATTTTTTATTTCGATTTATGTTGGTATTTTTATTTTTGCTTTGTAATAAATAATACGATAAATAGTATAATAAATAATAATGATGAATTAACATGTTTGTAGTGCGCGAAGTGTATTTAAAATTTGCAACAGTCGAATAAGGCAGACCTAATTTTTTTTAAACAAAAGCACACATAATAAAAGGCATTTCACCCACAAGTGTCAGTATAACGAAAATAATCTCATTTTATCCATTTAAGGCTTTTATGCTTTTCTCCATTTGACATCAAGTATGCACTTGTTCGTTGCAATTTAATTAAAAGCAACGTATACTTAAAAATATATGTGGTTTTTCTTATCATTCTCTAATAGCAAACAAAAAAAGTCGCCATACTTAACGTGACCGAGGTAGAAGTAAAATAATCAAACAAAAATGTGAAGAATTAGAAATGAATTTTGTGATTATATTAACAGGAAATAAGTTGCATAGAATTACTCAAAATAGGTAATTTTGTCTGCTCTAATAATTTTACGTTAATATTTCATGCTACAGATTAAAAAAAAGTGAGAAAAAGCATACATTTGTTTTACATGAAAACTAAATAAAATGCATATCCCATTTAAATAAATACATTATAACTACTTAATGTTTTTTAATAGCATTATAAGTACTAACGTGAAGCTAAAAATAATTCAAAGTGATATGAAACTACAATGTGTTTCCTATGTATCCTGATTAGATACAAAAAATAATAAAAAATGTCGGTCACGTACCTGCAATTGTGTCTTTTTAAAGAAACTCATAGTTATTATATTTTTTACACAGATTTTACTACTTCTTTTCTTTGCGAAGTGAAAAATAAAAAGACGCCCACATATGTGCGTATGTATATGAATATGTATCATAGGTATAAATATAAGACTTTAATGGATGTACGAGTCTATGTGCCGCATTTATTTCATTTTCCTTTTTGTTGCTTCTTCTTATGTAAGAAGTGTGAAATTTATTTTATTTTTTTGTTTAAAAGGAAAATTGTAGTGAGTTAACATTTTTTTCTTTTAATAATTTCTTTCTCCTATTTAAGTTTTTATACCCGCCACCAAAAAAATGGTGGGGGTATATTCATTTTGTCATTCCGTTTGTAACACATCGAAATATCCATTTTAGACCCCACAAAGTATATATATTCTGAATCAGGGTTTGATTTGATGACGATCTAGCTATGTCCGTCCGTCTGTCCGTCTGTCCGTCTGTCCGTCTGTCCGTCTGTCCGTCTGTTGAAAGCACGATAGAGGTCGCACCGAAAAAGCTAGGGGGCTCAAATTTTGCCAGAATCTTTCTTATAGACAAGGTTTGTTTGGTATTGAAAATGGGCTATATCGGAATATTAGGAAGAGAGTTATAGCTCGGAAAGCAAGAGTAGGTCGAAAAAACGGTGTCCTTCGCACATCGAATAAAATGGAATTGTGTCCAGACGCATTAACGTAGAGTCATGAAACTTCGAATCTATATTTATCGAGTCAAAAGAATATTTTTCCCTGAAAATCGCTTAAATCTATGAATTAGGAAAAGAGTTATCGATCAAAATGTACGAAAATTTATACCGCACAGTGTATTTTTCGGTATATTTAAAAACAAAAACGTCATCAAAGCAACAAAATTGAATGTACGACTCTGAAATTTTGCACACTTTGCTTTTTGGTGAGGCGCTTTTTTGTGACGGAAAATCAATGTGCCACGCCCACTTTTACGCCCACCTCCCATATAACGTTTTACCTAAAATTCATATAATTTCTCTATAAATAAACATTTTGGAATAATAAAGGGCTATATTGAAACACCTAAGTTGTACTCATTCGTAAAAATAACTTTGACACGCCTACTATAACGCCCACTTTTCACGTTATCTACCGTTAATGAAATTTAAAAGCTCATAAAACCGCCAAAATTAGAGGTATGATGATAAAATTTGCTATCTCCATCCCTCTAGGCAATATCATTACTGTGCCAGAAAATAAAGGTGCCACGCCCACTTTTACGCCCACCTCCCATATAACGTTTTAACTAAAATTCATATAATTTCTCCACTAATAAAGATTTTGGAATAATAACGGGCTATATTGAAACACCTAAATTGTACTCATTCGCAAAAATAACTTTGACACGCCTACTATAACGCCCACTTTTCACGTTATCTACCGTTAATGAAATTTAAAAGCTCATAAAACCGCCAAAATCAGAGGTATGATGACAAAATTTGCTACCTACATCCCCCTAGGCAATATCATTACTGTGCCAGAAAATCAAGGTGCCACTCCCACTTTTACGCCCACCTCCCATAAATCGTTTTAACTAAAATTCATATAATTTCTCCATTAATAAAGATTTTGGAATAATAAAGGGCTATATTGAAACACCTAAGTTGTACTCATTCGCAAAAATAACTTTGACACGCCTACTATAACGCCCACTTTTCACGTTATCTACCGTTAATAAAATCTAAAAGCTCATAAAACCGCCGAAATTAGAGGTATGATGATAAAATTTGCTACATATATCCTCCTAGGCAGTGTCATCACTGTGCCAGAAAATTAAGGTGTCACGCCCATTTTTACGCCCTCCTCCCATATAACGTTTTAACTGAAATTCATATAATTTCTCCATTAATATAGATTTTGGAATAATAAAGGGCTATATTGAAACACCTAAGTTGTACTCATTCGCAAAAATAACTTTGACACGCCTACTATATCGCCAACTTTTCACGTTATATACAGCTAATGAAATTTAAAAGCTCATAAAACCGCCAAAATTAGAGGTATGATGATCAAATTTGCTACGTATATCCTTCTAATCAATGTTATTGTTGTGCCAGAAAGTTTAGGTGACACGCTCACTTTAACGCCTACCTTCTATATAACGGTTTATCTTAAATCCATGTAATCTATTGACAAAGTTTTTGGGAAAATAAAGGACTATATTGAAATATCTAAGTTGTATTTATTAGCACAAACTTTATTGACACGCCTACTTTAACGCCCACTTTAATTGAAAGACTACATTTACAAAAGCATTTTAGTAGCATATCGAAGTTATAAAGGGTGGTTAAATTTTAAGGACCGATGTTGAATTTAAATAAAACACAAATTATTTAGGATATTATTATTACTTCTTTTTATAATGATAATATTTGTACGGTTCAATTATGTATATATCAAAATATCGGCCAAATGGCCCCCCCATCCTTGGCGCCACTCCTCTATCTGATGGTTCAAATTTTCAATGACAATGTTGATGCTCAATTGTTGGGCATAATGATGAGTCGAGGTTTACTGCTCTTTTGCCACACTATCGCAAAAACCAGCAGTGGTTCCCATTCAACGAACTAAGAAATTTAAATATTATTTACAATTCTCCCGATTGTGGATGAATTTGAATGATTATGTTGATCAAAAGAATTACGAAGTGCACAAAATGCATTTTGATTTGAGCGCCCATTTTTATAAAAAACCTGAATAACTTTAAAGAGTTGCTCATTTGCGTATCTTTCTACGGATCAAATTGAGTAAGTTTGAGATTGAGAAAAGTCAAGTGAAATGCAGAAAACAAATCTAAAGACTAGGTGTAGTTCACCTTCAACATCGGCCCTTAAAATTTAACCACCCTCTACAAAGAAAGTGATACATATTTTATTATAAAGAGATTATTCCATAATGATTAACAAAATAATAAATATTGTGCTTTAAATGTACACAAAATTGGTGGTGGGTATAAAAGATTCGGCACAGCCGAATATAGTGCTCTTACTTGTTTTTTTTAATATGTTCTTTTGTGTAGGTGTTCATTTTGATTGCATTTACTAATGTTTTCAGAATATTTAAGGCGCTTATGCGTATACATATATTTTAAATAACCCAATAAACAAACAAAAAATTTAACTAAGATATGTATAAAATCTTGTTATTTTTGATTTATTCCAAACTTATAAGAAAGGTTTTTAAATTTTGATATAAAAAAATGTTCACTTATTCTATTTATGTATTGTTTACTAGCAGAACCTGGACCGTATTAGGGGTAGAAAAACCGAATGTCATTTTACTTATAAGACATTACGATTCATGGCTTGGTAAATTTACAGGTGACCATAAAAACTCACAATATGAGAAATGGAGGGCGTTTTGTTGATATTTGTATGGGAATGTATAGAAAAATTTTAATTCCATATCTTTTTTATGCAATCTTCACAGAAACCTTCCCCAATGTACTTTAAAATATTGGTTGAAAACGGGCGACCCGTTTTAGCAGTTAACGGTGACATCAAAGTGTACACTTCTTTATATATATAATTAATAATAAGTATAGATATACAATGTATAGTAGTGTGTATGTATGTGAATTCTACTTTTTGCTAGTTTTTATACTATGATAGATCAGTCCATTAATTTTAAATTTTTTTTAACGAAATTTTAACATTTTTGCTATCACCACTCATTAGGTATTATATAATTGTGACAGAAAGTATTTCATTCGTGGGGGGATAACACTACTTTTGCTCCGATCGTTACCATTTTTGGTTGTAGAAAGGAAATTTTCGTTAAAAATTGCTCGTACAAAGTCAAAACTAAATTTCGTTTATAGTTTCCTAAATATAACATCAAATGTGTTTTTTTTTTTTTTTTTCATGGGCTGTGATCACAATAATTTTTTCTCGAATAAAAAAACTTAACAACCTTGAAATGGTCTATATTGAAAATTATTTTTGCAAAAGCAAGGAATAATTCAGAAAAAACTTGAACACACTTTTCCAGTTAAAACGTATGCTGATCCAACAAGTTATTATATTTTAAATGACGTCAGATATTATCTTTACAAAATCATTAGTTAAGTCAAAACAGACAGTGAAAAAAGATTCGCGAAAAACTAATTAAAACTTTTCAAAAATTAATCCAGTATGAACTGTCAGAAAAATTGCAAACAATCTAAAGGCTCATCGTTACACTGTTTATGAGCCCTTAGGCAGTATAAGAAAGACTTTAAAAATTAAAGAAAGCCTGGATCAGAAAGAAAAAAATGTTCATAACAGACATTGGTAAGGCAAAAGAAGTCAAACACCTTTTTTGAACACTTTTATCCGAAAAGCCGCCGGTTATGTTAAGTGCTCTGATTATTTTGTGCGCAGAGCCAAAGCTGATGCTGGGTTGAAGTCGTATAAAGTTCAAACAGTTTCAGATCACAATGCTATAAAGAAAAAGCAAAAATTGCGCGAAAAAAAATAAGTAAACTTTTGTTAAAGAAAAACACCTGTCGTATTGTTGATGGTACAACCTATTTACTAGAAAATTTTTAACAACTTCTGGGTCAAGACTTTTTGTGTGGCTGATGGACGAGATAGTGTTCAAGAACAATACCGCACAAAAAGTTTCTTGTGCTATTTTAAGTTGTGGCAAAAAAAGTTAATCATTTGTGAAATCAGTCACGGTAAACACCGAAATATAAATATTACGGAAAGTCTAAAAAAAGGGCTTCAACCATTCTTAAAACAGCACTAAGTATCTTCATATATCTTCGCCATTTTGGCATCATGCCATTATGGAAAAAAGGTAGAAAATGTATTAGAGCACATGTTCGATTTTAAACGGCTGAAACTAAAAAATATTTAATAGGAGAATTTCCTTAAAAATTGATAATTATATAAATACCGAGAAAAATGCCAATTTTTTATTGTTTAATTGATTTGTACAGTATTTAAAAAAATTTACGTAATTTTCAGAATTTTTATATTGAATGTTTTAAGCTTAATTTAACTTAATACGAGTATAAGTATACAATTTTTACAAATTTTTATGTACAAATATAAAAATAGAGTATTTATTAAATTAATTCATTAAAAATACAAATATATTTATTTTTAATTTAATAAAACAGATAAAATTCTACGAAATGGCCGACGTTTTTTGTCTTATTAACTCATGAATGGTATTTAATATTAAAAAAAAAAATTTGGCATATTAAATCTCTGACTGCGTCTTATGAGCGCCATTCTGACGGTCCAATCTTGCACCACTTTTTTGAGCATAACCGGTATTTTTTTATCAAGTGTGAATATTGGATTTATAAATAATCATGAGTTGCTAGATTATCAGCATAGGCCAGTGATATGACGTACCCCCATAAAAAGCACCTCCAATGTGTTGAACCACGCAAACGAAAAGGCCATTTTCCGCTATAACTCAGTAACCTAACCTATGGCTCAACAAAGTAATGGTTTCATGTGCTGAATGGCCATTTTTTTAAACTCATTTCTCCTTCAAATGATTTGCATTAACATGAGGAATAAAAAGATTTCCAAGTTACGAGACTGAGTTGCTGTGACAGGTGTCGGTTACAAAAATTCGAGTATGCTGTCATACTTGCGTCTACAGTGTCGTTGTCAACTTATTTGTATACGAAACGGGTTTTATTTGGATGAATATTATCTAAGAGAGATGTGAAAAATTATAATTCTGACACAAACGTGTAACAGCATCATGTGAACACAACAACTTCCAAATACCTTGTATTCGATAGACCAAATGTAGTACAACTGAAAACTCAGTTTTGTTTTTTATTTACTGACTCTTTGTTCTTTTCAACGACAAAATATATAAAATACTTTTTTTTTAAAGTAAGTTATATTTTACACAATAAAGCTGCCATATAAAAAGGACATATTCCATAGAATTATTTTAATATTCCATACCTTTTTGATGCACCACTTATCAAAAAATTTTTTTTCCCGAAGCCTTTTTAGTATGGTTAAAAATATTTTTCTTTTTTGAATAAATAATTTTTTGTGCAACAGTATTTTTTCGTATTATGTAAGGCTGTTCAATGGAGGCTGTGCAAAATAATAATATTAAATTGAACACGGGTGGTATTTGATTTTTTCAATTAATTTTCAAGTGTTATATTTTGGTCATTCTTCGACAATATATATAACAACTCTTTTCATGTATGCAACCAAAAATTAAATTTAAGTAAAAACATTTAAAAAAAAACTATTGACTAAGCTGTGGTCACAAAATATTTATTATTAAAAAATGTTACTAAATAACAAAAAATAAATGTAAACCTTGTACGAAAATGTCACAGAAATCTTTTTTTTCCGAAAAATGATTAAATATAAAAAATACCTACTGGGTTTATAATTATTTAAGTCTATGTTAATGCTGCTCATTTATGTCAAAAATGTTAAAACCTAAATAACAAGGTTTTGAGTAAAACTGTTTTAACTTCATTCTTTTATGAGTCGTAGTTTTGTATGGCAACATTTTCATAGCAAAAGTTTAAAGATATTTTGCCAGCATTTTTTCTCTCCCTGTAATATCGTACGCTGTAATATACATACACACGTATATATGGGTGATTGATTTAATGAATACGCGTTGAATACAAATTCCTTATTTTATGGGTGGATATGAATAAGTGTTGCACATACATTTATGTTATTAACGCTCTGTAATTAGTGCCGTAAGACGGAAATGGCAATTATTAACACAAATATGCTACAAATTACATAAATGTTGTTTGTTTAAGTGATGTTATATGGAAAGCGGCTTTAATTCGGACGTGATGTTTATAGAAATATTAGAATGTTGTTTAGTTTACATCTACTTTGTTTCAATAATATAGTTGCTGTACATTAAACAAAAATAAGTCTGCTATTAAAGTCTACTTTATTATTATTTATATCGGTCATATACAGATATTCTTTATAACAGATTTTTTTAACCCTACTGACCATATAAAATAGCTTTAAGAACGTTTCATAATTTCTTTCCTTAAAAACCTAAAAAAATACTTCCTTCTTCTGTAAGTTAGGTTAGGTTAGGTAGAACAGGCAGCTGTTGTGCAGCTCACTTGGGAACATTTTATTGATCCCATAGTGATACCTAAATAGAAAAGTAAGAATAGAATAGAAAATAGAGAAGAGAAGCAGACAACACCAGAGTCTCTGGGGGGAATCGAACCCGCAACTCCCAAACTAGCAGACCAGCACACTACTGACTAGTCCATCGGGGAACCCTCCTTCTGTAAGTTAAAAATGCTTTATTTTATGTTTTGTGTTGCTTATATGTGACTCCTTCGCAACTTAAATATAATAATAATCCCAGAAAAATTTGTCTGTAGGAGGGACTTACAGCTTAAATAAAATTTTCCACCCAATTTTAACAAGGCTTCCTTCCCTTTCACCATTTGGAAATCCCATAAAAAAATTATAAGAATTAATTAAATATTTATTGAGAATTTGGCTTAGCTTATTGCATATAACTTTATATTTATAAAAATAAATTTTTATTTATTTCTACTGAATCTATTTTGGTTGGCTGTAGATGATCCCGTGTAACACAACCAAATATAGGAAAAGTGCTTACAAGGTTTCTTATTTTATAATATTGTTTCCCTTTTATATAAATTTAAATTTTTGAAGGATATAGAATATAAAATATTTTTCGTATCCATGAAATTTTGAAATATGTTTTTGTTTTTTAATCTTAAAAACTGTACTTTATATATTTTAATTATACCCAGCTAAAAATAATTGATTATTTTTAATATAAATTATATTGATTTTACTTAACTTTTAAACTAAAATTTTTCATAAAAATATTTCCCGATATATTATCGCTTGAATATTTTTTTATATTTTTCTTCACATGTCAGACTTTCAAAATAATAAAAATATTTATTATAGAGGCAGAAGAACCATTGAAAATAAGTTATCATTAACAGATATCATCGTTTGATTGCTTTGTAATTATACTGTTGTTTCATACAACACTTAATAATTTTTGTTAATTTGAAATGCCTTTGTATAAAATTTTATTTTTTCGAAGATATCATACTATTTTCGTTAAGACAATTATGTAAATCATGCAATATTCACAGAATAACTTTTTCGAAGTTATAAATGAAAGTAAAAATTAAATTATAAATTTCAAACAAATGCTTCGTTGTTGTAATGAAATAAATGAGAAAACAAAGCAAAAATAACTATTACTTATTTTCGATTACCAAGTATTGTTACAGTGAATATAATAGGACTGTCGTGATCATTTGCTTTGCGCGTATGATTTTTTTTTTTTCAATAATAATTTTAGAATATATTGGAATACGGATCTTGATGTAATATAAGTTGGTGGAAAAAATATTTTGTATATTTTATAAAGTGAACGTAATTCGCGACCAAAATATAAATAAATAACTAAAAATTAAAATTTTGTGTACAAGTTGTTAAAGATATTAAATATTGTACTACCATAAATAAAAGAAAAGAAATTTAGAATTTCTCTTATTGCATTGGAAAATACTGCTAGATAATAAGCATTTAAATACATTAAACGAAATGACTTTCCATTATACCAATCAACGAATAAGTGACTTTATTGGATTACAATTTCACTAAGAACATCATGAAATATTATTGTATTTTTTATTTTTTCTCTTAAACCTTTAAGTCACAACGAAATTTATGCGCTTACATAACATAATGCACTTAAAAATGTGATCCTTAAAAAAAAAAGAATTATAATTACACAAAAAAAATTTATAAAATGCACACATACTTAAGCACATTCATACATACTTATATACATAAATTCATCGACTGCACTTTGATATACATGCGAAGTATGTACTCATGAATGTGGTATGAACAATTCAACGTGTTGTAAATTATGCAGATAATTCTTCTAACAACTGAACAAAAATATAAGAAACATGAAACCAAACTATCCCTTAACATAGTGTTGCAAAGAAATAAAAAAAAGAGAAAAAAATCAACGTAACATATTTATTTAAAAATTTTCATATTGTACAGAATACCAGTAAAAATACAAAGAATATTACTTGTGCATTCATTTGCACTTACATAAGTACTTGCATACATTCGTGGTATATTCACTAGGTTTTTTTTTTTTTGTAAATGTATGTAACTGAATGTAGATCTGAACAGTATGAATGTTATTTTCAGTTGAAAATTTAATGGAAAAAAAAGCTCAAGTATGAAATGCAAAAAGCATGTTCCAAGGTATAAATATTTGTAGTTTTTTGTTTGTGTTGTTATTGTAAACAATATAAATATATGTTGAAAATTCGTACAGACATGTACAATTGTTGATGAAACTTATTCGAAAGCATTTTATGTTACGAAGTTTTCTTTGTTCAACACGTAAGCTTTAGCAGATATATACAGTATTGCTATAGATATAGTTAGATAGTTTTGTAAGAATAAAATATATATATATTTTAATCTAAGCCATCTGTAATATTTCTTGTGCAACTTTTTGGAAGCAAATACCCGAATATCCGTTTTACTGTAGCTTGTGATTACCTGGGACAGTGCGTTGGCCTGACAACTGTAATTACAATTTGAAATTTTTTTTTTAATTGCATAAATAAAAAAAACTAAAACAAGCAGAGTTGTATGTCATCTAATTTAACAATAGTTGTAAAAATTTGTTGACAATTCCTCGGTTTATTTATACTGTACATACAACAACTCTACCTAGATTTGTATAATGTTATTTAAAAACATGAGAATGGAGAAGTTACGCTGTCCTCAATTTCTTTATGCTAATGCAAATTTGTATTTTTAGTTTATTTTTTTTTTAATAAAAAAAAAACAAAATTTTTTTGAATGTTTTATATCCTTCGCGTGTGGTGCCAAGGGTATATATAACTTTGTCATTCCAATTGAAGTTTCTGTAATAATTATTTCCGACACCATAAAGTTAATGCTTATGACTGGGGGAGCTGATTGAACAATTTTTGTCTGTTCTTTGTTGATTGAAATCAAGTTTTAGAAAACCACACACAGCCAGCAGTGATGTGGTAAAATATCAATCATACTTTTTGAAAAAATCAAGAAAAGAATTGCTATAGAAATTCAGCTCAATCGCCTCATACCTTTCCAAGATATGAGCAAACAAACACCACTGCCTCTAGTTTTCCCATATTTCTACTATAAAAATTAGAAATTTTCAGCCCTATGATCACTTGTAAATACGTCTGCTATTATTTTGAATATAAGATGCCTCAAGAGCTAATTATAATTTTAATAAATTGGTTACTAATCAGCAAAGCTATAGGAAAAATTATTGTTATATATTTTTTTTAAATACGTCAAGTTACTAAAGCTAATGATAAATGTTTGGACATGATAAAGACATCGGAATCTAAACAATGGTCTCAAAAATATTGATGAGAAAAACTGATAAGTCGGTTGGAAACTAAATAAGACATAAGCACAATAAATACAAATGCTTCTTTATTCATGCTTAAATTTACAAAAATATTAATTCTGTTTAGCTTCTGTACAACAAATAGGAGCGATATTGATATAAAAAAGCGCCTGACTTACTGAATAAAACTTGGTTTAAAAAAAATTTTTTCCATGATGGCCGCCATTTAAAAATAGCATACAGTCAATTTATTTTTAGGTTAAATCTTGTAATTAAAAATGTACCCTCTTCAAATCCCCCAAATATGATAATATATGAATGACCAGTAAAATAAAATAAGCTATGCAAAAGTTAAAATTTAAGATGGCGCGCCATGGCGTCTATACTTAAAATGGCGGTTATATGGGTCAAACACAGTAAATATGTCATTGCGCCCTTCAAACCCCCGCAATAATGATATCATATTAAAGAGCTTGACTAGTAGAATACATTTAACTATATAAGAATTTAAAATCTAATATGGCGTGGGAAATAATAAAATAAAATGGCATATAACATTAACTCTGAATCTGAATGATGTGGTTACTACACAGAAAAAATTATTGTATAAATTTCTTAATTAATTGACTAAGTGAGTTTTTATAATTTTTTTTTTTTTTATTAAAAAAAATATTTTCAAATTAATAAAAATATTTTTTTTAATTAAAATATATACTTTACACATAAAAAAATTTTTTCAGTTGAATAAAATATATATATGTAATTAAAAATTAAATTGAATAATGTATTTTTGTCAAGATAATTTAAAGTCTAAGTGATCATACAAAAAAAGGAGCCGAATAATAACAAGTAAGAGTGCTAAATTCGGCCATGCCGAATCTTATATCTGTGGTTTTCATGGGCACGTATGTCTTAAAATCAAATTTTTCAGGAGAGCTGAACAACAATTGAGCATCAACATTGTCACTGATTTTTTGGACAATCAGATAGATGAGTGGCGCAGAGGTTGGGGGGGAGCCTTTTGGACGATATTTTGTTCAATACATAATTGAACCATACAAATATTATCATTATAAAAAGATATGATAAAAATTTCATAAATAATTTGTGTTTTATTTAAATTCAACATCGGCCCTTAAAATTTAACCACCCTTTATAACTTCGATATGCTACTAAAATGGTTTTGTAAATTTAGTCTTTCAGTGAAAGTGGGCGTTAAAGTAGGCATGTCAAAGTTATTTCTGTTAATGAATACAACTTAGATATTTCAATATAGACCTTTATTATTCCAAAATCTTTATTAATGGAGAAATTATATGAATTTTAAGTAAAACGTTATATGGGAGGTGGGCGTAAAAGTGGGCGTGTCATATTGATTTTCCGTTACAACAAAGCCTCTCACCAAAAAGCAAAGTACAAAATTTTAGAATCGTACACCTAATTTTGTCCGTTTTATTAGTTTTTAAATTTTAAATGTACTGAAAAATACACTGTGCGGTATAAATTTTCGTACATTTTGATATATAACTCCATTCCTAATGCATAGATTTAAGCAATTTTTGAAGAGAAACATTGTTTCGAGATTTTATGGCGCTACAATAATGCGTTTGGACACAATTGCATTTTATTCGATGTACGAAGGACACGGTTTTTTTGACCTACTCTTGCATTACGTGCTATAACTCTCTTCCTATAATTCCGATTTAGCTCATACAAAATAAACCTTGTCTGTAAGAAAGATTCTGGCAAAGTTTGAGCCTCCTAGCTTTTTCGTTGCGACCTCTATCGTGCTTTCAACAGACGGGCAGACGGACGCACATAGCTAGATCGTCATCAAGTCAAACCCTTATGCAGAATATATATACTTTATGGGGTCTAAATGGCATATTTTGGTATGTTACAAACGGAATGACAATATGAATATACCCTCACCATTTTTTGTTGGCGGGTATAATAAGGCACTTACTAATGTCACCAGTTCCTACCATTGTTTATTGTATGTGTTCTAATGCCATCTATAATTTGTTTACCTTAAATAAGAAAAATATAATTCAAATTGTATGTATTGATGTATGCTAAAAATAATTGTATAAAAACTTAATATTTTTTATTGCGTAATTTTGTTTGAAACAGGTTCAATTATGCTTAGAACTGAAACAATAACTTTTTTGTTGAAATAAAACCAAAATTGCAATTATAGGCATGAGTAAATTAATTTAAACTAATTACAAAAATTATAGAAATTTTAATTAATTTTTTAGTACAACTATAGTATCATTTGCTTAAATGAGCAAAATCAAATAGAATTTTTATGAATAACATTTATATCGTAATTGAAATACATATTTATTTCTGAGTATACCAGTGTACATGAAGCTGAAGGCCATACGGCCGAATATAGCAATCTTGTTTCTTTTTGGTTAAAATAGATTAAATTTTTTTTTAATATATAAATAATTGGTCAAAATGCACTATATACCATATCATTGTGTCATTTCAAATGTAATGGTCATAAAGACAAATTAACCTTCCGGAAATTATTTCAACTGACCCGTGCTTATATGCCACTAGTTAAAATTAGGTTCTATTTTATACCATCCTTTTTAAAAGAACTTGTGTTTAAAATGACCTAAGAATAAACATTTTATTTAAAAAGGGGTCAAAACCCAATTTATATTTTGTTATTGTTACAAATATTTGATGGCGTAGAAAATAATAAAATTAAACAAATGTCTAACCGTCAAATGCATATGTATTAAATTCAACGAAAATGTAATATAAGTTTGTTGGAATTTTATTACATTTATATGAACATACATACGTAAGTGTGTCAGTAAAGTTCTTATATAACTGTGTTATGCGCAGTAATAAGATGTCTTAGTGAATTTTAAAGTTAAAGTTTTTATACGCTCCTATTTCCACTTGAACGCCTTTACAGTAAAAACTTCTTTAGGCAGACATCAGCCGTTGATGTCCCTCTCAAAAGTGTCTATTAATAAAGAAAAACCATTCCAGAGATGATGTTGGTTTTCTTATTACTTTTGACTTTGATTATTTTGTTAAAAATTCGTAATCAATAACACATAAAGTAAAAAAATGATCGCATTTTAAGGCTCATATTTTTAATTTTGTGTTTCGTTTTTTGTCGGTTTATGAAATTAGTTAATTCTTGTGCAAAAAAAAAAAATTTTTAAATCAATACGCATGATCTTGTAATAAAATAACTTAAATCACCCTTTAAAGGTAATAACTCTGCCATATAATAACAACATAAATGTAATTTAAGTTTTCATAGTCTTTAAATATGCTTTTATGACGGCATGTCTTGTATGGCCACTATTTGTAGTTTCTTTGAAATAAAGTTTGACACCAAATAGAGTATTAAATTTGTAATTGCCTTACAACAAACTTGAACACCCAATAGGCTTAAATATAACTTGAAAAGAAGTAATTCCTTTAGAATAAGTTGCTTGGAAAAAAACAGTAAAACTCTCCTACAGCAGTACTATTTTCCAGTAAAATTTAAACGGTTTTCACCTGTGACCTATATACGTGTCACTTTCTTTTTTTGTAGCTGTTTAAAAGGTATAAAATATATGTACTGCAAAAACATCAAACAGGTACAACGTTAACGATACATATTCATACATATAAGCAGGATAACATAACAACAGCAAAACATGAAAACAACAACGGCCAGAGGATTGTACAAAAACAATGGATTTTCATAAAGTTGTTTTTAACAAATTTTTGCTATTATTATTCCTTTGGTTATTTTTTCCTTTTTGGCTCTTTCTACTTAGTTTTTTATGCTTCTGTTTCATAATGTGCCATTTTCTTGTTGCAGTTACCGTGTTTATAAACATACACACAACGCTCTTCGTTTATGTTTTCGTTATTTTTTAATAATAAACGTGCGCTATCAAGTTAAACAATAAACTGCTCAAACTACCGAAAAAAAGTATTTTACTTATGAAGAAAAAACAAAAATAATAAACGAGGAATAAAGCAGAAACGTGGAAGAAAACTACCTTAGCGGAAATGAAACTTTTTTTGGTTAAAAATTATGGCACTTCTTTTAAGTAGCAGTAGTGTAGTACACTTTAGAGTATGCAATGTGTGGTGACGTGTGTATATGTACACATGTACTTACATATATATGTTTTTAAGTTATGCATGTATGCACACATACATAAATATTATGTTCTGTTTTCACTGTTACCTGCATGTACACGTTTATTGCATATGGCGTAGTAAAGTGACATTTTTACCATTATAGTCGTTTGGAAGAAAAGTTTGTTTTCATCAAAGAAATTTAAAATTTTAACTTCTCTCTAGCAAAGCGATAATATGGCCAGAAAAAAGAACTTAAAATTAAAAACATCTTATTTTTAAAGCGCACCGGAACAAAAGTGAAATTTTAACAAATTTAATTTCAATTTATAACTTGTCTTAAGTTTTATGATTCATTTATTAGATTTGTATCGTGATATTACGAACTAACTGACAAACTCTCTTATATATACAAAATTGTTACTGTTTATTAAATAAGAAACGTAACAGCCTGTGAGGTAGAAATCTGCAGAAAATAAAAAAAAAAATTATCACTTTAAAATTTATAGAAGTAAAATTTTCAAAGAACTTTATTTGCACAAATCGGCATCTTTAAATCACATAAAATGTGGTCCAACTGTGTATAACATTATAATGGTTTTGTCTGGAAAAAGGCCAGTGTTTCCCTCTAAAGTCCCTTGAGGTTTCAGTTTTCTTATCAGAAAAGAATCATTAAACGTTTGCTTAAAATTTTTTTCGCAATCTATTATCTTCTTTAATGCACAATATAGAGGCCTTTTTATTATTGCTTTGACACCGGAAGAACTTAGGACATTCGTAAGTACTTTTGTGACTGAATATATATATATTGACAAATTTAAAAAATGCAAACGACAAAAAATTTATTTTAAAAAATATCAATTAAAAAAATTATTAAAATTTCTATAGGCTAGGTTGAAAAGAAGGGGCACTAAAAAAATGTTTATAAATTTTAAAAATAATTTCAATATATTTATTAATGCTTCTAAATATTTAACCATTATAGATGAATTACTTAATGCATTCGTTGTATTAATAATTGAAATTTTTCATACAAAAACTATCAACAAAAGTTATGACTACTTTGTGTGTCGAGTGAAATTGTCATTGCAATGGCAGTTCTAAGCAACAAGAATTAGTGCGACACAGAACATTAGGGCCTTTTTTTATTTTGCAGAAACTTTGGTAGGTACTAGGTAATGTGTGATATGATTTTATAGAAAGTAAACTATAGACGGGTAGATGTTAAAATACAAATAAAAATGTTGTGCTTTGATGCATAAATAAAATAATTTTTTTAAAAGGCAAATGATTCAGTAACCTGTAATCATCCTTCGTAATGTATGGGTGTGATGTCTTTTTGTGTCTGCTAACATACACCTGTTGGAATTATAAAGAGTAATTATTTAAGTTGATTCAAGAGTAAAGGACACTTGGAGCCTTAATAACTTAGTTTAGGCTGGGTGGGTAGTTCGGTCCTTACTTCCAAACATTTTCTTTGCTCTACAGTAATAAAGTATAGGCTCTCTATTCATTTTTTAATCAGCCTTTAATCTCACTAGTGTTCGGAAATAACTAATAAACAAAATAAAATTTACAACCCCTTATTAGTTATCTATATTTAATTTATTATATTGAGCTGTCCTGAGTTTGTTATTTTGTGATTAAAAAAGTGGGCAGAGCCACGCCTATAATAAAAGTTATAATTATAAAGTACTTCCTCTAGACCGATTTTTGTGAAATTTTGCACATGACTATATAATTTTGTTATTAGAAAAGTGGGCGGTGTCACGCCCATAAAAAAGTTATTATTTTGAGGTACTTGTACTTGACCGATTTTTCTGACACTTTGCACACATATTGAACTCTCATAATTACACAATTTCGTGATTAGAAAAATGGGCAGTGCCATGCCCATAAAAAATAAGTTATCATTTTTAGCTACTTGTACTAGATCGATTTTTCTGAAAATTTGCGCACATGACTATATAATTTCGTGATTAGAAAATTGGACATGCCCATAAAAAAAATTATAAAATTTTGAGGTTCTTGCACTTTATATTCAATTAAAATTCAGAATGCATTTTTATTAATTAAGGGGTGTAGGAACGCGCGCCGCGCTTGGCTAGTTAGTTATAAAAAAAAATTTAAATACGTACAGTAAGAAACACATGTAATACGAGGGTGGTTATAAGTTTATATTTATTTATTTATTTATTTATTTATTTATTTAATTTATTGTCTATAGATAATAATTCTTACAGACTAAAGCATGTAAAATAACAAAACAAAATTAAGGTTATATATAAAATAATATTCTATAATAATTCAACGATTTAAATATAAAATGATAGTTCTTTTAACAATTTCTTTACTTTCATTGAGGCCAATAAGGTGATAATAATTATTAAAGTTTTCACATATACGACGAAGAGGATCATTATTAGCATAGTTGGTTCTATAGTATTTTAAGTTAATAAAACGGAAATTTCGAGTTGGTCTGGTTGGAACATTAAAAGATATTTTACTTAGCAGGAATTCTGAGTCGATATCGCCTTGAATTAGGCCCAGCACAAAAGAAAAACTCAGCATTGAACGACGACTTTTTAAAGTTGGTAATTTTATAAGACAGAGTCTGCTTTTAATTTATTCAATGTATGTACATAAATTTATACAAACACCAAACACATACGCATGACCATTATAAGCCACATGTCATGGCTGTCCTCCTCGGGTACAAAAAAATGTTATCAGCTTTAACAGTGACTACTTAAAAAGGTAATTTCTCAAGCAGCGAAAATCTCGACGTTTGCAGGAATGTATATTTGAGTTTATAAAAATGATTAAACATTTTGATGACCTGTTTAGTGGCATAAATTATCATGGTTAATTTACATCATCACAAAAAAAATGGCTTGTCAGAAACTACCAAAATCGCAAAAGATTGCTTACTTCCTGTAATTTTGTTTAACGATTTTAATTTTAACATCAATGATCAGTCATTGAGTTCTTCGATATTTTCTGCTTTCAGTTAAATAAGGAAGAGCTTTTATTATTATATCGACAAAAGTTCTTTCTTTTTATAATTTTCTGTGTAATATCCTCAATAAAAAATTAAGATCTAAAATTTTTTTTCATTTTTCTGGCAGAAATAAATTGTCTCATTTAAATGTATTATATATTTTTAAGTTTGACTGACCTAATTTTTCTAATTTTTCAGTATTTCTTTTTAAATTTTTTAATGTAGAATAGTTTTTATTATTTATTAGTGTAAGCCTGCGACTTCGTTTACTTAGTTGTCGTCATTAAAACTAATGTAAGTGTGCGATTGAGTAGCAAAAATTTTAACATCTTAAAATTATAACATCTCTTATTTAGAAATTAAAAATAGGCATTTTGTTTTTAAAAAATTTAGTTCTTCGAGTTTCTCTTAAAATTTTCTCATACTTAGAAGAAATGGGCAGGGTATAGTAGTTAAAGTTTAAAAACTTAAATTTTCCGGGACTTACCAGGAATTGTTTAATTTTTTTCTTGACAAATAATACATGGGACTTCAATAGTAAAAAAAATAATGCTTGTGAATAATTATGATATTAAAAAAATTTTGATCTGCAATTAATCAAATAATGTTTCTATTATTTTTTTTTATTTTGCATTTCGAAATATTTATGTATTAATGATTTTTCATGCATGTGTGTATGTGTGGGTGATAAATTGTTTACAGTATAACTGTAAAAAAAAAATAAATTGGAAAAAATTGTTGATAATTAAGCAGAACCACAAAAACCACAGCATATTGTACAGAGCAGACAATATGCATACATACATATGTATGGGTATACTATATATGCATATGAGGCTACATTTGTATATACAACTGTAAATAATATATGTATCATACTGTGTGCATAAATATTATAACATTAGAATTATTATCGTCTAAACCATAATATTTTGATTACTAAAAATGTAGAAAAATTATAATAATCATCAACACAATTCACTCAACATCTACAAATGTATAATAGGGTGGTAACAAGCACCTTCTTTGTGTGTGTTTTTATGTGCATATGATGAAAACAGTTTATTTGGATAAAATGTTGCAAAAAAGAAAAGAATTTTTAAATAATCTTAAATGTTTTGCTTTTACTGCTTTAGTATTATATTTTGAACTACTGTGTGCCCAGTTTTTGAAGAAAATTCTCTACAAACCTTGCTTTTATTTAAAAATTGCATACCTGCTTCTATACAATATAAGGGAATAGTTTAAAAGTTATAACCCTAATATAAATATTTTTTATTTACCGTTGGTTTGTTAAAATATTTTTATGTTTATGTATTTACGTCAAATATTTTATTTTATAGTGTTTATAATTATGATACGTGTCCATAATATTTATGAATATGTATTTCAAAATTTTTTTCACAGAAAATTGTATAATAAAGACAATAATAATGATATGTATTAGGGGGCACCAGATCACAGAGACTACGAAAATATGAAATTCAACCATAATGTTAGGTTAAATCATAAAAAGTCACCTCTTGAACAGCGATTGTGTAGGTGAGCCAAGCATTTGGAATTTGATGCTGGATTATAATTCCTTATTTAATTTAACAAATATCTATTTCAATGATTTAGGTCACCTTAATATAAAGGTTGGTTAAATTTTTAAGGGCCGATTATGATTTTGAATAAACCATTTCATTTTTTTTGATATGATAATATTGGTATGGTTCAATTATGTATGGCACAAATTATCGGCCAAATGACCGCCACGAGCTCACCTCCATCAAATTATCCAAATTTTCAATGACAATGTTGATGTTCAATTGTTGGGCACGATGATGATTTGAGATTGACTGCTCTTTTGCCACACACGAAAAACAGCAATCTTTTCCATTCAACGATCTAAGAAGGCATTCACAGATGTTTTCACATTTCATACAGACCTGTTTTGCTGAATTTAAAATATTTTTCACAATTCTCTCGATTGTTGACGAATTTGAACGATTATGTTGACCAAAATAATAACGAAGTGCACGAAACTCATTTTGATTTGAATGCTCATTTTCATAATAAGGCTGAATAACTTTAATGCGTTTCTCGATTGTGTATCTTTTAATGGATAAAATTGAGTTAGTCTGTTCACATTCAACATCGGCCCCTAACCTTTATTTATAAAATTCAAATCAAGGTATTTTATTTCAAATATTTCATACAATATTTTCTTAAAATAGCTTTCAGTTAAATTAACTTTCTTATATGCATATATAAGCGTAAATATTTAAAAGCAATTATTAATTTATATAAAAAAATTTTACGAAAATTTTGCTTTTAAGCCTTAATTAATTAAAAAATTGTGTATAAATATGGTGGATGATTTTTAAAAACTTCAGCTATTCAAGAGTAACGGACAACGAAGTTGAGATATGATGACAAGTAATGTACTCAATGTTATTAAAATCTACAATTTTTATACCCGCCAACAAAAAAATGGTGGGGGTATATTCATTTTGTCATTCCGTTTGTAACACATCGAAATATCCATTTAAGACCCCATAAAGTATATATGTTCTGAATCAGGGTTTGATTTTATGACGATCTGCTGGCGGAGGGGCGTGGCAAAATCCAATTTTCATATTGCACCACCAATGCCATATACATATATACATACATATATTTATTTTGATTGTTTTTTTTATTTTTTTTTTAAAGCTGTTATCATGTTTTTCAAAACTAGATATCAAACTCTTAAATCCGTTATGTAGTTTTGAAGATATTTACAATAAACCTATGTTTATAATGATCCAATATAAACATTTTAAAACTTTTGCTTAGAGCCAGCAACACGGACCGGGTGAGCTAGTGGGCTATAATTTTTTTTAAATAAAAAAAAAATTTTCCAAGATTTTAAACAAATTTTAAATCTTATTTATGCCTATAAAACAAATATATATGTACATACATATATACTCTTACATATTTTCAAAAAGATTTATTTGGAAATGTTATCTTTCATCTATAGTTAACAATTCCTTTGGGCATATTACTATGCCTCCTAAAACAAATTATTCTATTTGAAACGCTTAAAAAACACAGAACCGAAAAGAAACGTTTCGCTTGAATGATACATTGTAGTCATTCTAGCTTGTCACAAAGCATTCACCGCATTTTAAATCTTACAATAATCATTCGTTCCCCTTTATAGAATTTAAACACAATAAAGAAAATAATGAAAACAAAAAGATACAATCAAACATGTTTTATCAAATAAAATGAAAAAAAATGTACGGGGAGACAGACTAAATGACTTATGTTGGTACTCATGTAAGGAGATGTAGACACTTACTACTTTATTTATAAACATATATAATAAATTTATATATAAAATTGGCCACAAAAGGGAGACAACACATTACCGTATGTTAAATCATTTTACTGTTTTTCGCCAAGCAAATATATACGCACAAAACAAAATATTTACCATTAAAGGACAGATAGTTATGGTTTCTGTTTGTGAATAATGGAGTAGCCAGAAAACAAATTAATTATTAATGAAAAAAGATAAGTTATTGACAATTTTATACGAATATAAAATTTATAATGTATTCGTAATGGCAAAGCTCAGTCAACAATTCATAAAGAAAAAAGTTTTTTTTTTTGTAAATTCACCTCTTTCCTCTTTACGTACATCTCACAGAATTTTATAAACTTTACGTTGTTCGTAAATATCATAGATTTCTTATCTCGAGTTTCTCAGCTAAAATTTTCTTTTTTCTTTCCTTACTTGACAAATAGTTAAGGGCACCTAATTAATTAAATTTATTTAATTACTTTTTCTCTATGTTGTAATCAGTAAGGGATAATGTAAACATTTCAGATAACCTGAAATTTACCTTAACCTAAAAAAACCAAAAAAAAAAAAAAAAACACTAGAACTAATTTATAAGCCCTGGCAATAAATTTTATTTGAAGGTATTTTTGTACAATTTTTTTAAAAAAAATTTTTACATAGATTTTTTTATGAATATGAACCTAAATTTACAAAGTTTGTATTTAGAAAAGTATTCAAGCAGCAATTAACTAATAAAGTTTTAGTAAACCTAATAAAAGATATTTTTAAAAAAATTTATTTTTGGAACAAAATTTTTTGACGAATGAAGAATCTGAAAACGTCGATTTAATGAAGTCAACGTTTTTGGACACCTAATGATGGGGTTGATGCATTCGAAATTTATGTTTTTGAGGTACCTCGATCAGAATGGAGAAAGTGCCTCGAAAATTAGTTCACACTTATGCAAATGTATATTGACCTCAATGAAGAACATTTTGTAAATTTTGATGATAAATATATATAATCCTGAAATAAAAAAGACAACACTCGTACCAACTTTGTATGGAAAAATTAGATTTATTAGGAACTCAATACTATTTTGCCCGGAGGAAAATTAAAGTTAAAACAAATAATACGTAATATGTCAAAAAGCTTATTTTCTCTTTATTAACTTTGTCTCCTTCCCTCTCTCTATTTTTTTTTAAATAAAGTTTGTTTAATTTTAACAATTGTTCTGAATTGATTTAAACAATTCGGGTGAATTGATCTTTAGTTGTTTTAAGAATTCTATAATCCAGAATAGAATTGTTAACATTAAGTGGATTCTATCTGTTTCTTAATATAAATATTTAGAATCTCACGTATTGTTTTAGAAGTTCTAATTTTATGTTTAATATTTAAGCAAACTTTTTATGTAAATTTTTTCTTCAGGCTTTAATTCATTTTTATAAACTACTAGCTAATAACCGGTATGCTTCGCCACTCCAAATTTTAGTATTTCATTCATATGGTGCCACGCCCACTATTGTTAATGCACCCATTTTTTACATAAATGTTTATTTGAATATCACAGTTGCTTTTGCAAAATTTTACTACTCTAATCGATATCGTTTTCCAAATATACGAATTTTAGTATTTAATTCATATGGCCACGCCTACTATTGCAAGTCCGCCGTTTTTTTACCCAAATGTTTGTGTGGATGTCAGAGTTTACCGTACTTAATTTGAAGACTCTAGCTGCAGTAACTTTCGTGATATATTATATTTAATACTTATTCTTTAATAGGGCGTGGCACCCCGCCCACTTACAATTTCAAACCAAAGTATAGCCTATAGTTCCTTCCAGACGTTCAGAAAGATTCTGTGAACATTTTAAGGAAATCGGTTTAGACATTTAACCGTCTATAAAGCACAAACAAACATACAAACATACAAACATATAAACATACAAACACACATTGATTGTTATATACATATGTATATAGATTAAACTTATAAATTGTAAATATGTAAGAATATTGAAAAAGTGTTTGGATATTAGACGAGTAGAATGCATTTTTGACACCAGCTATAATTTGTTTATAATTTCTGTTTATCGGTAAATTCATATGAGATTTGAATCTAATATTTATTTTAAAATTTAGTTTAATTAGAAGTGGGAATCATTGCATTTAATTGTCAAATTTTAATTGATATCAAACGACATTTTCTTCTTGGCCTAAGCCAGTTAACCACTCTGCTTTAACTTAAATTTTTTTAAGTAACAACTCTTTTAAATCTAATGAAACCAATTATTCTAAAGTAAACTAATTTTATAATTTTCTGTTCAGCAGTTGGAGTATTTTTTAAATAAAGTTTTTAAAGAAATTAACATATTTCTGTTCCGCCAATATAAAAGATAGCTTAGAAACAATAAGCCACGTTGAAATAGTCATAATTTTAACGATTAAAGCTTTCTCTTTAGTCAAGATATAAGTAGAGATCTCAAATAAAGCAGTTGTTAAGATAAAAAAAATAGATTAAAAAAGCTTTTGAGGATAATGTTAGTGTCGGTAGTGAACCTTTTTACGAAAATAAAAATTCAATCTACCATTATAATTGACTAGATAGTTTACACTAAATTTTAAATAACCAGAGATATAAACTAATGTCACGTAAATCACCCCAATTTTCAATGCCCATAAATGAGCTCGTGAGAGCATTTTCCATAAAATCTTTCAAAGTTTGTTTTGGCTATATTGATCGAGTTTCTGCAACAATGTTGGCTTTTTGAGTCAAGGCTTATCTCGGAACTATTCACACATAGTCGCTTCTTCAAATAACCCCAAAGAAAACAACTAGATGCTGACAAGTCTGGCCAATTAACTTCTAAAAATTATTCATTTTGTATTACCTATAAGTGCCACTTTTTCTCGGGTAGTCTTTGGAGTATCCTGCTGAAACCAGATAACAGAATCAATCTTTCCAAGCTGAAAGGAACGCCTTCTGGTATATGTCTCTGCTGTTTCGGAAACACTTTTATCTTTAATAAGTATGTATATTTTTCAGAGTGTGAATTAAATATGGTCTACTGGCTTCAAACAAATCTCTTTAAGTGCCGTGTTGACCGTGGAAGTTAAAATATCGATTATATATTGTTTGCGTTAAGATTGATGAATTAAAAAATAAAATTCTATTTGTCTGATTCTTTTACGTTAATTATTCTCCAGGAGTAATCAAAAAAAACTAATATAAGAACGAAAATATAAAATTTTAAAAATCATGTTGCCTTTGGCCCACTCTGAATAAGTAAATTGCGTGTAACTTGAACTCCAATATTTGACAGTGAGGAGTGTGCATCGAATATAAAACTTAATGAAGACAGACGCATTGCTACCAGCCGTATATATATATATATATATATAAGTTTTTATATATTAGTTTTAATTTTTCTTTTAAATAAAAATTTTTTTAACATATTTTATAGATAATAGCCTGTATTCTGCATTCAGATTAAAATTAAATCACTCGGAATTGCCATTGTAATGTTATTGTTCTAACAACAATTTCGTGGCAATTCCGATTGATTTAATTGCTCTCGGAATGCCGAACACAGACGAGAAAATTTGAAAAAAATTAATGATTTTTTTATTTATTTGTTTGTAGGCAGGTTAGCTTCCATCACAGGTTGTAATTGTACAAAGTTATTTCTTGATATATAATCTTAAAAAAAAAAAATCCTTTTTAAAATTAAAAAAAAAATATATTCAAACATTTCTAGTCAACGTCAAATTTTAGGCCCTAACTTTCTATCTAAGTAGTTGCAACGTTATACAATTTCATTAAAATATGTTGGATATTTTTGGACATCTACGTGAACAAACACTGTGGCACGTGATTTACATGTATTAAGATAATAAACAGATAATTTCCCGATTAACACTTCGTATTATTTTTATATGAAATTCAAACCTAATGACACCTAAGTAGGTTTTAATATTAATCTTGATTCTGGTAACATTGTACACCACACACAAAGATTTCTTTAACACATTTAAACATTCGTACTGACATGCTAAACATAAACATTTCAACTGAGGAAACAAAAGCATATAAAAAGCACATCTTTGCAATTAATGTTTGCTATTTATTGTCTTTATGGTACGTGTACATCTAAATATGTTTTTTTTCTACATTAACAATTATATTACAGACTTACATAAAATGAAATTATCTGACTATATTTATTCATTTATTTGCTGTGTGTTACTTAAAGTTTTACAAGGAAATGCACATTTAAAAGACACTATCTTTAAATTACATGAATGCCTGCCATTCTGTCGTATTCCTACTTTACCCTTGATAGCAATTGTGTTGTGTCTGTATTCTATAAAAAATAATATTGTTTTATTCGTATCAAAAAATACAACAAAAAATAAAGAACTTTTATATACATTTATTCCTTGTTAATTTGTAGGGTGGAGCCTACAATTAATTCTTCCAACATTTATTTTCTCTTCTTGAT
This sequence comes from Phyto melanocephala, assembly GCA_941918925.1. Taxonomy (NCBI): domain Eukaryota; kingdom Metazoa; phylum Arthropoda; class Insecta; order Diptera; family Rhinophoridae; genus Phyto; species Phyto melanocephala. The sequence continues at coordinate 103,636,398 of OW799235.1, read as the reverse complement.
GTGTTTCTTTTTAATCTCACAGAATGTGTTTTATGTCGAATTACATGCGTGTTATGTGGCGTTACATTTTCGTTTTTAAGTTAATATGTACTTATGTATGTGCATATGTAAGTATGTTCAGGGTATAAATTATAGTCTTAATATTATTTGGTGTCTGTATGTTCGTTCTATTTTCTTTGTGCCAAAGCAAAACGACCCTCGTAATTAGTGAAGACTGAACAAGCGTGTCAAAATTTATGTGAAGTTTAATGATTTGGTGAAAAATATATGTAAATGTTAGTACGACTGTATGTGTAAGCGAATGCGAATTATTGCTAATAAGATGTTTAAAGTTATATTAATTTAATGGTTTTAAGTTTTCATGTAGTTGTCATTAAAGAACACAGCAGCTAATTATTTTTATTTAATTTTAAACTAATGGAAAAAACTTAGTATTCATTTGAAATATAAAAAAATTGTATTGTAACAGTTTTTAATTAAATTAAAATTACAAGGCATTTAAATGTTTTTCAAAAATTATTAAGGATTTCATCCAAATTAGATTCCTTCCTTAAATAATCTTTTTGACATTTCACGCGTTAAGTCTTGAATTTTATTTTTAAGTGTAGACTATTGATTTTAGCAGCCAGTTTTTTTTATTTTTCTTTATGGGAATAATATTTTATGATCTTTTATATTAATTTTTGAGTGTATTTGTACATTAATAAAATAAATGTCCTATTAGAATGTTATGGTATATAATGTAACATAATTTTGAACAAAACTTAAATGCTTCACTTCAAATTTTAGCTCTTAACAAAAAAAAAATAAAGACATTTAGCACGAAAAAAGGGCTTATCAAAATATATTTTTTTGTTTTTTTATTAGGATTGGTAAACACATTTAGCCAATGTTTATGCAATTTTCTGTACTATACTATACTGCTAGTAAATATTTAAGCAATACCATATGGAACCATCTTCATGATTTTGTTTAAGCAATTATTCTCCAAAAATTTTAAATTTTTTTAAATCAACTCTTAGAAGCAACTATATGTTCCTCAGATCTGTGTATGGTATCAATCTTTTGGAAATATCCGCGAATGAATCGCTATTGAAATTTAAGCACAATCGCCCCATAACTTTCTGAGATATGAGCGTTTTTTTTTTTTCACAATTACAACAACAACAACATACATATATACAGGTTAAAGTAAACCTGGCATCGAATCCCAGCTGAGCCAAAAAAATTTTTTTTTATTTATTTTATTTTTTTATTTATATATTATTTATACTTTTATTATTTGTTTTAATTTTTTTTTTTATATTTTTTAAATTTTCTTAAATTTTTTTAAATTTTTTTCTTAATTTTTTCTTTTAATTTTTTTTTTTTAATTTTTTTTGTAATATTCTTTTTTGGAAAAATACATACATACATAAACTCAATTAATAATTTTGCAATGGGATGTTTTTATACATGTTTGTTTTTTATTTCATATGAGATGAATGGTGATACACACAATTGTTATTGCATGACTACACGTTGTGAAGGACACAGCCGAATATAGCACTGTTACTTGTTACATGCTGTACTTGAATGTATGTTACGCATTATCGATGCTTAAGTAATAGGAAATAATTTCTAATTTAAGTAATAGGAAATAATTTCTAGCAGTTGGAAAAGACCTGCCACACATTTAATGTATACTTTTCGTTAAAATTTCAAAAATGATTATCATTTAAAAATAGTATAATTAAAAAAAAGATGACGACAAAAATAACATTATATTCAAAAGCATTATAAATTAAAAATAAATTAAAGAAAATTTAAAAATAAACGTGAAAATGTAAAAAAATATTGGTACAAAAATTGCAATTAAATTGGTAAGTACAATCAATATGTGTATGTTACAGCAAAAGACAATAATTTGCCGTAAAAAGCAAAGATTGCCGAATTTAATTGTAGTCATACATATGATTATTGAATGATACCTTAATTAAACATAATAATGATAACTGGTAACCATTATTATTTTTAACCATAATCATACAATTCAATTATAGTATGTTGCTCTTCGATTATGATTACCACAACCGTATTTTTTTTTGCGTGCACATTTCGAAAAAAGTATGGCTTAAAGCAAAGAATATAAATCATGAATATAAATATGATTTATATTCTTTGCTTAAAGCCAATAGCAAAACAATTTTTATATCTTAAGATTTGGCTCATAAGGTTTATTTGGCTCATAAGATTTATTTGGTCACTTGACTTTATTCTTAGTTCCCGTTAAACTTGGTAAATATATTTGGAAGCGCAAGCATAAAGAGAGAAAGAGATAAAAACTTATGCTTTTATTTAGTTTAATAAAACTTACAACGTTCAATAAAAAAATTCTCGAAAATACGTTAACTTAATAGGTTGCTTTGGTTACCTATTTTATCGAGATGGTCGACTTATACTTAAAACCAGACATGACCTGTAGTATCTTACCTGTATTGTATAATTTTTTTTTTTTTATAGGATTCCAACACCTTTCTAGAGGCCGAAGTTCTTGAGAGTTGGGTAGATTTATCTTCCATGTCATTATTTTCTGACTAGCACCCAAGAGCCTTTGTTAAAGTGACATGATTCCAAATTAGGCCAGATTAGCCGTTTAAGGTTTAAGGCCGATTTGTAGACACTACGTTACATATATTTCTGTGTGTTTACTGTCTAATGCCACAAATGATTGGCTTCTTTTGTCACAACTGAAAGTGCCTTTTTTTTGTAATTTTGTTTGTTTTTCATCCGGAATTGTTCTCTGATATTCCGTCGTCTTTAGACACATAAAACTCAAGACCAGGAAGTTGTTAAAAGGCTACCACTATATAAGTATCATCTTCTATCACACAACTCGTGTATTTTTATAGAATAGTTATTTCAAACATTTTTTCGTTCTTTTTTTACTTTTAAGTTCTTAAACGTACTGCGTACTTGAACTTCCTGAACCTTATACGATTACATTTTTTCAAATTTTTTGGCTATGTGCACAAAATAATAAGAGCCTTTAACTGTCCGAGCTGCTTTTCTGATAGAAGTGTTCGGTGTTCATCGAATGAGTTGTTCGACTTATTTTGCTTTACTAATGTAGCATAAAATATTATAATTGAAACCAAAGGTACGCTACGATAAGATCGTTATAACTATGTAAATGATTTTGAAGAGTATTATGTCAGTACACTGATCTCTCCCTTTTTTTTACAGTCATACACCATACAAAAAAATTATATTCAATCAGTTGCATTATCTTTATGCTCTAATCTATCAATTTATCCAAAACCAACACAAATTCATAATAACTTGTGTTTTTGAGTTTTTGCTGCTCAAATTAAAGACGTCTTCCCTTGTATAACGTAAAAGATTTGTTTTTCCCTGCACTTGCTTACAAAAATCGGTCTATTTATAGGATCTTTTAGCTGTCTCGCAATTATAAATCTTAAAAAATCACAGCAAATTATAAACAAATTTTATGAATCTTCCAAGCGTATGGAAGCCTTAGGTCTTCGTAAAATTTAATCAAACCAAGTTAATAAACTTCACGTTACGGTATGGTTTATAAATTCTTAAGTTCTCTTTATGCATTTGTGATGTTAAACCGACACTGCAAAGAATGATAAAGGTTTTTAATATACTAATAAGGGACTATGCTAAAGAGTACAGAGATGACATCAATGATACCGATGATATCGATGAAGAAATATACAATGATATTAAAAAAAAATTACCGCCAGTAGAAAAAAAAATCTACTCACCCAGTATATTATATTAGATCTAAAATGTTAATGAAATATCTTGGCATCAAAACTAGTAAATAAATAAAAAAAAAATTTTTAATAAAATACAAAACCTAAATAAAATATTCAAGTTTGTAAGTTAGCTTCCTCAGGGGGTGGAAATAGGTGTAAGTTTATTTGGAAAAAATATTTAGGAAGCGATTAATGGTGGTGTCTTACACTTTATATTTTTTAGCATTTTCTGGATTTTACCCCTCCTTTCCTTTCTTCCTATTCTTGACCACTGTTAGGTACTATTTGTTATCTAGCCTCACCTCATGAGTATAAGCACTCACCAGGCAAAATTCTGCTATATACCACTCCTCCTTACACTTTATATTTTTTAGCATTTGCTGGATTTTACCCCCCCTTTCCTTTCTTCCTATTCTTGACCACTGTTTGGTACTATTTGTTATCTAGCCTCATCTCATGAGTATAAGCACTCACCAGGCAAAATTCTGCTATATACCACTCCAAGTTTATAATCAAGTTGCATGTTAAGATTCTTTACAAAATTTATTTAATAAAATTTTACAATCTTTTATTTTAATTTGAGGTCGTTAAATATTTCAAAACAAAGAATATTTTTTTTTAATCTATAAAATCATCTATTTAAAGACTACGTCTGCCTATAATTGACAAATAAAGAATATTTGCTCAACCAGCAAATTATGCTGTGCTAAAACATAAAATAAGAAATATTTTTTGTTTTAATCTCTCAAGCGTTCATAACTTTGAGACGATATTAAATGCTAAGTGTTTCCCTCGCAATGACTTCTTACAAAATATTTATACACATTCATAAATATAATGAAACTTGTAATTACTTACAAAAGGAAAATCCTTATTATGCATTATTTATTCAACATTTACATTTTCGTAAAATATTCAAATATACATATGGATTTCCTTTAATTTTTTTTATTTTGTCTTTTTCAAACAATAAATTTTTTCAAAAAGAAAAAAAAATATTGTAATGAAATCCCATATGTCATTGTAAGAAAACATTAAACAACAAGTTCTTCTTCCATTAATTCAAAAGGCTGCTGACTGAATGTACATCTGTATGTAAGTGTATGTGTGTTGATGTTTGTATTTTGTCTGTTTGAATATGCAAAGTTGTTGTATTCACACATACATACATGTCGTTATTAAATTGAATTGCATCATTAAAATGACAACTTTTATCGTTAGCAGTCATCTCCATTCAAAGCTATCAAATCATCATCATTTTCTGTTTATTTTTTCTTCTTCTTCTTCTCTTTCTATTGATGCTGATGTTGTTATTGTGTTTTATTTCCTATTTAAGCTTAAAGCCAGTGTCAGTAATGTCTACGCGCGTATATGTCAATTTGCGTACATGTATGTGTCTGTTAACCATATACATTAGTCAGTGTCAGTGATTGTTTTGTATTTTGTATGAAAGCGAACCATGTTGCAGTTACACATCACATCAATTGATGTCAGAGAAGGAGAATCCATGAATAACTCTATTTTAAAAAATGTCTATTTCATGTTTTTTTTTTTTTGCTTTACTTTTATGCCACTGGTTGTTAGTGTACGTGTAGGTGGGTAAAGTTGGGCACACATATAATATCACTTTGGCAAAATTGTCCAACCAACTAAAAAAGTACTCCATGCATTACTTACTTAGTGCTTATCTGCCTACAAGAGCGCCTGCATAAGGCATTATTTTTGATTACGATGTTCCAATTTTTGGTTACCTTTTTTGTTATTATTATTATGCTATTTTTTCTTCGCTTCTAGCGCAACAATTCACAAGCAATACAAAGGAGTATAAGCTTTAGAATATAAAGTATTTTTTAAGTTGTTTTTACCGAACGTAGGGCTTATCTAAATAAAACTTTTTGCCACACAACTTGGTGGTCCATAAATTGATTTAATATTTTTTATTACAAAGCTTCATGCAAGGTACAGTCACCTTAAACTTAAAAAAAAATTACCTTTAATACTGAACATCGCCTTTTAGGCAACAAGGGTCTCCATAGAATAAAAACACTGTGCAATGAACGCCCATCTCTGCTAGTATGTGTAAGCGATTAGAATTTACAATATAAAAAATAGATCTGTTGTACCTCACAAGCGAGCTTAAGTATTCTACGGTTAAATATTATTATTATTATTTTGATATTTTGCGAGAGGCACAAGACTAAGAATTTTTAAATTGTCTGAGTTTTAAAACCAAAAATCATTTTAATGTTTCTTATTTAATTTTCTGTTTTTCATTATAAGCATAATGGTCTTAGGAATTCTACGGTCACTTGTATTACAAAAGTGCTTACCTGGCTTTAGTTATTTTTATATAGACTATTTAAAAAGTGAATATAACATAATTTCAACCAACTATCGGCAAACTATGAAGTCTACGAATTAATCAGGAATCATTAGTTATTGTACTTAATTAAATTTTCATGTTCTGAATTTTTTATGAGTTTAAATAACCTGACTTAAATTTTGATGCTAAAAAATACTAGCGTATTTGCAAACTTTTTGCTGGGTACACCAAAACCCTCAAGACATTATTTTTAATACAACACAATAATTCTATTTCTTTTACTCTACTACTACATTTCTTCTTTAACTTTATATTATTCGCTATTAATGCTGTTGAGAAAATGTTCCCCCAGTGTTCATGATTTTTGCTGCAAAATCACATTTAAATCACATTTAAAGCGAAGAAAATATAGTTTCAGATATAAAAAAAATTTAACAAATAAGTGACTTCAAAAAACAGAATAAGACAAAACAAAACACATTTTTTATGATTCCAAAATGCCAACTAAAGAGAGAAAGCTACAAAAAAGACAACGCAACAGCATTGGTATGTATTGAAGAAAGTAAAATAAGAAAATTAAATCTGAGCCATTATATTGCGTAAAACCGTAAAATATTTATTCAAATACACGCGATGTATTTCAATTGTAATGGTGATGTGCCAATGTCAAACGTGCTGGAAATGCTCTTTTGTCTGAGTTTTATCGTTGATGATGATACCCAAAAGCGTATTTCATTCAGTTGTATCTAATGGTTTTAAAAGACACAATCACAATACACTAGTGAAAAGATTTCATTTCACTCCATCAAGCCATCAAAATACAAAAAGAACAACAATTTTTGTAGATGAAGAAAGAAATACAACTGACGCATAAGATAATCTTGTCATTTCGAATTGATTATGGGTGCTCACTATTCATTGCTGGGAGTTCTATGTCTGTAATTTAAAACATATGCCAAATATGCACTAAAATCTATTACGTTTCTTAATGAAATTCCAGAAATTCTATGATGGGCTTAGATATGTTTTATGATGGATTTATATGGATTTTTTTGAATTAGAAGTAATATTCTGATTACGACAGCATTTTTTATGTTATAATTGTATTGCCAAATAAATAAGAAGAATGCATTGCATTATAAATAAAATCTTTTTTAATTTATAAGTCATCGCTAATTTAGACACAATCAGCGATGAGAGTTTAGCCATTTTCTGACCCACACTTTGTGCCACTAAAGCTCTATTTTTTGTTAGTGAAGATAAAACTTTATATACAAAAAAAAAAAAACGGGAAAAAATTGTGATATGATTATGAAGTTTCTTAGCAAATCAATTAAGCATTTATAACCTCTGTGATACGTAATTGCAGGACACTTGTAACGATCGGGGATAATATAAAATTCTACTTAAAAGTGATAAGCATTGAAAGTTGAAACAAGTTTTGTAAAATTGTGTGTATTTTCAGAATGAACTTGGCAAGCAGTATCCGTTAAAAATCTTTTGATCCTACAATACACGTATGCAGTGAGCTCAAAAGTTTAAATACAAATTTTATTTAAGTAATATTCCATATACTGAACATATGTCTACCAATCAAAACATTTGTATGTCTTTTTTTGTTTTTTCAAAATTCAATGCAATAAATACAACAAGTATACTAAAGTCAATAAAGTACAAAAAAATACTAAAGCCCAATTAATTGTTTATTTTAAAACTAGGTTTGATCTTCAAATATTGTACCCAAACTTTTTTGTTTCATTATAAAGAGACTTAAAAAATGCTCTATATTGGGCAAAATAAAAAAAAATCATTTTGATGCAGTATCAATGAGACGATCATTCTAAATATTTTTTTTGTTAGAGATGATGTCAGTCACACCTAAAAATTAAAAAAAATATGTTTTGAAACCTCTTTGGAAAATTGAGAAAAATTATGTTAAGCCTGGGAAAATTTTCAAAAAGAACAAAAAATAGGGTTGCCACACCCTCTTAAAACTTTATGAAATATTATCCCTAATACTTCATTTACATCTGAGCCAAATCTCGTAAATAGCAGATTTTGAGGAAATCCAGTTAATTTCTACCAGATTTCCCATAAAAAACGAAATCTATTTCGCCACCAGATTTTGGCAGAATCTACTAAAAAATCTAGTACTACTTCGTGATGCAAGTTTGGTTTTTATTTAATTGTATTAAAATATACTACTCTGCATAAAGAAAAATTCAATCATAATATATAAGGTGCTTGAAAACGCACAACTACTTTATTGTTTACATATTTTAATATGGAGTTTGAATTTTGGAGAAGTAGAGCATAGAGAGCCTCTCAGACCACCATGTAAATAAATATACTTGTTTTGAAAACGAAATCTTGCAAAATGTCAAAAAACAGTGGTACAAACGGTATAGATATTATTTAATAAAAGTTTTAAATCAAATCTATTAGATTTCGCTCAGGCGTTAGTTTAAGAACTATTCTAGATCTTCATAGATTTTAGAAAAACTAAAAAAATCGTGGAAACAAATTTTTTTTTGCGGCAAAAAACGATTGCCAACGAACGAACGAACGGTATTATATAGATGTTAAACAGTGATTACCCTCACTTTAAGTACAAAAAAGTAATTTAATACCATAACCGCCGTCTGACTTACTGACTGGTTGGTTGAATTTTTTAGCATTCCTAAGAAATAATTAAATTCTTCTTCATACAAGTGTTTTGCTTTTACATTATTTAATCTCCTTTGCATACTACATTTTTCTATTTTATTTTATATAAAATGGCTTGCTTACAAAAACAAATCTCTTCTAACAGGCAATTTAAAAAATGAAAAACAGTCAAACATACATGTAATGAACATACAAATACATACGACATACATGTATTAGTGTATATTTAAATGTTTGTCAGTATATTTATAATGGATTCTTTTACACATTCAAATGAATTTATTTTATGTGTGCTCTTCTACGTTGTCTCTATTTATTTAAATGAAGACAACGTAAAGTCTCTTTCACTCATACATTCATTAATTCATTCATTCATTAATTCATTGAAATTGAGTAGTGTAGGAATAGACAGTGCTCATACATGTGTGATTGCTATTTATGTATGTGTCCTTGCAACCAAATAGCAGGGCATAGAAATAAAATAACTTTTTCAGTTTTTCTTTTTATATATTCGCCTTTGTTTTATTCTTATATCCTATGCCATAAATCTAATGGAATGTTTTGTGGCAGTATAATTGTCAGTGGTTGTTGCTCTAAGGTCAATCCCTTTGTTTTTCTATATACATCTGTAATTGTACATATGTATCCAATACATTTACTTATGTGTCTTACAATTTACCTTTTTTACGTATCTTATCCTATTTAGTGCATGTACATATAGTTACTAAAATCAGTTGTAAATAATTTATTTGATGTGAATAGTATTCTTAAATAATATTTTTTAAACATAAGACTGAGATATGAAATTTAGAGAATATTTCGTGGCGATTAGGGAAGGAATTAAATGGATAAAGGAAACGAATAGCGAAGCCTCAATTCGTATCTTTACGCATAGCATATCAGTGATTAAGACATTGAGAAAGGATTAAGTTGAATCCCGGAACGTCCTGCCATGCAAGAGGGATATAAACTCATATTCAAATTGTGAACATCTGGAGATAATATGGATACCAAGCCATCACGGGCTGATCGGTAACGAGAAAGCCGACAAGTTATCCAAAATGGAAGCTCTTCTGAGTACTAAACTTTGGAGAACGACAAACCCCTTAAACGATTTAAGGATGAACTTAAACGTTGGGCGATGGAAGAACATGTCAGAAAATGGCAAAGCACTGATGTCTGTAAGGTGACAAGAACACTATGGGGTGACTCTAATCTTGGGAAATCAAAGGAGATTCTGAGACTAAGTTGACCAACACTTAGGAAACTAACCAGTGTAATTACAGGTCCTACGGGGTTGAGAACCCATCTAGCTTGCATGAAATTGTCTGAGGAAACAACATGTAGAGCATGCAAGGAAGAGGATGAGACTTTGGTACACTACCTCTTTCATTGTCCTGTGCTTGGGCATATTAGGAGCGAGAATTTTGCAGTGGATAATCTGCCGAACTTGGAATACCTGGGGAACTTGAACTGGAGATCCATAAGGAATTACATTGAGGGGACTGGGTTCTTGGACTAGTCCGTTATTTATGGGGAATTATGTTTATGGTTTTTGTTTGGGAATTCCGTTTTCTATATGGAGCGCACAACACGCCAACTGGGCATAAGTGTATACTTGTCATGGGTTTGGGCTTTTAGTGCCCCTTCTTTTCAACCTAACCTAACCTAGAGAATATTTTAACATTTTTTAAATTTATTTTAAAATTTGTGTGCACCTTATTTATGAGGAAAGGTAGCGTTTTAGCGTTAAAATTTTAACTTAGTAAAAAATCTAACTATTTAATAGCGATTTTGAGGCCACATTTAGTAGGAATTGTTTTAAAAAAAGTTCCCATTACTGTACATACCGTAGTTTTCCTCTATAGGAAGCAAACTCAGCCAGCATTTAGAAGAGCAAAAAGTGCATTTAACAAACGATTTGCTTGATCATATATGTAAGTATCAAATTTTAGATTATCTCAGCACATAACAAAAGCTTAGTGACCCATATTGTGACATTTATAATTTTCAATATGTGTGAAAAATTTAGAAGTAAATTGGTAAAAAATAGTAACATTATAACAAGCCAGTTTTTAATAGAAAATGTTGGGAATTTTATTTTTTTTAATTGCAATATTTTTTCGTATCGAAAATCTATATTGCAGGGTCACCCAAAAGAAACTAAGTCTTTAGCTGTATCACGATTTAGTATTCTTTTCAGTTTGTTGTAAATAAAAAATTAAAAACGAATATATGCATTTCTATACAATCATCTACTGTGAATAAATTTTATTTAAAAAAACTAGCGATCACTTGTTTTAACGATACGAGCACCTTGTTGTTTTATTTCTATCTAAAGGCTCGTTACTTTTACGTAAGTAAGTAAGCGTTGCGTTCAAATTAAATTAATTATTATTAATTTTATTTTATATTTTTTTTTGTTTAAACATTATTTTTAATCACATACATAGTTTCAAAATGCAAATTACGCTTCAACTAACTTTCCTAATTAAACCAAATACTTAGGAAAAAGATAATAAAAAAAGGGGTTTTTAATTATAAAACTATGATTTTGAACAAGTCCAATTTAGTTTCAGTTTTTTGATTATGTCAAAAATATCGTAACTATAAAGTTTTGAGTAACAAAATCTTTAAAACATCGCAAAAAGATTTCACATAACCGAGATATATACTATATGGGCGGATAATAAACATATTTTGAAACAAGTTTCTCATCCATTTTTTTCATTTCATAAACTATACTGTTCAAATTCTGAACTTGAGGTCAGTTTTTTTTATATAAAAATTATTTTATTTTATAATCGATATTTCGCTACGACAGTAGATAACTTCTTCGGGGAGCTAGTGATTTATAGAAATAATATTTATTATTTTGTGGACCATCAAAGCGCTACGGGCTTAGGATATTATAATGAATTGATATTTAGAATCTGCCAATACGTCTTTAAGTGAACTACTTTATTGCAAAAAAAATTATTACAATTATGGGTGGTTTTACTTAATACGAATTTTTGCTCCTTTGAACAATGTCTTTCTCTGTTATATATTTACATTACTGGAGCATTATTATATATTTTGTTTTTGATTTGTAGAACTGATTATACAGGCAATAAGACATGTATCTGTATAAGCAATTTCATGTAAAATTATACCTTCTAATGAATATATAAATTACTCGTACATAAATGTAAATTTCTTTGCACGCACACATTGTATTAGGTCGGCATATAAAAGTTGGCGATAGTAACAACTAAGTAGTACATAGCTTAACTAATTTTTTATGTTTTTAATACAGTTTAATTAATAAAATTTGTGCAATTATCACTTCAATTATACGAACTTCTTATCTAGATTTTTTGTACACTCATTTATTCTTGTTGACAATGATTTTAAGAATGTTTTAAGAATTTTTAACGGAAAATGAACTTAAGCTAGAATAAATGATTTTAAAATAAATTAAAATATGTAAAATTTATTTAAATAATAAAAGACTGCAAATCATTTATGGGAAATTGAAATCTTTTTAAAACCCTACTCAGAAGGCATTTTATTTTTAACCTAATAATTAATAATTTTTTACGCAATATTTCTTTACCACCCTAATATGATTATGTTTTCTTAGCAATTATTTACTTATGCCTACAATTCTGTAGCACATTTGCATATGAATAGTCGTATTCAATAAAATTGGGTTAATTGCAAATATTTGTTGGAAATATTAGTTTGGTTTCATTTACTTTTCCATGATCAATAATATTTTCCTTAATTTAATCTGCATAGTTAGTTGCTGAGCATGTGCTTCATACAGTTTTTGTCGACTATCAAGGTCCAAATAACCTGTAAGTTCATATCGTTATATATATTCTTTTGTATTTATTAACCTTGATGTACATACAGGGTAACCGAAAAACTTTTATTATAAGTTAATACATTTTTAAAAAGAAATTATTTTTATTTTATTATTACAAAAATGTATTACGAATATAAAAGAATATGAAAAGAAAAGAAAAGAAAAGACAAATTTGTAAATAAGTACTATGATTCCCTAATTCTAATTTCATTAAAATGTAACATTAATACTAAATTCGAATTACATATGAGCATACCGATAAAGTATGTTGAAGATAAAATCGTAGCTGCTTTCGAAAATACATTTCACTTCTCTAACATGGGAATATTTTTTTAAAATATTCTTAAAAAAATTATTATAAAAGCGTTTTCAGATTAAATTTTTTTATAGAAAGTGATGATGTACATATTTAAAAATTCTTGAGAACTCCTAACATTTAATAAATCTTAAATTTTCATTATTTTTTTATTAAAAATTTTTTTAAAAGTACGTATTTATCTTACCTCAAAAACAAACTCAAAAAAAAAATATAATTTTTTTCATGCACATACACAAATAAAACAAATAACAAGAAATAAACGTAAGCCTACAAATAAATTTGTATTGATCGCTTTGTAAACAATATGCGCATATTGGACAGTTTGTTGAATTATTTATCATTACAAATCGTAGTTTTGCCAAACATATGATAAAAGATGCTAATGCTGTTACATTTCGCCTAACCGTTTGTTCATATTGTAAACTCCTCCTTTGTTTTTGTTATAATATGTAATAATATCAGATCTAGCAACAAGAGCTGATTCTAAATATATTAGAAACTACATGCATAGCTGATAAGATAACTAAAGCTTTCTTTTTTTCGGTACATAAGAGCTTTGCTAAAGGTAACATTTGTAGTGTATATTTGACTAAAATCAAATTGAAAATATATAATTAAGCATCTTTAAAACACTTACATTATCTAAAATTATACAATAAAAAGTAGTGACAGGTAAAGCACAAACATATCTTTATGTGGCTCAGTATTCTCTGGCGGAGAGCGTTTGTTCTTTATACTTTTTCCACAACTGTTAAGTTCCAAGAGCTTAAAGATTTTGCTAGCTCTAAGTATGTAAACAGTTGTCAGTAGTTTCATTTGTTTATGAGTTATTGTATGGCAAATCTATCTATATCTATAGATATAGTTTTCTAAAACCGTTCTTTCGCCTGTATATGTTTGACACTCGCCTTATGATGGTTTACCAGTGTTCCATTTTTCATGCAAAGCATAAGGATTTAATGCTTCGAAAACCCAAAAAATTTTGATGCCATATTTTCTGGCTTAAACGGATGCACTGCGTAAAGCGATATTATTTTTGTACAGCCAGTTTCACATAAAATTCACTACATTCACACTCATATAATATATTACTTATATCTGTCTAAGCAAACCTTTTGCATAAGAATGTATTTTGTTTTCACAAAAATTTTACTCTTTCAAAAAATACAATAAAAAATACACATAAGAAAGATCTACTCGTGTATATTTGTAATACGGGAGTCACCGAAATAAAATTTACCAGCTTTGATTTTATATAACAATATTTACGTTAAATTGCAAACTTACATATCATAAGAGTAATTCGTAGCATAACCTAGAATGTTTACATGTATTAAAATTATACTGAAAATAAGCATCTTTTGTAAATGTCAAAATAACAACAACAAAACAAGTAAGAGCACTATATTCGGCTGTGCCGAATCTTTTATACCCACCACCAATTTTGTGTACATTTAAAGCACAATATTTATTATTTTGTTAATCGCTATAGAATAATCTATTTATAATAAAATATGTATCACTTTCTTTGTAGAGGGTGGTTAAATTTTAAGGGTCCATGTTTAAGGTGAACCACATCTAAACTTCAACTTTTTTTTTGTATTTCATTTGACATTTCTCAATCTCAGACTAACTCAATTTGAACCGTGGAAAGATACGCAATCGAGCAACGCTTTTAAATATTAAAGATTTTTATAAAAATGGGCGTTCAAATTAAAATGCATTTTGTGCACTTCGTGATTCTTTTGGTCAACATAATCGTTCGAATTCGTCCACAATCGTGAGAATTGTAAAAAATATTTAAATGTCTGCAAAGCAGGTCTGTATGAAATGTGAAAACATCTGTGAATGCCATCTTAGTTCGTTGAATGTGAAACATTGCTGGTTTTCACGATAACGTGGCAAAAGAGCAAGCAACCTTGACTCATCATCGTGCCCAACAATCGAGCATCAACAGTGTCATTGAAAATTTGGACTATCGGATCGTGGTGTGCCGCCTAGGTTAGGGGGCCATTTGGCCGATATTTTGTTCCATACATAATTGAAGCATACAAATATTATCATTATAAAAATAAATTATAATAATTTCATAATAATTTTATTCAAAATCAACATAGTCCCTTAAAATTAAACCACCCATTATAACTTCGGTATGCTAGTAAAATGTTTTCGTAAATTTAGTCTTTCAACGAAAGTGGCCGTTAAAATACGCGTGTCAATAAAGTTTCTGCTAATAAACATAACTTAGATATTTCAATATAGTCCTGTAGTATTCCAAAATCTTTATTCATAGAGAATTTACATGAATTTAAGAGGAAGAAAGTGAATTTAAGGTTTAATTTTAAGCGCCACAGGTTGATTTAAAATATACATTCTCTGCATTTTTCTAAAACGGGAAATTTATTAGTAAGATTTTGATTTTTAAACTTCTATAACATTTTGCTTTTAAAAGATTTTCAAACGAAATAAGTTTTGTATAATTTTAAAATTTGTTAGCCATTAGTACATGAAAATAAATTGTTTATAATGTTTAGAGATAATGTTTTTTTGACTTAGGTCAAAATTTTCCTAAATTCCCATTTTTCATAGAGCATAACTTCAGGAGAACATAAGCATAAGTTGTTAGCATGCCATCTAGTAGTTGCTAGTAGAGTCATCTATCTTATCATCTTTATCTTATATTTAGCTACAGTACAATAAATGGCGCAGTGTAAGATGAATAAATGCTAATATATATGACTAATATATTTTTATAAAAATTTAAAGAAAAAAGAGTGCGTGGCACATCTATTTTCCGTTATAACGAAGACTTTGACCAAAAAACCATGTTTGCAAAATTTCAGAATCGTACATATAGTTTTCACAGTTTTATTACGTTTTAAATTTTAAATATACACTGTGCGGTATAAATTTTCGTACATTTTTATCTATAACTCTTTTCCTAATTCATAGATTTAAGCGATTTTCAGGGACAAATATTCTTTTGACTCGATAAATATATATTCGAAGTTTCATGACTATGTTTATGCGTCTGGACACAATTCAAAAGTGAAAGTGGGCGTTATAGTAGGCGTGTCAAAGTTGTTTTTGCTAATGAGTACAACTTAGGTGTTTCAATATAGTCCTTTATTATTCCAAAATCTTTATTAATACAGAAATTATATGAATTTTAAGTAAAACGTTATATGGGAGGTGGGCGTAAAAGTGGGCGTGGCACATTGATTTGCCGTTACTAGAAAGCGTGTCACCAAGAAGCAAAGTGTGCAAAATTTCAGAGTCGTACATCTAATTTTGTTGCTTTTATGACGTTTTTGTTTTTAAATATACCGAAAAATACACTGTGCGGTATAAATTTTCGTACATTTTGATCGATAACTCCTCTCCTAATACATAGATTTAGACTATTTTCAGGGAAAAATATTTTCTTTACCCAGGAAATATATATTCGAAGTTTCATGATTCTACGTTAAGGCGTTTGGACACAATTCCATTTTATTCGATGTTCGAAGGGCACGGTTTTTTCGACCTACTCTTGCTTTTCGAGCTATAACTCTCTTCTTAATATTCCGATTTAGCCCATTTTCAATATAAAACAAACCATGTCTATAAGAAAGATTCTGGCAAAATTTGATCTCCCTAGCTTTTTCGGTGCGACCTCTATCGTGCTTTCAACAGACGGACAGACGGACGGACATAGCTAGATCGTCATAAAATCAAACCCCGATTCAGAATATATATACTTTATGGGGTATAAAATGGATATTTCGATGTGTTACAAACGGAATGACAAAATGAATATACCCCCACCATTTTTTTGGTGGCGGGTATAAAAAGAAATATAAGTTTCCAATACTATTACCATATAGGTAGCCGGGTACCTCGCCATGCTGTTGAGGGTGTTTTATTTGGACATGGTCTATCATGATAAATTTTAATTGTTAAGGTTGAAACGAGACTGCATGTAGTTAAGACGCGACTGTCCAATTTCTAATAGTTCCAATGTACTTGTCAGAGATAACTCAACGGATCTTTCTAGCACCTCCCTAATCAAATCATTATATTTTATCAGTTGACCTTGCTTCGGACCTTTCGGGATGATCGACTGAAACCTTAAACAATTGCAATTGCTGAAGAACTGGACCACCCCAAAAAGCGTTCCTAAAGAATATAGTGTATATGGCTTATCGACTTGTACTGCACAATTCTTAACTTTTCAGCTTAAAGCTGAATTTAGAGTGATTTTGATTATTTTCCAAAGTTATATTATCTTTTTAGCTAACAAATATATTTAGCTTTTAAAATGAGTTTTCTTAAACTTATATTATGTAAAATGTATTGCCAATTCATACTTGTTTTAGTTACACTTGAGCTTTAGTTTTGGCGCTACTATTTTGACTGAAACTGTATACATATACATATGTATGTAGATAATAAAATATAAAAGAAACTTCAATAAATATACTATAAACTATTTTGTTGCAATATATATATTTCAAATATATTATTTAAATACTAATTTCAATATTTTTTTTTTTGCAAACCAGTACTGCTACACATTCTATGAATAATATATTTTTACTAACTGAAATTCAATACATTTTTATAAATAATTTAATTATATATATCTTTTATGTCCTTCAGGAATTATTTTACCATTTTCTGCAAAATTCTTGTTTATAATAGAAAATTGTTTTAAAAACTATAAATATATATACATACATACCTACTTCGTTCGTGGTAACATGGATATGAAACCACAAAACATACAAAATTAATAACTGGCAAATTAATTAAATTTTAACATATAGATGATAATAATTGCTAAATTATTTGTGTTGTATATAAGGGTTTTGTTGATGAATAAATTATTGAAAATATAAAAGTATTTTATACATTAGAAATTTTCTTTAAAGGATGATCAAGCTCTCAAGAAGACAAAAGTTTATCTATATATATAAAAGTGAAACTTTGTGTGTGTTAGCTATAGACTCCGAAACCGTAAGGCCAATCGGACTCAACCATTGGCAAGTTTTTGTACACTTTCCAGGGAGTGCTTATGGGTGGTAAAAAGTCTGCACACGTATTGAGCTGTTATAACTATAAAATTTTGTGGTGAGTAAGGTGGACAGTGTCACGCATATAAAAAAAGTTATCATTTTCAACTGCTTGATCTTCACAGATTTTCTGAAACTTTGCACACATTTTGAGCTGTCATGACTATATAATTTCGTAACTATAAAAGTGGGCACTGCCATGCCCATAAATAAAAGTTATAATTTTAAGCCTTGCACTTGATATTCAATTTAAATTCAGAATGCATTTTTATTCATTATTATTATTCATTTATAAAAAAGAAGATTTTGAAAAACCTAAAAATTGTCTTTACTAATATTAACTCTTTGAAATAAGGCAAAAGAAATTCTCCATCATTAAAAGCAGTTTTTGTTTAATACAATTGTTTGTTTAGGATTAAAAGTAGTTGATACTAGATTTATGTTATTACTACACAGAAAAAAAAAATATGAACTTCAATTTCGAAATTAATATTAATAATTAAAAAATTGTTTCATTTTGCTCCAATCATCAAAATGATACTATTAATTAAATGAAAATGAATAGTTTTAATTGAACAAATGTTAAGAAAAATATCAATTTAAACAGTATTAAAAAATGAATTAAAATTTCCATATTTTTCCAAAATGATTTTAATTAATTTAATCATGTCTATAATTGAAATTTGGTAATTATATAATAAAATTATTTATTATATCAATAACAAAAATTATTTAACCTGTTTAGAAAAAAAATTAAAAAAAAAAATAAATATTTTTTTGATATTTATATATTCTTAATATTCATATATGGTACATATGAATATATGTTTTTAATTACATTTCGTTATTTATATAAAAATAGTAAGAAGTAGGGTTCCATAAGTAGACATTCTATACCATATCGAAAGCCGGAGATCCAAAAATAACTGGTAGCATCAACAGCCTAGATATAAAGGAATATTAACCGGTAAAAAGGCTTGATCAGATAGAGTGAAGAAATGCAACAAACCTACCTACTAAAATGAGAATTCTGAGAAATATAAGGGGATACAATAATTATTGGATTTGGGCACATCTACAATGAAACTGAAACCATTTATTATGTTTAAAACTGAACATATTTTTATATATTTTCACTTACCAGAACTTTTGCTTGCATATTGTCTACTATTTTTTATTATTCTGATCATTGAATAATAATTATATTAAATTAATTTCAATTTTCAAAAAATTTCATTAAAAATAAAATTTTTTGTTTTTTATTTATTTTATTCAACTGACAGAAATCTCTTTGTTTTTTAAAAATATTTAATATCAATTAAAAAAATTAATTCAGTTAATGAAAAATATAATTAGAATTTTAAAACAAATCAAAAAGTCAATTAATTAAACAAATTTAAGGGATATTTTTTTCTGTGTAACAATCTAAAGAGAAAAAGAAAGAGAGAGAGAGTTAGAAAAACTTTGTTAATCTCCATCAAAAACTCAAACTTAAACTTTTTGACTTAAGTCGTTTTTGTCTAACGTCAAAATATTATAATATAGAATTGTACATAAAAATATATATTTTTTTGTGGTTTGGAATTTATATATGTATATTCGTAATATAATTTCACAAGAACATAATTATGTACTTGTTTTCTGCTTCACAATCTAAACATCTAATCCATTCATTAGTTTTCAACAGTTTTATTTTATATTAGTTTTTAGAATAAATATTTAACATACAACTAAGTTAGTTTGGTAATTCAATTAAAACCATTCCTTATATTTTACTATTTAATCTTTTGTTATCAAGATTAGTTTTAATTAATTTTTGGGTTCATTGAATTTCATATCTTTCATCGAGTGTCGTTCATCTACAGACATGTGTTACTTGTTTTTGTTTTAGTATTCAAATATATTTTCTAGTGGAAATGAAAAACTGTGAAAGTAAAAAAAGAAAAAATAATTTTATTCTTACGCTCCAACATTTGCTTGGTATTCTGGCAAAACTTCAACTTCATTTAAATTAAACTCGAAATTTTAGTTTGCAACGTAAAATTGAAAATTTTACTGTATTAAGTATAAAACAGATTTATTATTTTAAAGTTTGACAAAAAAATATTAACGAAAAAAGTTTAATCTAGAAACTCCTCGAAAATTGCTCGAATAAAACATAACCAAAAAATGGAAAATTTTAAGAAAGCTTTGAAAAAGTTGTATGATATTTTATATTTAATTTGGTCAAATTGTTATCACTAACTGAACCAAGATAGCTTTGCTGGTCTCCACAAGGTCATTTCTTTTGAACTAACTGAAAGTTATCTAAAGGTTAGTTCTAGTAAACTCTAAATTTACTTTATTTAAAATATGTATTTGTTAAGATTGTTTGTGAAAAATTTTAATTTTTTTAAAATTTATTTAAGAAATATATATAAAATAGATATAATTTAATAAATAATTTAATTTGTACAAAAATGCATACATGTGTCTTTAGTTATTTACTTTTTACTGACTTTACTTATTCAACTTTATTGATTTCAAGCACAAAAAAAAACAACCAAAATAAATACATTTTAAAGTCTCCAAGAACAAAATAAAACATGTATCCACCACCAATGTGTTTTTTTATAGCACATAATTTATGATTTTGTTATGAACAGTAATCGCTTTGGAATAATCTCTTTATACTCAAATATGTATTAGTTTCTGCGCGTTACTTCGATTGTCTATTAATTTATTTTCTTAAATTTAGTCTAACAATAAAACTTTAAACATTTTTACATTAGAAAGGAGTTTCATTACTTTTGATACCCTTCACACAGTGAAAAAGGGTACATATAGGTTTGTCATTCCGTGTGAAATTTCTACAATTTTCATTTCCGACCCCATAAAGTATATATATTCTGAAAGCTTATGAATAGGGGAGTCGATTAAGCTCTGTCAGTCTGTCCGTCTGTCCGTCTGTCCGTGTGTATGTTGAAATCAACTTTTTGAAGCCCCCCTGACATCGTCTGGATTTGATTGAGACAGAAAAATTTCAAAAATATTTGGGAGTAGATCGGTATTGATAATCAAAAACATCGGTACATAAACAACTGAGATATGAGCAAAAACCCACGGCCACCTCGTTTTTTTAACACAAAAACAACATACAACAACAACTAACTTACATACAAACGTGGTATACTGGTTAGAGCTAACGTGGCATCGAACCCCAGCTAAGCCCAAAAAAAATTTTGTTTATATTTTTCTTTTATATATTATTTATAAATTTTTTAGTTTTTTTTGTATTTTTTCGAATTTTTTTTTTGATATTTTTTTTAATTTTCTCAAATTTTTTTGAAAGTTTTTTATTATTATTTTTTTTTGTATTTATTATACATATATATTTTTATTTTTTTGTTTAATTTTTTTTTAAATTTTTTTTTTTATTTTTTTTTTAACACACGTAAATTTATAATTTTACAATAATATATTTTTGTATATGTGTGTTTTTTATATGTATGTATGTATGCACGTATTTTATATGAGATGAATGGTGATACAAAGCTATTGTTATTGCATGACTACACGTTGTGAAGGGTATAAAAGATTCGGCACGTCCGAATATAGCACTCTTACTTGTTTTTGTCGTCAAATACTCTGTTGCTTATAGCGTAGTTTATAAATCTTAAAATACTGAACCAGTTTTTACATGTTTTTTTCATATCTGTGGCTTGGAGCTAAAACGGCCAATGTCACTTTTTTGTCCTTTGGAGTTAATCATTGCATTGGATTTGTTTTTTTGCTCTATTTCATTATAGTAAAACAGCTAAAGTCATACTTAACCCAAAACAGCTTCATAAATAAAATGCCGGCCAATGTCACTATTAAAGCACTTATAAAAGTTAAAGTTAAATTTTCTCAAAAGTAAATATTTTGACATTGACCCTTTTAGCTCCAAGCCACAGATATAACTGTATATAAAAGACTGATCTGAAGTCCGAGAATTAGGACAGCATATTGATAAAGAAACATTTTTACATATATGAACTGTTGTTGTTGTTGTTTTAAGTACGCAAATATATTTTTCATAAAATTTCTTCTATTGCATGCAAAATACACTCACTTGTATACAAATACTTTTAAACTGAATCTTTCTGTGATGAAGACTGAAGCTTTCCAAAATTTTATTATAAATTAAAAAAGGTTCAAAAATAAATTTATTAAAAATTAATAATTACAAAGTCTTGTTTATCGAACATATTTGCTGGATAATACCAGGAAGCTGCTGATAACGGACAATGCAAAAACAAATATGATTGAAAAAAAATGTTTTTAAATTATTGAAGAAACTGCTTACATTGCACTCGAGCTGATGGTTGAAGCAAAAAAGTTATAAGAAACAATTAAAAATAAAAAATCAAGAATTACCATCCTAATAAATTTCGTTCTTACATATAGTTCGAAAAATGAATACCATAATAATCTGATTATCGAAATTTTATTTCTTAACAACTTGTTAGTTAAATGTTTTGATGATTTAACACCGTCACTAATATACCGATTTAAAAAGGTTACTGCTGTTGAAACTACGGCTGGTTTCGAAAATGCAATCCACGAGACAGGTGTCGATAAAAATTTACGTTTTCAATGAAAAATTAAATTTCTTCACAAATTAAAAAAAAAAAATAAAGCAAATTTTAATGCCAGAATTTGAATACAAATGCATTAAACTTCCCCTTCATTTCTGTAAAGTTTTATTTTTAAAGTCTCCAAAAATAATTTTTAAACGTTTTCGCTTACAGCTTTGTTTCTTAGTAAGCGCACATAAAGATAGCTGTTATCTCCTTTTATAGTTTTTAAAAAAATTACTAGATAAAATCTTATAATGTTAAATGTTAAATATTTTTTGTTTGTTTTCTTCAAGACGGTAAGTTTTCTTTATTTTCTCAATTATATTATTTTGATGTTGTTGTTGTTTTATTCAGATATGTAAACCGGAAATTAGACGCCAATATACTGAAGAAATCATGCGTATAAAATCATACACATACAAATAAATTCATAGCAGTTCCGTCCCATGAACTTGGCAAAGTTTGTTATTTTAGAAAAAAAAAACTAGAATAAAGTAAAAAAAAAAAAAACAGAATTAAATTTAACATGCACTGAAAAGATTGGCTTTTTCTATACAGTATGGTTAGGAGAATCGAAATGTTTTTGTTTTGAGTTTTTGGAAAGCAAAGGACAAACTGTCTGCAAAAGAATTTACAATGTTCTTGGCAGGAAAATTTCAACACAAAAAAAATCAAATCTGTTTCAATTATTTTATCTTCTAGAGACTTAGCTAGTTTTTACATAAAAAATATGTGTATATACATATCAATAGCTAAATACAATTATAAAAAAACAAGGTATACATATTGTTATTGTGCTAGTGTTCGATCCAATGTATAGGAAATATTCCAATGTATTGGCATATTTCCTTAAATAACTTGAATGAAAAAATTTATAGAGAAAATTACACACAAAACTTTATGTCGACGCTTATTAAAGAAATAGTTATGTATTTGTTTTCAATTACAATTCCAGTTGATTACACTTACATAACTTTTTAAGTGTGAGGTTTAATGACAAGCAGTTTTCAACGGTGTACTTGTATTTGTTTTAAATATACAACTTTTGTATATTGTAATTTCAAAATAATAGAAGATAGTATTCATTTTTAATTTTTATTTTTTAGCAAATGACGTTTTCATCAAGTTCATAAATATTACCTCATACCATACTTAAAGTGAAAATTATCTAAAACTTTTAAAGGAACTACTTTTTGAGTAAACCACAATCAGGCATTGCCATAATTTTCTAAGTGTACAAATTTTATACCAAATGTTTTTTATTCCATTTTTACCTTTAAAAATTTTTGAATAAATGCTGAGGTTTATCTGCACAATGGTTTTATTACAAGTTTAAAGAACTCTGCCTTAGTCACCTAATTGTAGTTAAATATTTTATTTCTTTGCAAAACTATGGACGTATTGCTGTTGTACTATGTATTGTTTAGAATAAAAATATTTTAGTTGAACATACGTATTATACATACATATAAATTCCAAAGAATCCTATAAAACATATCTGAAAATATAGCATTTAGATCTCGGTATGTATGTTTGTACGTGCCAATCAATAAATCTCTCCTAAAGAAATTTTGCTAAACAAAAGGGTGCTAAAGTTTACGGAATACTTGAAAGTGTGTTATATCTAATTCGGTTTATAACGATATTAAGTTTTCCCTATAATTATTTTTATTTCTAGGTTTTCCGGTTTATACCTGTTAAGGCAAAACTTTATTATAAAGACTTTCATTTAAATAAAAAGGAATTTAACAAGGAAATTTAAGTTTCACAAGTGGTTGAGCTTAAATATGTATGCGTGTTATTTAAAATTTATGAAGTATTTTAATGTTAATGTTAATTTAAAGAAGTGTGTCATTCATAACACCCACTAAGGAAATGGATTAAAATGTTTTAAACAGGAAAAAGGTAAAAAGTAAAATATTTGTATATGTTTATATGAAAGTAAAATTTATGCTCAATTCACAAGCTCTCGTAGGAGTTGCACATCGTATCAGTGTCGTCTCGCACATATTTTGATGATAATTTCTACATTAATTTTTCATACAACACTTACAACAATTTTACCAGTTTTTATAAAGGGTGTTTTTTTAAGCCCGATAGAACTTGAAATTGTAAAAAATAACACAAAAAATTAAATTGTAATCAACATTTTTTTTTTATTCGAAAGATCAATACGTGACATTAACATTTGAAAATGATTTCGGGCATATGGGCACCGCGGCTGTTCTTGACGAAGCGCATTCTGGACGTCCGTTGTTTTATCGCAAAATTGTGTTCAGCGATGAGGCGCATTTTTGGCTTAACGGGTTTGTTAATAAGCAAAATTGCCGCATATGGAGCGAGACCAATCCACAAGAGACCCTACAGACTCCATTACATCCAGAAAAATGCACCGTTTGGTGCGGTTTTCACGCTGGTGGCATCATCGGACCTTATTTCTTCAAAAATGAGGCCGGAGCTCGCGTTACGGTCAATGGAGATCGTTACCGCACCATGATCAATGATTTTTTGTTTGAAAATATGGATGACATTGATCCGGAGGAGATGTGGTTTCAACAGGATGGCGCTACGTGCCATACGGCGAACGCAACCATCGACTTATTGAAATCAAAATTTGGCGATAAGTTGATTTCGAGAAATGGACCTGTCAATTGGCCTCCAAGGTCGTGCGATTTGACACCTCTCGATTATTTCCTGTGGGGCTACGTGAAGTCACTGGTTTATGCTGATAAACCAGCAACAATTGACGCCTTGGAGGCCAGCATTGTTCGTGTTATTCGTGACATACGGCCAGCAGTGCTCGAAAAAGTGGCCTAAAATTGGACGTCCAGAATGCGCTTCGTTATGAACAGCCGCGGTGCCCATATGCCCGAAATCATTTTCAAATGTTAATGTCACGTATTGATCTTTCGAATAAAAAAAAATTTTGATTACAATTTAATTTTTTGTGTTATTTTTTACAATTTCAAGTTCTGTCGGGCTTAAAAAAACACCCTTTAGAATGTCATATAAATACATCATAGTTGAGAAAGTAAGTATTTTTACCATTTTTCTGTAATGTGAAGAATTGAAGTTCCTACAACATACGAATCCTATGACAGGTTGTGAATTTAGCATTAATGTTCCTGGGAACTTTTTTTTCCGCTCAAGGGAATTTTAGATATACGAACTCAATAAATATTAAAGATGATTTAAGACTGACTTAATAACAAGTTTTTCTATCTAAGCAAAGACCCATACGTACATCATAAGATATTAAACCAAGCTAAATGACAAGGCAGTAGTTAATATATTTATTACCAAAGATTATTACTCAGAAAAAAAAACTTGCTTACCCGCAAGCAGGATTGTAAAAGAGAGAAACAGAACTTCTTTAAAAATTAAATTATTGATAATTTTTCTATAGCAAAATCCCAACTGAATTTATTATTGGTGGTATAAATTTAAAATGAGGGTCTTTTTTTAATTTGTAGCTTTTGTTTTGAAACATGTTTACAATAAAAATTTATTTAAAGTATTTTTTATTGTTTGGTAGGATCTTTTTCGCATATTTCTGGCAACATATGGATTCTACGCCAAAACAAAACGAATCAAGTCAATTTTGGAAAGCCTATTCTAAAGCGAATTCCGGACAGCTTTTTGCATCGATCGAATCGGAACAAGTTCTGCAATATAAGGCAGGTGTGGATAAACATCCCAAGCATATCTTTATAAATAGATTTTAATAGGTATTTTCTGGTCTATTTTCGGCCAATACTCGTTTCAAGTAAATTAGTTGCATACGGTGCAGTTAGGCTTAGTACCTCATAGTTAATAATACCCTTTAGGTCCAGCTTAATACAGAGTATCTAATCGCCATAGATATTTATGTTAAGTGTCGATTTTGTTAGTTGCCCGGACTTCACATATGTTCTTTTACGTTTAGGGTTATTTGAATGAATCTATTTTTATCGCAAGTAATTATTTGATACAATAATATTGAAAAATTATCGGCTTAAACTCGTTTATAACCCTGTTTCTTAGCTTTTGGATAATTCCTGCTGCATACAAACGTTTGGAAATTTCTGTTTAAGTAGCCCCTGCTGGGCACAAACGTTTTGAAATTTCTGTTTCTGTAGCTCCAAATAAATTCGCATACACTTCTGATGTTCTCAACATTTTCATAAATTCTTGTTTTTAAAACTTTTTTGGCCTTGTTTAACTTTGTATTTCGTGGTTAAATCATCTCTTTCGAAACGAACAAAAATTCTCTCTATGGAATCACCATAAATTTTAACGAGCAAAAGATATAAATTTAATGTAACAAAAGATATGCAATATATTGCAAATTTCGCACACCTTAAATCTTTTATTAAATGAATACAAATTCTCTGATTACGTTGAGTCACATCCTTGACCAAGTGTTCCTTTCATGCCTACATAAATTTATTTTAAAGTCTGTTTACTGAAACCAGCCTCTTTGTAAAGGATAAGAGTGAAGTATTTATTCATTTTTAATGTACAAAAAAAGTATCAATGATTTTTATTTTCTTTGCTGTTCCTCAGAAATAAAATCATTTGCTGATTGTTTTGCACACAAAACACCACGATCCTAGTTATTGTCCAAGTCCAAAGCGATTCATGTTTAAAACAACGTGTAATGTGTATTTCTACACTTGAATATACTTTATGATAATGTGTATGTCTCATCTCAGCAAAAGTTACTGCTTCGCGGTACAGCGGTTTGTAAGGGAATACCGAAGTGCCTACAAATCTGCTCATGGCTGGCATAATATTTTTTTCAATGTCAGAACATATAGCATTTTTCTTAAAGCTCTTATTTCAGCATAGCGACTCTCGAGTAAATATGATGACTTTTATTTTTGTTAATTATCGATAATTTTAATTTTTTACTCACTGCCAGATAGTAATACTGATCAGCGTACTCTATAGTTAAGAAATGTGTAAGCACTGAACAATATTAAAACAATTTTAAAATACTTTTTAAAGACTATTTTATAAATTTAGGAAAATAATTTGTTCTTTTGATTATTTGTTTTCTGAGAAATATGTCATATGTGCCGTTCAAAGTATAGAACATATACTGAAGTATTCTTATATGGCAGTTTCTTACATGAATTATAAAATCTTGTCAAAAGTTTATTTTTATACCGCATTATCTCTTAGATTCCCAAATAGGTCACTCTTTTAATATTATTTGTTCTTTTTTGTTCAAAATGGCAGTTTTATCTGTCACAATTATGTCTATTTTGTTGTAAGTAAATTTTTGGGATCACTATTGTAAATCCTTATTTTGCTATTTGTCTATTGTATTTCTCTTTGATTGTTGTAAGAAATAGTTTTAACAGGGTACCACGAAATTCAAAACTCCTTTAAAATCCTGCTCCTTTCTAAACAAGGCTTATTACTTTAGAAAACTTCATAATCTCTGTTTAGCTATAACCAAATCACATTAAATAGATCGAACTTATTATAAGCTACGATATATTTCACAGCAAGAAGAAACAGTATTTAAACCACTTACTGAATACCATATGTGCATTCACTCACCAAAAGATGCATACTATCTAACCTATGTATGTTAAAAGAACTACAGTGCAAGACAAATATGCGTAAGTGTGTGTTATACGATTTAATTTCCCGATTTTATATTTTGATGATAAAAATCATGTCGTTTGGGCAGATAAATTTAAAATTAATTTTGTTGGACCTGATGTACCTAAATTCGTTTGTAGAAAACCAAACGCAACACTCACTGATCCCGATATTATACCGACAAACACTTACACATATTTGTCTCGCACTGTATTGGATAAAGTCATCGTGGCTATCAGTTACAAAAACCTCAATCTCTATATCAGCCGGAGCTAATCAATGTGTTTAACTTTCTTTTGGTTATGAGCAAGGCAGCATAATGCTATTTATTGAAAAAAAAATGTTTTATTCTCTACTTATAACGAAAAATACAAGTAGCCTAGAGAAAAAATGTGAAACTCTGCCGAAGTAATTTTACAAAAACCTTCCACTTGATAAACAAAACTCAAAAATAATGTTGTATTTAAAGAAAATTATTGGAATAAATGTTTTACTTGCAGTTAATTTTAATTAAAATTACATTAGTATTTTTAAATAACTACCCATTAAAAAAAAGAGTACAAATTTAATCATACTAAATGAAGAAAAGACAAATGTATACACTACATATAAAACTATTGTTTGCCTTTCTTTCTAAACTATTTGTAAATACACACTTCTCAGTTACAGTTTTCGTATGTAGAAATTTACCCCTTTTGATTTTGAACTCTTTAATTATGCATTTCACTACACGTATGTATTTACGTGAGAATGATGTTTGAATATATATTTGCTGATAATACAAGACGAATTGAAAAATAACGTTTGATACAAAATCTTTATTATTTAATTGCATTGGATATTGGTTTGAGGTACAAGTATTTTCAGTACAAAATAACTGATAAACTAAAAAAAAAATAAATTTTAATTAAATTTTAAGTTATAAATCTGTAGATTTTTGACAAGCAGCTGAAGTCCACAAAAGTAAAATCTTCCAGACATTTTGCCCATGGATGTTTTCCCACCAAATACTTTTTTTTATTTTGTAAGCAGGGGAGGCTTCATTCATTGACCATATTGCTTACATCCAAATGCTGAAACTTTTTTGCGTTCGAAAGCTAATTGCATTTCAAGTAGAAACAAGTAAAAGTGCTATATTCGGCCGTGCCGAATCTTATATACCCTTTACAACGTGTAGTCATGCAATAACAGTAGTGTAGTATATGAAATACGTACATACATATATAAAAACATCCCATTGTAAAATTATAAATTCTCGTATGTATGTTAAAAAAACAAAAAAAAAAAAAAAAATAAAAAAAAATTTTATAAAAAATTAAAAAAAAAATTTTTTTTAAATATTTAAAAAATAACTATTATATAATATATATATATTATATAAAAAAAAAAAAA
This sequence comes from Phyto melanocephala, assembly GCA_941918925.1. Lineage (NCBI taxonomy): Eukaryota > Metazoa > Arthropoda > Insecta > Diptera > Rhinophoridae > Phyto > Phyto melanocephala. Next base: position 103,606,827 of record OW799235.1, on the reverse strand, counting down.
TTAAAAACAAAAAAAAAATTAAAAAAAAAAAATAATAATAAAAATATAAATAATATATTAAATAAAAAATAAAAAAAAAAATAAAAAAAAAAATTAAAAAAAATTTTTTTATTGGCTTAGCTGGGATTCGATGCCACGTTTTCTCTAACCAGTATAAACGTTTGTATGTATGTATGTTGTTGTTGTAATGTTGTTTTTGTGAAAAAAAAATCGAGGTGGTCGTGGGTTTTTGCTCATATCTCAGTTGTTTATGTACCGATGTTTCTGATTTTCAATACCGTTCTACCCCCGAATATTTCTGATATTTTAATACCTCACCCGGGTCCAAGTGAATTCGGGGGGCTTCAAAAAGTTGATTGCGACATACACACGGACAGACGGTCAGACGGACAGACGGATAGACTGACAGACTGACAAAGCTTAATCGACTCCTCTGTTCATAAGCTTTCAGTAAGTTAACGATTTAAAGATGTCTTTCTGGTATTATATTTTGTTCGGTATTTAAAAAAAAAACTGAGAAAAAAAAGAGAACACAAAAAAACTTCAAACAAATTAGTCAGTTTTGCTTAAACTGAAATTTGCATAATTTTTTTTTTAGTAATTTTAATATTTTTTCTTGTAATTTTTCACTGGTACATAAAAGGTGTTTTTTTTCTTGCTTTTCAGTATAAAAAAAAAAAAATCGTGACATGTGGCACAGCCAACAATGCTCTGTAAGGTCTGCCATTTTCTCATGAATAACCTGACAAACCAAGAACTTTCGAAAATCATTAAATTTTATTATGAAAATTTGTGCTATGTGAGAAACCACATGCGTAAATTATGCTGTGCAAAGTGGTGGAACCAAGCTTCGTTGTCAACAGTTTTCTTTGTGTCATTTAAGTACTTGGAAGATTTTTATTTAATTTTTTATATCACGCAATGCAATGAGCTTTTCAATTACAATCACGTTCTGTTACTGTGTATTGACCACCAAGATCACGTGGCTTAATTTCACGGTACCATTTGTCATGGGAAAGCCTCTTGTGTACAAAGGCAAGTCAGCACTTGAAGACAATACCACATCTTCTATTGGTGAGATATCGGCCAAAGTGCTAGAAAACTTGTGCCAAAATTGTAGTATGGGTAGCAAAAATTGATACAAAATTATTTCTAAACCCTAAACGGAAGTCATAATTTTATTGCTCCAAAAAAATATTTTGTTCATTTTTGCAAATCTTTTAGTAATTTTTTGTATACCCTTCACCTGTGGTGCACAAGGGTATATATAGCTTTGTCATTCCGTTTGTAATTTCTACAAGTTTTATTTCCGACCCCATAAAGTAAATATTTTCTTAAAGCTTATGAATAAAGGAGTCGATTAAGCCCTGACCGTCTGTCCGTCTGTCCGTGTGTTGGTTGAAATCAATTTTCCTTAGATCTGTGTATGGTATCAATATTTTGGAAATATCCGGGAATGAATCGCTATTGAAATTCAGCACAATCGCCCCATAACTTCCTGAGATATGAGCAAATAAACACGATTGCCTCTGTTGTTTTCCATATCTTTACCACCAAAATTAAAATTTTTCAGTCATAGAATAATTTATAGGTACCTTTGCTACTATTTGAAGATATAATATGCCTCTAGCGATATTCGTGAAAAATTTTGTATAAAGTGGGCTCTAATCGGTAAAGTTATAGGCAAAATTTTTTTTTAAATATATATTCCAAAAATTTACAAACGCAAATGAATTTTTTTCAGCTTCTAGACAATTGAGAGAGTCAATATTGGTATCATCTGAAAGGACTTGACTAGCGCAATATAAACAATATTAAAAAAATTAAATTCATTTTGGCCGCCAATACAAAATGTCGGACAGTAAATTTATATATGAGCCAAATCTGGTACTTTAAAATGTCACTTCTTGAACCCCCTCAATATTGGTATCAAATTAAAGGGCTTGACCAGCAAAATACAGTAAATTATTAAATAATATAAAATCCAAGATGGCGTCTTAAACAAAATGGCGAAAAAAATTTTCTTAACCCCATCAATATGGGTAGCAAATGAAAGGGCTTGATAATTATAATACAGTTAACTACGTAAAAATTCAAAATCGAGGATGGCGTCGGAAATAATAAAGAAAAATGGCGTATAATATGAGATATAGGTCACGCTACGATGTAGGGTTATAACTGTGTACATGATGGTGAAGCGTACTATCAGATTCGGAACGGCCGAATATAGCACTCTTACTTTTTTTTTTTCAATTTTCAATATCAAAGGGTAACCCGATATTTTAAAGGCCTATTTTGTCAAAAGTACACAGATATATTAAAAGAAAAGTATAATTTTGTACAGAATTACGGAAAAACCGGACTATAATTTTTTATTTCTGTGCAAGAACGAATAACTGCTTTCGTCGACTTAAGCTTAAATTGATATAATCAAATTATTACAATCCCGGAGTTGTTGCCTATATTTTTTCAAATAACAACACTATTTGTAATATTATTATATAACTTCTTTAAACTTTTAATTAAGCTGTATCTACGAACATCAATATGATGATTTATTTATAAAGTGCATTGTTTTTTATAACAGTCCTTATTTTAGAGGGAATCAATTTTTAAAAATCAACTTACAAATTTTAAAGTACATTGACGTTAAACAATAACACCTTAAGTAAAAAAATTGCAGTCTTAGTTTTTTCATTGGGTTTTGCAAATTTTTTTTTTTGTTTTGTTTTGTATCAGTAAATTAAGCCTATCAAAAGCAGTAAGGATTTGATTTATAGGTATTACCTCTGAAAACTGAATTTTTTTGGTATTAAACTGAAATAGTTTTTGCATAACTTTAATGATACAAGATATAATTCACAAGATTAAGTATGCTGATTTTTTAAAGATATTAAATATAAAAAAATAAAATATTTTTAAATAAACGCTTTAGTTTTACTTTTTTAAATTTTTTGATCGTTCTTTAATTTCTTTCATTATCGAACTATCACATGTTGCTTTGATTCTCTCAAATTATTTGTTTAACTCAAAGCACATTTATTCATCGGGTAGTATTGTTTTGTCAGCTGATTATTTTTTTCTTCAGTCATTTTAAATATCAGCTGTCATAGTCTATAGATAAAAAACAATTTTCTCTCCTCTCTCATTTCAAATGTCAAACTTCATGAATTAATATGCCTTGGTTAAGCTAAAAATAAATTTTTTTTCAATTTTTTTTATTAAATAAATTATTAATTGCTATTTTCTTTTTCTTTTTAGGTAAGTACTATCGGTTCAAAGTAAGGAAATAATATTATTATCGGTGCAAGGGAAAGGTAAGAATGATCTTAAAAATTTTATTTTAATATTCGAGCTTGATCAAAATTAGAAGATGATTGCTAAATCTGGGTTTGCACAAGATTTTTAATAAATAACTTTATGGATAAATTCTTTAGTTATTTTCCATGCTTAAAGAAAATCTCAATAATGAAACCATGTTATTATTAATTGTTATATTTTTAAATATGTTATGCTTTAAAAATCGTTCTTAATTTCTTCACACAACCAATATTATACACAAGCACTGTATTTGACTTTCATTTCATTGATTATTTTTATACCGAAACTTTTGAAAATGTTGAAATGAGTTCAATTAAACTTGCAATTACAGATAAACAGACAGACAGATCAAACAGACAGACAGATTAAACAGACATAGAGGGTAGACCCAAAAATTTTAAAACTATTTCTTTAGTACATACAGTATGGTGCAAAAATGAGAACATGTTTGTACATTGTGCACTTTTTCTCCATAAAACTTGAAATAGTAAAGCAAAGCCAATTTTTTTTTTCTTAATTTTTTTTATGTTTTTTTCTCAACAAGATAGTTAACAAATGAAAACTAGAAGTATTAAGATCTTAGAGAAAAACAAACTTAACCAAAACATCTCGCAATACTAAATTTTGCACCCGTAAATAGATAAAAGTGCACCATATACAAGCATGTACTCACTTTTGCACCATACTGTATGTTTATATTTTTTTCAGATGTAAATGTATAAATGAAATATTATTCATTTTAAAACACCATGGTGACATTGGGACCACCCTCTCTATACATATCTCTATGCTTGTAATTATTATATTTGTTATATTAAATACACTGTAATAAACACTCACTCAAACAACTCCATACATTGTACTTAAATATGTATTTTGTAAAATATGCATGACGTAATTCAAGTTAGTAGTTAAAAGAAACAAACTTCATTTAAGTTACAATTAAATTTCTTGTGACAAATTTAATATTTTTATATTTACATTAAAAAACTCAAAAGTAAAAAAAAACTAAATTACATTAATACGAAAGAAAACTGTATACTGTTTTTAACTTTTGTAACATGTTTAAAGGAAATTTATATTTTAAACTTTTCTTGACTGCCTACTTTAATATGTAAATAATGTCTGCGCTAAAATAAACTCATTTAAAATTCAAAAGTCGTTGTTTAAACAAAACGGATTTTAAAAATCATAACCCTATTCCATTCAGCGTGACGACAAAAAGGAGTCTAATTTTATTCCTTCTAATAAACAGCAAAAAAAAAAAAAAGAAAAACTAAATGACACGTACTAATCGCACAGCATAGCATAACAAATCTATGTTTACACACAAATACACACATACTTACACGTGCACAACCACTTAAAGAATAACATTTTAACAATTACAAATAGAGCGAAGGCGGCATTGAAGGGAATTTAAAAGATACTTGTATTGTCTGTTCATCTGCTTCATGAGCTCACAGAAAAAACCATTTTGAAAAACATACTTGTACAAAACTTTTAAACATATTTGCAAATAATGTGTTTTTATTTTGTTTTCTTTAAAAAGTATATAATTTCTTATACCTTTTCGTAAAAGGGCTTTGACCCTAATATCGCTCTCTAATCTTTAATATCATCGACGGTTTTATTTTTCTGTTTGTTAAAGGATACAAATAAAAAGAATTTTTTCTTTTCTACATTCTTATATATAACAAAAACAAACAATACAAAAACAATTTAGATATACCACTAGCAGGAGAGATTCTTTATTTCAAAAATGATATTGTTAATTGAGACCTTTTATTTTTTGGCCCAAAAACTGCTGCGAATTAAACAAATATTAAAGAAAAACAAGTAGAAGTGCTATATTTGGCCGTGCCGAATCTTCTATACCCTTCACAACGTGTAGTCATGCAATAACAATTGTTTGCATCACCATTCATCATACATATAACAAACATATAAATATAAAAATATGGCATTGTAAAATTACAAATTCAGTTTGTGGTTGTGTATACGCTTGAACAACGCTGGAAAATATTGCGACATTACTTTGTCCGATTTTGCCAAAAAAATTCATCTTTTCAGATGAAGCTCATTTTGATCTTGGCGGGTATATAAACAAGCAAAATTGTCGCATTTGGGGCACAAAAAACCCGCACGCATACATTGAAAAGCCGATACACCCAAAACGAGTCACTGTTTGGTGCGGATTTTGGACCAGAGCCATAATTGGGCAATTTTTCTTCGAAAATGAGCAAGGAGTGGCCGTAGTCAATGGCGATCATTATCGGGCCATGTTGAACAAATTTTTGTTTACAAAAATTGAAGAGGAGGATATTGGCAACATTTGGTTTCAACAGGACGGCGCTACGTGCCACACAGCCGAAGCTACACTTTTTTATAGCCTTTTAAAAAAAAAAAAAAGTTATTTGGCGGACCCTTTCTGTTGTTGTAGTGTTAAAAAAAACTCCTCTATTCATAAGCTTTCAGAAAATATATACTTTATGGGGTCGGAAACAAAAATTTTAGAAATTTCACACGAAATGACGGTGTGAAGGGTATGACAAAGAGTCGTTAATGAAGTAGAACAAACATTCACCAGAACATATGTAATGAAGTAGATGTATATAAATGTCTGCTTGTTTTTTAACGGGTTTGGATAGAACAAAGATGTTGTATGTATGTATGTATGTATTTGTAATAACGTGCGTCATATTGTATTTCACAAACAATATAATTAAAAAACAAGTCAAAAGGTTATCTGCGAATTGTGCTTTAGAATTTTTGGATGAAAAAATGGCGGCAGATCTTTTTTATATCACAGTTAACAATCTCTAATTACTAAATTTTTTAAGTTTTCGAGCAGGAAAAAATATTTTCTATACACAGAAATAGTATAAAAAATTTTCTGTCAGAAGAAAACTTATTTATTATGATATTCTTTTGCACAAAAAAAATTATAAGAAAAAATTCAATAAAAATAAAGTTTTTCAAAAATTTTCTATCGAAGAAAATTTATCTTAAGTTTTTGAAAAAAAAAGAAAACAAAGAAAATTCATCAAATATTTTCAATAAAAAGTAAACTTTTTGAAAAGAATATTTATTGGAAATTTTTTATACAAACAAAATCTATTGAATAAGAAATTACAAAAAAAAAAATTCTTCAAAAATTTTTTATGAAAAGAAAACATATTGAAAATTTTTTATACAAATCCAATTCAAATATAATTTAAAAAAAAAAATTTCAAATGTTTCTTATAAAATAATTTTTGTTAAATATTAATCAGAAGTTTTATACAAAAAGAAAGTTCATCGAAAGTTTTGAGTAAAAATAATTAAAAAAAAAAATTTTGTAAAAAAATGGTTTCATTTATAAATAGAATTCCACGTAAATCTACTGCAAAAATATTCTTTAAAAAATTAATTAAAAATTTGTTTAAAAAAAATTTATCAAAAATTTCCTATAAACAGAAAATTCATCGAAAATTTTCTATAAAAAGAAAACGCATCGATAGTTTTATTGTTGCTAAGTATTAATCATTGATGTAGAATTTTTATAAAAAGATAATAAATACAAAAATTTCTAAAAAAAACATGAATAAACAAAAAAAAAATTTTTTTCATAAAAGAAAATTTTTGATAAATTAATAATAAAAATTCATAAAAATAAAATTTAAAAAGTTAAAAGTTTATGTCGCTAAGAATGAACTTATCAATTTTATTGTAATTTTTTTTTTAAGTGAATACTTTGAAATTTGGTAGATGTCACCTATCTTTATTCCAAAAATTAAAAATGAAGCACTTGACGAAAGAACAACGCATTATAATTGTAAATACTTATTACTAAAACTTACTTCTCCAATATATTCTTTCATTATCACAAATAAATATTGATTTCTTCATTTAATGATTAGAAATTTAATATTAAAAATGAACTAGAGCCAAAATAAAATTAATAAAGTCTTTGTTAAAAATTTCAACAATAAAATAAGAAAATTAACTTATCAAAAATGTTTTAAAAATGATGCTGAGGGCGCCCGCAAACATCGCAGAATTTTCAGATAGAACAGCTAACGTGTTAACAATTGAGAGGTTGGCCATGAAATTTTAAGAAACTAGGTCCTTTATGGACAGTAAAGTTCCTATGTGTCAACGTATCAGTCGGTCTTATGCAAATATAGCAGTTGTAAACAAAAGCGTTGCCGAAAACCTGAAAACATCGATGCTGGGTAGTGACATAGCACTACCCAGCAACTTTTGACAAAAACAAACCTCCTCGCTCGTGCGTATACAATTCAGCTTACTCATTAACTCAAAGCAGCAGACGATGGAATGTGTCAGCAGTTCGTTCAGTGGGTAATGGAGCAAAGTAAAATTAGTGCCAATTTTGCAAAAAACAAAATCATCTTTCCGAATAAAGCGCACTTCCACCTGAATAGGTTCGCAAACACAGAAAACTGTAATATTTGAGGCTCAGAAAATCCTCTTAAAATCTATGAGAACACATGCTTCCACAACGAGCAAATTTCTGGTATGGAATGCGGTATGGTTGGGTCTTACTTTTCAAAAAATAGGCCGCTATTTCAGCGACCGTGAATGGCATTCTTTTTAAACATGACAATGAAGTTATATGTAACTAATACGATATTTGGGTTTAGCAAGATGTTGCCATCTGCCACACAGCGCATGCAACCAAAGAAAAGATTCACAAAACAAATGATATTAAGAAATCTTAATAATATACTATTCACCGAAGTTATGCTATTTAAATCCATGCTATTTTTTCCATGGAGCCTTTTGAAATGTCGGATTACATAAATAGAGCAGAAACAATTTCTGAGCTCAAACCCAACGCGTAATCAGTGAGATGCAGTCACATCTCGGTTAAAGGTCATGGAAAATTTAATGAAAAAAGTAATGAACTTTCATTACAGCCGTGAGCCGTGAGGCCATTTGATGGATGTTTTATTTCGTGCTCAATCGGAAAGTAGCTTTATTATAATCCAATGTAAAAACAAAACTATCTGGAAAATAATGTGTTTTATTTTCTAGTTCATAAATATATTCTGACTTACCTTTAAAATATTTATCAATATTTTTTATAATAATAAAAGGTGCTCTAATGAGGACTAGTTAGAAGTTTGCTACTGTGCCAGTCTATTAGTTGAGGGTACGATTTGAGGGACTCTGGTATATAACACCACTACCGGCGAATGGCTTATATTACTCAACTCGATTAATTACATTAGAATAAAATTTGTAATTTTATTATAATAAAAACAAATAAAAAATATGTATTAAATATATCGAAATCTTGTTAAAAAATCTAATTGGTTTCTAGTGTATTGTGTAACGTTATTGTATTTTGTATTACATTTAAAAGTTTAAAAAGTATGTGTATCAAAGAAAATAAAAAAAGCAAAATGATTGCTCACCATCTGCTTTAGAATTTATTTTGAAAATAAAAAAGTGACTTTTCTTCAATAAATTTAAATAAAACAGCAAGGACACTCATAAAGTCAACAAAAGGATAGTAAAAAAAAATAATCTTCAATGTAAAGTTATCTTAGGTTGGCAACTAATCGGATTTAAAAATACCACAACATACTCCACGAATATTGCAGAGTATGTATAACTACATACAAATATATGTACATACAAATATATAAGAATATTTATATGTACAGAGTGGGCCAACTTGGAGTGACGGATTTGAAATGTTTATAATTTTTGTATTTTAAAATTTTTTTATTTAATTTTTTTTCAAATTAAAGTATAAATTATAAATTTTTTTTAAGCTAAGTATGAAAAATAACATCTTTTAGATGGCCTCCATTCTCCTGTTGGCAGGTAATGGCTCTACTCAATACATTTTGCATTACATTGCGCAACGTTTCTGACTGCAATTGAGCAATTTCTGTGCAAATATTCTTTTGACTTAAACTCGTTTCTTCAAGAAACTCTACAAAAAAATCTGTGACCGTCAAATCTGGAGAACGGGGTGGCCTCGCAAAAATTTTTTTTAAATTATTCGGTATTTGAAAAGTTCTCGCAGAATTGCCATTGTGGCTCTTGCGGTATGAGCTGTAGCTCCATCTAGCTGGAACCATATGTTGCGGTTATTGAGAGCTATCGGACGTAAAAAATTTTCAAACATGGTCAGGTATACCACCCCAGAGACGGCTTCTGGCTCATTATGTTCATTTTCGAAGAAACATGGATCAATACCTTTATCAGGCAGGGTGTAGTTTGAGCTGTGCCCAGTAGACCAAATTCGGCAGTTCTGCTTATTAACATATCCATTTAAATGAAAATGTGTTTCATCGCTCATAATCAGATTATTAAAAATATTGGCATTTTCTGTCGCTAGCAAAACCCATCTACTGGAATATTGTAGTCGTTGTGGTGCATCTTTCAGCAATAATTCTTAGGCCAATTGAATTTTATATGGAAATATCTTCAAATCAACTTTTAGAATACGTCGTAGCGATGTTCTGGAGATTGATTAAGTAGCTCGTCGACGAGTAGACACAGTTTGATCCGTGTGAACACTTTCTCGTACAGCTTCTATAGCTTGCTCAGTGCAAACAGGACGAACTTCGTAATTCATTACCCACTGAACCCAAATTTTCAAAACGGGTCATTAAGCTTCTTATCATGTTTACACTGGAGCCTCTGCAGTATTAAAATGCTGACGGTGTTTTATTTGCATTGTAACAATTGATCGTCCGAAAACAATAAAACAAATTTTACACGTTCTTTCACTGAGTATGATGACATTAAAAAATTGTATAAGATTCTGTATTATCTGCAAAAGAAAAATAATAAAAAAAATTAAAAATACAAAAATTATAAGCACTTCAAATCAGACACTCCAAGTTGGCCCACCCTGTATATGCAACAATAAATAAAATTTTATAGAGTAACTTCTATGAAGACCGGACAGATTATTTAATTTATTTCAACCGGAGTTTTTTTTATCATTTGACATTTATTATTTTATACGTCAATTGTTCGTATTTCAAATCATCGTGAAGAAATTATTGGCGGAGGTTTCCATCCCTGCTCTAAGCTGTTATATTTAAATTTAGTTTTATATTCTTGATTATTTTTAAGGGTTTTTTTTGGCTTAAATTGCGTTTAAAAATTAAGTAATCAAGACCTTCGTTAAAGTAAAATAATAAAGCTGTTGTACATATTGCTAGCATTGTAGCGATATTAAACTTTTTGTTTTCTATAGTTTATTAATTTTTAGACTATTTTACACACATTTCAAAATTTAATAAAAAGTTCTAATAATGAAACCTTTAAAATGATTTGCTTTTAATTTTTAAAAGTTTTGGTTTTCTATTTTGAATTTTTTTTTTTGTAGTAATAAAATAAATTATTTGTATTTAAAATATGTTTTTTTTCTAAAATCGATTAACTGGTTAATGTTAGTGGTTCCAAATGTCCATTTATTAAAAACAAAACAGAAACCAGATTTGAGTCAAATAATCGATTTTTCTAGTGCTCAACTTTTTAGCTTTCTTTCTTTTTAGCAGTATATCTCTGTATATCAGTATCCGTAAAAGTATGTTTGTGTATTTGACTCTATGTAGATATGTATGTTAAATAATGCATAAATATGTATGTTTGTATTCTTTACAATCCTACCTTAAATAGATACATATACCACACGTGCATGGTAATATAAATTCGTTAACATTTTTTACACATTTTAACTCTATACAAACTTTACGTCAATAAATTTTAACTACTAACCACTGTATGCTCTTATGTATTTATTAGAGTAGTACAATGCAGAAGATTTTGGATTTCTCGGACAATACTAACAAATGTGTGGCTTTGTCCGACAAAAGTTAAAATTTTGTACAACCATCGCAGTAAATCTGGCTGCTGATTTGCAATAACGCATCCAGTTGCGTGATCCTTTTTTTAAACTTAACAATGCTGGCTTACAACCACTTTATGTTTCCACCACAATCATACATGTTAATCATATTTGTTAACAAGTGCAGATGCAGTTTATGCGTATTTAAGTTTTTGTAAAAATATATAAATTAAATGTCTATTCGCTTCCAAAACTATTATTGAATAGTAGAAACAGGACCGCTTTGCTGATCAGAACAAAGTGTTTATATTCATTAGGAGATAGATTTTAGTATTGTCGGCATATAATTCTTAGGCATGAAATAATTGTCATAAATATTTTTCCATTCATCTGAGAGCGTCGCACCACCTTCTTCAATCCTTACCATTTGTGTTTCTAATTAGGAAATTATTATCAAACCTAATATATATTCCAGCTTTTCAGAAATGATATCAAATATATTTTTTTTAGGTAGGTACCGCGTTCCATACTCTGATCCTATCAATTTTTTGTGCCAATAAAAATAAACTTATATTACAGGCAATTCACACAATTTAAAGCCTATACAACCATAGTTCTTCAGGTATACCATTAGGAATATTTTATTTGTATGTGTGTATAAAGGGTGTCCCAACTAGAACGCAATTTTTAAATTTGGCGCCATTCGAAGTGTCATTGTTTGACATTTGAACAATTGTTATTATTTGCTTGTAGAAGGTACGAGGTTAGTAAAAATGGAGCGCTACACGAATGAACAACGCATTCTCATTGTGAAATTGTTTTACCGAAATGGTGAAAGTTTTGCGGCTACAGTTCGCAAATTGTGATCAATTTGGGATTACAATAATGCTGCAAAAGAGTCAACTGTAAAGAGATTAATGGATCAATTTGCCGAAACTGGGTCTGTTAGTGATGTAAAGAAAACAATGCGCCTTCGACCAGGTCGATCGACCGAAAATGTCGCTCAAACTCTATCCACCTCAATTCGACACCGAGCTCAGCAAATTGGTGTCTCCAAATCCACTATGCAGCGAATTTAGACGAAAGATTTGCATCTTCATGCATACAAACTTCAATTGACTCAGGAACTGAAGCCAGCTGACCATGGACAGCGAAGGGAGTTCGTTAATTGGGTATTGGAGAGACAACATGAAAATGCTGATTTTGCCGATAAAATCATCTTCAGTGACGAGGCCCGTTTCCATCTCGATGGCTTCGTCAATAGGCAGAATTGTCGCATTTGGGGTGAGGAAGTGAGCAACTGCAACCTCAACGTGTCACTGTGTGGTGTGGTTTTTGGGCTGGAGGAATCATTGGCCCTTTTTTTATGAAAATGAGGCAGGTCAAGCGCAAACAGTCAATGGTGTTCGGTATCGTGAAATGATAACCAGTTTTTTCTTGCCTAGAATTGAAGAAATGAATGTGGAGGGCATGTGGTTTCAACAAAATGGCGCCACATGTCATACAGACAGAGAAACAATTCAATTGCTGCATCAGTCATTTCCCGGTCGTGTTATTTCGCGTTTTGGAGACCAGAATTGGCCGCCTAGATCGTGTGATTTAACACCTTTAGATTTTTTTCTTTGTGGTTTTTTGAAGTCGATGGCTTACGCGAATAAGTCGACGACAACTCAAGCCTTAAAAGAGGAAATTGGACGCTGCATTAATGTAATACCGCAGCATTTATGCAAAAAGGTCATTGAAAATTTCATTAAAAGATCGCGTGTGTGCCAGCGAAGCCGCGGCGGCCATCTGCACGATATATTGTTCCATACATAACCTTATTCTGTCTACTTTACGATATAATAAAGTTTCACGATTTTTTTTTTAAGTAACTGTGTTTTATTTAAAATTTAAATATTGCGTTCTAGTTGGGGCACTCTTTATAATGTATTTTTTTGAGAAATAACTGCCTTTACTCCGATCGTATTGGTTTTGGGTTGGATAAAAGCAAATGCAATCCAAGAAAAGCATACAAAGTTTTAAGGTTAAGATAGCTGTAATAATGTTTTCGATATCTTATAATATGACCTCGTCAGTACTTTAGGTGCCACGCCTACTGTCACTTTTCAACCGTTTTCTCCACTATGAAATTTTTTGTTATAAAATTCCACACAGATATTAATGACTTTTGATATTACAGTACTCTAAATATGTCGCAAAACTTTTGATTTTATATGGAAGGTGCCACGCCTTAGAAAAAACTTCCGTAAGAACTCTACTTGAAACTCATAGATTATTTTCAAAGAAAATAGACAAACATTTACAGCCGACTTTAGATAAATTTATTAAAAAATGGGCGTAAGAGTGGAGGTGCTCAATTTTGACTTCAGTGAAACCTAAGCTGCTTTATGACAAACAAAATTAGTAACATCGGTGCAGCCGCTCTAAAGTGATGAGAATTCAAACCTAAGATATTTGACGTTTATTCATGTGGATTAAAGAAAAAAATTTGTTTGAAGGTTAGGTGTTTATCCACGCTTGTATTGTATTACCTCAACTTTACTTATTATGTTCACTTTTGTAAGCGATAATTGATATTAAATTTGTCTTGGGAAAACCCATGACCACATTTTGTATTAAAGCGATCAGGTTAAAATACTTTTTGCGTTATACTGAAATCTCAATGCTGGAGTAAAATTTTTAAAATTATTTTTAGTAAACTTAGTTAAATATGACTCTACTGGAGTATGTTTATTTAATTTTTTTTTTTAACTTTAATTTGTGTATTAAAACTAACTCTAACGTTATTAGTAGTTTATATGCAGTCATTTAACAGAAAACGTATATAAAATATACTTGATTTTTTAAACACCCTTATCACAATTAAATCAGAGCTTTAGAATACTCCCGAACGGTAAAACATTATTAATGTATGTCTAGTTTCCAAAAAGGTTATAAGAACTGTTATTTTTTTTCAAATTATATTCAAATTATTAAGCCCATATTCCCTTTTAACATAATTTAAATATCCCTCGTCAAATTTTACTTTAAAGCCTCCCTAATGGACATGAAAATATGTGTACTTAAGTTTATTAATATGTGTGCGTATGCATGCACGTATGCTATCATGTTTGTATTAAAAGTTATGTTCTTGTTTATAGAGTGTAAGTATGAGAAAGAAACCTTACAAAAGATTAAAATAACAAAAGGAAATTAACAATGTATACTCTCTGTATACTTGTGTGAGTAAGAGTTAAAGGAAGCATATCCATTGTCTGCGAGGTTGTACCAGAACTATAGTTTTTGTTTTAAAAATGTAAAGTTTTTTTCATTGACTCTTAATTGTCTCTTCGGTAATATAGGTTTATGGTAAGTTGAGGTTTTAAAATTAGCAAAAAAGGATACACACACATCTAGATATAAAGTTTTAAATTTTCAGAAAATATTTTATTTATTATGAATTTAAAATATTACAACATTTGTGTCTAAATTCTAAATCTGGAAACAAGAGAAATTTTAAACTGTAACTTGTAAATAATTTAATCACTTTTAGAGAATAAAATCAACTCTAGCTGTAGGAAGCCTAAAACAACTTGGTAGTAGTGATATTATATTTTGCTATTTTCATACAAAATTAAAAATTCACTATTTTTAAAGAATAATTAACTTCGTAAACCACCCTCAAATAGTTACGTGCCATGCAAGTGTTTATAAATAAACTTTTATTTGCAAATAGGTTTCAGGTTCATAACTTCTATTAGCATTAGGAAAATTTAAAATTCTACTAACATTACAACAATAAACAACAGTAATTTGGCAAAGGGGAAAAATATAAAAAAAACATTTTTTTCTCTCTATTTACAATTATTTGTTCCCAAAACTGAACAAAGGCTCTATCAAAATTTATTTTAATGAATAAACAAATTCATCGAAAAAAAATTAAAAGGTGATTACTTTTTATTATTACCTAATTTAGGGTAATTTAACGAAATTGACCTTATGAAAAACAAAAACTGTATTTCTATTTTGAGGTGGAAAAATATACAAGGCAATAGGTCAATATGTATGTACTTTTGTAGAATATGTAAATAATTTGGATTTTTAATCTTTAAATTAAGTTGAAGTGGTATACAAATAAATTTCAATTGACAGTCATTAGAAAATGTACACTCAAAATGTGACTTAGATAAATCAGTTCAAAAATTTATAGCAACCAAAAATTTATTAACAATTTCATTAAAAGTTTTTCAATATTTTAGAAATATTAATCAGATCATACAAAAAGTATACGCTTTTTCACAAAAACTTTTTAAATTAACCATCAACGATTATCATAATAGTTCGTCGAGTGTATCACTAATTTTTTATTTATCCTTTGGGTGTTTTCTCATTAGCAACGTTTAAAACGTGAACAATTTTGCATATACTACATACATTGAAGTTTTTTAAATTTACATTACAGTCATGTCGAACTTTAAACCAGACGAAAATTAAATTCTCCTTGAAATTTGAAATTTGACATTTTCCATTGTGTTAATTTATTCAAATTACGTACAATATAGGCTATAGGACTCTCAAGTATATCAGTCAATGTTAGTTAATTTACTGTATTTAAAAAATAATTTATACAACATCAAATTAATTTTTTACGCGGGAGAGGACTTCAAATTTTCAATTCAATGCTCAGGTAAAAATAAATTTAAAATTCAAGAGTAAGCTTTAGTGACACTTATTATTGTTAGGATATCTTATTGTAGCCATCTTAAAAATCTGTTCACCATTTGTTTACCTTTTTGAAAATTTTGTCACTCTCCTTAACTGACCACAATGAGAATTTTAACTGAAACATAAATTTAATTATAACTTGTCAAAATATTCATTTTGATACCCTTCACCTTCAAACTTACATACAAAGATTGATACACAGACTTGATTGAAAATTTATAAACCTCACTTTGTTATAAAAATTTCGTACAAGTATTTCCCTGACCTGTAGCTTCTTTCGCTTACCCCTTTTAATTTATATTGAAAATATTTTTGTGTCATATTAAGATGTTATAGCGAATACTTGTTACCATTCTTGATGAGAAAATAACTTACTTGTATTGTATCAAAATTGTAGTCTTTCGATATTTTTATACCCGTCACCTGTGGTGCACAAGGGTATATATATATAGCTTTGTCATTCCGCTTGCAATTTCCACAATTTACATTTCCGACCCCATAAAGTGTATATTTTCTAAAAACTTATGAATAGAGGAGTCGATTAAGCACTGACCGTCTGCCCGTGTGTCTGTCCGTGTGTTGGCTGAAATCAACTTTTAGAAGCAACCATATGTTCCTCAGATCTGCGTATGGTATCAATCTTTTGGAAATATCCGGGAATGAATCACTATTGAAATTCAGCTCAATCGCCCTATAACTTTCTGAGATGTGAGCAAATAAATACGACTGCCTCTGTTTTTTCCCATATTTTTACCACCAAAATTTTAATTTTTTAGCCATAGAATAATTTATAGGTACCTTTGCTACAATTTGTAGATATAATATGCCTCTAGAGATATTCGTGAAAATTTTTGGATAAAACGGGCTCTAATCGATAAAGTTATAGACAATTTTTTTTTCAAAATATAAATATATTCCAAAAATATACAAACGAAAATCAATTTCTAGAAAACCGAGAGAGTCAATGTTGGTATCATCTGAAAGGACTTGACTAGCGCAATAAAAGCACTATAAAAATTAATCAATTTATATATGGGTCAAATCTGGTATTTCAAAATGTAACTTCTTGAACCCCCATAATATTGGTATCAAATGAAAGGGCTTGACCAGTAGAATAAATTTATTTTTTAAAAAAATGTAGAATCCAAGATGGCGTCTAAAACAAAATGGAGGATATAATTGTTTAACGCCATAAATATGGATATCAAATGAAAGGGCTTGACTAGTATAATACAGGTAACTACGTAAAAATTCAAAATCAAGGATGGCGTCGAAAAAAGTAAGGCAAAATGGAGTATAACATTAAATATAGGTAAAGGTACAATGTAGGATTATACCTAAGTACATGATAGTGAAGGGTATTATCAGGTACGGCACGCCGAATATAGCACTCTTACTTTTTTTATTTAGAATTATTAATTAATTTACTTAAAAATTATTCGATTTTTAATAAATAACTTTTTCAATGAAATCATTTAAATACTATTTTGATGTAAACCGTAGGATCGATAGTAATTGCTGAGGAAATTTAAAAATCGTTTTTAATCTTATTAACGTACAAACATAAAAATTTAAATTCTTTAATGTTTGTCCTTAAATTTAAAAACAATAATCGATTTCTTCAGCTTTTGTACAGTTGCGAGTAGAGATCTGGGTACAGAAAAAAGGGCCTTATTAATAGAATATAAAAAATTATAAAATTTTTGAAATCAATGGTGGCCGCCATTACTAAATTGCGTACAATCTTAACAATGTAAGTATCGAACGTAAGGGCTTGACTAGTTGAATACAGTCAACTATAAAAGAGTTAAAACTTAAGATAGAGTCAGAAATAAAATGGCAAATATTTAGGTCAAATTAAGTAATAATGGCTTTGCCCTTTCAACCTCCACAATATTGTTATCAAAAGAGAGGGTTTGAATAGTAGAATGCAACTAACTATGTAAAAGTTCAAAATCTAATATGGCGCCGGAAGCACTAAAGTCAAACGGCATGTAATAATAAATCTTAAATCTTAAAAGCACAATATGGTCACTATATTCATCTATATGATGGTGAAGAGTATTATAACATTAAACTTGTCCAAATATAGAATTTTTACTTTTATTCTCTATACCCTTTACAGAATGTGTTAATCAGTCAGGTGAAATATCTACAGCATTAATTTTCGCTCCATAATGTTTATATTTTCAGATAGCTTAGTAATAGAGAAGTTGATTTTGCTTGCCACTGCGTATTTTGAAATAAGATTTTGTAGCACCCCAACATCATCAAGACCCATGTATGGTATTAAGATATCAGAAATATAAAAAAGCAGATTGCTTTTGAAAATCAGCATAATCACCTGATAACTTTTTAAGTTATAAACAAATAAACACGTATTCTTCTGTTTTTATACCCTTCACACAGTGAAAAAGGGTATATATAGGTTTGTCATTCCGTGTGAAATTTCTACAATTTTCATTTCCGACCCCATAAAGTATATATTTTCTGAAAGCTTATGAATAGAGGAGTCGATTAAGCCCTGACCGTCTGTCCGTCTGTCCGTCTGTCCGTCTGACCGTCTGTCCGTGTGTATGTTGAAATCAACTTTTTGAAGCCCCCCGACATAGGTTGGACCCGGGTAAGGTATTAAAATATCAGAAATATTCGGGAGTAGATCGGTATTGAAAATCAGAAACATCGGTACATAAACAACTGAGATATGAGCAAAAACCCACGACCACCTCGATTTTCTTTTCATAAAAACAACATTACAACAACAACATACATACATACAAACGTGTATACTGGTTAGAGAAAACGTGGCATCGAATCCCAGCTGAGGCAAAAAAATTTTTTTTTTAATTTTTTTTTTATTTTTTTTTTTATTTTTTATTTAATATATTATATATATTTTTATTATTATTTTTTTTTTATTTTTTTTTTTTTAATTTTTTTTTTATTTTTTTTTTGTTTTATATATATTATATATTTATATAATAATTTTTTTTTTTTTAATTTTTTTTTTAAATTTTTTTTTTTAAATTTTTTTTTTTAAATTTTTTTTTTTGTTTTTTTTAACATACATACGTGAATTTACTGTTATTGCATGACTACACGTTATGAAGGGTATATAAGATTCGGCACGGCCGAATATAGCGCTTTTACTTGTTTACTTATTCTTACTACAAATATTAAAATTAGTAACCCTAGAATAATCTATAATTACGTTTTTGACTATTTGAGGACATAACGTGCCTTAAGAGATATTCGTGAAAGCTGTAGTTCAAATCAGTCAAAGTTATAGGCAGAATTATTTAGAAAAATATATATTTTTTAGGTGTGTATATAAAACTGCTTTAACTTCTAAATAATTTTTGAACAAGCTAAAGATACCAAGTTAGCCGTTATCTCGGAAATAATTTTTGAGAAAATTTAATAAATCGTTTTGAAAGTAAATTTACAAATGAAAATCGATTCTCTTCAGTTTCTACATCACCGATAGAGCTAATATGGGAATCAAATGAAAGGCCTAACCATTAGTTAACTAAATACAAACTCAAATTTAAAGATGGCGTGGCAAATAATAAAGAAAGTGGCGTATAACATTAAATCTAAAATCTAGGGTATGATGTGATGTGGTCATTATACCAATGTATTATCAGATTTGACACAGCGAAACATAGCGTCTTACCATTTTTTTTTATTTCCCATATTTTAATATAAAATTATATGAAATGGAAAAAAAACAAAAATGATTTTTTTTGCTTTAATTGACATGAAATTCACTTTATTTGAAAATAATCTTCTGGAAATTAAATTTGAATATAACTTCTGACATATAACGGCCACGGCTGGCTCGGACATAGTTTAATCTGCAGGTTCAACTTTCGATGAATTTTTCTAACATTTGTGGTAGTATATCAGCAGTAACGTGCATATGTTGTCGTCCAAGTAGTCAATCGTTGTGGCCTCACAGAAAGTAGTCTAGCGGCGTTTAATCTCACGATTTTGGAGAAAAATTTATGGGTTAGAAAATTAAAGAATTGCGGACTACTGATTCAATCAGACCGTAAAGCAACTTAACAGTCATATACTCCAAGTACAGCAGTTTTATTTATTTACATATCCATTTAAACAATTGTGAGCTTCGCAAAATTTGCTAATGGAAATCTGAATCAACGGCATTCTTATTCTGGGCCCATCACCGAATCTCCACCTTATTATTCTTCCATCAGTCTACTTATGTTGAAAGGCCACACCAAACTTAATATAAATTACGGGGCAGATGGCAAAATGGCCACCAGTTAAAAAAGTGTTGCAAACTTAAAGTAGTACACCTCTATCAAAAACATCCGTTGTTATTAAACCCCTGCTTTAGTAGTTTTAGCCAAGACACATTTTAATAGCATATAACACGTACATATGTTTCTAAAGAAAATGCATAAAAAAAGAGAAAAAAATATCACCTATCAAAAAACTCTGCCTACTGGCTGCGTAAAAAAATCGACTTTTGACACGTTCGTTCTCATGTTTATAAAAATATACTAGAACTGTTGTGTCTATCGTATCTCTACTAGCGCCTAAAAGATTTACAGACATTTTAAAAAGTTAGTATTGACAAAGGAAAATTTAGTTCTGAGCCATAAACACATGCATACATGTGTATATACACATATTTATATGTATGTACTTATTAAGTTATATTGAAATACTATGCCTTAACGACTATTATAATAAAAATTTATGGAAAAAATAGCGACAAGTTTTTATAGACTAGAACAATGTGTATTAAAGTAAAAAATATTTATGAATATTTCTTCTTCGTATTTATTGATTTATGATTTTTCTATCATCGATTGTCTGTTACTAATATTATTTTCATGTATATTATATACAGAACAAAAAAAACAAGTAAGAGCACTATATTCGGCTGTGCCGAATTTTTATACCCACCACCAATTTTGTGTACATTTAAAGCACAATATTTATTATTTTGTTAATCGCTATAGAATAATCTCTTTATAATAAAATATGTATCGCTTTCTTTGTAGAGGGTGGTTAAATTTTATGGGCCCATGTTAAAGGTGAACCACACCTAAACTTCAATTTTTTTCTTGCATTTCATTTGACATGTCTCAATTTTAGACTAACTCAATTTGAACCGTGGAAAGATACGCAATCGAGAGACGCTTTTAAATTTTAAAGATTTTTATAAAAATGGGCGTTCAAATTAAAATGCATTTTGTGCACTTCGTGATTCTTTTGGTCAACATAATCGTTCGAATTCGTCCACAATCGTGAGAATTGTAAAAAAATATTTAAATGTCTGCAAAGCAGGTCTGTATGAAATGACATCATTATCACACGGTGATTTATTAGTAAGATTTTGATTTTTAAACTTCTATAACATTTTGCTTTTAAAAGATTTTCAAACGAAATAAGTTTTGTATAATTTTAAAATTTGTTAGCCATTAGTACATGAAAATAAATTGTTTATAATGTTGAGATAATTTTTTTTTACTTAAGTCAAAATTTTCCTAAATTCCCATTTTTAATAGAGCATAACTTCAGGAGAACATAAGCATAAGTTGCTAGCGTACCATCTAGCAGTTGCTAGTAGAGTCATCTATCTAATCATCTTTATTTTATATTTAGCTACAGTACAATAAATGGCGCAGTGTAAGATGAATAAATGCTAATATATATGACTAATATATTTTTATAAATATTTAAAGAAAAAAGTGTGCATGGCACATCTAGTTTCCGTTATAACGAAGACTTCGACCAAAAAGCCACGTTTGCAAAATTTCAGAATCGTACATATAGTTTTGTCAGTTTTATTACGTTTTAAATTTGAAATATACACTGTGCGGTATAAATTTTCATACTTTTTTATCTATAACTCTTTTCCTAATACATAGATTTAGGCGATTTTCGGGGAAAAATATTCTTTTGACTCGGTCAATATATATTCGAAGTTTCATGACTCTACGTTTATGCGTCTGGACACAATTCAATTTTATTCGATATGCGAAGGACACGGTTTTTTCGACCTACTCTTGCTTTACGAGCTATAACTCTCTTTCTAATATTCCGATTTAGCCCATTTTCAATACCAAACAAGCCTTGTCTATAAGAAAGATTCTGGCAAAATTTAAGCCTCCTAGCTTTTTCGGTGCGACCTCTATCGTGCTTTCAACAGACGGACAGACGGACGGACATAGCTAGATCGTCATAAAATCAAACCGCGATACAGAATATATATACTTTATGGGGTCTAAAATGGATATTTCGATGTGTTACATACGGAATGACAAAATGAATATACCTCCACCATTTTTTTGGTGGCGGGTATAAAAAACACAGAAAAATGGGCATAAAAATGCTACGTTAAGCTTACGTTATGCCACCACAGGCAGTTTTGCTCACACATACATACGAACGTATGTACTTGTACATGAATATTTCTTTTGCTATATTGACACATAAATCCAATAAATGAGTACAAAGAAATACCATATCGAAATAAATAAAGTTATAAATAAAATTCAACACACAATTACATACATATTTATATAAGCACCTACATACATACTAATAAGTAACACATCAAAATAGTAATACAAACATTTTCACATTTTAAAAAGTGTTGACGTGACATACATACATACATAATTATATATGTATGTGTACGTGTAATCATTCTTAAGTCGCCCATAATAATACGAGACAGGTTTTATTTAATGTTTTTTTTTATATTTATAAACTTAAAAGGACACACAACCGCAAAGCTTCATATACTTATTTATATTCCTATACGTTTAAATGTGTGAATATTTTTTAAAAACATACGAGTGTTCATAAGCCGTATTAGCCAGGATTTAACAATGTGATGTATTACTGTCATTGTCAAGGTAACTTAGTTTTTAGTATGTTTGACTGACACATGTGGTAGAAAATCTAAGCTGATGGATAGAAAAAATACATTTGAAAAAATGGTTTGTTTATATTGAAATGTTAAGGGCCTTAAGAAATTTTACTGGAATATAAGATGAGATGAAAGGGCATTTTAAGGTTAAAACAAAACAGACTTAAAATCATATTTATCAACAATTTACTATATACAAGCAAAGAAAAAATATGGTTGTGGTAACCATAATCGAAGAGCAAAATACTATGATTGAATTGTATGATTATGTTTAAAATAATAAAGGTTACCAGTTATCATTATTATGTTTAATTTAAGTATCATTCAATAATCATATATATGACTACAACTGATATCGACAATCTTTGCTTTTTTATGGCAAATAATTGTATTTTGCTGTAACATTCACATATTGATTGTACTCACCAATTTAATTGCAATTTTTATGCCAATTTTTTTTAGATTTTCACGTTTATTTTTAAATTTTCTTTAATTTTTCAAAATTTTTGTTAATTTTTTTGACATCTCAAACTTTTAAAATAATAAAAATTTATTAAGCAAGAAGAAGAACAATTGAAATCAAATTATTATTAAAAAAAATCATAGCTTGTTTATTTTGTAATCATACTGTTGTCTCACTTATTATTTAATGATTATTTTTAATTTTTAATGAATTTGAATATAATGTTATTTTTGTCGCATTAATTTTTTTAAATCATACTATTTTTAAATGATAATCATTTTGAAATTTTTACGAAAAATAAACATTAAATGATACAATTCAAACAAATGCTTGATTATCGTGACAAAATATATGATGAAATGAAACAAAAATAACTATTACTTGTTTTCGACAACCAAATATTGTTTTAGAAAAAATAATATGACCGTCGTGATCATGTCGTAACCATGGTATTTCTTTGCGTGTACAACTGACCATTGTCAAAAAATGTGGATAATAAAAGCTTATACCCGGCATAGTCCAGGCTTTTTACCATTTCAAGAAGGAAGAAGAAGGATATCTTTGCACTACTACCCAGCGAAATATTGGACAATACATGAAAAAAAAAAATTATAAGTATTAGGTTGCTTATGTACTATTCTGCAGTATCAGTCGCAATGTATTATAAATCAAATCAAATATTCAGTTATATTATTAGGCTCCACGAAAAGCCCCCCAATGAAATAACGCCCAAACGAGAAATGAAATATTCTCCAAATTTTTTTCATACATTTTAGGGGGTTATTTCATATGAAATAACTCCCAATTTTTTTGGGCCGTCTTTCATTTTTTTTGGAAATTATTTCATTTCTCATTTGGGGTTTTCAAATTATGAAATAATCTCCAATGAAAGAACACCCAACAAATTTTTAAAATTCGGGGCTTTTTTCATAGCGTGTATAATTTGGGTGATATTTCATTTTGTATTCGGGGGTTATTTCATTTTTAAAACTGTTGGTTTTTGAGGGTGTTTGTAAATAAATTATATAAAAATAGGCCTTTTACAAGAAAACTTTTATCCTGTGAATATATTACCATATCTTTTCAAATACATAAATGATAACGTTCGGGATTTGGATGGTGCGACCTTCGTGACAGACTACGAAATTAGTCTATGGACGGCAATAATTATTGTTTTCCCTAAATCAAAAGTAATCGGTTGTTGGTTCCACTTTTGCCAAGCAGTGAGGAGGTCCATAATAATAAAGTGTAACCAACTGGCAGCATTTGTACATACAACGTATATTTTCTCCATCTTGATTTCATGAGCAACCATTTTGTTTTAACTTATCATTTCTTACGTATAATGTATTAAGTTTATTGTTTATGTATGTACATGAAAATAATTTTTTGGTAATTGGGTTTCAAAAATAAATATATTGGAAATATTATACAAGTCTTTGTCCATACTTCCTTACATCTCCATTACAGAAAATTACTGTCTTCTTTACAATATTGTAACTATAATAACGTCTCCCATGAGTTGGATTTTCAAGCCATTCGTAAAGTTTTAGGATAGCTCGTTGGTGGCTGATCTGAAATTGCTTCCATCGTATAAGGGAAATTTACTGCACTGGACTTAGTCCATCTACAAAACCAAAAGTAGTCACTATTAAACGAGTTTTGTATGTTCTTTCACCAAAAAAAAAATTGATTATTAATGCTGGCACACTTTCGAAGTTGCATATATTCTTATTATGAAGAAGACGCCTGCGGGCGTCCACACGATTTATATCAATAAATTTGCGATTTTGCTGTTTGTCCATATTGACTTCATGAAATCCCTAATGAATCTGTTTCTTTTATAAATTTTGGGCAAAATTTCATTTTTGTTGCTGATGGGGTTTATTTCATTGGGGATTATTTCATTTTCATCATTGGAATTTATTTCATATGAAATAACTCCCAAATATTGGGGGTTGTTTCGTTTTCGCTTTGGGGTGTATTTCATTTATTTTTGTATGTTATTTCATTTACTGTTTTTGGGTGTTATTTCCAATTTTTTGGGGTTTACTTCATTGGGGATTGTTTCCTGGGCGTTATTTCATTGGGGGGCTTTTCGTGGAGCCTATTATTATACCCTATAAACAGTAAAAAAGGGTATATATAGGTTATTCATTCCGTCTAAAATTTCTACAAAATTCATTTCCAACCCCATAAAGTGTATATTTTCGGAAGCTTATGAATAGAGTTAGTCGATTAACCTTCCTATACCCGCGAAATTGGTCTGTGAGACCGACAAAACGCTATTACGTAAATACTTTTTAAAGACTAATATGTTAACGACTGAAAATCAATAAAATTACTAAATATTAATTTAATGAATGGCTTTATTGTTGTTATTATATCATCGATTTTCAATAAAAATCGTTTTTTTAAAGCGTTGTTTAAAAAAACTAGTATTTCATCTAGTTCAAACTTTCGGTCTGTGAGACCGTGCGCGGGTATATGTGTTACAAAAATTGGCGCGGGTGCAGTAAGGTTAAGTAAGTCCCTGTGTATGTTGAAGTCAAGCCCCCGACATCGCCTGGACCTGGGTAAGGTATCAAAATATCAGAAATACTCGGAGCAGATCGGTATTGAAAATCAGAAACATCGGTACATAAACAACTGAGATATGAGCGAAAAATCACGACCATCTTGTTTTTTTCACAACAACAACATTACAACAACATACATACATACAAACGTGGTATACTGGTTAAAGTAAACGTGGCATCAGCTGAGAGCCAAAAAAAAAATTTTTTTTATTATTATTATTTTTATTTTTTATTTTATATATATTATTTGTACCCCACTTTGAATTTTAATAACTTTCAGCTGAAAATGCATATTTTTTGTTGCCTTTGAATAGAAACAGCATTTTCATAAGGCTAAAGACGTGCGCCGCTTTTTAGCACTACTGCGTTTCACAAGGTTTGATGATTCCAACGCTCGCTGCTTACGTGTACAAATAGATATAGCTGTACCAATATAAGATAAAGGGTGGTTAAGTTTTAAGAGTCGATGTTGATTTTAAATAAAACACAAATTGTTTAGGAAATAATTGTCATTTCTTTTTATTATAATAATATTGGTATGATTCAATTATGTAAGAAACAAAATATCGGTCGAGGTTGACTGCTCTTTTGCCACACTATCGCAAAAAACAGCAATGTTTCCCACTCAACGAACTAAGATGGCATTCACAAATGTTTTCACATTTCAGACAAACCTGTTTCGCTGAAATTTAAATATTTTTCACAATTCTCCCGATTATGGGCGAATTTAAACTGTTGACCAAAAGAATCATGAATGTACGAAATGCATTTGGATTTGAACGCAAATAACTTGAACGCGTTGCTCGATTGTGTATCTTTCCATGCTTGAAATTGAGTTAGTCTGAAACTGAGAAATGCCAAATGAAATACAGAACACAAACTTAATGTTAAGATGTGGTTCACATTAAACATCGGCCCTTAAAACTTAACCACCCTTCATATGGACCATGATGAACAACAATCCCGTTACATGCTACAAACTTAGTGAATATTTGACCATAGTTAAATAACTTTTTTCTTACCCTGGCCGCAAGCGTTTCACTCAGTCTATCCCGTCAAAGCCAGCAAAATGCGGTCTAAGGTTTGGTGGATTTTTAATGCTATGAAATCTTTTCCATTGCATTGTTTAATATATACCGGCAAAGTTGAATCGGGAGGAGAAACTAAGCAAGAGGTGATAAAGGATCTAGCATTAAAATTTAGAGGAACTGGCCGAAATATAACAATGACAAGTTTTATTTTCAACGTAATAATTATTTATACTGTTATTATGGTGCTATTTTTTTTGTAAATTTGTTTATTTTTCATGTTACTATTATTGCACAATTTTTTGCATTACTATACTTTAATTATAAGATTTGTTTTAATTGATCTTGTTGTATAGGAAATTGCGATAAATAAATAAATAAAAAAAATTAAATAATTTTCTTTGTTTTACGTATGTTTTTTTGTATCTACTTTCAAATTATTATTGTTATTTTACGCTGGTAGAAATATTGGTAAATTGTTTCAAATATTTTTTTCTCATTCTTTTCGCTAATTTTTGTAATAATCATAAATCAAGCCAACACTGTAATATAAGATTTGATATTTGTGTTTTATCTCTCTAATAAAAAACTAAAAAAAATAATATTTAATTCGAGAAATAAAAAAAAACTTTATATATATATTTTTATCTGTTTTATTTTTGAAATCCGAAGACACCAAGTTTTGTATCCATCAATTTTATTAAACAGAAATCTTGAGCAACTTGTGCCTTTTCAGCATTTTTTGTTTTATATTTCAAAATCATTTATATCAATTTAATTTGATAAAATAAAGATAAGCAAGTTATATAAAGGTTTAATAATTTAACTTGTATTTCTCTATAAATAAAATATTTTGCTTTTAACTTTGCTTACACTCGTATTAGAGAAAATTCGTTCTAAATTTATTTAGGATTTTCAACACGTATTACCGACAGTTAATAAGTTAAACTCTTAACCACTTTACTATAATAAAATTCGTTTAGTAGACCATTACTGTTATAAAACTGATATTTTCTAACTTTGAAAACTTAAGAATTAAATAAAAATATAAGATTTTTTGCGATGTTCTAATCTACTATCTATTTTATCTTTTTTCTATTTCTTTGTGCAGCTTTAAATTTTTATCTAGTTTTATTTCGAAACCTTAAAGTATCTAAATTGAAAGGCATACAATTGTTTTTAAATTTGATTCTTCTATATGACTGTATTTTAATTTAAACCATTCGTTTACCTTTGTTGCTGTCAATTATGTGCTATTGAACTTTTATTTGAACTTAATTCTATTCGTAACAGACAGAATGACAGGTTGTAAATCAATAGATGTATGTTTGATTAGACCACCTGTTTTATTTCATTTGCAGATATGCACGTTTGGTTTGATGATCTCGAGAATGTGTTTTTTTTTTGATAAACACTTTAACTAATTACTGGCAAACATTTTTTAATGTATGTATGTTGTGATATTTTCGAACTCATTAGTTGTTAGTGTTGCTTTTTTTCATGGCAAAACAAAAAATTAAATTTTTTTTTATAAAGAATATTTTCTTTTATTAAAAATTTTTTTTTGTTCTAATAAAATCGAAGAGGAATTACATATGTAAAAGCGAAATCTTTTCGTTAGTTAAAGGCTGGATTTTGTCGGATCGATAAATGGCTTTGCATTATAAAGCATTCATTTATTTTTGTTTTATACATTAAATATTATTATTATTATTATTATTATTATTATTATTATTATTATTATTAATAACAATAAAAATTGGAAAATGCAATAATAGTAAAGTATTTAACTCAGCAAGTTTTTATTATGACCCTAAGAGTGTTAACTCTCTGCGCCCAGAGTCTAAAATTTCTTCCACTTTTTTACGAATAAATACGGGAAATTCTTTCGGTAAAAGAAATTTTATCGTTTTTCATGATTTTGTTAGAGTTGATAATATTAATACATTTATAAGATCTATGTACAAACTCAAAACTTTTTATTAGTTGATATGCGATTGATTGATTTGAGATAAAAATTAATAATATTATTTGAAATTTTGTAAGTTTCGCTAATGTTAGTTTTTGATTCTGATACTAGCTCTTGAGTCTTTGTGTTTATAAATTTGATATATATTTTTAATATACACTGGGAGTCGAAAATAAAAAAGGAAATGTTGTATAACATAAAGTATAAAATCTAGGCAACGACACGATCTGGTCATTACACCTATGTACATAATGTTAAGACTATTAACATATTCGGCATGGCCAACTATAACACTTTTAATTGTTTTAATATTTTACAAAATATTTTTCGTTTATGTAATGTAGAGCAAGAGTTCTTATTCTAATTAAAATGCTATTATTTATTTGAATAAATTTTCATATTAAAAAATATTTGTCAAAAAATATTATACTATTGAAAAGGAATGTGATTTAAAACTTTTCTATTTGGACACATTAATAATAAGAAGGGAAAATAAGTTATTAATAGATTGGTACCAGAAACCTACTTCCTCACGACGGATCATTAATTTTTATTCGAAACATTCCAAAAAAATTATTATTGATACAGCCAAAAATCTTATAGGGAGGATACTAACAATAAGTGATTTCAAATTTCATAAGAATAATAGCAATAAGATCATAGATATATTGTATGATAATAATTTTCCTAGAAAAATAATTTATAGTTTAATTGGACAATATAAAGGCAAATATAAAGAGAGGACTTGACATAACCAACACTATTCAACCAAAGATTTGTAAATCATTAATTTACGTACCTATAGTGTCAGAACGATTAGAAAGATCGAGAATTTTTGAAAATGATAGATAAAAAATGACTCATAAAACTCATAAAAAAAAAAATACATTAGGTAAATTATTTAGTAAGACAAAGGACAAATTTGACCATTTTGAAAGATCTAATGTAGTATATAAAATTCCATGTAAGGGTGATAGTAGTGAAACATGCAATAAGGTATATATAGGTACAACTAAGAATAAACTCAAGACTAGAATTACAGGACATACGTCGGACCAAATATACAAGAATAATTATTCTTATAATATAATGTTTATATATATATGTTTATTATAATGTTTCACAAAAAAACTGCATTAACATCACATTGTGTTAATGTTAATCATGATCCGGATTTTGGAAATACAATAGTTTTAAATACGGAAAAAATTACGAACGTCGTTATTTATTAGAAATGTTACAGATAATAAACACACCAATAATACAGAGGATTAACTACAAATCAGATACAGAGGGAATAGCTCAGAGTTATAGATATTTAGCTCAAAGCTTAGAAAGCGAAAATGGAATATTTTTACAATGTAATAGATTATAAGTAATTAATTTTGGTTTTTTTTAGTGTATAATTTTTTGTATGACAATTTTTTTTTTTTTTTTTTTAAATAAGTTTCAAAAATTTTTTATTATTAGTATACAAAAAGAAAAATTTTGTAATTTCTGTTAATTTGTTAATTAATTTTCCTGAAGATGCTACACGAAGGAGTAGCGAAATATTTCGAAAGAAAATAAAATATTGTTTAACTTGTGTTGCTTTTTATAAAAAAATAAAAACTGTTGTATGACCTTAGGCTTGCATAATTAAATATAAAAATTTAAAAAAAAAGAAGTCAAATAAAATAAATAATTATTGTGAAAAATGGAGAGCACGTCCACTATGAATTATAATTATTGGAAGACGAATGAAGAAATTAGAAGACTCATAAATAAACACAAAACGATGAGGGACAAAATCATCAAAATTAAATCCGCAATAATTTTTTTGATTCGTTGTAGGAATTCAGGTATTATTCAAAAATTTATTAGGAATTCAACTAAAAATGTTTCAAATATTTTTGAGGTAAATGGACTTCAAACTATGAAACAATCAATTTCGAGATATGTTCAAGATATGCACAACAAGATTCTAAGTTTGGCAATTAAGGAAAAACATGAAATTTTGAAATATTCAAGAAACCAATTAGATATTGTAATACGTAATTTAAGTTGTTATTTTACTAGTGATGAAATGAATAGGTTTTTATTATATGAAGATAGAATTGCAATTAAGATTAATGAAAAAATTAAAAATGTTAATAGGAAAAGGTTTGATAATCTTAGTAATTTGCATAGGAAAGAATTAGGTATTAAATTTAATAGAAATTGGTTTGTAAACAAATCAAATGTAGATATTCCTTTAGATACACAGTGGGTTCTATCAGTAGAACCAAAATACTCATTACCAGTTAGAAAAGAAAAGTTTCCTATTTTAAAAATGATAGCTAATGGAGAGGGTTTTTTACAAACAATAGGGGAAAAGGAAGAACAGGAAATATCTAGATCTAAATTTACGACAATTATAGATGACCATATAAATAAAATGAGTTTGACAAATAGATTGGTTTTTATTGGACAAAGTAAAGGATACACAAAACTTTTTAAGGAATAATAAGGACATAATTATTTTAAATGCTGATAAGGGCAATACGACAGTAGCTATGAATAAATGTGATTATGTTTCTAGAATGAATGATATTGTGGGTGATATTACCACATACATATAAGACTTTAGTAAAAGATCCTACTAGTAAATTACAGAAAAATAATAATGACATAGTTGAAGAACCTTTCAAACATAAGGTGATCACTTCTTTGGAAAAGAATAATCTTAAGACAAATGTTACTATTGCTCCTAGGTTATATGGAGTACAAAAAATCCATAAAGAGAATTTTTCTTTGAGACCAATTTGTTATTTTATTAATTCCACTTCTTACGGATTATGTAAATATATTACAAACATTCTTAGAAACATTACTAAAAATTCTATTTATAATGTATGAGATTCCTTACATTTCAAAAATAAATTAAGTCACATAAGAATAAATGAAAATGAAAAATTAATTTCATTAGATGTTGTGTCAGATTTTCGTAGTATTTCCAAAGACTTAGCTTAGAGTTAGATATAAATATACTTACTAGATGAAAATTTAAAAATTAATGATAAAAAATTATCTTAACTTAATGTCTATAACCAAAAATCCAACCATCATACACGGGTAAGCAGTGATATTCGGTAAAGAATTTCTTTTGACATGTCGTTTCTATCATGTTATTATTTAGTTAGAGGAAACCCATTACATGACAATAATGGTCTTCGATATTATTATAAAAAAACTGGCGTATTTGGAGTGATGATAATCCTCAAGTATATGTTATGGCACCTTAACATCATATGGGCTGGTTGAATCATTGGTCTGTACATTTTAAAAAATTATGCTGGTCAGAATGTTACAGTCAACGGTGACCACTATGCAGACATTACCATGACTGACTTTTTCATTCATCAGTTGAACAACCATGATATTCAGGAGTTGTGGTTTGAACAAGACGGTGCAACATGTTACGCGCTATTGCCGATATTCGGCCATAAATGTTGGAAAAGGTCATAGTAAATTGAACCTTCAGATTAGACTAGATTCGAGCAAGCCATGGAGGTCATATGACAGAAGTTATATTTGAATTATAATACCAGAAAACTATCTCTAGAATAAAGAAAATTTCATGAAAAACACTTGTTCCAGCTGAGTTCTCCAACCTAAAAGGAAGTGTAGTTTGGTCACTATTTTTTGGACTTAGCAATAATATTAATATGTGCCCTTATATTAAAAAAAACAGATTGGTTGTACTCATTTCAACATCTCACTACAGCGCAACGATATTGAAGTTCCAGAGAGTCAGTCAGTAATGATATTATATTGCAATAAAAACTAAGGTGAAGGTAATAATACTGGCAACTGTCTAGCATAATACACAAAAAAGAATAGAACTAATATAAAGCCTTTAGGATTCTTTTTTAATATTCTTGATGTGGTAGCATTTATATATATAAAAAATAACACACATCTAAATGTATTTACAAATCTTAGAATAATATTTCTCCGACAGCTTAGGTGTACAATTGGCTATGAATCAAGATGACCACCGCTCAACAAATCCTCAAGTTCTGAAACATTTTTCGTCGCATTGTGTAATAGTCTAGGAGCATAAAAGAAATTGTTGTGTTTGTAAAAAAATGAGATCCATTAGAACAGACGGAAAGAAAGGCCAAAAGCTAGTATGTGCACAACATTCAGAGGATATTACTATTTGTAATGTATGCTGAAATTAATGGATTGTTTTAAAAATTTTCTAGAATTTTTCTTAGATAAAAAATAATAATAAATCTTAAGAACCTACCCAGGTGTGTTTTTTGTAAGTTTAAGGGGTACATTTTAAAAAAACCCCAATAAATTTAAAACCAAAAATTATTTTTTTAAATTATTTATTTAGAAGTTAAAAACAATATTTTAGAGCAAATAAAAATGTTTAAACTAATATGTATATTACCAGGTGGTGAAGTTATATCGATTTGAAAATAGAAAATTTACACGAGTAGGCGGTTGTAGGCATAAGGGTTAATTATCTAAAACCAGCAACGCTGCCGGGGTCCATCTGGCTAATAAGTATAATTATATAAATTTAAAAACTATTTTGACACCTTATTAATTATAGAAAACAAGTTTTCACCACAACGCTCTAGGTAGTAGTAGCTCAAATCTGGAAATACTTTCCGACAAAATAAACAACCATACAAAAATAAACTCTTCTTAGTGTCACACAAAGGATTTTGTTCTATAAAACTTTGTATTTTTTATCCTTTCAAGGAAAGTAGAAAAAATTTTATTTAACAAGTGTAACTTTTTAATTTCTAGTTTTTTCCTTTTTTTTTTTGCTGAGAGCACAGTTAGTTGACAAATACTTAAATTGTCAACCTTTTTATATTTATTAGATTTATAAGGATTTGTATAATAAATGTTTTTCTTTTCAATTCTTACGTAGTAGCAACAAAACTATAAAAGTAAAAAAAAAAGAAAACACCAGCAAAAAGAAGAAACACAAATAATAAATAAATAGAAACCTTGAAAAACAATAATACCTTTAGGAAATGCTATCTCGGCTTGACCAATTTTTTGGCTTAATACATATGTATGTACAATGTATGTGTATCAAAATGTGTGAAAGTATTTGTGTGACACTATAGGTGTAATAGTGAAACTCCTACTTTGAGAAATACAACTACACAATCTTAGAGTAAGACTACAGCAAAAACATATAGAAATAATAGAAAAAAGATTCCAGTGAAATGGGAAAACGCAATTATCCGTATTTAATTAGTTTAACTAAGAGACAGAAAGAAAAACATGTATAAATTTACAAAATGAGAAAAAAATAAATGAAACTTAAATTGCCAACATAAAACGCAAAAACAACAAGTATGACAATAAAAGGTGTGACAGTAAAGACTATGAAATGGGTATGGTTTTGGCAAGTTAAGTTACTATGAAGTTAAAAAGCACAGAATTCAAACCACCTTGGTTTTTTACAGACAAAACAATAGATACTACTCTGCACAATTATATAAAAACAAACACAGATCCGGTACTGTTTAGGAAATTATTCAACGAAATTTAACCCAAACACAAAAAATATAACTTTATATACACCGATGCATCAAAATTTAACGAATAGTAACCTTTAGTGTTACTCAGGATACAAAAATAATAAAAAAATTCAGTTTTACCCTGTTACTCTTCAATATTTACTGCAGAAATCATCGCTATAATGGAAGCAGTCAATGCAATTTCCTCCAGTATTGGATACTTTGTAATCTGTACCGATTCACTATCATCCCTAAAAGCTATTGAGACTACATCAAATAATAATAATATCTATGCCTCAATCATAAGAAACACACTAATAAAAAAATTCCCTAATATAAAACTTATCTGGACAGCAGGCCATTGCAAAATTCAAGGTAATGAGTTCGCAGATAAAATAGCAAAGGAAGCAATCAGAGCTCCATTTTAACATCGTCCGAAATTGTTAAACACATTTTTTCTACATGCCCGAAATTTCACAAACAACGTCAAAGAGTTTTCCAAGACCATCCTAATCCTATATCCCTACTGACCGATCCTACCAAAATTACAATAAACCAAATAATTACTTTTCTAAAGGAAACTAATATATATAATTTAGTTTAATTAATAATAATAAAAAATAAGTAAAATATGTTAGATTTATAAAGTTATTGAGCCTAAGGCCTAGTAGCCATGGCCGTTTTAACATTAGTTTATAATTTATAATTATTCACTAACGCCTTAATAAATAAAATAAATAATTTTTAGATATAAAATATTTATAAACAAAAATTATTAAAGTATGAAAATACAATTAATTTATCTACTAAAACACTTGAAAACAGAAACAAAACATGGTCACAGTTATTCACTTGTTCGATGTCCGCCGTCGTATGAAATATAAATAAATCTATTGCAGAGTCTGCCGCGTATGGTGTATTTCACACGACGATATGATTGTGTATATTTTCGTGTACATGAATATGTTTAATTTATTGAGGCTAATGTTTGAGAAAAAATATTGTGTTTTCGAGATTTTATTTTAATTTTCATTGCTTTCAGATGTCAAAGCTCTGCTAAATATGAAGCATATACTAGGCTGTTTGAAAACTCTACTTTTGTGGCATCCATGGAAACAGCTTTAAGTCCACCATATTCATATAACAGTCTATTGAAAGCAAAAAGTAATTTTGGGGAAACATTTTGATTGAAGAGTAACCGGAGTTCGAAATTTACTAGTGTTTAAAGTTCTAGCTTCCACCCGAAAATTATTGCGAAGCTAGCAGTTTGAAATTATAAGAGTTTGAATCCCCTAATACCAGTTAAAGGTCTGCTGTCTACAGCACTTCTTTAATGAAGGCATGATAACATTTAAAATGAATTGACCATTTTTTCAAACTTACCCGGCTTAATACTAACAAGTTATAACAACTAAGCAAATAAGTCCTCTGCCCTTTTTTTAGTTGTAGGCTATTATTTTTTTTTTTTGGTAAAGTTTGAGAAAACATTCCGTAGTTCTTTATTTATACTTAGTTCTCATCTAAGTTTAACAACTGACTTAAGCCCAGACTTAAAATCTTTAATTTTCTTAACTGATAATAGATTACCACAAGTATATTGAAATTAAGTTAAAAAATTGTTTGAACTGTTTGATACTAAGATAACTTTAAACAAATGTTTCATAACTCAACTTAGATAATAAATCAAAAGATGTAAAGGCAGCTTAACGAAAAATCTCATTCGTTTGATACCCGCATTGATGATGATTGAGAAAACAATTATCCGCCATTTTGTAAAGGACTCCAATTTGGATTTGAATTTTTCTTTAGTTAAAGGTCAAGCCCTTTCATTTGATACCAATACTATCTAGATGGAATTACTATACAAATGTCTGCTCATTAATTTGAAATTCTCACATAAGTTTTATTATTTTTTAAAATGCTTTTAACCGCTTAAAAACATCCCATCGTAATATTATAAAAAAAGTTTATGTATTTATGTGTCATTAATTTAATAAAAAACAAGTAAGAGCACTATATTCGGCTGTGCCGAATCTTTTATACCCACCACCAATTTTGTGTACATTTAAAGCACAATAATTATTATTTTGTTAATGGCTTTCTTTGTAGAGGATGGTTAAATTTTAAATTTAAAACAGAGGCCGAATTACGGCACTCGAACGTGATCGAAATTTGAAAACTTTTATTAGAATCTCTATACCTAAAGCACAGCGTACTCGATCGTTCGAGTAAAATTTCGATCGATATCGAATGCCGTAATTCGGCCCCAGGTCTGTATAAAATGTTAGAACATCTATGAATGCCTTCTAAATTCGTTAAATGAGAAGCATTGCTGTTTATCGCGATAGTGTGGCAAAAAAACAGTCAACTTCGACTCATCATCGTGCCAAACAATTGAGCATCAGCAATGTTATTTAAAATTTGGACTATCGGATCGAGGTGTGCCGTTGAGGTCGCGGGGCCATTTGGCCGATATTTTGTTCCATACATAATTGAACCATACAAATATTATCATTAAAAAAGAAATGATAATAATTTCCTAAATAATTTGTGTTTTATTCAAAATCAACATCGACCCTTAAAATTTAACCACCTTTTATAACTTGGATATGCTGCTAAAATGTTTTCGTAAATTAAGTGTTTCAGTGAAAATGGGCGTTAAAGTAAGCGTGTCAATAAAATTTCTGCTAATAAATACAACTTAGATATTTCAATATAGTCCGTAATTCTTCCAAAATATTTATTCATTGAGATATTATATGAATTTGAAATAAAGCATTATATAGGATGTGGGCGTAAGAGTGGGCGTGTCACCTAAATTTTCTGGCATAACAGTAACATTGACTAGAAGGATTTCCGTAGCAAATTTTATCATCATACCTCTAATTTTGTCGGTTTTATAAATTTAAATTTCATTAACAGTAAATAACGTGGAAAGTGAGCGTTATAGTAGGTGTGTCGAAGTTATTTATGCTAGT
Organism: Phyto melanocephala; assembly: GCA_941918925.1. Taxonomy (NCBI): domain Eukaryota; kingdom Metazoa; phylum Arthropoda; class Insecta; order Diptera; family Rhinophoridae; genus Phyto; species Phyto melanocephala. The sequence goes on along the minus strand of OW799235.1, from coordinate 103,569,531 downwards.
AAATACAACTTAGATATTTCAATATAGTCCTTTATTATTCCAAAATCTCGATTTATAGAGAAATTATAAGAATTTGAGAGAAAACGTTGTTTGGGAGGTGGGCGTAAAAGTTGGCGTGTCACATTTATTTTCCGTCAGAACAAAGCCTTTGACCAAAAAGCAATTCCTGCAAAATTTCAGAATCGTAGATCAAATTTTGTCACTCTTATTAGATTTAAAATTTTTAACATATTGGAAAATACACTGCGCGGTATAAATTTTCGTACATTTTGATTTCTAACTCCCTTCCTAATGCATGCATTTAGGCAATATTTCTTTCTTCCTTATACTCCGATTTAGCCAATTTTCTATTCCAAACAAACCTTGTGTATAAGACATATTCTGGCAAAATTTGAGCCCACTAGCTTTTTCGATGGGACCTCTATCGTGCTTTTAACAGACGGACATACGGACGGACATAGCTACATCGTCGTCAAATAAAACCCCGATTAAGAATATACATACCATTTTTTTGGTGGCGGATATAAAAACTCAAATACTTCAAAAAAACACATTACAAAAAAATTTGTTTAGCTCTTTTACTAAAATTTTGCAAAAAATATTTGACCTTGTGTCACAAAAATTGGTCTGCTGATCACGGTCGGATCGTAACGGGTATAAAATGGGGAGGAGAGGAGAGTTTTATCTACTAAATGGTGCTAATTTCTTTTTGTTATCTTATGTTTTCTAGAAGTTATGGTGTATTAAAAAAAGGAATTTAGGAAAATTTAGACCTAAAGATAAAAACAAATTATTTCTAAACATTATAAACAATTTATTTTCATGTACTAATGGCTAACAAATTTTAAAATTATATAAAACTTATTTCGTTTGAAAATCTTTTAAAAGCAAAATGTTATAGAACTTTAAAAATCAAAATCTTACTAATAAATTTCCTGTTTTAGCAAAATGCTGAGCATGTCTATTTTGAATCACCCTGTGGCCCTTAAAATTTAACCACCCTTTACAAAAGAATAGATAGATAAAAAAAAAAATTTGTTAAAATATGTATTTTAAATATTCAAATACTTATTTTAAATCTACTGATGCACATTTTTTTAAAATATTTTTAAATCTTAAACCTCATAAGACTGTGTGTACAACTATATGTAAAGTTGGGCACAAATCATTACTCTAGTTAATTTTTGTCAACAAACTTCGGTCATTTTCGTTTTCACAAACCCCTATAAAATTCCTTTGTAGTTTGTGCAAAAAAATGTTACTAGAGTCATCTAGTGTTCTACGTGATGTTTAGCAAAGACATCATCCTCAGTGTTTGCAAAATGTAGTGGCGCCTTCAACAGATGTCGCCATCTGCAATGAATAAATGCTAATGAATATGACTAATATATTTTTATAAAAATTTAAAAAAAAGTGGGCGTGGCACATTTATTTTCCGTTATAACGAAGACTTTGACCAAAAAACCATGTTTGCAAAATTTCAGAACCGTACATATAGTTTTGTCAGTTTTATTACGTTTTAAATTTCAAATATACACTGAGCGGTATAAATTTTCGTACATTTTGACCTATAACTCCTTTTCTAATGCATAGATTTAAGCAATTTTTGGGGAGAAATATTCTTTTGACTCGAGAAATATATATTCGAAGTTTCATGACTCTACGTTTATGCGTTTGGACACAATTCCTTTTTTTTCGATGTTTGAAGGACACGGTTTTTTCGACCTATTCTTGCTTTACGAGCTATAACTCTCTTTCTAATATTCCGATTTAGCCCATTTTCAATACCAAACAAACCTTGTCTATAAGAAAGATTCTGGCAAAATTTGAGCCCTTTAGCTTTTTCGGTGCGACCTCTATCGTGCTTTCAACAGACGGACAGACGGACAGACGGACAGACGGACAGACGGACGGACATAGCTAGATCGTCATCAAATCAAACCCCGATTCAGAATATATATACTTTATGGGGTCTAAAATGGATATTTCGATGTGTTACAAACGGAATGACAAAATGAATATACCCCCACCATTTTTTTGGTGGCGGGTATAAAAATTTGCCTCCGCAGGGATTCTGAGCCAAGTTCGCTCTAAACAATATACCATGTTTGTGTGAATGTGGAGTAAAAAAAAACGAGAGAGATTTGGATTTTTTCACCCATCTAGTTGTTTTTAAAGTAAAATTTTTATTTTTAAATACTGATTTTCTCCCGAATATTTCTGATATTCTGATACCACACACAGGCCTGAGCGATGTCTGCTTCAAAAAACTAATTTCATCATACACAGAGACAGTCGGACAGATAAAACTCGTTCGGATCCTTGTCGTGATTATTTATTCATATTGCAGAAAGTTATGGGTTTTATTATGCTGATTTTCAATTCTGATCTGATCCCGAATATTTCTGACATTTTTCAACCTTACACGAGTCTTGGTAATGTTGGGGGGCTTCAACTTACACAAAGACAGTTGGCCAAGCGGATAGTGATTAATCGACTTCCCTTAGTCACAAGCTTCAGAAAATATGTATGTATGTACTTCATAGGTTTGCTAATGAATATTGAAGAAATTTTACGAGGATTGACAAACCTATATAAACTTATGCATTCCTGTGAAGGATGTAAAAGGTTAACACTAACAACTATGCCCTCGTTTAGCCAAAAAAAATTTAAAAAGAATTTTCCAATAAATAACAAGGTTTTTTGTTCCTTTATTTTTGACCAGACAGCAAATCCTTTTGCCATACATTTTTGGGTTTTAAATTCAACATAAAGTCAATACAAATTTTAAGCACTTCTTTTATAGCATCATAAATAAATAATGAGAATTCCTTGAATTTCATTTTACCAAAAGTATATAAAACTTATATTAAATTAGATTTAAAAAATTTTCATACACACACAAAAATATATTGCACGTATGTATATATAATAACCATAATATATATGTCCCATTAAATCACTCAATAATAGATACTATAATAGACTAATATAATCAACCTTTTTTAAGTTACTAAGTCATGATAATCGAATTGTGTAAATTCCTTAACTTATTTGATTTTTACCTACAAAAAATCTTTTAAAAAAAATCAAAATCAAATTTTTCTATCATGTTTACGTATATGTTTGGTCTAAAATAACCTTTTTTATGTTTCCCATTAATAATCGATTATTTGTATCCTTAATATTTTGCATGCTTTTAACACGTTTTATATTTATGTGACACAAACTCAAAAGTGTGTCAGCTGCCTTTACGATAAAGGTATACAAACGTAAAACTCATTTATGGATTTTTATATGGTGACACAAGAAGAAGGGATTTTTTGACATGCACAAAAAAAAGGGCAGGTCCTTTGACCAACATTGATGGAGAGCAAAATAAAAGGCTTGACATGTTTACATTCATACTACTCTGAATAGATATTCCTGCTTACAATGATTGATTATTTTATCTGAATAAGTGTGTAACAATTTTTTTTTTCTAGCTGAGACTAATAATATTAACCATTGATTAGGCTATTTAATATAAGTGTCATTTAGCATATTTCAAGGATAAAAGATTTAGTATGTTTAGAATTAACCATTTAAAGTTAATATGTGAGAGGTCTCCAGTTGATTTTAATTATGTCTATTTTGCAATACACACATTTATATTTATTGGATATAAAGCGTGATCTATTTTGAGATTCCCTAATTTTTTAAAGAAACAATATACACAGAAAATTCAAATTTAATGGGGAATGTTTATTATCATTTGAAAAAACATTCTTTGGCATTTATTTTTTGAAGATTATGTCTATCAAATGTTGGCCGTTGCTACGTTGCTGAAAGTCCATCCGTTGAGTCAAATTTTCAATGAACCGTTTGAGTATTTCGACTGGTAACTAGCGAATGACACGAGTGATGTTTTCCTCCAAGGCCTGAATCGAAGCAGGTTTGTCCACATAAACTTTAGACTTTACATATGCCCACAGGAAAAAGTCTAATGACGATATCACACGATCTTGGTGGCCAATCGACCAGTCCAAAACGTAAAAGTATGCGCTCACCGAAGTGTTCTCTCAATAAATCCATTGATTAATGCGTTTTAGTGCGTTGTGTAGTGGCGCCGTCTTGCTGAAACCAAATTTTGCCGAGATCACGACCTTCAATTTCAGGCATCAAATAGTCAGTTATCGTGGCATAATAACGTTCGCCATTGACGCTTACGTTCGCACCGGCATAATTTTTAAAGAAATATGGACCGGCCCCAGCGTACTTTACGTGGTCTATTCGGTCGAATATTATCCAATAATGAATGCTATATCTCAAAATGGGTGATGGTGTTGCGAATAGTACGCTCAGTAGGCCGTTTTTGTTGACCATAAGCTGAGCGAAGTGCACGAAACACATTCCTCACAGAACGTGAATTTTCGTAATAACGTAACGTTGTTTAGGCGTAAGTCTTTTCATTATGAAATGCAAAACTATACTAAACAAAAATAACATGACAGCATGACACAACTCATACGTGATCTGTCAAAAAAAGCTAATGGAAGAAAGTATCTCTACTTGAGTCACCCATTAGAACACTGAATAATTATTGTGTTGCTTCAAGTGAAAGTTATAAAACTAAATAAAAAAAAATTTAAAATTCTAATCAGGCCTATATAAATACAATAAAATGATAAAAATTTTTCACAAAACATTTATGAAACGGTATGAGGTATGAAATTGGGGGAAATATCGAAGAAGACCTCTACAATATCGGGGTTTTTTCACACCCTGTTTTGTTCTCAGCGATTTCCTTTTCTTTACTGAATCCCCCGTCACCAACTGCACTTACTCTAGAGTATAAAACGATTTCACATTGCCGACAATCTCAAAATCGCACAGTCATTTGTAATGGGCAGCATATCCTTCAGACTAAGGTCCTCCATAGCATTCACAGTTAATACATGCCTGCAGCGATTTTTAGTGTTCCGCTATACTAAAAAATATCATCATATTCTATTTACATCTTTTTCATTAATATTTTTAGTTACCATTTTTCGCGACAATGCAGATATTAAGCTTTTCAAACCCCGATTTAAACCGTGTACCTCTACTGCACCCCTACCACTAGGCCTTTTAATCACTTTATACGGCAGTTTTAAATGGTTCCCTCCATTCAGCTTTGCAGGTTTATAGATATTAACCACTGGAAGTAATAAGCCCATTGTCAGTGCAATGCACCACTTGTCCACGTGTCCCTTATTTGAAGAGGTACACTTATTCAGCCTTAAAATATGCTCAAGCTCCAAAGAGTAGATTACATTTATTCTTCACACTCGTTTTATAAACGTATAAATATCAAGGGCAATGAGGGAAGGTACCCGGCACTTTAGAAAATGATCTTACGCATACCATCTGCATCATATACGAACACTTAATTGAGACAACATCGACTCTGCTCTTTATATAAAACTCATCAATAAAAATACTGATGTTACTATCAGCTATGGGCATACGATGTAGCCTTTTGAGGAATGTTACTTGGCTCATGTGCTTGATCAGCATCTGACTCTCTCTAACCACTTTATGTTCTAGGTCCAAAAATATCCTATACCACAAATTCGATTTAAAGTGATAACACATTCCATTCGAATTACAGATCTTTTAGCCACTTTCTTAAGGAATAAGTCTATATATAGCAAACTTAGCATTGCCTTGATTGATTGTGTTGTTTTCGAATAACCAAGCAACAAGTCCTGTGAACCCAAACAATTTTCGCCTAGTGGCCTCCTGTGACACCTTCTGTCATTGGCGCGAAAGTTATTGTTGGTCTTGTCAATACCATTACAATTATGCAATTTCTAACCGTCACCACATATCACCAAATATCGAATACAATTATATTTAAACTATATGATAAAGACGTCACATATGGGATATTTATACCAATTTGGTCAAATACTTTTGGATTATTTTTCATCAAATAACAATTATTTTATACTCGATTGAACGATTGAGCCGAAATAAAGTTTTTAAATAATTATTATAAATTCGTCAGACGCGAAATAATAAATAAAGAAATTAGAAATCTACAGAACATATTGCACACATACCTATATCATACAACGGCGTGTAAATATTATCGCCTGCTCTAATTAAGAGTTTCGACCGTTCTGCTCAGATTTCTATTTCAAAGTTGTTACAAAAAAATTAACATAGAACAAAAAGTATTAAAATTTTAGGACTTTTTTCTTTGAAATTCAACAACAAATCTTTTAAAAGTATAAAATATAAGCACATTATTACAATATGACTTGATACCATACCGTTTGAATCCCCCAATTATTTTTATAAAAGTAAAAGGTTTTTTGCTTATACGTAAACGTTTGCGTCCAGTAAATATTAAATAATTTTTTTTTTTTCATGTTACAGCTTATAAATAGTGTGATAATGTTGAAAAAATAAAATGAACATTAACAATATCACAACTAAAGGCAATTTTACTGTTATAAATTATTTTCCTATTTATTTCAAATGCTATAAAATAAATTTAAAAACATTATTCAAAAAGTGATATTATTTATTTAAGCACTTGAACACAAAAACCAAAGAAGTAAGAAGTAGATAAAATTATATTACAGAGTTCGCTTTGACAAATGTTGCCTGATGTCATGATTGTGTAAATAAATATATGTACATGTATAAATGTACTTATATTATTATATTATTTATCTTTTAAACTATTTGCATCAGAACAAAACTAGCTAGAAGTTTTGAGTATATTAAATTCGGTACTGACAAATAGAACATTGTATTTTTTTATACCCGCCCCCAAAAAAATGATGGGGGTATATTCATTTTGTCATCCCTTTTGTAACACATAGAAATATCCATTTAAAACCCCATAAAGTATATATATTCTGAATCAGGGTTTCATTTTATGATGATCTAGCTATTTCCATCCGTCTGTCCGTCTGTTGAAAGCACGATAGAGGTCGCACCTAAAAAGCTAGGCGGCTCAAATTTTGCCAGAATCTTTCTTATACACAAGACTTGCTTGGTATTGAAAATGGGCTAAATCGGAATATTAAAGAGAGTTGTAGCTCGTAAAGCAAGAGAAGGACGAAAAAAGCGTGTCCCTCCAACATCGAATAAAATGTTGTTGTGTCCAAACGCATTGACGTAGAGTCATGAAATTTCGAATGTATATTTTCTGAGTAAAAAAAATATTTTTTCTCAAAAACGGCCAAAATCTATGAATTAGGAAACGTATGAAAATTTATACCGCGCAGTATATTTTTCGGTAATTTCAAAATTTTAATGTATTTAAATTAATTTAAATTAGCTGTATGATTCCGAAATATTGCAACCATTGCTTTTTGTTCACAGGCTTTGTACTAAAATTTTTATCTTAAATGCATATAATTTCTCTATGACTAAAGATTTTGGAACAATAAAACACTATATTAAAATATCTAAGTTGTATTTTTAGTAGAATCTTTATTGACACGCCTACTTTAACGTCCGCTTTCATTGATAGACTAAATTTACGAAAACATTTTACTAGCATATCGAAGTTGTACAAAGAAAGTGATACATACTGTAGTATAAAGAGATTATTCCATAGCGATTACTGTTAATAACAAAATAATACATTTTGTGCTATAAAAGTAGTAAATTGGTGGGTGTAAAAGATTCAGCACAGCCGAATATAGTGCTCTTACTTGTTTTTGAAAATCCTTTTTGTGTTGAATTTATATCTGCCATTTTTGTCCAACAAGGATTATTAATGTCAGATGAATATGTTTCACAAAAAAATTACTTTTATTTTAATTACTTTTATTTTAATGCAAATTTAATTTGCTAAAAGAATTAGAGAATGTCAAATTCCCTTTTTGACTGCTTTCTCTTATTTGCTTGTTAAGTTTTTCTTTCACAAAAAAAAAAAAATATATTTACATACAGTATATTTAATTTATATTTTACAGTTAAAGCACTCCTACACACTGTGAAAAAAAACTACTAAGCAATTGAAAAATAAAGTAAAATATGATAAATAATAATATTTATAGAAATACATACATCAAAATGTATGTACATATGTATGTATGTATTATAAAACTTGTATGGTATAGAATTGTGCTTGACCTTGTTTCTACCATTTATTCATATGAATATGAATTACTAATATTTACTTAAATTTTATTTTGTACATACATAGCTACATATATAAAGATATTAAAGTGTGTGTGTGTAAATATATAAAAGTTGATACAAATGAAAATACTAAAACATACACACATATATGTATATGTATTTATACATATAAAGGTACATAAATTTAAAATTTATACTGCGGTGCTATATTATATTCGCACGTCAGTCTTAAGTATTTCTTGATGTAACACAAAAATCTGAAAATATATATTTAAACTATCTGAAGGAGAATTAAAAATTAACAAGAAAAGTAATAAAAATTTTAATTTTTTCATCATTAGAAAAATTAATTTGATTTCAGAGTGTTGCGCGATTATTGGCGCACTACTAGGAGTATATTAAAGAAAGGATAAAATTATAAATCAGTAGTGGTCCTCCATTTTTAAAGATGAGCCCAAAGCTTTTATAAGTTTGAAATATATTTATAAGTTGGTTGTCTCTCAAGCATCATAATCCTGCTTTGAGCTTTATAACACTGTCATATTGCTTATTTCCAATATCGATTTTATGTGCACAATTCCCTAGATATTTTTCATATGATTGTGGTCTGTTAAACAGATTGGCCATTTCAATTGTGGTTTGTATTTTACTCTAGTAATAATCAGGTTTAGTTTACTGGTATGAACAGTGGCATTATCCTGTTGCAAGACTAATTTTTAAATGACTTTTAAAAAGTGGTTTGAAATTTGTCTGAAGAATTGTGTATTCAATCTAATTTATTTTAATAATGGAAGGAGCCAACATTATTACACCATTGGCAGAGAATACAAACAAAGAAAATTTACAAACAAAACTTCTACAGCATTTAGTGAAAATTTCGAAGCTATTATTACCTCATTCCATTTTAAACTCATGTAATGTTTGAGAGATTTTAAATGCGTATTTCACAATTTTTAGCGACGAATAATTTTAGACTGCTGCAGCATACGATTTAAAACCCACCGTTATACATTTATACTTCAATCATTGGCTTTTTCTTTAGCAGTTTTTGTGGAGTTGTATGCGCTTGACACAGGTTTATGTTTGCTACCGTCGATAAGTTTAAATTTTCTGAGTGCATATTTTTCTTTTGGCCGTAAGAACTAGGCTAAAAAAAAAATTCTAGATCGGCTTTATGTCCGCGCAATTTCCTACAAAACAACGTCGTCCCACTGAAAAGCAATAATTTTGCCAATTTCTGCGTCAACTAAAACAACCTCATGGCATTTCAAAAGTTTGAATAATATGCAATGAATAATGTAATAACCAAACGAGCTAACTAACTCCTACCGAAGTAAAACACATGATTTTTCATTCTAATAATGCACTTACCTTGAAGTCAACTTAGTTGTTACAACTGTGAAAAAACAGATGAAACAGATGAAAAATTGTTGTTGGTTGTTTGAAGTTCTTTTAAATGGCATGACTATATATTTTTTATTCCTTGTTTAAATATAGAAACGACTTTACATTGATGTGCAGCTATGATGTTGCACCGCAGCGTATATAAATATTCATAAAGGTATAGTGATATAAAATATACGTTTTGTTTTGTAGTAAAGCAAATGTTTTAGTTATAGATTTTTATTGTAATAAATTTTTTGCTACAAGAAAATATTTCATAAATTGTGTATTTGGAGAAGAGTGTTCATGAATTATTTAATTGCTGCAATATCTTGACAAATGTCATGTTTATAAAAATGAACTTAATTTTCTACGCATTTGATTAAATTAATAACTTTCATGTCCTTCTGTGGAGCTAATTCAATGACATTTTCTACACTTTGTGAAATTTTAAATAAAAATTTTACTTTTTTAAATTTATAATCTTCACAACAATAAACGTAAGTCAACTATACGTGATCCTCCCAACATTTGTTTAAATACAAGTGTGTCTATTTTATGATGATTTTCAAAAACTTAAAAAATCGTATAATTATACTGAAGATTGTGATGGCCCTGACTAAATATATTAAATTATTATAAATATTAAATACACAGGTTTCAACATAATTGTAGGAGTACTTTGTATATGTATATTTTCATTACAAATATATATGTTAATATGCATACATACATAAATACGTTCATACCCAGCCTGCAAAATTGTCCGACATCTGTCAGATGTCTGTAAGAAATGTCGACAAACAAGTAAGAATTCTATACGAATTCTGTCAGACTTCTGACCACCAAACATATGAAGTGGTTGACACGAATTTTGACAGACATGTCGTGGGAAATTACCGACGAAATTTACCGAAGTGTCTGATAGAAATCTTACAGAAATCTGAAAGAAAAAGCAAGGAAATTCTGATTTATTATATGACATTCGTATGGATTTCTGGCAGATTTCTGAAAGTTTGTCGGATGTTTGTCTGAAATATTTAATAAAATAAAACTCAGTTTTATGTTATATTTTTTTATTCATTTAATTTATTACTTAATTACATATATTCATATACATTGTTTATATGCCACATATAATAGTTAAAACAATTCTTTTAAATATTTTAAGCTAACTTCAAAAACCAAATACGCATCGTTTTGAACATTTTGTCGAAAAGCCTGACATGACACTCTTTTTATATATATTGTTTATTAATCACAAAACAATCACTTTCTATATTACTTTTAAACTTTTTTAACACACCAATAAATTAAATTTTTTAATATCACCTATTTTGTTGCACTTTATGACTTAAATAAACAATTTGTGAAACAAACAAAATCAAAATTACAAAATTGGTAAGGGCAAAAAATTGCGTTTTAATTTGTAAAGAAAAAAAAAACAAAAGGAATAAAAACAACTTAGACATTTCTGTACGAAATCAGTCAGATATCTATCAGACATGTCGGTAAACAAAAAAGAATATAATCCCTTTGACATATCGGTACGAAATCAGTCAGAAATCTATCAGACGTGTCGTACATTAAATTTTCCAGACATGTCTTACAGAAATCTGTACGAAATGTCCGTAAAAAAAGTCAGATATTTGTAAGACTTGTCTGATTCAGACATTGTCGTACTTTTGTGCAGGCTGGGTATATACACATGTATAATTACACACCTGCATACGTGTACATAATTACTTTCGTTAATATCGTAATACGTTAATGCAATTGGTTTGAAAGAATTTTATAAAAACATAATTATGGCGCATATTATTTTATTTAAAAATAAACTTCTAGTAAATTGTTAAATATTTTTAATTAAAATAATTATCTTTAATGAGCTTTTTTTCCAAAAATTTATTCAGTTTCATTATTCATATTAATTTTAATTTTAGTTTAACACATACATAGGTTAAGTATAATTTTAAATGAGGAAAATATTTCTATTTAAAGGTGATATGTTTGTTATTGTTAAAAAATAAATAAATTTTATAACTTTAAATACCACAGCACGTTATATTAAAAACTTATAAATAAATTTATATCAGTATATGGTGCATTTTATGTTATTCATTTCGTTATTAAGCTGAGAACCTTGAAATTTCCTTCTCTTTATGTAAAAATTTTCCCAAATTTTTTTTTTTGAAATTGAAAAAATATTAGAAACAAATTTTTTAATTTTCTAATGCCTAAAATTTGTAGGTGGGACTGTCACCTACCCTAAACAATTTAATAATTTTGTTATTTTATTTATTTAAATAACTGTAACAGTTAAAACTTTCAAAGTTTATTTTTGTGGCTTACAAGAGTGTTGCTTAGGGCGGTCAAATAAAAGTGCACATGTTAATCATACACTTAAGAAGTAAAAAAAGTATATGCACTCCCCAGATATATACAAAATATTTTTCTTATTTAAAGGGCCATTAAATAAAAAAAATAAAAATAAACTAGAGTCAGCACTATGAATTCTGTGTATAAAGCGAATTATCTTTACCCAATTTTAATACTTTTAGTATTAGTTTTTAATTTATCAGTTGTCGTTGGTTTTGTTATCCTTATTCCTTGTAAAAATATTGTTTTTTTTCCCTAAAAAAACGGGATTATATAAAAAATATAAAAAAAATTTATCTCTTCTGCATTCCTTGGGTCAAATTGATCCAATTTTATTTTTAAACTTACAATATTTCTACTTTGCTTTACAGGTTTGTCACGAAGCTTATTATATTATTATCCTAAACGAGAGTATAAATAACCTTTTGGCAATAAAATGATAAAAAAAATATTTGTTTCAATTTTCGCTTATATAAAAAGCTTTATATAAACTTATAGTTTTGGTGGGTCAACATTGTGTTCTAATTTTGCTTTCATATTCCTATGGCAATTACACATTAATATTTGAACTATCTATGACATAGAAATGTGAATCCCCTCTTATAAAATAAAAGACGGTGTTCGATACATTTCATTTCAACTATGTTTCAGTTTAAATCTAGTTATCAAATTGAAAATAGTGGTTTGTAAATTTATTTATATTTCACGAAATGGCAGAGAAAAGAAAAGGAAGTTGACAGAGGTGGATTTCCAATTACATATGTACATATATGCAATATTAACGATCAAACATACATATGTATTTGTTTTTTATATATTGATTTTTACTGAACACCAATTGCAAGAAACTGTAAAAAGTTATGACGATGAAATTTTTGTCCAAGGAGATTGCGAAGAAATTTTTTAACGTGATGAAGGAAACGAATTATATTCCTCATCAGACAGCATAAATACTTAGTGTGACATTTGAAGATACAGTTGTTAAAGATTCTAACAATTCGTTATATTTGTCAAACGACAAAAGTGTTCTTTGGCAAGGACAGCCATCAAACTGTAAGATCATCTACGAATCTAATAAAAACAAGTAAGAGCACTATATTCGGCTGTGCCGACTCTTTTATACCCACCACCAATTTTGTGTACATTTAAAGCACAATATTTATTATTTTGTTAATCGTGAGAATTGTAAAAAATATTTAAATGGCTGTAAAGCAGGTCTGTATGATTTGTGAAAACATCTGTGAATGCCATCTTAGTTCGTTGAATGGGAAACATTGCTGTTTTTCATGATAACGTGGCAAAAGAGCAAGCAACCTCGACTCATCATCGTGCCCAACAATTGAGCATCAACAGTGTCATTGAAAATATGGACTATCGGATCGTGGTGTGCCGCCTAGGTTGGGGGGGCCATTTGGCCCCTATTTTGTTCCATACATAATTGAAGCATACAAATATTAACATTATAAAAATAAATGATAATAATTTCATAATAATTTTATTCAAAATCAACATAGTCCCTTAAAATTAAACCACCCATTATAAATTCGGTATGCTAGTAAAATGTTTTCGTAAATTTAGTCTTTCAATGAAAGTGGCCGTTAAAATACGCGTGTCAATAAAGTTTCTACTAATAAACATAACTTAGATATTTCACTATAGTCCTTTAGTATTCCAAAATCTTTATTTAGAAATTACATGAATTTAAGAGGAAAGTTTTATCTACGAAATAGTGCTAATTTATTTTGGTTATCTTATGTTCTCCTGAAATTATGCTCTATTAAAAATGGGAATTTAGGAAAATTTTGAGCTAAGTAAAAAAAAATTATCTCTAAACATTATAAACAATTTATTTTCATGTACTTATGGCTAACAAATTTTAAAATTATACAAAACTTATTTCGTTTAAAAATCTTTTAAAAGCAAAATGTTATAGAAGTTTAAAAATCAAAATCTTACTAATAAATTTCCCGTTTTAGCAAAATGCTGAGAATGTACATTTTGAATCACCCTGTGGCCCTTAAAATTTAACCTCCCTTTACAAAAGAAAAGATAGATAAAAATAAAATTTAACTTAAAAATATATTTTAAATATTCAAATACATATTTTAAATCTACTGATGCACATTTTTTTATATTTTTAAATCTATAACCTCATAGAACTGTGGGAACAAATATGTATGTTTAGAGTTGGGCACAAATTGTTACTCTAGCTAATTTTTTGTCAACAACCTCGATCATTTTCGTTTTCACGAACCCTCATTAAAAATCTCTTGTGGAACGAAAAAGGTTGTTAGTATGCCATCTAGAAGTTGCTGATAGAGTCATCTATCTTATCATCTTTATCTTATATTTAGCTACAGTACAATAAATGGCGCAGTGTAAGATGAATAAATGCCAATGTATATGACTAATATATTTTTATAAAAATTCAAAGAAAAAAGTGTGCGTGGCACATCTATTTTCCGTTATAACGAAGACTTTGACCAAAAAGCCATGTTTGCAAAATTTCAGAATCGTACATATAGTTTTGTCAGTTTTATTACGTTTTAAATTTGAAATATACACTGTGCGGTATAAATTTTCGTACATTTTTATCTATAACTCTTTTCCTAATTCATAGATTTAAGTGATTTTCAGGGAAAAATATTCTTTTGACTCGATAAATATATATTTGAAGTTTCATGACTCTACGTTAATGCGTCTGGACACAATTAAATTTTATTCGATGTGCGAAGGACACGGTTTTTTCGACCTACTCTTACTTTACGAGCAATAACTCTCTTCCTAATATTCTGATTTAGCCCATTTTCAATACCAAACAAACCTTGTCTATAGGAAAGATTCTGGCAAAATTTGAGCCCCTAGCTTTTTCGGTGCGACTTCTATCGTGCTTTCAACGGACGGACAGACGGACGGACATAGCTAGATCGTCATCAAATCAAACCCTAATTCAGAATATATATACTTTATGGGGTCTAAAATGGATATTTCGATGTATTACAAACGGAATGACAAAATGAATATACCCTCACCATTTTTTTGGTGGCGGGTATAAAAACATCCCTGGATTCTTTATGGTTGTAAAAGGGTTAATGAAAAAATGTTTTGGGAATTTTATTTAAAAAAAAAAAAATAATAAATAAACTTAAGCCAGAATTAAATTATTTAAAATACATTTAAATTGAAAAGTTTTAATAAATAGTAACTTATGTTTGCCATAAACACAAAAGTATACGTGTTATTTACTCACAATATTTTAAGCATTAATCTAATATTTTTTGAGAAAATTATTTTTAATAGTTTTAATATTCATTCCGGAAGCTAATGTTCTACCAAAATTGATTTGGCAAATTATTTTATGCAAGATTGGAAAAACTTTCATATTTCGCCACTCGCATAGTTTCTATGCGTTATTATTTATAAGGAGTCCTTTAAACATAAATTATTTTTATTACTACTTTTTGCAGGAAATTTTGTATCTCATAATAAACAAACTTGTCTAGTGTAGTATGAGAAAATTTGCTTTAGTTAAATATCACATAAAGATGTTGTGCAGAAGAAAAGAATTTATATATTTATATAAGTATTTTAAAATAAAATTATTATATAAATTATTTGCTGTTATATATACAATTTATTATTATTTTTATAAATTATTCCTTAATACGCTTAATACTAATTTATTTGGTATTTATTTATAAAATGTGCTTATACATCTACACATATAAAGAATTTATTTAATGATTTTCTCTATCCACTTTAAATCTTTTGGGTACAAAGCTAATATCACCTACAATCCCAGAGTGTATGTGGTGTGATAAATTTAATGTGATGCTAAATGCTCACCACTTTGCGAGCGGTGCAAAAGAATAAAATCAAAACATTTAAAATTTAATAGATGAAAATTGGGCCTTTTAACACTGAAGGCTACAAATAACACCAACGCACCCTAAAATGTGTTCATTTAAAATGCTATAAATAAATGTCATTAAATAGTGTGTGATATTATTAAAAGTCAAAATAAATTTTTTGCTGACAAAAGAACAAGAAATCATGTTTTAAAAAATTTAAAATGTAAATAATTTTTTCTCTTTATCTAATGGAAGCATTTTTGCTGAATTTTCTAATGCTTGGCTCTTTGTTCATTGGTTCTGGCTTTCGCTTAAAATCTACTCAAGCCTTTAAAAAAATATTTCGAATGAGTTTCACGTATAACAAAGTTTCCTTGGATCCCCTTAAAAACTGCTATTACTTCGTTTGACTTATGTTTACTGATAGAAACCCAATAAAGGTTTAGTCATTTCGGAATCTTTTTTTATGCCAAACTTTGATCCAAATATGAGATTTCTTATTCCAATTTAGAGCAATAATCATATATTATTAAAAAAATGTTATTAGTAATTTCGTGTTGAATGCTACAATGTGGCCTATATGAGCTGTAGTTTTCTGTATAATGTCTACCTATAGTTATTGCACAGACTGTGCTTACGCATTAAAATTGTGTGACAAGCATTTAAAATGTGTTGTGTTTACGACCAATATGTCATATAATGTTCTTATTTATTTTTAGAAATGTTAATAATTTATATTTGTAATCATACATATAATTTTGTTAAACATGCATTAACAATTTTCATATTTATTATACATAAATATACATGATGTTGGACAACTACATATAAATATTTTTTTATTGTTTTTCTATTAAAAGCATTTGAAATACATTAATTGTATACAAGAAATTGTTAATTTATCACATATACTTATTCGTATATTTCTAACATTATTTTCCCCTCCATTTTATATGAATTCATTCACATAATTGTATGAATAATTTATTACTATAGGAGTGTATGAATTGTTTGTTAAATTATAAAATATTTAAACTGTTTTATATTTCTTCCATTTTTTATAGTTTTGCAACACCTTCCATGATTTATGTTCTTTTAACATTCTTTCTCTTCTGTAAATTGTTTAAAATTCCATGCAATATAAACGTGCACGTATTGCAGGTGACAAATAGTTTAACATTCTTTAGTTCGTGAATAAATTTCTGTGAAATCCTTTTTTCTTACAAAACAAATCCCCAGTAAGTATTGCACATTTACGCAGACAATAACAAATATGTAAACACTAGCACACATATTTAAACAAACACATGCATACAAATTTACACTTACATATAAATATAATGGCACATGTCCTTACGTACGTAAACATTTGTAAAAGCATATTAAGATAAATGTTAGTTTATGTCTTAAACTATTCTACAACAATCTTATTAATGATTAGCAATATAAGGTTGCAGATCCGTTTGCAAATGTGTGTATATGTGCGGTGCAAGTTAAAATGGGTTGAAAGTTGTGGTAGAAGTAAAGCGTGATTTTTTAAGAGCTATAGGAAAGCTTAAAAAAAACACATAAAATTCAGAAAAATTCATGAAATCTTTATTTGAATCGATAGTACAGTCCATATAATAAAATATTTGAGGATTATTTTATGCAAATATTGACCGTGACTGAGCCTCAAATGGTCCATCCGCTTAGTCCAATTTTGGCATACTCTTTCCAACATTTTGGCCGGTATCTCATGAATAAATGCTTCAATGTTGTCTTTCAATGCGTCAATTGAAGCGGGCATATGTGTATAGACACGAGCTTTAACATAGCATCACAAAAAATAGTCTAAAGGCGTTAAATCGCACGATTTAGGCGGCCAGTTGACCGGTTCCGAACGTGAAATAAAATGTTCACCGAACTCGCCTCTCAATAAGTCCATCGTTAAGCGTGCTGTGTGGCATGTGACACTGTTTTGATGAAACCACATGTCATGCAAGTCAAGCTCTTGCCTTTTGGGCAAAAAAAAAAGTTGGATATCATCTCACGGTAGTGCTCACCATTCACAGTTACGTTACGATTCGCATCATCTTTGAAGAACTACGTTCCAATGATGCCACCAGCCCATAAACCGCACCAAACTGTGGCTTTTTCTGGATGCATTTGTAGCTCTTGCAATGCTTCTGTCTGATCTTCACTCTTAAATCGACAATTCTGCTTATTGTACCCATTGAGCCAAAAATGAGCTTCGTCGCTGAACACAATTTTTCGATAAGAAGCGCGCAATGAACTTTCTTAACAGAGTAAGCATTTTGGTAATAAAATTCAATCATTTGCAAGCGTTGTTCGTTTGTAAGACGATTCATGGTTAAATTATAGGCCAAACTGAAGTTGTTTGGCAGTGAAACAAAACACGAAACGTGCGTTAGGTGCCAAAAAGATAATAGCTAAAAAATAACTCTTTAGTAGTTTATTAAAAAAAAAAAATATTTTAAAAAAGTGTATTTAAAATTTTATATAAAAAGGCTTTGATTCTGCCGATATCAGCTTCGAAATTTTTAAAGTTTTTATTAAAATATTTATTTTGTTTGTTTTGAGGTTGTTTAACTTTATTTATCCGCATGCAGCGGGTAAAAACCTTAATTTATTTTTCTGGATCCGCGCTTGCTGTCATAGTTCATGGGTGAAAAAACAATAAAAGTACTTCTTTGTGATGTGTCTGCCAGTCTATCGAAAATATGTTCGTTAGCTGTTTTAGAGAAATTGTACTCTTCTTTATTACCTCCAATGTCAGTGATAAAAATTATACTTCTTACAAGCGGCTGGTGTATCCAGATCATAAACTAAAAATTATGTGAATGTACATAAATTTTCCGTGTTTATTACTGATAAAACCATTTATAAAGATTGCTGTTTTGCGACTATAATTATAAGCATGTGTGTAATTAACAGTAAATTGGGAATTTTCCTATTTAGATAATTTGATATGAAAAACAACAAACTTTTTTGCCAAGAATAATTATAAATTGATTCCGTACACTCTAAAACTAATAAAAAATTTATATAAGAATCATTATTTGGATCTAAAAACATATTAGCATTCAAATTTATTTATTACCTGAAACTGATTATATACATATAACACCAAGAGAATAAATAATGGAAGAATTTACAACTGAAAAAAAGAGTCGAATATTTAATAGACTACTATTATTTAATTTAGCAATAAATTGTTTTAATGCAAAGATCATATTTTCGACTCTGAAGTAAAGAGTCGTCGATTAGTTCATCGTCACGACAAATATGATAGCGTATGATATTTGTCTCGAACCAGAAACATCTACCAGATAGAGTTCTGCTCAGAAAAAATTACTTGTATGTCACTATGGCGCATTTAAAAAAATATTGTAAATGCAATTGCTGAAAAAATTAAAATCCGTCTATCATCGTCTAAGTTCTGTACACAGAGGCAACAGTATCGGTTGTGAGTACCGCAATTGTTGCCAATCGCATAGTTTAGTTGTGATAGTAGAAATTTATGGTTATATCTACAGAACTTCGGTAATAGAAATTTTATAATCACAAATGAAAAGTTTGCTTGCAGGAACTGGGTGCAGTTAAATTACAACAGTTGGACTAAAATGAAATCAACTTTAATGAAAATCTAACTATGAGTGATGAAACTAATTTTCATTTGAATGGCTTTGTTTGTAAGCAGATCTGTAGGTTCTGGGATTGTCAAATTCCAAAAGCCTACTACCAACGCCAATGACCTGTGGTGTGACATCTAAAAATATCACTGGGCTTTACATCTTCGAAAATGAGAATGAAAATTCTGTAACTGCAAATGGAGATTGATATGGCTTTATGATAGAAAATTTTGTACGTTTTGTCTTTGAAAACAGATACAAAAAATGGTTTCAGAGGGATGAGACACAATGGCGTTTTTAGATAAAAACTTTTGGAGAGCAAATAATTTTCGTATATTAATTGACCAGCCCATTCGCCAGAGTTGTCGGTTCCTGACTATTTTTTTTTTTGAGTAAGTTAAAGGAACGAGTATATGTGAACAAACCTAAAACAATATAAGAATTCAAATGTAACATTGTCTTAGAAGTTCGAACGCTACAGCAACAAATTTTCAAAAAATTTTTAGAAAATGCTCTAAAACAAGCCCATTTTTGCAAAGCTGAAAGCGGGTATTATTAAGTAGCCGTAATTTTCATTGCAGAGCGTAAAATTTTTAATTTTTTTTATTTTATAATTTGAAAATTTAATATTCAAACCTTCTTCTTGACTTCCTATACGTTCCCTTAATGCCTACCCGGGTGCATGACCTAGCGTGCTTTTCCCTTAAATATTTAACAGACTTCTTGATTGAAGTAACTTACTGTTATGAAGGTGCTCATGAAATATTTTAAATAGCATTTCCGTTTTTTAACCCTTCGTCTAACACATAACTACTTTATTTTTGGAATTCGCAAAGCATAGGTTCAGCCAAACCCCCTGAATTTTGAGTTAATTATTTAAAAAAAATATATTTTTTTTTTAAATTCGACAGCAGATAAAATCAGAAATACTATTTGGAAAACAAGCCATTTATTTTATTTGTAATAAAAAATATGTTCTTTTAAAAAAATAAGACTTTAAATACAACTGAAATATGTACATATATTTCATGTGATTTTTTCAATATTCGAGTAAGTTTTCTTCTACATCCACGATTTCTTTTTTTAAACTTTATAGCCAACTATATTGTAAGAGGGGTAAATAAAATTGCAAGTCTCCAAATTAAGACAGAAACGTGTTAAAATAATATTTCAAACTGAAAAAGGTTTGGCCAAACTCATGCCCCAGGACGAAGGGTTAAATCGACTCAAACTGATATAAAGCAAGATCTACTCTCAGTACTAAGATGTCTGCTTATTATTGTGCTGTATAGGTACCTATATGTTAAATTATCTAAAAAAAATGTTAATGGTCCAAAAATAACGTTGCTCAATTAACCTGTAAAATCTCCAAAACTTCACCTAAATTTCATATACGCAAATCTTCCTTTCTAATCAAGTAATTAAGATCGATTTATTTATTTTGAACTCCCGCACTACATCATTAAAAACATGTTTTTTTAATTTTATCACATACTAAATTTTTATAAATACTTGTACTGTAAATCTATTATAATATTAGTTAGAGCCGTTTCCGTTTTAGCCGACAATATGTAGAATTCGTTAACAATATTAGCGTTGATTAATAAACCTTTTTTGTTAAAGAATATCAGTATCACCTGCACGATTTCTTTCAGTAACTTTTTATCTACTCATAACTGTCACATGTGTTGATACGTAAATGAAAATCGGCTACAAGCTCATTTCAAACGTGCATAAATGTTACTTAACATTAATAATGTTGAGGAGATTTACCTTTAGTGAAAGCTTTACAAAAGAATTTATTTAAATGTGTTTGTAAGCATATAAACTTTACAGATGTTTGTTTCTGTTGATACCCGCACAAATAAATATTAATGCAAACATATTTATAAAGATAAACGTGTTAAAGTAAATCATTTTATGCATAAAAAAATATACGAAACTATATAAGCAACTAGAAAAAGTTTCATGTATCAGTATTTTTGTATTGAAACTTTGAATAATATAATAAAAAAATTAATAAAATGTTGAAATAAATATCAAATGAATACTTCATTGTTATGCCAATAAAAAGAACTTATTCCTTATGATGCTTATTTCTACTGTCAGCATTACCTAAATGCAAGAATAAATTGTCAGTTATATGTTATCAACGATTTTTCCAATTGCTTAATAAAACTAATATTTTTCACAAAATTTCTTTCTTGATTACAAATACATATAAATATGTGTATATTTAATAGCAATTACCTTTAAGGAGCAAACAGAACATAATATTAGCACATAAGTCAAATGTGTATATTAATTGCATGTAGTTTTACATATAAACACCACAAATAAAGGAGTTTCAATAAGGACTTACGAACTTTACCAGTAGACAGCGGCTATATCGTTAAAGCTACATCTATCGAATTGTCTGTTATTTATTTCTTAGGACATATGGCCATGCGGGGATTCTGGCATAGCTGCCTTCGAACAACTTTCTGATTATATTACCCAGATTATGTTACTATAGATTTCAATATAGTTTGTGGCGTTGGATCTGGTACTTCTTTAGCAAACTGGGTTTAGAGGTTTCTTTCCCTCTTTTTAATGAATATTCCTTATCTGGAAGGCACAAAGGGTACTAAATGACAAGAAAATTCAGGACAATATTGAAATTTTTGTCAACAGTCAGGTGGTACTTTTGCCATTCAGGTTATATATGCAGCATTCCATCAAAGGAAGTTGAATATTGCAGTTGTGAGTAGGGGGAACAGACGTACGGGTTTTAGCAGTACATGTGCTGTTCTTCTTCAAATATAATGTTTTATACGTAACACCTACACTGTACACAAAATCTTTTTTTTCACTTTAAATATATTATCGTAACAACAAAAATATATATTTTTATTTTTCGTAGCTAAAGGAAAATTTAGAATATACAATAAAACAAAATTTAAATAAGTTTTTAATAGTTTACAATAAACAATGAAATACTTTTCAACAATTCTACATTTTTGCAAAGTTATGGCATTATGACAATACGACTGATAGTACTTGTTGTGAATACACTAAATATATAAATTTATTTTCTTACACCCCAGTGTCAAATTGTCTCTATTGAACTGTAAATTTTATGTTTCATTTACAAAATATCAGGATATTTATAACATTTGTTATTTTGTTATATGTTGAGCGAGTTTCTTTCTTAATTTAATGGGTTACAGTGGGACAGAATAAATAAATATTACAAATTTTTGGTGAATACGCCTTCTTGGTAAACATACATTCTCTTACATTAATTAAAGGTAGGAAGTAATTTTATAATTGTACAAATTGAATCCTATAAGACAATATTTTAACCAAACTATTGTGATCGTAAAAAAAATAGTTTGATGAATATTTTGAAGTTAATAAAAAAATAAACAAACTATCTTTTAAGATCGTAGCAGTGTTGGAATAAAAAAATTCCGATTTTGATAACGAAAACGTCTTATTTTTCATTAATATCTTATTATTAAATCTTTTGCAAGATAAACGTTATTAAAAAATTTGTGGAATTAAATTTTGCCCAACAATAAATTAATAAAAAAAATTAACTACAAAATGTTTAACAAAAACAATTTAATCCATCCCTATAATAAACACTGAATTAATAATTTGTCTTATTTTTTTCGTTTCAGGTAAGTAATAAGAGCTTTATTAATGAAGCTGCAAGTTAGCTTATGACCAAGTCAATAAAACATTCATTCAAGGCGATGTCCAATACAATGTTATCTCAAGTAGACACATATTGCAAACAAATGGAAGTTGACTAAACCACCCAAAAAATCATTTATGTATTGATATTATCGTCTTATTTATCTAATTGTTATAAACATAAAAATATATTCTAAAATAATTTTATAAAGAACTTCTGGTTCCTCCGATTTGAAAGCTAAGATATATATAATCTATCTGTATGATATTTTGTAACATTTTTTATACCATTTTCATTAAAAGTAAAATTATTTTGCACCTGATTTTATTATAAATCATCAAAATACATTTATTTTATAAATACCTCATTATTTAATTATTTTTATTACAATCTTTTATCGGAAGTATTTTCATATTTATCTGTAGCACATTCACGTGTTTTTATGTATCGTATGAATTGTAAATATCTTCTGAAACAATCATATGGTTCTTTGATATAATTTGGTCAGAAAAAAAAATTTTAATGAATGTTTCACATATGTTTAGACAAACTAATTTTTTTTTTTGTTATTGTGGGAAAACTTAAAGAACTAAAAGAAATTCTCAGATAAAATATAATTAATTTAGCCTACAAAAGGCTAATCTTGCAATATACTTAAAAACGCATAAGCGTTTACAACAAACACACATCAACTAATCGAGCAACAAACAAAAATTAATGAAAATAAATTAATAACAACAAGCAGAAAGATTAAAAGTGTTTGGACAGCATTATGAAATATTACAGTGTTAATTTTAAATATGTATGTTGGCAATATATTAACAAGGAAAAGAATATTAAAAAATATGCTCGTGTAATTGTGTGTGGGTGTGTATTACGCATATATTTATTTTTTAAGACATTTTTCGTACACCACCAAACTTCTGATTTTATTACCAATGAAGCTGTCATGTAATATTAAGTAGCACAGGGGTTTAGTCTAGGCTTTTCTTCTCATAACACGCCAGCTTTTTATACCCTTCACCTGTGGTGCACAAGGGTATATGTATGTAGCTTTGTTAATCCGTTCGTAATTTCTACGATTTTTATTTCCGACCCCATAAAGTATATATTTTCTGAAAGCTTATGAATAGAGAAATAGATTAAGCCATGATCGTCTGTCCGTCTGCTCGTCTGTCCGTGTGTTGGTTGAAATCAACTTTTAGAAGCAACCATATGTTTCTCAGATTTGTGTATGGTATTAATCTTTTGGAAATATTTGGGAATGAATCGCTGTTGAAATTCAGCACAATCGCCGCATAACTTTCTGAGATATGAGCAAATAAACACGACTGCCACTGTTTTTTCCCTATTTTTGCCACCAAAATTAAAATTTTTTAGCCATAGAAAAATTTATATGTACTTTTGCTACTATTTGTAGATAAATAATGCCTTTAGAGATATTGATGAATAATTTTGGATAAATCGGGCTTTAATCGGTAAAGTTATGGGCAAATTTTTTTTTTTTTTAATATATATTTCAAAAAGTTAAAATTAAAATTTTTTAGCCATAGAATAATTTATATGTACTTTTGCTACTATTTGTAGATAAATTATACCGCTAGAGATATTCGTGAATAATTTTGGATAAATCGGTCTCTAATCGGTAAAGTTATAGGCAAAACTTTTTTTGAAATATATATTTCAAAAATTTACAAACGAAAATCAATTTTTTCAGCTTCTAGACAACCGAGAGGTTCAATATTGGTATCGTCTGAAAGGACTTGACTAGCGCAATATAAGCACTATAAAAAATGCAAATTCATATTGGCCGCCACTACAGAATGTCGGAAAATAAATTTATATATGGGTAAAATCTCTTATTTTAAAATGTAACTTCTTAAACCGCCTCAATATTGGTATCAAATGAAAGGGCTTGACCAGTAAAATACAGTAAATAATAAAAAAATGTAAAATCCAAGATGGCGTCTTAAACAAAATGGCGGATAAAATTTTTTTAACCTTATCAATATGGGTATCAAATTAATGGGCTTGATTAGTAGAATACAGTTAACTACTTTAAAATTCAAAATCAAGGAAGGCGTCGGAAATAATATGGAAAAAATGGCGTATAACATGAAATAAAGATTAAGCTAAGATTTGGAATTATATCTATGTACATGATGGTAAAGGGTATTATCAGATTCGACACGGCCGAATATAGCACTCTTACTTGTCTATTTTTTACTTTAATATATATAATGTTTAAATCACATTTACAGTTGAAAAAAAAAACTATTTTTCTTACACTTCCTTTGTAAATATTTTCAAAGTTAGTTGCAGGTCCTAAATAAAATAACATCTTATTTTGTTCTGTAAATTTCGTTGTTGAATCTGGAAGTGCAATTTTTGCATGTATAAATATGCTTTAATATAAACCAATCACTGACATAATAGATGTTTTCGTTATAATATAGAACATACTGAAAATATAGTTTCAGGTTAATGTTACTGAATTTCAGTGTTTTTTGTCAGTAAAAATTTTTTTATAAAAATGTAAAGACAGCGATTGCGAAACGCCAACCACTATGGTGTGTACAATTGAACATACACGAAAAAAAAACTTTGCTGCACCCCTGCCCATATAAAGTATTCTTGCAACCCCATATAAAGTATTCTGATTAAGCAATGCATTATTACTAATACTTTCAGATGTAAGTAATCAAGATGCAGTCTATTCTCCATACATTTTATTAAGTTTAAAATTATTTCAATACAATGAAAAAGTTAACGTGTACCAGTTTTTTTATTTATTATTTTTATGTTTAAATTTATTGTTTATGTATTTGTGGGTATTTGTATGAGACCACCCAGAAAAAAGGAATATTTTTAAAATAAATAAATATTAGACACACTCGTAGAACAACTTGTACCAATAAACAAACTAGCAACATGAAATGGGTTGTACTGCCACAGTTAAATTCGTAATACATATACCCCATTGAAAAAAGCAAACAAAAAACAAAAAACCATTTTAAATCATTTTTACTGCCCACAAGCAAACTAATAAAAACAAAATAAAAGCAAATAAAAAAATTAAAGTAAAGAAATAAACAGAAATAAAATAAACATTAAATACAACTAAAATGAGCGAACAGACAAAATAAATAAAGTTCGGGTAAAAATGTTATGCTTGTTCTTGCTGGTATATGGCTTTAGATGTGAAAGCAAATAGTTTGATTTAATTGTTATTCAATAGTAATAAAGAAATAAAAGAAAAAAGAAAATCAACAACAAAAAATGGACAAAAGAATGAGTTCATGCTGCTGGTTTTGTTGCTACTACTCCTGCTGCTGATGATCATTGCCAAACTAAATGGGTTAACAAAAAACTATACGAACCAACAAAATATTCAGTGAGAAGTGGCACCAGTTCACATGCTGGGTTTGTAAGCATATACGCATACGTGTATTATGCAACCAAGTTGTTGGTTAAAAACAGCAAACAATATTAAATTGTAAACTCCAGTTATTTGTTGTTATATATTTTCGCTTTCAGAGAGTATTCGAAATATGTGCAATGAGGATGTGATTTGACCCCTTAAATAACTTAAATCCTTTATTACTACTGTTTTTTGTAAATGTTACCAATCCAACAGAATTTTCTGTTTGCTTTGTATGCTTGTATACACCTAAAAAATACTACTCGTTTGGGTAAAAAACAAAACAAACAAACGAACATATACAAGTACATACAATTTTATTAACTGATATGTATATGAATTTACCAAGATTTACATACAGTGAGTAACACTAATGTAGCAATAGTATTAAGTCCGTTTTTTTCAAAAATTTCCTTACATAAAAGGGTGCTTTTTAGACCTATAGTACTTCGGGAAGCAATAAAAGGAAAACTACCTGCCATATACCAGACATACATGGAAATACTTACACTAGAAAACCGTTTACAAATCGTGGACAAAATTTCCAAGCTTATTTCCAGACATTTCGTAAAGTTTACCGTGTACACAATCGTACATCCGGTAAGGTACTCTTTTGGATAATATATATCCAAATCGCACGCATACCGTTCGGTGTGAATACTCGAAATTACCGACGCCTGTCTCAATAATTCGATTTCGTTATTCATAAAATTTATATTTCTCATGTCCTTACAAATTATTTTGGGTAAAAATAGTTCTAACAAAATGGCGCAACATGCCATATAGCGTGTAAAACCATCACATTGTTAAGTAAAACTTTTGGTTACCAAATTATCTCAAGAAATAGACCTTTAAATTGACCACCTCGTTTCTGTTATTCTATACTTTTGAACTATCTTTTGTAAAGTTACTTTAACGCCCACTTTCATTGAAAAACTAAATTTACGAATATATTTTAATAGCATATTGAAGTTGTACAAAGAAAGTGATAAATATTTTAGTGTAAAGAGATTATTCCATAGCAATTACAGTTAATAACATAATAACACATTTTGTGCTATAAAAGTGGGTATAAAAGCAAAATATAGTGCTGTTACTTGTTCATTTTATTTTAACTTTTCTTTTAATTATTATGTATTTTATAATCACTTATTATACCCTTCATCTGTGGTGTACATATGTATTTTTATAAAGATATATATAGCTTTATCATTGCATTTTTACTTTCTAAGACTTTCATTTCCGACCCCATGAAGTATATATATTTTGAAAGCTTATGAATAGGGGGTCGATGTCCGTCTGCCCGTCTGTCCGTATGTTGGTTAAAATCAACTTTTAGAAGCAACCATATGCTCCTTTTGATCTGTTTATGGTATCAATCTTTTTGAAATATCCAGGGATGAATTGCTATGAAAATTCAGCACAATCCCTCCAAAACTTTCTGAGATATGAGCAAATAAACGCGACTACCTCTGTTTTTTCCCATAATTTTACCACCAAAACTAAAATTTTTCAGCCATAGAATAATTTACTTTTGCTACTATTTGTAGATATAATATGCCTCTTGATATATTTGTAAAAGATTGTGGATTAAACATGCTCTAATCGGTAAAGTTATAGGCAAACATTTTTTTGAAAAATATATATGTATATTCCAAAAATTTACAAACTAAAATCAAAGAGTCAATATTGATATTATCTGAAAGGACTGCACAAGCGCAAATAAGCACAATAAAAAATTAAAATTCATGTTGGCCGCCACTACAAAATGGCGGACAACATATTAATATTTGGGTCGAATCTGGTATTTTAAAATGTACCTTCTTGAACCCCCTCAATATTGGTATCAAATGAAAGCGCTTGACCAGTAGAATATAGTTAATTATTAAAAAATGTAAAATCCAAGATGGCGACAAAACAAAATGGTGGAACAAATTTTTTAACCCTATCAATATGGGTATCAAATGAAAGGGTTTGACAAGTAGAATAGAGAAAACTACATGAAAATTCAAAATCGCAGATGGCGTCGGAAATAATAAAGAAAAATGGCGTATAACATAAAATATAGGTTAAGCTACGATGATTATATTGTTATTATTATATTATGTACATGATGATAAAGGGTAATATCAGATTCGACAAGGCCGAATATAGCACTCTTACTTGTTTAAAAAATTGTATTGTTTACAAAAATTAAGTACCTTTTATTATTTGTTTATATATTAAATTCAGTTTTATCTTTAACTTAGACACGGTACTTAATATGAAAACTAAGAAGGGAAAAATTATGAATATAACAACTGAGGCAAAATAAGTAAAAGAACTTCGCACAATCCGTACGAAATCAGTCAAAACAGAAATAATTAAATTTTCAAATTAATAGTAAATTCATCAGACATGTCGTACATCAAATTTCCCATGTATTTCAGATAGAAATCTGCACGTAACATGTCTGTAAACAAATCAGATATTTGTCAGACTTCTCTGGTTTAGACATTGTCGTATGATTTTGCAGGCTGCGAAGTACATTAATTTGACAGCCACTGTATATGTATGTGTATATATTTGATACACGCATACCTATTTTTAGTTGTGTATGTACATAGAAAAAAATAAAGACAAAGACATTAATAGCTTCTACTGGGAGTGTTAACAGTAAATACCTAAAGGTTGTATAAGGCCGTATTTCAATATACAACATACATATTTTACATGTATTTATTCTTGTTTCATTTATTTTTTTTTTCTTGTAAAGCTAACACATACATTTTATGTATGTTTACGTACATAAATATATGTATGTACGTATGTAAGTATGTACATACATTAGCGTTAAAAGGAGTGTTAACTGAAATAATGTTTCCGTTCACATGTTTACAAATGACATGTTTCATTTATTTATTACATCGGCCATCAACAATTTCTCTATTCATTTGACCATTCTATAGGAAAAAAAATAAAATTCTAGTGACATGTAGTAACAATTATGGTTTTAGCTAACAAGTATGTTATCAAAATTACAATTTTGCAATTTGACATTTCTGAAAGAAGTTTGGGAGCTTAAATGATAATAAAATTACAGAAACTTAATTGAAGCATTAAAAAATATATTAAAGCAATTTACTTTCTATTTAAGGGTTTATTGCCAATTTGATAACATTTTGATTAAATTTAAGAGAATGGATCTTGTATTGATTAATGTTTTTTTTAAAGTCGGCAATTATGTATGAAATACAATATCAGATAAATGTCCGCCTCTGTTAGCCCCACAAATGCGAGCCCTTTTGAGCACCTTTTTCATTACATTATCACAAATTTCACGTGGTATTTTAATTATTTTATCACGAATATTTTGTTTAAGTTGCTTCGGGGTTTTGGTTTGTTTGCATAAACCTTGCTTTTCAGATATCCCCACAAAAACAAGTACAGAGCATTCTAATTGACCGTGGATGCCAATCAATATCACCATTCCTTGAAATAACTTGTTGTCGAGAGAGGTCTCGCAGTAATTCCATTGTAATCCTGTCTGTATGCAATGTGTCACCGTCTTGTGGAAACCACATGTTAGTCAAGCCTATAGCATGCAGCTGTGGCATTAAAAAGTTTTCAGTCATTTCACGATATCGCTACTCATTGACAGTTACCGTTACGCCGTTTTCAGTTTCAAAGAAATCAGGTCCAATGATTTCTCCTGACGAAATTGTAACCAGGCTGTCACTTTTAATGGATGCAAAAGTAACTGGTGTATAATTTGAGGGTTTTCATTCACTATTCTGTTTAATCACATATCCATGCAAATGAAAATGCGCCTTGTTACTCATTATAATTTTTTCATGAAAATCGGGGTTGTCATGGGCGAGCTTTAACATCCTATTGGCATACGTACGGCGGCGTAAACTTTCTTCTGAATGAAGCTAAATCTTAAATGGAAACGACTTCAAATCTTTGTGCAAAATTGTGGCCAAAATTGTTCTTTGAATTCATTTAATGTATTTGTTTTGAACACTTTCTTCAACAGCAGTAATGTTTTCAGCCGATCTTGAAGTTCGTTATTGCCCATGCTTGTGTCTATCACATACAGTCCCCATTTCTTCGAAATCATTCACTACAAGATAAATGGTGCGTCTTGTTGGCACGTTGCTTCTACCTACCTACCACGTAACCTTCTTATCGTCACAGTAATTGATGGACTTTGGTAAAATGTTTAAACTTTTAAAACACGTTGGTTTACCAAGTATTTTTTCAAAATTTATTTTCTACGTCTCTACTCCACGACTGCCAAATGTGAACTATTAAGACTAATGTTTACAAAATGTCGTATACCTTCCCGCCTG
This sequence comes from Phyto melanocephala, assembly GCA_941918925.1. Taxonomy (NCBI): domain Eukaryota; kingdom Metazoa; phylum Arthropoda; class Insecta; order Diptera; family Rhinophoridae; genus Phyto; species Phyto melanocephala. The sequence goes on along the minus strand of OW799235.1, from coordinate 103,538,716 downwards.
ACTTACTTATGTTATTCAACAAATAATAGCACTTTGGAACTTGTCTGCAATTATCCTCAAACAAAATCATACTTCAACTTCAATGTGCAACATAGTCTTTATAAAGCAGACGCAAACACTACATTAGATGGGCAGTTTTTAGATAAAATAAAAGCTTTAATATATGTTTAGGTATTACTATTTTTTAACATGTTAGCATGTTTTTAGGTTTAACATTATCGACCTTATCATGAAACATTCCATCTTTTCTGGCAATCAAATTTTGCATTGCCTATCGAATTCATAATATCAATAACAACATTGTCGAAATTTTTGTTGTGTTCTTAATTTTCTATCAAATAGAATTCAAATTAAAATTTTAAATTGCGTAAATTTTTGTAGAATGTAAGTCAGCAGGCCAAATGAATTTTTAGTTAAATTAGATCTTTCGAACATAAATACATGAAATATCGAGCATTTATTATAATATGGCACCTTATCAACTTCTTATATTTTTGTATTTTTTTAATTGCAACCAAAAATATTTTTTTTTAAATTTATTCAAATATATTGCTATTTGTATTTTTTAAGTATGTGTGTTTTAAAATATTTTATGGAGAAAAGTGCAAAATTTGTTTAAAAAAAAATATGCCTATTTTTAGTCAAGTACAAAAGTTTTGAATTGTTACTGGCTTTAAAGAACTTTGACTTCAAATAACCCCATAAAAAGTAATCGAAAGTTTTAATATAATGCGTTCTAGGCGGCTAGTGTACAGATTCCAAACACGAAATTAATTGTTCGCCAAAATCATCCATCAATTTGGCGTATTGTTGTTGCCATAACGTCGTCTTGCTAAAAACAAATATGACCAGCATAACACATTTCATTTTAAGGCAACAAAAATTTCATTTTAATTGACAGTTTTTTTATTTAAGAATAAATTTTAAAGAAACACTGACCAATGCCTTAACCAACTTATTCCTCAAATGCGGCAATTTGGTATACTTATATATCCATCCAGAAATAAGCCTTTTCAATAAAAATATTTAACGTCAAAAATAGCAGAACTTAATTATGCTAGGAACACAACTAGGGCCACTGACGAATTTCGTCCAACATGACGAATTGATAGCCAAAAATTTGCTGTCTAAATTTATTGAATGAAGCACAAAAATTATTTTAAATAAACAATTAATGAGAGGACTGCAATTTTAGCAAATCTCATAAAAAAATATTATTTCTATTAAAATAAAAAGTTTTTTGCTTACAAGTAAAATTTAGGGAAGGTGATGGGTTCGTTCAGCAAACATTAATAATAAATTTGTTTTAATGTAACCTTAATCAAGCGCGGATACAGGGGGCAGGAAAAAGAATATTTAAAACCAATAAAATAGTTTTGGCAGATATTAAACAAACAATTCGTATATGTATTTAAAAAAAAAAAAACTCCAAAACGCATAAGCAGTATCTGCCATAAATAAAAAAAACCAATTTAAAACAAGATATATTAAATTTAAATTCTCTTCAGCACAGTATCAGTATAATTTTTACTATATAACAAGTGAAAGTGCTATATTCGGCCCTGCCGAATCTTATATACCCTTCACAACGTGTAGTCATGCAATAACAATTGTTTGTATCACCATTCATCCCATATGAAATACGTACATACATATAAAAAACATACATATATTAAAACATCCCAATGTAAAATTATTAATTTACGTATTTATTTAAAAAAAAAAAAAAAAATTAAAAAAAAAAAATTAAAAAAAAAATTGAAAAAAAATTAAAAAAAAAACAAGTAAGAGCGCTATATTCGGCCGTGCCGAATCTTATATACCCTTCACAACGTGTAGTCATGCAATAACAGTAGTTTGTATCACCATTCATCTCATATGAAATACGTACATACATATAAAAAATATACATATATAAAAAACATCCCATTGTAAAATTATAAATTTACGTATGTATGTTAAAAAAAAAAATAAAAAAAAAATTTAAAAAAAAAAATTTTAAAAAAAAATTTAAAAAAAATTAAAAAAAAAATTTAAAAAAAAAAATTTTTAAAAAGTAATTAAAATATATAAAATTAATATAAAACAAAAAAAAATAAAAAAAAAAAAATAATAAAAATATAAATAATATATTAAATAAAAAATAAAAAAAAAAATAAAAAAAAAATTAAAAAAAAAATTTTTAAAATATAAAAAAATTTTTTTTTGGCTCAGCTGGGATTCGATCCCACGTTTACTTTAGCCAATATACAAGTTTGTATGTATGTATGTTGTTGTTGTAATGTTGTTTTTGTGAAAAAAAAATCGAGGTGGTCGTGGGTTTTTGCTCATATCTCAGTTGTTTATGTACCGATGTTTCTGATTTTCAACAGCGATATACTCCCGAATATTTCTGATATTTTAATACCTCACCCGGGTCCGAGTGATGTCGGGGGGCTTCAAAAAGTTGATTTCAACATACACACGGACAGACGGTCAGACGGACAGACGGACAGACGGACAGACTGACAGAGCTTAATCGACTTCCCTATTCATAAGCTTTCAGAAAATATATACTTTATGGGGTCGGAAATGAAAATTGTAGAAATTTCACACGGAATGACAAACCTATATATACCCTTTTTCACTGTGTGAAGGGTATAATAATAATAAAAATATAAATAATATATAAAAAAAATAAAAAAAAAATTTAAAAAAAATTAAAAAAAAAGTTAAAAAAAATGATACAAATATAAATTATATATTAAATAAAAGATAAAAAAATTTAAAAAAAAATATATAAAAAAAATAAAAAAAATTTTTTTTGGTTTAGCTGGGATTCGATGCCACGTTTACTCTAGCCAGTATACACGTTTTTGTGAAAAAAAATCTAGGTGGTCGTGGGAATCTGTTCATATCTCAGTTGTTTTTGTACCGATGTTTCTGATTTTTAATGCCGATCTACTCCCAAATATTTCTGATATTTTAATTACTCACCCGGTTCCAAGTGATGTCGGGGGGCCCCAAAAAGTTAATTTCAACATACACATGGAGGGACGGTCAGACGGACTGACTGACAGAGCTGAATCGACTCCCCTATTCATAAGCTTTCAGAAAATATATACTTTATGGGGTCGGAAATGAAAATTGTAGAATTTTCACACGGAATGGCAAACCTATTATACCCTTTTTCACTGTGTGAAGGGTATAAATATAACATAAGGAAAACACAACCAAAAGCAATTTTTATAGTTCACTATTTTGTTCATTTAATTCTAAATCTCATAAAATAAAAAAAAAACAATAATTAAAGCAAAAAGTAAAATATTTTACTAAAACACTAGAACAGTAAAACCAAACAACATATTAAAATATAAGATATAACAAAATTTCCAAAATAGGTATGACTTTTGTGAGGCTTTAATTTTTTTCTATCATAAAGAGTCCGCCAAATAACTTTTGTTTTTTGAAAATGCTATAAAAAAAAATTAATCTTCGGCTGTGTGGCACGAAGCGCCGACCTGTTGAAACCAAATTTTGGCAATATTCTCCTCTTCAATTTTTGTGAACAAAAATTCTTTTAACATGGCCCGATAACGATCGCCATTGACTACGGTCACTTATTGCTCATCTTCGCAGAAAAAGGGCCCAATTATGCCTCTGGTCCAAAATCCGCACCAAACAGTGACTCGTTTTAGGTGTATCGGCTTTCAATGTATGCGTGCGGGTTTCCTGTGCCCCAAATGCGACAATTTTGCTAGTTTACATACCCGCCAAGATCAAAATGAGCTTCATCTGAAAAGATGATTTTTTTTGCAAAATCGGCCAAAGTAATGTCGCAATATTTCCCAGCGTTGTTCAAGCGTATACACGATCATGTTCGCTCAGCGGCAGGATAAAACTAATAATCTGTCAAAACTGACAAGAGCTAAGTTTTACCATTCACGAAATAAGCACTAGTTGAAAAAAAAACGTTACATTGCGAACCCTTTATTATAACAATGACAAGTTAGGTCATTGATGAAAAGTTTTAAAAGAAACAGAAAATAAAAAGCATTTTAAATTATATTGCGTGTAAGTGCTCATGTCGTATTGTTAAAACGTATTATTCTTACTGCTTTTAGACAATTTTTTCAAAATCTAATAACTTAAAGCAGATAAAAATTATATTTCGTTACCTCTACTTATAAAGCAGTTTAGTGCAAACTTTTTGAGAATTCCCTTTTTGTTGCTGGTCAATATAGTTAAAAAAGAAGTCGTTCTGCGAAAAAACCATTGCTAATATTTCTTTTCTAAAACTGAAATGCATTTTAGATTTGCTGTCGAATTCATATAAATTAAACCAGATTTATAAGAGCTATGTAAATTAAGCTGTAAATGTTTAATAATTTTCATGAATGAGGCAGTTAAAAAATTATTGTCTTTTATAAGTTTTTCCATCAATTTAAATTTTTTTAATATTGTTACAGATTTATTTTTAAGTAGCTTAATTTACATTATAATTTATTTTAGTTGTAGTAGTTTAAGTTACTGTAGTTTTATTTGTATTAGTTTATTTTGCTGGTTGTTCGAAAATGTTGTTTGTTATTTTGTGTAGCATACTTTTAGGCACTTCTATTATTCGTGCATATTACTTAACGTCTTAATTTAAATTTAACGGTTTTCGAATGTACTAGAATGTGCATACGAGAACTTTGTCGAATGTTACCGAACACCACTATGTTACTATAAATAGCCGAACAACACAGCTAACGTGATCAGTATTACAGTAGAGCTTGTAAGGTGCGTATCAAAGTGTGTTTGATAATAAAAGTGTATAACCATAAGTGTAATAAGTAAAGTGATATTAAAGCAATCTTTGAGTGTGTTTAAGTAAATAAAGTGCTCTTAATTTTATAACGAATTTCAACTGTTTTTAATTGCAATAAAAGAACTCAAGAAGGTTTATTTAAAGGAAATAATCCAACCTTTATAAAAGGTATAAACGTAACAATATATTTATTTCATAATTAATTTGTTATTATAACAAAAGTTGTAAAAAAAATATTATTTTTCTAAATGAAAGTCGTACTGTGCAATTTTTTAATCAAGCAAATGTAATTTCATCCAAAGCCAATATAGCAGGCTTTAAAGCAGTCAAAATTTTGTTATGAGATTCGCTACATATAAATTCTATATGTTCTATATGTTTAGGTTAATAAAAGCATTTTATTAATTATTTTTTTGATTTGAAGCTGTAAGCAATTATTAAAGATCGGTATACTCGATAATTGAGGCAAACGCATAAAAATGATAATAAAAATAGTTGCTCCTTTTCAAAATTGACATTATTAAAACACTTTCTTTGCCGTTTATTTAAACCACATTTTATAGTCTTATATTTTTATGGGTGCGATTACTATCAATGTTTACTTAAACAAAAAGTGCTTTCATAATCAATATAGTAAATTGCTGTTTTTGCCAATAAAATATTTACTACTTGGGAATACAAGCATTTACTTTTCAGAAATAACCTTGTAAGTCATTCGTTGTTTGGTTCATATACAAAAAGTTTTATTTTGCACAGTCTAATCTGAAAGATTTTATCTAGAATAGTTTAGCAGAGACTCTATATCATATTAATATATTTTGCATGTTTGAAATATGTTTAGAAAATACATTTTATGACTCTAAAAGTTTACTACATTTAATGTTTGTTTTCAGTATGACAAAAAATAGGTTAATTTCCATGAAACAAAATAAAAAAAATAATAAAGGATTTATGCATATCTCATTTATATCATTTTTAACAATTTTTAAGCAAATAATAAAATCTTTATTACAGTTGGTATTTAATTTAGTAGTTTGATCATATGTTATTCTGTTGATCAAACATAGATTTTTATATCCTAAATATAAACATTTTTAATAATATTTCATTAAAAATTTTAGTTTTTAAGTGAATAAGCCGGTTTATGCTGTAAACACAACTAAATATATTAAATATTTTATTGAAAAAAAAAAAAAAAGTCTATGACAATAAAACAATTAAGCATGCTGCATTCGCAAGTGGTGAATTAAATATTCCCATTCACCATCATGTACATACATATTACCATATCGTAGTAGCGTATATTTCAGTTTTATTATTATTATTATTTTATTATTATTTCTGATGGCAAAATTTTAAATGGTTGCAAAGTTGTAATTACTACAATTGATTCATATATCCAACATCTTATTTAGGATGCCATTTGGGATTTTATATTATTTACTAGTTTACTGTGTTGTATTAGTCAAGTTAGTTAGTTATAGCTTGTTGAGGTAATACATCTTTAAATACTATTTTTGACTTAAAAATAACTTTGTTATACGCCATCATGGGCTTAAAATTTTATAAATCTTTTCCATTTGATATTCATACACTAGGTTCTTTAAAAATCTAAAATCGATTTACGTTTGTAAATTTTATGACAATCTTTAGTACCGTTAGTATTTTAATATTCCTGATATTTTTTTAGACTTGCGATTTGTGATCACAAGCCTCTGTAAAGTATTTAGTAGATTGAGAAACTTAATATAATAGAAAATGTGTATTTTTCCAGAAGGCACTATTCGTTACCACGCAACCAGTTTTTAAATTATAGTACAATAACTATTTAACGGCATTAAGGTGTAAAAGTGTTCCCGAAAAATTAAAAATTTAAAAAAGTCCTACTTTTTTATGATAACATGAAAACTAGTTCGGCAATACAGTGGCTGTAAATATGGGTATCAGACTGAATTGCGTGCTATCGCCGCTACTATTTAACATCACCTTGGACTACATTATGAACACAGCAACTAAGATAAATTGAAGTACTCGCTGGGTTTCTGATAGTTGTTTGGAAGATCTGCATAATTTTATTGACTTGCAAACCTTAAAACAAAAACAATGCGGGATAATATGGAAACTATCCAATCATTTATGCTGTCTGATGACTTACTTGTCTTACTTGACTTACTTCTGTAATTTCGTAGTAAGAGGGCTCAGCTCATAATATAAAAACAGACTTAAAAAGGCACAAGTAAACTTATAGCAAGTAAACTTAGAATCTGGAACAGTAATATAAATTTCACACTATTATACGGCTGCGAATTGTAGAACACCAACCCAAAGTATGATTTCATTCTCCAGTAATTTGTTAACCTTTGTCTTCGACAATATTGTGATTTTGTTTTCGTGCATGTATTAACAACGAAGTGCTCTAGACTACTACATACCAAACCTCTTTAAAGGACGAAATCCGAAATCTTAAATGGCGCTAGATAGCACAGATACTATGGAAGTCATCCAGCAATATTACTAGAATTACCTTAGACTGGAATCCCCAAGGCCAAACACGTATTGAAAAACTTGCGCACACATGGAGGTGGCAACTTTAGAAGGAAATCAGGTCAACTGCAGCTAGCCCGAAACAAAAAAGAACAGCCACATAAAAAAAAAAACGATAGCTACACATGATCACGATAGTCATAATATATTCGATATAATAATATTTGGCTGCCGAAAACAATTAATAATTATTTTTGTTTTATTCCATCATATATTTTGTCACAATTATCAAGCATTTGTTTGAGTTGAATCATTTAATGTTTACTTTTCGTAAAAATTTCAAAATGATTGTCATTTAAAATTACTATGATTTAAAAAAATTATTTTGCCAATAACAACATTATATTCAAAAGCATTAAAAAATGCTAGTAACAATTAAATAATACGTGAGACATTATTATGATTACAAAGCAATCAAGCTATTACATTTTTAAATACTAATTTAATTACAATTGTTCTTATTCTTGCGGAATATATTTTTATTATATAAAAAGTTTGAGATGTCAAAAAATACAGACAAATTTTTTAAAAAATTGGAGAAACTTTAAAAAATAAAAAAAAATATTGACATAAAATATACAATTAAAATGGTGAGTACAATCAATATATGTTACTAACAACAAAAGACAATATTTTGCCATTAAAAAAAGCAAAGATTATCGATTTCAATTGTAATCATATAAATGATTATTGCGTGAAACTTTAAACATTATAATGACTGTAAACCATTATATTTTTTAATTACAATCATACGATTCTGTCGTAGTATGTTGCTCTTAGATTGTGATTACCTCAAACTTGTTTTTTTCTTTGCGTGTAGTATGAGGATTGCTTTTAATAATTTTTTAAGGGTTGTCTTTTACTTTTTTACGCAAATATTTCCAACAGCTAATTATCACAAACAGGTTTGTGTAATATGTAGGGGCGCTTATAGTGGCCATGGATTAATTAAGAAAAGGTCAAGTACCGTGGAAACCACAAAACCTAGTTTAGTTTCATAAAATTTTACAACACTAGGCAAAAAAATAAATGTAAAATAGGGAACATTGCTCTTGTGAGAAAAGACTGGAAAAATATGCAGCAGATAGCTAAAAATTTTGTGTAGGTAACTCATATTTAATTCAAGTAATTTTGAAAAAATAATAAATCCATGCAACCACCAAGTTCAGGAATTTATTGAACTCTTTTGCTTAAATTATAATAAAGACTATTTGTGGAAATCCTTTTTTGTAATTTAATATTGAAATTGCAAAAAAAAAAAGAAATTTCTTAGTTTAAGTGGACATAAAGTATTTATTTGAACTCAGTTAAGCAGAATTTTAATATTATTTTAAAGGTTGAGCAAATGAATATTATATTGGAAAAATTTTACCAACAAGAACGCTACGAGACTTCTACTAACACAATTGTTGTTATTTTTGTTTTGTTTTTAATTGTTTTATGTGTTTAAATTAGAGTTGTGCAAATATCGTGTTTTATTACGCGTTAGACACGCATAAGTCACTTATAGGTCAATTATTATATAATTTGTAACCGAAGTCATTCAATGGCTGGCAATTTAGTAGGAGCATGCTGGATTTATAAGAATAATTTGTATTAATTAATAATTATTTTATGTATGGGCTCTCCATGACTCCAACTCCTATACCTATTGTTGGCTTATGCGGCCTATCCTAATAGGTACCAACATCAAATTTAGTGTGTTTAACTATTGTAATTCTAAGGATATAGGAAAAATAATGATCATTTTGTATGGGTGAACCCGTCCACCGCCTGCTTTACCATCAAGATTTCGTTCAACTTGCGTTTACTCTAAAAGCTATTCAAAAAAAAATTAGAACCTCACTGTTGTTGTTGTGAAAATGATCTGTAAAAAAAATGCCTTTTTGGCCCCACCGTGGTGAAAGTATTTATATAATTTATGGGGTCGGAAAAAAATTTTGTGAAAATTCCAAAAGGAATGACAAAATTTTTTATTTATAATTCGACTTAAGTGAATCTTTAGTCATTTTCGTATTTTTAAGAAATCTGTTTCGTATTGACATTTGGTTCACGAAGACTTGCATCTTTTAAATATAACATATAAGCGTTCCATGTTTTCCAATCGTTTAAAAGAGTGAATTTTCAAACTATAATAATTTCTTATATTAAGTCCTAAAACCTGTTTCTATATTAATATATATACACATTTATGTCTTTCTGTCTGAAAGTATGTAATTCTTAAAATTACAACTAATTAAATTTAGCCTCTTTATTCAATAATAAAGTTTAGTTATTGATTTCTTTTTAACCCAAATATGCCCAATGACCCATATATAGTACATTCTTGTTTACATGATACGTCACGCGTATTAAAGTACCTTTTTTTTGGTCACATACTCAGTACACATCAATACCTCGTGGGAGATTGTATGATTGCATTATTTTTTGCTACTACTTTTAAGTTATTGAATTAATAAATTGTGATATTTTCATAATGACCGAACATGGGGCCGCATTTGTACGGTAAGTAAAATTTTGTATATTTACAAGTGAATAAACACAATCTGCCTGTTCAACGATGTCGAAAGAAAACCCAAGCCAAATTTCATTAGTACAAATACGTTGAAAACAAAAACAAATTTTTAGTTTTTGTTGTTGTTTTCAATGTATTTGTACGAATGAAATTTCGCTTGGGTTTTCTTTCGACATCGTTGAACAGGCAGAATATTTTGCATGAATTTGTATATATGAAGAGCAGCTTCATTGTTATATTCATGAGGGTTTCATTATTGTGTTTTATTTGTTTAGTTGTGACACTTTAAAATTTGCTGTCCTATATGTAGGACACTGGGAATATAATATGCTTTATGTTTTCTATAGGGGGCTTTCTCTCCATGAAGCTTTGGCGTTGATAGAGGATGACAACATAGATGTGGATAATATTACTATATTTCTACCCAAAAATGCATGTGGAAACATCACTGATAAAGATTCCGGCGATGAAGAGTACGTCGATATAAATAATTTACCGGCATCGATAATGCAAAATGAGGTGGAAATTGTAAAAAAATCAACTTTGATAGCGATTGGGACACAGAAGATGATATCCCGCTCTCTCAGATTAGAGACAACTTGTCTAAAAATGCAAAAAAAAAAGAAAAATAAAAAATATTACTATGTGAAGACAGACTTGTCGGCCAATGAAGCTATTTTTGATAAACCTGATCATCACAAAATAATAGAGACTTTTGCGTTAATATCTCCGAAATGAAATGCTTTCTTGGAGTACTGTTGCTTAGTGGATCTATTCCTCTACCTAGAAGAAGAATGTTTTGGGAACGCTCGAAAGACTCCAATAATGAACTAGTTTCCCAAGCGATAGCAAGAAACAAGTTTGAGGCTATTTTGACGAATATTTATTGCCAAGATAATAACTTTCTAGATCCTTCTGATAAGTTCGCCAAATTCAGGCCACTTTTCGCGCATTTGAATAAAAAGTTTATGGAAAATGCTTATATTAAAGAGGAACACAGCCTAGATGAAGCCATGGTTCCATACACAGGTAAACATGGTTGCAAGCAGTATATTCATGGTAAACCAATTCGTTATGGCTTTAAGCTATGGGTAGGTACGACTCGACAAGGCTATAAAAACTGGTTCGAACCTTACCAAGGTGCTTCTTCAAACATCAGTGTAACTTACAAGGACCTGAGTGTTGGAACATCTGTTGTTCTTGAATACGCCGATGCTTTGCGTTCCAAATGGAAGGACCTACAATTTTATTTGTTTTTTGATAACTTTTTTCTTCCATAGCTTTACTGGAAATCTTGAGAAAAAGGATATGCATGGCACTGGTATAATTAGAGAAAACCGCATTCCTGGAAGTACTTTGCGCGAATCTAAGGAGATGAAGAAAACCCCTCGCGGCAGTTATGATTTCATCAAAATTATAAACAGCAATATAATTTTTATAAAATGGAATGATAACAGTATTGTAACATTTTGTTCCAATGCAATTGGGGTGAATTCCCTAGGATCTGCCAAGCGGTATTCCCAAAAGGAGAAGAAATTTATTCAAGTTGAACAGCCCCAAATTGTTAAGTATTATAATAGGAGCATGGGTGGAGTCGATCGTTCCGATCAGAACATAAGTTTATACCGCACTGCTATAAGAGGAAATAAATGATATTTTCCCATCATTACTCACTGTGTAGATATGGCGGTACAAAACGCCTGGCAGATTCACAAGTATAATGGGGGTACTATGGATCGATTATCTTTTAGAAGAAGTATCGCCAATACTCTACTCGTTCAAAATAAAAAAGTTCCGGTTCAACAAAAGGGTCGTCCATCGCTAAGCCTAAATAATGAATTGCGTTATGATCGATTTAACCATTGGGTAATTACACAGGAAAAGCAAACCAGATGTGGAGCTTGTCATCAAAAAACCTTAACTAGATGCCAAAAATGTGATATAGGATTACATGTAAAATGTTTTTTGTCGTATCACACCCAATGATTCATGTGCCCAATGTCCTATATAAAGGACGGCTTCACAAACCACTTTTTTCAATAAATTTTTTAAAAATCTATAATTAAACTGTTTTTATTTATCATTTGCTTCCAAAATAATATAAAATTACTTTTAAAATGATTATGCTTAAGCAATGGGCATATCTGGGTTAATATATCTCCATAAATAATAAATTTAACTTTTCAATAATTTATAATTTAGTTTAAATAAATCTTTAAATTACTAGTAGCAATACATTATGTGTTAACAATACTTGAAAACGAATATTCAAAGAAGAACTAAACAGAAATACCTAAATAATTGTGGTTTTATTAAAATTCCAATTTCACAAAATCAAGTAATACAAAAAAAAAACAGAATATAATAGTAGTAACAACTGAAAGAAATCAAATTTATTTTTGTTAGTGAACCATGTACGTGTCATGGATAAAGCAACAAAGCGTCATACAAGTACATTTTAACACAATTCTCTGGATTTAAGTATGAATATGTTGGCATTCTGTTTGTTGTAATATGGTATACAACACTAACCAATTAAACAACTCTTGTTAGCAATATTGAAATATTTTCTTAGGAAAAACCACAAAAATTGTGAAATGTTTTAAGCAAATACACAAAAACTTCCCTACACATACACCCACATAAATTCATACAAATATATGTACATATGTATGTATGTATATCCAAACATTTTTCCTTTTTTGTACATAAATCTAAATGTAACCATCAACCTCAATACGCATACATAGCAACATTTGTGGTAAAATAAGTTAGGAAAATGTACAAAAAAATAATGTTATTAAGGACCTCCCTGGTGATTTGTTAGTTTTGCTTATACATATTGAAAAAAATAAATAAATAAATCGGCATCATTTAAATTAAAGCGAACTGGAGTTTAACATATTGATTTGATTACACTTATTGGGTTCGAAAGAGCGTACATTTTTAATAAATGTATCGACCTAATGTATCTACAAATATTTCTCAGTATAGCAAGAGGCAATCGTGTGTAATTTTTGGGAAAAAAATAAGGACAATGATGTCCATTATGGCTTCAAATTGTATATGAATTTCTATATTATAATTCAACATATTGAACAAATGATTTCATTTGGAAAAAATAATACATACAACTGACGTGTTTAACATGTGTAATCAACACATTCCATTTATCAATAACAAGTTGTGTGTTTTTTGTTTTTTTTTTTGTTATTGTACACATATTTCGTAAGCAAAAATGTGTATAAAATTCTTTGCAATTTATTGTTAAAAGAAAATTCAATAATTAAATTTGTATAACAAAAAATTGCTGTACTTATTGAGGAATATGTTATTTAATTACATTTTGTTTTTGTAACGAATAGATTCAGTTTTATTAATTAAAATACGAGTAGAATTTTTTTTACATTTTTTTATATTCGACTTTATAAATTGATATTGCATTATTTAATTTGTGGTATTTTTTTGTTACTAGATTAATAACTTTAAAATTTAATAAAGATAAGATTAAATGTTAAAAATATATTTATATGACTCGGCTCAAGTTGGCTAATAAGTAAGCAGTAGGACTCATATCGCGACATAATAACAGTAGGCTTTTTGGTTATCTTAGAAAAAAAAAACTAAAGGGTGGTTAACTTATAAGGGTCGATTTTGAATAAAACACATATTATTCAGGAAATTATTATCATTAAATTTTATTATGATAATATTGTTATGGTATGTATGGAACAAAATATCGGCCAAATGGCGACTTAGCGGCACACCTCCATCCGATGTTTCAAATTTTCGATGACGCTGAGGGATAATTGAGGTTCTATGCAGTTAATGTGCCAAATTATCTTATTAATTATACTTGAATTGTTGCTGACTTATCGACGTACATCTTTTCTTTCAAATAATCCCAAAGAAAGAAGTCCAACGATGTCAAATCAGACAATCTTGGCGGCCAACTGACAACGCTACTACGTGCGATAACACGGCCATTGAATTCGTCGCGCAAAAGAGCCATTGTTTCGTTCAATATAAAAATCAAACGAAAGAGAATTTTTAATGAGATACAGAAAACTATAAAACAGTTAAAATCCAAAATGGTATCCAAATTAAAATTGTATATATATGGGCCGAATATACAAATTATGGCTTTGTCTCCTTTAATCTCCACAATATTGGCTTAATTTTTAAAATTTTCCTGTATTTTATATAAAAACGTAAAACTCCAAGATGGCGCCCTGAACAAAATGGCGGAAAATTTTTTTCTCAAACTTATCAACATGAGTATTAAATGAAATGGTTTGACAAGTAAAATACAGCAAACTATTTAAAACTCTAAATCAAAGATGCCGTTAAAAAATAACGAAAAAAATATCGTATAACATTAAATCTTATAATTTTCCTTTTTATTTAATTGTCGAACTATTTAATATCTTAAAGATTATATTATTTTTATTCTGGCTCAAGTTCATTTTTATACTAAATTTCTCATATATTTTTTTTTTTCATATACATATGAAGAAATCAGTTTTTATTTGTGGTAATGAAAGAATATACTGGAAAAGTATCTTATTATCCCGACACCAGCCGAGTGGAATGCATTTTCGAAACCAGCTACGGTTTCATCATCAGCACTCTTTTGATCGGGATGTCTTAGTGTTGATAGTAAATATCATCTATTTAACTCACAAGTTTATATGAAAATTGATTTTGTAAATTAATTCTTTTTACCTATAAACTCATATATTTGCCATGGTGAGTGAGAACGAAATTTCTTCAACACTAAAGCTTTTCCCCTTTTTCTTTGTTATTCTTTTCAATTACCACATTTTAATCGTAGCTTTAAACCATCAGTCTGATGGCAATGAAAGCTCTTTTTTGTTGGTTGTTATACTCACAACTTTTATTTAGATCATACATGTTCTTATATTTGTCTATATGATCTACACCGTGCCATGTGTAATTGTTAATTTTCCTTTTTATTTAATTGTCGAACTATTTAATATCTTAAAGATTATATTATTTTTATTCTGGCTCAAGTTCATTTTTATACTAAATTTCTCATATATTTTTTTTTTTTTTTTTTCATATACATATGAAGAAATCAGTTTTTATTTGTGGTAATGAAAGAATATACTGGAAAAGTATCTTATTATCCCGACACCAGCCGAGTGGAATGCATTTTCGAAACCAGCTACGGTTTCATCATCAGCACTCTTTTGATCGGGATGTCTTGAACTTGAGCCAGAATAAAAATAATATAATCTTTAAGATATTAAATCTTATATCTAGGTTAAATAACTTTATCTGTCTTAATGATAGTGAAATGTATCATGGGGATTCTTTGTTATACCCGCCGCCAAAAAAATGGTGGGGGTATATTCATTTTGTCATTCCGTTTGTAACACATCGAAATATCCATTTTAGACCCCATAAAGTATATATATTCTGAATCAGGGTTTGATTTAATGACGATCTAGCTATGTCCGTCCGTCTGTCCGTCTGTTGAAAGCACGATAAAAGTCGCACCGAAAAAGCTAGGGGGCTCAAATTTTGCCAGAATATTTCCTATAGACAAGGTTTGATTGGTATTGAAAAAGGGCTAAATCGGAATATTAGGAAGAGAGTTATAGCTCGAAAAGCAAGAGTAGGTCGAAGAAACCGTGTCCTTCGAACATCGAATAAAATGGAATTGTGTCCAAACGCATTAACGTGAAACATTAACATGAAACTTCGAATATATATTTCCTGAGTAAAAGCAATATTTTTCCCTAAAAATTATCTAAATCTATGCATTAGGAGAGGAGTTATCGATCAAAATGTACGAAAATTTATACCGCACAGTGTATTTTTCGGTATATTTAAAAACAAAAACGTCATTAAAGCAACGAAATTGGATGTACGACTCTGAAATTTTGCACACTTTGCTTTTTGGTGAAGGGCTTTTTTGTAACGGAAAATCAATGTGCCACGCCCACTTTTACGCCCACCTCCCATATAACGTTTTACCTAAAATTCATATAATTCTCTATTAATAAAGATTTTGGAATAATAAAGGGCTATATTGAAATAACTAAGTCGTACTTATTCGCAAAAATAATTTTCGCACCCCTACTATAATGACCACTTTTCACGTTATCTACCGTTAATGAAATTTAAAAGCTCATAAAACCGCAAAAATTAGAGGTACGATGATGAAATTTGCTACATATATACTTCTAATCAATGTATTTGTTGTGCCAAAAAGTTTAGGTGACACGCCTACTTTAACGCCTACCTCCCATATAACGGTTTATCTTAAATTCATGTAATTTCTCTATTGACAAAGTTTTTGGGAAAATAAAGGACCATATTGAAATATCTAAGTTGTATTTATTAGCAGAAACTTTATTGACATGCCTACTTTAACGCCTACTTTCACTAAAAGACTAAATTTACGAAAACATTTTACTATCATGTCGAAGTTTTTAAGGGTGGTTAAATTTTAAAGGCCAATGTTGATTTTAAATAAAACACAAATTATTTAAGAAATTATTATCATTTCTTTTTATAATGATGATATTTGTATGGTTCAATTATGTATTTAACAAAATATCGGCCAAATAGCCCCCCCCAATCCTTGGCGCCACTCCTCTATCTGATGGTCCAAATTTTCAATGACAATGTTGATGCTCCATTGTTGGGCATGATAATGAGTCGAGGTTGACTGCTATTTTGCCCCACTACCGCAAAAGAACAGCAATGGTTCCCATTCAACGAACTAAGAAGGCATTCACAGATTTTCTAACATTATATACAGACCTGTTTTGCAGAAATTTAAATATTTTTTACAATTCTACCGATTGTGGACGCATTTGAACGATTATGTTGATCAAAAGAATTACGAAGTGCACAAAATGCATTTTAATTTGAACGCCCATTTTTATAAAAATCCTGAATAACTTTAAAGCGTTGCTTATTTGCGTATCTTTCTACGGATCAAATTGAGTAAGTTTGAGATTGAGAAATGTCAAGTGAAGTGCAAAAAACCTTCAACATAAGCCCTTTAAATTTAACCACCTACTACAAAGAAAGTGATACATATTTTATTATAAAGAGATTATTCTATAGCGATTAACAAAATAGTAAATATTGTGCTTTAAATGTACACAAAATTGGTGGTGGGTACAAAAGATTCGGCACAGCCGAATATAGTGCTCTTACTTGTTTTTTATTTGCTCAGTATAAGCAAAAATTAATTGAATATTTATTTATTTTTTTTTTACTAATTTTAATGAAAATCTATTATCCTGACTTAATTTCATTTTTAAAATACTGAAAAATCAATAAGCTATTGGTCATATAGATTGCATTTTTGTACCCAGTTACGGTTTGTTTTTAATTAACATTTTCGAAGTTCTCTGATATAAACTAGTTTTGTGATTATCTTAGTTAAAGCTTTAACAGTGACATAGTTTAATATTTTAAAACAACAACATAACAACATAAAATTAAGTACAACTGAGTAAAAGTAAATGATAGACTATATGATATACAAACACTACAAAAGGCGAACAGCTGAACTAAATTTATTGTTGCTCTACACCCTAAAAAAAATGTTTAAGTTAAATCTGCAGAACTATAGGATACAACTGAGCATGTACTATAAAAAGGAGTAAGGGGTGTCTCGAAATGCTTTTTTACATTTTTTACAGGACACTACGCAAACAATTATTATTTAATTATTTTCTTTGTTCCACTCTGTGATAGTTTTAAGTGTCAACAATACTTTGTTTATAAGTTTATTCAAATTATTTAATCCGTATTTAAAATGTTGTCAAATAGAGAAAAAGTGAGAAAAAATATTGTGGATATTTTAAATGATAATAAACAACTTTCTTACGCTGAAGTTGCGCGACGGGCAAAAGTGTAGAGACAGACTGCCCGTAACATTATTTTTAAATTCAAAAAAGACTTGTTTATTAAGCCCAAGAAAGGTGGAGGGCCTCATGGTTTTAGGAATCCTTAACGTTAAAAAGGTGAAGGCACTTTGGAAGCAAAATCCAAACATTTCCATTCGCGATATCGAACGAAAACTAAATATTTCGAAGTCGCTTGTAGATCGAGTAAAGAAAAAAAATTTAAGAACATTCAAAGTTAAGAAAGCTCCAAACCGAAACGAAAAAGGAACAAAAATGGCAAGAATAAGAGCAAAACAGTTGCTACGTCACAAATTAAATAATTTTAATGGATGTATTTTAATGGACGATGAAACCTATTGTAAGGCTGACTATTTAGAACTTCCTGGTTTTTATGTTTCTAATAAAAGAGCTAATGTTTTCGATAAATTTAAGTATAAAAAGATCTCAAAATTCGCATAAAATATATGATATGGCAAGCAATATGTACATGTGGGAAAACTTCAAAGGCAATCATTGTGAATCGTACAATGAACAGCCAATTTTATATTAATGAGTGCCTGAAAAAGGCTGTATTGCCATTATACAGAAACCACAATATACCTCCACTGTTTTTGAATGACTTGGCAAGCTGCCACTACACCAAAAACGTCCTTGAGTGGTATGAGGCCAACAAAATAAATTTTGTACCGAAAAACATGAATCCACCTAATTGTCCAGAGTTACGGCCTATTGAACGCTATTGGGCTATAATTAAGCAGTACCTAAGAACAAAGTTCAAAGCTTCTGCAAATGTAAAAAAATTGAGTTTTTTTTGAAAAAAAGCTATCAAATACTTCGGTAAAACGTGTGTCCAACGTTTAATGCAAAGCGTTAAGAATGAATTCGGCTTTTATAAAAGTGAAAAAATTTTTGATGTCCGGCACTATAGGGATTCAATACTATAACATTTGTATGAAAAAATTAATTTTTCAAAATCAATTAGAAAAGTTATCATACTTATATTACATAATTATTTTTTTTTTTTTAATAATTCTTAATTGAAATTATAAGCAGTACTTCCTTAATTCTTTTCTTTCTCATTTTTAAAGCGTACCATTAGTTCTTCTTAAACTCCTGTCCTGCAATTACGTGAAAAGAGATTCTTTTGTAATATGCATAGCTTTTTGGGAAAATGCACCTTTAGCTAAACTTTTTTTATGAATTTTTCTGTGTATTTAACAAACAAACATTTTAAGTAAAAAACAGATTTTTGTTTTATTGTATTTCAGCCAAGGCCGCATTGTTATTGTTCACATTAAAACAACATAATTTTGTTGACAGTTTTCTTTGGTTGTTCTTAGAAAACTTTTTCATTTTAAAGAATACAAAGAATTTTAGACCAAAAAAGAAAACAGATCTTGTGAGGACTTTTTTGTTATTTTGCAATATTGGGTCAAAAGTATGTATATTTTAAGGCTAAAGACTGGCTAATTAAGACTAATTGTTTTCAGAGTTACTTACTACGTTACAGATAATACAGCCTTTTATGTATATCATCTAACTTAGTGAGTAAGCTATTAACGAGTCGTAAAAATTGATATACTTAAAACAAGTAAGAGTGCTATATTCGGCTGTGCCGAATCTTATATACCATTCACAACGTGTAGTCATGCAATAACAGTAGTTTGTATCTCCTACATATATAAAACACATACATATATAAAAACATCCCATTGTAAAATTAAAAATTAACGTATGTATTAACAAAAAAAAATAATTAAAATTCAAATAAAAAATATAAAAAAAAAAAAAAATATAAAAAATAAATTTTTTTTGGCTCAGCTGGGATCGATCCCATACATACAAGTTTGTATGTATGTATGTTGTTATTGTAATGTTGTTTTTGTGAAAAAAAAAATCGAGGTGGTCGTGGGTTTTTGCTCATATCCCAGTTGTTTATGAACCGATGTTTCTGATATTTTAATACCTCACCCGGGTCCAAGCGATTTTGGGGCGCTTCAAAAAGTTGATTTCAACATACACACGTACAGACGGTCAGACTGACAGACTGACAGAGCTTAATCGACTCCCCTATTCATAAGCTTTTAGAAAATATATACTTTATGGGATCGGAAATGAAAATTGTAGAAATTTCACACGGAATGAAATTGAAATTGAAAATGACCGTCTGTCCGTGTGTTGGTTGAAATCAACTTTTAGAAGCAACTATATGTTCCTCAGATCTGTATATGGTATCAATCTCTTGGAAATATCCAGGAATGAATCGCTATTGAAATTCAGCACGATCGCCCCATAACTTTCTAAGATTATGGGGCGATACCACGACCACCTCGTTTTTTTACAGAATTACAACAACAACCTACATACATACATTAATGTAAAAAACATACCAAAAAAAAAAATTGCAAAAAAAAATATATTAAAAATAAAAAAAAAAATAATAAAAAAAATTAAAAAAAAAAATTTTTTTTAAATTTAAAAAAAAATAATAAAATATAAATAATATATTAAATAAAATGAAATTAAATTTTTTGGCTCAGCTGTTTATACATATGTACGTATTTTATATGAGATGAATGGTGATACAAACAATTGTTATTGCATGACTACACGTTGTGAAGGGTATATAAGATTCGGCACGGCCGAATATAGCACTGTTACTTGTTTGCTAAGTATTTATATTCTCATCTTTTGGAGATAAATAAACCGCTGGACATACAAAGCTATAACATCTGAGGCACAGATTACTTATATAAATTCCCAAATAGGTTTTCGCTAATTTGTTTCATGTGTTACAAATGTTTTTTGCTTAAGCAAACACGGATGATTGATCGCTGTAGAAGTCTGTGATTACCATATTATCATATTCACTTACGCCATATCACCAGTAATCAACATCAAGAGGGGTTCATGTTAAACTAACTTAATTTTCATTATAAAAATGTATGTTCGTTTGATTTGTTTGCGTTTAAAGTTGTAAAGGGTGTTTTTTTAAGCCCGATAGAACTTGAAATTGTAAAAAATAACACAAAAAATTAAATTGTAATCAAAATTTTTTTTTTATTCGAAAGATCAATACGTGACATTAACATTTTAAAATGATTTCGGGCATATGGGCACCGATGCTGTTCTTGACGAAGCGCTTTCTGGACGTCCAATTTTATCGCAAAATTGTGTTCAGCGATGAGGCGCATTTTTGGCTTAACGGGTTTGTTAATAAGCAAAATTGCCGCATATGGAGCGAGACCAATCCACAAGAGACACTACAGACTCCATTACATCCTGAAAAATGCACCGTTTGGTACGGTTTTCACGCTGGTGGCATCATCGGACCTTATTTCTTCAAAAATGAGGCCGGAGCTCGCGTTACGGTCAATGGAGATCGTTACCGCACCATGATCAATGATTTTTTGTTTGAAAATATGGATGACATTGATCCGGAGGAGATGTGGTTTCAACAGGATGGCGCTACGTGCCATACGGCGAACGCAACCATCGACTTATTGAAATCAAAATTTGGCGATAAGTTGATTTCGAGAAATGGACCTGTCAATTGGCCTCCAAGGTCGTGCGATTTGACACCTCTCGATTATTTCCTGTGGGGCTACGTGAAGTCACTGGTTTATGCTGATAAACCAGCAACAATTGACGCCTTGGAGGCCAGCATTGTTCGTGTTATTCGTGACATACGGCCAGCAGTGCTCGAAAAAGTGGCCCAAAATTGCACGTCCAGAATGCGCTTCGTCAAGAACAGCCGCGGTGCCCATATGCCCGAAATCATTTTCAAATGTTAATGTCACGTATTGATCTTTCGAATAAAAAAAAAATTTTGATTACAATTTAATTTTTTGTGTTATTTTTTACAATTTCAAGTTCTATCGGGCTTAAAAAAACACCCTTTATATAAGGAAGTAAACAAAAAAGTTATCAATTTTGGTATTCAGTAATATATTTTGAAATATTTTTTTAAACGTTATCTAAACGACAGTAATTTTTTTTTTATATTATCAACAAAAAGTTAAGTCTTAGTTTTTAAGTCGGCTTAAAAGTCATTTGCTGAAATTTTGCAAAAATTGCTTTTTGGTCAATAGATTTCTACTAACGGAAAGTTAATGTGACACGGCCATTTTATTTATTTATATTTATTTAGCCAAATTGTAAAATCCTTACAGGATAGCAACCTAATTTATTTAACAATATTGTTAATAAATATTTATTTTCTAAACATAACTTAAAATTATGAAGAGATAAAGATAAAGAAAAATCTAAATTAAAATTATTATTTATTTTATTCAAAATACTTAAACTACGAACAATTGGCTCATTCATTACATAATTAGTTCTATGAGTAGTTATATTAAATAAATCATTTAATCTTAAATTCACCCATCTATTATAAAACGCTTTACCTCCAAGAATAAAAAGGTTGGAAGAATAAAGGACTATTCTTATTGAAATATCTAAGTTTAATTTATTAGTAAAAACTACACTGACACACCTACTTTAATTAATTATATTTAATGAAATATTAAAGCTCATAAAACCGACAGAATTACATAGATGTATGTATGATGATGAAATTTCGCATATATAGCTTTCCGGTAAATTAAATTATGTCAATATAAGTATAATTCCAAAAAAATAAGGTGACACGCCCACTTTAATGTCCATATGTAGTGCTTTATCTTAAATTCATATTATTTTTACATGGACATGTAATGGATTATCTGGGTTGAATTTAAACATTAATTATATATTTAAAAATAAAGGAGGTAACATATCCACACAGAGCTTTCTCTGGTTGGTTTGTGGGCATAAAAAATTCGCCACAGTTGAATAAAGTGCTCTTACTTGTTTTATTTAACAGCATAATTTTAATGATTACAGCAAGATAAAATAAATTTTTGCGTAATAAAACTAATTTATAATTTAAACAAATATTATTTTTAAATCGAAATTTAAGTAGATAAAACTATTATCCTTATCGACGAGCTCTTGAGATAGATATTTACTTACGTATACTTGTATACTCATTTATACACAAGATAAACTGTATTCAAACTTACATAAAGTTTACAATAAAAGGTTTTGTGTTTTTAATTCTTACATATAGATGGTCACACGCAAAAAACCCAACTCTCGTATTTTAAACGATATTGAGTTTTATAGTGACTCCAATACATTTCACACAAATACACTTCGTCAAAAAAAAATCTATCAATTTTACAAGTAATTTCGCAAAAACTATTTCTATTACGTTCTTATCAGTCTGCAAAGTTACAATTTAGGGTGCACAACATGCCAATTACTCATACGTTTATGCCTGATTTAGATCTAAGTTTTTATAACCTAATCAGACTTAAAAATTATTTGAGTTAGGGCCTTTTTACTTATAACCAACGATATGTATGTTAGTCATAATTGAACTTGTTTTCTGTTTGCTTTACATCTACATCTTATGACAAAACCTCAGTACCTTAAAAAGCATAAAAGAATACATAAAAAAACACTAAAGTAAATAATCGTTTAATCTTTATTATCGGTTAGGAAACATACTTTTCCCGTTTCTCTCATATTGTCTTAATAAAGAGTTGTATGTTGTTCATAAACATACTTATCTCAAATAATAAGTATTTTCAAATATACTTTCACATAAAGTAGGTTAAGTGCAAAACTGACTAGGAAAATGAATCTTCTTACAACAAATATGTAACTTTAAGAAACAGGAGAAAAACAAAATAAAAAGTACAAAGACTAGGGGAAACAACAACATGAATTTTAAATTTTATTTATTTTTTTTTAAGCACATAAGGACAAGTCCTTGCATGTACTTATTTATATTTCGGATAACGAAAAAAAATAAAAAAAACATACACAAACTTAAATTTCCTATATACATACAGTACCATGTAATTTAGTAGCTGTACAAGTTTTGATTTTAATTGAATTTAGTTCAACCCGGCCCGCATCGCTAGCCCTGAAACTGTTTCATAATGAGTTACCATCTTCCTATATGTTAACCAAGGTATCAAGATTTTACATACTTTCATTTTATATAATCCATAATTGTATTCAGAGAAGTGACAGATCGTTGTCTTTATACATCGCCGTAAATTTATCAAAAAAATTCATATATAGAATTAAGTTTTATCATTATGCACGAAACTTTTACTAATTAAATAATGTGTTTTTTAAAACTTAAAACTTTTTAAACCAGAATTATAGTCATAGTCATAAGTAAATTATTTTGAAGTTATTATCCCTTTCTACAGAATGGGCCCAAAAGCTGGCGGATAAAAAATTTAAGAAACTTTTCGTGTGTAGTTTTTTTTTTTAACTATCTCCTTCTTCTTCTATATATATAAAACAGGATGTGTGTATGTATGTAACGTATGGAATCTAAAAGAGCTGGGCCAGTTTTGATGAAATTTTCAGGGAATCTTCAGAATATTTAGGTGGGTGACACTGTGAAGTCTGATTTTTGATTTTCGGTCTGCGGGCGGAGGGGCATTAGAAAATCCAATTTTCATATTGCACCACCAATGCCATATACATAAATATATTTATTTTGTGTGCTTTTTTTATTTTACTTTTTTTTTTTGAAAGCCGTTGTCATGTTTTTCAAAACTAGATATCAAACTCTTAAATCGGTTATGTACTTTCGAAGATATTTACAAAAAAATTATCCAATATCGAAATGTTGCATTCAAAAATAATAAATAATTCAATAATGATAAATAAATATAATTTCCAATTTGCCTTTAATACATGCGTTTCTTTTTTGATTGAACCCATACCTACAACATATGTAAGTTAATCTGTAAAAACCTTTATGATAGGTATTTCATGGATTTTTATTTAAAGGCCGTAAATTGAGCGTTTAGCGTGTGGTTATACAATACTTATGTTTGCATATATGTATATATGTATACAAAATTAATTTTGTTACACTAAGTATGAAAATAATTACACTAAAATTAATTCCGCTTTCAGCTTTACAATGATGGACTTGTTAAAGAGAATTTTTTATAATATCATTCGAAGTTCAATGATGTTACGCTCGAATTTCTGCAATAAAGATAGCTTTAAGTTCAAGAGTTGTCCTAGTCTTGTGTATGTATCCATGCTCCTTCAAATAAATTGCATGAAATTATTCCCTCTCTAAATATTGACTTCTAAGTACCATTGTTTTGCGGAAAGTATAGGCAGTAGCTTCATTCAATTTAAACCACATCTCGAGTCCATTTTCAAGAGGAGAACGTAAAAATATTTCTATCATTAACCGTTATCGCTCACACTTTAACTAAAAATTAATTCCGTTTTAAGCATTATCCATAATATATTTCAAAATTCGTTGCTTTACCACTCGAATTTCAGCTATAAAGATAGTTTTGAGTTCAAAAATTGTTGTAGTCTTATTTATGTATTAGGGTGATCGACTCGGTTTAATAACCAGTGGAAAACCCGGTTTTTTCCACTTTCAGCTGACGGTTTTTTCTAAATGTTGATTTTTCGAATATTGAATACACCGGTTTTTATATCCGAAAAAACCTGTTTTTTATTTTTTAAGTTTATTTTCATAACTTTGTAACCAATCGTACCATAGTATATTTAGTATGCCAGAAGTTTCCAAAAATCAGAAAATAAAAACTATTAAATATTCTTCCATATTATTGTAAGAAATTCATTTGTTGTTTAAAAAGCAAATGCAAAATAAGGAAAATAATTGAGCTTAAATATTAGTTTTTGAGGATATAAACCTAATGTTAAAAGTTAATTGAAGCATAAACTTAGCTGATCGATCACTTTTAGATAAAAAGTTTAGTTACAATAAAGAAAAACCAATAATCTCTCCTACCAGATCGTAATTTTAATAAATGGCATCGAGTGTCTGTCAACTTAAATTTCAATTAAACCATCGAACAAACTAGTTTATGCCTATATTTGTATGCCTGTCAGGGGTATAAGAAAGAATTTTCAAAATAAAATTTTAAAGATTTTAAAATTTATATCAAATTACAGAAATCATATTAAACAAAATACGTTAGTGCATATTAGTTTAAAAGATCTATTTAACATTATAAAATATACAGAAGAAGATACAAAAATTTATAACAGCCTTATAAGAAGTCTTATTTATTTATATATTTATTTATTTTACTTGTAAAGAGTACCTTTTGTCCTTAAATTCAACTAATTAAAACCAAATTAGTCAACTGCATTCATGTCAGTTATTGCGTTATTGCGTAATTGTGCAACCAAACTTATAGAAACTGTAAAAATTTCATATTTAGATATAATTTTTATTATAATCTTTTTTTGCAATATTTTTTTTTTAATTTTTTCTTTAAATATTATATTTTATATATTCGAACCGGTTAACCAGTTTTTTCTCAATTTTCAAAATAGCAACCGGTTTTTTTTTTCAAATTCAAAATTTCAAACTATTTAAATACCGGTTTCTTAAAATGTCGAATAATCGATCACCCTATTATGTATGCTTGGTCCTTCAAATTAGCCCAAAGAAAGTAGTCAGATGCCGACAAATCTGGCGAAAGCGTTTATAAATTTCCAAGGTGTAATGCCACATCAAACTGCCTACCTAATGGAGTTAATGAATGTAAATAAAAGTATTTTTATTTCTGATTAACTTTAGCTGTTTAGCTGCTAATCTAAGACGTTGTCGATATGAGTAAAAGTAAATTTTTTTTATACGACGTAGTGACGTACGAACCATTCCTTTCAGTACGCTTTCTAATAGAAGTTTTAGGCATTCGTTAACGCTTTAGTCTACATGTTCAAGATTTTCCGCAGTACGAATTTAAAAGTTATCTACCTCTTTTAAGCTAATACTTTACAGTGCCATGTTGTTTGTGACGTTAAAATAAACAACGAATCATTCAGAAGACGAAATTTTGACATTAAAATGTCGAAAACGTGGTTTGTGCACTAAAATAATTGACACCTGATTTAAATATTTAAAATTTATTGTTTTGATATTTAATATTGTTTTAGATAAGTTGAATATCTTTCCATTATTCTTATATTCTGAAATTAAAAAAAAAATATGAAAACGGAAAAGTTAATAATAAA
Organism: Phyto melanocephala; assembly: GCA_941918925.1. NCBI lineage: Eukaryota > Metazoa > Arthropoda > Insecta > Diptera > Rhinophoridae > Phyto > Phyto melanocephala. The sequence goes on along the minus strand of OW799235.1, from coordinate 103,511,880 downwards.
TAATGGGTAACTTTTTCACCACTCTATCTTTATTTTGTTAATACAAAACAACAAATACACCAACAAAATTAATAAATCTTATGCATTACAAACAAAATCCATTACATATTACTTATTCTTCTACCAACACTTTATATAAACATGTCAATGCAGCGTTATTAAATTGCACAACACTGTATGTAAAGATACAGTAACAGACATATTTTATGTTTATTTAGAATGGTCTGTTGTTTTTTTTTATGTTTTTTTTTTAACAATAACAATAATAGATAAGTGCTTAGATAAATATTTATGTATTATGTGTTTGCACAGGGTATTTTTTAAGGAAAGTACATCATTCGACTATAAATTCAAGCACATAAATTTAAAAGATTTAAATTCTTATGAAAATCATAAAAATGTGTAAGTGTTATGCAAAAAAAAAAAAAATCTATATACATATGTACATAAATATTTATATTTGTGCAATAAATTTTACATTTGTTTTATTTTAGTTCATAAACTGTTAACGAATTTGGGGGTCTACAGACACATGTATGCATGTATTACATCGATAACGAGCTCGAATTTCTTAGTAGTGTAAGCAATAAGCGTTACTTTATATGTTTTTAAAATAAATTAAATTTTAAGAAATCATATATGAGGCGAACAATAATAAAAAGGTTCACTAGAAATGTTGGGAAAAGAACTTGACATTAACTTTAACAATAAAGAGAAAAATATACTTTTCAAAACCACTTATTTAGTATTTTTTTTCTTTTATGCTGATTTAATTTAAAATTGTCTATCTATGAAATATTGTAACTACTGCAGAACTTACTTTGCTGAAAACTAGCAAGTGGAATATATTTTAGAAATCAGCTAAGCTTGGCTTCCCATATTATCTTTTTATCAAACTTAGGCTTTATTGTATTTTAAATTACTATGAAGTCTTAGTTCTTCGTATTTAAGGAAGATTTTTCTAAGAAGAGTTAAATTTTTCTATTTGTGATAATGAAAGGATTAACTAAAAACAAGTAAGAGCACTATATTCGGCTGTGCTGAATTTTGATACTCACCACCAATTTAATACGCATTTATAGCACAAAATTTATTATTATTAACAGTAATCGCTATGGAATAATATCTTTATACTAAAAATATGTTTTACTTCGATTTAGTTTGAGCAATTTTCAGGGAAATATATTTTTTTTCTTCGCTCTACGTCAATCGATCTACACAATCGCATTTTATTAGATGTTTGAAGGGCATGATTTTTCTGCTCTACTCTGGCATTACGATCTATAACCCTCTCCCCAATATTCCGACTTAGCCTATTTCCAATACCAAATAAACCTTGTGTATAAGAAATATTCCGGCCTTTGAGCCCCCCAACTTTTTCGGTTCGAGCTTTTTAGTGCTTTCAACAAACGGACAGACGGACTGACATATCTAGGTCGTCATAAAATTAAACCAGAACTCAGAAAATATATTCTATATGGTTTTTTTAATGGATATTTCGATGTATTACAAACAAAATGACAAAATAATAATACACCCACCATTTTTTTTGGGTGGCGGGTATATCAAGAAAGTCTTATCCCGACACAGGCCGAGCGGATATTCCTTTCAGCAATTATTGTTAATAATGTTAATACGGTTTTTCTGAAACTTTTTGATTTTTTTAATAGAAATTTTATAAAAAAATTATTAATTCAAAATACAATAAAATTTAAATGAAACAAAAGTTAGGATGAAATTGCGTAAAAACTATTGTATTAACTCAAAGTAATGCTCTGATTTTGATTAATAGATAAATAATAAAATACCACAGAAGTAATCACATAGTGATTTTTGAAATGAAACAGTAGAGAGCAAAATAAATTAGCTTTTTAGAAGTTGATAAATGTTAATGTTGTTGATTAATTTATCGCAAAAAGTAAAAAATTTAAAATTTCGAATAAATACCCTCTTGTTGATTAAGTACGAATTATATTTATCATAAATGGTATCCAAACGAAAAATAAATAAAACAAATTTAAAATATTTTTTATATTAAATTTCAGTAAACTAATGCATACTTTTAAGAATTGTTGTTTTTTTTTCTACCTAACTGTAATCTAAGGGCCATTATTATAACTTAACGATACCTAAAGTTAGGATGTTATCAAACAGATAACTAGTTTTTCGTTATTACAACTTCACTTTAACCTAAAACCGATATGTTAAAGGGAAGATCACTCTGCCTTTAACTTTTAACGTGGGGTTTATAAATTAACACTTACCAAATTTTCTAGGGTATAAAGGAATTGTTTACTATTCGTTTGTCGTTGCCACTTTGTTTTTAAAGAACTAATCAATTTGTTCAAAATAGTCGGTATTAACTTTTGTGCTGCCGTATTTAAAAAAAAATACAATTTATTTTACAGGGAGGTCGTAATAACGAAAAATACATAATGGTCAGTTTATTGCTCACGTTAAAAACGTTACTTTTTATTAACATTCACTTTGTCGGAAAGTTGTAATAATGGCCCCTAATATAACAAATTCTAGTCACGTCCAAATACTGTTTTTATTTTCTGTACCAAGAACTCTAGATTTGATTTGAGAAAAATACATTTAACCAAGAACTCAGTTGAAAATTAGCCATCATCAAATTAACTGCAAGTTGAAAAATTTTATAGTACAAAAGCATAGAAATAAGTGGAAAAAGAATTGAAATAATTAAATAACTTTTTTTATTGTGTTTTAAAACATGAGGCTTTATTAAGTAAATTTAAGGTCTGCCTACTATTTACAATAAAATAAATCTTAGTTTATTAAAAAAATATAAATCAATATTTATAAAAGTAAAAATATAGTCGTATAATGGTAAATTTTGTAATGTATTAAATTTTAAATTACAAAATCATAATGATAGAACTCGTAAATTTTATCTAAAAAATATAATTATACCGACTTGTTTAAACAAATAAATGCAGTTTTATCAGTATTTCCATCGCCGGGGGTTCGTTTCTCCTGGGTTTTACAATCATCGAACTATAAAAATGAAAGACATGTTATTAAATAAACCTATTAAATTTTTATTAAAAAAAACTTACAAGTGATACGAAAATTATAAAAAAACTTTATGACCTTCCTTAATTTTAGATATTGTTGTTTAAGGTTAAAAATAAAGTTAATATGAAAGCATTAACTTTTAAGGCAAAATCGAAAACAAAGAGGCTAAATTTATTGCAAGGTAGATACCAAAAATAATTTCTTAACTTATATATGAAACTCTTTGCATCAATTTTTTTTAGTTTCCCGTTAGACTAGTTAGAATTATGCTAGTCTGCCAGTTTGTGGGTTGCTGACTCTATTCCTAACAGATACTCTGATCTGCTTTTCCTTTAAAGAACAAGTGGTTTCAATTACTGAGTCCTTCCACATAGTAGGAAAATAACCGGATTTTATCGACATATTGAAAAGTATTGTAAGAGGAGAAACGAAAGCCTCAGCACATTTAATAAGAAGGCTACTAGGAATTCCATCAGGGCCATATTTATATGAAAATTTTAGATTTTTTAAACTGCTGAAAACCGTTGATTCATCAAGAAATGGAATTGATATAGCTGGATTTGATAATTCCATTAGTGGATAAGATTTAAAATCGTCGAATTTAGCGTCAGAATAAGTGGTAGAAAAAAAGTCAGCAAACAGATTTCGTATACAAATTTATAAAGCACTCAAAACATAACCCAACATTACATTTACAGCATTTGTTTCTCACTATCTTCGAACATCCTTCCCCAGCACATCTTCGTCTATTGCCTGATGAAACTAAGTGATATCTTCCATCTAAACGTAAAATTTTAAGGCGACCTGGATCAACGGGTGTGATTTTGTATGATACTAAGTACTGATTTACTATATAGCGTCTAAATTCTAATTGTGAAATATTTTGCCCACTATTTTTCATAAAGATTCAAGCATTATGTACCTCTAGATTTTTTGATTTATTTATTGGACAAACTTTTGGAATTCTGTTTTCGTGAAACGTTACGGTAGCACCATATCACTTATTTTGAGATGAGAAATTAAACTCATTGATGAAAACAAATTATCAATATATAATTTTTATGCTAAATTAGATTTTTTTTCTGGAAGCTTGTGCAGCATTTGTACCAAAGGAGCAGCTGCCATGCCGAATTATTCTTTCTTTTTCATTACGTTGCAGATTTTTTCTTGATATACCTCAAAATTTGTTATATATTCACTTGATGTATTCAAAAACCAAAATTTATATCCAAAGCTTATGGGTTTTCCTCTTATGAATTGATTGCAACTGTGTCGTCCAAAATATGCGACCATGCTTTAATCAAAATCTAAGTGCTGTTCTGGAACAATTAACTCTAACAAGAGACTGCATTAAATTAATAAGTCGACGTAATTTCCACATTTCATCTTCAGAATTAATTAGTGTGTTTTCAGCATAATGAATATTTTTGGATATTTCCAAAAAAAAAGTCTGTTCTAATAGGATTCACAACTAGATCCTTTCGGATATCTGGTGGATTCTCCCAATAAGATCGCTTACTCGGGACGGAGTTATATCCGGATAGATAAAAAATTTCGAGAAATACTTTTAGTTCTTTAGAAGAATGATTTAGATTTTTTAAGTTTGATTGAATTGAATATTTATTTGATTCGTTTATAATCAAATTAATAATTTCTTTATCAAATATTTGTTCAAATACTTGCACTGGTGTTTGATTTCTATAATCTGAGTAATTGGGCTAGGGGAAAAACATAACATCTTCAGATAAATAATTAATCCACTGCCAAATCATCATCGGCTTCGACAATAGAAATCGCATCTTAAAGCTTCAGATTCCTAAATAAAATGCAAAATATTCCATAATTTGATCTCCTAAACGCCTAGTGTGATCATATGATCACAGGATATTTAGCATGAAATTTTGCTAATGAAATTAATTTTTTTTAATTCTAATTATATTATCAATAAATTAATATATTTAAGATTAAGAATCTATACGTAAAAAATTTTAATTAAAAAAAAAACGGCCTCTTGAACAAGCGCGTGTTTATATTTTTGTTAATTTTAAATTATTGATTTGATGCTGCTTTACTTAAATTTCATTTTTTAAACTTATATAACGAACTTATTCAATATGATAATGACAGAAAATCTGTGAAAAAATCGTTATCCGATACTAGATAAGCGAAATGCATTTTTGTAACCAGATCAGCACTGTTTGATCAGAACAAAATTTTTTTTTAAATATCGTGTTTTTTTTATAATTCTTTTCAAAACTAATGTCACTTATGTTTATATTTAAAAGGTTCTTCGTACTACCGTACGATAATTTTTTGACATAAACGATTATTGAAGAAATTCACAAATCTATTACTTTTTGGTGGTGTCTATACAAATACCAAACCGAATGATATCAATTCTCTGTTAATTTTACGCGATCTGAGAAAAACTTTGACTCACCAAACAAACTATAGAGTTCTTTATAATATTTCAAAAATAAAATAAAATGTTTCTTATTGCCTTCACGGTGAGTGTAAGGGTATATATAGGTTTGTCATGCCGTGTGAAATTTTTACAATTTTCATTTCCGTATATATTTTCTGAAAAGTTATGAATAGGTAGACGATTAAGCACCGATTGGCATCGAATCCCAGCTCATCCAAAAAAATTATTTTTTTATTAATTTATTGAATATATTATATATATTTTTATTATTTTTGTTTAATTTTTTTTTTATATTTATAATTTTACAATGGGATGTGTAATACGATTTCGTGCAAACTTTAGACAAACCATCTATCTACACGACCATAGGAACAAACTCTAAGAATTTCATTGAATTCGTTTAGAACGTGCGTGAATAATAAAGTCACAACGCACTTGCAACAATTTTTTTTATATAAAGATGAATGGTGATACAAACAATTGTTATTGCATGACTACACGTTGTGAAGGGTATATATGTAAGCTTGGGCACGGCCGAATATAACACTCTTACTTGGTTTTTAAAACATTTTTGAAAATTGGTTGAAGTCCGGTTTGTATTGGTGAGCGATGTACCTAACAACATTTTGTAAGGAGAAGGTGAAAGCGTATCATTATTCTTTGCATACTAAATGTTTAATGCTGTTATATAAGCGTGGCGAAGAACAAAACTGTATTTTTTTTTGTTTAAGTAATGATTTTGTTAAGATTTTTTTACCTCAAACATAAATTATAAAAAACTGACATGAGTGTTAATGACATATAACATACATACATACGTAATATTCATTCATCATTTAATATGAATGAAATTTCGTCCATTTCGTTATTAAATTATTTTTCTAAAATATACACGTCACTGTAATCAACAATTTATACTTTTAATTTATATTTATATTCACACACATCTGTATGTCTAATATTTAGTATGCAAAATTGTTTCCACTCCACAAAATACTCCTGCCACTAAATATGTATGTACGTATGTACATATGTTTGCCTACGTACTTAAGTACATACATACTTGTTCATGATTTTAATATAGACACTTCTCTTTATCTGTTTTTTTCTTTTTCCTTTCGTTTATTTATCTGCTTTGTGTAAACTTTTGTATGTAAAGCTTTTTTTTAAAGAAAATTGACAGTCTTTATATTTTTAAAACAGTTTTCCGTTTCCGTTTATTATTACGTCTTTCCTTTTCCACCAAAAATATCTATTATCAGGAAATGTATAAAGTTGTATATAGGCGAGATTTCATTTCAAAATCCTATAAGATCTTGAAGAGCTTCAACAATTTTATTCCATTTTCTTTTGTTATTGTTGTATTTTATGGTCTTAATACTATTTGATTTGTATTTGTTAGGGATTAAGTTCAATTCGTTATAAAATTGCCACTTTATTAAGGCTTTAAAATGTAAAGTTCAATTACATTTCCTTCTTATTCGAATTTATATTAAATTTCAATAACCTTCAATGTGGTACGTATGTATTCAATGTATTTACGTTAATTTATGAATACAGTGTCTCCGAATAGAAGTGTGACAGTTATAATCTGAATTCTTGTTAAAGGTATAAATCACACGCGAACAAAAAACATGGCTGTCGTAATCATACGCAAAAAAATAAAAACATGGTTCTCATAATCGAAGAGAAACATACTATGACTGAATTTTGTGATTGAGGGTAAAACATAAAATGGTTGTCACATATCGTTATTATGTTTAATTAAAGTTTCACGCAGTTACCATATTATCACTTCAAATGAATCGGACATTTTTTGGTCGTTTCTAAAACAAATTATAGTTTTTTTCTATTCCTTTATTACCGCAATTTTTTTACGAAAAATGTTTAACATTTTATCACTTATTATTCCTAAATATATTGAAATTTTTCAATATTTTTCTATATTTTTATCGTACGTAAAACTTTTGTAATAATAATAAAATTGTTTAGAACGAAGAAGAACATTTTAAAACAAATTTTTAATAAAAAGCATTATGGATTGCTTGCTTTGTAATCACGTTTTTGTTTTACCTACTATTTAATTGTTATTTGAAATTCTAAATCAATAAAATGTAATGCTTGCAAAGACATCATAGTATTTTTGAAAACGAAATTTTTAAAGTCATTCTATTTTTATTTGTGATTAAAGTACAACAAATTTTCATGCAAAGCAAATATTAAATGGTTTAATTCAGACATAGACTTGATTGTTGTGACAAAATATAAGACAAAAGGATATAGAAATAACTATTGCTTGCGAAAACCAAATATTATTACAGAGTATATAATATGACCGTCATGACCATGTCATACCCATGGTGTTGCTTTGCAGTTATTAATTATATGTGCATTTACATTGGAATTTAGATTTTACAAACTCTAATCGGGGTAATATTGCATAAACTAGCTTCATTCGAAAAATGCTTATCTTCGGCCAGGTAATCGTCAACCCATTTTTCAAAAGTACATCACTTAATTTTGCAAATCTCTAACACAAAGCTTTTTTTCTGTCAATAGATTAAAAATCTACACTTCACAAAAACAATAAAAGTTTAAATTTGAAATGTAAGATTGACCAATTTTAAAGTGCTACTGGCTCGTTCAGCATTCAAATTCCTGTATTTTCCAGAGTACCTTCTGTTATAATTATATATTGTGAAATCGACAAACAAAATAGTTTTGACAAGTGTCTTATAATAAACAAGTAAGAGTGCTATATTCGGCCGTGCCGAATCTTATATACCCTTCACAACGTATAGTCATGCAATAACAGTAGTTTGTATCACCATTCATCCCATATGAAATACGTACATACATATAAAAAACATACATATATAAAAACAACCCACTGTAAAATTATAACTTTACGTATGTATGTTAAAAAAAATAAAAAAAAAAAAATTTTTTTTAAAAAAAATTAAAAAAAAAAAATTAAAAAAATAAATAAAAAAAAATAATTAAAATATATACATATAATAAATATAAAACAAAAAAAAAATAAAAACAAAAAAAATTAAAAAAAAAATTTAAAAAAAATTTAATTAGAGAAATATAAATAATATATTAAATAAAAAATAAAAAAAAATTAAAAAAAAAAAATATAAAAAAAATAAAAAAAAATTTTCTTGACTCAGCTGGGATTCGATGCCACGTTTTCTCTAACCAGTATACACGTTTGTATGTATGTATGTATGTTGTTGTTGTAATGTTGTTTTTGTGAAAAAAAACCAAGGTGGTTGTGGGTTTTTGTTCATATCTCAGTTGTTTATCTACCGATGTTTCTGATTTTCAACACCGATCTTTTCCCGAATATTTCTGATATTTTAGTACCTCACCCGGGTCCAAGCAATGTCGGGGGGCTTCATAAAGTTGATTTCAACATACACGCGGACAGAGGGTCAGACTGAGAGACTGATAGAGCTTAATCGACTCCCCTATTCATAAGCTTTCAGAAAATATATACTTTATGGGGTCGGAAATGAAAATTGTAGAAATTTCACACAGAATGACAAACCTATATGTACCCTTTTTCACTGTATAAAAATGCCAAATTCACAACCTATAACAGGAATTGTATATCATCGAATTTAACAATTTGTGCGTATTTTGTTGGTTGGTTGAATGATTCTGTTCGTATGCTGAAGTGAATATCTTAAAACACACAACGTTTACGATGGGTTTGGAATTGAGCAAATATATTGATAAAGTTTAAAATTTAGCTCCTCTAAGAGAACTTTTTGACTAATTGAGATTTTTTCACACACGATTTTTTTATTAAATGTTTTTTTTTTTTTTGACTTTTGTATAGAACCTGTTTTTAGCGACTTTATCTTAAGCATTAAATTTAAAAATATACTTCTCTTTTTATTAGTCTTATTTGTAACGACAGTCACTGTATATATCTACTTTAAGCATTACAGCAAATAAATAATCTCTGCTTTTATTTTGTGTGTGTATATTGTAAATCCTTGAATAATTTTATTTTAAGATTATTAAATTTTACGCATTCGCGTAGATGAGCATTTATGGGAGAACTAGATATACCCCAAATCATTTGCAGATCAAGAGATATATCTACACAACCGTTTATAGATTTAATTAGCTAAGATTTTCAAGAAAGGGCTGCAAAAAGCCCTTCCGCAGTAAAGTGATCTAGCCACCTCAGTGATTATATATGTTTTATCAGACAAGATTACATTATGTGTCACTACGTTTTGCAAAACTTGGCTCAAGAAGATAATATATATTCCAAAAAAATTACTTATTAATTTAATTACCTTTCAATCGTATATGTAAAGTGTCATTGTGATTTGGCATGACCGACTGCATAATAAACAGGCAACTTAAGAGATGATACCAAAATATAATGCTTAAATTAGTTCTCTAGGTGTGTTTCCTTACTTTTTAGATAAATTTCGTTAAAATTAAAATAAACAAGACCGAAAAAATATTGAAAAGATTTAAATGGATTAACTAAAGTGTGTTCCTTATTTCACCTGCATAGTTATAGCGATGAAACGTAGCCTCTGTGTGCTTTTGCCGTTTAGTTCCGTTCAACAGTTTTTGGGTGATTGAGTAGCACAAATTCGAACAAGCACAAATACAGACATTCAAATATATTATTTAATATTTTTGAATTATATTGAATATAAGCACACTTTAGAAAGAACGAAAGAGCAAAAACTCTTAATGTAGTTAAAAACAAACTATTAATATAAATTGAAAAAAAAACAATTGTTAACTTTAAGTTGATTGCCAAATAAAAAATTTACTATCCCATTTGGTATTGTTTATTGTTCAAACAGCAGATTGTTAAACAACTCACTAAATATACAGGAAGCAAAAAGTCTGGGATTGCCAGAAGGTTTGCGAAAAAACTTTCTTTAATGAACAGTTCTTGGACAATTTTGGAGCGTTTAAATAAAATTTGTTATTTTTACTTAATAACAATTCGTCGTTTATAATCTGTCTTAATAAATTTTTTAAAAAAAGATTTATTGTTTTTCTTTTTAAATTTTTAGAAAATTGTATAATTTTACACATGCAAACTTGCCTAAAGAAATTCTTTAAAAGTCTTAATACATTAAAGTCTCTGCATGATAATTTCTATACAATTGACTGTGTTAAGAAATAGAGGATTTGGTTATGAAGTATTCAATTTGTTACGAAATAAATAATTGAAATTAAACCGTCCTTAAACATTGGATGCATTAAATCCATACAACACAAGTTAGAACAACAAGATGATCCCTTGGATTTACTATGACAATTTAGTATGCGACCCTTGTAATTAGAATTTTATTTTTTTTGTGATTACCTTTCGTAGTTTATTTTTCTTTTTTATCTGTTTTCTTTTTGTCCTTTTTTAAAATTTTTAACTTATTAAACAAGTTTTTATTTATTTAATAAGTTAAAAATAAAACACTTCTTATTGTGTTCCAAATCAAAAAATAAATTAAAGCCCGAATTGTGTGTGTGTGATGATGATGCTATTTTTGGTATATCGCAGTGTTGCCAGGTAATTTTTTTATTTACATTCTAAAGAAAAATACAACCACTTCTAATTTTAAAAGATTTTTGTTTTTACAAAATATATTTTATATTATTATTCGACCTTTTGATATTAAATGTCTTAAGCAAATTGTTGAGCTCGAGGTCTTTTGATCTTAAAATAATTTATCTAAAAGACCTCGAGCTCAACAATTTGCTTAAGATTTTTGTTTTTAAAAACTGACAATAAGGTAATAGTCATATACATATTTATCTAATTCCCAGAATGATCTTTGTACTTGATCAGAATACGTTTTTGATAGTAAAAAATTTTTTTATTGGATCCAAGTTTCTTCTATAGTATCAAGGGTTTTTTCTCAATAACTTTGCACATAGATATATGAAATCGAATTAAAAGTTTAAATATTAACAAAATTTATATCATTAATATTTAATCAAAAGAGAGTTCAAAAAACTAAATTATTATTATTAAAATATTTTAAAGTTTCATAAGTTCGAGTAAAATTTTGTCACATATTATTTAAAGTTCAGCATTAAAATGCTTTTAAATATAGTGCTAATTTGCCAATTCCTTTACATCCTGGGGCCGAATTACGGCTTTCGATATCGATCGAAATTTTACTCTAACGATCGAGTACGCTGTGCTTTAGGTATAGAGATTCTAATAAGAATTTTAAAATTTAGATCATGTTCGAATGCCGTAATTCGGCCTCTGTTATGTAATTTTTTTCAATTTAAATAGGAATGTATCTAGAACTTTCAGTAGGCTATCAAACTGTAAAACCTCCGAAAAACCTCTTAAACATAAATTGTTCCTTCTAAAATTTTTCACTTATGAACTTTTGTATATAGACTTCAAAACGAAAATAACTTTCTTTTCAAATTTGTCTCAAAAACGAAATAAAATCTAGCAAAACCTACAATTTTCTTAAATTTGATTTCTGCGTATAAAATTATATATGATATAATTTTTTTTTTAATATTTAAAAGGAGGAAAAATAGGGCTAAATATTATATCCCTTCAAATAAACTCTATTTATTAAAAATAATTTTAATAAAAATTTATATTTTATACTTTGAATGTGTTTAAATGTTTCTAAAATGAATTTATTTTTGAAAAAAGATTTTCAAATTATTCATATTTTATGCAGTGTATGTGTGTTATAAGGAGTGTGTCGAAAAAAATTTGTAGTTACATTAAGTTAAATAAAACTCAAACCGTGCAATATGGAAACTCTTTAAAATACGAAAATTTATTGGCATATTGTACAAATTTTTTTAACTTTAAAATCTTAATTTATTATTTCGTACTTATAAAATTATCGATTTTTATGGAAGTCCGTCCTTCCATTAAAGATTTTACGGTTGCTTCTGTCACCTTTTTGGAGGAGGTGGTCCATCTACACTTAAAATTGGATATGTTCTGGGATACCTTTCCTGTGTTCTTCAATTCCTTTTTTACAAGAGCCCAGTACTTTTCACAGGCCTAAGTTCTGGACAGTTAGGTGATATGCCTCTCGTGGTACAAAAACGATATTATTCTTCAAAAATATGCAGGCACTTGTTGCTTTCTCAAAAAAGCTAAAAGTCATTTTTGTAGGCACCCCGTGATATAAATTTCTGTGTTTTTCGAGCCTTATGCCACAACTGCAAATAGCTTGCCACACAAAAAACTTCTTAGGGAATTTTGTTTGTTTTTTCGTCCGGAACTCTTCTTGAATATTAACTCTTTCATCAGCAACATAAAAATCTTGGCCGGGAAGGTGAGAAAAGTCTACCAGTACGTATGTTACGCCATCCATCACACAACAGGTGTATTGTTTTATAAAATCTGCTTTCAAATTTTTTCGCTCGTTTTTTTGCTTCTAATTTTTTTACCGAATTGCGATCTGGAACTTTCTGAACTTTATGTCTTCAGCCCAGCATAAGCTTTGGCACTTTGGACAAAACAATTAGAGCATTTTACCATAAGCGCTGCTTTTCTGATAGATGTGGTCGCAGTTTTGCAGTCCATTTTGAACGTAATAACAATTGAAAATTAATGAGTTTTAAAATAATAGTATCTGACATATATATAAAAGCTAACGTGATAAAAAGAAAAATTATTTATTGGACCATTTGAGTTTTATGTAACTTAATGCAACTACAATTTTTTTTCGATACACTCCTTAACTTTTTTCTTTTAGAAAGGACTGTTCTAGATGTCATCAATTTTACATAATGCTCTACATCGTTAGTTTTCTTCTTTATGTCAATTGAAAACTATGAATTAATATTTAGAGTTCTTTACGAAATTTAAAAATTTTAAAGCAGAGCTTTTGCTTATTAAATTTTAATAAAAAAAAGTTTTTAGGAACAATGATCATTATTTGATGATCAGTATATCTTAAACTACAATAATTTTTTAAGAACATTTACATCGCAAGTAGATATATTTTAAATAATATTTTTATTGCCAATTCTTTGTGGTTTTTATCTAAAAAAAATCATACTCTATTAAAAACCTGAAAAATCAAACAAACATTCCCAACTGTCATTTTCTGCATTGACTTGGTACAGGGATAATAAATATTTGTACAAATTACTTGCAACCTTTATCAAAATTAACCAAACTCACTTGCCAAAGTCTGATAGGATAACGAACAATATTAGAGAGGAGAACAAAATTAATAAAACCCTAAACCAATATGTCAACTGTAATAAAAGAAACAGAGAAAAAATTAAGAAACAAATAAATAAATGCAAAAAGTAATTACAAAGTGTTGTTAATTTTAAATTATGCTAAATTCGCAAGCTGTCGTAGGAGTTGTACCTCGTAGTAGTTGCACAAATTTTTTTGATAATTTCTACATTAATTTTATATACAAGATTTACTACTTTAATTTTAATTATGTTTATAGAATGTCGTATAAATTCATTACAGCTAAAAAAGTAAGTACTATCGCCGTTTTCCTCAACTATGAAGTAGTGATTATCTTTCAACGTAGAGGGCTCCTACTACAGGTTGGTTATTGAGCAATTGTGTAAATAATTGTAGTAGATTAATTACCAATGAAAATGGGAAGAAAGGAACTACGTACGTTTTGATTAAATCAAACTTATTGATAAATTGTTTTTAAAACCGCTAAAAAAGGTCGAGAATAAGAAATAATTAATTATTAAGGCAAACAGATATATATATAGGTCCAATGGTCTTTGCGGGTATGCAACATTTAAGGACACAGTTAACTAGTAGAAATACTAAACAACGGTAACAACAAAGGTTTTTTTAACATAAGAACTTCCGAGAGTAAACAAAATTGATAAATTGGGTACACAAGGTATACCTCACGTTATTTGTTACGCATAGTAGCATCCATGAACAATTAATTTGTGATTACTCTCTCTGTTTATTGTCTTTTGGGACAATTAATTTTGTTGGGAATACTGCTAAAAAAAACTCGAAGTTTGATTAGCAACTTCCCTTATCTGTTTTTTCTTTATATTGTAAGGAAAATTTGTGGCATTCTCTTGCTAGTGAAATTCAATCCAACTCAATAATTTTAAGAGGTTATGTAGACAAAACAAAACTATGTTTATTTAAGTAAAATTATTTGAAAAATATATCAGAAATTCCGCCGTAACATTAGTGTGGTTTTTCAGACAAAAGGAAAATATTATATATTTTAATATTTATTTTAAAATTTTACTCAATTAAATGTTACTTTCTAAAGAATTCGCTCGTCCTTAATAATAAACTAATTAGTGTTCTTACTGGAAAATATGTATTTATTAAATTTATTACTTTCTAAAAGAAAACAACGTAAATTAAACGTTAAATCCATAAACTCTTTATATATTAATAAATATTACGGATATTATATTTAGCATTGACTTTTTCTTAAAGTTATTTCAGTGAAAAACCTGCATCTCTCTCCTAAACCCCATAAGCTCTAAGAGCAATGAAAACAGTTGCTCTATTAGCAAACGTACACCTGAAGCCCAAATCATAGCAGCATTATAAAAAGCATTTACTTTTATCTGTATAAGGTAAAACAAAAAGAGGAAAAAAATCGATTTAAACAAAACAGATGAATGGTCGGACTATTTGACTAGTTAAGGGCTGAGTACCGGCTGCGGCAGGTAAACAGTGGCTTTAGTCGAGGCAGAATAAAATAGGAAAAATACTTAGATTTCTGTAAGCTAACCCAGGCATTTGAAATAGTTTGGTAGTGGATTTAAGTAATCTCGGCATCATTCAGTATTATTTAGTTCAAACTCAGCATTAAACTGACTATATTATTTGCAACAAAATTAAGCGTAAAATCTTAAATGCATAAAATGTAGCAAAGGGAGAAAACAAGAGAACATCAATATTTAAAAACCGGAAAGTGATTTTATGGTGCTTTAAAAAAATGCACATTTAATTTAAAAGGAAGAAAAATATAAAAATGTGTTCAATTAGTAGATAAATAAATATCTTTATGATTTGTGGTATATTATATGAGGGTTAAAGGGAAGGTACACGCAAAGAAAAACCATGGTTACAACATGATGACGATGCACAGAAGGGTAAACGAGTATTTTGCCAATGTAGCCGCACATCAATTATATTGCTTTTTAAAAGTTATTGAGTAAATCAATGGAACTTGACAGAAATATGTGTTTTAGTCATAGGCTTGAAAAAGGTGAAAAATCGGATTAAAGGGAAAAAAGTTTTCCTAAGAAGAACTAATCCTATCTCTGAACAATTATAATTTTTTTAAGTTTTCCTATACTTTTGTTTAGAACACGCTTATTTTAGTTTTAGCATAAGTTTATGGGTATTCAAAAAATATTTTTTTTAGCTTTGACTTATTTTTATTTTTAATTTTTATGTAAAATAATAACAATTAATAACAAAAATATTTTATGACTGACAGAAAGGCTTTTTACTCACTTGTACCTATGCAAAATGAGTAAAAACAGAAAAAGGTGATACTTTCAAAAAATCATTAAATAAAATAAAAAATGAACAAAACAACCATTTTATTAATTTTAGACGCATTTTTTATAATAAAAATTAAAAAAATAAATTTCTAAAAATTATTATAAGCAGCTGTTAATGGCTTTTAAGGAAAAAAGAAGTTAAAGTAAAATCTTTATTCCTTTAGCCACAAAAAAATATATTGTTAACCTCTCAAAGTACCCATGCAATTTACTAAATTTTCTTGACTTTAACCGTGTCCCAAAACGATAAATTTCAAGCAAAAGTCTCGAAAGTTCACTAAACGATGCAGAGTTTTGTTGTCTGTCGAACTGTGTACTTATTATTTTTATATATCTTAAATTCAACTTTTGACCAAATGTCCGGCTACTTAGATTGGCAAAATACCCCTTGTTGTGGCGATCATACTATAGTTTCTATAACAATATTATTGAAAACAGGTAATAGTAATTTTTATTTTGTTTGATAATTTTTTTTTTGTCACGCTTATCAAGCCTTTGTGTAAATTTAATCATTTAGTGGTTACTTTTTATGCAAATTCAAAATAGTTTCCCTTTTAACACGTTGGCTGCCAAAGCCTTTTTAGAATCTTGATCGTTCAGTAGCAATGTTATTTAACAATTTTGGTCACCTGAGGCCAACAACTTATTTTGGTTCTTTTTTGTGTCTTAGTGCCTAAAAATAAGTTTTGACTACTCGCGACTTTATTTTGGTCCTTAATTTTGCAGTTATAACGGTTTTTTTGTGTCGCACATTTTCGTGCGACATGGCCTGGGAGATCATAAAACATGTTGTGGGGCCACGTCGCACGAAAATGTGCGACAGTAATTTTTTGTAGTTTTTGCGTTATGTTTGATTTTTTTGTTTTATTTTATGCATTTTTTCAACTTTAGTATAATTTGTAGAATGGCGCGAAGAATTGTAAAAGATAAATATTCCCACCAGAATAATTAATTTGATAAATTGACATTTTAGTTGAATTATTTTTGCACTGATCTCCATTAACTAATTGAATTTTTAATTTTAAGTTTATTGTTTTTCGACTGATTTCCAAAATGAATTTTTAATTTTAAGTTTATTGTTTTTCTACTAATCTCATTTTGAATTTACATACACATATATTTTTATATTTTTTTGCTCATAAATGAATTGATTTTTATCACCCATAAAAATACCACTAAAAATACACAGCGGCCATGGGAAATCCACCAAAATGTTCACCACAGGCCAGAGAATCCAAATTCCATGTAAAATTCCATATTAAAATGTACGAAAATGTGCGACGTGGCCTCAGCGTAACATTTAGGTGTCGCACGAAAATGTGCGACGTGGCTTCAGGGTAACATTTTGGTGTCGCACGAAAATGTGCGACGTGGCCTCAAGGTAACATTTAGGTGTCGCATGAAAACGTGCGACGTGGCAGCCAACGTGTTAATAAGTTTGTAATTGTTATTAGAAAAATAGTAGGATGTTTTCGCAAAAATAAATTAATATTAAAAAGCATTTAAAACTACAGCTAACTATTAAATGTGGAGGGAAACAGTGTGACCACAAAGTAGTAATGTTTTGATATTTTTTTTAATTTATTAAAAATAATTTATTTTCAACTGTCCGTCCTCTTGTTAGATTAAAATTTTATATTCTAAAAGTTTGACATGCTAAAAAAATATACAAAAATATTGAGAACTTTAAGAAATAAACAAAAAAGATTATTACAATTAAAACAAGTAAGAGTGCTATATTTGTCCCTATCAAATCTAATATCACCCTTTACTATCATGTACAAAGGTATAATATTGAACACCACTATGCTTTATTATGTTCGACCACATAACTGCATTCTACCAATGAAGACTTTTCATTTGATACCCGTTTTGATTAAATTAACAAACATTTATCCGCTGTTTCGTTATAAACGCCATCTAGCTAACTGATTTCTACAGGGCCAGCTCTTTCATTTGATAATAATATTGTTAGGATTGAAGGGAAAAAAGCCATAATTACTATATTTGACTCTTTTATCTGCCATTTTATTCAAAACGCTATCTTGAATTTCAATTCTTTATAGCTTATTATATTTTCCTTGTCAAGCTTCTTTGTTTGATGTCAATATTAACACATTTAGCACCATGTGCGGCACCGGTGCACACGACCTGAGTACTCGTTTGGGCCGCATGTTCACATATCCACACGCCACCCTTATGTCTTTAAGGGTGAATGTGGCATAGTGCACACGATTTACATTGAGTTTATATACTGAAATGAATCTGTGGCTCCAGGGGAACATGAAATTGTGCTTGGCCTGAGCAGTTTGCATTTTTTTTGTTCTTGTATAGAAACAATTTGTCCGAATTGTAGAGGTAAAAATTTTAAATTGTCCGAAATGTAGAAGTGTCCGAATTATTGGAAATGACCAGACTGGCGCATGTCCGGACTGTGGAAATTGTACTTTTTTCGTCTAAAATGACTAAGAAAGGAAAAAATGTTGAATGTGCACCGGTGATTACGTGGCCCCATGAAGTAAAATTACTTACTGGGGCCGCGTGATCACAGGTGCACACACGGAAAATTGATGAAAAATCATGGAAAAAGTGAAAATTTTCACTTCTTGATTTTAGGTATACAATAAATGGACATAAACAAAATGTTATCAATAAGAAAAATATTTTGGCCCGAATGAGTAAATCGCGATTTTTGGGCTTCGCGCGAGATGTGTTAAGGGGTTAGAGGGGGGTAAATTTTCAATTGATCGATTTGACCCAAATTTGTTGAACATTAATAGAGTTAAACCTTTTACAGATCAACCCCAACGTAGCCTGAAACTTTGGTTGATATCGGTAGACCAGTTTCCGCAGTTCGTGGTGACATTGAAGTGTACACTTCTTTTTATAGAATTTACCCATTGCTTATTTTATCAGTTGCCATTTTCTTTTTTTACAGCTTATATAATGTTTTGATTAAATTATACACGTTCACAGGTCGCTGGATTTTTAATGAACCAGAAAAAGCTATAAACAACGATTCACACTATGCAACTAACGAAATGCATCAATGTAACCACGAAATATAAAAAAGATATTTGCTCAATAAGAAATTAAACGACAAATGTGACTACAAACTATGCAACCAACAATAAAAAATTGTAGGTTGCATCAACAGGTTGCAAAATTTGTTCCTACTATTAGATTATGAGTATTACAGCCATATTTTTTCTTTGCTTGCTCATGAGATGAATTTTTTTACACTAAATAATTAGCCCTCTTAGAAGTAGTTAAGCAGTACGCTAGCGATTCAAAAAGTGCTTTTTGGTAACAGGTGTAGCGTCCGCATTGCTGTACGTGAGGATTATTTTTAAGCTTATCTATATACTCAACATTTAATTATGTGCAACTCCTAGAAATTTTGTATTTAAGGCTTATATATATGTATAATTTTTAAAATGTTTTCTCTAGCACTCATCTGTTCTAAATTTTGCTATTAAAACGTGTAAGTTTATTTGTGTAGTTTTTTTACCGAGTTAAATTTAAAAGTTACAGACACCTGGTGTTTTTTTTATTTTGGTTCTTAAATTAAAAACTAATTTTTAAATTTAAGGTTTGTCATCCAAATAAAAATTTCTTTAATTAAAAAAGTGAATATAGGAGCACAATTCTAGGCTACAATTAAATTTTAAATCAGTTGCGTTATTTTACTTTCATAATAATATTTCTTATTTTAATGCAACTTAAGGTTAAAAGAACTCGGTAAGAAAGCCTTTAGATCTTAAGAATTTTATGACAGACTTATTAATGTTGGGTTGTGTACAGACGTGCTTGACCATGAAATATTTTAATTGAACTCCTCTTTATTTCCGTATGTTGAATCCTTAAGTAAACAAAAGAAATGGTGAAAAAAAATAAACTTTTTGATTTTTAAACATGAGACTGTCATGAGTTAATACTTTTCTAAATGGTTTTTGTAAAATTATTATAAGTTCTTAAACTATGTTTAAAAAAACAAAATGATAATACACAAATATTTATCTATTTAAATATTTCAGTAACGTGCAGTTTAAGAAATTTTACTTTATCAGTAGGTTGCTTTAAATTAAATCCTTTCTTTACGGAAATAACATTTTGCTAAAATATTTCTTAATGCTATCGAAAAAATAAAATATCTTTACAGATGAGGGAATTGAAAAATAAACAAAATTAAATAAATAAAATATTTACTTTTAATATTCCTTAAACAATGTTTTTTGTAGTTGGGTGTGCGTTGCTGCTGCGTTATTAAAATTGTTGGAGAAGTTTGGAAAGGAAAACCTTTAAATACATATTGGCTGCTAGCTGCAATATTATAGAAAAGCTTATATTAGTTGTCGTCGTTCGTAAATTATTGTGTTCTATATGTATAGGTTTTATATGTCACATAGAACACAATAATTTACCAACGACGTTGTGGTTCTTTTATTTAATTTTCTGAATAGTTCGATTTTAATATAAACATTAATATATAAAATATGTGGAGTCAAATTTTGTTTAAAAAATACTATCAAACACTATCTAAGTGATCTTTATTTCCATATCACTACCAAATAAATTTATTTTATATACATGATTGATCAGAGATCAATGGCAATTGATCTGGGAGCCATTAAAAGTCCCGCTTACACAAACATAGTGTAGATCTTAGTAATAAAATCGGTCCAACATCATTCGACATCATACGCAAATATTCGATTAAAATTTTTCGAAGGCAAGGCAAGCTCGATGGCTTAATTTTATTCACAAAAATTATTATTTTTAATTCAAATTTAATTTACAATGGGATAGGAAAACGTCTTATCTAAATTGGAGCACAGTTATATGCTTTTAATTATTTCATTTTCCTTGTCACATAAAATTCTACAATCGACTGATTTTTTTTTCTCCACAAATGCGAAAACCAAAATGTCCATCGATAACGTATTTTAGGAGCACAATGATTTTAATTTTAAAAGACGCGTAGTTAGAAACTTATAAGTGACAAGATGTACACGTTCAAGAAAGGATGTTAAAAGCTTTCGATCTCAATGCCATTGAATCGCCACAAAAAAAGGCACAATGGGAGTTTCTTTCAAGGGAAGCTCACAAAATTAAGGCTAGCTGACTAAATTATAATACAATTAAATTTTCTCGAGATGAAGACAGCTTCTCTTCCGGCACAGACTACGAATAATAATTCGCACCATCATTTGAGAATCTAAAAACAAAAAAAAGCATTCGTTCAGCATTAGGGTAAATCAAATACTCTGTAGTCTGGCGATTGTCTTTTCCGGTCCGACCTCTATCGTGCTTTCAACAGACGGACAGACGGACGGACATAGCTAGATCGTTATTAAATCAAACCCCGACTTAGAATATATATACTTTATGGGGTCAAAAATGGATATTTCGAGGTGTTACAAACGGAATGACAAAATGAATATACCCCCACCATATTTTTGGTGGCGGGTATAATAAACTGATCGTCAAAGCTCCCAAAAAGAGTTTTCTAACCTTTCGCATCGCGCTGCGTTAAAAGTACTTTATGCGACATGTTTCGTAATAGTATGTGCATTTCAATGTTAAAGCGAATATATAACGCAACGCAAAGCAAAAGGTTAATTTGACTTGGCCTTAAGGCAATCATTAATACATTGCGGCAATCGTGTGATCATAGTTTAAGGTTTAACATATTTATTGATAAAAAATAAAACAATATTATTATCATTTACAAAACAGTAACACCAACTTAAGTTAATGAATATCGAAATCTATAAATTTTTTATTTATATTTTAAAGAAAATAGATACACTTGAAAATCATAACACCCAGTAAAACATTTTTATTTTCCACTGTACGTGTGTCAACACAATAACAGCAGCATTTTGCAGCCCAAATACATGTGTTTGAAAATTAAACATGTTAGTTTTCTCTGCTCTAGATGATTCATATAAAAGAAATCATTATTGTGTAAGAAGTGCCACGCCCTTTGGTTTTAATATTTACTTATAAATAAAAAAACAGCTGTAAAATCTTTTAAGACTAACTTCATAACACAGATAATAAAAAGATAATAAAAAGGTATTTACAACACATAACCGTTTTGTAGCATCTTTAATGTTACATTTTAAAAAACTCTCACCTTTTGTCTTTATAATATTTCATCATAATCCAAGTTCTTTTCAATTTTCGGCACGTTTATATGACACAACTCAAACGATGCAAATTTACTACAGTTATCAAAATGTTTATGTTTTTGTTTTTATATTTCCTAGCATAAAATATGCAAACATTTTAAAATGTTAGAAAAATTTATCTGCAAAACTTAACGACAAATCCTGCTATTACAGTAGATAAGCTTAATCGAAAATAAACTCAGTAACATTTGAAATTTATACTCCAATATAGTAAAAGAGTAACATTTAAATAAAAAAAAATCTAATAAAAAAATTTAATGTCATTTCTTTTTAGTAGACCTAAGTGTGGAAAAAATTTATTTTATTTATATACAACATAGACCCAGTTTAAGTAAATGGAAAACTCTTGATTTAGCAGAATCAAAACACTGAATGAAAAATGTTACAATTGCACTGACATTTTAAGTGGATGTAGTTATAAAGAATTAACACCCACCCATTAAAATTTATTTATAAATTTAGTTTCACTCTTGCTTACATACACATAAAAGTACATACATGTATGCTTATGTGTGTGTTTTTGTCCATGAAGGCTATACATACTTATATAGCAAAAAATACAATTATATTGCATGTTTGTTATTTTCTGCAATTTCCACTTAATGAAATATTTGCATTTATTTGCACCTCACTAAATGCGGATGCCAGTAAATATTCTTAAATATCAAGCACATATTTATAAATCAAATAAACTTGACTTCTAGGTTTATGTTTAGTAAATTATTTATATGGCTCTATAAATATTTTAAACAATTCAGTGAGTTCTAGTGCCATGCAAGTGAATAAATAAATCACTACCATTTACTTAATGCGTCTTGCCTTTCTATTTCTTTAAAACTTTTTATAAAAAATTACAAGAAACATAAAATTAAATTCCTACAAAATAAAAACGAAACGAAATGATGAAAATAAAAATTATATGGTATTTTTGAAAAACTACACCCACTTCCTGCATGATTTATTGAATAAACAATATATATTTACACAAGAAAAAAAGCATTTTTTAAAGTAAAATAAAACCAACGACAACAAAGAGCGTGATATTGTGGTAGTTGTGTTTCAAATTTTATATTTAACAATAACGAAAATAAATAAAGAAGAGAACTGAACATTTGTTATTTACGTTAAGGAGCTTGCTTTCAGTAAATTTCTGTATTTTTGGCAGTAGACTTTAAATTCAAGTCCTTTCATATGGCATATATTATACCGAGTTTGTATGTATGCACACATGCATGTGTTGTTGTTGTTAAAAAAACGAGGTGGTCGTAGTTTTTTGCTCATATCTCAGTTGTTTATGTACCGATTTTTCTGATTTTCATTACCGATCTGCCCATGCAATGTCGGGGGGTTCCAAAAACTTGATTTCAACATACACACGGACAGAAAGACATAGCTTAATCGACTCCTCTATTCATAGGGTTAAAGGGTATAAAAACAACAGTTTTTGTAAACAAAAACTTATTATTTCAGACGTAATAACATATCGTTGGTCACAGGTATAAACACCCTAACTCACATAATTGTAACATTGCAGGAGAAGGCAAAAACGTAATAGAAACTGTATTATCATAGTGTAATTTATTTTTTAAAATTGCTAACAAAATTGTTACTTTTGATACTATTTATTTCATTGAACTTTTGTGCCGAGGTGTATTGAAAATGTATATTGAAATGTATTTGAATCACTGAAAAACTACATTTCGTAAAAAGTACGAGTTCGTTCCCTTTTACTTTTTATAATCGACATGTTATTGTGAAAGCAAAAATAATAAAACCACCTGTAAGGTGACAATTTTAGCAGACATACGCAGTTACAAATAGTTTGTCAAAGTCTTAAAGCTGCTAAAGAAAACAATTATTTTTACGTAGTCCTTTTTCGTCATCTGACTTGAATTGAGCTGTCAAAGTCCAGAGATTAAAAACATTTCTCTGTCTTCTGTCATTCATCTTAAATATCAAATTTATATATTAAAAATAAAAACAAAAGGTTTCTCTCCGGACTGCAATTACCTGTTGAATTAAAATGCCATGACCTCTGATGACATATTTGTAATTGCTACTATATAAGCTTTCAACAACATATTTAATGTACATATGTAGGTAGATAGAACAGGCGACTGTTATTTAGTTTATCTGTATATCAAAGTTTTTATTAAATTCATTATATTTAAGAAACCACCATATGTAGTACATATCCGTACGAACAACCAATAACTTAAAAATATTCGAAAAATTTTTGATGTTAAAAGCGAGCGATTTCGGTTAAAATCAGCTAAGATATTAGCAAAAAAACACGTTCGCCTTTTTATTTTTAAGACATAAAACAAAAGTTTTCAACTGTAGACCTCTTTTCTTGATCAATTATATATACTTTAAAACTTTGGGACACATCAAACAGGAGTCTCCATCGTAACAGAAAAAAATTATTTTGATTTTATTTTTTTTAACAATTAAAGTTTTAAAGCGCCTTGTTAAACTTTGGACATGATAGTAATATCAGACTATCAACCGATGCTTAAAACTCCACTGCATAATAATTATATGAATATTAATTGATTACAAATAGGTTTCAACAAAAAGTGATCTTACAATACAACTTACAAAATTACAGATGTCGCCAGAACTACACAAAGGTACTGGTTGAATACAGCATATCATTAACAAGTTTCAAATCTAATATTGTCAACAAAAAAATTACGAATTCCGACTACTTTTCAAACCAAATATTTTTTACATTGTAGATAACACAACCCCATAAGTAAATGGGGGGTTGTTGTCTTGGCGAAGTGTCCGGGGAAAAAAGTTGTTACCATTACCAAAAGCATTAGAGTATCCTGAACCTCATATTTAGAGAGGTTAGAAAAGCTCAGATGAAGCACACGAGTCGAGGTATAATAGTCGAGAAACTTCATTTAATGCTCTTAGCAGATGAATTATTGGACAATGAGGGCATGGGTGTTGACCTCAGTATGTTCACTTATGGGACATAGAAGAATCCTGAACCTTGAATTTAAAGAAATAGTGGAGATTAATATGTCCAGCACATAAGTCATGATAAAAGTGGTCAAGAGGCTGAATCGCATGCTCATAGCGGATGGATCTTTGCACAATAATAGCAAAGCTAGAGACATTATTAAGTTTACTGATTCAGTGTAGGAGAATCCGGGACCTCATAGTTAAAAAGGTTAGGAAGACTTAGATTCTAAGTATTTAAGGATCACAGGTAGGCACACATTAAATTAAATACTAGGTGGAACCTCAGTCTAATAAAGATTCTGGCGATTTCAAAGGTGTGTATGATTAGGTTCATCAACATATACATTTCGTTTTCTTTTCCATCGTTACCATTGTTTCTCCAAAATCGAATCTTCTGATTTATATTAAGGCTGTTATTCTTAAACGACATTAATTTGTATGGGTAATCTGGCACTGCTTCGATGTTGACAGGTGATGCAGCTTTTCCCCTTTCGACAATGTCTTTGTAAAGTCACAAAGAATATTTTTCCCTGAAAATAACTCAAGAATAGAGAAAATTAAAGTTAAAAAAATGCAGCCATCAAATAAAATATTTAAGTTATTTGACAGCTTTTTCTAAAGAACATATAAAAGAGGCATAACATTTACTCTTCCACTTACTGATGTATTCTAAATAAACCATTTTAAAGTAGAAAAAGAGATCGTGACTTACCCTATTACCTGAGCTGCATTTGACCTTTTCTGCAAATGTCCTGCACTGGCGACTAAAAGACACAGATTTCTGGGCGAACATGTACTGGATGGCCTCTCTGCGATATCTGAAGTGAGACTGAATTACCTACTAAGATACCTCACGGCCACGGGGTGGATCTAGTATCTTACTTACTCTTGGATTTATTCTGAGATACATTAGAGCTGACGAGTGATGTGATCCTGTCAAAACGGAGTCATAGAGACTCTACTTGACTGTTTGCGTGCAGCGAAATACCACGGTAACCAATCAACCAACCAACCAACCAACCAACCCTATTACCTGAGATCCCAACTTTTTACAACATGCATTTAAAAAAAGTCTGGTTTTACTTCCTGGTTTTGCACATTTCAACTGGTAATAGTGGAAAGTATAATCTCAGCAAGCTGATTGTCAAAGTATAATGTCATGGAAAAAAAATTTTAAAATTGGAATGGTGATATAAGCAACTCAAATATTTATTACCATCTTCCCTACATAAAAATATTTTGTCGCCGAACAAGAGCTTTTTTTTTACCAAATTAAAAAACACATCCTGTCAGTCTATTTCTCTAGGTTGTTTAATTAATATTTTCTACATAAGACACTTTTTTTTTTGTATTTACATTGCTGCTTCCAAATGTTTCAGTGTGTCGATAAATATTGGCCTCCACATACATAGGTACCTACGTAGGTTTATTTGGAACACAAATTGTGCTTTTTAATATTCTATAAAATATTTATAAACAAATTTTGAACACTTTAGTGTACACCCTTTCATGTTTATTGCAAAAGCTAAAACTATTATATATTTAGTTCGTGAGCAAGAAAATTGTGGGCGGAATACAATCACACATGCACATGACGGTGAAAAATAACATTTATTCCGGTTTTCTTCTTCTTTTTAATTTATACTCAAGAAGGTTGTTATTATGCAAAATATTTTTATTATTTTTAACTTTATGGGATTTACTTTTTTTTATATCTTAAAATATGGCTTGCAAAATTGTTACAATAATAACAACAAATAGAAACTGTATTCACATTGCATGTTTAAGAAAACATAAACTTATTTAAATGGTGTATAAAAAGTTGTAGGAAAAATAGTAACAAATAAAATTTTTAAAGTTTTGTGATAATTTATAACAAGCCCTTTCGTGTAAAGTGACTATAATGGTTTAGTTTTTAAGTTGACACCAGATACTTTTACAAGTAAATGAAACAGTGTGATTGTTCAACTTTGCAAATGCTTAATTCTTTAAAGGTAGCGATTTTCGAAAACATGAATAAATGTTTAAAAATAATTTTATTATTGTTTTCTTTTTACTTTTTCTCAATGTACTTTTATAAAGAAACTTTATTTATATAAAAAAGCACAAGATGCAATGTGAGTAGAGCTATTAATTAAGCTAAAGAGGAATCGTTTGGAAACAAAGTTTTGACATTTTCTATTTTGGTAAAAATGAATTTTTTGTAATATATTACGATATTGCATGTTTAAATCAAGAAGTTACACAGTAATAAATATGTGACATTTTGCTGTTAATACAAACTTACAATGTATGTACGATGTTATTTTCTATGTTAACTTTTACCAGATAAAATTAAAAAAAAAATTAAATAATATAAAAATTTAATTCTATTTAAAGAAAATTTTGCATGAAATTTTATATATAAAATACATTTTAGACTTAATTTAAATATTACAATATGGTGGCTAATTAATTAATAATTTTATTTGGGGACCGGTTTGGCCTAATAGTCAGCACAGTAAAATAAAAAGTATTTTTGTTTATTAATAATAAGACTCTGTATGTTCATTTTCTAAAACAAAAAGTTAATTAAATTTTATTAAATTCCGCTAATATAAAAAAATTTATTATTGCTGATCAAGAGAATAATATTAAGTGTATATTTAAAAAAATTAATAAATTTTTTTAAATCTTAAACTTTTACTTTTAAACACTTGTATAATGTAAACTTATTTGTTAGCTATGACTTTTCTCATCTCACTCTGAGCCCGGTACTAATAAATGCAATTGTGTGATTGTCTTATGAAGTGCAGTGTTTTCCAGAGAGGGAACTCTGCATTGATCAAAACAAATAAAAGTAGGTTTTAGATTATAAATCGGTTGAGGCAGTGTTGACCAACGACATATTTTTAAATAATTTTTTACAAATGTTACTACTAGTTTAGTTTTACATCTGACAGCATATCTTTTTTTTTCTTTTTTTACATATAAAAAAATAAAACGTAAAATTCTTTAATTTAAAAATATGCAAAATATATAATATTCAGTTCTGTTTTATTGTCGTAGGTTTCTTGTAATCATTGTAGTATTTGTTTCTCGCAATCCATTTTGACAACATAAGAAAATGCATTATGCCCAACAATTAAAAACTCTAAATAAAAACACAAAAATACGTACCTTCCTCGTTCAAAAAATATGACGCAATTGTTCTCATGGTTCAATGTGTATTATAACAAGCAACAGTGCTATATTCGGTCGTGCCGAATCTTATATACCCTTCACAACGTGTAGTCATGCAATAACAATTGTTTGAAGCACCATTCATCTCATATAAAATACGTACATATGTACATATATACTGGTTAGAATAAATGTGGCATCGAATCCCAGCTGAACAAAAAAAATTTAATTTTGTTTTATTTAATATATTATTTATATTTTATTATTTTTTTTATATTTTTTTTAAATTTTTTAAAAAAATTTTTTTTCAATTTTTTTTTTAATTTTTTTTTGTAATTTTTTTTATTATTATTTTTTTTATTTTTAACTAGCTGACACGGCAAACTTCGTACCGCCCTATAATCAAGATATATCTGTTACCTTTGTATCTGAATTATTAATAAATCAAAATTATTCCAAAAACAAACTGTTTATTATTCTAATGCTTTATGATACACAATATTTTTTTTTATTTTTTGGCGCGTATATAAATAGTGTTGTTATTCCGACACGGGAACAGGCGACATATAACTGGCCATATGAAAAACATGAATTTTCAAGATTAAAGCC
Source organism: Phyto melanocephala (assembly GCA_941918925.1). NCBI lineage: Eukaryota > Metazoa > Arthropoda > Insecta > Diptera > Rhinophoridae > Phyto > Phyto melanocephala. The sequence continues at coordinate 103,482,951 of OW799235.1, read as the reverse complement.
TATTGTTTTGTAAAAGTATCAAAATTGTATATCAAAAGTTTCCAACACTATATTAATTTGACTAACCTTGTTAAACAAACACTTCAGAAAAATACACACAGTACAAATTATCCTGTAGAAACCAATGTGAAGTACACTAAGAAATGGTAAATGAATTATATAGGTGTTTTGTTATTATAACTCCGACCAAAGACCAACTCCGACCGATATATTTTCAAAGAGCATGTAAACTACGTTTCTTGTTTAATACGTGAATTTAACTGCCAGTGACACATTATACATAAGAATCTTCTGCTAATAATAACAAATACAACAAAAAAAGAATTAGTAAAATCGGTCCAGCCATTCACGCGTGATGGCGTGACCAAGGGAAAAAGGGATTCGTTTTTATATATATAGATATATTTTTTTTGAAATTTTTTTTAATGTTTTTTACATGTATGTATGTAGGTTGTTGTTATAATTGTGTAAAAAACGAGGTACTCGTGGTTTTTTGCTCATATCTCAGAAAGTTATGGAGCGATTGTGCTGAATTTCAATGGCGATTCATTCCTGGATATTTCCAAGAGATTGATACTATATATAGATCTGAGGAACATATAGTTACTTCTAAAAGTTGATTTCAACCAACACACGGACAGACGGGCAGACGGACAGGCGGTTAGGACTAAACGACCTAGATGCCTACTGTTTTTTAGTACATAAAACACCGAAGAGTTAAGTGCTTGTCTTCGGAAGGAAAAAAGCTCGTGAGTGTTTTTTTAATATATGCACTATGCTATTTAGAAGTGGTGTAAAAACAAAAGTAAATGCGAAACTATTTTGTTGCTTAGCATTTTCGCTACACTAAACCATGAAAACCTTTAATGATATTTTTTAACTGCTTCTAATTCTCATTCCCAAATTTAATTTATTTGTATATAAGTATTGAAAATTTTAAGTAAAACCCCAATTAACATACAAACTTTTTCTCTAAGTCATATTACACACACACACACCAATCCCACCAATACAAAGATAAAAAATACATTATTAGAAAACCAATATAAGCAAAATTAAATTCGTACATTGTTTATCTTTTAATGCAATTCCTTTAGCAAAACTAAGGTTCAAGATAATCCTAAACTACAGTTTGTTTTCGTATAAAATCAAATAAATATCAAACTTAAATAAAAGTTATGGTACATAGTACATAATACTTTTAAAAAAATTTAATAAATCCATAATTTATGTACATAAGTACATATGTATGCACACAAGAGTAAAACGAACTTAAAATACTTATATGAATGCAAATATTTATGCATGTAATTTATTCCGATGATATTAATTCTTATTTATTTCATAATGCCTTTTAGATAAAACAAACTTTTAAGCCGCTTTACAATAGCCTTAAGTGAAATGGAAACAAAAACTCCTAAATGCACTTTTGTATTTTGTTGTATTAATGTGTGATGTTATAGTATTAGTAAATACTTATGTAAAGAATGTACATTTAAGTATTTGAAATATGATTTTGGATGCATATTTATGTAGATGAATGGAATGGGAAATAATGCAAATATTTATAATATTTCCGGTGTCCGGTTATTCAGTTTATACATAAATCACACACACATACACATGAGAATGTTCTGAAATACTGAAACTAATCAAACTGGAGCAAATATTTGTTTTAAAATTAAAGGAAAACATTTAAAAAAAATTTCCTTATAAGTAACAAAAACTGTTAATTAGTAAAACAATAAGAAATTTCATATTTAATTAAATTTTCAAGCTATAAGTTCAATGTGATTGTGACAGAATATTTAGGAAAATTTTAGTTATCCGATACTGGCTGAGTAAAATGCATCGAACAGCATCTAACACTTTCGTCAGAAAAGCCGCTTGTAAAAATAAATTAACTGATTCTTTTGTGCGTAGATCCAAAGCTTATGTTGGGCGAAAGTCGCATAAAGTTTATAGATTTCCAGATGGCAAAGAGATTAGAAGCAAATAAGCAAACAAATTTAGGTCAAATTTTATATAAAATGCACTTGTTTTATTTTGGATGATGAAACCTATGTACTGGCAGACTTTACATCTTCTGGGTTAACACCTTTATGATTTCTTTTTGTTCAAGAGCAATACCTGACAAAGGAACAAATAAAACTCCTTAAAAAGATTTTTGTGTTGCAAGCCATTTGAAATTGTGGCAAAACAAGTTGTGACATCAAGCACGGCAAATACAGAAATATATGATATTATGCAGCGTCTATTAAAATCTTTACCTTGCTTAACAGAGTGCCTTTTTATTTTTGGCCCGATTTGGAATTATGTCTCAGGGCGCGAATCTGTCTAACTGTCTACCCCTTGGACCCATGGAAAGGTATTGGGTCCTACAAAAAAACATTAAAGAACACAGGGAAGCTATCTTAGGACATTTCTGTTTTCAAGCTTTAGCGTACCACCTCATCCAAAAAGGAACCAAAAAGTAACTATACAATACTTAAAAGGATAATTTCTGGAAAAAATTTATAAGTACCAAGTTATATGCCTACGTTTTAAGTTTTTATGAATTTGTACAATATATAAAAAAAAATTCATATAATTGCGAATTTGTATAAAAACGGGATAGTTTTGTTTAACTTATTACAAGTAAGTAAGTAAGTAAGTTTTTTTCAATATATGTTTTGTAGTTCTATATTCAGTAATTATTGCACACGTTTTCAATTTAACTGCAATTGAAACCTATTTAGAATTAACATCAGTAACATCGTTTATATATATCGTAATTTAAATGCAAGATACACCAACTTAACTTGTTACATTCTTCACATAACCTTTCAGAGAATGCATGGATACTCGTTAAACTATATGATTCATTTATGTGATACACATAAGAATATTGTGGTTTTGACCATTAGAACAAATTTGTTGTTTAGCAATTGATTTATGGCTTTGAATTTTCAAAATTTTCGTATCCTTGTGCGACATTACAAAAGCCATAATGCGAAAGCAAAAGCTGCATTAGCTTGCTGCTGGTGGCTTACAAGCCGAATAATTGTCAGCACACAATTACGCACACATACATACATACATATTTAAATATATGCAAAGAAGGGCAACAAATCCAATAAGAGCTTAACGACAATGAATACCATGATGTTGATGATGATTCTGATGGTAAGGAAGATGATGATGATGATTAAAAGACAATGATCGTCAACATACAGAGTCATGATGCTCATGTTAAAATTAATACAAATTGCGTTACACGCATTTGCATATTCGCACAATTCAAAATTTAGTTGTAGTGAAATATTATCCCCATAAGACAAATACATAAATGTATTAGAGCTTCTCAATACATTATTATGAATATACCCAGCAAACAAAAAATTGCAAGTAGTACAAAGTATTACATGTTCCAGACTTCTAAATAAATAGCGTAAAAGCATTCATTCTAAATGACTCGCTATATGCAAAATAATTTGTCATCAATGATGTGCTCAAAAATGAATGCTACATCGTGCAAAATATTTTAAACAATTCATAGAAATAAACAAAATCAACTCCAGAAACGTCGAATGATTTTTACCTAATATGCATGAGATCGCACTTCTTCATGTAAACATGATCACAAATGACACGCTAATGTTTAAATCATTAGCTGGGTATATTCAAACATCTATATTGAATTCACACATATGTGGAATTCCATCCGCATAGAAGCTTAAGTTGTAAAGCTTTTAGAAAGCAATCCTTTTCTCTTTCAACAATATTGTTCCGATGATGTATATAATACGTGCATTCATATGCAATTTCTAGCATTAATATGTTTAGCATTCCTGCAAGTATAATTTACAGTCTTTGGTTACAAGATTATGAACTATTAACACAATAATTAGTAAAATAAAAAAGTGGTAATATTTTACTGCACCAATAGGTTTGAAAAATAAAATATATATTATATGTAGTTGTAAATACACCATAGTTGCTACTTTAAAAAACAATGGTTCCAAAATATTTATCTAAAAATAGAAAATAACTTTTAAAAATATAAATTCTATAGATTTGTAAAAAAAAGGTCTTGTAAAAATGCTATGCAAAATGAACATGTTCTACACAGAAGAAATATTTCTTAAAATTTTTAAATTAAATTGATTTAAACTAATATTTAAATTCTAATCAGGCTTGAGTTCATATTAACATTATTATTGTTACAAATAATTTTTTATTTTTAATTGTGGTAAATGAAAGAATAATCTGAAAAATTGTATTTTTACCGGCACTAGCCGAGTAAAATGCATTTTCGAAACCATCTACGATTTCGTCATCAGCACTCTTTGATCGGTGGTTACATGTTGGATGTGAATACCATCTATTAACCTCCCGGGAATAAAGTTAATTGAATTCGGTAACTACTTTAGTTTTCCTTTTATATATTTTTTACTACAATGAGTTAGATTGCAATTTACCAAACAGCAACCCTTTTACTTTTGTTTGTTATTATCTTTCATTTATATCACTATTTTTGTCCTGCTCTAGCCAGCAGTCAATATTTATAATCATTTGTTTTATTTTCTGTGAGGCCAGTAATCAACGGAATGTTGATTGACCATTGACTGATGATTGTTGGCACCGTGCTCTGTGCTTATGTAAATTGAATTTTTATTTATCGAACTTTTCTGCTCTTTGTTACAATAATGATTACAATTTTAACATTAATTAAAACAGAAAAATTCGATAAATAAAAATTCGATTTAAATTGATTTATTTCTAAATTATTATTGATATTAAATTTTTTTAGACAACTTTGAAATTTTTATCCGTTAAAAATGAAATGTATTGAAAAATAAAATTGAAAAAAAAAAAGAATTTGTTTCAAGATATGATTTTCGAAAACAAACTTTTGAATGACCATGTAAAAAGAGACGTGAATATTAGAATAATAGTGGCCAATCACCACATTGAATATCTAGTAAGTATTTACTATATTAGCTTAAAAACAGTCTATCATCTATACATATAAAAGTAAAATTCTGTCTATGAGTACTTATGTGTTAGCTATAGACTCCGAAACTGTAAAACCGATAGGACTCAAACCTTGGCAAGTTGTTGTACACATTCGAGGGAGTGTTTATGGGTGGCAAAAAGTGGGCGGGGTCACGCCCATAAAAAATTTGTTATCATTTTTATCTACTTCAACTTGACCGATTTTTCTGAAACTTTGCACACATAATGAGCTCTCATGACTTTATAATTTCGTGAATAGAAAAGTGGGCGGAATTACTCCCATAAAATAGTTTTAATATTAAGGTGCTAGCACTGTACCGATTTTTCTAAAACTTTGCACACATATTGAACTGTCATGACTATATAATTTCGTGATTAGAAAAGTGGGCAGTGCCACGCCCATAAAAAAGTTATAATTTATTGCTACTTGCACTAGATAGATTTTTCTGGAACTTTGCACATACATATTGAGCTGTCATGACTATACAATTTCTTGATTAGAAAAGTGGGCAGTGTCACGTCCATAAAAAAAGTTATCATTTTCAGCTACTTGAACTTCACCGTCTTTTTTGAAAGTTTTCACACATATTGAGCTGTCATGACTATACAGTTTCGTGATTAGAGAAAAGGGGAGTGCTACGCCCATTAAAAAAGTTTATAATTTTTAGCTTTTTGCACTTGATATTCAATTTAAGTTCAGAATGCATTTTTATTCATTATGGGGCGTAGCAACGCGCGCCGGGCTTTTCGAGTGTTCCTTATAAAATAGAGATGTTAAACTTTGTTGTAGCTGTGTATTAAGTTAATGGATTCAAAATTTAATATGTAAGTAATAATTTGATTTCCTTGCCTTTGAGCGTAGGTCCAGGAAAATATGAGACTTGGTTGTAAACATTTATTTCTATGTACATAGGTCGATGACGCACCCCCTTTACTTTTGAAAATATGGCGTTTAGTTATGCCACTAGTTCTTAAATAGGTTACATTGTCAGTATTCTTACTGCCGTATTCATAAAAAAATGTTTAAGGTTTACTGAATGCTTATTTGACAAATTTATGTAAAACATCTGTCAAATAAGCCCTTAATAAATCTAAATATTTTTTTGTATACCGCAGTTATGCTCTCTGTTTTTTCATAATTGTAATATGTTTAATATAATAAAAAATACATGTATTTAAAAATAAATATATAAAAAGTGCATCTATTTTCTTTTCGAGTATTTAAAATAGCTTAAGTGATTTTTAATACTGATACAAAAAATACCTTATTTGAACTAATCCCAAACTTCAATTACAGGAGTAATTAAATGAATTTAAATTATTTTTAAAAATTATAGAGATTTTAATTACTTTTTAAATACTGTTTCAATTAATATATTTCGCAATATTTTTTAAATTAAAATTATTAATTTTCATTTAATTAATAGTATCATTTTGACTATTGGAGCAAAATTAAATGAAATTTTAGTAAATAGTATTAATTTTATAATTAAAATTTATATAAAAAAATTTTTTGTGTAACTCCAATAAAAACAATTTTTTTTTAATAAAAAATATTTAATTTATACCTATTGACATTATTGACTTTATTCGGCATAGAAAAACATACCAAAAGCGAAGCTTTATGCCCAATTTTTGACTTGATTAAATAAAACTGGAAAAATTTTATAAAATTTGTCCATATTTACTTATGACACTTTCTATTGCAGTTATAAATTTTTTTGATAACTGGCTTCGTTGGTAAAAAAATATGATCATATTTATGTTATTGATTAAAAGAAAGTTCACTTATACTTTAAACAGCATACGAAAGTAAAATTCAGAAACTTTTTTCGATTCTTACAAAGCGTCACTGGGCATTTTTTAATGAACTTCCTGATCTAGCTAATGGAGATTGCTGATTGTTGATTATGCTGCTAAAAAATAATAAGTGGTTTCAACAATATGATGCCTAAAACTACACAGTGAGTGTGACAATGGAATTTTTCAAATTTAAATTCGCTATATGTGACCTGCTCTACGAATAGGGACCTCTGCGCCGAAATTATTATTATCATGATGTACAACGCACCTCTGCTCTGAGAGTAGCCTCAGCATATCGTACAGTATCGGAACCAGCAATACTCGTTATAAGTGGCTGTATCCCTATTGACTTACTGGCCGAGGAAAGAAGAGATCTTTGGAAAGATCGAAGGCTTATTGAAAGAACGAACAGAGAATCGGAAACAACAAGACGAACGCATACCATGCGAAGGTGGCAAGACAGATGGGACAGCGAATCTCGAGGCAGATGGACAGCAAGGCTGATAACAGACCTTGATAAATGGGTAAACAGAAAGCATGGCGAAATAAATTATTTCGTGACACAGATGCTTTCTGGACATGGATACTTTCTATATTACCTACACAGAATGGGAAAGGTAAACACACACTTAGGAAAAAGATTGGTTGGAAAACGGTTAAAACAATAAAAATAGTATTACAATTATTAAAAGTTTGTAAAAAGAAAAGATATTACGCACTTATAAACGAAAAAACCTAACAGTGTTTGAAATTTGTTGCTCAGGACAATTAAATTAATACTCCCAATTAAATAGCCTTATTAATAAGATTTGTATGAAAATAGCTTTTATCATAACCGAATTTATTTATTCGTATTAGTATTCACAACTCAATATTAATCCATGTAATAAAAAATCATACATTCCAATATTTTATTTTTAATAAAAATGCATTTTTAGTTATCGCAAATAATTATTGGTTACTTGTATTATTAAAATTCGATTACAGTAAACAAAAACTTTACGCTAAATTTTATTTGGAGTTTACAAACGAATTAATTATTTGTACAAATACTATCTCTCAAACACAACTGATTTTTCTGTCAATTGTGAAAAATATAAATAAATAAAAACACAAAATAAATAAACATTAAAAAAATATTTAAATTATTAATTTGTGGTACGAAAATAAATCTCCAAGCTACTATTTAAAAAGGGTAAGATATCGATTGTTAATTAAAAGATTGTTTTATGAGTTTTATAATGCAAGATGAATTTTCAAATACAGAAACTTTCAAGATAATGCTGTACTGGGAATACAAAATGGTTTAAGTCCACTCAACATGCTTTCTTTTTTGTGTAATGTATCCAGTTTCAAAACCAGGACTAGGAAAAATATCAAGATACATATTTGCTATTTTTGAGTCTATTTTAGTGTTAAAATGTAAGCATATATACATATATATATGTATGTAAGTACATATATGTATACATAAATGAAGATATTTTTTTATATCTAACTACATACATACATACATATACATATGTATATTATCAAATAAAAGTATAATAAAAAATCATTTGAAAAAATTGTGTTCCTTTTCATTTTACTGGGACAAATGAAGAACTGTTAATGATGATAGATTTTTCTGTTGGTAACACCAATGCAGGATTTTGTTTCAGTTGCATCAACCATATATTTGGAATCAAATACAGTTTGGTTTTTAAATATCTATAATATCAACTAAGAAAATCTGCCAACACAACCATTGGCTTACTAAAAGTTTAAAGTGCAACCAAATCTACCATGCTAAGAAACACAATCTTCAGTTGTTATAAACGAATTAAGAGATGGTACGTGGAACCGAACGAATTCGATTGGCAACAAATTCGGTTGCCACAATGAATCTGTTTTCTGTGTGCAGGAACCTGTATGTATGGAGACAACTGCATAGACGATGCAGAGCACACTTTCTTCAAGTGTGAGAGATGGAGTGTGGAACGACACAACTTAGAGGAAACCGTAGGGGAAATATCCCCAGAAAATATCGTGGATCTCATGATAGAAAATGAGACTAAATGGGAACACGTGGCAGCATATGTTGAAAGGCTACTACGCGCGAAAAAGCGGGACCTAGACGTAGGCATAACGACGGCTGTTCGATAGAAACGGAAGAGGAGCCCCGCCCTGAAGTAATGCGAAAGCGGTCCCAGGGTGGAGAACGGCTCGAAAAAGGGGGGTTTTTAGTGGATGCAAGCTCCACATACCAGAACTGTGACGACAGTATCTGAGATGCGTCAGGCATTTTCCTCCCTTCCCGAAGAAAAAAAAAAAAAAAAAAAAATTATCATTATTATTATTATTATTATTATTGCCGCAAACCGCAAGTTTCTATGTCTTTTAGTTGTTTTACAAATCACCTATAAAGATGAACATAATAAATGAAAAAATTTAAAAATGTGATATAAACAGATAATATATATAATATTTGAAATTTAAAAAAAAATCAATATCAAAGGTACAAAATTACAAAAATATCAAAATTCTAGTCCTAACACGCTTTTCTGGTGGTTCTTCTGTATTCAATTCTATCGGCTTAAATCCAAAACATTGATAATTTGAACGAAGCGCTTTTTTTAAACGCGTTTTTCTCAATAACTTCTTTTCGGCGCAGAGGTCCCTTTTCGTGGAGCAGGTCACATATATGTATTTTATATCGAGAAATAATCACACACAACAATATTGTATGGGCATCATAAGATGTTGTTAATCAAGAACAGCATGACTGACTAAGTGTAAATAAAACAAGTAAAAGCGCTATATTCGGCCGTGCCGAATCTTATATACCCTTCACAACGTGTAGTCATGCAATAACAGTAAATTCACGTATGTATGTTAAAAAAAAACAAAAAAAAAATAAAAAATAAAAAAAAAATTTAAAAAAAAAAATTTAAAAAAAAAAAATTATTATATACATATATAATATATATAAAACAAAAAAAAAATAAAAAAAAAATTAAAAAAAAAAAAATAATAATAAAAATATATATAATATATTAAATAAAAAATAAAAAAAAAATAAAAAAAAAATAAAAAAAAAATTAAAAAAAAAATTTTAAAAAAATTTAAAAAAAAATTTTTTTGCCTCAGCTGGGATTCGATGCCACGTTTTCTCTAACCAGTATACACGTTTGTATGTATGTATGTTGTTGTTGTAATGTTGTTTTTATAAAAAGAAAATCAAGGTGGTCGTGGGTTTTTGCTCATATCTCAGTTGTTTATGTACCGATGTTTCTGATTTTCAATACCGATCTACTCCCGAATATTTCTGATATTTTAATACCTTACCCGGGTCCAACCTATGTCGAGGGGCTTCAAAAAGTTGATTTCAACATACACACGGACAGACGGTCAGACGGACAGACGGACAGACGGACAGACGGTCAGGGCTTAATCGACTCCTCTATTCATAAGCTTTCAGAAAATATATACTTTATGGGGTCGGAAATGAAAATTGTAGAAATTTCACACGGAATGACAAACCTATATATACCCTTTTTCACTGTGTGAAGGGTATAATAAAGATTAAGAAAAATCTGTTTCACACACAACTTATATGTATATGCTTGAAGTTCCATATTTATAATTTTGTAAAGGGTAAGTAATATTTGGCATAACCGAATGAAGCTCTAATTTTTATTTTTAGTTTTTAATATCGTTTTCTCGTCCTTTAAAATAGGATTGTCTCTATTTATCCGTCCGTCTAGTGTTGCTAACTAATTGTGGAGGATATACAATTACAACAGTTACATTACAACAATACCACTTATGTCATGGGATAAAATTCAATTAATCATTATTATTATCAAAGTTTGCCTTAACATTAAGTATTTGAATTTATTACCATAATGAATATCTAGTGCGTAGGTGTCAATAATTTAAATGATTAAATGAAATTTAAAGCATAAACAACTTTTGAACTTAATTCTCCTACAAGAGAATATAAACAATAATTTACTCACACACAAGTGTACACAAACACAAATACTTAACTGTAAAGTATTTACTAACATACATGTAAATACGAGCGAGTATAACAGTAATTACGATTCTATCTACTTTCAAAAATAATTAGTATACAAATATCATGACAAATTATATATTATTTACATACGAATATTTAACCTTACATTGTTATATACTTACACACGAATGCTACTTAGTATTTGTACTTAGGATTTTGTAGGTATAAATATTTCTAAATAAATATATTTTGAAACATAAGCAATTAATGATTCATATGTATGTTTTTAATTATTTATTTATAGATTTAACAATGGGCTATCAGAGACTATCTGGTAATACGAATCACAATAATGTTGATCAGAAACCAACACATTTACCACCGGGTCACTATACGCATGGTCATAGATGGAATGAGCCGTACTTTGATCTAACAATGCCAAAAAATATTACATCTCTAGTGGGGAAATCTGCCTATTTGGGTTGTAGAGTTAAACATTTGGGAAATAAGACGGTAAGTGCATTGAAAAATTAAAAGTAGGAAATTTAGTTATTTCTTAAAGAAACAATAAATAATTTAGGTGGTTTGTTAATAATGACTGGTTAAATTTGGTAATAGATCTAGCAAACAAAAATCCTGAGTACATCAGAATTTTTTTGGAAAAACATTGTAGTGACATTGTTGTAAAACGAAAAAAAAAACGCAAGACCAGTACACCAGTATATTATATTTTATTTATGAGCTATGGTTTAGATTAGCATATTTGAAAGAATGTGCCCTTGAAAACAACTTCTTGACAGGACTGCAATATCTAAATCTGTAAAAGGGGTTGTAGAAAGGAGTGTTGAGGGCGTTGTTCATATGTCCATGGAAGGTTGTGCAGACTTTATTTTTTAGTCTGTCTTTAGATAGATTATATTATTTTTATTATTATTATTATTATTATTATTATTATTATTATTATTGTCTCTCCTCTTTTCAGAATATAGTTTGATAAGAGTTAGCAAGCGGCACCTTATGTTACAATCTGATAGTGGTCATACTAGTGGGTTGAGTTTCTGACACCTTATCGTCGCTCATGTAATAAAGTTTTGCCACGCAATATGTCACAGGTGCTAACTTACCTAGATCAGTTCTTGGTTAGTGTAAATGCACCTTGCTTAGGAGCTCGAGATAAATATCCCTTATTTCTTTTTTTTCTTGTATAATAAATCAGCGACAGAATTAGACATGAGGTCCAAATCAAGCCGAATAGTTCATCAAGTAATTACTTCAGTTAAACGGCAACAGCACCCCAGAACATTTGTGGTTGCCCAAAGTACGCAGGTCCAACACGTCTAAAAGCATCAATCATGAAACTTCTGAGGCGGTAGAAGTACCCCAGAATAATTGCTGGTTAAGCAAAGTTCATATGAGTATCAGCTATTAAACAACGTTCAAGTCTATTATTTCGCTCGGGAGTAACCACCGCCACCGCGTGCTCTCAGAAGAAATTTCACCTAGAACCAGTCTAAAGTAATTACTGGGGGAACAAGATACCTCTCTGGTCAGCCTTAAATATATGTCCTGTTTCAGTTTTAGCTCTAAAAAAATATTGCTCCCAGAAATCAGAATTATTGGCCTTACTTTTTCCATACTAGCCTGACACTAGCCAAGGAGACATTTCCCTGGAAGATTCCTCTGTACGAAGGCTGATTCCTTCAGGCCAAACCTAAAGGAGCTTCATTGAGAATAATCAAAAGGGTATTTGGTGACTATCCCATAGAGAATTTGCGGATGAATAAGCCACTAATAAGATATTATTAGGCTTATATATTTTTTTAACATTTGACCGAGTTGTTCAAGCAATTGTAATTTTCAAGGCCTGATTTTATTTGTTAATTTGTGCAAAAACCCAAATATTGATTAAATTTAACAACAAAACAAATCCTAATATATTTAGCTGTGTTTAATTAAATATTTTTTTGTGTACGCCTCTTTGTCTTTGTTTGTCTATGAATTTCTGACTAATTTTTCAATGCATTTAAATTAGTAAATTATTAACCCAGCTTATCAGTGATATTAGTGCGATAACATAATGTTTAATGCAAGGTTAAAGTCATTGTTTGTATTTTTCATTCTTAATAAATATCATAGCACGGGTTGGGTATGTTTTAGAAAACGTACATATACTTTATATCCTCATTCATCCATCAGCTTTTTCAGAGAAAAACTCTTATGGTTTCCTTTTTACTATGTCAAATACAGTGATGCCATAATAGAACATTTATGAAAAATATTATTACATAAAATCGACAAAATGAAAAAAATTAATCCTAATCATTCCGAATTCTCCTGACTCATGATTTAAATTTATTTAAATTTTATTATTTTTTTAAATTTGTTCAAATAGAAGTTATCCTAAACAATAGAGCAATTGAATTAAAAAATTCCTGTGAAAAAAGTTGCAGGACTTAGCTTCAAATTAGCCATAAGTCAATAAAAAAAATTAAAATCGCTTTATTCGGTATACCAAATCTTAATATACTTTTCACAAATGTGTAGATAAGTAAAAATAAGGATATGCTATAGGTTATTTGTAAGTTTACAGTAACTTAATCTTTGCTGTTGTTAAATCCTGGCATGTCATATGAAGGTACCTTAACATACCTTTTGGTTGTGTGTGATAACGTTCGTTCAACGCACAGTAAACAAACAAACATCTTCGCATTACATACATTTCTGCACACGAATAAACATACTAGTTACAACAAAGTCCGAACATTTTTAATAACCATTTTAACCGGTTAACGCCCAACTTTTCAAAAATAAAAAATTTTTGGTTTTTTTATGGAAAACGTTTTAATTAAGGTAAAATAATACAAGAATTAAAAAATTTATTTATTTTTTATAAAAATTATAAAAATATAGCCCGTCCTATAAATAGGACGCTGGGATTTAGAGGAATCATATGTGATATGAAACCAAATTTAAGTTATTGCTTTATTCAAAAAAAACGAAGATTATTTGGCATGATATGGAATAAAACAGTCCTTGCAGAGTGTTACATCACATTTGGAGCAAAATAAGAGTGGTTTTGATAAACAGTTTTGTCCCTGACATCTACGCTGTTTCTCTCGTTTTTTCATAAAATGTCCTTTGTTATCATATCTTACATCTGAAAAAACTTTCGTGGAAGAAGTTCTCGGTCTGCATACAAACGGTTATTTAGATATCTTCAAGTAAGGAACAGTGACAGATCTTTTGAACTCTAACGAACTAATTCTATTTTCTTTTACAAGTTTGTAAACAATCCACGAATTCACCATAGCCATATCTATACATCTAATAAATAGAGGCCAGTACCATTTCTTGGCTCTAATATTCGTTGCGTATTTACCCACCAACCAGTCATGTTGATCCACTCCACCCATGTAACTGTTATTTTTCAGCAAAAGTGGTTGTGGAATGTTGGTAGTCTTGTTGGTAGTTGCAGTATGAGAATTAGACAGAACTGTTACTTCTTTTGAGTCTATCCACCGGCAAGCAATCGCTCCAAGACAATTAATCATAAATTCACTCTCATTTCTTTTTAAGTTTTCAGTGAACTTGGGAACATTTTTCCGAGTTTTAATCACAGTCCCAACTGCTGGAAAATCAATAAAATTTATAAGGCGGGTGCTGGTAAAAAATCTATCGAAACTTATCATAACGTCTTTGCTACGTATAGTATTACAAAGTTTTTCCACAACTCGTTCTTCTAAGGTAGATTGAGATACCACGGCACTTTCTTCCCTACCGCTATATATATTTAGATTATATACAAACCCTGTTTTTGAGTCACATCTTAACCAAAGCTTAATACCTCGCTTTATTGCTTTTAGTGGTTGGTATTGTTTTAAAGATGACCGACCTTTAAATTTTGCCATTGATTCATCAATGGCTTGAAACGTAGATTCTGTTCTGACACTAGGGAATGTTTTCTTTACACATGATACTATCTCTTCTATATAGTATAACTTGGAACATGCACCAGGTTTTTTAGGATCGTTGAAATACATTTTGGACATTATAAGTTGGAATCGATCTCTCGAAATTGCATTTTTTATGGCAGAATTTCCAAGAGATGCATGTACGCTCCAGTAATTTTGGATCCTTGGAACTTTGCTGTAGCTTATTATGAGGCAACATCCTAACACAATTTGTATTTCATACTCATCAGTTTTAGCGATTTTAATTGTTTTTCTTTCTCTAATATTTCAAGCCTTTTATTTGTATTTTCAGCAATAAATATCAATAAGGATTTTGGAAAAACTTTTTTAAAAGTATCTAATTCTTTTGAAGAACGATTAACATCAACCAAAATTATTGGTTCTTTTTTTATTGGAATCTGCATTTTTGGTTGAAAATCAGACCCCGGTCGTGACCACTGAAATAGGTTTACAACATTTTCAATAGGAATATCTTCATCGTCTCCATCGTCGCTTGATTCTGATGACTCGTTTTCTAATTCGAAACCTTGAAGTTCTTTACTAAGTTCTTGAAGTTCTTTACTAAGTTGTGACATTTTTTCTGAAACTAATACAAATGGGATATATAAGCCCAAAGAAAAACCCGACTGGGACAATATATCCCAAATCAAAAAATTACCAAAAAAAAACTGTACTTACCAAGAAAAGAAACTATCTTTTCACAACCGAATAGTGTTTCTTGTTGCCAAAAACAAATTTACAAATTTTTATTGCGACACTGTTAAAATTACTTGCTTTATTCAAATAATTTTATCAAATGATATTACCTTCACGGCAGCTTCTTATTAACTAAAACTTAACTCTCATGAATAAAATTGCTAAAAATTGGGTACCGTTACTTTTTTCTTATTTTAAAACCTAAAAGTACGGATGGGACCTTTTAAGACACGAGTTTTTTCACTTAAGAGAAAAAATAGGATTATTCAAACTTCCTCTGGGACGTATTATCCCAAAAGGACCGAAAGGGTTAATTAAAATTCAGAATGCATTTTTATTCATTAAGGGGCGTAGCAACGCGCGCCGGACTTGGCTGGTGTATGATAACAATCAAAACGGTAGTTCAAACATGTTTAGACAAGGACGAAAAACTTCAACGAATAGCACCCCTTTCGCACTAGGCAAGTCACTTGCGCAAGAGACTTGCTATATTCGGCCATGCCGAATCTTATATACTCTTCACACCGTGTAATCATGCAACAACAATTGCTATTATCACCATTTATCTCATATGAAATACGACAAACATATAAAAAACATACATATATAAAAACATCCCATTGCATTATTATGAATTTGGTTTAGGTTAGGTTAGGTTAGGTTGAAAAGGAGGGGTATAAAAGCCCAAACCCATGACAGGTATACACCTATGCCCAGTTGGCATGTTGTGCGCTCCATGTGGAAAACGGAATTCCCAAACAAAAAACCATAAACATAATTTCCCATAAATATCGGACTAGTCCAAGAAACCAGTCCCCTCAATGTAACGCCTTATGGATCTCCAGTTCGAGCTCCCCAGGTATTCCAAGTTCGGCATATTATCTACTGTAAAATTTTCGCGTCTAATATGCCCAAACGCAGGACAATGACAGAGGTAGTGTACCAGGGTCTCATCCTCTTCCTCACAAGCTCTACATGTCGTCTCCTCAGATAATCCCATGCGTGCTAAATGAGTTCTCAACTCCGTATGACCTGTAATTACACCGGTTAATTTCCTAAGTGTAGGTCTACTTAGTCTCAAAATCTCCTTTGACTTCCCAAGATTTGGGTCACCCCAGAGTGTTCTTGTCACCTTACCGACATCAGTGCTTTGCCATTTTCTGACATGTTCTTCCATTGCCCAACGTTTAAGTTCATCCTTAAATCGTTTAAGGGGTTTGGCGTTCTCCAAAGTTATAGTACTCAAAAGAGCTCCCATTTTGGATAATTTGTCGGCTTTCTCGTTTCCGATCAGCCCGTGATGGCTTGGTATCCATATTATCTCCAGATGTTCACAATTTGCATATGAGTTTATCTCACTCTTGCATTGCAAAACGTTCCGGGATTCAACTTTCTCCTTTCTCAATGTCTTAATCACTGATTGGCTATCCGTAAAGATACGAATCGGAGTTTCGCTATTCGTTTCCTTTATCCATTTAATTCCTTCCGTAATCGCCATGATCTCAGCCTGAAAAATTGTGTTGTGATCTAGTAGACGGAAGTATTTGCCTCTATTTCGGCTTATGTCGTATAAGCCCATTCCAGTTTGGTCACCAATCTTTGAACCGTCTGTATAAAGATCGATTCCGTGGGTGTTTCCCATCCTGATTATCTCATCCCATTCTCCCTCTTCCGGTATAATGGTAATGCAGTTAATATTCTCATATCTCATCGGGATTTTATCACATGTTAATTCTGTAATATTTCCTATCGGTAAGATATCCGTTATTCTTTGGTATCTGGTCTTATGTTCTCTTATAAGCCACTCATCTATTGCCATTAATCTTGTGGCAGCTAAGGCCGCTTCATATTTTACCTGTATCTCAATAGGCCAAATGGATAATATATTCTCAATGGCCATTGTCGATGTGGTCCTCATGGCGCCGCAAATACTAATGCAGCACTGTCTCTGAATCTTTTGAAGAGGTTTTATATTCACCTTCTTCTCTAAGGATGTCCACCATACTAACGAAGCGTACGTAATTGTAGGCCGCAGTACACTCGTATATAGCCAATGTGTCATCCTTGGGCTTAAGCCCCATTTTGAGCCAATCACTCTTCTGCAGAGGGCCCATATTCTTTGAGCTCTCTCCACTTTACATTGAATGTGGTCCTTCCAGGATAGTCTCCAATCAAGTACTATTCCTAGGTATTTGACCTTTTTATCAATCTTAATTGTCTTATTCCGAAAGATGGGATAGCAATGCACCGGTATCTTCCTCTTTCTCGTAAACAAACAGATTTCAGTCTCTTCCGGGTTGACATTGAGCCCTCGCTCCTTCGCCCAGTTATATGATATATTCAAAGCCTCCATTGCTCTCATACATAAAGAATTTGGATTCGTCCCCCTGATCAGTATCGCAACATCATCTGCGTAACAGATAGGCTTGAATCCCTCGTTCGATAGAATCCTCAGTAGACTATGTATGGTAGTTACCCATATTAATGGAGATAAAATACCTCCCTGCGGGGTTCCTCGACATACTTTGTCCCTTCTTCTTACTCCATTTGCCTCACAATTTATCCATCTGTTCCTTAACATATTGCTAATCCATGCAATTAAGACATGGCTTAACCCTAAGTTTTCCAAGGAACCGATAAGACTCGAGGTCATTACGTTATTGAAAGCTCCTTCTATGTCTATGAATACGCCCATGGTATACACACCCAGGTCGAAGGATCTCTCTATATGATAAACAACCTCCTGAAGAGCAGTCTCAGTAGATCTGCCCTTGATATAGGCGTGTTGTCCAAATCTCATTGAATCGCCTGGTAATCGTCTTCTGACCATTCCATCGACGATACGCTCCATGGTTTTCAATAAGAATGATGTTAAGCTTATGGGTCTATAAGCTTTAGGATTTGCGTAATTTTCCCTCCCTGGTTTAGGTATGAAAACGACTCTCGCCTCCCTCCATTCCACAGGGGTATACGCATATTTCAGGCAAGTAGTAAAAATATTCGCCAGCCTTATGTCGATTAGGTCAATGCTTCTTTGTAGGAGAGCCGGAAAAATACCGTCCGGCCCTGGTGCCTTATATGGCAAGAAACTATTTACCGCCTCTCTTACCATCTTTGTGGTTATAATTATGTCCGTCGTGGCACTACCGTCATGGGGGTGTGGAATTTCTCCGTCATCCGCCATTTCCGTTTGGAAGTGTGCCTCTATCAGTATTCCTAGCGTCTCCTCCATCGTCTCCGACCTTTTCCCGTTCGAGTCAACGAGGGTTTCCGGTTGGGTGTGGGTTTTCGATAGGAATTTCTTAATTCTAGAAGCGTCATTCACGCTGTCCACCTGATTGCAAAAAAGCCTCCAGGATCTGCGTTTGGCGATTCTTATTGCTTTGTTGTATATTCTGAGCTTCTCACTGTAATCGTCCCAGTATACTGATTGTTTCTTTCGATAGGCTCTGTTAAATAGCCTTCGGGTTTCTTTCCTGAGATTAATCAGTTCACCTGTCATCCAGGGCTTTTCCCTTGGGGTTCGCCTTTGTCGGAGTGGACAATGCTCCTCAAAAGTTTCCCTAAAATCGGCAGTCAGTCTTCCCACCATCGAATCTATCGTGTCCAGATTTTCATCCGGTTCTGGATAATTTTCGAGTTTATGTTGAAGACTTAACCTAAAATTTGGCCAGTCCGTCCTGGCCTTATTCCTAAAAGTCACCGGTTCCAGTGGCGGATGAGTTAAGGTCATAAAAATATAGCGATGGTCCGAATAAGAGTGCATATCAGATACGTGCCAATCGCAAATTTCATCAATTAAATTTTCTGAACATATAGTCACATCAATTACCTCTTCCCTAATTCTGTTAATAAATGTAGGTTTATTACCTGAGTTAAGGGTAAATAAGTTATTAGCATTTAGGAATTCCCATAGGGCGTCTCCTCTCCTGTTACAGTTCGTGCTGCCCCAAGAGAGGTGATGCGAGTTCGCATCACAACCTATTAAAATATTCCTACCTGTTCTCCTTGCCGATGTTATCATACTTCTTAAATCCGACGTTGGTGGTAGTGTCGGAGCATCAGAAGGTTGGTACACCGATGCCAGCATTAAATTGCGTGAGCCATGTATTAAGGTAGTGGCGTCCGCTGTAGATAAATCTGGGGAAAAAAGAAAATTTAATCCCTTATGACAAAGTATACATGTTCTGGGTCGAGACCCAGTTTTAGCATAAAATAATTGGTAATCACACTCATTCAATCCAGTAACTCTGTCTTTAACAGTCCAGGGTTCCTGAATGAGAACTATGTGTACCTTACCTTTAGTTATATTTTCCATCAAAGCTTGTGTAGCCGTTCTGCTTCGATGGAGATTGATCTGCAAGAGCAGTATCATTGTTGTTCGGCTAAAAGAGATTCTTCTTGGGATTGAGTTATCTCCAACTCCTCCCTCTTCATTGGCACGGGGTGGCCTTCATCCTCTTTGGCCTCCTTTGCTTCTTCGTCAGGGTCTTTCTTCTCCGTTGGATTATGTGTCCAACCAATGGGCGTCTTACCAACTTTGAAGAAAAAAGTTGTACTCGCGAAGTACACCTTCCCTTTTTACTCCTCGAGGTAAGACATGGAGGGTTTATCCACTCCTGCAACTACCAGGGTGCCATCGTCAGTTTCCTCACGATGGAAAACCTCCCATTTGTCTACTTCCAGACCTCTATTTTGCTTGCCAATGATCCTAAGCATGGCCTTGCTATCAAGTTTGCTGCCCAAACCTTTAACGAAAAATGAAACCTTGGTTAGGGATGGGATATCGGCTTTTTTCACCATGGCAAGTTTGCCACCCTCCCATGGGGCTGGTATGCCTCCCACTAGGTCTTTCATAACATGTGCGCAGGTGTCTGATTCTAGTTGCAGAAACAGTACTTCCCTGGCGAACCTACAGCTATCTATATGGATCTGTGGAGCATTATCATCTGCTTCCAGGACATACTGCACAATCCTCTCATTTATGGCATTCTCTACTTCCTTCTGATGTGCCATTGGAATTTTGCCCGATGCGCTATTGGAGTCGATAACAGCATAGCATAGCTTCTCTGTCATCTTCCTTCTGGCCACTTTCGCATACGTGGGTTGCTCCTTAGCCGATTTTTCTTCCGGCTTTCTTTTACGTGATGGTGGGGTTTTTTTTCCGGCTGTTTCACCATCACCTATATTTTTAGCTACCGCTTTCGCCTGTTTTGAGGTTGAAGCTATTGGTTCATTACCTTCTCCTTTCAGATTGGCCGGAGGGTCTTCTTTCGGGAGTTGGGAAATGCTAACCGTTTTACTTCCTTGCTGGTAACTTGTTTTCTTTTTAGTATTGCCAACGGTGTTCTGTTCCTCCGGAGATCGAATCCTCTTACCCTTTTCTGTAGAAATGGGTGTAGATGAGTCTTTCTCTTTAGGGACATCCCGCTGACCTTTCTTATTTACTCTCTGTTTCTTTTTGGCAGTCTTCCTTTGCTGCGCTCCGGAGAGAGTTCTTATTTTGTCTGTGGTGAGTTTGGCAATGCTTGCGCTTACTTCCTCAACCATTTTATCTACCTCAGAGGTATCCTTTGTGCATAACACTGTAGTGTCAGCATCTTCTATATTTGAGTCAGAGGTGTCGGAATCCTCGCCTGTCTTGTGTGGCTGGGGATGCTTAAAGCTCACCCTTGGATCCGATCCCTCGTTCTCTATTCTTCTTGATGCTTTATCAATAACGGAAGCCAAGTTGCCCACCTCCGAAATTGTTTCCTTACAGTCATTTGATGACGATGACTCGGGGCCTGCTTGCTCACCACCATTAGCCGCCGGTACTGAGTTTATTAGGCTCTGCACCGTAACTTTTACTTCTTTAATTTTCTCGTTCATATTTGGTTTATTTTGGGAACCGCCCTATCTTATTTTTATTTGGTCCGCGAGGAGTTCTAGGAACCCCTAGGGTCAGAGGTAGTGTACGGGATCTGATCACTACATAATGCGACAAATCTCTACTCATTTAGATGGGTAGGTCTTTCCCACTCTATGAAGCGCTCAGGCCCCCCACACCACATCCACCCCCCCTATCCGCCACCTGGGGACGCGTCCGATGGGAGTAAAAATAAGCAAACGACTCCACACGGATGAATGAATTTGAATTTGGTTTACTTATGTGTTTAAAAATAAATAAGTTAAAAGAAAAATGTAAAATAAAACAATAAAAATTTGAATAATATATAAAATAAAAAAAAAAATTTTGGCTCACTCTAACCAGTATACCACGTTTGTATGTATGTGTAGATAATTGATAATTGTAGAAATTTCAGACGGAATGACAAACCTTTTTCACTGTGTGAAGAGTATAATAAGAATAAGTAAAAGAGAATGAAACTTGGGCAAGTCAGTTGCTGAGTCTGAACGTGAAAGCAATTTCAAAGAAAAATAAAAGAAAATAAAAAACTAACTTGCCTAATCAGAAAGGCGTGTAGGTATTTTATGTTCATAGTAGTGAAATAGTAAGTTTCAGAAAAATAGCAAAAAATTCCTCATACACCCCTATGTACGTTGGCACAGTTTTTTATAACTATAACTTTGAAGTTATATATTTGAATTTTATTTTACATTTTCTATACAGTCATTTCTTTTTAATAGAGCTTTATTTTTTTAAAACCCTAAGAAATAAATTTTAAGAAATGACATAAAACAAAAATAAATTTATATCATTTTTGGTTTAAGATTAACTACAAAGTCGTTGAATCAACAAAAAGTCTTAAGTGTCATTAAAAAAAATAAATATATATATGACTTACAGATCACGTTTCTATTTGACGTTATATACATACATATGCATGTACTTAAATAATATAACTGCTGTTTAAAGTTATCAAATATATTTTTTCTTTTTTTTTTTTGTCCCTCCTGAAATATTGGTTGAAAAGACACATAGTTATTTTTGTTGGGGCAACGGCAATACACGTATGTATTTGTTTATCGCATAATATATATACGAACATATATTCACGTACAAGCCTATATGGTATTACGTTTATGTATCTGTTTATAATACGCATCTTAAAGGATTTCCATTATAAAAAACGTATATATCGTCTTAAAGATAAGTTTGCCTATAATTCTAATAAAAATAAAACATTTTTATTTTTTTGCCACTTACTTTTTGTTGGTTGTTTTTATTTTGTCATCATTATTTGCAGAAGATTTTGATTTATTTGGGTTTTGTTATACTTTCTCTATTACTTCGAACTTGGTATAGACAAATAAAGCATTTTTGATGAGCTTTTTCTTCTTCCGTTTTTTTCTTGACATGTCATAAATTCAAACGACTTAAAAGTGAAACATTTCGGATCTAACATTATTTTTTTTATGCTTCTTTTAACTTTTTATGAGCTCAACATAAACGAAGAAATGTTTGCAATAATTTTAAAATATTTGCAGATTTTTTTTTTCAGCAGAGAAATGCTAATGAAATTTTTAAATTAAACTGAAAGTGGTGCAGATATAGTGGGAGTTAAGTCGATTTTCTTTGCTAATGCTCATAAATATAGTTGTGTTATAAAAAGAAACATAATTTTAACAATTTTAGCTATTTAAGTAATACAACATTTTTCTATTAAATAATAGAAATCTTAAAAAAAAACACTAGACATAAAAATTGAAATTTAAAATAATTTTTGCAAGAACAAAAAAAATTATTTTTCCTATCAAACTTAACTTAGATTTTACAAAATGACTACTAGGTATTTTTTTTATGAAGTTGATTAGACGTAATAGCTTTTTTGTGTGGCTGGTACGGATTTATTTTATGTTTTGGCACGTTTTTATTCGTATATGTTCGTTTTTATCTTTGTTTTCGCCAGTGTCAGAATGCTGTGGGATCGAATAAAAATAACTTTAATAAAGAGAGAAATTATCAAGAGATAGTTGTTATAAATTATTCATTCCTGAAGGGCATAATTTTTTTTTGAGATGATACAAAGAAATCACAATCAGTTGATTGGTGTACAAATCCTCTGTTTTTGTAGAAAAAAATTGTTTCGAAAAAGGATCGGCCTTCAATTTAGTTTATCCGTCAATTTGTATTATTATCGTTCAATGCGTTCAATCGAAAATATTACTGCAGTGGCTGAGAATGTGTAAGAACATCTATCAGCCTCAAGTAGTCATCGTTTTCAGTTACTGAGCATTTCTCGAACTTCTTTAAGAATAATTTTGCATGTTGACCTCAAATGACCTCCAACAACTGAAGCCGCATGATAATCCGTTGCGTTTTTGCTTCCTATAATAGGCTGAAGTTTGTTCAACATGAGAAAAAGAATTTTGCCGAAATCTCGTATTATAGTTTGACGCATATGAAGAAAGAACACAGAAATAATGCAGAGATAATTGAAGTGTTAAAACATGAAATCGAAGAAGATGGTTGAGCCCAAACAGTCGAAAATGTACTAGGTTCATTGGATAGGTTACTGCCGGGCCAGTCATAATAATCATAAACGATATTGTGTTCTTTTCTTTAATGGTATACCTCAACCTTTCCAATAAAGCAAGATATTTTCAAACATAATCAGTACTATTTTATAGAAGATTGAAATTAAAAATTTCAAATTACCCACTCTGTTCATAAATTTAAATTTTTTTAAAGTTTAATTTTTTATTATTATGCTTTTAAAAAAATTATTTTAAATCATTTTTACTCTGGCTTAAGTTTATTTTTCTATTATTAAACATCCTAGAAAACACTTACTAAATGAAACTAAATTGTTATTATTTATGAATATTGAAAAACTATTCTGATATAAGCCAAGTAAAATTCATATTCGAAACAAGCTACGATCTTATTATCACATTGCACGGCGTTTACGACATTCAGGAATTTATTGTTTGATTTCTATTACCTTAATAGATTTATGAATGAAAAATAAAACTATTTACAACTTTGTTTCATCTGCCAAAAAGTAGTTTTGCAATTTTGTCACTGGAATCGAGATTTTTATTATTACAAACGTATAGATTTTTTTTTCTAAAACCTACCTTGACTCATTGAATTTCTCAGAAACTGACATCCTTAAGTGGATTGATTTGACTAATGTGATCGGGTAGTTGGCAAAAATACCATAGAAATAGAAACAAGTAAGAGCACTATATTCGGCTGTGCCGAATCTTTTATACCCACCACCAATTTTGTGGCACAATATTTATTATTTTATTCGCTATAGAATAATCTCTTTATAATAAAATATGTATCACTTTCTTTGTAGAGGGTGGTTAAATTTGAAGGGCCCATGTTTAAGGTGAACCACATCTAAACTTCAACTTTTTTCTTGTATTTCATTTGACATTTCTCAATCTCAGACTAACTCAATTTGAACCGTGGAAAGATACGCAATCGAGCAACGCTTTTAAATATTAAAGATTTTTATAAAAATGGGCGTTCAAATCAAAATGCATTTTGTGCACTTCGTGATTCTTTTGGTCAACATAATCGTTCGAATTCGTCCACAATCGTGAGAATTGTAAAAAATATTTAAATGTCTGCAAAGCAGGTCTGTATGAAAATGTGAAAACATCTGTGAATGCCATCTTAGTTCGTTGAATGGGAAACATTGCTGTTTTTCACGATAACGTGGCAAAAGAGCAAGCAACCTCGACTCATCATCGTGCCCACCAATCGAGCATCAACAGTGTCATTGAAAATTTGGACTATCGGATCGTGGTGTGCCGCCTAGGTTGGGGGGCCATTTGGCCGATATTTTGTTCCATACATAATTGAAGCATACAAATATTATCATTATAAAAATAAATGATAATAATTTCATAATAATTTTATTCGAAATCAGCATAGTCCCTTAAAATAAAACCACCCATTATAACTTCGGTATGCTAGTAAAATGTTTTCGTAAATTTAGTCTTTTAATGAAAGTGGCCGTTAAAATACGCGTGTCAATAAAGTTTCTGCTAATAAACATAACTTAGATATTTCAATATAGTCCTTTAGTATTCCAAAATCTTTATTCATAGAGAATTTACATGAATTTAAGAGGAGAAAGTGAATTTAAGGTTAAATTTTAAGGACCACAGAGTGATTTAAAATATACATTCTCTGCATTTTTCTAAAACGGGAAATTTAATAGTAAGATTTTGATTTTTTAACTTCTATAACATTTTGCTTTTAAAAGATTTTCAAACGAAATAAATTTTGTATAATTTAAAAATTTGTTAGCCATTAGTACATGAAAATAAATTGTTTATAATGTTGAGATAATTTTTTTTTACTTAGGTCAAAATTTTCCTAAATTCCCATTTTTAATAGAGCATAACTTAAGGAGAACATAAGCATAGTTGTTAGCATGCCATCTAGTAGTCATCTATCTTATCATCTTTATCTTATATTTAGCTACAGTACAATAAATGGTTCAGTGTAAGATGAATAAATGCTAATATGTATGACTAATATATTTTTATAAAAATGTAAGGAAAAAAGTGTGCGTGGCACATCTATTTTCCGTTATAACGAAGACTGACCAAAAAGCCTTGTTTGCAAAAATTTAGAATCGTACATATAGTTTTGTCAGTTTTATTACGTTTTAAATATACACTGTATACGAAATATACACTGTGCGGTATAAATTTTCGTACCTTTTTATCCATAACTCTTTTCCTAATTCATAGATTTAAGCGATTTTCAGGGAAAAATATTCTTTTGACTCGATAAATATATATTCGAAGTTTTATGACTACGTTTATGCGGCTGGAAAAGTGAAAGTGGGCGTTATAGTAGGCGTGTCAAAGTTGTTTTTGCTAATGAGTACAACTTAGGTGTTTCAATATAGTCCTTAATTATTCCAAAATCTTTATTAATAGAGAAATTATATGAATTTTAGGTAAAACGTTATATGGGAGGTGGGCGTAAAAGTGGGCGTGGCACCTTAATTTTTCGGCATAGTAATGAAATTGCCTAGGGGGATAGACGTTGCAAAATTTATCATCATACCTCTAATTTTAGCGGTTTTATGAGCTTTTAAATTTCATTAACGGTATATAACGTGAAAAGTGGGCGTTATAGTAGGCGTGTCAAAGTAATTTTTGCGAATGAGTACAACTGAGGTGTTTCAAGATAGGCCTTTATTATTCCAAAATCTTTATTAATAGAGAAATGATATGAATTTTAGTTAAAACGTTATATGGGAGGTGGGCGTAAAAGTGGGCGTGGCACATTGATTTGCCGTTACAAGAAAGCGTGTCACCAAAAAGCAAAGTGTGCAAAATTTCAGAGTCGTACATCCAATTTTGTTGCTTTTATGACGTTTTTGTTTTTAAATATACCGAAAAATACACTGTGCAGTATAAATTTTCGTACATTTTGATCGATAACTCCTCTCGTAATGCATAGATTTAGACATTTTTCGGGGAAAAATATTGCCCTTACCCAGGAAATATATATTCGAAGTTTCATGAGTCTACGTTAAGGGGTTTAGACACAATTCCATTTTATTCGATGTTCGAAGGACACGTTTTTTTCGACCTACTCTTGCTTTTCGAGCTATAACTCTCTTCCTAATATTCCGATTTAGCCCATTTTCAATACCAAAGAAACCTTGTCTATAAGAAAGATTCTGGCAAAATTTGAGCCCCCTAGCTTTTTCGGTGCGACCTCTATCGTGCTTTCAACAGACGGACAGACGGACGGACATAGCTAGATCGTCATCAAATCAAACCCTGATTCAGAATATATATACTTTATGGGGTCTAAAATGGATATTTCGATGTGTTACAAACGGAATGACAAAATGAATATACCCCCACCATTTTTTTGGTGGCGGGTATAAAAATTATAAACCATACTAATTTACATAAAAAGCCTAAACAACAACTTTGTTAAGTCTTGTTAAGATCTGACAACGAATTCGTGGGTCAGACAGTACTGCGCTAAATCTAATATGAGTTTACCGATACCCAGTACTCAGAATAAAATCGAAGCTGGTCTCTTGGATAATATGGAATTCATTTTGCAATATTAATGCTTACAGTTTAATTTCAAAATATTTTTATCCAGAATAAATTATTTATAATATTTTCATAGATAAGATTATTTATATAGATTATTTTCTTATTGGCTAGTACTATTTATGAGAAAACACAATGAAATAAAAATATCTGTAAATTTAGTATAATAAATCAGTTGTATGTGCTATCTACAAAAACAACATTTTAAGCATGTCAAAGGTACAATCATATAGATATCTTAATCTTTCTTTAAAACTTAGTTTTACGAATGTCAAAAAAACATATGGTTAACTAACATGTGTCAGATTGTCATTGTCATTGAGAAATAATAACTTACAAATACTTTCACAGTTTAGAAATTATTTTTTACCCAGTGACGTACTGTAAAGATTACTGCAAATTGTTTTCGCATCCATTAAATTTCAAAATGCTTTGAAGACGTAATAGGGGGAGTACATACGAAAGTGATTTTGCAATTATACATTTTTTGATACATTTTACATATTACGATTAATTTTCTTCTATTTAAAAATTTCATATAAATATGTTTTAAGGTCTTCAATAATAAGTCTGTTCACTTACTTTTCCAGTATATTCCAGTATCTTGGTAAATACAGAGTAATATAAAAAAAAATTTCTCACAAAAAACATCCGAATCAAAAATACGTGAACGGAAAATTTGTAAAAAAAAACTATAAGTTAATCTGATTCAAACACGTTGCGTTGTTATATATGTATGCTTTTGTTTAATTAATGTAGTTTTTTTTGGTACTCAATACTATACATTTTTATAATATGAAAATTTTTATAAAATAATTATAATAAGTGTATAATTTTTTCGTTTGGTTAAACTTATTTTTATTTCTTTTAATTTAAATTTGTCTATGTAAATAAAATAAAACACATAAGCGTTTAGTTTTAAATATTAAATACCCTAAAAGATTTATAGTACTGAGTACCCAAGCGCTCATCTTTTGTACAACTTGAAACAAAATATAAATGAATAAAAAATCAAAGAAAATCAGCTTTTTATACCCGCCACCAAAAAAATGGTGGGGGTATATTCATTTTGTCATTCCGTTTGTAACACATCGAAATATCCATTTTAGACCCCATAAAGTATATATATTCTGAATCGGGGTTTGATTTGATGACGATCTAGCTATGTCCGTCCGTCTGTCCGTCTGTTGAAAGCACGATAGAGGTCGCACCGAAAAAGCTAGAGGGCTCAAATTTTGCCAGAATCTTTCTTATAGACAAGGTTTGTTTGGTATTGAAAATGGGCTAAATCAGAATATTAGGAAGAGAGTTATAGCTCGAAAAGCAAGAGTAGGTCGAAAAAACCGTGTCCTTCTAACATCGAATAAAATGGAATTGTGTCCAAACGGATAAACGTAGAGTCATGAAACTTCGGATATATATTTCTCGAGTCAAAAGAATATTTCTCCCCAAAAATTGCTTAAATCTATGCATTAGAAAAGGAGTTATAGGTCAAAATGTACGAAAATTTATACCGCTCAGTGTATATTTGAAATTTAAAACGTAATAAAACTGACAAAACTATATGTACGGTACATGGATTTTTGGTCAAAGTCTTCGTTATAACGGAAAATAAATGTGCCACGCCCACTTTTTTTTTTAATTTTTATAAAAATATTTAAGTCATATTCATTAGCATTTATTCATTGCAGATGGCAACATCTGTTGAAGGTGCCACTACATTTTGCAAACACTGAGGATGATGTCTTTGCTAAACATCACGTAGAACACTAGATGACTCTAGTAACATTTTTTTGCACAAACTACAAAGGAATTTTATAGGGGTTTGTGAAAACGAAAATGACCGAAGTTTGTTGACAAAAATTAACTAGAGTAATGATTTGTGCCCAACTTTACATATAGTTGTACACACAGTCTTATGAGGTTTAAGATTTAAAAATATTTTAAAAAAATGTGCATCAGTAGATTTAAAATAAGTATTTGAATATTTAAAATACATATTTTAACTAAATTTTTTTTTATCTATCTATTCTTTTGTAAAGGGTGGTTAAATTTTAAGGGCCACAGGGTGATTCAAAATGGACATGCTCAGCATTTTGCTAAAACGGGAAACTTATTAGTAAGATTTTGATTTTTAAAGTTCTATAACATTTTACTTTTAAAAGAATTTCAAACGAAATAAGTTTTGTATAATTTTAAAAATTGTTAGCCATTAGTACATGAAAATAAATTGTTTATAATGTTTAGAGATAATTTTTTTTTTATCTTTAGGTCTAAATTTTCCTATATTCCTTTATTTAATACACCATAACTTCTAGAAAACATAAGATAACAAAAAGAAATTAGCACCATTTAGTAGATAAAACTCTCCTCTATACCCCTATACCCCACTGTATACCCGGGACGATCCGACCGTGATCACCAGACCAATTTTTGTGACACAAGGTCAAATATTTTTTGCAAAATTTTAGTAAAAGAGCTAAACAAATTTTTTTGTAAAGTGTTTTTTTTAAGTATTTTAGTTTTTATACCCGCAACCAAAAAAATGGTATGTATATTCTTAATCGGGGTTTTATTTGACGACGATCTAGCTATGTCCGTCCGTATGTCCCTCTGTTAAAAGCACGATAGAGGTCCCATCGAAAAAGCTAGTGGGCTCAAATTCTGCCAGAATATGTCTTATACACAAGGTTTGGCTAAATCGGAGTATAAGGAAGAAAGAAAAATTGCCTAAATGCATGCATTAGGAAGGGAGTTAGAGATCAAAATGTACGAAAATTTATACCGCACAGTATTTTTCAGTATGTTCAAAATTTTAAACCTAATAAGAGTGGCAAAATTAGATCTTCGATTCTGAAATTTTGCAGGAATTGCTTTTTGGTCAAAAGCTTTCTTCTGACGGAAAATAAATGTGACACGCCAACCTCCCATACAACGTTTGCTCTCAAATTCTTATAATTTCTCTATAAATCGAATAATAAAGGACTTTATTGAAATTTATAAGTTGTATTTATTAGCATAAATAACTTCGACACACCTACTATAACGCCCACTTTTCACATTATCTACTGTTAATGAAATTTAAATTTATAAAACCGACAAAATTAGAGGTATGATGATAAAATTTGCTACGGAAATCCTTCTAGTCAATGTTATTGTTATGCCAGAAAATTTAGGTGACACGCCCACTCTTACGCCCACATCCTATATAATGCCTTATCTCAAATTCATATAATTTCTCAATGAATAAATATTTTGGAAGAATTACGGACTATATTGAAATATCTAAGTTGTATTTGTTAGCAGAAATTTTATAAACACGCTTACTTTAACGCCAATTTTCACTGAAACACTTAATTTACGAAAACATTTTACCAGCATATCGAAGTTATAAAAGGTGGGTTAATTTTAAGGGCCGATGTTGATTTTGAATAAAACACAAATTATTTAGGAAATTATTATCATTTCTTTTTTAATGATAATGTTTGTATGGTTCAATTATGTGTGGAACAAAATATCGGCCAAATGGCCCCCGCGACCTCAACGGCACACCTCGATCCGATAGTCCAAATTTTCAATAACATTGCTGATGCTCAATTGTTTGGCACGATGATGAGTCGAAGTTGACTGTTTTTTTGCCACACTATCGTGAAAAACAGGAATGCTTCTCATTTAACGAATTAAGAAGGCATTCATAGATGCTCTAACATTTTATACAGACCTGGAGCCGAATTACGGCCATCGATATCGATCGAAATTTTACTCGAACGATCGAGTACGCTGTGCTTTAGGTATAGAGATTCTAATAAGAGTTTTCAAATTTCGATCACGTTCGAGTGCCGTAATTCGGCCTCTGTTTTAAATTTAAAATTTAACCACCCTCTACAAAGAAAGTGATGTATATTTTATTATAAAGAGATTATTCCAAGCGATTAACAAAATAATAATTATTGTGCTTTAAATGTACACAAAATTGGTGGTGGGTATAAAAGATTCGGCACAGCCGAATATAGTGCTCTTACTTGTTTATTTTTAAAAATACTTATATTAAAGATCTAGTAAATTTAATAATATTTGTTTAAGATTTTATTTGTTACAGTTTTTTTATTCTTTTCTATTTTTTTTAATATCTTTAATTTAATATTAAAGACGATTTAAAATAATATTTGAAATTTTCTACGTTAATTAATTTGTTTACATTTGAATTCATATATTTTTTACAGTAAACTTTACAAGTTAAAAAAAATCCAGTTTAAACTTTTAAATACTCAGTAAAATGACTGTCACATTACTCTCTTAATTTGCGTGCTTATTTATTGAAATTTGTGTAAACGAACGCAAAGCACTTGTGCAAGATAGCCACAATTCGCGAGTAAACGAATAAACCTAATATTAAACAAGTTATAAATTTTTACATTTGTTGGAATAACAAGAAAAACTAAAATTATTAATAAATAATTGTCCAAGTTTTATGCCATTTAAAATTTTTAAAAAAATCAATAGTAGTTTTATTAAGATTGAGAGAAATTAATATAAAAATAATTTTCTTTTACTCTAATATTTTTCTACCGCTTTAAATGGCTTCTTCAGGGAAAGTCTAAACAATTAAAAATAATTTACAATATAAAAATTTTTATAAACAAAATAAAAATTATGTAAAATCATTATTAACTCAAAATCGTAAAATATGAAGATGAAAACCATAGAATTGTTCTTATATTTTATACTTTCCATGAACATTGATATTAATAAAAAAATTGGTGATATTTATTTCACATTTAATTCTTAAAAAAATTATGATAATATAACATTGTTGCACACCATTATTTTCTTGGAAAATTGTTTAAAAATGTTCATTTTGAATAGTGTTTTTATTAATTTTGTATATCTATAAAACTTTTCATTACCTTTATTTTTAAATAAATTTTTTATTAAAAAATCAATAAGTAACAAATCTTATTTTAAATTTCTTTTTCTCGAAAATATTTCATGACTTTTAAATATAACGCATCTTTTTATAAAAAATAAATAAATGGAAAAAAATTTCTATCATTAGAAAGTCGTGGTACATTTCTATTTTAGAAGCTGTCGAAACATATTTGACATTTTGTTTCTGTTTTAACAAAATACGTGCCATTAAAATAAAACACGCTACTAAAATGTAAATGACAAATCAGAAGCCACTTCAATATGCTCGCTTAGTTAACGCATATTTTTATATGAATAAATTGATGAAATATATCTTGTCATCTTTTTCATTTTCATATTCAAATGTGTACTCCATCTGTTTTAAAAAATAAGCAATGTTTTTGCTGCCTCATTATCTTAAAGATGTCTTTAATATAATAAAAAAAAAAAATAATAATAGAGACAATACAATAGCAAATAAAGAAGGATAAAAATGGAAATATGAAAACTAGTTTGACACAGCTGACGAATAAGAAAATAATAGAAATAAACAGAAGAAAAGTAGAGATATATATGTAAATGGTAATTGCGTTGTAAATGTTTTTGTTAAATAATGCTATTACATAAATATTAGTTGAGAGAGAGCCAGTAAATTTTGTTGTGCCTTACAAGAAATTATATCTATTACAGTTTTTTAAATACAAGGTGGGCCAAAGGTCTCTAAGGTATGGCCAACTCTTGAATTTTAACTGAAAAATTTTTCCATAGCCGATTATCTGTGGGTTTGTATTTTGAACCAATTGCAACTTTTTATGGGAATAACAGTAAATTTTGTTTCAAAATATGTCGAAGTGACAAACGAGCCCATCCTATTTGAGCAGAACACCTTCTGGTAGATGTTTGTTGTGTTTTATTAACACTTTGCTCTTTACGAATTAAAATTGGGCTACTGGTTTGAGACAAGTCTCATATGGTGCCATGTTGGAGGTGACGTTTAACTAAGCAACGGATAATTATTTAAGGGGGCGAAATTGTGACGTTAAAATGTCAACGATATGGCCTTTGCATTAAAATATTTGATAGCTGATTTAAATAGATAATATAATTCTATTATTCTGGTTATTTGTTTAGTTGTGAATATGTCCGTTATTTATTCTCCAGGTGCTATTTCTATAATTAAATTAAATAATAAAACAAATAATATTAAATAAAGTAATAAATATAAATAAGAAAAAAAATTTATAAAATTTTTAAATCCTATGATGAATTTTAATACAATAAATGGTTTTAATTTACTGAATGGTTTTTATTAGTTTTTTTAATAAATTACTAATTTTTTTTTAAATTACGTATAGTAGAGAAAATCAAAAAATTTTTTAGTTTGAGACTTTTTATTTTGTCGCACGATTATTCTGTGCTACACTCTTTCACAATACTCAAGAAATTTTTACATCAAATTAAAAGGATTTAGTTATGATATTTTGCTTAATATACAAAAGTATTATTTGCACACATTACACAGATCTCTTGTATTTCGTAATTAATATAAAAAATTCTTACGAAATTTAATGACTCTCGAGTTGAAATGATAAATAGTAAACGCTTTGTCTATTATGTTGCCACGACATAATAATATTCGAAAAACATATATGCTGGCTTTTCTTAACATATTTTAAATAACATATATCCAAGGCACTGTTTACCGTTCAATCAATAAAGCTTTTCAAGTTTTTCAAATAAAAACATACAATAAGACATGAATGACGTAGTTTTGTTATAATTTCATAGTTTAGTGAAACAGATCGACAAAAACAAACGCGTTAAGCTTTGTGTTTTTCTTTTAATTTCTAATTTAACTTTCTCTTGTTTTTTTTACGCAACAACAATAATAAGCAGGCTACACTTAACCAGGAACCCGTTACTGAGCAGATTATCATGTTTGCTTTCTTGCATTAAAATCAAACTCTATGTAATAATAAAATTTATAATTTTTATTTTTGAATTTAAATATTTCTTTTACATGAAGTTTGACACTGATAAGAGACAGCGACTTCGGTCGAATTCGCTGATTCGTATGCCTTGTAAATGTTATGCACGCAAACTTATATAGTATTGTTTCCAAGTAGTATTTTTTTCCAAAAAAAACATTATAAAGCTAAAAGTCCATACCATGCTAAAAGTCCAAACGCTTCATTTGTTAATGAAAAATTTTGTTAAATAATTTAATTTATTTTAATTTCCATATAATTTCTCTATGAATAAAGATTATGGAAGAATAAAGGACTATATTGAAATATATAAGTTCTATTTTTAGCAGAAACTTTATTGACACGCCTACTTTAACGCCCACTTTAATTGAAAGTCTAAATTTACGAAAACATTTTACTAGCATATCGAAGTTGTACAAAGAAAGTGATACATATTTTAGTATAAAGAGATTATTCTATAACGATTACTGTTAAAAACAAAATAATAAATTCTGAGCTATAAAAGTACAGTGGTGGCCACGAATTTAAGACACGACATGTAACGAGCTTAGTTATGATAATTTTTCAACCCTGCAATATCAAATTAGATAAAGTTAATTTTTTAATGTACCCTATAGTATTAAGAAAAATTACCGTAATTTAGTTTTGTTAGTTTTTACATTTTGTTGCTATTTTTATTACATTACTGTAAAAACGTGTTTTTGAAGCTGGGCGAGAATTTAAAACATATTAAAAATATTTGGTTATTAGGTGTTTTTTTGGTGTTGTTTGAAGTTAATGGGTAAGTAATGAATGCTTTATTCCATTTTATGTTTGGATACATCAAAATATTTAGTGAGAAATGGCCACAGGTACTTAGAGTTCGGATGCCGAGCGAAAACTGATCCTACAATTGAAAACTAATGGAAAAACAGTAATGGACATTTCCAAGCTTATTAAATGTTCCAGATCCAAGATTTACAACGCACTGGAATACATCAAGCAACATGGTACCACCAAAAATGTAAAACAGCACCCTAGAGCCCGAAAAACTACACCCAGGGAGGATAGCTTCATTTATAAAGCAGTCAAGTAAAATTAAAAATGAGATTTCATCTGATTTTGGTATTAATATATCGTCCAGGACAATAAGAAGACGTTTGAATAAGAAAAACTTACGTGGGTGTATTGCACAACGTAAACCACTTGTGTAAAAAAAAAATATTAAATCCAGACTAACTTTTTCAAGAGAACATCTCAATAAACCGATAACATTTTGGAGAAATATACTTTGGGGCGACGAGTTGAAGTTTTGCTGCTTCGGTTCTGATGGAAAACAGTACGTATGGCGCCCTCTAAGCCTGGAGCATCACCCAAATTACACCCTTAAAACGGTTAAGCACGGTGGTGGCAATGTCATGGTGACAAGCATTATGATACCATTCGCTGAAGACAAAATGCCTCTAATATGGAAATTTATGCATGATAATGACCATAAGCTCACTTCACGCCTAGTAAAAAGTTGCTTAGAACAAAACAATATTACAGTTCTGAAGTGGCCAGCTCAATCCCCGGATCTCAATCCAATTGAAAACTTGTGGAAAAGCCAAAGGAAAGCCAAAAAATTTGAGCAATTTATGGGAAGAAATCCAAAAAGCTTGGTAGCAATTACAAACGAACGTTGTATGGCCTTAGTTGAAAGTTTACCCAGGAGGTACGCTGCTGTGATCCAAAATATAGGATTTCCTACCAAATACTAATTTGGTTCTATAAAACTGAGCTTTACTTTAGTGAATTAACTTCTATTTTGCTTATGTCCTAAATTCATGACCAGGCTAAAATTTTTATTAATCTGTATAATATGTAAATAAAAATTTCTAACAAAATATAGGTAGAAAACTATTGTTAATTTTTTTTCATAACAATACTAGGATCTTTGAAAAATAACATGGATCTTAAATTTTTTCGATAAGATGTAAAAATTATCAAAAATATATAAGTGAAATTTCGTGTCTTAAATTCGTGGCCACCACTGTACATCAAATTGGTGGTGGGAATAAAAGATTCAACACAGCCGAATATAGTGCTCTTACTTTATTAAAGTGGATTAGTTTAATAAGAATTTTTATTCACACGAACAATGACTTTCTCTGATTCATGTTGCTTAAGGTTTTGTTATTCCAAAGAATGTTAAATTATATAGATGTTTCTCTGAGCACATTAAAAGGTAAATGACAGTGTTCAATGAATCAAAATAAAGCAAATGAAGCATATTATTCTTCTGAGATTATACAATACACTAATTATGTAATATAAATATTCAACTGGCCCAGAGAGGGAGGACCAAGGACGATTAATAGATGTACTATGAGGAATAGATCTCTTCACCTACACAATAGTTTTTCATTGTTGCTTTTGTTTTCAATTTAATGCAGAAATATACTTCTTATACAACACAATAATTTTGATTTTGTTTTAAGTTTTGAAATTTTTTTTAAAAAAGTTTAAGAATTCTAATGTTATTTCTATCAGACAAACTTTTCTCTACATTATAAGAATTAAAAAGTAGTTTTCTTTTCATACAGCTTTTCTAAACTTCTAATAATTGAATGACAATGTTAAAATTTTGTCATCACTTAAACAATGTTTTTGTAAATCTATTTAGTAAGTCAACTAAAATACCATAAAGATTTTAAAACCAACTTTTTTTCTATTTCCGGTTGTATGATTACATACAAAAATATCTTTTGATTTATCATTGGTAAATTGTCTTAGGCACTCAATTTCCAATGTATTGTATTTTCTGTTTTTAGCATTATTACAAAAAAAAAAAACTCTTCCTAACCTCTTTAGAAAACATCTTTTTTAGTTTCCTGGTAATTCATCAATTTTTAATGGATTTTTATTTAATGAAAGAAGCATTGAAACAAAAATTTTGCAAACATTCATTCTCGCTTATATATTCTGCCATGTAGAAAATTTTCAAACTAATATCAATGTATGGTTTTTGTGTATATTCCTTTTCTGAAAACAATTTTCTAGTGTTTTTAAAGATGACCCTTCTTGAAATTGTATACGAAAATATTTGGTAATAATAAAGGAAAACTCAAGTGCCATAAAAAACCCAAGGTCAGTAAAAACTTTCATGTGTGGCCATTTGGTTTATAGATTTGTGAGACAGTGCTAAACTATCTTTCGCTTTGTTGCAAACCTAGAGAGTTTTCAAAGGGCAAGAAATTAAAATTAAAATAAAAAAAAAAAATACTTTTAGGACTCATGAAATTGGCTGTCCTTGAAAATAACTTTATGCCATCAATACTTGTCAATAATGTCGGACATATGGAGGACGGCGCAGTTTATTGAATATAGTTTTTTTCTTATATCAAATTTTCGTATAATTCTTGGACATTTCTTCTAATAATATTGTTTTTTTAAGTTGTCTAAAGTTTACTTTACAAAATTTTTTAGAAAATAATTGTAAAGCCGATGCACCGAATGTACTTTAGTTCTACTGGCAAAACATGCTTTAAGAAACCTTAAGCCATATACCACTTTGAATGATCTTAAATGCTAATTAGCCATTTTGACCATTAAACATGGTATTTAAAGTATGGTTTAGCTCTGTTGGCAAAACATGTTTGCAGTGAATATTCCAATTGACTGGGATCCAAAACAATTACCAATGATGTCTATATACCGCTCATATACCGTGGAAGATTATCTTCATACATTCTTAATTATTAGAGCAGTAATTATTAGTGATTACATTGCACAGGGTGTACGTAAGGTCACCGAAGGGTATACAAATATTATAAATTTATCGTTTTTACATTATTTTATTATTTTTTTGTAGATTATAAAGTACACAAAATTGAATTTTTGGTTAAATTTAAATGACCAAAGTTTCTAGCTTTTAAATCGTGGGCATGGTGTAAAGCACTTTTCATAAAATCTTTTAATATTTGTGATTATAACGCTAGAATTTTCAAACAAAGTTCTCCCATGAGTTAAAAGATTGTCTCAGGCTTATTAACTCACTCCAGAAAATACCTTTCTCAGGCTTATTAGCTCACTCCAGTAAATACCTTTAAAGGAAAAAGTCGGGTGCTGACAAATATGGTGAACGCTCTAAGCAATTAATTTCCAAACTATTCGTTTTGTATTTCGGGTAGAGTTGGCAGTCGCTCTATCCTGCTAAAAACCTCATTCAAAAAATGGACGTAAGAAACGTGCTATTATAAACTAATACTGCTCTCCATTAACGACTACAGCATATTCATATTAATTGGCTTGGATGTACAACATTTGGATTTTAAGAGCACCAAAACCTACAGTTTTGCTTAATAACAAAGCTATTCAAAATATTAAAATTTGTTTCATCACTTATTATCAAATCAATACTAATTATAAAGAGAAAATGTGTATTTGTATGTTGTTAAATATTTTTGAAAATTCTAATCTCCGAACGGAAATTACTAGACATGTTTGCATTTATTATACTTACTCATATGTAATAAAAAGTAAATGAAGAAATTATTAATTGTTTAATTTTATTAATTTAACAAAACAATCGCTTATTTTTAACCCAATCACCTCTATTGTTGATTATAATGCGAGTACAGATGTGGTGAGTGAGTGTTGATGCGGTTATAAACACTTCTTAGTATTAAGGTATGTTTGCATTTGGCAAATATTTGAAAGAAAATATTAAAACAGAATTGAATTCTATTATGGAATTATTTAAACATACAAAAACAAAGACAACAGACATTTTGTTTCTGTACAAGGCACCAAACTGTCATCCAATATTTATATTTTTCTTTAAAGTATTTCAGGGATGGTAATTTAAAGTTTTTTTACAGTATCGCAATTTTTTACTAATGTGATAAAAAGTGGTAAAAATTTATTTTTTAAACGAAAATATTTAAAAATTTTTATTTTTAAGCAAGATTCTAATTTCTACGTTACTTTAAAATATAAAATTTTTATACCCGCCACCAAAAAAATGGTGGGGGTATATTCATTTTGTCATTCCGTTTGTAACACATCGAAATATCCATTTTAGACCCCATAAAGTATATATATTCTGAATCGGGGTTTGATTTGATGACGATCTAGCTATGTCCGTACGTCTGTCCGTCTGTCTGTCTGTTGAAAGCACGATTGAGGTCGCACCAAAAAAGCTATAGGGCTCAAATTTTGCCAGAATCTTTCCTATAGACAAGGTTTGTTTGGTATTAAAAATGGGCTAAATCGGAATATTAGGAAGAGAGTTGTAACTCGTAAAGCAAGAATAGGTCGAAAAAACCGTGTCCTGCTAACATCGAATAAAATGGAATTGTGTCCAAACGGATAAAAGTAGAATCATGAAACTTCAAATATATATTTCTCGAGTCAAGAGAATATTTCTCCCCAAAAATTGCGTAAATCTATGCATTAAAAAAGGAGTTATAGATCAAAATGTACGAAAATTTATACCGCACAGTGTGTATTTGAAATTTAAAACGTAATAAAACTGACAAAACTATATGTACGATTCTGAAATTTTGCAAACATGGCTTTTTAGTCAAAGTCTTCGTTATAACGGAAGATAAATGTGTCACGCCCACTTTTTTCTTAAAATTTTTATAAAAATATATTAGTCATATTCATTAGCAATTATTCATTGCAGATGGCAACATCTGTTGAAGGCGCCACTACATTTTGCAAACACTGAGGACGATGTCTTTGCTAAATATCACGTAGAACACTAGATGGGTCTAGTAATATTTTTGATAACATCCTAAAAATGTGCATCAGTAGATTTAAAATATGTATTTGAATATTTAAAATACATTTTTTAACTAAATTATATTTTTATCTATCTATTCTTTTGTTAAGGGTGGTTAAATTTTAAGGGCGATTTTGGTGATTTTGAATAAAACACAAATTATTTAGGAAATTATTATCATATCTTTTTATAATGATAATATTTGTACGGTTTAATTATGTATGAAATAAAATATCGGCAAAATGGCCGCCGCACAGTGGACCATTCTACGAGAAGCCGGCCAAAACTCATTTTTTCATTCGAATGTAGACACTAGTGTACCTCGTGAGCCAAAAAATTGAAACTTTATTTCACATACATAAATTACCGAGAACAGGATGATTCACAATATACATTTTAAGTATTTTGCTAAAACGGGAAATTTATTAGTAAGATAAGATTTTGATTTTTAAACTTCTAGTTTTGTATAATTTTAAAATTTGTTAACCATTAGTACATGAAAATAAATTGTTTATAATGTTTAGAAATAATTTTTTTTTTTATTTTTAGGTTCAAATTTTCCTAAATTCCCATTTTTGATACACCATAACTTCTAGAGAACATAAGATAACAAAAAGAAATTAGCACCATTTAGTAGATAAAACTCTCCTCTATACCCCTATACCCCATTGTATACCCGGAACGATCCGATAGTGATCACCAGACCAATTTTTGTGACGCAAGGTCAAATATTTTGTGAAAAATTTTAGTAAAAGAGCTAAACAAATTTTTTTGAAAAGTGTTTTTTTTAAGTATTTTAGTTTTTATACCCGCAACCAAAAAAATGGTATGTATATATTCTTAATCGGGGTTTTATTTGATGACGATCTAGCTATGTCCGTCCGTCTGTCCGTCTGTTAAAAGCACTATAGAGACCCCATCGAAAAAGCAAGTGGTCTCAAATTTTGCCAGAATATGTCTTATACACAAGGTTTGTTTGGAATAAAAAATTGGCTAAATCGGAATATAAGAAAGAAAGTTATAGCTCGTAATGCAAGATTAGGTCGAAAGAACCGTGTCCTTCCAACATCGAATAAAATGGAGTTGTGTCCACCAGCATCAACGTAGAAACATGAAGCTACAGATATAAACTACCTGAGCAAAAACAATATTTTTACCCAAAAAATTGTTTAAATGCATGCATTAAGAAGGGAGTTTGAGATCAAAATGTATGAAAATTTATACCGCGCAGTGTATTTTTCAGTATGTTCAAAATTTTAAACCTAATAAGAGTGACAAAATTTGATCTACGATTCTGAAATTTTGCAGGAATTGCTTTTTGGTCAAAGGCTTTGTTCTGACGGAAAATAAATGTTACACGCCCACTTTTACGCCCACCTCCCATACAACGTTTTCTCTCAAATTCTTATAATTTATCTATAAATCGAGATTTGGAATAATAAAGGACTATATTGAAATATCTAAGTTGTATTTATTAGCATAAATAACTTCGACACACCTACTATAACGCCCACTTCTCACATTATCTACTGTTAATGAAATTTAAATTTATAAAACCGACAAAATTAGAGGTATGATGATAAAATTTGCTATGGAAATCCTTCTAGTCAATTAATTGCTATGCCAGAAAACTTAGGTGACACGCCCACTCTTACGCCCACATCCTATATAATGCTTTATCTTGAATTCAGATAATTTCTCAATGAATAAAGATTTTGCAATAATAAAGGACTATATTGAAATATCTAAGTTATATTTATTAGCAGAAATTTTACTGACACGCTTACTTTAACGCCCACTTTCACTGAAACACTAAATTTACGAAATCATTTTAGCAGCATATCGAAGTTATAAAGGGTGGTGAAATTTTAAGGGCCGATGTTGATTTTGAATAAAACACAAATTATTTAGGAAATTATTATCATTGCTTTTTGTAATGATAGTATTTGTATGGTTCAATTATGTATGGAACAAAATATCGGCCAAATAGCCTCCGCGACCTCAACGGCACACCTCGATCCGATAGTCCAAATTTTTAATAACACTGTTGATACTCAATTGTTGGGCACGATGATGAGTCGAAGTTGACTGTTTTTTTGCCACACTATCGTGAAAAACAGGAATGCTTCTCACTTAACGAATTAAGAAGGCATTCATAGATGTTCTAACATTTTATACAGACCTGTTTTAAATTTAAAATTTAGCCACCCTCTACAAAGAAAGTGATGTATATTTTATTATAAAGAGATTATTCCAAGCGATTTACAAAATAATAAATATTGTGCTTTAAATGTACACAAAATTGGTGGTGGGTATAAAAGATTCGGCACAGCCGAATATAGTGCTTTTACTTGTTTTTTTATTTCTTAAATGCTAATATTTTATTTTGATTATTAAAACAAATTTATTCCGTCCTTGTGCAATATTAAAAATAGTTTTTAATAATAAATAAAAATTTTAAAAATTTGGTCAGCTTGCTAACAAGTCTACCAAGTTTTTTTGTACCACAGAAATAAAATAAACTTATATACAGCATTCTATTTTGCTAAATGGGAGTTTTTGTAAAAGGCTTACAGTCACAAAAAAATTCATAAATTATTAGCAATAAGTTGAAGAAATTATAATAAATAAATTAAAAAATATTCAATGCTGATTTTAAATTTCAGTAAAAACACAATTTATAAATATATATGACTAGCGTTCCTTTATATGATACAAATTAATTACGTATTTTGTAAAATATCTGTAAATCGAATTATATTGGGAAGCCTTGCTTTAAAAAATCTCGTTTGTTTTATATGATTTATTAATATTATTTATAATTTAGCTTGCAAAATAATAACACAAGAAGTCAATGTGAAATCTTCCAGATTTTTAATTATTTAAAATCTCTGGGAAATTCCTTTATATATTGTCAGCAAAAGGTGAAATTTTTTTTTTATTTTAC
The DNA here is from genome assembly GCA_941918925.1 of Phyto melanocephala. Taxonomy (NCBI): domain Eukaryota; kingdom Metazoa; phylum Arthropoda; class Insecta; order Diptera; family Rhinophoridae; genus Phyto; species Phyto melanocephala. Next base: position 103,439,891 of record OW799235.1, on the reverse strand, counting down.
TTAAAAAAAGGAATCTCTAGAAATATTCTTAGTTTAAGCAACTTAATTTCTCTTAGATAAAAGAAATTAATTGTGCATGTATTTGCATATTTCAGCTACTAGGTATTTGTCTTAGTCTTGAGTTTGTTAAGCTTTTTATGTTTAATTAAATAAATTAATTTCTTTAATCCTTTTCGCTTTCATTCTACTACTTCTACTCTTTGCTAAACAAACAACCACACGATTTCTTCTTATCAGACGTTTTAATTGAATTCCACTTAAAAAAGAATTTGCTTAGCTGCTCTTAAAATAACAATTTGTTTAAACACTATTAGCTATAATGAGCAAGTACTTGCATCTTGATTTAATCTAAGTAGAAAATCTAGATGTGTTTTATTCATATTAAAAGAGTAACGTTTCGAACAGTGCGTATATGTTATATCAGGTTAGCTAAATTCAAAAATACATTATATGCAATAAAATTTACAAATCTTTTGTTTTTCTACTATTTTAGTTTAAAATATTTATATTAAGTTTTTATATTTATTAAGTTACTGACGTCTTCATAACAAATATTTTTAGTTGATTAAAGGCTTATTTGACAGCTGTTGTACAGAAATTTTACAAATAAGCCTTCAATAAACCTAAAATATATTTTATAAATGCGACATACTTATACATACGACGAAGTTTTTACGAACTGAAATCTTAAAAGTTACTAAAACAATATTGCCCAGATCACAACTTATATACGAGTTGTACTGCATAGTAGCTGTACACATTTCTTAGATGATTTCTCCATCATTAAAAAAAAAACACTTACAAAAATTTAAATTATAATTATAGGTTGTCATAGAAATACATCATAGCTGTGTTTCTTTAATATATGGAAGTGAATTTCTCACAATCTACCACTCGAAAAATGAGATTAAAAAGTATTGCAAAGGACAATAATTTGGTCAAAAAACTTAACTGAACAGCTGATTATAACAGCAAATTATAAGCCCAACAACGTATAAAGTACTTGTTCTACATTTAACAGAAATAATTTTTAACCTAATAATTTTTTTAATTTTAAATTTATTTTTGAAACAACAAATAAATAATTTCTTACAATATTATGGAAGACTATTTAATAAGTTTTCTGATTTTTTAAAATTTTTTGAGTAATAAATATAGTATGGTACGTTTGGTTACAACGATAAAAGAACAAAAAACTAAAAATGAAAAAAAACCGGCTTCTGTGAATAAAAAAAAACCGGTATATTCGACATTCGAAAAATTAACATTTGGAAAAAACCGCCAGCTGAAAGACCGAGTCGATCACTCTAGTCCTATACCTTTTTATACCCTTTTCGACTATGTAACGCCATCTTTCATACATCCGAAAATTAAAAAGAGTTACTTAAGAAAATTTTTGATTACGATAATATTATCGCAATCATGCAGTTATAAGCAGCAACTTATTTAAATCTATTTGTTTAGTTTAAATTGCAATTGTGTCCATTTAGTTGTGCCAATGGCAATATTTTTTACTTCACTTCATCTTCTATTCATTTTCTTAGTCTAGTTATCAATTTGTCTTTGCCATGTGTTCGCTGGATGACTTCTTCTGGGTGCTCCCTGAGGACTCGGATATTTGCTTTTGCAGTGGGTATTTAATACACTTACACTTTCTTCTTTACGTTTGATATGTTTCATCTCACGTATAATTCTTTGGAGAACTTTACTTATTTCGGCGGTTACATTTAACTCGCATTGTTATTAAAATAATAATAAATATACTAAATCATACTTTTACAGTTCTGTTTTATACATCTTATATACATAACAAAAATATAAATACCAGCTTCTAAATTTTAATTTTAATTGATTTTTTTCCAAGTTGTGGCTTTCTGCACAAAGGACTAAATGTTTTAGCTTTTAATAAAGGAGTAATTGCTTTTTATAGGTCGACGTCATAAACATTATAAGTTCTTTAATTTTTCTAAAGCAAAGTCAAAAAATTTAACATAGCATTTTTATGGAAGTTTATATTTTATTTAATTTTATTATCTACAAAAATACTTTAAACTATGCGAAATTGATTAACTTGCAATAAAAAAAATATATAAAATACATAATTTTTTTTATATTTCAGTACATTTTAAATTTAAAATCTGAATTACACACACAATTTTGCATGACAAGCTATTTGTTTTATACTTTCTTTTAATCCCACTATTAATTTGCTTAAGTATATTGTTAAACCTGCTGTTTGTCTTACTAATTAAATTAAGTTTTGTTATATCGGTACATGTACGACTCAGTGTTTTTGTTTGTACGTTAACAAGTGACGTGTATATATTACAATTATTTAAATAGAATTAAAAGTCAAAGGTTTATATGCACTTAAAGGATTACATCGTATTTAAGAGACATGCACATTAAGGATGATACCGACAAATAAGCTAAATATGTAGTGCGGGAGAAACTTAAAAAATATTTTACAGAAAATTTTAAAGTGGCTAAATTAACAATAGTAGGAAAATAATTAACGAGATTTTTTGAGATGAAAAGGAATTTTTTGATGGGATGAAAATTTATAATTCATTTCAAAATTCCTATAATTAAGATCTTTGAAAATTTCTTATAGCAAATAATTTTTTTTAATTAATAAATTCTAAAAATTGCAATAAATAAGAGTGGTATATGCCACTTAGGCATTACTTTGCATATTAACCCATTACTGCCTGACCCATTAATTATTTGTCCGATTTTGATAACATTTCACACAGATGTCATTTAGGTTATTTGTATTGGTATTTTATTATAATTTTTCATCTGTGACATCTAGGTATTCTTTTTTACCGACAGTGGCATATATGAGTTCTAAATGTACTTTAATTTGTTTATTAACTCAGCCTGGAAAACTTAGGAGTGAAAGCATTTTTTGTGTGCTGGTGGCAAAGTTAAATTATGTGAAAAACTTATACAAATAATTTTTAATTTAATATAAATTACCAAAACGACAAAATGGATGCGTAGACATTTTGAAATAGAATGCATTTATAAGGCAGATAATGTAAATATACTGGTGGTAGCAAAAGCAAAAATTGAGTTGAAAGATATGACGTTAAGCCATTAACATTAAAACCAAGGAGTCGTATGAAAGTTAAAAAAAAAACTAAATTGAATATATCGGAAAAAAACTCAATTTTGAAAAATGACCTATAAAATAACATAAAGGGTCCGCCAAATAACTTTTTTTTTGAAAGTGCTATAAAAAAAATTTGTAGCTTTGGCTGTGTGGCACGTAGCGCTGTCCTGTTGCAACTAAATGTTGCAAAATATCCTCCTCTTCAATTTTTGTGAACAAAAATTCGTTAAACATGGCCCGATAATGATCGCCATTGACTACGGCCACTCCTTGTTCATGTTCGAAGAAAAATTGCCCAATTATGCCTTTGGACCAAAATCTGCACCAAACTGTAACACATCATTTCAAATATGGGAACACTTTTTCGATGACAAAGTCATGAACATGACCGCAGACAATACAAATGTGTGTGCAAACAAATTTTCATGGTTCTCTTACCACTGTGGCGAAAGAAATTCTTTTAAGGAATTTTGTATTATAAGGGATATAATACCTTGCCCATTATCAGATATTGGTCAAGTCAATCCACTATAGAATGCCAGTTTGTAAAAATGCACAATAAGTCTAGATAGGTTACGTAGAACAGGCAGCAGTTGTGCAGCTCACTTGGGTCCATCATATTGATCTCTTTGTGATACCTAAATAGAAAAGTAAAAATAGAATAGAAAAGAGAGAAGAGAAGCAGACAAGTCCAGAGTTCCTGACAGGAATCGAACCCGCAAACCCCAAACTAGCAGACCAGCACACTACTGACTAGTTCACCGGGGCACCCCAATGAGTCAAGATAGATTTGAGAAAATTAAACAAAATTTAAACGTTTATGATAGTAAAAATGTCGATGCTAGTGATTAATTTAATTTAATTTGAACCTTGGAATTCTCTCTGATGTAAAATGAGTTTTAACTCTCATGCTATAATGACAGTAAATAAGGCTAATGGAATATTAAGTTTTTTAAAGCGTTGGGCTAAGGAATTTAATAATCCTTATGTGACAAAACATTTATTAACGTCATTGGTAAGACCTTTACTAGAATAAAGATCAGTCATTTGGAATGCCCAATATGATATATAAACTTACCGTCATATCGAAGTCGCTTATTACTCGTTGCGCTTCCAACGTTACAAAGCCGAAGATTTGTTTCCAATATTGCATTTTTCCTGAATTTAATTCAAGGTAAAATTGATTCTACATATCTTAAATGTAAAATATACATCATATTTCCAACAGGCAGTTCAGATCTTTTGAACCGTTATATATAAAATTTCACCGATAAAACTCATTAACTTTGATCCGTTTAGAAGAATTTGTGCTGAGGAAAATAAGTTCTATGTACACATCGATTTTTCCGATAATTTTTATGTAACTAGAGGAAAGCTGATAAGGTTTCTGAATTCAAATCCTTATATCTAATGATGTTTTTGTCTTTCTCTGTTCATGTAATTGTTGTGTTATTTTAAAAAAATTTGCTCAACTGTAGAATTTTACGTTGATTTAATTATATAAATAAATTAAAGTTACTTCACCGAATGTTTTCAATAAAAAATTTATCCAATTCGGAGTAGTTGGTCACAACCTTTTGTTAGATGAGCGGATAATTTTATATTATGGTTGCCATTCCTTAAAAATATTTCTTAAAGGTCAGCTATTACGATGTAGCTACAAATAGCAAATTTGCCATAAATACACAACAAATTGCAAATTTAATTACACAATAAATAAGATTGGAAAATTTAGCCATTGTCGACAATGTGGAGCCAAGACAGAATACGGCTGCACAAAATGTAATCTATATTTGCTTTCAAAGGACTCTTTTGTATAATTTCATAAAGATGCTTCAAAAATTATTACGAATTATATAAATATTAATAGTAAAACAAAATTTTTAACACAAAATAGCACAAATATGTAATATGCTTGCTTAAAATTAACTTGTTGTTTGATATTATTTGCATATCATTGTTTCATAGTTTTTATTATAAATAGAAAATATAAAAAGAAAGTTGATTTTTTAAAAACCAATTTACAAATACAAAATAATACCCTGTTTAGACAGATATTTTTAATAAATTAATTAAAATAAGTTTTCACACCTGCTCAATTTATCTTACTCCATTAGCATTTGATAGCTCTAAAAATACGATGCATTTCTACCAAATCAAATAACGCATTCTCTTCAGTTTTTTTTCCTGTTCATAAAATAAATTTACAATTATACATATACATTTGTATACATATATACTTATATGTATGTATATAAATTAATTTAAGCATTTTTTTTTTAAATTTTCATCAAACATTTTCCATTTTTTTAATATTTGTTTTTTGTATATTTATTTGTTTAACATTATAAATGCCACCTATAGAATTTTCTTCTCACTGAACATAATTCTCAAGAGTTGTATTTCGAGTTTATTATTTAAAAATAATTTTTAATATGGTAAATTGAGCTCAATTAGGCCCTTAATTACGATAATATTATAAATTGACAATTAAGGCGCGTGTGTGAAAATAGTAAAAAGCTGTTTTCGATTTCTTTAACAAATTTTTTCTTGAAACTTATTAGTTGAGTTGGTTGGTTATTTTTTATATATTCCAAATGAGTGGAGCATCTTATTTTTTTTTAAATGGACCAATTACAAGTTCACTGGTCTAAATAGAATTTATATAAAATTCCTTCCCCTTTTTTCAGAGCTATTTATTTAAAAAAATTTTGACGTTACATTATTTTTACATTTGTTTGGACCTTTTTTGTGTTGTTTCTTGGCTATACGCTTGTCAAACCAGATTTTGTATATAAGATATCGCACTTTAAATAAAATTTTTCTAAAATGGCTTCTTATTGGGTACTTCTCTACCAATCTAGCGTTAATGCGTTAAGAGCACTGTAAGACTTTTGTGATAGCATACAGACTAGAGTAAAATTTTAATTAATAGTTATTAAGTTAGAAAAGCCTCTGTGGCCATAAAACTCACTAAACTTTCCAATACTTAAAATTATTAAAAAATTCTTGTATATTGTTCTTGTGTTAAAGTGCTTTTAAACGAGTGTACTTTTTTGCTGGTAATGTTTCAGTTCTCTTGTTTTTTACAATATTAAAACATTTATTATTTTAAAAACTTTGTTCATAGTCTTTTAAAACTATCTTAAAGGGATTTTATATATTGTCTTTTTCAAAATGGTACCACACTAATACAAATGCTTTTTTACATAAATATTTAGTCGTGTTAATAAGTAATACTACACCTAACATGTCGAGTATTTACGTACTTCAACATGATAATTTATCACATTTGATATTTTGGGATTAAATATGCGAATTAAGAAAATATATGTATGTATGTAAACAACGCTACATTAGGTAGCATACATGCATACATACATATAAATATATGTTATAAGTTATTTTGTGATTAAATTCTAAAGAAGAAAATAATTGCAAGCAGCTTTGGAAAGCAGAACCCCAAATTTGTATTAATTTAATAAATTAAAAAAAAACTAATTTTATTGTTAACTAACTACATTAAAGTTTTTATAATTCCCTAAAAATGTATTATTTAAAAATTTTAAAAATCTTTTAATTAAAACTTAATTTGTACAATATGTCCATTATTACATCATTGCGTTTTCTTTTGGAGTAAAACTGATAATATAGTTGAGTTAATAATTAGGCTATATTTACAAACATCTTTTGGTGTTCAGTTTTTTATACTCTTCACCTGAGGTGCACAAGGGTATATATAGCTTTGTCATTCCGTTTGTAATTTCTACAATTTTCATTTTCGACCCCATAAAGTATATGTTTTCTGAAAGCTTATGAATAGAGGAGTCGATTAAGCCCTGACTTTCTGTCCGTCTGTCCGCGTGGTTGTTGAAATCAACTTTTAGAAGCAACTATTTGTTCCCCAGATCTGTGTATGGTATCAATCTCTTGGAAATATCCGGAAATGTATAGCTATTGAAATTCAGCACAATCGCCCTATAATTTTCTGAGAAAAGAGTAAAAAACCACGACCACCTCGTTTTTATTTACAATTACAACAACAATATACATACATACATATATACTGGTTAGAGTAATCCCATCTGAGCCAAAAAATTTTATTTATTTCTTATTTTTTGTATTATATATAATTTTATTATTTTTTTATATATATTTTTTTTTAATTTTTTAAAAAATTTTTTTTTTAATATTTTTTTTTGGTAATTTTTTTTATTAATTTTTTTTTTTGTTTTTAATATATTTTTTTTTGTTTTATTTTTTGTAATTTTTTTTTTTAGAAACACGTTAACTCAATTATTCATAGCGCGTTAAAATCCCTTCAGTTCATTTATTTTTGTTTAAAGATGAAATTTGCTTCAGGCCAGTGTTTCTAATCTTAGACGCTTAGTTCAAAATAATAGAACTCAGCTCCTTAGTGTATACTCACCAAACATTTCTCGATTGTAGATGATATTTGATAGAATTGACTGAAACGATGTCATAGTTATTCCTAACTTTACTTGGTTATATTGATTTGGAATGTTTTTGGTTTGGACTGGACGCAGATATATCAACGTATATAAGTTGGGCGTCCTTAGAAAAAAAAATAGTTTGTCAGCTAGCAAACATATGCATTTAGTCTTCCATACCCTGTTCAGACAGATATTTTTAATTGTTTAAATTAAGTGTTGCTTGAGCAGTTAAAATAAGTGTTCACACATACTCAACTTATCTTACTCCATTAGCATTTAATAGCTGTACAAATACGATGCATTTATACCAAATCAAATAATGTCTTTTCTTCAGTGTTTTTCCTGTTGATATAATATATTTACAATTATATTTATATGCATTTGACTTTATTCAAACATTTTATTAAAATTTTCATCAACCATTTTCCATTTGCTAACTTTTTGTTTTTTGTATATAATTTGCTTGGCATTAGAACTGCCGCCTATAGAATTTTCTTCTCACTGAACATTCTTCTCAAGAGTTGTATTTCGAGTTTTGGAGAATAAGTGAAACAACAAATTATATATTGCTCAATTTATAATTAATTTTTAGTATTGTAAATTGAGCTAATTAAAGGCCTTTAATTTCGATAATATTATAAATTGACAATTAAGGCGCGTGTGTGAGCATAGTATCAACTTAGTCCTGAGCGCATTTTGTCAAAAAATAGTAGTTACGTTTTTACTCCTTCAAAAAAATGGAATTTGTCTATCAGATTTCAAAAAATTTTGAAAGGCATTTAAACAGTGTTAAAAATTAAGCAATAACGCGTAACAACTCTGAGTCGAAATCGACAAAAACTTAAGTATTTAACCATGAAAAAATGGTTCTAAGCAAAAATCATGTGTGAGCTAAAAAAACATGAAGACTCAAAGTTCTATGATATATAAAACTTTATTTTAAAACCCTTGAGATTTAGTTAACAAAATAGCGGTTCACAAAGTTTTTTTAATATACACTTTTAGAAACACTTATATATTTATGCTGTTGGTAGGAGGTAAACAATATCAAGTCACATTTAAAATATTAAAAAAAAAATAGAAAAAGGTAAAACTTTTTCACTGTAATTGAAATTATTAATCATTGTTAACAATTTGGACTTTTTAATTTAATTTCTTATTTCTATATGAAAAAAGTGCAATTAATTGGGCATGTGACATATCTGTGGTTTTTATGTTAATTTTTTACGATTTTGAGTTAATAATGCCATATTGCTTGGTTTTAAACGCTATCTACTTGGTTTTAAAAATTTCTGAAATAAGATTTTTTTAATGGCATAACAACGTAACTTCTATATGTACTCAAAAAGCGTTTAGCACTAACGCAGAGTGCTTAATGGCAAATTATTTAATTTTTTGGAAAAATTGATTTTCTGATAATTTTTTAGTTTACTAGAATTAGAATAATAACTTTTTGTACCCATGTTGACATACGCGGCTTTATCTGCACACACTTTTAGTATTCGTACCACTTTGTTTATTTTGACTATGATATAATTTTTAAATGATATTTGTCTGAAATTTCTATAAGAAAATTTTAAGATCTTTTTTGACATGAATGGTAAAAAAAGTTTTAAATTTCAATACCTATCCGGTTGTTTTATATAAAACGGTTTTGTGTCTCTCCTAAAAAATTGATTTTAAGACATACGTGGTTACCCATGAAAACCACAAATATGTTTATGGATAAATATAGAAAAAATTCAGATTCCAATAGCAGAAAAAAGTTTACGAAAACTGCACTTAATATCTATTTTCTTTCAAACAGATTTATATATAGTTGTTGTATAAAAGAGCTTTTCCCTAAATAGAATTTTAGCTTAAAATACAGAAAACTAAGAATGATAAAATAAAAACTTGACCTGTATAAGTGACTGGTTACAATGTTCTGTTGGCCATTGTTTTTGAAAAAATACTTTCCAGTGATGCTACTGGCCAAAAAAATCACACTATGGCTTTCAAGTTAATATTAATAATAATTTTTAACTTTAAAAATAGTTGTTTTGCCTATTTAACCAAAAACTATTTTTATTACTGAAAATTTGTTCTGCCAAATTAGTGGAAAGTTTGAGTCACGTTTTTTTTTTTTAATTTAAATAAGTTGTTCAGTGGCCAAATTACGACATTCGAACGTCATCAAAATTTGAAAATTCTTTTTAGAATTTCTATACCTTAAACACAGCGAACTCGATCGTTCGAGTAAAATTTCGATCGTAATCGAATGCCGTAATTTGGCCCCAGGTCTTTATTAGCAATAAAATGGTGAAGCACACTGAGCTCAAAACTGTTGTTAGAGTTGCACTTGTATCAAGCAGTAACTTAAAGTAATTTCGGCTGCTATATCGTACAACTAAATATAGAGTAAATATAAAACTCCTAAATTCGATATTTTTATTATCGGTTAAGAAAACAACCTAAAGTTTTTTTTGTTTGAAAATTGTAAATGTTGGCTGCGACTAAATCTGAGGTAGTCGATTTTCAATGTCCAATTTTGTACAACTCTTTTAGGCATAGAGACTGGTGGTATCACACAAATAACACAAGTAATGTTGCCTTTCAAAGCATCGATAGCAGTTAATTTATTCCTAAAGATCTCAACCTTTCATATCCTCAGAGAGTCCAAAAGAGTGATACTAACTGATGTAAGTGGTTTATGTACTGCAGTAAAAGGTGAACTAAGGTACTCGCCAAAATTAGGTATCAACACGTCCACTATCTCAAGCGCCTTATGATACGTAGTTCCTTCCAGTTGAAATCAGAGCACAGTAGGACCATGGGCTTGAGTTTTAGGTAGCCATGGTCCGTTAACATGATATGATAGGTACTATTAAAATTAATATTCTAGTTTACCTCGCTTTTGAAAAAATATGGACCAATGATTCCAGCAGCCTTTAGACTATACCATACCGTAAATTTTAATATATATGGTGGTAGCTCTTAGTACTCATCGGTATGCTCATCAGCCAAAATAAGGCTATATTGTTCATTAACGTATTGATTCAGTCAGAAAAAAGTGTCACGATAAAAAACCTTATTTTCATTTCTCATTGAATGCCATCATAACTTGCCACACGAAACTAAACAAATATTGTGAATGAGTTTAATAAGAGTTTGCGAGATCTGTAAGAACATACTATTGAAAATTAAGCCTTACGATAAATCAGGCATTATAACGCTAAAAAACCTCTTTTTTATAAAAATAAAATAACAAGAAATGTCTATCTTAGTACATCGAATTTAGTTTGAATTGGTATCATTTAATATTTCATCATACAGACATAACGTAGAAAATGTTAACGTAAATATAATACAAGAATTTTAATAACTTTATTCATGGCTTACTATTATGTAGGATTGTCTAGTACAGTTTTAACCATATACCCCTAAGCAGTGATACTTTAGAAGGCATGATTTCGAAATATTTATGTGTAAGAGTTTACTCAAATTTCATGGAGTTCAAAAAGGTAACTTATTGACATTTGCTATTGTTTGTGTATAATCCATACAATCATAAAAAAACAACAAAGACATATTTTGACTTTGTTTACATCCTTATCTGGCAGAAACCACAAGTTATTTACAAACCAGTTAATGTTTATTTAAAATTTATTCAAATTTTCTTAGTAAAACAGCAAATTTTTTTTGACTTCATTTCCTGTTTTCTTTTTCTTTTTCTTCAATGTATTGTTGTTTTTGTATTTGTGTGAAACAAATGTAAAGGTTGCCTGGATAAGAAATCGAGATTTACATATATTGACAGTTGGCACATACACTTACACAACAGATCAACGATTTCAAACCTCATACCATCGGGATATAGACGAGTGGACATTGCAAATAAAATGGGCACAACAGCGTGATGCTGGTGTCTATGAGTGCCAAATATCGACCCAACCAGTAAGAAGTTTTTCCGTTAACCTAAATATTGTGGGTAAGTAGACATTATTCAAAAAAGCAAGCAATTTAATATCATAAAATATATTTACATATATGTAGCTAAGGAGTATGTGTTTTAAACCTAGAGACTCACATACACACTTTTACAATTTAGTACAATTACGCAACCATATACATATGTACTTATATATTGGTACCAGAAAGCCTAGAAACAAATGTTTATGCTTGTTACAGAAACAAAAATCCAAAAAAGTGGCAAAACTAACAAAATATAAAAACATAAAAAACAAACTTTACAAAACTATTGTATAGGCTATAGACATACATGAAAACATAAAAAAGTTGATAAAAAAAAACATATCAAAATACATTCAAAAATGTAGATGTTTTTCTTTGGCCTAAAATTAACAGAAAAAAAAATGTATAAGAGTTAATAATTTAATACACACAATTTTATACAGTTACTTATGAAATAACCAAAAATAAAAAATAGAAGTGTTCATAAGTAGGTTATATGCAGCATGTTCCAACATGCATGCAGCCTCATTAAGGATGCATACAAAAATGAAAATACACATTAAAAAAAAAAAATAAATTAATTTAAGTCAGTGAGGCGTATGAGTAACTTTTTTTGTTTTCAGGTTAATGACGTTTCCGTCATAAAAATTATGTAAATTTAATGAATGCACTTCTTTTTTACTTTGACTGGTAGAAATTAAAAAAGAAAAAGAGAAAAAAAAACTTTTATATTGACTGTGTGTGGGGATAAATGGTAGCAAAAACATTGACATTATCGTTGACGCCACCATCTTCATAATAATCACCACCATAAACAGAAAAATGGCAACAACAGCAAAATAGTCATTATCAACGACAATGCTGCCGCTAGCAACCAGTAGTTTTAATTGAAACAGTAGCAGAGTTAAAACAGTGGATACAAAAAAGTGCAGCAACTGAAAGTGCCACATTGTATTTGTGTGTATAGCGGCAAATTTTTCAGTAAAGAGCGCCTCTTCTCCTCTCATTTGTCGTAGTTGGTTTTAACATTTAGTTTTTTTTTTCTACCGCATTATTTTGTTTTTGGTAAAATTTAAATATTTTCTTAATACACTCAAGAGTATAACAAACTGATGCATAAAGCACGCATTAAATACAAGTGTTGTTTTAAGAGGGAAAAAATTTAATTTATTATCAGATTTAAATACAAAGTAATAGAGAAAAAAAAATTGTACTATTTTTTTTATATATTTTTAGTATATATAAAACCAATGCTAAAAACTTTACAGAATCTAAATTTTAACTTTAAAAAAAGTTTGTGGTTTGCTTTTCACACACAATTTTAAGGAATTCTTAAGAGCACCCTAAATGGATATTGCAAAAGCAAGAAAGTTGACTGATAAAAGCAAGCTTATATTCTCTTTTAATCAAAAATTATCTGAAAATCTTAAAGTTTGTGACCCAAACCAACGAATTGTTTAGCACGTTTAATCCATATATTTTCATAAAAATTATTTGTTTAGCCCAAAATTTTTTTTATAAGTTTTGTGACAACATCCTTTTTTAGATAAAAAAAATTATTCAGTTTATCTCAATTTGAATTGATTTAGTTAAAATTTCAGTCCAGGTAAACCAAACTATTTCATAAATAAATTTTTAAAATTCCTTAAAGTGTATAATCTAAGCTTCTTTTTTACATATTTATCCTTCTATATGGAAGCTCTGATTTAATAAACAAATATTTTTTAAAATAAATTAATCGTGCTGAAAAAAATTGTGTTTCCTAAAAGTTTTCTCCATACAAAAGTTTTATTCATAATAAGTAATTGATAAAATTAAATTTAGAGTTACATAGAAATTATATTTCTTAATTCATGTATTGCAAAAAGGTAATTTTTTAAAAAAGCAGAAATAAACTAAGCGGACAGGTACTTTTTTAAAATCGAAAGGCTACGGGTTAAAAACCGGTAAAAACTTTATCTTTGATAGTTTTTAAGATTTCATTTAACTTTAAGACTAACTAATGTTGGAAAATATTTTAAAATTAATTTTTTATAAAAAAAATTAAAATTTAACAAAATTTTTAACTTTACACTAATTTGTGATAAAAAAAAATATCAAAACTGAGTACTTTAATTTTATCGGGAATAAAACACGAATTATCCATGGATTTTCATGTAATAAAATTTATTTTATTTCCAATAAATGTAGTTTTAAGACTGAGTACCAAAACTGGTGATTATTTGTTGCTTTATATTTTTTTTTAATTTTTTAATTTCAAAAATTTTATAATTTTACAAAAAAAAATTTTTTCCGACTTGTTCCTCGATAGCTAGATCAGAAAATGATGTTAAAAAAAACTTACGGCTAGCGTAGTTTTACAGTTTTTAGATGGATGGTTAAAAAAATCGAGTAAGTTCCAAAGTAACGACAAGATGTATGAAGCAGCCTCTTCAAAAATCTCAAATTATATAAAAGAAATTGTTAAAAAAAACCTTACCATAGAATTTGAAATTTTGATGATTTTTGCAATTAGGTGACTATAGCGGATCAAAAAAATATAGTGGTCATTCTGAAAAAAAAAACTTTTCGTTAATAGTGTTAATGGTCAATCAACATTCTGTTGAACGTTGTGGCAATGAAAGTAAGGTTTTAACCGACCGAAAAGCATTTTCAAGCAAAGATTTTATTATCAGCAATCTTTGGTCGGTATTATAGTGTTAGTTGTAGATAACATCTATTTTGCTCTCAAGATGTTAGAAAATAAATTTCGTTTATCAAATTATTTTTTTCTCACTTTTTATTATTCCTGCACACTTTTCTAGTAAAGTCATTTTTATTATTATTCTTTATCTTTCTTATCATACTTTTCTTATTTAAAAAAAAAATTTTTGATCCTTTCAAAAAATTTTTAACAATAATTTCAGTCTGTTCGACGACAGCTGTTATATAAATTAAACAACTTTTCTTTCAATCATATCTTTTTGTGTGGTTCATTCTCAACTGTATGTAAGTAATCTGCAGACAATGATTCAAATCAAGGATAGTGAAACAGTCATTTCATCCTATAGCTATCTAAAGTCAGAGTGAAGCAAAACTAAAACTAATATGAAGGACAATCACAGACAAATCACACATTTTGGTATGAAAGCAGGAAAAAAAAACAACTCATCAAATAATATTACAGATAATACGGAAGTAAAGTAGATAATAATTACATCAAACAATTAATCACCGAACAAAGAAAGTGAATGATTAGACTCTATAGTCTCAGATAGCTAAATTCGACATTGTATTCTACTCGGCTGATATTGGCAAAAGAAACATTTTAAGATTATTCTGTTAGATTTATTTTTAAATATAAAAAAAATACGAAAAATTTAAATTATGAACTCAGGTCTGAATAAATTTAAATTATATGTTTATTTAAAAAAAAAATTCGACAATATCAATTTGATTATAAACATGATTTTGTGTTTTGATTATTTTGCTAAACCTTAAAAATTAAATAACAAACAATACTTATTTAACTTTTTGATAAATTTAAACCTTAAAGCAGGGAAGCAAACAAATTGTTTTTCGTAGAGGCTCAAAGTGCGATTTATTATTACTCTTATTAAAAAACACGCAATAAAAGTACTACTGCCCACCCGCCCTCGGATGTTATTTAGAAAATTCAGTAGACATATCTGTGGAAATAAATAAAAAATGCTTACGTCTATTTAGGTATTTTTTTTGGAAAGCGCCTTTAAATTTTTAAGTTTATTTTTATAAACTAATTTTCTTTTAAATAAAAAATATAATATAATTTTCTTAATTTTTTATTTAAAGTGCAAAACGATTGCTGTGTATTAAGTTAAATAAAAAATGTGAAACCAGTTATTGTTATGAATGATATTGTTCTTTAAAAATATAAAGACAATAAGCTTTTAATCTATAACGTGTTATGAGGCTATATTAAATAAGTTAAATTTTCCCAAAGGTGTTTTTAGAGGGTGCTATTTTCTCTTTTATAGCTTATGATTACTTAAGTAATAACCACTATTTGCCACAGATATATCTCTAGACTTTTGACAAAAATTATCTATTTCGAATTACCAAATATTTTAAAAGAGCCATCAAAATAATATAAAAAAATTGGTTTCAGTAAATTTTTTTAACCCGGTTTCTTTTACTGTATAGGAATTCTTTGAAAAATAATTTTTTTACAGAAAAACTTTAAATGAAATTTTAAATTTGTCAGAAAACCAAAAAATGTTGTTTGTGTCCTTTTCTACTAGATATGTATGTCTTAAATTATTACAGGTAGAAAGACGTGAATTAACGGCTTGCAAATATAACCTGTACTGTTGAAAAACCTAAGGTGTTTCTTATCTTGAATTAAGATATTTTGACAGAAGTTAATAGATATTAAAATACGTAAAACTTTCAACCTGATGCTTGTTGGCTAAACTAATATTTTTATTAAACTACTATTTAAATTGTATACAGTTTGAGTTAACTTTAAAACATTCTTATTATACAAAGAATTTTTAAAATTGCGAAAATGAAAGAAAAATCTGTAAAATTATATTTTGCCGGCACTAGCCGAGCGGAGTGGTTTTTTGAAACCAGCTACGGACTTCATCATCAAAAATCTTGGATGCTAATATCTTCTATTTAACTGCCAGGTTTCTTAAGCTAATTGAATTCGATAACTTACTTGCTACTTTCTTCATATTATCCTATTACAAGAAGTTGAATCGAAATTTTACCAACAGCAACCATTTTTCTTTTCTTTATTAACTTTCTATTATCACAAGTTAAAAATAAAAAAAAATAAAAATTATTTAATTATATTTCGAATTATTCCGTGTGCTAAATTCTGGATATGCGTTAACCAAGCTAGCGATTCAAACTATACAAATAAAATGATATAAATTGTTTGTTGGTTGCAATATATTATCTCCTTAAGACCAATTAATGTCAATTGAAGACTTTTAGTATAACATATCAACACCAACAGATTTTCTTTGCTTTTTATAAATAAAACGATATGGAGTTAGATGGAAATATTAATAAAATAATAGAAAATCATTACAAAAGAACTTGTTTCTTCAATAGTTAAGAACTTACGTCTATGCTATGAAATTGTTAAGTTAAGCATTCTTTACGACAAACATGGAAGTACTAATTACAGAAAAGCTTAACCGTTATCATAACAAAACGTACTACACTGATATAAAATGAGCCCAACTCTGTTGTAAAAGAACACTATGTCACTGCTATATCCAACAAAAGCCATAATGAACAGTAATGAGAATTACATCAGAAAAATAAGCTAAAAATGGAGATAAAAAAAATGAAACAGAAAACTCCCCACGGTATGACACTTGTTTTCATTTGCCTGTGTGTGAGAATAATTTATGCCAAAGTTTCAACAAGCATTTGACTTTTTGTTATCATTATCTCAAGATCGTCGCATTCTTCATTGCCAACATTAATATTTATGTATGTAAGCTATCATATATAAGTAGATTCATATACAAACAAACATACATACATACCAGAGAACTGCAACAATACATAATACTTGCGAGCACACTCGCTGTTTACTAAAACATTTTTAGTCTCGAATACGTTTAAGCACTCGCTTTTACTGATATGTTACCTCGTTGGCTCGTTCTTCCTACAAGGCGAGCTTATGCATGAAAATATTACACAATAACTTTCTACTTGTACATGTCAATATCACAACCACTCAAAGCAAGGTTTCGTGTTTTTTCTATTTTCATATTCGGTAACTTCTTTGTATTTAACTTACACGACTTAAGTGTTACGACCAGCTTGTAAGAACAACATTCACGGCATATTCATTTAGTATATGTTTGGTATTTAAAATTCAACATCAAGTGAAAACGTGGCTGCCAGATTTTATGATTTGTCGTACGTTAGAAGATTTTAAGCGTTTAAATAATTTAGTGCATGTTTTATTATTTATTTTATGGCGGAAAAATAGTAATGATTTTTTAAAGTATTTTATTTATATTTATCTATAAAATTTTGAATACATTATATTAAAAATTTTATTAAGAGCGCACTCAGCCATTTAAAAAAATGTTCTTATGTTCATCTTTAGCATCATAAAAAAAATAATTGTGTGTTTGTTGTATAATTTGTTTTCAAAAATGTATAAATATATAAAAAGTAAACTCTGTGTCTACGTCGCACAATGAAATAACGGACTGCGCTGCGTTGCCATTGGTTAATATTTTTGTAGAAATATTTACATATAAATGAAATTGACATATAAAAAATTGTGATTCATAAGCCTGTCGCATTCATTATACATATGTTTTAATTAAAAATTTCCACGAAAATTTTTCTTGTAATAACTTTTAAAATCATTTTATTTCATAATGAATTTAGCCTTAATTATTAACTTAAATATACGATCGTTGATTTTTTCCTAAACCATCTGGCAACGCTGCTTTAAATATTACTACGAATGACAAATGTTGCGAGTAAACACTTGTGCACTCAGACAATTATAACTCTAGGTCAGTGAAGGGCAGATAGAGAGATTGTGCAAACACAATTTCTTACGAGCCTGGCGAGAACATGCAAAAGCAATAGGCTGCATTAACTACACCGCAACGCGTTTTAAGGCGAGTATCATAAATCATAAAAACGGATGCTCGTTGCAGTTCTCTGATACATACACATATATATCTATATGTTTATATTACAAGTTAATTTTATGCATACAGTTACATGAACTGTAAGTAGTTGGCGTTATTGTACATAATATGCAATATTTATATATACATCCAGCAGATTATTGGTCGTTAAGGATATTTGAAATGATAATTTTATGTTAAATGATATTTATTCCATTATGATATAAATAATTGTTATAAAAGAAAATCGTTGATAAATAATATTTTCTTTATTTATTTTTATAAAGATAGTGATTTCATATTAAGTAGGTCAAGCTGCTTGAAAACTTTTTGAATAATCAATTCATTTTATATTCTTCTGGTTATTCTTATCATAATTATTTTTTATGAATAGAGGTAAGGGGATTATTATAAGTTTATGTGTTAGTATGTGAGTGGAATCGTAATCCTTTTTTTTAACCATTTAGCAGTGTTATTTGGTCTGTTAGTCCTTCAAATATATATGAAAATATGTTGAAATGATGCTTTTTTATTACAGGATGCATTTAAGATATACAGTTTTCGATGAAACTTAACACATAAAAATTTTGTTTTTTAAAGGTTTAATTTTTACTAAAATTGCTAAAATCGTTCTAGGATTTCACAAATTTTCTGTACAAATATTCTTGCGGTATTAAGTTCTGTATATACTTAGGGTGTAGTTATGTGACATTTGACATCTAAATGATTTCCATAATAACAAATTAATTTATTAAAAAGTTTAGAAAATTTTACATATTTTTTCTCATGCAGGTTGTTCTCAGAAATCATTTTAACAGGTATAATTATTATAAAAATATTAACATTAAAATAAAACTAAGCACCACAAGATAAAGTATAAGAAAGATATCCCTTCCAACGAAAAGTTCCACTAGTTATGAATCCATCTGTAAGTAAATCGAAGTCAATAGCTGCTACGAAAATATATAGTTTGGCTCGATTCTCGCTCACTATTCTTAGTTATTTTTTATTTATTAAAAAATATTTTTGTTCTTATATATTAATTTTGTTTTTATTTTTTGTATTTAGATATGCTCGACACTGAACAATATGACACGCTACAGCAGTTTTATAATGATGAGTCATTTGTTATTTCAAATGATCGAATTTACCAATCGGCTGACGATGAATTCGCTGGAATGTTTGGTCCCATACAAACTGTTGCTGGTTTGATATATTTATTTTGTCATTTATTTAATTTACGTTGCTTCAACTAACATTTGTTTTACAAACTGATTTGTGTGTGGGTTTAACTAATACAATAAAAGAAAAAATTTTTGTTTATGTCTGATTATAATAATTAACAAGATTAACTGAGCCAAACTAAAAATGATTTTCAGTAAAATTTGATAAATATATAATGTTCGAATAGAATATTAATAAATAATTAATAAACTATATACACCAGAGCCTGTTGGTAACTCTAATACACATGTCTTATAAAAAATGTGACAAAAAATTTTTATTTGCTACCAACCACTTTTAAACATCCCGACTTCATTTTTGAAAATTTCGTCAATATTGTACGAGCAGATATTCACGTTAGCAGATCCCAACCAGTTTATTGATTTACTAATCTGAGTCGTGATATTGTGTTTATCATTATCTATACTACGTTTTTTTAATAACCTACTTGACTTTGTATTTTATTCATTTTAATAATTTATTAATTAATTTAATTTTAATATTATTTCAGATTTTTTGAAAAGAAATTTAGTCATATTTTATTTGATTTAAATACCGTTCTAAATAATCTTTAAATTTATTCCAAAGTTTTCTATAAAATAAAAAAGAAAAGAGACAGAAAAAATAAATATGAATTTGAATTACGAAATTAAAACTATCAATTGAAAACTTAATTAATTATGCTCCAATCATTAAATGATAATATTTACAAGTAGTTCGCTTGGCCTAACTCCATTGTAATCCCGGCTGCATGCGATGTGGCACTGTCTTGTTGAAACCACATGTTCGTCAAGCCCAAAGCATGCAGCTCTAACGTAAAAAAGCCTTTTATCATATCACGATAACGTTCCCCATTGACGGTTACCATTACGTCGTTTTCAGTTTCAAAGAAGTAAGTTTCAATGATTTCTTTTGACCAAATTTCACAACAAGCTGCCACTTTTAATGGACTCAAAGGTGACTTAATAATCACTTGAGGATTTTCTGTTGCCCAGAACCGACTTTTCTGTTTATTCACATATCCATTCAATTGAAAATGTTCCTCGTCACTAATTATGATTTTTTCATGCATATCGGGGCTATGATGGGCGAGCTGTAACATCCTATTGGCATACGTACGGCGGCGTAAATAGTCTTCTGGAAGAAGCTTCTGTGTCAGGTAAATGTAATATGGAAACAGATACAAGTCTTTGTGCAACATTGTGTCCAAAGTTATTCTTTGAAAACCAAACTCCTGAGCACGGCATCGAATTGAGATTGACGGATTATTTTTAACACTTTCTTGAACAATAGTAATGCTTTCAGCCGATCTTGCAATTCATTGTTGTCCATACTTGGGCCTATCAGCTACATTCCCTTTTTCTTCGAAATTATTCACTGCATGATAAATGGTGCGTCTTGTTGGCACGTTGTTTCTACCAAAAACTTTACGTAACTTTTTCATCGTCACAGTGATCGATGAATACTTTTAGTTAAATGTTTTAACGATTAAAACACGTTAGTCTACCGAATATTTTTCCACAATAAGTTTACCACGTCTCTAATCTACAGCAGAACAAGGTACCTTCCCGGCGGACACCCTGTATAAGTAAAATGAAAATTGGCAAAACATTGCGAAAAATAATTAATAATTCAAGTACATATATAAAAAAATATCTATTCCATAATTTAAGAATTTTTAAAAAAGGCGGGAAGAATATTTTTTCCAACATTTAAAATATACAAACAAAACTTTAAAATGCATATAATATGATGTATAACATAACAACCAACTGACTAAATGACATATTCTAGATTCTTTTAACTAATAGACTTTAATTTTGTGCAACATTAGCTGTATCTGTTTTATAATTAATCCTTTGTGTAGATGGTATTTTTATAATCTGTAACATATACATATAATTAGTATCTAAGTCTAACTACAGACTATATCTCTATATCTCTATATTTAAAATTGTTGTATTTTTGAAATTGAAATAATTTTTAAATTTATTGATTAAGTATTAATTAATTATTTTATTTTTTTACTGAAAGAAATTCGAAAGTACATAATATCAATTAAAAAAAATCAAAAAGTAAATCAAATAAAAAAAATTAACAATAATTTTTCCTGTGCACTATAAGAAACAGTTTTTACTATTACAATAAAATTAAAAATTTTATAATGATTTCATCAACCGAATCAAGTGCTAAAGCCCTTTTGCCCGTTTTAGTGTAACAGAATATAGTATAAGGCTGGAATCGAACCCAAAACTGCCGGCCTTGCAGACTAGCACATTACTAATGAGTCCTTCGGGGCAGCCCCAAAATATTTATTTTCATACTTTAAATAGAAATTCTAAATAATAATTCAATTCACAACCCCAGTTGTATTGTATGTATTTTGTATGTATTTACAGTATTGTATAATTGTTTTGTATTTTATTTTATACAACAAAGACAATTCACACAGGGATGAGAATTAAAAATTCATTTTTTATTAAAAAAATATATTTTTTTTACTTTTTGCTTTCAATATTGCTAATATATAATATTTTTTAACTCAAATTATTTGTTGGTTTTTTTTAAGCTTGCTAAAATTTTTAAGTAAAAATTGTTTTATAGCTCGGAAGAAGAAATATTTGATCATACTTGCGATTCCTGATTTTTTATTTTCCCGTCCTTTTAATACAATTAACATTTAACAATTTCACGATACAACCGATACAGTAGATAATGTGTTCACAAGTAATGAACCAATACTGTATTTCCATAAGCATGATAGAATAAAATATGAAGTTGTGAACTGAGAAAATATAAATACAACAGCAATTACATAAAGTCTGCTTTATCTGATACTGCTTATAATTACTTTTATTTGGCTTGATTTGCTGGATATAGCTTATCTTGATTACTGGTTTTCAGAACATATTAGTTTTCTTCACTTGTTATTTCAAGCTGTCTCTGAAAAAGATGGATAAATTTATAATCAATATAAAACCATATTTCAAAGAAATATATAAAAAAAACTACTACCTTTTCAATAAATTTTAAAACTCTAGTAACTGACAACTTATTTATGGTTCTATCTACACACATGAAAAATATTAAAGAGAAAATCTATCCAGGACAAAATAAACCTATAAAGCTGTTCAATATATTGAAGTGCTGAACGAGGTGTTATTTTATTTCACCTTTTTTATTTTTTTTCATATCGAATGTCTAACATATGAGAAATGTGTCTGAACTTTAAAACAATATTTCATACATCCGGAATTCATATATATAATTTGTTTTGCACACTCTACTCCTTTTTAATCTATTTGCCTGTCGTACGTTGGTATGTAAAGTATACTATGCAACCTATAAAACAGTGTGTGTCGCTCGGTAGAATTATAGGAAAAAATATTTAACTCTTCATAACAGTACTGCGAATTCCATTAAATATGGTAAGTATCACAAAAAAAAGGAAAAAAAAAACTGAATAATACATTTATATGCAAATTTGTGGTGGTGAATGTGGTTGTATTTATGTAAATATACAGAGAGAAAAAAAGTAAATCTACATGAAAACGAACCACATCCCTGATTAACATGCCCTATAACATTATAAGCAGAGATTTGCATACACATTAACAAGTGTACCGTGGAAACTTTATAGATGATTTTAAACTTTTAATGTATACAAAAGCAAAACTTTTCTATTGAAATGGAGATATAATAAGTGTTCAATGGAAAAGCTCATTTAGTCCTCTTCCAAATCCAAATGAGCTTGAAATCATTACATTATAAAAAAATTTTCATAAAAAATATTGACAGTAAATTGAGTATAAATTTGTGTTCCGTTTATTTTCAAAAAATCCACAGTACAGCTTGTTCAACGCTAAGTGTTTTTCACAAATACATACCAGGATATTAACATACACGTATTGAAAAAAATCAGTTTTTGTTGTTGTTGATATAAACGTTATTTAAATATGGTCGATAATGTGTTTTTAATGACTTACTCTCTGCTTGGTTTTGTATTTATTTGGCGCCTATGGTTGCTATTTTTATTTCAGTCAAACCACTATTTGCAAACAAAAATGAATTAATTACTAAATTAGTTTTCTTGTTTGGAAAAAACTATAACCAAATTTCACTATAATAAGTAATATGAAGTAAAGCAAATAATTTTGTTTTTGTTTCATATCTGCCAGCATTTTATATATTTAATAGAGTTTTTTTACAAAGTTAAAGCTAATTGGCATTTTAGTTTGAATTTCATAATTGATAGTAGTTTTTATTTAAAAATATTAACATAAAGCACTTTTTTTATTTACAATAACTTGGGGCTAAGAATATTGAAAAATTTTTGTATTAGGTGTAGATCTTAAAAATGGAAAATTCACAAGAGATGGCAAATCCTTGAAAACGGTTTCTGTTTAAAAAAAAACTTATATGTTGTTCCAAAGTGCACGTGTGGGCTTAATTATGTCATTGGTCTAAGGCCTTTTAACATAATATTCAGTTAAATAAATTTAACGTAAAAGTTTACTAACTTTCAGTAAGCTTAAACTGAAGTTTTAACTAAATTAATTAAAAATGTTCGTTAACAATAGGCAAGAGTTAGTTAACTTGTAGTTATTAATTATTATGAATGAATTTCAAAAAGAAGAAGAAATGTATACATAAATATAAATTCTTAATGTGCACCCATTTGCTAATAAATTTATTAAAAATTTAATGTAAATATTTTGAAATAATTTTTGCTATAAATTTAACGATTCTGTTAGATAAACGATATCTCATGGAAAAGTCTACATCAGGTAAATTAAAATTATCCTTTCGACTTCTCTGGTTATATTTTCTTTTCAAACCATAAGAAATATTTACTTTAAATAAATTATACAAATGTGTAAATCTTTTTAATCGTAGAATCATCTTTCAATTGTTTAATAACAGCAAAAATATAATATATTTTAACGCTTGATTAATGCTATTGTTAGATTTGTCTATCATGTTCGCCGACGGAAGCATATTTCTGGCTTCGTTAGAGAGTTTTTAGGATGTTCTTTTAATACATTTGTATTCTTTCGCAATTTGTGCTTGTTTTATAAGTTATTCCTCGTCGTAGGAATCCGCACGTTATTTTGCTTAAATTTCTTAGATCTGTATACCCTAGGTCCTTTTTTGTTAGAATTATTAAGAACTGGAATTGTTTGCCAATTCCAATGACATTTTTATTAATTCTAATAACGTTTTCAAATTAAAACTTATGAGACATTTTGCTGCTTTCTAATTCTTCTTTTTTTTTTTTTTTTTAACTGTGGTGATGAGTCTCTCTAACTGGACTATTTTTTTTTTGTATTACTTTTTATATTATTACCTAAATATATGACCTAATGTTTTTATGCTTGGGGAGCCAATAAATGAGATTGTTTGTTACTGAAATTGTAAAATAATGTTTATAATGTATACTGTATTACATTTTTCTTCTAAGGCTATGCTTAGGCGTTTTCTAACTATGTAATATATTATAATTGGCCTTTGTCGCTTTATATTACGGAATTGAAATAAATAAATAAATTCAAACATCAAATATTTTTTTCCAGTTAAGAATTTAAACGCCAAATAGTACTCAGTTAAATTTAACTGAAATTTGACAGAATAATCTAAGGGCTATTTTTACAACTTGGCGTTAGTTAAAGGTAGGATTTTTTGTGCCCGATAAATAGCTTTTGATTATTAAAAGAAAATTTTTTTATTGTTATTATTATCAATATTGATAATATATTATAGATAAAAAGATAATAAATTAATGCTTTATAATGCAAAGCCATTTATCGGTCCGACGAAATCCTTCCTTTAACTAAAGGCAAGTTGTAATAATGGCCCTAAAAGTTATATAATAACTGAACACTGTGTGAATGGATTTTGGCTAACGAAGATTTAAATTTGGAGTTGAGTGTTAGGTTAATTTTTTTTTGTTAACGGCCCTAAGTCAGATATAAAAAAAATAAATAATATTAGTTTACCAGTTACTCCACATCATTTTACTTCAGCTAAAATATTTCATTGTGACGGTCATGATGTTGTAAAACCTTAACCGTTCATGAATGATAGTTTTTTCAACTTTAAATGGAATTCGATAAAAATCATCAAAGTCGAAAATATTTAAAAATTGGATTTGTTTGCTATATAACGTTAACGGCAACGACGGTAACACCTGTTTTTGTGAATTTATAAAAATAAAACCTTTATGTTTTGAAACATATGCTTAAATTTTTTGAAAATCTTTAAGTTTTATTTTATGCAATTTAGTTCTCTTGAAGTCATATTTGCAAAATTTTCAATAGTAACACAGAAAAAATATTAATGAATTTTCATTAAAAATTTTTATTTTTAATTAAAAATTTATGTGATTTTGCTACAGCCATTAAAATTTCTACTATTTAATTTCATTTAATTTAATCACTTTGATAAAATATTAATTTCATTTTAATCAATTATTAATCGTATCAATAACTCCCTTATCCAGTGTTTCAGATCTGATGTTCCTGAACTTTAGCTATTTTACCTAAAAGAGCAAGACTAAAAAAATGGAAATATTGGATTGTTTCTACTATAAACGTCCGTTTGAAAATAAAGATCATAAATGTTAATTACCCCATGTCCCTCCAGTTTTACAAAAGCCTGTTGTGGAATTTACAGTAATGGAAAGAATGAATTATTTTTCATTTTCAATAAATGGATATTGATAAATTACTTTTCTTAAATTATTGTACATATTCTGTTTTGATCACTCAATTAATTTTAAAATAGTCTAAATCAAATCAACCTCCGAAAAAAATAGTTCCTTATGAGATACACAAAATTTCACCTTCATAAAAAATTTTCATTAATTAAGATAAATTAAATCCAAAATCGCATGCTACACAGTATAGAAATATTTTTTAATTTAATTAAAGATTTCGAAAAAAAAAATAATGACTTAGACCACTTTCGTATTTAAGGGCACATAACTATATCTGACATTTATTTTGCCTTGGTAATAAAGCATTATAGTGTAAGCAACCATTTTATATTTTTCGAAAATGAAAAAATTTTGGCTTGCTTCTGCAAAAGTGTTAATCAAAAAAATTGACACCGAATCTATAGCTGCGTTCAAAATAGTAGCGCCAACCTTAAAGTTTTAACAATCTTTTTACATCTTAAAACATTTATTTGATTTAAACAAAACACAATAAAAAATTCTTTGATGTATACATGTAGTTAATTATGATAACACAATATATTTTTTTTAGTTAATTAACATTAAGTAATAATTACTCGTCATCATAAAAACAAACAAAAAATTAATCGGTCAAAATAAAATTATTAAAAAATCATTAAAAAGAAATAAGTTGTTCTTGAGAAAATTAAGCAAAATTAAAACACTTCACTTTTTCGTTACCTCAGCCATATAAAAAAAAAATCTATGATTATTAGTTGCATGTCTATAACTTCCAATTATAGCTCATATGGCCGAATTAATTAAGTTTTGAAATATTTCCACCCTCCCAGGGCCTTCTATACTTCTTGGTTTCATTGCAGACACTGACTTCTTCATATCTACCTTTAGATGTTTAATAATACATCACCTAAGTGGAATTTTAGAGGTATTTAGAGGTATATGGTAACAGAACCCCTTCCAGAATTTTTGAATCTACGGTTGTTTTAATATAACACATGAGAATATAATGTAGCAAACACATCGATACCGCTGTACCACAACCAATATCTTTTATATTTTGTGCTATAAACTGCCACTTAAATTAGTTAGTAAGTGTACTTCAAACAAAAGATCTGGAACAATTAAATTTTCTCTACAATTTGGATCTTCGTGATGTAGAGTCAAAGGGAAATAAGTTGTTGTTTTGATTATTTAAAATAAATTTTAGGTAATTTTTTGTTAATTTTTAAATAAATGACTACTCATAAAAAATTATTCGTATAAAAACATTAACTTCTATTTTTTTACAAACGAAAATAGACTTGATCTCTTTGATTCGAGTAAAATAGCTCTGAACGTTTTAATACACTTTACCAAAATGGGATTTATTATTACCATAAATATTCACGAAGAAATAAAGGAAAAATCCTTTAGTTTTGTCACACGGTATCCGGAACTATTAAAAAGAAAACAAGTTAAAATTAAGCTAAAATATTTAATAACATTTCCTGTCTCGAAACTCTTCAAATGTCGTTTTAAACTGAATGAAGATTTTATATTCCGATGTAAAAACAAGTAAGAGCGCTATATTCGTCCGTGCCGAATCTTATATACCCTTCACAACGTGTCGTCATGCAATAACAGTAGTTTGTGTCACCATTCATCCCATATGAAATACGTACATACATATAAAAACATCCCATTGTAAAATTATAAGTTCACGTATGTATGTTAAAAAATCAAAAAAAATAAAAAAAATTTTAAAAAAAATTTAAAAAAAAATTTAAAAAAAAAATTAAAAAAAAAAAAATTATTATATATATAATATATATAAAACAAAAAAAAAAATAAAAAAAAATTAAAAAAAAAATTAAAAAAAAATAATAATAAAAATGTAAATAATATATTAAATAAAAAATAAAAAAAAATTAAAAAAAAAAATTGAAAAAAAAAATTTTTTTGGCTCAGCTGGGCTTTGATGCCACGTTTTCTCTAACCAGTATACACGTTTGTATGTATGTATGTTGTTGATGTAATGTTGTTTTTGTGAAAAAAAATGGAGGTGGTCGTGGGTTTTTGCTCATATCTCAGTTGTTTATGTACCGATGTTTCAATACCGATCTACTCCCGAATATTTCTGATATTTTAATACCTTACCCGGGTCCAACCTATGTCGGGGGGCTTCAAAAAGTTGATTTCAACATACACACGGACAGACGGACAGACTGGCAGACTGACAGAGCTTAATCGACTCCCCTATTGATAAGCTTTCAGAATATATATACTTTATGCGGTCGGAAATGAAAATTGTAGAAATTTCACACGGAATGACAAACCTATATATACCCTTTTTCACTGTGTGAAGGGTATAAAAAGGCCATGTCTTTTAAATATCAGTAGACAGACCTCCGTGGAGATTTTTTTAAAGTCTACGATTTGGTTTGTTTGAAAAGAATTTTAAGTTTTCCCTAAAAATTCAAAACTAAATTTACAGGAATCGAAGAAATTCGTAATACAAGTATTTTATACAAAAGATTCAAAAACTCAAACATCGCACAAAAATAGTTTACAAACAAGGTACCTGTACTTGTACATTAGAAGTAGGAAACTTTTGTGTTTCTTTATAACTATTTTTGAAGCACCCAATCTGCAATAAATCGACCAATCTGTAGAAAATACTCAAATGATCTTCAATAAAAATTTAAAATGGTTTTTATTTATTAAATTTTTGTTTTTAAATGTTTCCATTTTTTTAATATTTGAAAAAAAATATTTAAATTTATATTTCATTTTTAATCTTAATTGGCTGCAAAATTACACTTACAATAGAGTAACTACAATATAGAACTTATTCAGTTATTTTGTTAAAATTAAATTAGTTGCTCGAATTATAAAAAAAAAAGTTTTTCTCATTAGACTTAGCGGTATACTCTAACCCTTTACGCATAATAGTTATTTGTGTGTTTGTGTTTGTTTTAATTTTTAAATTGTGCCCCGTTAATGGAAGTAGTAAATAAATTTTGTACACTTTTATTGTTACACCATATACATTTACGAGTTTCATATATTTTGGTTGGGTTAACTTTTTTCTATTTGTACTCTTAAATAATATGAACCAGGTTCTTGTTTCTTAGCTTCATCTATTTTTGAATGTAAATATTTTATAAAATTGTATCTAATTAAACTTCAACTTTGTATAAGCCATTTGATTATTTAAAATCTTTGTAAATACAAAACAAAATAAAATAAGGTTTTGCATAAAGCATAAGGTAATAATGCATGTTGTAAATCGTAATCAAACAAATATACTTAGAAAGTATTTACAATGTCCCAGCAAAAAAAATTGGACCTACTACAAAAACATTAAATTTTCAGTACTTCTAAATCGATAGTGCCGAGAAATTTCATCTGTATCTCTTCACATAATTTGTAAGAGTTCTATACACATATTGGAATGAATTGAACTTGATTATTGTATTAATATAACTGCATGATCTGCAATTATACGCTTATCTCAAAATCATTAGCTTTTACCTATATTCAAAATCACGTCTTTTTAATGTTTTTTTTTGCTGGGGTGTGTTTGCAAGTTTGTACCACAGGACGTATACTTGTTACAATGAACTCAGTTTATTAAACATACGCCATGGTGAATTTGAGCAGAGTCTTATAAATGATATAAATTAAGTAGTGATGTAACAAATATCAATTTTTTAGTATTCGCGAATGCGGATGAAATATCTAAAGCCGATATTCGCAAATACGAATGCGAATGCCAATATTCATTTAAAATTTTAAATCCGTTTATATGGCGGGATTTTTACAGCTAAATTGCTGTATGAATTACACACACTTTTATTATCGTTTTCTGATAGATGATAATGTAATTATTAGAATAAAAAAATATTCATTAATAAGACAATTTATGATAAATGAAATAAAGAAAACTTTGTTAGAGTTTTTTTTTATAAAGGTTAATAATGGAATATATTATAAATCTAAGAATAGTTCAATTGATTAGACCTACATGATTTACGATATTAGGTCTTTCATATCTTTTTTAATTTTATGATAAAGAGAAAATATTTTATCAGTGGATAGAGTATTAATTTGAGGTAAAGATCATATCAAAGAATATACACAAAGTCAAAAGCAACGCGATATTTTGCTCAGTTATTCAAAAAATTTAAATATTTATTTACGCTCGCTCTTTAATTTGGTTTTGTTTTTATTTGTTTTCAACTTAAAATCGGTAGAAATGGGTAAAAACAAAAGTTTATATGAAGTTATGTTGTCCGAAAGGTTTTCTATTTGTCCCTAAATTATTTCTTATGTACAATTAAAAAAAATTGCATGAACTTTTAATGATATACTCAAAGCAATGTTTGGGAAAACTTCAATGGAAAGGTTATAATAGCTTTAAATCTAAGGGAAATACGAAAAACTCCTGGAACTTTGTCAAACTCAATCACATTGGTTTCAAAATATAAATCGGAAGCTAGCATACAGGAAAGTTTTGCATCCATACCCAGAGCAGTCGTACACTGTAAGCACTTTTATGTAGTTTTTTTTTCTTCTAAAAACAAATTTTCTTTTTTCTCTGCCCTATTTTTTACAACTGATTTGTTCTTTGTATGATAAGATTCTTGTTGGTTATAAATTTAGACATTTCCATGAACATAATCAATAAACTCTAGTATTTCTAGTCAATATTATATCCTTATTATTTGGCGTAAATCGCCTAGACTTGTATTAATTTTTTCAGAAATACACTGCAATGCATTCACTGATTTTCGCTGCAAAGAACCAATAGTTTGGTACCTGTAATTTGGTACCAAATGTGACAACAGGAAATATTCACCAGAATATATACAATCCAGATTAGAAAGCAAGCGCAGAAAAACGACAATTTATTTCGCGGGAAAGAAAACGTCATTAGAGTTGCAAAAACTAAAAAAACACTAAAAGCAGGTAAATAATATAGCATGAAAATGGCTAAGTGAGTCAAACGTGGATGAAAAAAGTTTAAACACGAAGAACTAGAAGGTAGTAATTACATGTAGAATTTTCTATTGCTAAAAATGTACGTTGTATGTTACGTTTAAAGCATTGTTTCTGTAAAACTCATGTGCAAAGACAACTAGCAAAATTTCAATTAAAGCTTACTCTATTTTTCTCACAAACCCCCCTGACAGTAGCTGTTGGTAGAAACCTCTGTCAGCGGCGATTAACTATAAAATAGCAATTTTGACAAACATAAGTGTATAATTACTTATGAGTCACAAAGTTGACTTGAAAAATGTAAAAAATATGATGTGATTTAGCTGTTTAATCGGTGTCAGAAACGAGAAGTCTGAATTATGATCACAGGAATTTGGGCAGTGTATAATGATATAAAATACACAAATTACTTGAAGTTTCTAAATATATAACTAATGAAAACATGCGGTCAGTTATTTGCACAACACTGGGCTGCTTGGGAAAGCCCGAATTCAGGAAGAGAGAAAAAAGGATGCTTGTATATCACACAACTACACCCACAACTACACACAAAACCGAACCTAACACATAAGCTGGGTATGCACTTGTGCTGCTAAGGGATATAATTAGATTAACCAAAGTCATTTTATGACTCATGAAATATTTGAAGTTATTGTTAACGGTGTGGCATACATCCGCTATTAAAAAAGTATATAAAAAAAATATTCATACTTATAAATATAGTAAAAGGTTTTTTCCTTAAACCAGTTGAACCAAACATAAAACTATTTTCATATTCAGAAAATTGCACTTAATAAACCGCTGCATTTGGTATTTAAAAATTCTGTGTATTATAGGTTTATTAGCCAAATTACATACTCTACCTTCTGGTAGTAACATTTTTGCTCACACCAAAAATTTTAAAAATATAAACAATAAAAATCGAGTTGGTCATATAAACAGTAGTATTAACAATTACAGGTATACAAATACAATATTTACCATAGATTTGTTTCAATCCAAATGGAACTTTATTAAAATTATTTCAAAAAAACAAATTTTTTTAAGATTACCAGTTCAGTTTTGCTTTCTCTGTTTTATAAGAATTTTTTTTTTTGATACGAGGATTTTTATTAAATTTTTTTCTTAAAACTATGATATTAACGCTTTTATTATTTAATTAATCAATTGTGAATTGCTGTAATAAATTTTGCAAATTAGTACAACTCTGTTAATAGTATTTTAAAATAGAATAAGTTTTCATAAACTAAATATATATAAAAAAAAATAATTTAAATTTAATTATTTAATGTTATATTTTTAATTATAATTTATTATATTATTTACGTAGATATTCGCATAAAATATTTTTATAAATTTTGCGAGTGCGAGTGCGAATTCGAATGTAAGTATTTGAATGGTAATATTCATTACATCACTATTATAAAAATGTATAAATGCAGTATGTAGTAGGTACGCATATTTAATATTTCTAATATTCATATACTTGTAGCATGTGTTAAAAGTGTTAATTTGTCATTAAAACTAAAATTAATATCCAGTTGTATGATATGTAATTTATGGATAACATTATGTGCAGCTGCTTTTGTAATTATATGTATGTAAATACATATAAATATGTATAATTTTTTTGTGTGCTTACAATTATTTAAATCACAAAGAAAATAAGATTTCTAAAAAGCAGTTGAAAACTTAAATGTGCTACAATCTTTCAGGAAAAAATTAATTGTTACACCTGATAGATTACAGTATAAAAAATATGTCACTAACTAGTAAAAATAATAAAATGAAGTAAATAACCCTTAAACCGATTTTGTTTTTCGAAAGTTTTTTAACAGAAAATTTTTAGTAACCAGTATCACAGGTTACTTCATAGAAGTGGATTTTTATTACACCTAAAATGCAAGATATAACAGAATTTTTTTTAGTAATGAAAAATCACATTAAAATTTTAACGACAATTATATTGAATATAAAGTTGTCAAAAATGATTAACTTTGTTCCAATAAAACGCTTACGTAAAACATATCGATGGCCCTAACTCGACTTTTTACGAAATAGAGCTTTTCATTGATTACAGATCACACAAATATACCTCCACAAAAAAAGCAATTTACAAAACAAGTTATATATTCATAATACAGTTTCTGTTACATTTCCATCAACTCCTGTAAAATTACAATTATTTGTGACCAACGATATGATAAAATCATATCGTATAACAATTCTAATTGACTTTTATTTTTTGCACTATTTTATTGGGTATACCAAAACTAAAGAATTTTTTGTCTTTGCTAACAAAACCTTTACATACTGTACAAACTTTGTATAGTAGTCACAACAAAGTTGCATACTCACAACAATTTAAACTCAATTCAAAATAATCCATATATTAAAAAATCCTTTCCATATTTTTTAATGGTTACACAGTTATCTAATTTCTACCACAATGATAAAAAATCTCCTAAAATCTTAAAGTTAAATACAGATTTTCTCTGTATAATTCTACACTTATTATTACGAAAAGAACCTGTATTTGGCTTCGTTAGTCTATACAAGGGTGTATATTATTTTTTGTTAATCGATGGATCATGAAAAAATCCAATAAACTGTGAACAAACTCTAAAACAAAATAAATCAAGAACAAATTAAAAACTAAACAAGTAAGAATGCTATACCCGGTCATAAAAAATCTGAAAATATCCTTTACGTTCATAAGCATAACTACAGCGACCACACCGTAGCTCAAAAAGGCTTCAGGTTTATATTATATTAATTAATTTTTAAATTTTTCCATAATTAGATGTATTCTACCAGTCAAGCACTTTCATTTAATAAAACAAATTGATAGGGTTGAGAAAAATAAATTATCTAAATTTGTTTAGGTCACCATATTGGATCTTAGCATTTTCATAGTTTACAGTATTATTTTGTTCAAACGCTTTCATTTGATACGAATATTGTGGATGTTGATGGGGTCATAGTCTTAATAACTAAACTTAACCCATTCATCCGTCATTTTATTTTGAACTCTTTCTTAAATTTTAACTTTTTTTACTAATTACTTAACACCCATATTAAGTAGGTTAAAGTGGGTAAGTTTTTAGTTAGTAGATTTGACCCAGATATACGTTTATTGAACGCCATTTTGCTGTGGCGTTCATCATGAATTTTTAATTCGTATATAATGTGTTATGTTTTGCTAGTATACCATTTCTTTGTTTACTCACATCTCTGCTCTCTGTAGTCTAGGACCTAAAAAAATGATTTTCGTTGTAGGTTTAAATAAAGCTTTGACATTGTTGAATTTTTTGTTTATATCTCAGTTACTTTCCAAACAACTTGTCAGTTTTTCTAAGTAATAATATAAAAAAAAACAGTAGTGTTCATAGTCAAAAAATTAATCGAAAGCTTTAGTAGTAGACATATTGATAAAAGGGAATTCGTTTTTAATAAAAAGTTGTGCATATAACTTTGCTCGTTAGAGACCGATTTGCCCAAAATATCTATTGATGGTAGCAAAGGTGTCTATTACTTATCTTACGGTTTGAAAATGTTAAACTTCATGGTAGAAATATAACATCAAATTGGCATTTTTGTTTACTTGCTTATATCTCAGATAGTTATGGGGCTTATATTAGCAAAAAACTTATACAATACAGTGGGGTCTTCTAAAAGTTAAGTTCAACTAACATACGGACAGCGGGACGAACGATCATTGTTCAATCGACTCCCCTAGTCACAAAAAAGGTGCTTTATGAGATCGTTAAATAAATATTGTAGAAATTACAAATGGAACGACAATATTATATACCGTTGGCGCCACAGGTGAAGGGTTTTTAAACGATAGCTTAAATTGTTAAACTTTCCCTTTTATTTTTTTGTACCATACACATAAATTTCTTTTTACAAAAACAATTACTCAAGTTACAGTTTACGATAAAAACAACTTATTGGATTGCTTAATTAAAGTGACACAATTCATGCAAAAAAACCAATTCAAATGACGTGTTTCAATAACTATAATAATTTATATATACTTTTAAGTTCAGCATTACAACGTTTATATAAACTTAGTTATGGGAGTAAAAATAGTATTGTAAAGCATTTAAATTTTTTAGTATTTCATAACAAGCTGGAAATATGGGAAACTACGAAACTTTAAGTCTGCAAAATATCTTAAGTATATGCAAACAAGAAATAGGATAAGATAAGGGGCATGTCACCCATTCTTCAATTTAAATTGCTTTTTCTCATTTTAAATTGCTTTTTCTTATATCTAGATGTCTGTTACATTTTGAGCCTTCTAACTTTACCTAATTCATATCATTGCCAATTTGTTACACTACGCACAAGTGACAAGGTATTAGCATATAAGGTTCATCTGAATTCCCTTTAAATTTAAATCTCTAAATTTTATTCCTACGCATTTTGGAAATAATTACAACTTTCTTGTGCAAGTATTTAATAGTTTTTTCCCCGACTAAAAGGTTTTTTTTTTTGTAATATCCTAAGAAACTTTTGCTTTACTTTATTCAAATTTACTTTATAATTGCGTCAGGTCAATTAAGGTTACGCTATTTTCCTCTGAATTTATACTTAACTGAAATAATGCTTTTAATTTTAAAATAAAACTTAATATAAATCAAGCATATACTTACCATACCTAACAAACTACGCATAATTACAAAACATGTAATAAAAACACGACCTCCGACTAATAAACATAATTTACAATCCCAATAAAAAAATATTTTTCTAATCAACTAACAAAAGCCAAACTGTTATTGTTCTTGTTATGGTTCTATTTATATATTTATATTGTTATGTGTATTTTGTGTATGTATTATGTATAATGTGGTGTTATTTCTTTTGTAGTGCCAACAGCAACCATACTGGGCGGACCCGATTTATATGTTGATAAAGGAAGTACAATTAATCTAACATGCGTAATAAAATTTAGTACTGAACCACCGACACATATATTTTGGTATCATCAAGATAAGGTAAGTAGAGCTAACAATGGCTATAAATAAATGTTTGTTATTTTATGTTTACAAATACATATATATCTTTATTGTAATATGCTTAGCACAAATTCAACAATAAAATTGAGAAAGGTCAGGAAACGTACACCTTGTTATATTGTTATAAATTCTGTCAAGTTTTGTTTAGCAGTTCTTGCTGTAATGTCAAAAACGACAAACAATTTTACAAGCCCTGCATTTATTAATACCCTCTCTTGAGATTAATCTATTTATTCTCTCTTGTTTTCTTCTTTATACACAATGTTATTCAATCAAAATTATACCGTTACTAATATTAATACAACGGAATAACGGAACACGTTTTTAAAGTCACTTGTTTTTTGTGTACGAATTTTTAATAACAAAAACAATTTTTTTTTATCAAAGCAAAAAAGCGAACGTTCAAACTAAATAATTTTAAAGCGCTCTTGACCTTTCCGTGTGCTTATCCCAAGATTAAGTAAAACAATTAAATAAAACATTGTAGTAAAAAGTTAAATAATATTAAAACAAATAGTGTTTTATATAATGAAAGTTTGAGCGCTGTTAAAACATGTTTTGAAAAAACTATATCGCTATTAGCCATAACAGCGGTTTAATTGGCAACACTATTTTTTTGAGGTAGTGAGTTTGACAATTATTTCTGAATGTGCTTAGGCCAGAGAGATGAATATTTGTTACTAAAATTAATTTCCAAATTCATGCTTAAAGCTCTGTTAAAGTTATGTGTTAAGTTTTTGCTCAGCGAGCACTTTAATTAGAAATATTTTCTCATTTAGAATAACAAAGTCTCTTATTCGGAATAACGGATCCGAGATATATTTTTTTAAATTATGAAAAGACTTTTTCTTTTTTAATTTTAATTTAAAATACCCTGCTTTTAAAAAACCTGCTTCTAAAAAAACCTGCAATAATTAAAATAAGAAAGAGTACTATATTCGGCCGTGCCGAATATGATAATACCCTCCACCATCATGTACATAGGTATAATCCCACATCGTAGCTTAAAATATATTTCATGTTATACGCCATTTTTCCTTATTATTTCCGACTCCATCCTTGATTTTGAATTTTTACGTAGTTAACTGTATTCAACTAATCAAGCCCTTTTATTGGATACCCATATTGATGGGGTTAAAAAAAATTTGATCCGGCATTTTGTTTTAGACGCCATCTTGGATTTTAAATTTTTTAATAATTAACTATATTCTACTTGTCAAGCCCTTTCATTTAATACCAATATTGAAAGTGTTACATTATAAATTTATTGTCCACCATTTTGTAGTGCCGGCCAACATGAATTTTAATGTTATTATTTTATGCTATTTCATATATATATCATTGAGTTAGTACGAAATTGCCGTCATTACCACAAGTTTTTTTTTTCAATGTTTGCCTTTAGCTTAAGATCTCGGTAAAGCAGTTTTTGCAATTATGCAGTTGCCTTATATGTCACATGTTTTTTATACAAGTTGGTAATAGTAAAAATATGGGAAAAAACAGAGGCAGTCATGTTTATTTGCTCATATCTCAGAAAGTTATGCTGCGATTGTTCTAAATTTCAATAGCGATTTATTTCCGGATATTTCCAAAAGATTGATGCCATAAACAGATCTAAGGAACATATGGTTGCTTCTAAAAGTTGATTTCAACCAACACGCGGACAGACAGTCATTCATAAGCTTTAAAAAAATATATACTTTATGGGGTTAGAAAGGAAAATTGTAGAAATTACAAACGGAATGACAAAGCTATATATACCCTTGTGAACCACAGGTGACGGGTATAAAAAAAGGAAATTGAGTAGCAGCTTAAAATTAAGGAAGATTATTTTGAAATTTTTTAAATACATAAAATAAATGTACTTACAGAAATAATGCACATTGTACAATTTAGCCTATTAAAGCTAACAATGGGTAGCTTTCTGTGGCCATATACACCACATGATTTTGTTGACTTTTAAAGTTCATACTTAAAGTTTTGTTGGAAAATGGTTATAGTTTTTAAAATTTAATTAGATTTTTTAAAAAAGTATGGTTTTCATTTAAAGAACATTTTCAAAAAATTCAATAAAAACTTTCCTGTACAAGTGACTTTGTATGCGTAGATATCGGAACAAAAGATAGCCTCTATCTGTAATAATTCAGGTTGTTATTTTTGTAATTTTTGGTATATT
The DNA here is from genome assembly GCA_941918925.1 of Phyto melanocephala. Lineage (NCBI taxonomy): Eukaryota > Metazoa > Arthropoda > Insecta > Diptera > Rhinophoridae > Phyto > Phyto melanocephala. Next base: position 103,401,626 of record OW799235.1, on the reverse strand, counting down.
TAAGCAAACACATCTAAATAGTTTAACATAAACATTTTCACATTTATTGTCTTAGTAGGATAAGATTTAATGAAAATATTTTAGATATCGATAGAAAATATTTCTATCGACGACGTTGTAAGATTTATTTTTCTTTTGCCAGTACGTGTAAATTTTGGGAACTTGAAACCTTTTAACAACCGACAAGGCTTATATTTATTGGACGTTTTTTGAAATTTGCTTCGTTATTGTGATTAAGGGTGGCCTCTGTGTTAATATAGGTTGTTTTCTATCTGTGCGCCAATTTCATTTAATTGTGTTAAGTCGTTTTCGCTTGTTTGGGTAACCAACATGCAAATATATAAAAATCCAAGTATATACATTTATTATATTAGTAGGATGCGTCTTACTAGATAATTCAAAAATATTTATCTAAGTAGAGCCAGAAAACACTTAGTCATATTTCTTCCCAATCAAATTGTTCAGTTATTACAATCGAACTTTTCTTTTGTGATGAAATTTCTAATGCAAGAACAATAACTTATTCCTGCTCACTATATATTGATACTTCAGAACCAAGCTATTTAGACAAAATTCTACTAATGCAACTAAACTATGTGTTAAAATGTGTAATAACCAAATTAACACATTTAAAATCTACACAATGGTTAAAAGAAGTTAAAGTAAAATACGAGATTTATTTACAAAATCAGTTTGAATGATTTCTTATAAAACCAATTGCTAAAAAGATGAGCCGAATGGAAATCGAGAAATCAAAAGAAAGCGGGAAAATGCGTATTAAAAGGGGCAGGAGGGTATTTTTGATGCTTTAAGGGGCTTAAATAAAATACACACTATATATTTTAATTCAATGTACTTACATAATTTGTTTTTGCTTAACTTATTTTCTTTAACCTTCGCTTTACCAAAGGTTTTTATATCCATGGTTTACCAATATTCACCTGAGTGGTACTGTACTTCTCTGCACGCAAAGAAAAACCATGGTTACGACATGATCACGACGGTCATATTATTTTTTCTAAAACAATATTTGGTTGTCGAAAACAAGTAATAGTTATTTTTGTTTCATTTCATCATATATTTTGTAACGATAATCAAGCATTTATTTGAATTGTATCGTTTAATGATTACTTTTAATAAAAATTTCAAAATGGTTATCATTTAAAAATAGTATGATTTAAAAAAAATAATTTGACAAAAATAACATTATATTCAAAAGCACTAAAAATTACAAATAATCATTAAATAATAGGTGAGACAACAGTATGATTACAAATTTATCAAGCTATGATTTTTTTAATAATAATTTGATTTCAATTGTTCTTCTTCTTACTGAATAAATTTTTATTATTTTAAAAGTTTGAGATGTCAAAAAAAGGAACAAAAATTTTGAAAAGTTTAAAAAAATTAAAAAATAAACGAGAAAACTTAAAAAAATATTAGTAAAAAATTGCAAATAAATTGGTGACTACAATCAGTATGTTGCAGCAAAAGACAATAATTTGCCGTAAAAAAGCAAAGATTTCCGATTTCAATTGTAGTCATATATATGATTATTGAATGATACTTAAATTAAACATAATAATGATAACTGGTAACCATTGTTATTTTAAACATAATCATACAATTCAATCATAGTATGTTGCTCTTCGATTATGGTTACCACAACCATATTTTTTCTTTGCGTGTGTGTATGTTTATATTCGCTGAACAAGTGTTTTTCATACATATTTATACTTTTTTATTTTAATTAATATGTTATAGCTTCTAAGTCTTTCAAAGTTCAATAAAACTCATAATGAACTCTGTGAAACCATTCAAAATAGTCTTGTGCGGACGGTTTCTATTATAACACTAAAGACAACGTAAAATGGTACTAGGAGGCGCCAATTATGATACGAAGTAAAGCTGTTAAAATTATTCGCGAGAACCTTTACTGGGGTCTAATCCAACCATAAAAAATATATCCATTATTGATATATTCAATTCCATTATAACCGATACTGTCAAAGATTTTCAAACACAAATAGCAAAGCTATGTATAACAAATGGAATTCTGAAAACCCGCAGAATCAAAGAACTTGGATAGCAACTATAGTTGGGGAGTTATTTACGGAAATTTTACGGTTCCTCTGCTTTGTTGTCAGCCAAGTCTCAAGAGTGGAACGACAGGAAAAAGACAATACTGCTCTCATAAGAGATTTCTTCGAGAAGGTGAATTCTAACTTAAGAGTCATTTATCGACCATACGACTCTATTACCTTAGACGAGCAACTCGTTATCTTTCAAAATTTGGTGGGCATGTGATTCCAAAACCTTTTATCCACATCAAGGCCAAATATATACTGACTGGAAAAATAAACAATGTAAGAGATATAAATCAAGTCAAGCATTTATAAAAACTCCGGAAAAAATATCACTATCGACAATTTTTTTACAACACTTTATTTAGCCAAAAAGCTGGCCGCTTGGAGGTTATCCGTCGTAGGTACAATAAACAAAAATTAAATATATGTTTCTGAAGAGTTTCAACCGTCCCGAAGCAGCAAAGTAGGGTCCAGTTTGTTTGGCTTTTCCGAAGATGAAACATTAGTGTCCTATGTTCTTGCTAAAAATAAATCAGTTGCGCTATTGTCAACAATAACAAAATTACATCTAGCCCACAAAATAAACCAGAGATAATTTATTATTATAACAAAACTAAGGGTAGTGTTGACACGATGGATAAGATGTTGTCGCAGTATTCTGCAAAACGTGCAACGTTTCTGTGGCCGTTGGAACTGTTCTTTAAAGTTTTAGATACAGCTGCTCTTACCTGATTTACAAGGAGAATAATAGCGAAAAATCTGTGAGGCAATCGCAGTGGAAGCAATTTATTGAAATGCTAGGTGAAGACCTTTGTCGTCTGTTTATATTGACCATGTCGAAAATACCTCAAATTACTGGAAGATTTTCCATTTAGGTTAGCAATGGAGTGTATCTTTGGAAAAAAATTATAAACAAACTAAAAGACAATATCGTAAAGATATATTTTTCAGGTCAACCTACGCTACGGATAATTTCGAGGCCGATGAAACTCCAGAAAGAGATCCAGCTAGGCAAATGTAATATTTTTTACTCATATAAACAAAGAAGAAACACACGGCAAGTAGAATTTTTATTAAATTCTACAGAATTCTAAAATTGGCTCAGAGTCTTAATTTTATTCAAATCGAAAAGAAAAAATTAAAAAAGTTATTAAATAAATAAAACCGAAAAAGTCACCCAGGTGTGTATTGGTAAAGCGAAGGTTAAAAATAAATTATCTAAAAAATGTTGTGACAAGTCCGCGATACCGTTAAAATATTAATTCACAATAATCGATACAGCAAACAAACAGTTATTCATAATTTTTATAATTAAAACTATGCCACTAATAACTGCATTTTTAAATTTAAAAAAGATAATTAAATTATAATACCAAAATAGAGAACTCATTTAAGGACTATGCTATTGGCAACATTTATGGTACTCACAACCGATACTGTTTTCTGTGTGTAATGAATTTGTCTTAGTCTTTTCTAGTTCCTGTCTGGAATCATATCGGCAAATCCTTCAACTAATTTTCCATGTCTGCAATATTCACGTAAAAGCGCTCTATAATTCTAACGCTTTTATATATTTTAAGCGGAATGCCAACAGCAGCTACTAAGTAGATGTTAAAAGAAATTAAACTTATTATTTAGCGACTTTACGTATATAACATTTCCAAACAAATAGCAAACACCTAGTGTTAGTAGTTTTGGTATCGATTTATTTTTGTTTGTCAATTTTCGTCGATCGTTTAAAAATCAGTTTTTTTTTGTGTTTTTTTTTAATCAAAATATTTTAAATGCATAGCTGAAAGATGACTCAATTTATACAAAAATTATAGAATTGTTAGAAACTGTAATACTGTGATATAACTAACCTCATATAGTTTTCAGTTCGCACAAATCTTTTTACAAAATTTTCAAATACCTAGTTCAAGCTGTCATGTAAGGCCTGCTAAAGAAAACTTTTTTTTCTTCTAATAATTAACACAATAAATCCCTCTGGTGTAGAGTTTAATAAAATTAACTTAAACCGATTGTAGCAATATTACAGGTTTTTATTATTTTAACATTACAACATAATTACAAATTACACTCTGATTTAATAAACTGAGCAAAATAACGTAGACTATTACCCGCAACAGACCCACAACACCAAACAGGAAAACAAGCACGAACGCGCTACTAACTAGCCTACCGGGACATTAAATAAAAATATGTACTTTTAAGTAGTTCTTGTTAATTACCCTTAACTAATGACACACTTCCTTAAGCAATCACAACTTTATAAAATAGCCTCGTTTGTTGACAAGCTGATAACATAATAACAGCTCAACAGGATTAAGCACAAAAGCTACAAAAGCTTCTTACGCGACACATTTACATTTTCTTCAATTTGTATAGCCTACTTAAAATCAAACCCTTTTGTAACAGCAGACCTGAAATAGCAACACAATTAAAATAATCCTATCACGGCTTTGCATATTAAGATACCAGTAATTTATCAAAGCCTACTCCAGCAAATCAATTTCGCGTCCATAGCTTAAATTGCCTTTGTAGTACACAATATGAAAGTGTCCTTTAAGTAATTCTTGTAAATGTTTAGGGTATAAGCAGTATGAACTAATTATGTATATTTATTGTCATATTAAGTGATTACTCATGCTACAATAGCAACGACAGCCAGCAATAAACTTTGAAACGTGACCGTTCTTGTGCTCGTACAATAAAAGCTAATTTGAGATTGAACTGAAAAAAAAAAATAAAAATAAAACAAAGTTCTGTGATACGTTTGTTTGATTAGATTTCTGACACGTTTACGGCGTTTTATGTTTATGCAAACAAATTTGTGTTGTTACAAATAAACATCATTTTAACACGCTCATACACAATGTTATCTCAACGTTTTTAGGTTAATATTTCTATTTTAAGAAAATAATAATTTAGCTTTTATATACAAATAAAAAAGCATGTTGTAAATTATTATTATCGCTGAAAATGTGTTTAGTTTTCTATGGCTACTTATAGTCATAATATGTTTCGCTACTTTTTGTATAGTTTATGCGAACAAGGGGTGTGAACGTGAAGTGATTTGTTCATGTCCTAAGTTTTTCACGCGTAAAAAGATACGTGACTGTGATTTATTTGAAAATGAATCGCGTGAAAATAAGTAAACGAGTGCGTTAATTTTACAAAAGGATAGTTTTGATTGGATGGTTTTCGTGTATTTTTTTTATAATAACAAAGCAAATGTAGAACTTTTACTCAAAAGCGTCGTTCAAGTGAAATATACCACATCATAAAAAGAACTTGTTTAATTGCAACATGTTTTTATGTTTATATTTACCAATTATCTACGTTGGTTTATTTCTCTGCTTTTCTTTTGATTGCAAATTAGAATTAACACTTTGAAAATTTACGTCATAAAAGTTTATTTAATTAAAAACACTCAAATTTAACAACTGCAACATGCTTATGTAATACTTAATTTTTATTTATGTATAATTTCTTCTTTTCGTTTAGCTTGAGATCACTTATTTTTTTTATATATAAAATTTTTTTATTGACAACCAATATTTCGCTACCAATGGGTAGCTTTTTTAGGGTAAATATACAAATTATGTGAACAAAAACAAGTGATCTCAAGCTTAATAAAAAGAAGAAATTATTGATATTAAAAAAGATTAAAAAATTAAGATGATATTAACTATTAACTAATTCAACTACATATTGGTATACCTATGTATGTATGTCTGATCGATAATATTGTAAACAATGTAAAAGGTATATTTACAGTTTCAATATTGCCAAAGTTATAAAATAGTATCTAAATTAGAAAAAAAAAAATTACACAAACACAAGCAGGTTATAAAATGTAAATTAAATTAATGTAAATTAAAACAATGAAATTACAATTACTAGCACTTATTTTGCAAAAATATATATGTTTTTTGGTCTTATATTCTTTAATTTTCTGTCGCTTTTATTACAATTATTTTTACAATTATTACAACCTTTACACGAGACCGTAAAAATTAATTTTCAATTTTAACCTAACAAAGTACATTATGAGTCTTTATATATAAAGAAGTCTACCTAACTATACTTGTCTGTCATTGGGAGCGTTGAAATCATCTTTTTTAAGTACCCATATAGTGCACTGGCTCTTGTGATACAACAATTTATCAGAAATACTTTCAGGAGCTTTGGTTTCAAAAATCAATAATTTCAACGTATTAGGCGCTGAGATATAAGCAAAAAATTACGTGTGCCTCTGTATTTTTATTGATGTTGCAACAACAAAAATCTGTTTAAAAAACCGTAACAAAAGCAGGCTGTGTTGATGTGTGCATTTATATACATTGTAAAAAATGTGTGGGTTCTTGCTGTAGTTAGTATATTTTATATTCTTATGCATGTTACCGAATGTATGTAAGAATTAGTTTCTCATTTGTTTACTGTTTGTTTCACGAACGTGATCACACACAATAATAATGTTTGCACCTACACAATAACAACAACAAAAATTAAGTAAATGTACATTTGTTTCACAGAAAAGTTATACGAAAGTTGCCCTTTCTTTTTCATTCATCTAAAATGGCTTTGATGCTTTTTAAAATATTTTCCATAAAGTTTAATATATACTTTCCTGCAAATACGTGAACCAATTTTTAAAACTCTTTCTCCATTCCCATTGAGGAACCTCGAAAATATAAACAACTTCTGTAGGGTTTTTGTTTGTGTTAGAATGCCCATATATTTGATTGACATCTACTGTCAGACACGTGTTTTAAAGCACCGTGATCGAATTTTTTTTAACAGTTATTGCGACTAATTGAAACGGGCTTTTTTCGATCAAATGTCAACTTATGTGGGGTCCAACGCAAAAAAAATTTTTTTTTTCAAATGTTCAAACAATATTGAATGTATTCTGGTACCACTAATAGCTAATATTGGCTCAATCTCACGACAAGTAAGATGACGATCTTGCAGTGTGACTTCAAAAAAGCAGCAATGTTTTTCAAAACAGCAACCAAACTTGGATGTCCTTTGTAAAGCTTGTAGTTGTGCAAACTACTGTCACGATTGACTTCAGTAAACCACCGATAAACACTAGTTCTTGCTGTTGATTTTTTACTAAAAGTCGAATTTAGTTCATAAGCGCACTTTCGTTCATTTAATCCACGTCGACATTTGTAAAAATAATTGCTCGAAAATATTAACGACATAATTCTAGTCTTTGGCCGACATACATTTTTCAAGTTACTTTAAACAATACATATAGCGTTCAATGTCGGTAAGTTCTGAATATGTATCAGTTGCCAGATTCCATTACTGATAATGCCCAATTCCGAAATATAAAAAGCAACCCTCGTATTTTAAGCTTCAGTAACTTATTTCTTCAAAAGAAAACTATTAAAATTTTTTTGGAGAAAGAAAAATAAAATAAATAAAAAATTATATGTAAATACAGATAATAAAGTTCCTTGGACATATTAGAAACAGAAATTTAAATATACAAGCAACTTTTTAAATTGAATAATTTTTGAAAAAATATGTTTAAAAATGTTTCTAAAATTCAGACTGAATTTTTTCTGATTCAGGTAAATTTTTTAAATTAAATTGTGATCTCATCGAAAAATACCCACGCTCTCATTTTTAATGTAAGCTAGCTTATAAGGAACTCGTAAAACAGCAAAAATAAATTATAATTTACGCCTTCAAATACGTCATATTTAAATTTTTATAAATAAGTTATTTGTTTGATATTTAAATGTTTGTAAAGAATTTGTAACCTATTTATTTTATTTATCTAAACTACCGAATAGACAATAATTATGTTTAAGTTTTTTGTATAAGAACTTTCGTTGAACACCTTAATTAATTGTATTTTTATTGCTATGAGTTCACATTAAAAAAGTATATAAAAATAAAATAAACTTGTTTAGCAACAACAATTCTTTACCCAACACAGTTGTATATAGAAGGAATATGTTAATTATTTACTATACTGTTTTTTAATATATTAGTTTTACTCCTAATTGCTCCACCATTCAGCTTAAAAAGGACTTGTTAGAGTTGAAAAATATCAAAGATATTTTAAACAATCCTATTTACATTTAAATAAATACCTCCTCTAACTAAAATTAAGCGGTCAAAATTCATTATTTTCTTCTATAAATAATATTTTAAGAAAAACCCACGTTTACATACAATTTTTGAATGAAACTAGTATAACCAGAAGATCAAGAGTAATCAAAAATTTATCAGAAATCAAAATTTCTAGAATTTAATTATTTAATTAAAATATTATTTTTTTTTTTTTTTTGTAAAATTTTATAATATTCCCTTTCCTTAAAGGCTAAGATAATAAATACATGTATCTATAAAACTTGTATGACTTTTGTGTTTGTGTGTATTATAAAATTAGACATGCAACCAAAACTTACTAAATGAAACTAAGCCAACTTAACGTGACCAGATTTTATGTATTAAGAAGTGAAAAATGCTGATTGAGTATCATATGCAAAATGAATAGGGAAATTTAAAATAAAATATTTTAGATTGCTGAAGGTATGTACATTTTGAAATGAGAAGCTTGTTATTTACAAAAGATGCCTTTGAAAGACTATGATATAAATTTATTAGATCTCGTTCCTAAAACTTATATTAAAATAATTGCAAATTAAAGAAACAAAAATATGAAAACAAAAAAATTATGCACAATCAGCATTCTGATTCACATATGAATTTTCACTTTAAAGGTTTTTAGTTCTGACCTTGTCATTAAATAATAATTAAGATCTCTTGTTTTAAAGCATAAAGAAACTTGCTGGAAAGTTACAAAACATTTTTGATACAAAAAGATCATTTAGTGACTGTTTAAAAATTTGTTTATCCTTAAAGTTGACACGTTGTTTTTTTGTGAACAACTTTTTCTTAAATTTTTGATATATTGATAAAAATTTGTGACGCATCAGTGTCAACAAAAAATACCAATATTTCTACGACTATTCATTTAGCATCCTAAATGCTTTTCAAATAGTGAATATTTCAACCTAAAATACGGTTAATTCATCTGAAAGGCAGAAAGAGTCCTCTGTTAACCATAGACCACAGATACAACACCACAGCCCATCCTAGAAGAGTTCGTGTAGATCATTGTGTGGAAATACCCTACAAGATCACTCCTATGCTAGTCACTCCTGGATGGGAGGAACACAAAAGACCTTTCCAAAATCTATATAGAGTGGTATTATAATCAGAATGATAGCTCAAGAGCGAAGGCTTTGGTGCTTCACCATCCTAATAACATAGACAGACGACAGAGTTAATTTGCATTAAAATCTTACTAATGCACATTAAAATTTTGCTGCGACAGACGACTGCTTCTGCATTTAGTAAAAATTTTAAAAATTGTAAATGCACTAGCAATCACATGTTCCTACAAGTTGTGATGGCAGAAGGACACTCTGAAATAAGAGAAAGGGAATTGTGGAAATTCGTAGGTTTAATGGAATCTTTTTATGAAGGTTATAATTCATACATACATATGTATGTATGTATGTATGTATGTATGTATGTATGTATGTATGTATGTATGTATGTATGTATGTATGTATGTATGTATGTATGTATGTATGTATGTATGTATGTATGTATGTATGTATGTATGTATGTATGTATGTATGTATGTATGTATGTATGTATGTATGTATGTATGTATGTATGTATGTATGTATGTATGTATGTATGTATGTATGTATGTATGTATGTATGTATGTATGTATTATTAACGAGGTGAAATCATCGAAAGACCCTGGTACTCAGGTCAACCAGGAGTGCGTGACTTTAACACGCTAAAACACCTCGGTACACTAGCCCAAAATCCCTGCGGAACTACCACAAAGCTATACATCGCAGGGGGGGGAAGGTACAACACCCAAACTATAACATCCTATTACGGATTTTCTCAACCCTACGAAGTTCAGTGAGAACCAATCTAGCATATTCACATACATACTCCCAACTGCGTGCAGAGGACAACATAATTTCCACTATATTACTGTGATCAACACTACGGCCTATCATCCCCTCAAGGTGTATTCTCTCCCTATCAAAACGCGAGCACGAAAAGAATACATGTTCAGCATTCTCCTCGACATTACCATCACAACTCGGACAGAACGGAGAAGTATCATGACCAAATCTGTATAAGTAAGACCGAAAACAACCGTGTCCACTAAGCAACTGCGTAACATAGAAGTCCAGATCCCCATGTGTTCGCCCGAGCCATGGGACTAAGTCAGGAATAAGAGAAAACGTCCATCTACCCTTCTCTGACAAGGACCATCGCCGCTGCCACTCAGCAATCGTTTCAATATCTGAGAAGCCTCTGATCTGAAGATCAATTGGCATCATTCCTGCAATCACCAATGCTGCATCATCTGATACAGTCCGGAAAGCACAAATAACTCGCAAAGCAGCCAATCTATATACTGGGCTTATAATTCCCCTATAGGTCTTCAACCCAAGAGCCCGAGACCAAATAGGTGATGCATACATAATCACACTCTTAACTACTCCAGCCAGAAGTTTCCGACGTAAGTACTTTGGGCCTCTCGTATTTGGCATTATACGAGACAGAGCAGTATATGTTCTCGAAGACTTCTCAGCAACATATAGCAGATGATCCTTAAAAGATAAACGACAATCTATCATAACCCCAAGATATTTAAGCGAAGGTTTCGTCTCAATACAACATGATCCCACATTCAATTCCACAGACTCCATTGACCTACGGCTGGATATCAAAATCGCCTCTGTCTTTTGGTCAGCGAGCCCCAAATTAACAGATTCCAACCAGGAGCGCACAATTCCTATGCTTGCATTAGCAATGGTCGTAATCTCCACTAACTCCCTAGCGACACATATCAGGGCTATGTCATCGGCAAAACCGACAATCTTAGCCCCATCGGGAAGAGACACACGGAGTATGCCATCATACATCACATTCCACAACAACGGTCCGAGAACCGAACCCTGTGGGACCCCACCTGTGATATTATGCTGTCGCATGCCCTTGTCGGTTTCGTACAGCAGGATTCTGTCACGGAAGTAATCCTTCACTATAGCCAACAAGTACTCAGGAATCGCTAAACGCGTGAGAGAATTCACTATAACCTCCCAGTTCGCCGAGTTAAATGCATTCCTGACGTCGAGCGTTACCACTACGCAATACTCCTTTGTGCCATTTCTCCATCGTTTGCCCTCAATCGCCGCAGTGGCCGTATGAACCACTACGTTCAAAGCATCCACAGTCGATCTTGCCTTTCTAAAACCAAATTGATTATCAGATAGACCTCCTACGCACTCAACATATTCCTCTAGTCTCCTACAAACTATGCTTTCCAACAGCTTCCCAAACGTATCAATCATACAGAGTGGTCGGTAGGAGGAAGGATCCTCCTGAGGTTTTCCCTGTTTCAATAACAAAACTAGCTTTTGCCTTTTCCACATACTCGGAAATTTACCATGGCGTAAACACGAATTGATCAAATGGATAACCTGAACAGGGCAATACTTGAAAGTCTCCCTTACTATCGCATTCGGTATGCCATCCAAGCCAGGGGTTTTCCCGTCCCTAAATTTGCTCATGGCAGCTTCAACCTCAACTGTCGTGACAAGCGGAAAGTCAAATACCACATGAACAGTATCAGTCTGCCAAGATGTCACACCTTGGTAAGGAAATAAGTGATCCACTATGCGCCTAAGTACTTCAGCATCCTTAGGTGGTGGAGGATTTAGACACTTTAGCCTTTTTGTTACCAGCTTATAAGCCAGACCCCATGGGTCGTTTTCAACCTCTTCACACATCTGTATGAAACATGCCCTCTTACTCCTACTGATCGCCATTTTCAAGGATTTGCGGATGCGCCTATATTGGTCACGGTGCTCGTCATTCCCCGGCCTACCTCGGCTTCTAGTATACCGTCGTCTAGCCCGGATACATTCCGACCGTAGTTGAGAAATTTCCCCGTTCCACCAATATACCGGCCGCTTGTTCGCACTCATCCTCCTTTTAATCATAGACGTATCGCATGCCTCCGATACCCTACTTATGAGTTGCGCAGCCATTGTTTCAGGCTGCCCTTGCAACCTCATATTTTTCACCACTACTCCAAATAATTCCCTATCAAGGCTATCTGTTTTCCATCCCGAAATTCGTTCCGGGTGTATAATCATTGCATCCTGGCGCAATTCCTCCCTAATATCAATCAATATAGCATTATGATCGCTATGTGTGTATATCCCGGGCATGCTCCATCCTACCCTTCCCATAATATCAGCGCTAGCAAAGGCAACATCAATAATTGACCCCGCTTCGCCTCTTGAGAAAGTGTGCTCAGCTCCGTTGTTTAACAGAATCACATTAAGTGTAGAAAATGACTCCACTAGTATCCGACCCCTAGAATTTGTGTATGGGCAGCCCCATTCTATCGCCCACGCATTGAAGTCGCCGGCAATAACCACGGGACCTCTTGAGCATGCATCAGAAACGATATTGTGAACAATTCGTTCAAACTCCAATAAGGAATATCTCGGGGGAACGTAGCAGCTATAGAAGCAAATCCCATGCACAATAGCCCGAGTAAAACCAGTAAACTGTAAGGCAGGATCTCGCAGCCCCAATTCACTGATTAACCATATCGCCGACGTCTTGGTAATGTCCGATAACCAATTAACCGAGTCCCGGCATCGATACGGTTCACTTAAGAGTGCTAAGTCTATATTCATCTCCCGAACACTCTGTCTCAGCAGATCCTGTGCCGCCTGACAGTGATTCAGATTTAGTTGTAAGACCCTCATCCTCGATGTCTAAGGCGTTCGATCGCTTTCTTGTAAAACGGACAGACAAAACAGCCAGTTACATGATCACTCTTTACCCTAGGGTCTACACAACTACACAGCACACATGATGGTCGGTTATTACACACCCCAATCCTGTGACCAGATACGCCACACTGTAGGCATTTGTCAGCGTAATCATTCTGACTTTTGCACCTACTCGCAGTATGACCAAAGTCCAAACATTTGTAGCACCTAATTGGTGCCATTTTCCCTCGTATCCTACATATCACCCATCCAATACGTATCTTAGCGGTCTCAATAAGGTAGCCCGCCAACTCAGAACTCAGACCAATAGTGGCAGTCTGTGTTCCCCTATACGATTTCCTCAAAGACTTAATCACAGACGGTTTCAACGCACTAAATTTATCGGAAACTTCCAAAAGAGAATGTAATACCTCGTCTTTCGTCGTAACCTCATCTATATCCCTAATCTCCAAGAGCACCTCATGCGTCAAGGCACGTACCTCAGCCGTCTCGCCCAGCACACCCTCGACAGCTGTCTTAAAATCGGCCGTACTATTATGTAGGGGTTTATTTAACTCGAAGAGCAATTCACCCCTACCTGTCTTCCTAATGTTTCTAACACTCTGGCCAAGTTCACTTAACCTTGGGTCACTCTTAACCTGCTTCAAAATATCCGCATAAGATCTTTCCCCACAATTTCTGACAACCAATGCGTCCGGTCTCATTGGTTTCCTTCTTCTATGCGCTCTCGGCTGTACCTTCCTCCATTCCGATCCCTTATCCGTCACTGAGAGTCCCTCAGTATCGGCACGAGGATTAGTTCCCTCCGTATCGGCACGAGGCTTAGTTCCCTCAATATTGGCACGAGGCCTACTTCCCTCAGAATCCGCACGAGGCTTAGTGCCTAGAATCTCTACCCCACCATTAATGACCTGTTCATTCATAGTGGACTTTTTCCTCTTCTTCCTGTTCCCCTTGGGACTCTGAGTAATTGGTCCCCTTTTAGACGATTGGGTTGGAAGAAGTGTCAACCGAGGTTGCTCCGTCTGGGCTTCCTTATCAACCATTTGAGCCTTTGGTGCACTATCTTCCGTACCAATCACCTCACACGTAGCCTGCATATACAATGCCTGGATTTCCCGTGTGATCGTCTGAATATCCCTATGGATATTGCTTCTTGCCTTTATAAACTGCAGAAGCTTTTCTATCCTATCACCAAGTTTTCTCATCACTTGGGTTTTACCACTCTGAGCCACTTCCGTAAGTGGCGTGCTCTTATCAGCATCAGAAGTAGAAAGTTCCCGTGGTGGTGATCTTACCATCACAGAGCTTCTCCTAAATGGGTCCGAAGCCCCTACACCCTCACTTTCACCTCTTCCACACTTCCCGCTACTCTTTCCATCTTCATTATTATTTTCAATCATTGCTATTTGTCCAAACTCAAAGCCGCTATCTCCAACCGATGTACAGTCGCGTTTACAACCCCATGGTTATCTATGCAAGCAGGGAGGCCATGCGAGGGTTGACATGAGATTCTTATGGAACCCCAAGCCAGAGCCAGGTCCGCGTTAGTCGGGAATTATCATCCGAGCCTGTACCACCAACTTAATGGCGACGTTCTTCGAGCGCACTTTGAGACTGCCAAGTTTTAATAGGAGGAGGCGGTTGTAGCATTAGCCTAGAAGCCGTTTCTGAGCAGTGTCACCTCCACATACTAAGGTTCTAGAATACTACAGACCGTCGGCCCAGGGTTCAACAAATCCATACCATGTTCCAGAAATGCCATAATTAAGATCGTACTGGACTTGATCTTAATGCCTTTCGGCGGGTTACATACACAGCGGACCCACTGGTGTGAGCAAACAGGTCCCATAGCCGCGAAACAAAAAATTTCACAAGCCTCTGTGCTTTAACCGGGGAATCCACGAAGGCATCCCACCTCCATCTGCACCTCTTTCAAGGGCATCCCCGGTGGATACCAAGCCAAACGGCGGCATCCAATTGTATGTATGTATGTATGTATGTATGTATGTATGTATGTATGTATGTATGTATGTATGTATGTATGTATGTATGTATGTATGTATGTATGTATGTATGTATGTATGTATGTATGTATGTATGTATGTATGTATGTATGTATGTATGTATGTATGTATGTATGTATGTATGTATGTATGTATGTATGTATGTATGTATGTATGTATGTATGTATGTATGTATGTATGTATGTATGTATGTATGTATGTATGTATGTATGTATGTATGTATGTATGTATGTATGTATGTATGTATGTATGTATGTATGTATGTATGTATGTATGTATGTATGTATGTATGTATGTATGTATGTATGTATGTATGTATGTATGTATGTATGTATGTATGTATGTATGTATGTATGTATGTATGTATGTATGTATGTATGTATGTATGTATGTATGTATGTATGTATGTATGTATGTATGTATGTATGTATGTATGTATGTATGTATGTATGTATGTATGTATGTATGTATGTATGTATGTATGTATGTATGTATGTATGTATGTATGTATGTATGTATGTATGTATGTATGTATGTATGTATGTATGTATGTATGTATGTATGTATGTATGTATGTATGTATGTATGTATGTATGTATGTATGTATGTATGTATGTATGTATGTATGTATGTATGTATGTATGTATGTATGTAGGTATGTATGTAGGTATGTGGTATTTTTTTAAAGGACCGTAGCAGCACTTTTTGGGAGAGTGACGTGCTTACGATGGACGATACCAGTATTAAGGAAAACTTTCGCCTAAACAGAAAGGCATTCCAAAAAATATGTAAAAAATGTCAACATATCGAATCTATTTTTATTTTACATTTTTGATTTTTTAATTTTTTGATTGATTGCCGACCGTGTTGCCATATTGAAATTGCTAAATGCAGTATAAATTCAATTTGATTTAGTGCATTTACGTGAAATCTAATAGGGATAATTCAATAGTTAATTTGAATTAAGACTTTTAATGCAAATTAACGCTGTCGTCTGTCTAGGGTATAATGCAATGAATCCTAATACTGAATTAGCCATAATGTGATGGTCAATTGGAACGAGATGCAAGGATTATTCCGTGTGCACCTGTAGTTCCAATGCATGCGACTCTTTTCAGTCTACCATACCAGAGATACTTTAGTAAGAATTGGACGTACTACAGCCGTATACATCCATTTACCCATGTTAGGCTTGATAGGATAATAACCAGCACTTTTGCAGTTCCCCATCCTCAGTAGTCGAATTCGATGTATGCTTAGACTGCTGTCCGTGGCCCAATTACTTAAGGCATTAGGCATAACATCACCTATCACGTCTGCTAACAGTCCTGATACCAGTATTACAACTCTGCATAAGCCACGAGCTTTTATCTTCTTCTGTCAAATTTAATGAGAACCGAGTCAACAGCAGTAGCCAAATTATAGAAGAGATTACACTACTCTGAGATATACTTCTCCTAATTAAATAGTTGTGACAAAGTGCTGTTACCAAGTTTTGTCATAACTACTGATGAACTCAACATGGATACCAACCAGTTTTTTATGCACTATTCCACTTCAAGCCCGCTTAGTGCTTGTTTTACAGTCACCATTATATGCTTAGGATGGCTGCTATAGTATATTGATTATATTCAAAGGATCTCTCAATATTTGCACCACCTAATATAGGGCTAGTTCCATAGAGCGTCCCTTAAGAAATGCATGTTGACTACCCAACAAAAGTGCGGATCCAAATAGAAAAAAAAACGCCACTATTGCAGCCAACTTCAATACCAAACGTCGTGTGAAAATTTAATTTCTTAAATGCAAAGTGTAGCCGCTCCAGTATTTGGTATAACTTTATACAAATTTTATGGACATGTGCATTTTTGAGAGATAAAAATCGCTTGCCGATTTTATCAATTTTTCTGAATTCAGCGTTAGCGCTAATAATAACTGTTATCGCTCTTATAAAGATTTGGCTGCACATGTTTTGCAATGCCATGGTCTAAAAAAATAATATCAAATGCTTCCCTAATTCTAATTTCATTGAATTGTAACATAAATACAATTTTAAATCACACATTAGTGTATCGATAAAGAGTGCTGATGATGAAGTATAGCTAGTTTCAAAAATGCGTTCCACTCGGCTAATTTCGGAATAGTTTTTCACGATTCTAAAATGATTAAAATTTAATTTAATATAGAAAATGTTTTAGAAAATTAAAGTAATAGAATAATTGAAGTTTAGTCAAAATAAATATGATTTACAGTAAAATTTAATATATAAAGTTCGAATAAAATATAAATATATAATTTATTTAATAATACATATTCTGTGAAATCACTGAATAATATTAAAATTAAATTACTCTTAAAATTAAAGCGTATTTTTGATATACTGACAGCTGTCAAAATTTAATAAATTTATATCTTGTATAAATTGGAAAAAAATCAGCACAATAACTGGTCATGTTATTCATACGTAAATAATTAAAACTCAACCATATCGAGTGTACTATTGTGAGTTGTATTTTATTGTGATGCATGGCAAGGGATTGTTGAAAATTTTAAACACTACATTTTAGTTTAGTGACTATGAAAATTGATACACCGCACCTAAACGTGCTTGCCTTTTATATCAAATTATCTTTGAACATGCAATAATGAAAATAGAAAAGCACATTAAACAAACGGGAAAATATAAAAATTAACAACTAAGCGAATTGGTAGCCAGAAAATAAAGGTAAAAATGTGTGTATAACAGCATATGCCGGAAATGATACTCATCACATTTAAATGTGTACAAAATAAAAAAGGAAAAACTTTATTTTGCTTTAACATTTCAGATTGTAATTTTACATGAAACAGTGGCGTGTAATTACATATTTTACATTTAATATTATTTTTATGTCTACCCATTATTACGAATTAGCTTTTAGCATTTGTTAGCTAAATTAAATTTTATGTTTTCGCTTCAATTTCTTTTAGGTTTTAAGCGAAGAAAACTCAGGTGGCCGTCTAAAATTCAAGACCATTAAGTCAGAGGAAACAAAATCCATTTTGCTTATTGATGATGCATCTCTTTTAGACTCGGGCAAATATTCATGTTATCCATCAAATACTGAAATTGCAAGTATACGTGTACATGTGTTACAAGGTAAGTGCAACATAAATGTAACAAAAAAATAAACAAAATAAGGAGAATAAATAAAGAGTAAAAGATAATATGTGAAGCAAAACATAGATAATCGTGAAGAAAAAAATTGCGAAATCATTTCTTTCATCTTGGTAAAATATATGTTTGTTAAAACGCTATGTACTTTATGTGTTTACTATGAAAAAGAAGCATATCGTACACATGAAAATATAAATTTATAGTCTTGTGTACAAATACGCCACACACACACACCAGCTTGTAATCCTGTAAAGGTGTTTATTTAATGTATTTTCTTACACTTGAAGAAATTTGAATGGGACTGCTTCATTTAAAGTACTTG
Organism: Phyto melanocephala; assembly: GCA_941918925.1. Taxonomy (NCBI): domain Eukaryota; kingdom Metazoa; phylum Arthropoda; class Insecta; order Diptera; family Rhinophoridae; genus Phyto; species Phyto melanocephala. The sequence continues at coordinate 103,383,152 of OW799235.1, read as the reverse complement.
TTACATATTATTTATTTGAAAAGTTAAAGCCAATAATGAACATGAATGAACATACACAGAAAGTGTTCTTTCAACGCCTTTCTAAATTCCACAGATTTTAATGGTTTTTTTTATGATGTTTATATATAAATCTAAATAACCAACTTACATACATATAATTGTAAAGGGTCTGCCATCTACTCTTTTGAATTTTAACTGTTGGTTTCTTTTTTTTCATTTTTTTTTAACGGTTAATAAATTTATTTACTGACAAAAGCTTATCTATAAGTTTTGAATTGGCAAAAAAAAAAACTAGTAAAAACTTTCGAAAAACTCTCACGAATATGGTGAGCCCTCAACCCAAACTAAAGGGTGGTTAAATTTTAAGGGGCGATATTGAATGTGAACCACATTTTTTTCAGCATTTCATTTGACATTTTTTTATGGTTCCTCTCTGGGGAGAATTGTATTGAGTTGATCGAATCATATATTAAAAAATTAGCTATGGCATATATTTAAGATATATGTTGCTTCATTCTCAAATATTAAGATTAAAGCCTCTTTAATAAAACAAAACTTGTCAAAACATTACTGATTAATATTAAAATTTTTCGGTCTGTAAATACTGAAAAATATATAATATTTTTGCTGCAAGTGCTTAAAAATATTACATTCGTTAATTATGTATGTGTTGGGGGAATATCGATGTACACTACTAATATCTAGGGCCCTATTTGACCATCTTTGATTAATGGCCACCGATCGGTATTTCATTATTTACTGAGTTCGGAGTCATAAGAGTCGTGTCTCCATACTAGAAAATGATTTCACATTGTCGACTGCTGATTTCTGATAATTCTATATGCACTGAGGTCCCCCATTGTATTTACAGTTGATGTGTGCCTACCTGGCCTAACTGATATCCTAAGTCTACTACAGTCTGATACTGCTTAACATCTTTAAGTTCCAGATCTAGGATTCTACTATGCTTCATAAGTTAAGACAACGATTTTAATATCGACCACATTTACTAGACTCATGCGCTTTATAGGCATTTGAACCTATTCTTTATGTACGAGTTCCTATTCTACTATGCCCCAGGCAGAGGTCTTGGTAACATTCCTATATATTTATATACTTGAATAACTGGAACGCCTTGCTTGCTGGTGTATCTTTCCATGGTTCAGTCTGAAATTGAGAGATGTCAAATGAAATGCAGAAAAAAAACTTGACATTTAAGTGTGGTTCACATTCATCGGCCCTAAAATTTAACCACCCTTTATTAACAATCTGATAATAATTTCTACTTATTACTCCATATCCTCCATATCCTGATCACATCCTCCTTCAAAAGGACTTTTTTTCTTGGTGTAATCTTAACCTAATGGAGCTAAATCCTGAAAAATGCAAAACATGTGTTTCTTTCGTAGATGCCATATTAACGTAAATTATGTGTTAAACGGTCATACTCTTCGACGCCTAAACTGGAATCCGTTAACATGCCGCCTTACACAAGTAGACTTGCTCTTATAAAGCTGCCAACGCTAAAAAGTCGAAGAACGATGCTAAATGTCACGTTTGTTCTCAACTTAATAAAGGGAAATGGATGCTCTGATTTCTTGATTTCCAATATTTCTTTTAATGTACCACCTCGTTCTACACATTATTTTTATCCACTATCTGTCAAAGTTTTCAGAAGAAATTATAGCAACTCAGATCCGTTTTTAAAAATTTATACTGAATTTAATAAATTTTATCAATATGTTGATTTTTCTTTTAATGTTAATATGGCTCCACGAAAAGCCCCCCATTGAAATAACGCCCAAACGAAAAATGAAATATTCCCCAAATTTTTTTCATACATTTTTGGGTGTTATTTCATATGAAATAACTCCCAATTTTTTTGGGCCGTCTTTCATTTTTTTTGGAAATTATTTCATTTCTCATTTGGGGTTTTCAAATTATGAAATAATCTCCAATGAAATAACATCCAACAAATTTTTAAATTCGGGGCTTGTTTCATAGCGTGTATAATTTGGGTGATATTTCATTTTGTATTCGGGGGTTATTTCATTTTTAAAGCTTTTGGTTTTGGGGGTGCTTGTAAATAAATTATATAAAAATAGGCCTTTTACAAGAAAACTTTTAGCCTCTGAATATATTACAATATCTTTTTAAATACATAAATGATAACGTTCTGGATTTGGATGGTGCGACCTTCGTGACAGACTACGAAATAAGTCTACGGAAGGCAATAATGATTGTTTTCCCTAAATAAAAAGTAATCGGTTGTTGGTTCCACTTTTGCCAAGCAGTAAGGAGGTCCACAATAATAAAGTGTAACCAACTGGCAGCATTTGTACATACAACGCATATTTTCTCCATTTTGATTTCATGAGCAACCATTTTGTTTTTTTTTTACCATTTCTTACGTATAATGTATTAAGATTATTATTTATGTATGCACATGAAAATAATTTTTTGGTAGTTGGGTTTCAAAAATTAATATATTGGAAATATTAAACAATTCTTTGTCCATACTTCCTCACATCTCCATTACAGAAAATTACTGCCTTCTTCACAATATTGTAACTATAAAAACGTCTCTCATGAGTTGGATTTTCAAACCATTCGTAAAGTTTTAGGATAGCTCGTTGGTGGCTGATCTTATATGGCTTCCATCGTATAAGGGAAATTTACTGCACTGGACTTAGTTCATTTACTGGACTTAGTTCTTTCACCAAAAAAAAATTGATTTTAAATGCTGGCACACTTTTGAAGTTGCATATATCCTTATTATGAAGAAGAAGCCCGCTGCCCTCCACACGATTTATATCAATAAATTTGCGATTTTGCTGTTGGTCCATATTGACTTCATGAAATCCTTAATGAATCTGACTCTTTTATGAATTTCGGGCTTTATTTCATTTTTGTTGCTGATGGGGTTTATTTCATTGGGGGTTATTTCATTTTCATCATTGGGAGTTATTTCATATGAAATAACTCCCAAATATTGGGGGTTGTTTCGTGTTTGCTTTGGGGTTTATTTCATTTATTTTTGGATGTTATTTCATTCACTGTTTTTGGGTGTTATTTCCAATTTTTTGGGGTTTACTTCATTGGGGATTGTTTCCTGGGCGTTATTTCATTGGGGGGCTTTTCGTGGAGCCGTTAATATTGTAAAGTCTAAAATAATTTTTATCTTAAATAAGTGTAAGTATGTAACTATTTTTACTGTCTAAAAGTCTGTAAGGATCTTGAATCCATAGACCTAAATAAATAAATAAAAATCCACTCAGCTTTTCTTATCGTGTACCTACGAATGCATTGCAGCTATTTACAATATTATTTTTTATCTGTTTAGCCTAAATTAAAGATCGTTTCAAAATAATGCTTCAACCTAAAATGATTTTTGCGATAAGGCACGACTTTTTCAATAAAATAACTGCCATATTTTAAGCACACACTTACAAAATATAAATATATTTTACATATAAGAAAACTTACTCAAACACTCACCTACTTATTAACATAAAATACTCTGATTCATATATTGATACATATGATGTGATATGATATGACGACGATGCCATTATTTATAAATAATGTTTGCAATTCACACAATTTCCATATTTGCAAAGTGCTTGATGAAAAATTAAGTCAAAAGGGCACTTAAACATACTTTTCAATATAAGATTAAAAGAACATTAATGTTTCATTAAAATAATTTTTTGAAGATGAGTAATATAAGTTATGAGAAGCAATAAAAATTTAAAAAATTTTTTAACTGCACGCATACATATTTGTTTAATGAGTTGTAAGAGAGTTTGTTTGCTTTTAACAACATTGATGTTTGTTCTTTATTATATACAAATATTTAATATTTATATTTAAAAAATCACTGTTTAATATTTAACAGCCGCAGTCAGTGATATAAGCCTTAAACACAAAAGACATTTAAATTGAATTTACCAGATAACTACGAAATATAGTTTATCGAGTCTTATTATTTTGCTGAAGATACAAAATGTTTTTAATTAATTAATTAAAATATTAAAGTTTGACAAATTGCAGTTAGCCGGAATTAATTGAAAATGCATTAGCATGTTTTATAATTGTTAAATATCCGCCAGAGTTATTTTCTCCATAAAAAAGTGGCAGTCGATAATATCAATGCTGCATGTGTTGCTGTTGTTTGACAATAACAAAAATGGAGATTTTAGATCTTAAGTTTGCACTTTTCGGCCTTTATAAACATCATTAACATATCTTGTGTCTTCTGTTTTAATTTCGTTAAAACCTTATGTGTCGTGATGTCCAGTTCTTTAGAATGATAAAATAAAATAAGTTATCAATAGAAAATCAATAATTTTTACAAACAATAAAAATACCTCTAAAGAAGTATGAAACAAGCAAACGAAACATTGCTTGGAAAATTATAAAATAAAAATATAATATTGTTTTTTTTTATTTTGGAAACAAATAGTTGACCATAATTAGCCCATAGCTAAAAAAAAATATAATATATGCTTAACAGACATATTTTATATCATTCCATGCCTTCTGAAATTATAAAGGGTCCGCCATCTAACGTTTTTTTTTCAACTAGTGCTTCTTTCGTAGATGGTAACACTTAGCTCATGACTGATTTGACAGATAATTAGTTTTACCCTGCCGCTGAACGAATATGCTTGTGTATACGCTTAAAAAACGCTGGGAAATATTGCGACATTACTTTGGCCGATTTTGCCCAAAAATACCATCTTTTCAGATGAAGCTCATTTTTATCTTGGCGGGTGTGTAAACAAGCAAAACTGTCGCATTTGGGGCACAGAAAACCCGCACGCATACATTGGAAAGCCGATTCACCCAAAACGAGTCACTGTTTGGTGCGGATTTTAGGCCAGAGGCATAATTGGGTCATTTTTCTTCGAAAATGAGCGAGGAGTGGCTGTAGTCAATGGCAATCGTTATCGGGCCATATTAAACAAATTTTTCTTAACAAAAATTTAAAAGGAGGATATTGGGAACATTTGGTTTCAACAGGATGGCGCTACATGCCGCACAGCCGAAGCTACACTTTTTTATAGCATTTTTATAGTTATTTGGCGGACCCTTTATATGCAAATAATTTTTAAATCAATAAAAAAATGGGAAAACCGAACAGATTTTTATTTTAGTAACTTAGTTTGTAAGTTCTAATGTAATGAAAACACAGAAATGATCAAATTTTCATACCTAAATTTTGAGTGGGAAAAAGATGATAACAAGAAAATGTAGAAGGCTAGCAACAAATGTAAAGGCATAGTGACCTCCTTGGCAGAGATGGGATGGCCTTAATACGTGAACAATAGCTTAATTAACCCTTAATGGAAATCTTGAATTTATAAAATTTTATGATTGTTATTGGTGGAATATTTCTTCCCTGCCCCTCTTCTTTTTTAAGGCGTGTTTTTACAATTTCTATAAATAAAGTCACAAAATATCGTTATAAGAGATAGTTAAAGGATTCATATGTTCTACAAATATATTTGCCATACGATTTTCTACAAAGTTGCTGAACATAATTTTCACATTAGGAGTAAAAAAAGCATAGTTTTATAAACCGATCTGCTTCAAAATCAAGCCAAAGCTGGGAAATTTTAATCTGCTCTAAATTAAAATACCGATGAGGTCTTTCAAAATGCACACACTCGTACTTAATTTTTTTTTTTTGCCTCTTCTACCACAATCAATGGTCGAAAGCTCGTAAATTTTTTTTGAGTTGAACTATTTAATAAAGATAAAGAAAATAAAAAATTATGGAATCTTATTTTCATATCTTATATTATTGTAAAAGTAATGACAATCTGAGGGCAATATTTTTGTTAGATTCTACAGATGTTACCATTGCCTCGATCGTCACAATACATTTTTAAGAACTTTTAAATAAATTCTCTTTTCATATAGAAATTTACTTTTTTTAACAGTAAAAATCAGATTTATTACAGTCAACTTTCACAAAACTAAAAGCTTTGTTAGTTTATGCTGCCAAGTTTCGGTTTTGAAAACCAAGCTTGATATAAATATTGAAGCAATATAACAATATAAATATTGTTATAGCATGCTACTTATGCTAGAAGAAATAACAAAAAATACTAACAAGTTTCTCAATCAATTTAATGCTTGAGACAAATTGCCGTATAAAAGCCATCATTGGCACCATAGTGTGAGTGACCGTAGTTAATAGAAGAATTAATTTTAAAATTTTTTTGTTTGATAGGGCGTATTGAATTTTCTATGACGATATGTAAGGAATTATGATTCTTGCAATAAATATTTTTTAACCATAAAAGAAAAGTTGGACTGTAAGAACTGAACCATTCGAATGGCGAAGATATTTATTATTTGTATTTTGGATTCACAGACTATAGTCTCAAAGTCGTTAATTATACAGTTTAAGTAATTAATGATAAAACACTGAGAGATAGTTTAGTGAGTTAATTGAAAAGTGCTTATTATCAGACGTAGAATTAAAAAATCTTTAAAGTTTTTTTTACAAACAAGGAGGACTACAAATGAGTTTATAGAGCATAAAAATTGATAATCAAATTAATTGCCAGTGGAATTGTTCATTTCTTATAGTCAAAATCTTCTTCTGTGATTATAAATTGGTATTGTAAAATAGGAAATTTATTAGTGCTGATTGTATATTTTTATTCCGGAATAAATATTTGAAGAAAAAAATTCAACTTTGTGTATTAAATTTTACTATAACAACGAAGCGATGCGAATGGCAACACTTATGGTACTTGCAACCGATAATGTTTCCTCTGTGTAATTTTTTAGGTTAAGACAGGATATGTATTATTAAATTTTTTAAGTCCAACTGAACATGCAAATGAATATACTGGGTGTTTTTTTTTTTTTTTTTTAAATTATATATTTAGCTTAGTTGGAAACACTATTTAACCTGGCGCCCATTTTGTCCTCTGTCAAGTGATTTATGTTTAGTTTGGCATTTCAACATGAAAAGACTAACGCTTGAACAATGTCTCCAAATTGTGTAAATTTATTTTGATAACTTTAGTTCTATTCGAAATTCCATCGCGCGCTTTTAATATAAACGAATTTTATTTAATGCTGAAGCTCACTTTTGTTTGAATGGGTACGTCAATAAAGAAAACTGCCGTATTTGGAATGTTGATAATCATAAAATTTATATTAAGACATCGGTATATCCAAAAAAACTTACAGCTCAGTGTGCTTTATGGGCTGGTGGAATCATTGGTTCGCACTTCTTTAAAAAAATGCTGGTCAGAACGGTACCGTCAATGTTAACCGCTATATAGCTATGACTGCAGATTTTTTCTTTCATCTTTTAAACAATAATGATGTGCAGGAGGTATGCTTGTGCCAAAAATTATTTATTAAAAAAAAACGTTTCGTAACCGCAAATTTTTGCGTTTCGTACCCGTAAATGGCTTAACAAGTTAAATCGATTTAACGCCGCTAGACTATTTTCTGTGGGGATATATAAAGTCGCTAGTCTACGAACATAAGCCCGAAATGATTGAGAAAGAGGACATCATTCGCCGCGTTATTGCCGCTACATGCTAAACATTTTTTAAAAAAGTGACTAAAAATTAGACCTCCAAATTAGAGTACGTCCGAGCCAGCCGTGGTGATCATATTCCAAAACTCATATTTAATTTGTAATTCCAAAAGATTATCTTTCATTAAAGTGAATTTTATGTCAATTTAACAAGGACATCTTTGTTGTATTCCATTTCATAGTTCTTTACCTCGAAAAAAACAATCTTTAAAAATAAATCAAATACATTTGACAATATACAACTCTTCTCTCACTTTTGTGTCTGCTAAATATTTCTCTTAATTTTTACTTTCTTAAGATATTTATGTGTATGAATTTTCTTTCTTTGCTATTTTCAGGAGAACGCCCTGAAGCAATGCAAACAAATGCAGCTGTTGCCACTAAAATGCAAACTTCAAATCCTTTTACAGCTTTTACCGCATTTGTGGCAACATTAACGTTATGGTATGCGCTGGCAAAGTTTTTCAAAAATTCTCAAAGCACCAGCAACAGTAACAGCAACATCAGCATTAATACAATAAAACCTGCATCAGCCGGTAAGGAAAATAAAAGTAGCAGCAATTTCTACAATAATAACATGAACAACAACAGTATAATTAACAACAGCAGTTGCAGCAGCATCAGCACTCATAGCAATAACAATCGTAAAAGTGGTAATTGTAATACAAATAAGCCAGACTACAATAACGACAACGATGTCAGCGATGAAAGCGTCGGCGAAGATAATGACGATGGTAGAGGCATTAATTCTGATTTAATAGCAAGTAAAGATGAAAAAGAAGGCATCTGTAGAGATATCTACGGCAACAAGGTAGTTTATTGTGTAGTAAAGCAAACTAAACAGCAACAACAACTACAATGCAAACATCATACCCAGCCATCACACAATACCATAGAATATTACAAGAGTCTTACGACATGGAATCAGAGGCATGCTTTACGGTGATTAAATAATAAACCATCTTAAATTACCACAAACAAAAAGTGGCAATTAAACTGTAATGTTGTTGTAAATACTAATAATTGTAATAATTTAATTCTTACTTTTTACCATTTTTAATGTTGTGTTTAAGTTTAGGGAAAATAAAATATCTTATTAGTTTTAATTTAATTTTTCGATCATAAATATAAAGTTAAATAAATAATTAATTAGGTTAATAAGAATATAAGTAATTTGAAAACAAAAAAAACTGTTTAAAAAACTTTATTTGAAATTATGTAATTGTCAAGATTAAGTAGAACCTAAAAGTATGCTGTAAATAATAGAAGAAAATTTTGTATGCTAATTAGAACACAGAGGGCTGTGTGGACTGTCTTAAAAGCTCATGAAAATACCAATAAAACCATAAATTTATTTGTAATTTAGAAGAACCCGATACGCTTTCTTAAACACTTGTTTTAAAATTTATTAATACACAAAATGAAATTATTATTTTTAAAATACATTTTCATTTCCTTTATTACAATTATTTACTATGCACAACAGAATATGGCATATTCAAAGAATTCTTAGCTAATTTTTAATTGAAAATTCTTCATTATGTTCAGTATAATAAGCAAATTGAGTTCAACACTGATATACAGTTTATGTCTTTCGTTTCTTTTTTTTTAACCAAATTTAATTTTAAAAATATTTGTTTTGTTCTAAACACATTTTGAATCTCAAAAAAGAAAAAATATTGGATTGTTGTAGCTGTATTTTGTTCTCACAAATCTAAGCAAGTTTTCCTGACTCTTTTACAGTAGTTAGGTTAGGTTAGGTTGAAAAGGAGGGGCACTAAAAGCCCAAACCCATGACAGGTATACACTTATGCCCAGTTGGCATGTTGTGCGCTCCATGTGGGTACCGGAATTCCCAATTTAAAACCATAACCATAATTTCCCATAATTAAATATCGGACTAGTTCGAGAACTCAGTCCCCTCAATGTAATTCCTTATGGATCTCCAGTTTAAGTTCCCCAGGTACTCCAAATTCGGCATAGTATCCACTGTAAAATTCTCGCGTCTAATATGCCCAAACGCAGGACAATGACAGAGATAGTGTATCAAAGTTTCATCCTCTTCCTCGCATGCTCTGCACGTTGTCTCTTCAGATAGTTTCATGCAAGCTAGATGAGTTCTCAACTCCGTATGACCTGTAATCACACTGGTAAGTCACATAAGTGTTGGTCTATTTCGTCTCAGAATTTCCTTTGATTTCTCAAGATTTGGGTCACCCCATAGTATTCTTGTCACCTTATCGACATCAGTGCTTTGCCATTTTCTGACATGTTCCTCCATCGCCCAACGTTTAAGTTCATCCTTAAATCGTTTAAGGGGTTTGGCGTTCTCCAAAGTTATAATACTCAGAAGAGCTTCATTTTGGATAACTTGTCGGCTTTCTCGTTTCCGATCAGCCCGTGATGGCTTGGTATCATATTATCCATATTATCTCCAGATGTTCACAATTTGCATATGAGCTTATCTCGCTCTTGCATTGCAAAACGTTCCGAGATTCAACTTTCTCCTTTCTCAATGTCTTAATCACTGATTGGCTATCCGTAAAGATACGAATCGGGGTTTCGCTTTTCGTTTCCTTTATCCATTTTATTCCTTCCGTAATTGCCATTTAAAGAAAGCGTTAAATCTTTTATTGCGTTGTATTTTTGATAAGCAAACTAAAGGAGTTCAATGAAGAAAAATATGTACAAAAATTATTTTATTAAATTGAATAAAATAACTAATGATTAACTTATTGGTTGTTTTGTTCAATTCAATTCAAAATAGGTACAAAAATTATTTTATTAAATTGAATAAAATAACTAATGATTAACTTATTGGTTGTTTTGTTCAATTCAATTCAAAATATGTACAAAAATTATTTTATTAAATTGAATAAAATAACTAATGATTAACTTATTGGTTGTTTTGTTCAATTCAATGTTTGTTTTTATTATTTTGAAAAATCATAATACGGAGTGAATTATATTAGTATGAATTTTTGCTCTCCTGAAAGATGTTAAGCTATGAGGCATAGAATAGCACGATAAAGCACGATTGAAGGCTTTAGTAAGAATAAAAAACCATCTTTAATTCCACAAGCATCCAAAAAGCTCTATTACGATTTGATTATTATCATGGCAACATAAACTGAAAATTTTGAATTTCAAGTAGTAAGTCGTTTGTAAAACCTTATCAAAACATTTTCTTTTGTGGGTTTCTTGCATTTTGTTAATGTTTGGCGTTATTATAAGTTTTAGTTTACAACCCCATTACAAAAGGAATGATATGACAAATTCCCACTCGGAAGTATTACCTTTTAATAAAACCAGCTTTCTAACTTTATTTATTGTCTATAGATTACATATCCTTACAGACTATAGTAAAATATAGCTCAACGATTTAAATATAATATAATATTTATTTTTACAATTTCCTTACTTTCATTAAGTCCTAAAAGGTGATAATAGTTATTAAAGTTCTCACATATACGACGAAGGGGAATGAAGTTGGATCTATAGTATTTTAGGTTAAGAAAACGGAAGTTTTGACTTGGTCTGTTTGGAATATTAGAAGTTATTTTATTTTGTAGAAATTCAAAATCGACATCGCCTTGAATCTGGTGCAGCATAAATGAAAAAGTCAGCATTGAAAGACGACTATTTAAATATTAACTTTTTGCTCCTAAGCTCAAGAATTTAAACTTAAAGCAAAATAAATACATAAATATTTATTTTTTAATGAAAAAGTCAGCATTGAAAGACGACTATTTAAATGTAAACTTTTAGCTCTTAAGCTCAAGAATTTAAGCTTAAAGCAAAAATATATACATAAATACGCTACAATTCAGTTCTTGTGTTCGTTCAAAAGTTGTCACAGTGGAAGAGAAATATGATGCTACAAAGTAGGTTGTGTCTTGCTTCATCTAAAGGCACCCATTTATCTATTGATCGTTTTTTGCTTCATTAGTTTTTTTTTTCATTACTTTTAAACTTTTCACCTGAGGTACCAATCTCTGTCTGTCATTCCTACAATATAATTTCTGAATGCTAATTAAAATGCAGGTTGGTTGAATTACAGTATCATGCTTTTATGGTTGTAAATATTTTCAAGCCTCGTCTCATTTCTAGACACTTTTGTTGACATTTTTTTACATAGTATATAATATCCTTTCAGGGCTCTATTGATAGTTTTAGATAAATCGGTTACTTATAGGAGAATTTTTAAGCAAATATATTTTGAAAAATATATCATAATTTTGAAGTAAAGTTTTTAATTTTAACAAGTCGCAATCAGTTTGTATTAATCAAAAACTAATATAGTTTTTGTCCATGTATCTATATACATTTTGAAGCTTTATTTATTTACACTGAACTATTAAAAATTAAATAACTGCGTAAAATGTTCTAAAAGTTGTGTGTTCTATTTCACACTACTTTTAGTTACTAAATGTTTTGGGTAAAAATAAATAACAAAACATTGCTCTTACTAAAAAAATAAACGTCACTTTGTTTTACAAGTAAAATTTAAAAAAAAGCGTTTATGAAATAAAAAAACGTAGTTTATAACAAAAACGTCAAGTAGAATAGAACAATACAAAATACGTAAAAATTAATAAACAGCAGAGTTACTATTTAATTAGTTTGGGACAGCTTAAAACGAAAAAAACTTTCTAAAATGCAATTTTTTTTAGTAAATTTGAACTCATCATAGAAAATCACAAATGAAAGTTTTTGTAAAAGTTCTTTTCTCGGATAGATCTAATATCAAAACATTCAAACATGTTTGAATGTTCTATTTCAGTATTAGAGCTTTATTTTAATTGTGTTATGAATCAGTTTTATTTATTCCACCGTTTTTCTGTTTAAGTTCTGTTCTATTCTTCAACATTTTTATTAACCACGATAATTAGCTTGGGTATTTAATTTTTTAAAATGCGCACACATAATAGTAAGAATTTTATATTTCGAGATTTTTGTATACATCGTTGTAAATCGAAAACAGAAAAAAATAATAATTGACATGTATTTCTCAAATAAATTTTCTATTCACAACTCTTACAATAATTTAAGTTAAAGACCAAGCACTAAAGGACTTGCGGTACGCTGTGTTCTAATTAAGCAATAAAAAAAATTCAAGAAAAAACTTAACATTTCCCTTGTACATATTGTAATTGTTAATATTAAATTTATTTATTGTAATTACAAGTACTTTATTTTGATTGCAATTATTATTATTTGACTAAAGGTAAATAAATCTTAGTAATTTTCAAACAAATACACAAACAATGAAAAAATACAAGAAAACATAAACAAGCATTCAGCATAAAATCACGGGTATTAAATACCCCAAAACATAAAAGAAAAGAAAAACCTACGTTAGTAATAATTAAGCCAGAATAAAAAAAGTCATAAAAATAAAATGAATTTAACAAGTATAAGTAATAAAGAAAACAACATAAAATACTAATACAAAAAAAATATTAATAGAATTATTACGAAGAGGTAAACAGAAAAGCAGCAAAACAATTTTTTTTTCCTAGTAAAAAATTTGTGTTCATACTAAAGCTGTAAATATTACACAGGTGTTTTCAATTGCCTTCTTCAATAGTTTATGTCATCTGTTTTGGCAGTTTTCAGTTCTGTTTGGCCAGAAAATGCTATGGAAAATAGAATAAAAACTGGAAAAAAAAAACATTCATTTTGAAGAGCTATTTTTTCATTCAGTTTTTCTTTCCCTTATTCTATGATTTCTTATTTAAAAATATTATGTGACAATATTTCAAAAGACTTGAAAACACTTTAGTTATCTGTTACTTCTAGAACACTGTCATAGACAACTGATATTAAGTGAATTGCAGAACAAATGTAAAATATATTTCACAATTTTAAATGATTTATTTTATCTCTTGTTTGTATGTCTGTTATAGTACTCGGTTGTTTTAAATTTATTTATTTTTTTTAAGAATTAAGAATTTTTTTTTTTTTTTGATTTACGAAGGAATTAAATTTGAACAAAGAATAGTCAAGTGCTTTATTCTAAGATTTTCTAAGCAAATATTGTGCTAATGAGATTTAATTTAACAAAGTGGGGTTAGCATTTCTATTTTTCTGTAAGAAGTTGCTAATGAGATTTAAAATGTTGCTTAAAAATTTTATTTTTATTAAAAAAATTATGTCTCTCATTATTGCCCGTAATATATTCCTTTATGAGCTCCAAAGCAGCATTTTTATATTACAATAAGTCGACAAAAAAATATAACATACATATTTTTATTAGTCTTTGTTTTAACCTTCATTTGTTTTGCATTTGGGTTTCTTTGAAACCAAGTCAAAAGGCCTAAATTACACTGAAGCAATTTTGAAGTGCCATAAAATGATCATATGGTTGCATCATTGTTACCACTAGGAATTAAATATGAAGGATTCATTTTAAAAGATCATAAAAAAGTGAAAAATATAATTGAAAAACAGCAGAAAAAAATACGTGCTTCCCCTGCCGCTGAAGCAATTTTGATGTGCCATAAAATGACCATATGGTTGCATCATTGTTACCACTAGGAATCCAATATAAAGGATCCATTTTAAAGTATCATTAATAAGTGGATCTTAAACAAGTGAAAAATATAATTGAAAAACAGCAGAAAATAATACGTTTTCCCCTGCCGCTGAAGCAATTTTGATGTGCCATAAAATGACCATATGGTTGCATCATTGTTACCACTAGGAATCCAATATAAAGGATCCATTTTAAAGGATCATAAATAAGTGAAAAATATAATTAAAAAACAGCAGAAAATAATACATACTTCCCCTGCCACTACATACTTAATTAGAATTCATAATGTCTCTCATTTTGATTACATAAATATCAAAAAAAAATCATTGAAACACAGCAGGTTTAACCTTCTCACTCCCAAGGAACATTACATAAATAGTACATAAATGCCCAAGGCCACCCAGGTGGATGTTTGTGTATTTTTCTCATATTTAAAGTTTAAAAAAATGAATTATTTAAAGCAAATATATTATATTTGGTGAAAGAAAAAAGGGACGAAAAGTATTTAAAAAAATAAATACTTAAATTTGTTTAACCCAATTCTTACCAACATGTGACGTTTGATTCAATTATTTGATTTGATCCAACAACTTTGGAGTTTTGAAGGTTTTAAAACATGATAAATATTTAACTATGATGTGAAGGAGCTGACCATCATTTCTATTATCGTAGAAGATATAAAGAAGCTTTTTTATTGACTCACCGGCTTACAATTTATGTGTAAAAAACAAAAATTGCGTAGAAGAATAAAAATGTATTCTAGACAATAAGACAGTTCCCTCATTTTATTTTAAATAGTTTTCAGTAAAAAGTAAATGACCTTTATCTTACTGTTTTTGCTGTGAATATTATAGAATTGTGTAAAATCTTCTTAAAAGATTTAACATGCAAAATAGTCACTTCCCTGCTCCTTCTCAATTAACAAAATAAGAATCTCTATGGCTTTATTAACAAGCTTTATCGTTAAGCTCTTCGAATATTGGGAAGCCTTTTTGTTACATTTAACTTTTCTCTGTAAAATTTCCAGTAACTTTTGGTCTTATAAGAAAACATCGGCGTTGAAATTCCATATCCTAAAGTAACTATTATTCAGTCGGTTAAAAATATGAAAACGAAAACTTCGCCAACCTCTATTTAAATTTGCAAGCAATTTAACGTTAAAATAAAAATTTTACTGGGTCCATAATCTGCTTGAAATAAAACACAAGTTTTAGGTTTGTAGCCACTTTTCAATAAAATAAAAATTTCATTGGGCCCGTAACCGACTTGTAAAGGTTAAACATAAAGTGAAGATTAAGATAAACAGATTACGTATGCAAAAAGGACATGGGTACGACATGATCATAACGGTTATAATACAATTTTTATAATATAATGTATTTATTTTTACTAAATTTTTTTATCAAAATATATATACACTTTTTACACAAAAAGCAAAAACATGGTTGTAATAATAATAATCGAAAAACAACGTATTATGATTTTAGTTAAAACATAATTTAGTTAAAACATATAATGGTCCCACTTAACAGTATCGGTATCACGCAACAATCATATTATAATTTCATAGAATATGTACAATCTTTGCTCCTTTTAGATGCAATTGTACATGGATTGTATTTACCTTTAAAATTACTATTATTACATCGATATTTTAATATATATTTTTTGATAATTTTTATGATATCTTTAATTTTTTTTATACTTATTTACATGTCATACTTTTTAAACAATGAAAAATAAGAAGAACCTTTGAAACAAATTTTTTATGAAAATACATCACAGCTTGATTGCTTTGTAATCATAATGTTGTTTCATACAACATTGAATTGTTGTAATTGTAAATTGTTTTGAAAAAATTTTTATTTTTGCGAAGGCGTCTTACTATTTTTCGTCATAATTATTTTTAAAAACGTACTCTTTTTACAGAAAAATTATATCAAATTTTTCATGAAAATAAGTTTTCAATCATAATATTTCAACAAACGCTTGATTGAAGTGTCAAAGCAAATGTTTAAACAAAATAAAAATATATATTACTTGTTTTCGATAACCAAATATTGTTACAGAAAATATAGTATGACCGTCGTGATCATATCGTGAACATGGGTTTTCTTACCATATCTTTTTCGGAAAACTTAACTTAAATACTGCAAGGCTAAACATTATTTAATATCATCACGTTTGGCAAATAGTCGTCAGATATGTCAATACCAACTAGTCAGCCATATTTGTTTTTGGTCAATGTTTTTAAACACATATACGTATAATATGTATGTATGTATGTATGTAGGTATGTATGTATGTATGAAAGAAAATTTTTTTAATCCTGCCTGCAAATATTTTTCCTGCTATGAAGAAAAAGAATCAAAATAAAATTATTAAATTATATAAAATAAATTTTTTTGTCACTCTTAAACAAATTGCTTATCTAGTATAACTTGTGTGCGTGTGTGTCTTCCGTAAATCAAATTTAGTTTAGTTTTTGCATATCAAATGTCATTTAAAAATAACTTAATTTCAAGAGTGATATAACTTTATCTCCGAAAAATAACAAAATTTCGTTTTAATTTCTTAAATATTTTTAAACACACACATACACATAGAAACATTCATATATTTTGTATAGGATGTGTATAATTTCAGCACAAGGATATTGTTGGTTTTTTGTAAACAAAGTATTAAGTTTTTCTCTCGTTTAAAAGTTATCGTTTGCAAATAAATCATTTTATAATTAAATGTCCATCCAATATAAAACAATATAATTTATATGCATATATTTGAGTGAAATATTTCTATAAATTATTAATGTAAATGTTATTGTTGAAAATAATATTCTCCTTCACTTTTTTGTTTTTAACCAAAGCGAATGAGAAAAAAAATAATGAACAAATTTAAATATAAAAAGCTTTTTAAATAAATGTAGATAATTTGCATATGATAGCAAAAATTTTATAAATATTAAAGAAATATTATATAAATATTAATTAATGGTACAGTATGTGAAATAAACATATATAAATATTTATTATATATAAAGTCAAGTATATAAGTAAAGTTAAATTCATACATAAAATTTTAAATATAAGTAAAATAAATATTTGTGTAAAATACATATAACGGTCTTGAACATAATGATTTAATTAATTTAGTCAAATAATGGAATACAGAGTACAGAGAGAAAATAAAAATAGCAACTGTGCATAAATAGCTACACGACAATGCATCAATATATATTTAACTGTCTGAAATATATATATAAAAAAATATGATTTCTGTATAATCATACATTTGAAAAGAACAGTGAAAAAGATAAATACCAATAAATAATAACACTATTTGTTAAAATAAAATAAAAACTAAATTTTTTTATTGTGCGATTAATAAAAAACTAAAATTAATATCATAGTAAGTAATAGCAGAGAAATCATTTAAAACAAATCCTTTAAGCTTAGTGCCTATGGTAAAAAAATATTAGCCATACTCCGCATTTGAGAAACACTGAAATTTTTATTGTCATCAAAAATAACAATTTTAATCTTAGCAATATGTTGTATTCTTCTGTCCCTGTTCAAGCACTAGCCAATTTTTTAGCTCCTGGATAACAGATAGAAGCAACATTGGGTCGAAAAATTGTCTTATCCAGCAAAATATAACACATTATAAACAAATTGGTTGTCGTTTTTTAAAATATCATAAGTTTTAAAAATATCATACTCACTCAACAAAAAACAAAAAACAGTTTTCCAGAAAAACAGGTCTGTACTCAAATGAAACTTTGTGCATCCTAACCAAAAATTGGCGGTAATTATTAAAAACTAGTAACTCTTGCCTGCAGTTTTCTCTTAAAGCCATTATCATATAAATCAGTTGTAGATATTACAGTAACAATAGAAGATTTTCCGCCAACTTTGGAATATTTAGTTTTAGACTTCGATCCATTTCCTTTTCTAAACATTCATAATTATCCTATCATCCTTTTTTGAAAGCCTTTTCGGTTAAACGAATCGTGGCTTGCTTTCAGCACTCTTGCTCCATTTATAGTTTCTTATAATTGTTAGGACTGTAGGTAGGTCGAGTATGTTTAAAAGTTTTGATTATTTCTCTATACGATTTACTTTCCTTGCGATGTTTGAACACTAAAATGCTTCCTAAAGTTTTTGATTCTTTTCTACCTCATATTTTCAAATAAATTGAGCTTGAAGAAAGAGTTTTTGCATTTTAATTGTATTACAATTTTATTGCTCATTTATTTAAAACTAACTTTTGTTTTCAGTTCTTTCGTTGTAATTTTATTTTTAATTTTAGGAAATGCGAAAGTATATGTAGACTCCTTTCCAGCTAATTTTCATTTTGATCCTTTATGACTTCTAAGTTTCAATTATTGTTATCTCTTTTTTTCTCAGATAGCCTTAATAACTAATGCAAAATAAACCGTCAATTCATTTAAAACTTACAAATATCATGGTGTATGAAGAGTCTTTTCCTTAATTGTAAATTTTTTATTTTTGTTTACCATTTTGCTTTGCACCGAAAAAAAACTGTTTTACAATTGTAAGTAACAATATGTGCTTAGTGAGGTCGCAAAATAATACCATAAAAATTACAAAACTCATACTCCCAGTTTTGGTGAAGTGTAATAAAAAACACATATTATTTTATTGACTAATTTATTAATAAAGCACTTAGTGTTGACAGCCGGTCTCGCCTTTGTGCATTACTTTTAATTTTTTAAATTTTTTATTACGTTTAATCCATCAAAAAAACATATTTGTTGTAAACAATTCCCGTATAAGGAATTGCTTCTTATTTTCTATATTTTTATGACGTATGATTGTTATTCACCAAAGGGATTTAATATATATTGCTCATACGCTTAGCTGTTCAACATAATATTCTTAACGAGAGTGTATCGTTTTTAGTAGATAAGACTACAGGATTTGTACAGCAAATAAAGTATGATTAATGGTAGGAAATTATGTTAAATACAATGCAAGAGATTTAACTTATTTTCAAATTAATGTTTAAATAATTTCTATAATTTCAAATGTAGAAAAAAAAAATTACCTAACAAAATAAACATTTCTTCGACATTAAAAATAAAAAAAAAATATATTAAAAATAATAATGAAATAATACTTCTTAAATAATATCAAAGTTTTTAAGTTTTTTTAATTTGTTATACAATATTCCATAACGTAACTTATTTTAAAAATTATTATTTTTTTTCTTTTTTTTTAATTTTAACTTTTATTCATTGTTGCACTTTTAACATTTGAACTGATATTAACATTTTTAAACAGGCTTGAGTTCAATTTTTAATCACCCTTATTTTTACAATGAATTTGTTTTAAATGTGACACTGAAAGAATAATCTGTAAAGTTATAAAGGGTCCGCCATCTAACGTTTTTTTTAACTAGTGCTTATTTCGTGAATGGTAACACTTAGCTCATGTCTGATTTGACAGATTAGTTTTTTCCTTTCACATAACGAATATGGTTGTGTATACGATTAAACAACGCTGAGAAATATTGCGACATTACTTTGTCCGATTTTGCCAAAAAAAAATCATATATTCTGATGAAGCTCATTTGGATCTTGGCGGGTATGTAAACATTGTCGCATTTGGGGCACAGAAAAACCGCACGCATACATTGAAAAGCCGATACACCCAAAACGAGTCATTGTTTGGTGCGGATTTTGGTCCAGAGGCATAATTGGGCCATTTTCCTTCGAATTTTTTAACCGACACTAGCCTAGTGAAATACAGTTTCAAACCAGCTGCGATTTCATCATCAGCACTTTTTGATCGGTTATTTCATGCTGGTTGTAAATATAATCTATCTAACTCCAAGGTTTTTAAAATAATTGAATTCGGTAACTAATAAGTTTCTTTCTTACATATTATCTTACCGCAACGAGTTAGATCGAAATTTGCCAGCAGCAACCGTTTTTCTTTTATTTATTTCTATCTTGCTATTATCACTAGTTTTGTCCCGCTCTAGAAACCAGTAAGAAGCGATAATTTTAATCTTTATGTAGGAATATCTGGATATTAAAGAAATTAAAGAAATGTATATTCTTAAACAAAACACTTGGATATTTATATGGTTGGTTTGAAGGGAAAAGTAGGCTTGAAGTGACGGCGTTTTTTATACAAGAGCTACTTCAAATACTACAAATACTACTCCTGTACGAATTCAGCATCACATGGACTAGAATGGATTTTGAGCGCATCAAGAGATTTCTTTGATTTGCCGGAGGCACACAGGAGAAGAAGACTACATATATCTTACTGTATCAATTAACCGCTGTCGAAGTTTTCCGATGAATATTTTGCGAGCATGCATACTACATAGCTTTACGGAGATGGTAAAAATACATTTTGCTAAAATAACTCATAAGATTAAATCCTAAAAGGACTGTTTTCTATTTAAAATTGAAAAACTAACGCCGTCTAAGGCTACTTTTATTAAAGCGGTTGGCGATCCAAATAACGACTTCTCTTTTTTTTTCGCTATATTTTTTTCCGTTAATTACTTACAGGTTCCGCAAATAGATCAATGCGATGGACCAAAGTAAACTGCACTACAGCTGCCTAATTCACCAAATCTAAATTAAATACGCTTGGACAGTAGAGCAAACGTTACTGCATTTGTACGCAGAGGTTACGAAAGTTGCTGTAAATTTATATTATAATTTCATTGTTAAAGTCCAGACAAGGGTTTGAAAAACGAAAATTTCTACCCCAATTTATAAATATAGATTCTCAAGATATATATATATAACATTTTTAAACAGATATATCTTTTTTATATTATGAACCATTTTTTAACTGTTTTTTTTTCAATATTTTAAAGAACAAACGAACAATATATTATTTTATTAACCTTGTTTATATGAGCATATTTTCATTCCAATTAATAAATTCAGTTTATCAAATATATTTTTTATTTCATTTCTTTCTACCAAATTAAGTTTTGCAAAATATCTAACTTTGTATTTCAAGCAATTAAACTGCTTTAACCTGCTGCTTAATTACTCTGAGCTTCTGCGTCTTTCCGGAAAGCAAACTTACAATTATTACTTCAAAAAAATAAAACAGTTTTCTATTAAATCCATAGTCTTTTTTATAAAAATAATTGTTTTATATATACAATTCCATACTTTTAATAAAAGCCTGTAAAATGTTTAGATTTATTAACTATTTTTTGTAAAGAATAACTCATCATTAATAATACAGAAACGGGGTAGCCAATTTTGTTTATAAATGAAAGCAAGCTAAAACAAACTATAACGAGAAAAACTATACATAAAAAAATAGTATTCTCTTAAAAATATTTTATAAAATATTCTCGTTATAATTTCACTTTAATTTTTATATTTTATTCAATTTTAAAGCTATTATCTTTTAGCGAACTTTATTTTTTTCTGAAGCTATTAACACATATTCAAAGCTTTCTTTTTGTTTATTATAAAATTATTAAATTATTACACCCAGAGGTATGCATGGGCAAATATTTATGTTGGCTTTTACATAAACAAAAAATGTACTGAACGAAAGAATTAAAACAAAAAAAATATTAATAATCCCCATGACAACACTAGTACTCGTACTTTTGATGTCCATAACCACATCATACAAAGCCAACAAAAAACAAAAGCACTATAAGCATAAAACACAATTTCCCCATTTATTTCTGATGATTCTGATACAATAGTAGAAAACCTAGAAAAACAACCACAACAACATTAAAAGCCATCTTTAGTTTTATTTTATATTTTTTATTTAACAATTAAATGGTTTAAAATTTATAGAGTCTATACTATGCTGGAAACAATAAACAAAATCGACAATAAAGCAAAAACACGTTAACAGCTACAAAAAAATCAGCCAACAAGAACAGGAATAAAAAACACAAAGAAAATCTGAACAATATATTATCATGAAAATATAGATAAATAACATTTAAATTGAGCACAAAACCTCATCATTTAATATATAAAAAAAAACGCTTCAAAAGAAAGGAAAATTTATTAAAAAGCTGGAACGTAAAAACAAAAATAGAAACTAACAAAAAATAGGCCAACATGAACACTAATTGAGCTTGAATACTCCCTTAAGAGGGAGATATTTGTATACCCTTCATCAGTTTTGCCAAGGGTATATATTAGTCTCTGTTATTCTGTTTGTAATATCAAAAAACTTCATTTCCCACCCCGCAAAGTGTAGATTTTTTTAAAGCCTATAACTAGAAGAATCGATTGAGGAATGTTCGTCTGCTTATTTGTGTGTATGCATCCATACATCTGTCGGTGTACTGTTTGAAATAAACTTTTAGAAGCCCTTATATATAGCACACATACCCAGCAAAAAAAATCTGTGGCATTCTGTGCAGTGGTTCAACTGGTGACGGAGTGATTAAATTTAGGAGAAAACACTATTGATTTTTAAATTACCTTGTCATAAGAGACCATGAATAAATTAATGAACTGCACTCCATTAAGATTATTGCCTGGAACTCATGAATATTTTTTTTTTAATATATGTATCTTGTTTCTCAAGCTTGGAAATAATTTTTGGACATCATATAACAACTTGCAAATTGGTTTGAAATTAACTGAGATATAAGTACTAATATATAACCACTTTGTTGTTTTTTCCTAAAACTTAAAAACAAAAATAAATTTTTTCTGCCTTTAGACAACAGAGGTTGTCAATGTAGTTATTTGAAAGCCATTGTGTTTTCCACTACAAAACGCCGTAAAATAAATTTATGGATTCAAGGTTAAGCTATGATGAGGTAATTTTACTTACAAACACATTGGTAAAGGGTATTATTAGATTCGACACAGCCGAATATTATTATTACTGGTTGACATTAAATTTATATAAAGTTTATTCTTTTTAACTGATTACATTTTAAAGACAGAATTTTTTTCAATTCTTCACAATATTAAATAAAAAATAATTTAACAAAAATATATGATAAAGTCAAACCGGTTTTTACACGAAACTGGTTTTTTTAAATTTGAATTTTTCAAATAATTCCTAAGGCGGTTTTATTTATATGCCGAATAATTTATCTTCCTATCACTGTAAGTATAAAAAGTTTAATTTTCGAAGATGTAAAATCGAAGTCGTGCAACGGTTTAGGTGCACATATTTTTCGAATATAGCATGGTGGTTTTCTGGAAATATTGACGATGAACTTAATTCATATAAAATGTTATAAGATAGATTTTAGTTCCGGCTCTTATGTTTATATTACTTATATAGTTTTTTTTATGTAAGAAGGAATACACTAAAAAGTAAGTTTTTACCCCCATCAGTCGAGGGGAATGATTTTTTCGAATTAACGCGGTGGTTTCATCATCAGCACTTAAATCATTAGGTATACTATCTATTTAACTCACAAAATGTTAAAAAATAGAACTAGATAATCAAATGATTATTTCATAAGTAAAACAAAATTTTATTAACACTTTTTGTTTTTGGTAATAATTATGTTATAATTAATACAAATTTTTATTTCTTCTCCTATACCTGAAAAAAGTTTAAATTAAATCATTTATTTTCTGTATACAATTTATATAAAAAATCACTATAATCTTTAGATAATTGTTTAAAGCTTTTTAAAAATACTAATTTGGTATGATTGCTCGAAAAGAGTTACAAGATAAACATTTACTTAAAAACAGAAAATACTAAAATATGCAGATGAAATCAAGTGGATTGGGTGTGACTGAAAGACACCGAAATTAAAAAAATTTTTTTTTTTTTAAATTTACATTCTTATACTCAGGTTGTTATTTTATTCTAGTAATCTTAAGTAAAGAATTAAATATTTCCTTAAAAGCGAAGTAACGCAAAAGTCCTTCAGAATACATATGAAAAAAATTTAATAAAATATATCGGAAGTCTAAAATTTTGCATAGATTTTCCCCAGAGTCGCTCTTAAACTTAATTATTATTTTAACTTTGATTTTATGTTATGTCTCAGTTTTTCGAACAACAATTTATTTATGACTTACACACATTAGAATATGCATACGTACATATTTGCATAAATTAATATACATATATTGGCACTTGTAATTGTGTATGTTTTCTCTTAATCTTATTACTTTAAATAAGCACTTGTTCTGTTGGCTTTATTTTGTTATGTTAAATTATTCTTAAACTTGTTTGATGTTCTAATACTTAGTACTTTTAAGCTGATGATTAATTACAAACAATGAATTTATTTCGGTTTTTTAAATCTTGTTGCTCTTTAAATAACAGACAACTTAACAAACATTAAACCCAATTAGATTATTTTGTATTTAGAATTATTGAAAAACAAACACAAACGCAATGCACATACTTACTTACACAAATAAGTTTATCTTTGTACGTACGTAAGTAAATTGTTACAAACATCCGTCGGTTTTAAAAGACTCTATCAAGCAAGAAATATTACGTCTCCATTGTTATTGTTGTTGTTTGTTATAATGAGGTTTAAAAACAGTATGATATATGGATAAATAAAAGCATGTTGAAACATGTCTTGTAAACATAATTAGCTGTTGTGAATAAATACAAAACGTATTTTAATTATAAAGATTATAGAAAGAGACAAATTGTCTAATTTCTATAACTTTCAACAAGTACTTGTATATTTTATATATATTAAAAAAACGGTTTTCAAGAGTAGCACATTGACAAGAGTAATATATGACAGCCAATTTTTAGTGAGAGATTTTATTTTCTCATTATTTGGAAGGTTTGTACAATTTTTTAAATAATGGCATACCTAATAATAACCGGCAGTGCTCGTCGTTGAGAAGTGGATTATATTAATTAGATTCACAACACTAGTTGTATTGTACTATTGATACTACTATTGTATGTGTTGAACAATTTGTATTAATATACAATTTCATTTTATATGTTTAAAAGGGTTTATATTGGATTCATACAGCGATAAAAAATTAAAAAAAAATAATTATTTTCTTACAAACATTAATAAATAATATATTTTTATTATTATTTTTTTTGTTGATTTCTTTATCTTTGCTATAATTTTTTAATTTTTATTTTTTGTAAAAAATAAGATTTGATAAAATTTCCATTTCCTGATTTTTTTTTACCTGACATTTAATTCCAATTGATGTTTAACAATACAGCACTTGCTATCAAAGTACACAGTTTATAAAATATCTGTTAGAAAAAGATTTAAACTTTTATTTTTAGATATGACCCACAAAGTATAGTCTAGAATTAAAGAATTAACAATTGATGATTAGAGTATAGCTGATGATAAATGTTGATACACTGTTCCAAGGCTCATCCATCGTGCCATCATTTCTGTCAGCCCAAATAATATAATAAAAAAAAAATCTAAAACACTACCTACACGATATCTTCACTTCACCCTTCGTCGTTAAAAAGTTAATTCCATATTCTTATTTTTAAATAGCATAGAATTGCCATAGAGTTAAACGTTAAGGAAAACGTTAACAAAAATCAAGCCAATGAGGTCTAAAATTACTTAAAATAGTAATAAGTTATATAATTTAGTAGAAAGTAGATATTAGAGTAAAAAAATATTTATTGTATATGAAATTATTCTTCTCTCTTCTATATGTATTTCTATTATATATAAAGTAAGTGTAGCGTATTATTAATAAACGTATAATAATAATGGCAACTCTTTTAAGGGGGAAAAACTAACAATTGAATAGCAATTGAAATTATACTTGAAAAATAAATTGAATTCAATGAAAAGCCAGATATTTCCAAAAAATACAGAGATAAAAGCTGTCATATTACTGTAGCAGAAATTTGTTCGAAACTTCGTACATAGCACATGAATACACTTAAAATTATTTGCAAATGATTCCTAAAGATTTGCAACTAACATTCGAGCATTATATGCAAATTGCCTGAAGGACGATGAATAAAATAAATTTCTAATACATATTGTATTTATTTAAAAAAAAAATTATAAAAAACCGTATAAGAAACGCATTTTTAAAAACATGCAAATTTGTAAATGAATTTGTATTTTTAATTTTTTGTACAAATAAGAACGTGTAAATAAATTCTGCTATTTTTACTCTTATTGTTTGCAATAAAACAAAGAAACAACTTGTGGCATAAGCATTTTTCATACAAATGAATAGAGGAACTTTTCGTTCATCTTAGGGTGTAGGAATTAATTTGGCATGTTACGTTTTTCTGGAAAACCTACACTTTTCAAATCTTTAAAAATTAATGTAATATCAAAAGTAAGGAGCTCTCAAGTGGTTTAAAAAACAAACGTTATCAACTTCAACAAAAAAATTTTATTGCAAAACGCAATAGGTACCCAGGTATCTTATCAGTCAAATAAGGATTAAATAAATATTAAAATCTGGCGTCCTTTTACTTTTATATTTGCATTTGTTATCAAATTTAAGTTTATCGACTACGATACAGAGTGCAATACGAATTTTTTTATGCGGTATTACGAATAATATATTACATGTATTGTATGTATAGGTAAATAGAACATGTTTCACTTCATTCATAAGATACATATGTTGAATATATTAATGCATACATAATAATACAGTAGAGGTCGTTGCAAGTTCAATAGTAAATGTGCAAAATAATAAGTCAAATTCTAAATAAATTATTGATTAATTTGATTTATTGTGTTAAAATAAATAAAAATGTATACCGTGAATTTCAGCTAAACTTGTTATTTGCAATACAAACAATTTTAATTTATTTAAAGAAACCAAAAAAAAACTTTTGTTTTATTAATTTAACCCTCTAACAGGCAAGACCGTAAAAATGACGAGACTAAACCAATTTTTTTATTTATTTATATTTTATTTAAAAGTAAAGTTTTATTAACAGAAAGGAGCAAAAAAAGTTGATATATTATTTTTGATGGTGGTAGTCCCAATATGCAGGAACAAACGACTTGAGTGCCAAATTTTTTGCAATGTTTGCACATTTTTTAGCCTTTTCTATCATCCGATATAGGAAAATGATCGGCACCATCAAACTGAACGTAAGCTAGAGGATGGATAGCTCTTTTCCCAATACTTAATTTTCCAGGCTGTGGTGATAAATACCGTTTATTTTTAAAAGAAACAAGTCTAGAGTCTCTATTTCTATAATTCATTTTACTTGTAGAACTACGCCACAATGTAGACAAATTTAAAAGTTGTTGGCGAGTATAAAACATATTCCAATTGTTTATGCATACATCTGTAAATAGTAATGAAACCAATAATAAAGTAAAGCTTTTTCTTCTTAAACAATATTTCATTCTTTCTAATATAACTTGAAACATTATGGCATTATAATAAGAAATCATTAACAAATAATAACCATAAAAAACAAATAAGAAAAATACAACATGAAAGCAAAAAAAAATTTTTTGAAAAATTTTATTTTGATTTTTAGGTGGCCCGTCAAAAATTAAGCTCGTTTAAGAAATACAATCTATATACCTACCATCTTTAAATTTACCATTTATACATTAACAAATGTATAATTAACATAACAAATTTTTTTAAATTTTATACACATTTAATGCATAAAATAATTAGAAACGTTAAGGATAACACTATGCTACTTTAACTAAACGTATTATATGTGAAGTTTGTTTAACTTTGTTATATTTTAAGTGAAGTACCAGTATTTTTAGATTAAAAATATTAATGTGCCTTATATTATTATTTTAATTATGTCGTTCAACTGAGATAAGGAAGCCGACTTTTGTAAGTGTTTCAGTTACACTGTAAAACATCTGTATGTTTTTTTTATATAACAAGTAAATATGTATAAATTAGTTGTAGACTTTACATTCTACTTATACTAAGTTCTACTTTTTTTAATTCTGTTTATTTTAATGAAATTATTTTTCGTTTAACACAAATACCAAAATAGTTTAGTATACCACCTACCCATATTTGGTTATTGTTTACCTTTATATTTTTGTGGTTATAAATTATAAAACATGAAAGAGTGAAAAGCAAGAGCGTCTGACATGCAATGTTCTGGGGTATTTTATGAAACAAAAAACTTATTAATTTAATCTAAACTTTAAATTAACTGAAAATTTTTCGTTACTACCAAATTTTGCTTTGATACTATAGTAAATACATATTTTAATCTTTTAATAGACTAGAGTACTTAACCCTTTAATGCCTAAACTGAGTTTTATCAAATTTTACACAAAATTTTAAGCTTTTTATCTTCTTTTTAGTAAGTTTTAAAACACAGAATTATGAATTTCAAATGGTTCAGTTGGTAGATTTGTATTATGGTGTAGCGAATCGGCTGACAAAATCTGTCAAATAAACAAAACGTTTTACTGTTTATTAAATATATGTCGCAACCTTTCGTGACACAGAAATAGGAAATAGATTTTTACGTTGAGAACGTAAAACATTGAACTGACTTGAAAGAATAACAATCAATTTTATAAACTAAAAACTGAACCTAAAAACATGTGAAAAAAAGATGTCTACATTTAGGCCGTAGTTTAAAAAAAATTTAAAGCGCCGTTAATCATTTTGTAAGTATTACTTATAATAAAACAGTAAACAACTATCTGCCGTTTTCATAAAAAAAATGTCCAGGTTTTCTGGAGGCCAATATGAAAAATTTCTGTACAACATCTATCATATAAGCGCTTAAAAAATCTACAATATTTTCTATTAATACGGTAGTATGTTTATAACTTAAACATTTTTTCAAAATTAGGAAATTTTCCATGAGAATTATACAGAGATTTGGCTTATTATCACCGTATTGAGCTCAGGAATTGTTTTTAGCTTATTCGTTTAACCCTGATAATTTATAAACCTCTAAGGACGAAAGTTGCAAGGCCCTAGCATATTTCTGCAACAAAAGCTGTTTGCAGTCACTGCGATTTTGGCTTCATCTTGAGAAACGTATATTAAAATAATGCTCCTTGAATAAATTCCGCACCGCTGGGTTGGTTCCTTTGTCTCTCATGGATTGCATAAGGACTTTCTATGCATCAAATTTGACAATTTTGCGTAATTATGAAACCGTTCATAAAATCAATTGATATAATGCCGGTGCTTTTCATGGTCTACCGGGTTGAGCTCCTAAACAGTCTTAATTTTGTACACATAAAGTTGAAGATCTTGGTATCAAAATTAACTGTGTAGTGTTTCATATTAAATTGCTTATAATGATGAATTGAGGTTTTTGGATCTTCTGCAAAATTTTTTTTACAACAACAAAGTTTTTACGAAAAAACTGTTACATTGACACATTGGAGTCTTACAGTTCATAACCGACCCAGTCGTTTTTTGATTGTTTTACCACTTTTCGAATGGTTGATACATTAAGAGCGAAAATTCTTCTTCTTCATTCTCTAGAGAAAATTCTTCAAAGTCTGCGAGCGGTCTCAGCATAACTTTCCAAAATTTTTGTGATAAGTTTTCATAATTATACCGCAATGTTCTTTCGTTAAGCGCAACATTTCTAACTATCAGAATAAGCACCTGTTACAACCAAATTTTAGTCACCACTTGCGCAGATAAATGACACTAAATTAAAAAAGTGCATTACTAAATTCAACGAAATCGATTACTCTTACTTGTTGCATCACTAAAACTTTTGTTTCCTTCTAATATAACAATATGTTTATTCAACCAACAATTGCTTACATTTTTTTGTAAATAATACCTGTGACTTCGAGCTTTATTGACCAAAATGAATTTTGCAAAACCATTTTTTTAAACCTGTTAACAGTTAGTTTTTTCCCACACATCCCGTAAAGGTATAATAAAACAATGCTTTTCTCGGTTTAGCTTAAACTAACAGTTGAAACATAATATCGTTTTCATATGAAGTGAAATGTTTATATAAAAAATTATTTGGATTTGTTTTAACATCTGTTTTTTATTCTCTATTTAGCTTTTTTCCTTTTTCTATTTTTTTATTATTTTCTAAAGCGCAAGCTAAAATAATATTCTGAAACTATTGCAAAAATAATAGAATTATATTATGAAATATTTTTCTTTTTTTTTTACATAAACATTTATTCAGTAGTTGACCTAAATGAAAACAGTTGGAAAATGCGAATAAATATATACAGACATATATATACTCGCATACAAACACAAAATATTTGCACACAAAAAAAGACTGTTTATGGTTTAAAAGCAAAGAATTAACTCAATTGTTAAATTGAAATTGTGCAAGAACAACGGGAAAAAAAGTTTTAAAAAAACATTAAATTAAAACTGCAATATAAATGTTTAATACAAAGTTTATAAAACATTAGAAGCAATTAGTTTTCACCAGAACAGCCAAAGGGAGTTTTCAAATCGTTAACTTATTTTTATTTATTTATTTTTATTTTCATAATTATGTATAAGTATTGACTGTTTTAATGAGAGTATAATTGTAAGTTGTTGCTTAGAAAAAAAAATGCATTTAAACTTTTATAGTTTAATTTACATGAAAAATATTTAAGTTGAAATGTTGTTTTCGGTTGGCCAAATTTTCAATATAATTTTTAATTGTTTAGCATTAAAGTTGTTGTTTAAAAAAAAAATCTTTGATTTAAAAAAAAAAAAATATATAAATTTTGTGTGGTAGTTATTAAGATCATGTTTTTATTTACTGAATTTAAAATATAACTCTGCAGTCGCTACAGTTTTAGTTTTATCCAAATTCTTATATGTACGTGTTTGTGTGTGTATGGACAATAGAAAACCAAAATAATTGGCAAAAACTCTTAATTGTTTCTGGAAAAATATTTTTAAAAAACATTAAGGCTGTAAGAAAGTTAGTTTAAATGATTCTTAAAAAAATTATTTAAAATAACGTTTTAACTGAAAACTTCTTTGTACTAATTAATTAAAGTTAAAACTAATGTTCTTAATGAAAAAAATTCCATATGTATTAATTTGTTAATTATTCATTTCAGTTGGGATTTCTATAAAACTCAATTTCTACCTTTTAAATATTAAACACAAATTAAGCTCAATGGGTGCTCCGGCTTTTCAATATTATGCTAGTCTGCAATTCGGGGGTTTCGGGTTCGATTCCTGCTAGAGGCTATGGACTGGTCTGCTTTTTTTGTCTTCTATTCTTTCTATTCTTCTTCTTTCTGTTCACGTATAACAAAGGTAGCAGTACGATGGAACCAAGTGAGTTGCACAACAGCTGCTTGTTCTTCCTAACATAAGCCCTTATGTATAGGGAAATTGATTGAGCGATGTCAGCCTGTATGTTACTTCAAATCAAGTTTCTAATGACCACAGATGCCAAACAAAGCAGCATGTAATAACATTCTATGATTTATGTTAAACTGGCTTGGCTACTAAAAATAACCAAAATCGTCTTTTTACCTGCTCAGATATAAGCCAAGAACCATATATGTCTTTGTAAGTAACCCAAAAATTTACGGAAGTGTATTTTTAACTAAATGAAAAAATGAATCAAAGGTTTTAGCAAATTAATATTTTTTTTCTTAAGTGTGAGAACAGGGTACATAAAACATCTTTGGAATCAAATACTTTTAGTTCAAATGTCATTGATTTATTTATGCACATTTTACTGCAAATGCATACGAGAGTTGCCTTTAATATATCAGGATAAGAGACAACAGAAAAATGTTTACCGTTGAGAAAGGCTTCAGTGCTTTTAAAAATATTCTCCATAAAGATTCAAAACACCTTGGCAAACGTGTGAATTAACTTTTGAAGCACTTTTTTTATTCCGATTATGGTATTTATGCATTTTGAGCCCATCAACTCCATAAACAGGTATCGAAAAACGTTTACATTACAATTTTTTTTATATTCTCAAGAATAAAAATAAGTCATAGGGTGCTATGCCAGGACTATACGACAGATGACCAAATAAATAGATGTTTTGAGTGCTCAACAAGTCCTTTGACTTAGCCGATGTGTGTGAGACACATTGTAGTGTTAAATAATGATCCGTTTTTGGCGGTAGGGTTTTCTTATTTCACCGAATATTTCTGGCAAACAAATGGTTGTTTATGGTAAAAATGAGACGGTTTTAGTTTTTCCGAATAAACAAGAAATAATTTGCTTTGAAATGCTTTAAGTTCGAATTGCTCTTTAGGGCTTTTGCTCGTCTTGGAAGTCATATACATTCAACTGCTGTTTACTTTCGGAATCGTACGTATAGATCCACGATTTTTCACCTGTCACAATATCATACACATATTTTGAAGACCCACGATCTGCGATCTATTTTTTGCGACCATTTGACACGAGCCTTTCTTAGAAATTGTCAAATTATATGGTATTCAACTCCAACAAACATTTTTTGCAGCCAACTGTTCATGCAATATTATTTAAGGTAAACCTAATCTCACAACGAATTACATGTCAATCTGGCAGTATAATTTGATGAGTCAACTCCGGGTACAGATTCCAGCACTTGAGTTACCTAATCTAAAATTCTTAAAGGCAGCCAATCAACTATCTATCTTACTTTTCTTGAAAGGCAGAAGCACTCATATCTACATATAACAGATGGGACTCTGGTTCGCCTTTAGTTTAGTTCAATCAATTGTTATATCTTTGCAGTTTGAGGTTTAGTTTATCTTTAATCAGAGAAACAATAATACCAAAGTGGTAGTTTCACCAAGGTAACATGCCGATGGCTAGCAGACAAAGACAAAAATATACAAATTCTAAAAATTTGCGATCAAAATTTTTAAAAAATATTTTGTGACCAGTTTTTTACAACTGGGGTGGTTTGAAATAATGTTTGGAAGACCCCACATGTCACTAATATAATACAAATATCTTGGAAACATTCATCAATGATTTTATATTAAAAACCAGTACAATCGCTCTATAACTTGCTGAGATATAAGCAAATAAACACGGCTGCCTCTATTCTCTCATATTATTACCAAAATTTCCCGCCCTAGATTGATTTGTCAACAAATTTGTTACTGCTTAACAATATGATACTCCTGTAGGACTATTAAGACATCTCAGTCACTAATCGGCAATTTTATATGCAAAAATATATATTAAGTAAAACAATAAAATTTTTCAATTATTTTAAGTTCCTAATCACCTAATTAATTTTTGATTACTTAGGTGGCACCAAAGCAGCAAACTTTAGTCTCGAAACTTATAGCGGAGAAAAACTAACAATTTGGATTGAAACTGACTGAGATATAATCACAGAAATATAACTGTTTCAGTGTTTTAACTGGATTTTACAAACCAGAATTCAGTTTTTTGCGTTCAGGCAATCATAAACGTAAATATAGATAACAAAGGAAAAATACTGACTAGTTAAATACACTAGGCTATAAAAAACTTAAGATAGATGGTGGCATTCTGAAAAAGATGACTGATGTATGAGTCAAATAGAATCATCAAAAGTAAATCTCCTTAAACCCCTATAAAAAAATATCAAATAAAAGAGTTTGACCATTCAGAAAACTTCAAACAAATCCAAAATCCAAGATAGCATCCAACAAAATAATAGAGGATAACTTCATCAATATTTGTATCAAATTAATAGCCTTATCTAATATAAAATGGCTAAATCTGTAAAAGTTCAAAATATAAGATAACATCTCAACAAAATGTCGCATAAATTGTTTTTTTAACTCCACAAATATGGTTACTTAAGCCTTGACTAGTATTTTTATAATGGTGAATTGTATAACGCACTAGAGTGCTAATACATAATGCAGACTTGATAGTTGTTTACTTGTTTTAAGCTTTTTATGTTAATATTTTTGTATTTAATCAGGGGCCGAATTACGGCATTCGAACGTGATCAAAATTTGAAAATTCTTATTAGAATCTCTATACCTAAAGCACAGTGAACTCGATCGTTCGAGTAAAATTTCGATCGATATCGAATGCCGTAATTTGGCCCCAGGTTGGGTATATATTTCTATTTTGTTAAAAATGTCTTTTATATTTTGATTATAAATAACATTTTGATAGCAACAGAACGTTTTTGTATAAAGATGTTTAATTTTTATAAATTTTGTTTTCATACAACTCTCACCAATCAACTTATCAGACTCACTCCAACAGGTATGACACGATTGTACGAATGTGTTATGAAAAACGAGGTTCCTTCCTCATATCTCAATTGTTTATTCATTAATTTTTTCGGTTTTTAAATGGCAACAGCACCCGAAAACTTCCGTGTTAACCCATTAAAGACGGCTCATAGACCGCTCTTACGATTTTGACAAAACTTTCAGAATTTTACCTGAAGGTCAAAAGAAATTGCTTAGTGTAAAAAAAAAATTTTACCTACCCCCATTCTTGAGATAGGACATGGGTATTTAAATACCCAACCGTCTTTAACGATATACCTTTTTAAACATTTTTGAAGAATTTTGTTTTTCTTGTTTCAGTATAAATAAAAAGCTTTTTTTTTTGTTTACAAAATTATTAACTTTTTTTACCACTCAAATTTCAAGAGCGTAACAAATATCTAAAATTACGCAGTACAAAGTAAATCCAACTTTGAACTCTATATCTTAGTATTTTGTTTTTAAAAAGGGGATTCCCAGTTTGCTTCTCCTTTTTCATTCTTGTTGAACTTTTTACATGTAGTTTATTTTAGTAAAGCAAAGTGAACAGGTGAAATCAAGTGAATTTTTTTTACAATAAAACAAGTGCATAAAAACATAAATTTTTGCGAAAAAAGTTATAAATAACCAATATAAAAATGAACCGAAGTCCCGACCTAGGTAAGTCATCAGCGCTCACTTCCGAATCCGTTTTCCGCTTGGAAAACCCACAGCCACCACCTGTACTCCAAAGAGACCTCACCAATAGTCAGACAGAACTTTGTCCTGGGGCTTACTGATTCCCGTGGTACCAGATGGATCTGGTCAGCCTTGAGAATGTCTCTGACCAAAGTTCATTTTCTTCCAAATTATGGCCCCAAGAAGCTAGAGGTGTGGGTCTCACCTCTTTATCCCGAGCTTAAAAAAACACCAAGGTCTGGCAGATGACCAAAGGGCCATGCCCCCTGGGTAAGGGGAACAGACTGACAGGCGGAAATAAAGGATCCGCCAAATAACTTTTTTTTTAAATGCTATAAAAAACACTGTAGCGACAAATTTGCTTGTTTACATCTGAAAAGATGATTTTTTTTTTGCAAAATCAGCCAAA
Organism: Phyto melanocephala; assembly: GCA_941918925.1. Lineage (NCBI taxonomy): Eukaryota > Metazoa > Arthropoda > Insecta > Diptera > Rhinophoridae > Phyto > Phyto melanocephala. The sequence goes on along the minus strand of OW799235.1, from coordinate 103,347,869 downwards.
TTAATGTCGCAGTATTTCCCAGCGTTGTTCAAGCGTATACACAACCATATTCATTCAGCGGAAGGATAAAACTAATTACCTGTCAAATTAGACATAAACTAAGTGTTACAATTCTCGAAATAAGCACTAATTTAAAAAAACGTTAGATGGCGGACCCTTTAGTTCAATCGACTCCTCTAGTCATACGCTTTCAGAAATTTTATTCTTTATGGGGTCACAACCGAATACAATAGAAATATAAAAGTTGGTAATTCATCGATTTCTCGTTATGGAAAATATTTTAAAAATATTTCCCTAAATGTCGGGCTAATGTTTGGTATTCCACTAGTTTAAAATTTGTACACACGTGTACTTCCAGTTAATATGCAATACCACGAGAATAATACCGTGAATAGAATCGGAAGATGAGAAAAGATGCCACCATTTAAATAAATTAATTTATATGTATATTTATATGTAGCGCATAGAAAGTTATTTTCCTGCACACTTTATACTTGGCATGAGTAAATTGAAATTTGTTGTATTTTAAGCATCTAACAATTTACGAAGTAAAAACAGTATCATTTTAAATGTTCTTTAATATATTTTTTTTTCATTTGTCATTATGTAATTTTTAATTGAAATTTGCTACATCCTTTACTCTCTCCGGCTAACAAATCGATCTTTTTATGTAATCTCCATAAAAAGTTACTTCCAAAATTTTCTAATTTTCCAATTTATTGCAGCTTCTTTATAATCTATCCAATTCAATTTCTAAGCAGTATTAGTTGAGAGACTTGATCAAGCAATAATATTTTCACATTATTTATTCCCTGATGTAGGCAATCAAAAGTGGCTAAAAAAAACAAAAATCTCCAAACAGAAATGGAACAAACTTTGACATTTTAAATAGACTTAAAGATACTGATAGTATAACAGAGAGTAAAGCTTTGACATATTTTGTAAATATAAACGAATAGCAGAAATAAAGACATAAAATCATACAGTAAAAGAAAATTATGTTTTTATAAGTATTTGCACACCACCACCAACAGCGTATTCGTATTAACTTTTATATACAGTTTCCATTCTACAAGCCACTATGTCGAGGATTTATATAATCTTCGAGATTATTTTTAATAGCATTGAGGAACAAAACAAAATTGTAAATGAAGAAAAAATGGCAAAAACCTTCATAAAGTATAAATATTAAACACACATTGCAGCAACTTTTAAACGAGTACTCAACTGCGCTGCATTGGCGTTGTATTTATTTGTACACCCTCCACCACTAGCAGGGAATACATTAGGCATATACTAAATTGTCGTTACATGTGCAATACTAAGATAACAATTTCTGTCTTAAATAAGCTACAGTCCTTGATGTAATAAATTACATATAACCACGTAGTTTTTGTTTTCGGCCTTTATACAGAGATATTTAGAATTGTTTGCTATTTAATTGCTTTTACAAATACCATGAAAAAGAACAACAAAAATTATGTGTTATGTTCAAATGAAAATACTATTTCGATTTCAAAAATTAATATCAAAATTAAGATTCAATTCCAAGAGCAATTGGACTCCATAGCAACACTAATTGCGAAATAAGTTCTTCTTAATTTAATTGCATATATTTTCCAGGCACTTTATAATTTGTGAAGGATTCTTAAGAGTCGACACAGCCAAGTGTATTGTTCCTTTTTGTTTTATTTCTACACATATTTTTTTTTTTTTATTTAATTTTTTTTTTGGTACATAATAAACCTCAATGTTGGTGAATGGCAGAAAACGATGTAAAAGTGTTGTTAAAGATTTATTAAAGTCACATTTTTTTTCTTTATGATAAAGGATTTATCTTGAAAAAAAACTTTTATTTTTTTTTTTTTTTGTTCGTTGGTTGGATTGTGGGTGTGTATATTTCCAACCTTTTTTTTTTTTGATTCTAATCGCTTCGCAAAAGATACAACTTATGTTTGATAAAAGTCAATCGTATGGAAAATATTGTTCTACTTTTGTATAAATAATGCAGATAGGTGATATAAAAATGTGGTATAAAATTACATTTTAGTTAAAGAAAGCTATTTGCAATTTGTCAAAAGGCTCGTTTTGAAGTTCAATGACTGTGAAAATATTTAAATATACATAATAACAGGACAGAATCTCATAAAGTTTATATAATTTTGTCTAAATGGTTTTCAATCAGTCATGGTCGGTCATATGTTCGAAATAATTTACTAAACAAAATCCTTTTCAGATTTGACCACAAATATTTTCTTATATACTATCCTAAATTTGTATGGAAAGTTGAGGCGATAAGATTGTAGGTTGTACTAAACATAAAATATATAACAAGAAAAACATATATATATATTTTTTTTTTTTTTTTTGCTTTTTCAACGTACTCAACAACCCAGAAAAAAACTTGGCAATGACGTACAACTCCTTTGGAACTCTTTATGGACCACATGATATCGCTTGACTTACTAAAAAGTGTACACGTAATGATTTGATTGATAATAATGCACTTATTTTTAAGATTTTTCGCTTCAATTACACACTTTATAAATTTTTCCTTGCGAACATTGCAAGGATCCGTGCAAATGAGTCCACATAATACTGACTTTGTTTAACTCAATTAAAGCACAACAAGTAATGTTTTCAAATATGATGACGGACAGCGTGCAACTAATAAATAAATAAAATAAACAAATCGATTTTTCTAATCTTCCAGAAACCGAACGATTGCTGTAAATTCACATAATCAATATTTTATTTATGTTATTGAAATAAAAAATCTATTTAATGTTATTAAAGCAAATATTTACTTCATTCCCAATTTGGACGCGATCATTTACCTCTATTTGTCTTCAATGATGTTGCCATGTTAAAATAATCCTTCTTCATAAAGAGAAACGATTTTAAATATGTCTCTTCTCTTCTTCTAAATAAATTTGTAATTCGAACACCATATTTTGCACACAATTTTAAAAAGATTAAATAAATATTGCCATGGTTTTTAAATAATTGAAGATTTCTTAATTTGGTACAGATTTTTTTTAAACTTATTAAAATTTTTTGTTTTGCTCAAAAGTTGATTATTATATAAAAGAATACGAATTTGACATGTAGCCGAATATTTTAAAATAAGTATCAAGAAGTTTTTACATTAATTGAAAATGTTTTTTAAATAAAAACATAAGATAATTCTAAATGCTGTTGTTTTTTATAATTTAGTTTTTCCCCACATAAGGATGGTTTATTATAGTTTGGTTTGGAAGTTAATTCAACATTTTTTATTTAAATAAACAACGTATATATTTGCCTATAATACAAGGTGGTTCAATTATAATGCACGATATTAATGTCAAGTTATTTTACCAACTGAATTTAATTTTTGTTTTAGTACCTGACAAATTACACTATGAAGAGTTACAAAATTGAGCAGCGCGTTAAGATTGTTGAAGCTTTTAACTAAAATAGGCGTGACTTTTTTTTGGTCAACATGATCAGCCGAACATGTCTACAATTATGCAAAAGTTTCAGCAAACCGGGTCCGCTGAAAACAACTGTGCGTCACGGATGGAAATCATGGTACAATTGTACTTTTTATGGTACATTTTTTACCTTGTTGGTACCGTGGTACTACCGCGAGCTATTTGGTACAATTTAAAATTTGTCCATGTTCTCTATAATTTTGTTTGTGTGTGTTTTATTTTATTCTGTCAGCTTCTATGTTTTTGTTGCAATGATGTTGTCAAAGCGAATTCATGTACCAGGTGGTGTCAAGTCTGCAACAACAAAATCTGCGTAGTACTTTCTTACAAAAATCACCTGTACATGTACACCACCTGGTACATGAATACGCCTTGGCTGATGTTATATGTATTTTATTTTACTTATGATTCGTAAGCATGTAAGGTGGACTTTAATAATGAAGAACGAAAATGGTTCGATAAGTTTACTCCAGAAAAAGCTATTATGGGAAAAACAAATTCAATAGTACCTCTCTGGTGAAAATGTTTCCACACGAACAAACAAACTTTGAAGCAATAAATGATCAGTGCAGAGCACTAGCCGATTTGATTGAACTTAGATCATACAAAGATTCAAATATTTTCTATTTTTGGTCTAAACAATCACAGATGAAAAATGAATTAAATGAGTTCATGTTCCCAGATATTTCAAGAATTGAAAGAGGAATTCTGTATATTCCACATTCCTCCGCCAACGTCGAACGAGCTGTTTCTTTCCAAAACCTAATTAAAACAAATGAAAGAAATAGACTACACGTTCCTACTGTTTTAAATTTGACACAAACAAAAGATTTAGTAAAGTAAACAAATTCTTGTTGCTTTAATTTAAAATAACAGAAAATTTATTATCTAAAAGTATTTAACAAATAAAATTTGTTAAATAACCGATCTCTACGTATGTACCTATAAATTAAATATTTAAAATTTTTTATTGCAAACTGGATTTTTATACACATTTTTGTTAAGTTTCTGTTTTTTTATTCTGAATTTTCATAAACTTTTTTGTTAAGTTTATGTTTTTATTAATAAATATTAAAAAAAATGGTACCGTCATGGCCTAAAAAGTACATTTTGTTTTCATACTTGGTACAAAATCATAAAAGCCATTTTCCTTCCCTGCGATTGTGTGGCAAAGAGTAGTGCTCAACAATACAACATCTCAAGAGCATCATTAATGAAAATTTTGAATAAAAATTTTATTAAACATGCTTATAAGGTTTAAATGACGGAACACAACTGACTATTTCAAGTGTCGTCAAGTGTCGTATCCACAAAATAGTGACTGTTTAATCCATTCAATAGGTTGGCAATGTTATTAAGCCGCACTGCTTCGAAAATAGGGTTAGCCAAGCAGTTATCATTGCGTTATTTCGAGTTAATAATGGTCTTCTTTGGGCAGAAATTGAGGACATGGACCTGAGCAATATGTCGATCCAACGGAATGGTGTCACTAACCATACAGACAACAAAACAGTGGTCATTTTGCGCAGAATTACCATGTTAACTTACCTCGTTGCAATCTTAATTTTCTTCCATGACACGTCTTTGACACCGTCGTACTTCTTTCTATTAGGATATTTTAAAGAAAATAATTTTTGACTTTTTAGAATTTTCTTATCATAAAATATATTGAAAATGTTGCAACTCTATTAATTAGCAAACAGAAAATTTAGTGTCAACTACAATAATGTTTAAAAATTAAAAGTAAAACTACGAAAGTAAAGGTAATTAAGGTATGGTTTGCCTTATGTTTTTCAACATCATTTATTTTACGCACTGTTTTTGAAAAAAAAAACATCATTTTCACTTGTCACTGCTTCATATGTCAATAAGTTTTAAGGGACTGGGATCCATCGATATGTCATATATCAAAGGAAAGAGATTATAATTCAAACAAATATTTGTTGGTCCACTAATAGTCCAAATCCACGTCATAAGAATATTAGTTAATTCCTGTAAATATGAAACACATTTTTTATTAACTCCATAATTAGACTGCTTCATGTCAAATGCTTTTAAAGTCAAACACAAAGGCAAACAAACACACACCTGGAGGTATTTTTATAACTGGTTAGTAAAAAATAAATTCATACCTAGAAATACCTCTGCAGGTAATCAATCTATAATTCATTAATGTGAATTTGAGGGAAATAAATTATGAAATGTTATAAAATGAAAAAAAAACTTGTTCTGATTCAACGTTCCGCTTAATTTAAAATCTTTTTAATTTTAAATGTCTATATCTATGTAGGCTTTAATTGTCAAAAAGTTAATTCTGCTCTTGTTATTTAAACAAATACCAAATTGACAGCATTGTGCACATTGCTGTGGTATCAATTATCACTTATCTGAACACATAAATTTCTTCATCAGCATCTAATCCCAAAATCCCTATCACATTCATTATTTTCCTTTATATCTTAACGTGGGGAAATGAAAGCGGTTTTAATAAAAGTTATTTTATACCTTCAGAGATTTTTTATCACATTTTTGATGCGGAAAGTTTGATTAAAAAAAATTAATTTTAACAAATTTTTTTGACAAATACACACAAAGATTTAATTAAATATTTTAGTACAAATGTAAACATTTCAGTATTAAGTATTTGAAAATTTCTAAGTTTTTTCCTATTTGATTATTTACATGACTTCGCATACACAAGTCAACTGAAATACATATATAATTACAAAAACACATTTGAAATTTTTTTTTTCGCATAAAAATTTTTCATCTTGTTTTACTTACTCATATATAAATATTAATATTATAGAAAATTTTTTTAAAAATAAATTGTAATACATACTCGGAATACTGTCACAAAAAAACTTTCTCAATAATTTAATTTATTCCGAATATTTTATACTTTTTTATTTTATAATAAGGGCTTTTTCATTTTCTGGCATTACAAAAAAAATTTATAAAAATGTTCCGCAACACATTTATTATAGAAATAATCAACCATCACCACTCTGTGGCAAAAGTGCATTTACGCTTAAAAACTTTATCAATTTAAGATGCTGATAACCGATTGTGTTATTGGTGCAAATCAAAAAAATAACAATTGAAAAGCAAATCCATAAAATAGCGACAACGATGAAGAGAAGAAATATGGAATTATTCTTCTGTAACAAATATACACATTTATTTCCAGAGTTTTTAAGAAAAAACAAACGCATTCGTATTAGTTAAGTACGTGATTTGCATTCGAAATCAACGTTTATTCAAATGGTTCTTCAACGAGAGCTACAGTGAGTAAAAAAAGTGTAAGAGGATTAAATTATTTGCATTTTATTGCAAAAAAAAAGACTTAAATTGTTTTAATTTAGTTTAACGTATTTGAGAGTAAAATTGATACAATTATTTTTAGCAGCAAGCCAGACAACAATATGACATTAAGAATTACATAAAAACTAGCAGAACCCAGACCGCTCTGCTGTCCCCAGAAAAATTTTCGGAAGGCAGTCATCAAATATGAGGATATCACTCACCCTTCTCCCCCTTTTCAGTTCCAATTAGAAATACTAAATGTCACTGTACTTATAAGACATTACGTTACATGGTATGGTAACTATTCAAGTGACAATAAAAAATTATTATATGGAAAATGGAGGGCATTTTGCTGATATTTGTCATCGAATATATAAAAATCTAAATGCCATATCTCCGGAACCATTCAGCCAATTTCGTGCAAACTTCACATAAACCATCTACAGACCAATGAGAACGTTCTGTCAAATATTGATTTAGTTGAAATCGGTCGACCCATTTCCGCAGTTAGTGATAACATCAAATGGAATTCATTAAAAATATAATTCGGAAAATCCCGAAATTTTAAGAATACTAAAGCCCCGATTTTTTTATCTAGCATTACAACTGCTTGATAATTTTTTTTTAATTTTATTCTCAGGTTCAAGGGATACTTTTTAACGCCTTAAAATATATTGGCCCATAATTATAAAACCAAAGTACATTTCGAAACATATAAGTCATACAAATTTTTGTTAACAAATAAATGGTTTAAGTAAGCTTCTCTATACCTACATTAGCTGCTGAAAAACATACGATAAAACACATATCTTTTTATAACAAACATTTAGGGGATTCACAATAAAGTCATAAAATTAAATGTCCTATAATAATTAATAAAATTAAGACTATTGTGAACAACCCCTCATAATTAAGTGTGCTATTTTGAATTTAAATCAGCTGATGTTAAACAATTATAAAAATAACTATTTTCTTTCATAATGCCAAAAATAAGTGAAAAAACAAATAATAGCCAGTTTGTGCGAAAAGTACATTTAAGATTAAGATCTTACCACAATATTTTCCATTTTTCAGTTTTGCCTCAAATCACAAATAAATTAAATTTTGTTTGATAAACAAATAAGATCGGCTAAAGACACCACCAAAATTAGCAACAGCGCTTAAATTTGGATGTCGGCCAGATAAAATTATACAATGAACGGCGACGGCTTACAAAAACTATTGCGGCTTGGCTTAGCCGGCTTAGCCGGCTTAGCCGTTTAGCACAGGTCTCTGCTTATTATATACGACAGCACAATAAGCATATCATACAAAGTTCGATTATTATAAGACACTTTTTGTTTGAAAAGCAACCACAACATTTTTAAACCATTGTACAATTTTAGAACAATATGATAATATGACATGATAAGACACCTTGTGAATCATCCAATAATTTATCTGTTAATAAAGCTTTATATATTCCATTTAACCTTTCCTTTTTATTAGTTTTCCAAAGATGTGTAGTAAATGTTTTTTATTCTTATTCACTTTTTTCGCTTGTCATTCACGATCAAAATTTCTGCTTGCTTTCACCTTATTATTACTTGTTCGAAAGGATGTGGCACATTTTACGTGTGATCTCTTTAATGCTGGTTCAATATAAGTTGATTTTAGCATCTAAAATACAAAAATAAATAAAAAAGTTGACTGTTTTATGTTTAGAGTTTTAATTCTTTTACTTGTTATACCCATCACAGGGTATATATAGGTTCGTCATTGCGTGTGAAATTTCTACAATTTTCATTTCCTTCCCCATAGATTTTCTGAAATCTTATAAATAGGAGAGTCAATTTAGCTCTGTCAGTCTGTCTGACCGTCTGTCTGTGTGTATGTTTAAATCAACTTTTTTAAGCGCCACGACATCGCCTGATATTAAAAGGTATTAAAATATCAAAAAAAATTCGGGAGCAGATTAGTACTGAAAATCAGAAAAATCGGTACATAAACAACAGAGATATGAGGAAAAACCCACGACCGCCAAAAATTTTTTTTTATTTTTTTTTTTTTAGTTTTTTTTATAAATTGTTTTTATTCTTCTATAATTTATTTTAAACATACATACGTTAATTCAATTTAAAATTTTTCAGTGGGATGTTTTTATATACGTATATTTTTTATATGTATGTACGTATTTCATATTAATGAGATTAATGGCTATACGAACAATTGTTATTGCATGACTTCACGTTGTGAAGTGTATATAGGATTCGACATGGCTGAATATAGCACTCTTACTTGTTTTAATCTCGTTTTGTTTTCGTAAAATATATAATCATTTTTTTGCCCTTTAATAAATACATTGTAGCCTATTTAATAAACATAAGTAAGGATTTTATAATAGGTTGTGGCGTTCATGTTCATACCCTTCAGCATTATATGTTAAAAACAAAAGAAGGGGTAAAAAAGCAACAAAACGGGTTTAACATTTACCAAAACTCCAAAAAGTTTTCATTAAATAATATTTGTTCATCAAATAAAAAATAAAAAAAGTTTTTATTTTGATTTGATGGTTCTAGTGATACTTTATTATTACTTTTCTTAATTCAATAGTTAGTAGTTCAACATATAGGAAAAGGTGATGATAATTATTTTGTTAAAAAACTTTATTCTTCTTTGTAAAAACTTTAAATTTGACTTTCCTGAGGAGAACTGTACAACATTTTTTATTTCTAACAATCTTTAACTTTAAATGACATTCAATTTCCAGACTTCAACTGACTATTAGTCTCTGCTTCACTTTCGTCCAGGGTAACCATCTCAAATGTATAACTACCATATCATAGCGTATCATAGTACGTATCTATTTTATATGGTTGCACTGATTTTCTAATCAAATTTTTGAAAATTAATCGCGCTGCATAAAACTTCAGTCGAAAAATGGTTTTCTCAAACAAATGATAATTCCCGACAAAGCGTTGTTCTTTTATTGAGATAACGTTAAGATGACATAGGTTAACATATTATTATTAAAGAAGGGTGTGTAAATTTTTAAACTAAGGTAAAATCTTTATATTGGAATCGCTGCATAGAAGTAAAAAAGAATGGTTCAGTTATATTATTATATCCATTCCTGTTATGGTTCTACATTAAGGGCAAAATTTTATATTTTCTTAAGTTTTTCTCCCTTATCTTATAGTATTATAATCAAATCACTAAATGCTATATAGTGTGGTCATAGATAGGTAACAGTTGCGCTTTTCGATGAAATAATTTATTTAATCTAAAATTTTTTTTATCCTTAATGCATCATAGATATTTTAAAGAAAAAAATAAATTAATTAATTATATACGCACGTGAAAATTTAGGTTTCCTTAACATTAACTATCCATTGGGTTAATTTGTTTTTTCTAAAAAAACTATTCGTCACTAAGCCAGTAAATGGTTTCTTAATATTCATTATTTGTTAAATAACATGAATGTTAAAGTTTATGACATTTTTGAAAAAAGCGATGGCAAAGAATGATTTGTACCTTAGAAGTATGCAGTTGAGGAAACTTATAAAACATATTATTATTTAATACCTGGCAGGAGAGACACGGTCGTTAATCGACGGCCGTCGAACATGGGCACTCTTCTCTTCCAATTTAAGGAATTGTTTGTGCTTTAACTAGACACTGACTTTGTACTCCAATACGTCAGAAAATTATATCTTGTTTTCAATGGCTCGAATATGATTTTGCGAGTGTATCCCGTGTTGCTTGTTCTTTGTGCTAAACTTTGGTTTTAGATAGGAGCCACCGCTTTTCTTTGGATGTGGGTCTAGCTGAACGTGGTGTCATAGCGTCAGTTATAAACACATGTGTAGTGGTCTTCAGATCATGAGCCTATTTAACCTAACCTTATCTAATATTTAAAGTCTAAAGTGTAATCTAATAACAATAATCACACTTGAAATAAGAATGGCTAAATTCCAATTAATTTGGAACAAGCCTGGACAAAGTAACAATGGTGCTTTCGTTATTACAGTGTAAACATTTCATAAATTAAAAAAAAAAACCTTGAATTGAAAACATTAAACATTTAAAAAGCTTATGGAAAGCAAAATAACATCTCCTTATGTTTGATAGTTCTGATAAAAGAAAAAATAAAATTTGATAAACTTGAACTTATAGAAAATATTTAGACGCTCGGACAATCTTTTTCTTTTTTTCTTTTTTTTTGTGAAAATATATGAAAAAATTTTCCTACATTCATTTTGTTTTCATATGATACCCATATTGATACAAAAATTACTTATATTTTAAAAATATTTTATATATATTGTATCCTTGAAAACTTTAATGTCATATAAAAAAGACAAATTATCAGAAAACGAAAAAATGTGAAGGCAGCTTTACTATATTTGGCCTGTAAATAAATAAGACTTAAAAGGCAAAACATGAATGTTTAACCCAACAAGTTATGTGCTTGGAAGTAGGCTTTTATTCTCTTGGAATTTAAAGCAGCGTTATAGCATACTTTATATTCGACCACAGCTTTCACAGCTTAATGAACAGTTTTTATGAGTAAAAATTGCTACACCATTTTTAATTTATTTTTAATTTATTTTACTCGTAAAATACATATGTACGTACAAAATGAAAACAATAGCAATAACAAAATTTAATATTCAATGCATCTAATTAAGTACAGATGTATGCGTTATATACCTCTTAATGTGTGGTTCAAAAATTTAAGTACTCTGAAGTCACGAATAGAAATTACACCAGCCTTTAAAAAAATACTCACAAGTTGAAATTTCTAATCCATTTTAAATACAATTTTGTTTGAAATTAATTACTACTGCATTGGTACATAATCGTACTCCTGTGTAAATACAAACATACAATCAAGCAAACAAACAAACAAAGGAGTCTTAATTAAACCAATTTCCATGATGAAAAAAAAACATTTTTCTATTTTTTCTGCCTCATTTGCATTTTGCATAACAAAGTAAACCATTCAGAGAAAAGTAAAAGTGTAGTGCACGCAACCTAGAACTGCATGTTTTGCAAATGTTTAAATGAGAAAACAATTAAAAAGCGGGTCATTCTCGGTGTAAAGTGTGAATACACATGTTTGGAAATACATAAATCAATACGCTGTTGGTTTCACTATGTTTAGTTTGGTGCGTATTAGAGACCTGCATGAATGCCTATAAAACATCAATGAATACTCACACTACACAGTATGCATTCATTATGTTGTACTGGTTTTTCATTCAAGATATTAATAGAGGAAACGTGTTGCCAGTTTATGAAATATTTAACGTAATTAATGCATGTATGTACATATGTTTATAAGCAACTACTTTATTATTAACAATAATATATTATAAAACTGCACAGAGGAAAATATTTTGTAATTTTCTTTAGGCTTGCTTTATCCATTAGTTACAGTACATTTTAATTCTACAAGCAATGAAAGTTAACATAAAACATTGACTTAAATTTGTAGACACCAAATGACCACAATGATAATAAACATAAAAATATTATAAAGGAGTTACGTTTTAAACTAAAGTAATTTAGTTTTAAAATTTTTCAGTTGGTGCTTCTAACTTAAATCAAGACTAAAAAACTAAGCATACAAAAATGTAACAAAAGAATCGTGAATTTCATAAAGGAAATTATTTTCATACCAGACATATTTAAACAATTTACTTAAATACAATACAAAATATGGAGCGCACAACATGCCAACTGGGCATAAGTCCACACTTGTCATGGGTTTGGGCTTTTTTACCCCTCCTTTTCAACCTAACCTAACCTAACCTAAATCTACCAAAACCTTCCCTTTTTATATTTATTTATTTGTACTGTACCATACATAAGGCCAAATATCTTATTTTGCAGAGTGAAACTGATTTCTAAAAAATTTTGCTATTATTATTATTTCAAAAAATTTAAAATAATATTTTACAAATATTAATATTTTTTCAAAAATTAAAAAAAGCTAAAAGCTAACCAAACTTAAAATTATGCACAAATCAAAAACTCTATCGCACCAAAGAGGCATCCCTGAAAACACTCTATTCAATGCTTCAGTTTTAGTTTGTTCTGTATAGACAGGGCATCCCAGTAAAAACTCTTATTACAAAATAATATGTTAAACGTACTAAAAACTAGTTCTTCACTACTTACAATTTGCCACTAAGCACATTATTTCAACACGGTGATGTCATGCAAAATACTTACCAAGTAGGCTTACAAATAGGGACACGAATAAGTACTTATTACGGTCGCTTATAAATAGGGACTTAAATAAGTTCTTTCTTTAATAGAAATAACCCAATAATATTATGGACTTACAAAAATATTTCGGTTTTTTTTAAATACGAAAATTCGGTTTGATTATTTTAAAAATTTTCTAATGAAATGCTTTGCCACTGCTGTCAAAATCGTTATTACTTATATCCTTAGCGTGTTAAACTAAATGAGAATTATAAAAAGTTATGTATTTGAATGGCTTCTAGTAAAATTTCGCAATAAAAAATTGTATTGTGTGTGTATCTAATTTGTTAATAAATTGTTGTTGCAATAAACAAAGCAATTATAATAACATAACAAAAATTATCTTAAATTTCTGCACTATTAATATTAATATTTTAATTTTGCTTAAAAGTTACAAAAAATGTTTAATCAATCTACTATCAAATATGTTTTTTATTGATCTGCAAGTGCATTTTTTTTGTATCAACCTTGAATTTTAAAAATAAAATAAAAATATCTCTGGTGCAGCATTTAAAGAATAAAAAAATCTATTAATTTTTGTGTACGAGAAAGGAAAGTTACATACAGCTTACTAAAAGGGAACGTACGTGAAAACCAATCAACTTATATATGCATGTGTGTACAAATATTTGGGACGTATGCAATTACTTTGAACATTTTCTAAAACAGTCGCAAGCAATAACTTTTGTCACATTTTTCATCAGAATGTAGTTAGTGCGGCCACAGAAAACAACTTAATAGTTACTTCACAATAAAGGTTTAATATATTTTTTGTTATTCGATCAGAACTGCAGTATTTATGCTCCGTAGTGTACTGTATAAATATATCTGTTTATTTACTTGCGAATACCATTTACCTTAATGGAGAGATGAGCAATATACTGGCTGCAATTTAAAAGAATCAAGAGGTTTAATTGTGTTGTCAGAAATGCCTTATTTCTCTGAAATATCTGCCTCTGTTTTAAATTTAACTTTGTTGCATTTGACCAAACAGAAAAAATTGGTTTGTATTTAAATCATACTCTAGTACATTTATATTGAAATATTTTTATACTCTTAATGTTTTAAAAAAACCAGACAATTAGACTAATAGCATTTTCTGTTTTCAATAACATGAAATAAAATTATTAGTATTGGTATGCCTAGACGTTATGAAAGACCACCTTATTGTGGCCTTGGCAACTGTAAGGGATGGTGAAAACAAAACTGCGTGCCATAGAGACTAAACTAGGGGAGGATATTATGAATAACGTTAAAAAGCTTGAACCGAATACTTGTTTTAACTGCGCTGAAATATACCGGGGCTACAGAGTGACTAAGTGCCTGGACGAGTTCTCAAAGAATGTTTTCAGTAGGTGTAATGCTAAGATTAGTAGTTCATAGAAAGGCTTAAGTCTTGAGCTTATTTCAGGTGAAGAAGTTTCGATAAATGCAAGAATTTGGTTACCAAAGATGGTAATAGGTGCCCAAAAGTCAGTGGAGTGTTTCAAACGTCTGAACCCAAGTATCAACATGGATGATTGCTATATATTCCATACCAAGTACTGCAACAACCACGCCTTTATAATACTGGCCGCTACCAAATCAGTAACAGTGGATCTCGAGAATGTTATTTTTCGATGTACGTGATGCAAATGTTAGGGTGTTTTATCCCTCAGATCCTGGTGATGGCGAAACGGATGTAATTGATACTGCCAGCTCTCTGCTAACTAAGATGCATGTAGAAGCTTTCTATGAAAAGAAAGTCGAAAAGACGCTTAAAATAGTCCGAATAAATATAAAGCCCTCAAATTATGCCACAGATAACCTTCGGTTACTCTTAGAGAAAAAGGAACTGGATGTTGGGCTATTGAAGAAACCTTTGTTTATTAGCTCAACAATTAACAACCATCTTAAAAAGTACTTTACAAAAAGGTAGTGACAAGCCTAGATTAGGTCTCGTTGCCAATCAAAATAATCACTAATTTTATTAATCCGCAGCTTGGCTCAGCCGGCCTAGTGTTCAATAAAATATATTATTTTGTATTTTTATCTCTTGCTAGAACTATTTTTAATTTATAATTTTATTACCAATGGGCTTAACAAATGTTTTATAATTTTCTTAACAAAATGTTTAAATAATATAATTGATATTTTATTGTACGCAATTATTTTATAAAAAAAAAAATTTATCACGCGAAAACTGAAGTGACTTGTATGAGATTTTAAGCAATAAAAAAATAAGCATCATACCCACACATTTTTTATTAACATCTATCCAATTGTTCGTTTTTGCAACTTGTTCCAAGCATATAAATTACTTTTATCCATATGCTGCAAATAAATTCGTAGTTTCACATACTTTTACAATCATGTTTAAACCTCATTCTTACATGCTTTTACGTTTTTTTACCGTAAAACTCTATTAGTTATTTACTTAACCTTTTTAAGTTAATTCTGTTGTACGTTTTTAGCAAATTAAAATAATAAATTTCTCTTGCAGTTAGACAAATAGATATATACAGTCATCGACACAATTATTTTGACCAGAAAAAAAATCATTTATTTCTATTTAATTTTAAAAATGATTTATTGGAATTCGACGGTAGAAGTCTTACATAAATCTTCTTTTTCGATGAATTGTATTGGAATGATCTTTCAGCAGTCCAAAAAATTTTTCTCCAAAATTCTATTCGCTTTTTGACATATGCATTAGTAAAAGCTAAACGCTTTAGTTTGTACGTATGTCTGATATCTATGGAATATCTCTTGCTATGTAAGTCTTAAAACATGCTTCTCTCAAGCGATGCCGACTGCCGTCTGCCCACTAATTGAAGTATTGTATGACTTATTTCATTCACATGTGGCATCTTAAGAATTTAACAAACGTTTGCTTTAAATTTTCGGTCTTCATTTAGAGTTGTTTTGCATTTCGCGCCGGATCGCGGTAAATTTTGTACATCGTTTTTGTTTTTTAATTTGTTTACTTGAAAATAAGCAGTTTAACGCGACAAATTGAACTCGTTCGCTATGTCCCTTAACCTTGAAGCCGGCATTGAACTTTTGCTACTATGTAGACTCTAACAATATTAGTTAACTCAGCCGGTTTCCTCAAATCTTCAAAAATTATAAGTAAAGACACAAACAAGGCGAATTCAATATCAGGTGATATCATCCCTGCAACAAACACAAAAAGGCCAAGAGAATGTCAAAACACAAAAAAACAAATTTTTTGTTTACTTTTGATTAAAATTTTTATTTTTATAAATTTACGCGGAAATTTTCAAAAAAAATAAGTATTTTTAATTTATAACATAAATTTGTGCCAGTTTATATTATATATTTGTGTTTTATATCACATTTGTCACAATTTTCACAAGTTTTAATCACTAGGACAAACACAACGGAAATTTTGAATTTTCTGAATTAAAAACATTACAAATGTTGTTTATTCAAATTATAAAATGTGTTTTACTTATTTTCCAATAAGTTATTGCACAAATATTAGTATTTTTTGAATTTTTTCCCACAAATTTTACCACTTTTATAAAAATTTTCAATCAACACACATAAAAATTAATTTAAATGTAAACAAACTTTGACATTGTGCCGTAAAAATAAAACGAGCAAAAAACAATCAGCTGGCTTCTTAACATCACTTAATATTGAATTCGCCTTGGACACAAAAATTAATTAAATAATTTTAG
Source organism: Phyto melanocephala (assembly GCA_941918925.1). Lineage (NCBI taxonomy): Eukaryota > Metazoa > Arthropoda > Insecta > Diptera > Rhinophoridae > Phyto > Phyto melanocephala. The sequence continues at coordinate 103,331,146 of OW799235.1, read as the reverse complement.
TTGATTTTCAATTGCAAAGAACACGCAAGAAAACTGATATAAAGTAAATGTCGAAATTCTTATGCCGAAGCGAAAGTTACTGCCTACTATGATTGTTATCAGCAGTTTGAGAGTGCACAAAACAATGGAAAAAATATTTTACATACGTGTTGTTGAATTGAGCAAATCTGAGGTAACGATAACTTACGCACTTCAACGAGAAAAAACGCCAATAGACAAGGGAACACTTTGTGCGAATAATTGTGCCGACGATTGTACTTAAGATTATGGAAGCTCATCGAAGTATTTATTTCTCGCTTAGTCTCATTATTTATATCATTAAAACGAATAAAAGACTAATTTACACTCATCTTGCGTTAAAGTGAAGGGTGTAATAATAAAAAATTTCCTTTTTGTTTAGTGTAATTTTTGTTTTTTTACATGTGGCAACTCAGAAATTTGGTAGCCAGTATGCCATGAAAAACGATGACACATAGCTGAATTTGTAATGAAAAAGTCATTGCCAACTTTTCGATTAAAGTTATTTTCTCCAATGAAGCGCATTTCCATCTGAATGGCTCTGTGATACACATAATTTTTAAACTCGGGTCTCCAAAAACCCTCATGCAATCCATGAAAAACAAATGTGCCCATAATGGTCGACTGTCTGGTGCGGATTTTTGTCAGGCAGTTGATTGGGCCTTATTTTTTGCAGTTGAGGTCAAAATTGCAATGACTGTGAACAGAATTCTTTACAGAAACATCAGTTATTGTGGGCTTAAGAATTAAGAATTAACCGAAATTTTAAACGAGAATAAGTTTTTTGGGAATATTTCTATAGAAAAATATTTTTCAAAATATTAAAGTATGTTCTTTCATAAAAAAGGAATTTAAAAAAAACTCCTTACAAGCGGATAACTTAACAAAAAAATTGCTAACGGACATACTTAGGCAAAATTCTTAGAATTTTGCATGTGTTTTATTATTGTTACAAAATGCAAATTGTTGCAAAACTCCAACTCACAGAGTTATGATATTTTTTTGTTGGAATTATATATTAAATTTTTCAAAAACTTTCTAAAAATATAAATGTAAGTATGCACGTAGAAATTTCATTTGATTATTTGCACTTCTAGTAAATATATATTTTTTTATAACTTTTTTCAATGCAATGGTCAACTGTTGCGGAAGGAAATTGTTGTAAGCATGATATAGAGACAGCCATTAACCTTCAACTAAAAATAAAAAAATTATTTTTATTTTTTAACATTTACATGCTGGAAAATATACACGTACATTAAAGCAAATAGTTTTTCTTCCAAACAGACATACATGTACATTTACAACCATGCATGTATGGTTTTTTTTGCTGAAACGTACACATACATACATATGTAAATACTTGTAAATGTGAGTAAATAAAAAAATAGATTAATCCCTCTTTTTAACTTCGTTTTGTTCTCATTTGCGGGTTGTTTGTACATCATCCAAAAACGGACTGTTTATTTTTGGGTTAATATTGACTTGTTGTTTTACGAGTTTTAAATTACGAAATTGATAACAATCAAGTAGTAGATATAAAATTTATTCGACTTCCTCAATTCAGCAAATGATACTTAAATAAGGATAAATAAAAATTAAGTTTAAATAAAAAAACATATTAAAAAAAATTTCAATTGAAATAGAATTAAAAAATTAATAAAGTTTTAAAATAATGCTAATTAATTCTATTACTTTTATAATTAAAATTTTGAATTATATTAATAACACAAGGGAACAAAAATTAAATTTTTTTCTGTGTTGACTGGCACTTTATTGCAATTTATTTTACTAATTTGAGGTCGCTGATTTCAAATCTAATCTCCGTTACTTTTCCTCAGCTCGCATTTTTAAGTTACAAAAATTACAAGTTCAACAAATCATAACTTTACTCCTCATTAAGCGATTTTCAAAATTGTTTTTTTTAATTTGTTTTTTTTAAGATTGTTTTTTTTAAGATATAATTGTTAGCTTTGATGAAGCAAAAAAAATAAAATCTTTTAAATAAAAAAAAAAATCAGAAAAGTTTCAAAAAGGGAAAAATTGTAAAGTTTTATTACTTTCGTGTAAAGCCACATAAACTATGAACACAATGAGACAAGGAATATAAAATTCAAAGAACGAGTTTCGGTTTTATTCACAATTAAGTGAAGGTACCTTATTTTGAAACGAAGGAAAAAACGTTAGTTAAGTGTTACAAATCGCTAAATATACATACATCAGTGCCGTTGCACAGTGGTATCTTTAAAAAATAAATAAAATCAAAAGTTGTGAATAGATTTGAACGAATTATAATTATTTATGTTCAGAACGTATTTGCCTATATGGTTACAAAAAAAAGAATAACGGGAATTTTTTCTTATATTTTTTTTTTTAACTCAAAAAATATTGAAATTTTATTGAAAAAACCCATTCTTTCACGATATCCCTGAAAACACTAGGCAAATTTAAAACCGATATAAGCATGACTTAAACATAATATTTTTTGGATGATTTTTGCATTTTTTAAACTGAATAGGGTAAACCGTTTTCAAGGTGCGTAGTGGAAATGCCTAATTTTGGACATACTGTAAAAAGTGGAGCCGATAAAAAAGCTTTAAAAACAACATTAAGTTGTAATCAACAAAAATGTAGTTCAATTGTGTAATTTATTCGATGTATCGGTAACTACTGTATCCAATGGATGAGATCCCTGAAAATTCCTGAATAATATCTACTATATATTATAACCATTAGACCAATAAAAAATAAGTGTTTATTTAAATTAATTAAATTCAGAATGAAAATATTAAAAATAATTTTTACTATATTCAAAGATAAAACTTGAAATATCTCGAAACAAAATATATATGACTTAAATTACTTTCATAATTAAGGGCACTATATGAGTTGATCATTACAATTTTGCAGAATATTTGTTGTAAATTTTTTTCTTAACATATTCCCTTCTCTTTTGCTTTTTTTGTCTGTTAATGAAGTAAAAAAAAAATGTAAAAAATTTTTTTTGTTCAATGCGAGCGAAATAATCCCTAACGAATCCTGACCAAATATATCTTATATCCATTTAGAGTATTTTAGAAAGTAATTAATAACGATTTAAATTTTTGTAAAAAAAATAATTTAATGTAAAACAAATTATCTTAAAAACTAAAAATATATTTATTTAACTCACCAAATTAATACTATAATGTCTGTGTGATAAGGCCTTATCTTACATATGTTTAATTTTAAATTTGATTTAGTATAGTATATTATTAATAAAAGACACAAAAATTTAATTTGATCGAGTTGTCATATCACATGTATTTTTACTCTATTTAAAATAATTTGAGATTCATTATTTAGTATTGTTATTTATAAATTATGTAGAAGTTTATTGTCTGATATGTTGAAACTAATTATTAAGTATAAAGTAGTAAGATTACTTCTGATACGAGTAAAGTGTTTATTAGAACTCAACCATAAAAACCATTCAAGTAGAGAAATTAGTCAAACACTAAGAAACATTTTTTGAATGTCGTATTTAGTAGAATGAAGGTTATTCGCAACAACTTGATACCACTCTATAAATGATTTGTAACTAGATTAACCAAAGAATTTTCCTTTAAGTGTAGAGTGAATTACTTTCAGTTTAAAACAAAATTTTCTTAATATTAATTGACTATTTATTGCCTTGTCTGCTAAGAAAAACGAGAAAGTTTAATATATAAAAATTTGTTTTTTTAAAATTGATATTCTTCTCTTACAAAAAATATAATTTATTTAAAAGTATGCTTGATGGGTTACAACATTGTGAGATTTAATTCAAAGTTTTCTTTAAAATTTTTGAAGTTTTATATAACTTAAAGGGTGGCCAATCTATCGGTTTAAATTTGATCCAGCGATTATTGCGAATCTGGCATTGTTTGGAATTATTGGAAATTTATTTCGAAAACAAAGACAAATGTTCAGCAATTGCACAAAAATGTCGTACAAAAAAAATTATCTTTCGGATGAAGATCATTTTCAGCTTGTTGTGTATGCTCATAAGCAAAATTACCATATTTGGGGCTCAAAAAACCCAAACGTGGTCTTACAAAAGCCAATGCACCCATTGCGAGTATCGTTAGTGTGTAGTATTGTAGAGCAGAGGAGACTGCTATCACACCATGATAAACGATTTTTTTGTGACCGCTCTGTTGGTTACAACAGGATGGTGAAACTTCGATCGATTTATTGCGTACAGCGCCGTTTCATAAGTAATGTCAATTAGCCGCCAAGAAAATTTGATTTCGCCCTGTTGCACTATTTTCTGTAAAACGCCGTTAAACACAAGTGTTATGCAGCCAAACCAGACACAATTGAGGTACAACCCTATACTCTTGAAAAAGTGCTTGAAAATTAAATTGATTGAAGGAGACAGCCATGTGAATGAAATAATATTTCATTTCTTACCGGAACAATTGTACTTTAAAAAAAAATTAGTTTGGTAAAATTTCAAACCGTTTTTGTTTTATTGCATTTTTTATTTTAAACTTTTAAATGTCCCACCTTTTAATTTTGTACCAATTATGACAGCTTATTTAACAACATTTTTTTTTTGTTCAATCAAAAATTTAAATCAGTAAATATATATATATAGTAAAAAAATTTAATGTCAGTAAATATTTTCGTTTATGTGTACATATTTTTGCCTTTATTAAATTGTTTTAGCCACATCGTAACTTTTCACGGATCAATGTTATTTTAAAAGTATTCGTGCTCCAGGCGAAACACAATAAACAATTTTCAGATGTACAAGTACAAAAATATGTAGATACTTAGTAAGACCTGTTTACACTTTTGTTTGGTTTTCCTTTAGAAGGAAATTAAATAAGCAAAATAAAACCCTTTTTTCCTCACAAAAATAAGTTTAAAACTAAATAAAACAAAATTTCCATTAAGTGTTCAAGCGAAACTCCCTAAATGACAGTAATGCCAACATTTATAGAATAAATTGATATCAAGAAATAAGTTGTTCTTTACTTACTTGTGGGAAAACAGATGCTTTAATACCAAGAGAATAATTAAAAAGTGCTTAGCTCTTAGGATTTGAAAAAAAAAAAAAAAATATCCTCTCAATGAACTTAACCATGTAGCACTAATGTTTTGCGCAAATGTGATCTCATTAGCTCTTTCACGCCAACTATAAAGAAAAACTTTTAAAACTTAACGTCTAAAGACTTGTATAAGAAAACAGACAATCATTCACATGTACACATAAATTTAAACATAAATTTTTTATACAAACATACATGCACCCTACACCACTTGAGGTGAGACATTAATGTTGGTGCTGATATTGGTAACTACACAAATTAATACTTACTTCGTCCCATACCCATAGAATTATAATTTTTTTCTAAGTTAAGCGTGTGTCTGTTTGCAATTTTAATAAATAATTTGTAAGCCTTAACTCAAAAACAAATTATATTGAATTTGCCTTCATTTGCTGATCTTAACCTTTAAGACTTTTTTATATGTTTATTTGTTAAAATTATTTATATCAGGACAAAAAATATTAAATTTTAAAACATAGAACCTTAGCTCTCATAAAAAGTTCTTTCGACAGTTAGGCGCCACTCTTGTCACTCCGGTCGTACACTACTACGTCCACTTTAGTTGGCCAATGTAGAAAGGAACTGTCAAGGCTTGGACAACGGGCTGACATTGCTCTAATTTGGGTTCCTGCGCATAAAGGCCACTATGGTAACGAGCGGGCTGATGAGTTAGCCAGGAGAGGATCTGCTTTGGATATCTCTAACGCACGGCCCACATGGCTCTCTTTTGATGCACGGCGTACATTTAAAATTACTAGTCGAAGTCGGAGGGACATATTGAAGTTGCTGGCGGTATTGACGGGTCACTGGATGTTAGGCAAACATGCAAGTCGACTCGGACTTCCATCGAACGACCATTGTTGCAGCTGTCTGAATAGGGAGAAGGAGGAATCTTTTTTCCACCTTCTCTGAGCACTGGCGGCTAAGAGACACAGACTTCTGGGCGAACATGTACTGGATGGCCTCTCTGCGATATCTAAAGTTGGACTGAATTATCTACTGAGATATCTCACGGCCACGGAGTGGATCTAGTACCCTTATTCTTGGATTTATTCTGAGATACATTGGAACGGACGAGTGATGTGGTTTTGTAAAAACGGTGTTATACAGACTCCACTTGACTGTTTGCGTGCAGTGAACTACCACGTTATCCAACCAACCTTCCGCCCAAAATTGCCTTAATGTTCCAAAAGTGTAAAGCCTTTATGGGGTAGTGTACAACATGGTGGAGCTTGATCGATTATAATTTTCTTGCATATTTTAAATTGGAATATTTTATAGGATGTTTGCAAACAAAAAATTTGTGCATCTTCTTGGGAGTACATTAACGTAAACTTAAAGAAACATTTTACAAAATATACTCAAATCGGGTTAATGAGCATCCGTTTCTGCAGTTTTTCTTGTAAAAGTTTCAAAAATAATGCGTAAAAAATTAATTTATTTTAAAATACACATTTTCTTTAACATGCATTACATGCACTGTTTTGGGTTACACTCATACATACATATACTTATATTAAATGTAGATGATTATTTTTTTATTTTATTAAGCTGCTTGTGTAGTAGTGAGTTCCTTTCTTATTCAAACTGCTGAATTATTTATTTATAATTTTTTAATTTCTTCCGTGACTTATAAAGATGATAAAGAAGTATACAACTGTTAAGATTTGCTACTTATATCCGGTTGAATTTGACCGATTGACTTGATTACGTTGAGATTTATGAAAATTTTACAACACAAAATCTCTTGTGGTCAGACGGCATGATGTTAGTTGTTAGCTCATTTCAAATCTGTGAGAAACAACTATGTTTTCAATACAGTTATGTTAAATATTTAAATGCTTCATCTTATTGAAACAACGTGTTTATGAATATTTTGGTTTAAAATATTTTTATTAATACTAGTGTTTTCCTTGTGGCCAATATTCAACTATCTACTTAATTTAGCCCTCAGTATTTAAAAAATAGAACTTACTCAAATGCTTCCATAAAATTATAACTGTACCACCTTAATCAAACCCACTACCACTCTACAATCTCTGCATGAAGGTTATAACTAATAATTTTCTTTTTAGTGCAATCGTTTCTCACGCTCTAATACCACTACCATTTAAGCTTTTGTTTATGAATCCTACAAATTTAGTTTTTAAAGAGTGCTGACTATTCCAATATCGAATTTGACCGACATTGTTACTGTGAGATTTTCATCCAAAATTTCATTGATGTTACATGTGACAATGACACAAAGAAATAGATTTATGCATGAAAACGTTGTTGTAGTATCAGTGTACTTGAGGAGTTTGAAATTTAGGGAAAAACTTAATAATATTTTCTGTTAGGACTTATAAATAAGCAAACACCTACGAACCAAATCAACTTTAATCATACATATATAAAAAAATGTCTTTACTACACCGAAGAACAACCAGCATTTGTCATTGATGATTTAATATTGTTAGCATTTTACACAATAAGTCAAGGTGACCTTCGCCACAAAGATTTTGTTAAAAACAAATCACACTAGAACAACAAGAGGTTTCTATCACAAAATTTATAACTTTAAAGTTTTTTAAAAAATCATATATTAGCATATATGTCTATCCAGTATACAATTTTGCAGAGAATACTCTCAACTAATTTATCTTAAAAATAATGTTGTGGCAATTTCGTTTTATAAAATAAATCTCTCGAACGCATTTGCAAATTAATTTCCTAATTGCGCTTTCAAACAACTTGACCAATAGTGCCATTGTGTCTCTGGCAGTAGTTATATCATACTAAAAAAATATCTCAGTTCTGTTTTGAGCAGCGTGACGTAATTGTTTTTTATTATAAACCAATACAGCTCTCCAAACAAATCATTACTTCAGAGGTCGAAATTCTGATCTTAAATTTTCGACGATATATTCTTTGAGTTAAAATAATTGATCGTTAATTTAGATAATAACATTGTAATATTATTCTCTAGGTTTTGTTTATATAATTATAATTATATGATTATAATCTGATAACAAATATATAGCCAAAAGTTTAGGTATAAGAGGCACCTGGAACCATTACTCTTATCCCCTTGTGATACCTGCAAGAGATTTAGAGAAAAGAAAATATATATCAAAAGTACGGAAATATATAACATCGAAAGAAGTCATTATCTTAATTATGGACTGGTTCAGGGAATCACCCAGACTGCTTGTGACAGGCACTATAGTCTGCAGGCATTGAGAATTCTTCTCTAGATATTTTAAGTGTGCACCGCTGACATAGGAAGTGATATATATTCTCCTACTCCTATGCATTAAAACAATTTTCACAGAAACTATTATCGGAATGTTCAATAATTGCCACATTTGCATTGATCAGTCAGTGTAGCCACAATGCCTTTTAGCCGCTTTTCAATGAAAAGCAGAAGCCGCTTGGTATATATGTACATAAAAGAAAAATTATTCAATTTTTCCATGGTGAGTCTTTTTCGACCCTGTAGTTCTTTTTTAACAATAATTTAAAAAACATTGAAAAAAAACAAGTTATATATAGACGCACAAACAATCCATATTTACGATATGATCACGAATGTCACAATATAGCTTCTACAATAATGTGCAAATGTCGAAAGAAAGTAGTAACTATTATTGTTATGTTTAGTTCTAAATTTTGTCATGCTATTCAAGCTTTTGTTCGAGTTTTATATTTAATGTTTACTTTTCGTAAAATCTTCGATATAATTTTCCTTTTAAAATAGTATAATTTACAAAATTATAATTACAGAAATAGAATAATGCCTTTGAAAAAACTTAGTATACAAACGTTCTTAAAATTACAAATAACAATTAAATATTAGGTAAACAACAGTATGATTACAAAGCAATCAATGTATGCTGTTTTTAATAATACTTTCTGTTCAACTAATGCACTTCTTCTAGTGAATCAATTTTATTATTTTAATGTAAAAAAAATATACAAAAATTTATATAAAAAAATTAAAGAAATAATTGCTCTCCTCACAAGCTGTCGTAGGTGTTGTACACATTTTGTTGATAATTTCTACATTAATTTCTTGTATAACACCTACAGCAAAATTATCTATGTTTATAGAATGTCGTATAAATATGTTCATCATACCTAGAAAAGTAAATACTATCGATGGTTTTCTTCAATATCAAGTGAATTTCGTTAATAAAAGGAAATTGAAAGTGAATTGATGAAATAAAAAGAAACGATAAAATGTAAAACAATATTAGTAAAAAATTGTTTTTATAAAGCTAAATACAATTATTATAGCAAATAGTTAAAACAATAAAAAAGACCAAAGACTTTCTATTTAGTTTGTAGTCAAAATAAAATAATTTCCTGATGCTTTAAATAAACATTATTAGATTTATGGTAACAGCTTTAACCGCAATCATACAATTCAATCATAGTATGTTGCTGTTCGATTGTTATAACCACAAACATGTTTTCTCTGTGTACATTTTTTAATGGAGCCAATGGAGCCATGATGTAATGCATCTAATGAAAATTTCAAAATTTCTTGTTGATCAAGTGCGAATTGTTCATTTTTATTATTGGTTTATGTACTTGTATATATGGATAAGTTATAATTTAATATTCTAAATAATTTTAACACTGAACCCATTTGAATACTGATCCTTTTAAATATTAAAAGAAGACAAGAATGAGCACTATATTCCGCTGTGCCGAATTTTTTATACCCACCACCAACTTTGTATACTTTTACATCGCAGAATTTATTATTTTGTTATTAACAGTAAGCGCTCACTTTCTTTGTATAACTTCGATATGCTAGTAAAATGTTTTCGTAAATTTAGTCTTTCAATGAAAGTGGGCATTAAAATTGGCGTATCAATAAAGTTTCTGCTAAAAAAATACTTAGAAACTTAGATATTTCAATATAGTCCTTAGTTCTTCCAAAATTTTAATTCAGAGACAAATTATATGAACTTAAGATACAGCGTTATATGGGAAGAGTGCGTAAAAGTAGGCGTGTCACATTTACTTTTCGTTAAAACAAAGTTTTTGACCAAATAGCAATGATTGCAAAACTTCAGAATAGTACATCTAATTTTGTCAGTTTTATTAGATTCTTAGTTTTAAATAAACCGAAAAATAAACTGTGCGGTATAAATTTTCATACTTTTTGATCTATAACTCCTCTCCTAACGCATAGATTTAGGCAATTTTCAGGGAGAAATATTGTTCTTACTCAGGAAATATATATTGAAGTTTCATGATTCACGTTTATGCATTTGGACACAATTCCATTTTATTCGATATTAAAAGGACACGGTTTTTTTTACCTACTCTTGTATTACGATCTATAACTCTCTTTCTAATATTCCGATTGAGGCCCCATAGCTTTTTCGTTCTGACGTCTATCATACTTTCAACAGACAAACAGCCAGACAGATTGAAATACGTACAGACGGACAGATAGACATACGTACAGACGGACAGACGGACGGATATAGCTAGATCATCATAGAATGAAACCCCGATTCAGAAAATTTATATTTTAAGAGATCTAAATTGGATATTTCGATGTGTTACAAATGGAATGACGAAATAAATATACCCCCACCATTTCTTTGTTGGCGGGTATAAAAATTACCAATTACATTCAAAACATGTTATAGTGATGTATAATGGTTTAATATTATGAATTGAATATAAATATATATGTTCACAACTGTTAATTGACTTAATTGACCACATTTTGTTGCATTTTAAATTTGTTTTTAATTCATATTATAAATTTCATTTTTTTCTAAAAATACTTAAAAACAAATAACGGAATTTAAATATAAACATAAGTATTTAATTGATTTGTTTAAATATTATGTGCCCTAAACTATTGTTTACAAATAAAATTTAATACATGTAATCAAACATTTGCATTTTAACATAACAGTTTTAAAATGTACATGACTGAAAGGCAATTAAGAACGAATATAAAAGCAAAATATTTATACACTTGAATTTATGCATGGCATAATAAGATAAATATTTATTCATACAAATAATGGACAAATTAAAACGAGCATATAATTATGTTTTAAGTTTAAACAAAATGTATTCCGTTCGTAAACTTAAAAATGTATAATTAATTGTAGATTTAAATCATTGCTTTAATTACCACATCTACAGACATGTCAAAATACAGCATTTTTAGTATAAATTTAATAAAAAAAAATGAGAAATATATTTTAGGTAATAATGTATACAGGGTTGCCCATATTCGACGGACCCATCTGGCAACGCCATAACTTTTGACAGAGATGTCAGATCGCTTAATGACATACCGCGTTTGAAGCGTCAGTCCAAGCAGATTTTTACCATGCAACAATACACGAGACGCGAGCGCTCTGAAATAGTTGAAATTTACATTCAACAGAACAAGTCAATTGTGAAAACTCAACGTGCTTTTAAAATATTAAAAAATGTGAGAAGTGCGCCTTCTAAGAACACCATTAAGCGTTTATACGAAAAATTTTCGACTGGTGAGGCTCTTTCTAATCCGAAGAGGCCAAATAAAAGTCGACCAAGGCGATCGGCCGAGAATATCGCTGCCGTACGAGCCAGTGTTGAGAGGTCCCCAAGAACATCCCAAAAACGCCGTTCTCAGCAGTTGGGCATGGCTCGGTCCACTTTACAACGGATTATTCGCGTTGATTTGCATTTGTTCCCGTACAAAATTCAATTGACGCAAAGATTGTTGCCTGTGGACAAGCCTCGTCGATTGGAATGGGCCCAAAGAGTCATCGAAATGGCCGAAGATGACGAGCAATTTTGGAACAAAATTATCATGTCCGATGAAGCCCATTTCACATTGAATGGGACCGTAAATAAGCAAAATTGCCGTATTTACGCCACTGAAAATCCTCAGGAGATTCAAGAAGTGCCTCTTCATGACGAAAAAGTCACAGTTTGGTGCGGCGTTAGTGCGAAAACGGTCATTGGGCCGTTTTTCTTCCAAAATGAAAATGGCCATGCTGTTACCATCAACCAGGAGCGTTATCGCGACATGATGACCAATTTTGTGATGCCAATTATTCGTCGAAAGTGTATGAGGCAGTTCTGGTTTCAACAAGACGGCGCTCCACCGCACACAAGTCGCATAACAATCGATTTTCTGAAGAATTTGTTTCCGGGCCGTTTGATGTCGAAAAGTGGTGATTTGGACTGGCCACCGCGTTCGCCCGATTTGACGCCGCCTGACTTCTTCTTGTGGGGATATTTGAAGTCAAAGGTTTACGTTAACAAGCCAAGGACCTTAGAAGAGCTCAAGGACAACATTCGTGAACAAATAGCCGCTATTCCGGCCGAAATGTTGGCGAAAACGATGGAAAATGCTGCAAAAAGGGCACAATACGCCATCAACGCCAGAGGCGGCCATTTGAGAGATATCATATTCAAAAATTGATGTAAACAAATCTACTTGGAAAAAATTAAATGATTAAGATTGCCAACCGCCAAATTTTTATTTTTTTCTTTGATTTTTTTAAAAAAAACATGGGTCCGTCGAATATGGGCAACCCTGTACTTGTGGTTTTATATGTTTTCATCACAATAGATTTCTTCATATACACTTGACGATGTATACTAATTTTCAAGTAAAGAAAAATAGAAAAAAAATAATGCTGATGAACACAATATTATTACTTAGGCTGTTTTTGTTTTTTGCTTTTTGTCACTTGGGTTTTGATTATCAAAAAAAAGAATACGTGACTTGTGGCATTGTCGAAAATGCTTCGTTAGGTTTGTCATTTTACCATAAGCGGATTAGCAAACAATCATTGCTTGCAAATAATTAAATTTTATTTTCAAAATTTGTGCTGTGTGAGAAATTTGTTCGCAAATTAAGTTCTTTTGATGGTCGTCATAATCAATCCACCAAAATGGCTATTCAAGCTATTTTTACCAACTTTTTTGCACCAGTTTCACTTTATTGAACTTTTATATACTAACCCAAGGACAATAGTACACTATCAGTAAAGATCACGATATGGCAAGTCGTGATCTTACAGTTAATTGAGCAAGGTATGTGCGATGATTTCCTAATTTTTTTCTCAAAGTTACCAGGTTTATAGGTGGTTTCTAAAAGATGGTACTATATGCCTCTAGGCAGGCGATACCAAAATTGATAGCAAGGTTAAAGAACAATTATTTTCATATTTGGGAAGAGACCGTTGGCTTCCAAGATCATACGATCTGACCCTATTAGGGATATGTGAAGTCTCCCTTAATTACAATAGCTGCCAATGGTAAGATACCGGAACAAATTAAATCCTCATGAATGGATGTAGCCCCGGCAACATTTAACAAAATAATTTTTACGAAGTAACAGGCAGGCATTAATTTATCACCCATTACGTATGTATATGAAAAAGAGTAAAAACATTGAAACAGGTAATATGTGTGAATAGTTTAACTAATTTAATTTGTGGGCTCCCACTCTCTAAGTTTTTGTTTTTTGGATTTTCTTGATAGGCACAGATATATTTCCTGTGCTTTTTTATTTGTTTCGCGCATAATTATATTAACCATATAATATTAATTATAATTATCTGGTGTAAAAATTTTCTTAACAATTTGTAGCGGGCTTGGTAGAAACTTTCGATGTGGTCCACTTTTCATAGCTGCAGGCATTTTTTCTGCTTTGCTGGAAAATGTGTTAACACTAGCAGCATTAATTTCTTTAATATCATCATCAATAAAAATGCTTATGATTTCCATAGTTTTACTGCAATCTTCGGTACAGGGTCCAAATTACGCCATTCGATCAGAAAGCAAATGCAATAGTTATTTGCTGCTTTTACACCTCTTCTTTTACTTTGAGAGGGAAAGAAATAGTAATCACAAACTTCGAGTATTGACTTTGCCATAATCGCAAAAATTTTCAATTAAAGATTTACAAACAAAAACAATGCAACACCAAAACACCTTTCTTAAGCAGATAACACTTTAAAAAAATTAGTTAGTAATTTTTGTCAGTTTAGCATCAATAATTCAAAAAAGTAGCCTGTGGTCCACTTAGACCATGAGGTGCACTTAGCGAAGTTTTATGAGAGTTTTTTCATGCCCTTGTTTCCAGAATTCATATCCTTCATTTCTTAAAAATTTTTCTTCAAAAATAAATATTGCATAGGAAAGTCGAATATGGTCTGGCCAGACCAAATGTTTACAAAAATATTTTTATAGGTTAATTTGATTTTCGAATACTTCTGCATATCTTTAATAATTTTTCACAATGTTTCTTTATAATTTTTTTGGTAAAATTAGTTTTAGCTTTAAGTCTTCATATTTAAATCAAGTCTACACAATGTATTTTTAACATTACTGTCAAAAACACATACAATGACTTCTTATTACACAATTCGACATATGATACCTGCTTAACTTTTCAAATCTTTATGTGGCATTGACATCAAGAATATTTAGCCAAAAGGTTTGTGAAAAACAAAAACTATGTCAGAAGCATGGAAATTACGACAAAAACCCAAATATGTATATCAATATATGAGTGTCTTTATACATACATACGTAATAATACATGCATTCAAACATTAACGTCACATTTTATTATTTGAATCAGTGTTGCCAGTTAAGATTTTTGGTTCTCAAAAATATTGTACTGCTTCTTTTTAGAGTTTTTAAACTTTACGTATCAAAAAAAGCACAAAGCTTATATCTTAATTATTTAATTTTTTCATTCTTAACCTGCTGTACTGTTTCTGATGTTTAAAAATATCATTATTGATACTCACTTTAAAACTTATAACCAAACCGCTTCGTATCCTAAGTCCTAAAAACTGTCATTGCATAAATTATGCAGAAAAGCAAATTCTACTATTGTACTTTTATGGAACTTATTTTTACATCTTTGGAACACTTAGAAAACAAATTTTTTTTCACGGTGCCACAAAAGATCAAAATTTTTAATAAGTTTTATGCTCCTTTTTTAATAGCTATTTTAATATTGTTGCGTTAAAACCTTTTATAAACTGGGATTTTTTAATTGCAAATTAGAATCAACACCCTAGAAATTTGCTTATTTATTATTTAACACATATAAAAAAAACACATAAAAGCAGAATATTACAATACTTTATTAAATATTTCACTATTCCCTAATTCAACTTTATATTAACTTATTCACTTATGAGGAGGGGATACATCTTTTATGGCGAAGATTAGTTTTTATTAAAATATATTAATTATTTTTTCAATGGCTGTTAAAGGTATTAGTTGTTTAAGGAAAAATTCCTGTAGTTTTCTATATTTATACTATTTATAATACCGCACCGAGAATATTTCAAATAACTCTGGAACTACTTATTTTAAAAGCATCCCGAAAGTGTGATACAAATTGTAAATTGTTAACAATTTTATGTTACAAAATAAGACATAAATTATAATAAACTAATGTTTCCAAGAGTTAATAGAAATTAAAATGTAAATTAACGCAAATTATAGTTATCAAATTAAAACATTATTAAACTAATTATCTATCATTAATTAATAATCTATGTGTTATTGAAATTACACAATCACTTTCTCTTTTATTGGGTTTCCCTGCAGCTATTATATTAAGGAATTTTTTAGTCAAATATTAAGTTCTGTATCACTGGGAGTATTTAAAAAAATTAGCAAAATTTCATAAAACGTTTATATCCTTTATAATTTAATCCTTATATAATTTTTAGGAATAAGACAGTAATGTATAATGGAAACCATATTTACCTTTTCGGTAAAAATAAGAAAATCTGTAAACATCAAAAATTATTGTCATCAAATCATGACATGTTTTTTATAAAAAAAAATACGAGTAATGAAATCGAAAACTAATTCACCTTTAGTATTCTTTTAACAGAGAAAATAGTATCGATTATGAGTACCAAAATTGTTGCCAAGCGCACAGTTTAGTTGTGATAAAAGAATTTTACAGTTGTATCTACAACATTAAATTTTGGAATATAAATATGTTTTCAGAAATTAAAAATTATAATTCTTGCAGTTCAAATTTTATAACCACAGAAGGGAAGTTCAATGCAAGAATTGAACCATTCGTTTTGCAATGAATTTGATTGTCTGTCAGAAAAAAAAATCGTCTTAGATTGTGAATGCCTAAAAGTACATTTACACCTGTACGAAATCTAGATGATTTTAACTAAAAATTTATCAATATCTACTACGTAAACATTATTGTTTTCGGACAGTATATTTATAAGGTGGTATGAGAGACTCATATAACAACAATGTACTTGTGCGATTGTAACCATCTTATAAATAATGATTGAATTTTTTCCTTATGCAGCGTAGTATTTTTAGTATAATGTTATTAAACCACAGTGGCGTTACGACGTAATACTAGATTTAGAGTAGATTTTTTCAAAATCTAGTGGCGAAGGAGATTTTGTAGGGAAATCTAATATAAATCATCTAGAATTTCTCAAAATATGCTACTTACTATATTTGAATCCAACGCAAATGTAGTAAGTCAATTTTACAAATAAAGGTTACAGCTACTTGAAACACTAGTATTTCATTTTGTGTAATAATTCCCATAAACGTTGAAGGTTACCACAGTGATAAAACAAAAGAAAAATTTCAACTCACTTCTATATTCATAATAAATTTTTAAATTAATCTACACAGTTTTCATACAAAATTTGTTTCATTAAAATTTTACAAGTTAAAAAAATTATTCATATATATAGGGATCAGTTTATCGTGTAATATTTATAACTCAATTTTTGTTTATAAACTTAGAAATATTTTCCCAACGTAATAAGTGAAAATTTGCTTTAAAAAAGCCTACAAGCGTTAAGAAAAGTTTGTTTTACAGTTTAGAAAAAAATATTTAATTTTTGTTTCCTTAATTTTTTGTTTCTCCATTCAGGATGTGATAACTTTAGAGTATAGAAAAATGTTATTTTTTCCTTTCTGAATTAACAAACAAAACCTTTTTTACTTGTTATATTTTGTTTGTCTTTTTTCGTTTTATTTTTTATTTCTTTTTTAAATAAGATTAAATTCGTCTTGTAAAACATTGCATTAAGTACATAGGTATGTTAGTTTACATCCGCATGTGTTAGTGTGTATACTATGTACGAGGAATGATTAGTGGGAATATTAATTATTAGGTATTTCAAGCAAATTCGTCTCCTGGATAATAAATTCTGAATACAAATTCTTTTTCGGGCAAAATCTTTTTTCTTTTTTAAAATTGAAATTCAGTGGCAGCAAAAAAAAATATTAAAAAATAATATATTTTTTACTTACGCAGCCGGAATTTTCCGTTGAAAACTATATTCATAAAAAAACTAGGAAGAAATGCATATATAGGCCTCACACAGTAAATTCTACTTCAAATTGTACAGTAGTCAAACTCACGTTCTAGATATTCAAAAACGTAGTTGCACGAAGAGAAGACCAAATAAAACTAAAAAAACAACAAACAAAACTAGACAGTATGATCATAAATTTGAAACCTTTTTCAAAATAACAGAATAATAACCAAGTAGACGACTTTGTTAATTTATTCACTATAAAACGCGGTAAACTGGTTGTTAATTCTCGTTTTATGAAATTTAAAATTTAAAGCTTTTGTACAGTAAAATCTATAATGACAGCCACAAGCTTTACATTTCAATTCCTAATATCTTACTTATTTACGCACAATCAAATTCAAGGACTTTATCGGGTTTTTCAATAATAGCGCTACAAAAGTTTTTTTTAAATAAAGCAAAAACGGTTTTGGATATCAATAAAATTCTTTATTCCTGTGAAAGTACGTTCGATGCCATTATGTATGGAACTCGTTTTTTTCATGTCCATCACGGGCACGCTTGCAATACTGGCGATACTGCTGCAATTTCAGGTTCGATATTTGTACTAAGTTCATCAATCGTCGCTGGCTTGTTGGCATAGACCATAGACTTGACGTAGCCCTACTTGTAATTGTCTAACGGCGTCAAATCGCACGACCGAGGCGGCCAATCGACTGGACCATTTCGTGAAATAACACGTTTTCCAAACTTGGTTTCCAATAAATTGATTGTGGCATTCGCTGTATGGCTTGTGGTGCCGTCTTGTTGGAACCACGTGTCCTTCAAGTCTATATCTTCCAATTGGGGCAAAAAATATTCTGTAATCATTGAACGGTAGCGATTCCAATTCACAGTAAGGTGCCGGTCTTGATCATCACGGTAAAAGTACGGACCGATGACGCCGTCGGCCCATAAACCGCACCAAGCCGAGTGGAGTACGTGTGGATTGCTGTCTGACCAATGACGGATATTTTGCTTATTGACGAAGCCACTCAGCCAGAAATGATAAATTACTATAAATTGGACGTAGCGCACTTAACGTTGAGGCCACTGACTCCGGATTTCGGTAGTAAATATTAATAATTTCGACCAGTTGTTGGCTCGTATATCTTTCCATCATTAAATGGCAAACCTTACTGAAGAGAAATGTCAAAAGAGCGGCAAAAAATATGGCGTCGTTTGCTGTCCCTATCGATCTACTTTTGTAGCGTGCCTGTTAAAATACTCTTTACAAAAAAGTTTTCAATTTTTAAAATAATGTGTATATATGCAAGTTACTTAGAAATATAAAATATTCAACACAGGGCGAATCTTTTGATCATGGTTAACATCTTTAATAACTTATATGTTATTAAACATTATAGTGCGATATCGAAATTTTTTCCATTTTTCTTCTTAAATGTTGGAAGTCGTGCTAAAAAAGCGTTATATGTGGAATTTTTGCTTTACTTTTTTAATTTGAATAACAAACGCAGCTCAAACTTATTAATTTCTCTTATTAGCTTATGTTTATCTTTAATTATTTATCAACGCAGGTGGCAAAATTTTTCTTACATATCATCAACTTCCTTTATTGAAAAATTCAGAAAAATGTTGTATAATTATAAGGTAGTGTCGACATTTATTTTAACCAGAGATTAATTCCAGCAACGTGAACGAAAGATAAGAAAGTTATGGCTAATTTGTGGCATTCGTTGTATGGTTTGTGTAGTTCAGAGGTTGTAATTTTAATACGAAAGACAAAAATGGCCCAGGATAAAAAAAACTATGAAGACCAAGAATTGGAGCCATTACTTGATGAAAATTGTTGTCAAATTTCTTAAGATCTTGCAAATTCAATGGAAATTATTCACGAAACAATTTGTTTGAAAACTGAAGGATTTATTAAAAAACATAGAAATCAGGCAACATAAGAATTGACACCAATAGATCTTCAAAGAATATTTTACTTGTTAGAAATACCGCTTGGTCGTAAAAGAAATTAATTTTTGTGCCCAACTACTACTTGTGATGATAAAGGGATCGTCAACGATATCCCAAGGTGCTTAATGCCTTGTTGTTGGTGGTCTGATCTAGCCAGATTATCACAGAGAACATGAGATCAAAGCAAATAATTCGTTTGAAATAAGCATTGTGTGAAAAACGTGCAGAATATGAGACCAGACATGAAATATTCTATTATAACAACACTCGGCTATTTGTTTAATACCTCTTAAGAAACTGTTTAGAATAAAGTGGTTGAAAAGTCTTTTAACAACCGCCTTATAATACAGACCCTCACCCGACTAACTTTCTGGGGTTCTCTTTCAAAAAAATGTGCCCGAAATTGACTTATTTATTTTTTGTCTTCTAAAGATAACCAGCTGTTAAGTAAGTGAGAGCAAATTGTTACCTTACACCCCGTGTAGTCTAGTACTTACTTTCAATAATGTTTGATGCGTACCATGGTCTGGAGTATCATAGAGTATTTTTTTTCTTCTGAAATATTGTTGAAAGCCACATTTGAATCATATAAATTGTAGTAAGTTTAAGTTATTCATGCGTTTTTCCCTTTTCAAACGATAATTATTCGTAATAAACAAAACATTCGCTTAATAATAACATTTCAGATGATCAAAGTTTCATAGCCTTGTTTTGTAACCACTAAATAGATAACCCTTTATTTAAAGTTTTCCTTGATGCAGTGTGTTCAATTTAAAAATAGTTTAATTATTTGTAAACGATTTTTGTACAACAATATAATATTTTCCTTTACTTTTATTTTCAACTGGTTTGAACAAAGATTGAACTTTTGAAAAGTTTCTTACTTAACCCTAGTCCTTATACCCGAGTACAGCTGTGGCCATTAACACTTCTGAGTAATGCACCTTCTAAATGGCTTATGCTTTTTTACTAAAACTTTAGATCTAAGAAAATGGCTGAAATCTGCGTCAACTGATACCTCAATTATTATCCTAGATCAAGCCTTTGAGGAGCTATGAGCTTCTAAACTCGAGACCCCCAAGAACGTATACCCAAGTACAGATGTGGCCACTCATGCAGTTGTATGAATTGATTATATAAATCAATTTATGTAATATAATGTTTTTATTTTATTTATTATAACTTTAATTAAAGTTTTGTGGCTATTATTGCAGATTTTGCACACAAAGTAATTTCGTGAATGTTGAACACATATTGGCCGTTTACAAGCAGAGCATATATTACGAGTGCGTCCTCTGTGCTCGCCGTGATAATAACACAAAAAGGAGCTTCAATTTGGATTTTTTCCACGTTTACTAGTCGCTGCAGACGTTGACTGTAAATCGCCAACTTTTCGTGGAGTTGCGCAATACCTAAACATTGACTGAACGACTTTCAATTACTGGCATACATAGCTCCTTGGCGAGCTGGCGAAAAAAGTGTTTGCGTCTTAGCTTACTAAATGGGATGTTTTCGTTATTTTCAAAATATATGATGTACGCTGACTATTTTGTCAAATCAATCATATTGAAAAATAGAGATAATGGCCAACGCTTAGTCTGTCTTTGGCAAGTATATTCTCCAAGCAGTTGGTCCATAACATCCACTCCTCCTTTTGTTTTATTGTAAAATTCGACTACTTCTGGCTTTCCGCTTGTAATAATTGCGTTATCATCATGCATTGAAGATAAAACAATAACTGCCTTGTTTTTTTTTTCGGCACATATGAGCACATGGAAATGTTGGGCATAAAGCTGAAGACTGTTGACTCCACAGAGCGATATTTAGGAGCCAACATTTCTTTGGGTATGAGCGACTTATTTTTACGTGCTGTTTCAACCGCAGTTAAATTTATTGACCACAAGTTTTGAAATAAATTATGGCTTGTAAAAAAATTGTCCATTGTTTTATTGTGCCCGCTTCAATGAAATCGACTTACCAAATCCTTCACTACGCGTTCACCCTGATTAGTTTCCTCTCCCGTAATAGCTTGTCCGTTATATATTTGACCATGCAGAGGGTAAGAACTTTTGGCATCACACACCCACCATACTTTGATACCATACTTCATATATTAAATGAGATGTATTGCGTGAAACGGGTACGGTCACGATAAGGGAACATCTGCTCGTCCACGGTAAGTTTTCACTATGTACGCAAACTTATTCTAACAAGTTATAATCTTAGCTAATATATTAAAGTACAAATTATATGAATAAAAAAATTTTTTGCTAATAAATTATAAGAAAAAACACAAATAATTGTTACTGGCCACACCTGTACTTGGGTATACGTTTACGTAAAAAAGTTGGGTATAAGGGCTAGGGTTAAGGCGACATATTTTTGTGTCCACTAATTCACAGTGGTAGTAGAATCTAGGATAATTATTCGATACTCATAATACAATTGCAAATTTCTTTGCCAAAAATATACACCATTATTTTGTTGATCATTGTTAAATAAATATATTGCATTAAAATATTTTTATTTGCAATATAACGAGTCCCATTTTTAAAGGGCAAAATATTAATACTTTTATTTAGTTTTTCTTTCTAAATATGCTTCCTTAAAATTATATTTATATTTTAAAAACTTAAATTCAAAGTTTTTTTGACTAAAAATTCTTTATTTCAATTTTACTAAAAACTTTACTCGCTGTTTGTTAATAAGGCCTCTAGTTATTTACAGCACCAAAAAATATTATTCTGCCCTCGAAAATACAATATACTCGTTTGTTGCAAAGTATCTTTTCTTCTACTCTACACACTTAAAATATACCATTTCACACCTTTTCCTTGTTTTCCTTACATACTTACCCTTTTTTATATGTTTTTTTTTTTTACTTTTGTCCTTATTGTATGTAGTCTTTATTACATGCATATTACTCGCACCGAATAAATGTATATTTGTAATCGTGTTTGCGAGTGTGTCAGTGTTTGTGTATGTAACAGATGAGTTGAAATCAACATGATAAATATGTCCCTGGGTAATAATTTTCTTTTGTGTACGTGTAAAGCCTGCAAGGTAATCATTATGTTCAATTTTGCTTTTAACTACAGCAACAGTAAGCGGTACTTTGGGTACGACATTAGGTAGAAGTGACAGAGTTATAAGCTATTTTAAACATTTTATAAATTAGTAATTACACATAATTCAAAATTTTCTTATAAAGTAAGAGTTGTTGATTTGCATTAATAATCAAGCACATAAGGGTTAATGCAAAAACACAATAAATCAAGAAATTGAAGACCTTGTGCACATGAAAGCTAGTGACTAAAAGGTTTACATCTCTTTTGTATGCAAAAAAACAAAGCAAAGCTAAGATAGTTTTGAAAGTTTTAAACTCCGTCTGTCAGTCGCTGTTAACACAAAATATATCATTTAAAAGATATTTTCTTCAAGATGTGTAAAATGTATATTAAAATTAGCATCTTAAATGATATGGGCATGAAAAACTGCTTCTTATCAAATCGTCAAATAGGCTGTGTTTTAATAAAATACTAAAAAGAAAAATTAAAAGAAATGTTTTGCTCTACTTAAAAATTGAAGGGTTGAGCGAATCTTATAAAAGTCAAAAGGAACAAAATATTTAAAATGTTTTAAATTGTTAGCGGGTTTTTAAGGCAAATTTAGCTTCTTTCTCTTTTGCAAAGAAAAAACAGTAGTGTGATAATCATAGTATAAAAGCGATATACTTTAATTAAATTGTATTATTGTTATTTAAACATAAAATCGTTGCAAGCTATCATTAATTACGTTTAATAAAAGAATCATGAAAAAATCGCATTACGAGTTTAATTTAATTTAATAAATTATAGTGTTTGTACTTATCTTTTTAATTGCAGCTCTTTATACCAATATTGTTTAACACATGTTTATGAATTTTTTATATTTGTTAAATATTTTAAAATTTTTATAAATATTTTTTTCATATCAAAATTATAAACTAGTAACAAATTTTTTTCACCGGAAGTAGAAACGTTAAAAAAATATATTATTAAATGGTATTATAGCTTTATTGCTTTGCAATTTTACTGATGTTGTTTTTATCGTTTATAAGCTTTTAATAATATTTTTAATAATAATCAAAAGAGTGCTAATAATAATATCGTAGCTGGTTTCGAATATGCATTCCACTGGGCAAGAGTAAGAAAAACATACCTTTTCAGGTTTTTTTCCATTTATCATAATTGAAAATGCTTTGTAATAATAAAAATGTTACAAAAAGAAATCAAGCCTAAATAGATTTTAATATTTTTTATTAGTTAACAAAAGTAGTTGTTTTTTATAAAACAGTGTGCTTCTTCTTTTCTCATAATTTTTGACATCATACTCATTCTAAAGAACCGAAGCTTTCGTATTAAGTAAACATTAGATATTAAACTTTCAAACACCTTAATATCGCGATATATGAGAAAACATAATACATATAACTGAACTTATTTTTGATAATTTAATTCCTTAATTCCATTTCCTTTTGCCGGCAGGCATAAAGAATTTTTGAAAGTAAACCAGGGCGCCATCAACAGTGTAACTTAAAAAAATATGACTTCCTTTCTGTCTACCACTAGCTCAATTCTCCCCCTTTTAGTATTAGTATTAGCGCCATTTTCGGCACAACTGTGTCTAATCTTATATACCCATCATACAGCTTGTAAGTGTGCCGTGCTTTGTTAATGTTTAAAAAATTTTGTCCTTCTTAATCACTCTATGTTTCTGGCTGTCCAACACTTGGCTGTTGTCACGATAAAACTTTATTTTCAGTTTATTGTCAGAAAATGTCTAAAGGGTGTCTCAGCAAAAGTGCAATTCTTTTATGTTAAAATAAAACCAAGTACTTTTTGAAGTAGTTGTCATATTTTATAGCGTTATAGAGAAGATATGTTGCGATTGAGCATGAAATAAAACATTTGTCAAATGATCCCCACGGTACTGAATATTTTCCTCATGAAATTTTCTTTCAATGATTTTTTCACATAGATGTGGCTGACTTTCACCGATGACATAATATATTTTGAATTTAAGATAAGAAATTTCTCATAGTTTAGTTTAGAAAAAAAAAATCACAGTAATACATTGCATGATCTTGGTGGAAAGTTGACATTAAAATTTCTTGAGACATTTTGTTTTGAAAAGCGTTATTGCAATAAATTAGTTGTTTTATGCACTGTTTGGCAAGTGGCGTTGTCGTGTTAAAATTACGTTTGATTCAGATACATGCTGTCCAGTTAAGTCCAGGAGAATTTCATTATCCTGTTCCTAAAACGAATGCCGTTCACAGCCACTACAATCTTTACCTAGTCTTAAAAAAAACAAGGTCCAAACACGCAGCCTGTCCAAAACCAGACAGTTGCCCGTTGTGAATGAACTTGTTTCTCCTTGGTTGCAAGAATTTTTTCTAAGCCCGAAATTTGATAATTTTTGCTTCTTAATGTCAGTGGAAATGTGTCTCATATGACAGAATGACTAGTATCGAAAAATTCTAATTGACTTTATTTTGTTCTGCTGCTTTTAGGTTTTAAGTAAGCTGAGTTTTAAACGAATAACACTGGGGCTCGTTTGTCGAAATTCAGTGCATAGTGCTTCGTGAAAATTGAAGTTGTTGAAAACGACGCCGATTTTACGTTTACGCATTCGGTGATAATCTCGTTAACAGTAGAATTGTTTGCAAGAAATCGACCACCCCCTTGACGCAAAAGAGTCTTAATGTCCATAACTGAACCAGTTCCTTAATTTTTTTTACCAGTTTTTAAATGGTTGACACATTAAGATCACTTGCACGACTGATAAGTTTTCGAGCGGTCTCAGCATAATTTTTTTTAAGTTTTGTATAAAGTTTTCACAATTATAACGTGTCTTCTTTCAAATTTTAATAATCAGAGTATACACATGTAACAGCTGAAAAATTTTAAAGTTGCCACCTGCACAGAAAAATTACATTTAATTTAAAAATTTAATTTTTTACCCTCTTTATTTGTTTTTTGCTATACAGTTCACTTCTAATAATCCCTTCCATGGCAGTAATGTACAATTAATCTCTTTCTAGATCACATCGTAAAAGTGCGATTAGCTCTGTACTATATTAAGTTGAACATATTTTCTAGAAAACATTAAAGTGACTTAAGCCTTAGCCTAAAAATCAGTTAAAGTTTTAGCATTAGAATAATTTGCTTAACGCAAAAGCGAATATAAATCTTGGCTACAAAAATAAAAAATTATATCATTAGCTTTTGAGTAGTTAAATTTGTAAACACAACTCAGGTTCAAAAACTTGTCCCTTTAAGATATAAAAGTATAAAATCTTTAACGTACCGCTACCCACAATGATGTGATCGGTTATAATCTAGAGAAATTTTTTAACTCAGAAAGATAATAATATTTTTTTATACTTCCATCATTCAGTCATTCAGTCATTGCGGTGAATTCACGTTTGACGGTTTTTTTCTATATTAAAATTATAAGACCTCTAGAGACTTTTTGAGGCAAATAAAATGATAATAAATATTATAAGGTACTTTAAACATAATTCGTATTCGATCAGTATCCACAAGTAAGTATATAAATTGTATGTAATAAACTTACTTGGTTTTGTTTATGTTGCAAAATACAACAGAGTGTGACACACATCCATAATACCATACAAAAATAGACGAACATTCATATAGACATACACAAAATATTTTTTTACAGGATAAAATGGCAATAAGTGAAAAGTGTTTTAAATCCCATGTATTGAGGTGTATTTATTACAGAGTCTATAGCTGCCAACAAGCACTAATAAACTTTTAAAGAAACAGAAAAACATAAAAATAAAATTAAACAATAAAAAGAAAATATCGAAAAATAATAAAAAAAAAAATGTCAACGTGTTTGAAAGTATAAAAGCATCCACAAATAAAATGAGTTGTAATTTGTTCATTAATCAACACTTTTCAAAGTCCTTTGTTGTAAGTCTCTCTACCTTTTTAGACGAATATGTTCAATAAATTGTTTAATCGAAGTAATAAATCAAAAGCGTCATATACTTGAAAATAATTACTGATTTTTTTTTCTCATTATCCCACGGGCTTTGATGTTACTCTGCTGTATTTAATAATAATAATTTATTTTGCTTATGCTTAAATTAATTGATTAGATAAAATAAGTATTTTGACTTTAATGGCATTGTCTGCTTATTCCGCATGAGATTTCATGTTAATTAGGGTCTTAACTTGTTTTTATCTATTTTTATCCTGGCAAATAAATGATTAATAATGTTATTCTTGCTTATAGAAGTGATGTCTTATTGAAGTTATAGAAAAAGTTTTTCGCGGTGATAAAGAAGCCAACTAAAATAATTAGTGAACCAAATTTTAATAACTCTACTCTATCAATATGAAAGCATTTTATATGATACTGTATCAATCCCAACAGGATTATAGGTTGAATTAGTAGAAAATATATAAAATATTAATCAGCAAGTAAGAAGGAAATGTATATTGTAATATCTTAAAGAAAATTCGAGTGAAAACAAGTCATTTGTTTTAGGCAAAAAACTAGCTTATTATCGTGTAGATAACATTTGAAGAGGCACAGTAATGTGCTTGCAGAAAAATGTTAATATATATGTAATTTCAACTTTACTTAAGGTTAACAAATATATTTTATAATAATAATCCTTTGAGAGTGAAAGATATTTTAGAAAAATTTTCATATTTCTTTTATATTACGTTCATATTCAAAACAAATTTGGAAAAAAATGTTTTTTTAAACACAGTCATCTATAAGATGAAAGCTATAAATAAATAGACAACAGCAACATAACTGCTTCATGGCAATGCGACAACCCTTTTGGAAATGGCCAATAGAGAGCAATTTGTATTCAACTGATCTACGAACAGCTGGTTATTTTATCAACATTAATGCAACCAAATAACATACAAATATTTTGATATTTTTAAAACATAAAATTCAAAGCATAAACACGAATACACCCTTTACATAAACACATTTTAAAGTATGTGTCTACATTAAGGATTGCTATCAGATTTATAGGGGGATAGTGAATCAGACTTCTTCCATAAACGGGTCCCTTTTCGACCCCCTTCGTTACCCAGAGATTACAAGGTTATTCCGATCTCACTGAGTCCCGTGCCGCTCCAGGCATTGGTCTAGACCTATGCGACTTCACGTTGCAGACTGATGATTATCTACAATCCTCATCACAGATTCCTCTTTAATCGCCATAATCTGTCCTAGACTAATTTCCCCCATAGCACTCACATCCAACGTGTGCCTGCCAGTGGTACTTAGTCTACTGCCAGCCATTGCCGGACATTCGCATACCATATGC
The DNA here is from genome assembly GCA_941918925.1 of Phyto melanocephala. Classification (NCBI taxonomy): domain Eukaryota; kingdom Metazoa; phylum Arthropoda; class Insecta; order Diptera; family Rhinophoridae; genus Phyto; species Phyto melanocephala. Next base: position 103,303,409 of record OW799235.1, on the reverse strand, counting down.
GCCGCTGTCTCAGCAGTCTCAAGGCACATTCTGCATATATCACCGTCCACAACCCCGATCCTGTGCAGATTATATGTGAAGTTGCAATGCCCTGTAACCAAAGCAGTTCCCCAGCTCAGGGGCCTTTTGAGCACCATACGTGCCGGTCTACATGTGGTCGTTTCCATCTACCTTCTGAGGTTCATAGATTCCACCCATTGTAAACCTTCGCCCGCATCATCCCATCACCAAGAGCAACCCTAGAATCCGGTCCGCATTATCAGATTTAATAATTGAACTCCTCACGACTTCAAAAAGAAACAGATTTAATTATTGAACTCCTTTTAATCGTACGTCTTTTTTTAAATTGTTAAAGACGTTAACTAAAAATGTTACGCATGAACAGTGACGTTTTTTTTTTATTTCAGAATGTTGAGTTCAAAAACTAAATCAGTTACAAAGATTATTTGTATATTAAAAATCTGTTTATCGCTGTTTAATATTTTGCACTGCCAATAGAGAAGGACAGAACAAGTGATAATATTAAATATTAATATTAAATACAAACAGATGATTGTTAATAGTTATCGAATTCAATGATTTTAAAAACCTGCGAGTTATTAGATAGTGTTTATATACACTACTTAATCACCGCTCAAAAAGTGTTGATGGTGAAACTATAGCTAATTTCGCAAATGCATTTCACAATTAAATTTCTTTATTGAAAGAAAAGTTGAAAAATGCGAATGCGATTTTTTACGGCTTTTTAGATTTTTGAACGCTCGTCTTTAAAAACTTGTATTTTTTCAAACTATTTGTTTTTAGTTCATACAAATCTGTTCTAATATTTTACTTTATATAAAAATCATGTGCGCATCATCGAAGGACGTCTGGATGCATTAATCTCATTTTTTTAAAAATAATCTTTGAAGGTCAATAATTAATTATTCAATAGGATTTTTATGATGTTAATTGTTTGATTTAAAAACAAAACTTTTCCTTAAGAAGAACGTTTACAACATTTAAACAACTGAGCTCAATCTCAAATACTAGAGAATGTGCCTAATATTAGACAATTTGATAAAAGAACTCATAGTGAAAATTGGGTTGGTTAAAAAAAATATTGTTGTTATTTTTTATATCTGTATATTGTCATGGGATTTAAATTCTATTTAATTGGTTGCGACATCAATTTTTTTTCCTTGCGAAAAATCAATTTTGTTAGAACAGGAAACATGGTACGCGCATACCAAACAAGAAATTAAGTTATATTTGGCCGTATCGAATATAATACTCTTCACCATTACGCACATTTGCTTTATGATATCCGACGTCATTTTTGATTTTAAAAATTTTATATAGATAACAGCATTCTACAAGTCAAGTCCTTTCATTTGATACAAATATTGATTAAGTTAAGAAAAAGTATCCTCGATTATGTTTTCAACGCCGTCTTGGATTTTTCACTTTTTCATTGTTTATCGAATTTTGCACTGATGTTCTTGGGAATTTAAAGTAAATATTAGAGAAAACTGCTTTTATGAATAGAAAATGTTACTAGTTTAAAACATTTGACAAACTTAAAACACAACTCTTACACTGGGATAACATTTCTAATGAATTGTTTTATATTTAGTGAGTAAAAAGTTACTAAAGAAGTTTATTGCCATCAAATTTTTCAAAAACATAGGAAAGGTAGACCATTTTTTTTAGCTTGCTAGTGCAGGTCAAGCACTTTTATTTGATGCCAATATTATAGGAGTTGCAGGGAATATAATCGTATATTTAACAACCTTCCTTGTCCACCTTTTTAACATGACAAATATATTTTTTAGAAGAAATGCCCTTTGTAGTCAAATTTAAGCTATAAATAAATTAAGAGGATATTGCAGTATATTCTTAGCAGAAAACATAAGTTATAAAGTGTTAATTTTTTATTAAAATAATTTATTTGTTGGCTATATTTTATAGAAACAAGCAAATAACGTTTAACACTCTTATACAGACATTCTTAAAAATGCCTGTTAAAAACGAATTTTTTTCTCTATATTTTTTACAAATAAAAAATTGCTCAATTATTACCGTGCTATGTTTAGCAATTATATTAAAGCGCACAATCTAACATTATTTTAATTGTACCTTTTATAAATACAAATTAAATAGAAAACCGTAAAAAGAAACAGAAATAAGTAAGTAACTTTATTTTAGTATTATGTATATAGTTTACCATTTATAATAATGAGGGTGTATTTAAGTTGGGCATTAACTTTGTTACACTTTAAACTGACTACTTCGTACTTGAATAGATATACATTTGCACAATTTTTTGTTATTTTTTGTAGCGTGTCACGTTATAGTTTTTTTTTTTTTATAATGTGGATCGGAATTACTTTAAGTTGTAAAACTAATTTGACCAATATTTATTTTGACATTGTGTCCAATTTTTTTCCAGACGCTCCAGCTAATTAAAATTTAAAAAAAAGTTCATTTATATTTGTAAACCTTTCACAAATCATATTAGGTCGAGATAGAAAAGTTTGCAGCTTTTTCGGTCATAAAAATAAGATCTTCAAAACACTTTTTTACACTGACTAGCACCTCACTAAGTAAAATACTTTAAGACATTACACTTATGATTAATTTTTTTTAACTCTTAGTTGTTTTTGGATTTCCCCAAAATATTTAATATTTGGCTTAAAGTCGACAGTACTCCAAACTGTTATCGGGTTTCATAAATGTCCGTCTTGCTATGAGTTAGAAAATAAAAAAATCAATTTAAATTTAATTGTATTTATCTTCCCTCTCATTAAATATTTCAAAATTCCAAATTAGTTTATTTTTCTAGAGGCCACAAACATAATGTGTATACTTAAGTTCGTTAAGTAAATTTAAAGAATAAACACTGTTCTAAACGATTTCATTATCGTGGCTCTCCAAAAAAGTTTAATAGTGTTTACCAGCAATTCCCGGTTTTCTTTGCTGTCCCCAGCAAAGTTTTGCTATTGTATTAACCAAAAGAAAAATTTTAATTTTATCTGCCAACCTTTTTTTGTTCGGTTAATAAAAATTGTCATAAATAGTATTTCATTTGTATGAGGGTAACGATACCCCTTGTCCAACCCTTACCATTTATGGTTCTTAACACGTTGGCTGGCAAAGCCTTTTTAGAATTTTGATCGTTCAGTAGCAATGTTATTTGAAAATTTTGGTCACCTAAGGCCAACAACTTATTTTTGTTTCTTAGTGCCTAAAAATTAGTTTTGACTATTTGCGACTTTTTTTTTGGTCCTTAGTTTTGCAGTTATAAGGTTTTTTTGTGTCGCACATTTTCGTGCGACATGGCCTGGGAGAACATAAAACATGTTGTGGGGCCACGTCTCACGAAAATGTGCGACAGTTATTTTTTTGTAGTTTTTGCGTTGTGTTTGATTTTTTTTTTTTTTTTTTTATGCATTTTTTCAAATTCAGTATAATTTGTAGAATGGCGCGAAGAAATGTAAAAGATAAATATTCCAACCAGAAGAATTAATTTGATAATTTTACATTTTAGTTGAATTATTTTTGCAATGATCACTGATCATTGAATTTTTAATTTTAAGTTTACTGTTTTTCGACTGATTTCCAAATTGAATTTTTAATTTTAAGTTAATTGTTTTTCTACTAATCTCAATTTGAATTAACATACAAATATATTTTTATATATTTTTTCTCATAAATGAATTGATTTTTATTACCCAAAAAAATACCACTAAAAATACACAGTGGCCATGGGAAATTCGCCAAAATGTTCACCACAGGCCAGAGAATCCAAATTCAATGCAAAATTCCATATTAAAGTGTACGAAAATGTGCGACGTGGCCTCAAGGTAACATTTAGGTAACGTGCGACGTGGCAGCCAACGTGTTAATAGGAAATTGTTATCAAAGGCAGCCCGCGTTAAAGTTTACACCATATTATATTTCAACAATTACACCAAATGTCTACATCAATATGGGAGGGATAAACCACATCATCATCTCTTGATCTTCCAAATTATTGTATTCAACATTTAAAGGCGACACTAGAAAATAAAAGAGGATGTGGTTTAAAATATATATACTGAGAAACTAATTACTATACTTTATTTCAATAATCCTTAATATTAGAATAATAGTGAAACGGAGTACGGCCAAAATTTTATCCTAAAGTGCTGTCAAAAAAAAATAAGGCACATAAAAAATCTAAATCACTTAATGTTCCAATACATGAGTACCCTTATATTCAATGAAAACAGCGTATATAATAGTCGCCTATATCGCATGTATATTTCTATTATTTATAATATTTCGGACGGAAGTATGCTATTTTAACTCTATAATTTTACTACACAATTTACCGTAACAGTTAATTTAACCCTCAACGAAAAAGAGAATTTTGTTTTCGTTAATTATGTTATTCAATACCGTTTTTTTTGCTAAGTAGTACAAACAAGTTATTTAATTTAAAAGAAAGAATATAATGAAGATATTATTTATATAAAAAACAAAAATTGTAACAGCTAACAATTTAAGTTAATAAAGTACAAAAGGCAAACCTTTATACTAATCAACAAACATATACTTTGGCAATAAGATTATTATGAACAAAATTCCTCTAATTCGTGCTTTATAAAAGTAGTTGCAGATTAAAATATATGCAATTTTATGTTGAATACTGCCGTTAGATTTAAATTATCATAAAACCGATTATTTTCAATAAATGAGTATTATATTAAATGAAAGTATGAGGGATCCTTGCTATATACCCCTTTGTTTCCATGTAGAGGTAATAGCATTCGAATTTTTTAGCATTTATAATTATTTCTGTTCACAACACCAAGCGTGTGTTTCTCTTAGTGCCTGTCTCACACAACCTAAAGTGGTCTCCGTGAAATTTTTTACCAATCACAATTGCCCCATTATTTGCATACGCTACCGCTTGTAAGTTCATTGACAACATTTGGTTACCATTTCTCTATTCATGTTGAATCTATTCCTGGGATTACTACTTTACATTTCAGCATCAAAACAATGGATAGTATTGTGGATGGAAAAGCATATCCACAATGGAATCAACTCGTCGATAACTAAGAAGATTTCTCAGTCGTTTATCAAAATCGCCCTTCACATTCATAAATAAAACCAAAATCGGCTTTGAAAATAAATATTTCAGTTACCTTCACTTATTTGAGAAGGACAGTAAAATTTGCAGCCCTGTAAGCATGATGGCACCTATTCAAAGATCCTTTTTCCCGGCTTGGTATGAAAAACTATGCTAGCTCAAATTCATGCCATAGTAAACGCTATCGAAACAAATATTTTCCTAATAACCGTAATTAAGTATTCGTACACCACTGTAATAGTGCAGAAAATATCCCATCCAATCCAGATGTCTAAAATGAGAGAGCAAGAATTCAAAATCGCACTTCTAAGCTGATTAAGGTTTATATTCCTTTCAATACATATTCACTTATTCACAAGGTACTCTGTTTACGGAACCCCATCATTCTTTCGAAATGATATTTCCGGGTTTCGTTTCAATGGCAAAAATTTTTTATAAATACAGATAGTATATACATAATAAAATATTTTATTTAAACTAGTAATCTGTTTTGTAAATTATTTATTTCCTTTTTTACTTTTTTATGATCAGTCATATATACTAATTGCGCAATTAAGTTTTTGATTGAGTTTATTTTGCAATGCAATAAATCAGACTGAGCCATTAATACTTAAAGCTAAAATAAATAATAGTTGTCAAACTTGATCATATTTTACGTTGGTACAAGCCAATTTTGTATTAATTGGGGGTTTTTTCAAACCGCTTGTATCAATTATTGCCAAATTTGTCATTTAAAGCCATGTCATGGAGTATGGACGTCGCGGAAGCTTTTATTTTGTGTAATTGAAATAGAGGAAAAATCATTTGTAATAGAATTTATCGAAATATACAAATATTTGCCATTATTATGAAGTTTGACTTTTTAAAAATAAGCAAATTTACCACCACTCCACCTGTTTTAAATTCGCTTAGCTACTGGGATTTATGTTTGTGTCGTGTATGTGAAAATTTAAAATAGTTTTGACAAGCCACATGTGTGGTTTATTTGGGCCTTTAACTGCACCAATTAATTAAGTTAACTTGTAATTAACAGACGTCACAAGAAAAAAATTCTCTGCAATAAGTCCGTTCATTTAATTTTTTTACAGAAATATGATTTCAAGAAAAACTAAGATGACAATATAAAATTAAGCTTTCTTTAATTTTTAAGAAAATTATATAAAACAAAAAACATGAATTAATTACAAACTATTTTTTTTATACCCGCCACCAAAAAAATGGTGGGGGTATATTCATTTTGTCATTCCGTTTGTAACACATCGAAATATCCATTTTAGACCCCATAAAGTATATATATTCTGAATCGGGGTTTGATTTGATGACGATCTAGCTATGTCCGTCCGTCTGTCGTCTGTCCGTCTGTCCGTCTGTCCGTCTGTTGAAAGCACGATAGAGGTCGCACCGAAAAAGCTAGGGGGCTCAAATTTTGCCAGAATCTTTCTTATAGACAAGGTTTGTTTGGTATTGAAAATGGGCTAAATCGGAATATTAGGAAGAGAGTTATAGCTCGAAAAGCAAGAGAAGGTCGAAAAAACCGTGTCCTTCTAACATCGAATAAAATGGAATTGTGTCCAAACGGATAAACGTAGAGTCATGAAACTTCGGATATATATTTCTCGAGTCAAAAGAATATTTCTCCCCAAAAATTGCTTAAATCTATGCATTAGAAAAGGAGTTATAGGTCAAAATGTACGAAAATTTATACCGATCAGTGTATATTTGAAATTGAAAACGTAATAAAACTGACAAAACTATATGTACGGTTCTGAAATTTTGCAAACATGGATTTTTGGTCAAAGTCTTCGTTATAACGGAAAATAAATGTGCCACGTCCACTTTTTTTTTTAATTTTTATAAAAATATATTAGTCATATTCATTTGCATTTATTCATTGCAGATGGCGACATCTGTTGAAGGCGCCACTACATTTTGCAAACACTGAGGATGATGTCTTTGCTAAACATCACGTAGAACACTAGATGACTCTAGTAACATTTTTTTGCCCAAACTACAAAGGAATTTTATAGGGGTTTGTGAAAACGAAAATGACCGAAGTTTGTTGACAAAAATTAACTAGAGTAATGATTTGTGCCCAACTTTACATATAGTTGTACACACAGTCTTATGAGGTTTAAGATTTAAAAATATTAAAAAAACTGTGCATCAGTAGATTTAAAATAAGAATTTGAATATTTAAAATACATATTTTAACTAAATTTTTTTTATTTATCTATTTTTTTGTAAAGGATGGTTAAATTTTAAGGGCCACAGGGTGATTCAAAATAGACATGCTCAGCATTTTGCTAAAACGGGAAACTTATTAGTAAGATTTTAATTTTTAAAGTTCTATAACATTTTACTTTTAAAAGATTTTCAAACGAAATAAGTTTTGTATAATTTTAAAATTTGTTAGCCATTAGTACATGAAAATAAATAGTTTATAATGCTTAGAAATAATTGTTTTTTTATCTTTAGGTCTAAATTTTCCTAAATTCCTTTTTTTAATACACCATAACTTCTAGAAAACATAAGATAACAAAAAGAAATTAGCACCATTTAGTAGATAAAACTCTCCTCTATACCCCTATACCCCACTGTATACCCGGGACGATCCGAGCGTGATCACCAGACCAATTTTTGTGACACAAGGTCAAATATTTTTTGCAAAATTTTAGTAAAAGAGCTAAACAAATTTTTTTGTAAAGTGTTTTTTTTAAGTATTTTAGTTTTTATACCCGCAACCAAAAAAATGGTATATATTTATTCTTAATCGGGGTTTTATTTTATGACGATCTAGCTATGTCCGTCCGTCTGTCCGTCTGTTAAAAGCACGATAGAGGTCCCATCGAAAAAGCTAGTGGGCTCAAATTTTGCCAGAATATGTCTTATACACAAGGTTTGTTTGGAATAGAAAATTGGCTAAATCGGAATATAAGGAAGAAAGTTATAGCTCGTAATGCAAGAGTAGGTCGAAAGAACCATGTCCTTCCAACATCGAATAAAATGGAGTTGTGTCCACCAGCATCTACGTATGAGTCATGAAACTCCAAATATAAACTACCTGAGCAAAAACAATATATCTACCTAAAAATTGCCTAAATGCATGCATTAGGAAGGGAGTTAGAGATCAAAATGTACGAAAATTTATACCGCGCAGTGTATTTTTCAGTATGTTCAAAATTTTAAACCTAATAAGAGTGGCAAAATTAGATCTACGATTCTGAAATTTTGCAGGAATTGCTTTTTGGTCAAAGGCTTTCTTCTGACGGAAAATAAATATGACACGCCAACCTCCTATACAACGTTTGCTCTCAAATTCTTATAATTTCTCTACAAATCGAATAATAAAGGACTTTATTGAAATTTATAAGTTGTATTTATTAGCATAAATAACTTCGACACACCTACTATAACGCCCACTTTTCACGTTATCTACTGTTAATGAAATTTAAATTTATAAAACCGACAAAATTAGAGGTATGATGATAAAATTTGCTACGGAAATCCTTCTAGTCAATGTTATTGTTATGCCAGAAAATTTAGGTGACACGCCGACTCTTACGCCCACATCCTATACAATGCCTTATCTCAAATTCATATAATTTCTCAATGAATAAATATTTTGGAAGAATTACGGACTATATTGAAATATCTAAGTTGTATTTATTAGCAGAAATTTTATAAACACGCTTACTTTAACGCCCATTTTCACTGAAACACTTAATTTACGAAAACATTTTACCAGCATATCGAAGTTATAAAGGGTGGGTTAATTTTAAGGGCCGATTGATGATTTTGAATAAAACACAAATTATTTAGGAAATTATTATCATTTCTTTTTTAATGATAATGTTTGTATGGTTCAATTATGTGTGGAACAAAATATCGGCCAAATGGCCCCGCGACCTCAACGGCACACCTCGATCCGATAGTCCAAATTTTCAATAACATTGCTGATGCTCAATTGTTTGGCACGATGATGAGTCGAAGTTGACTGTTTTTTTGCCACACTAGCGTGAAAAACAGGAATGCTTCTCATTTAACGAATTAAGAAGGCATTCATAGATATTTTAACATTTTATACAGACCTGTTTTAAATTTAAAATTTAACCACCTTCTACAAAGAAAGTGATGTTTATTTTAGAGATTATTCCAAGCGATTAACAAAATAATAAATATTGTGCTTTAAATGTACACAGAATTGGTGGTGGGTATAAAAGATTCGGCACAGCCGAATATAGTGCTCTTACTTGTTTAATATTAACGGAATTTTTTTGCAGCAGTAATCGCAATGACAACAAAAAATTTAAAATTAAATAAAAAATGAAATGACAAAAAGCAGAAGCAAAAATGTTCTAGAATCTGAAATTGATTTCCTAATTAAATATTCATTTATAATTTAAATCAAACGAAATATATTGAACCAAACAAATCTCATTAAAAATATTGAACCCGAGTTTTAGAGAAGTATCTGCAATAATAACTTAACAGAGAAAACAACTAAATTTTGAATTTTAATTACCTGAATTAAAATAAAAGACTGGACATACGTAGTTTTAAATATACTTGGTATATTTTATTAGGCAGCCAACTCTTACAGAGGGTTAAATTGATATTTTAGAAATGTTTTATTATACCCTTCACCTGTGGTGCACAAGGGTATATATAGCTTTTTCATTCCGTTTGTAATTTCTACAATTTTCATTTCCGACCCCATAGAGTATATATTTTCTGAAAGCTTATGAATAGAGGCGTGGACTAAGCCCTGAACGTCTGTCCGTCTGTACGTGTGTTGGTTAAAATCAACTTTTAGAAGCAACTATATGTTCCTCAGATCTATATGTTTCTCAGATAGTATCAATCTCTTGGAAATATCCAGGAATGAATCGCCATTGAAATTCAGCACAATCGCCCCATAACTTTTTGAGATATGAGCAAAAAACCACGACCAACTCGTTTTTTTACACAATTACAACAACAACATACATACATACATACATGTAAAAAACATGCCAAAAAAAAAAATTAAAAAAAAAATATTAAAAATAAAAAAAAATAATAAAAAAATTAAAAAAAAATTAAAAAAAAATTAAAAAAAAATTAAAAAAATATTTACAAAAATTGTTTAAAAATTTTTTTAAAAAATATATATATAAGATTCGGCACGGCCGAATATAGCACTGTTACTTGTTTTTTTTTTAAGTTTGACACTCTACTTTTGGTATAAAACAAAAAAAAAAAAATAAATAAAAAGAAATAAAAATATTTTGCTATTTAAATTAATTAAAGCAAAAAATTAGCGCTTAACTAGTGGCCTAGAAAACAAACAGCTTTAAGATTGAAACGTAAAACAAAATCTTAGAAAAAAATACACAATGAAATGCAAAATAATATTAAAATAAAAAGCATTTTATGTCTATAGAAATATTAAAAATATTTAAGGTAGTAAAAAATCGTTAGGTAAAAATCATTGCTGGATGTTTAAATGAAAGCAGTTCTTAAAAGAAACTTGATATTTCGTTATCATATTTCGATGTTTTTAGTTTAACAATATTTTTATTTTTTTGAAACTTTTATATGATATAATGACAATACAACATGATAAGAACCTCTTCTAAATGTAACGATAGCAAATTTTGTAAATTCGCTATTTATTTTCCCATAAAATAGAACTATGACAAAGACGTGATTTTGCAGTGGTTGGACTGGTGACGAAATGATTTACTTTAGGTGAAATCACTAAAAATTTAACATTAGCGTGTCATTGGAAAACATTCGTTTACAAAAAAAAAATTAATTGACTGCACTCTGTTCTAATAAGTGCATGGCACTTATGCATATTTGGTGAAAAAACTGATGTTTCATGAGTTGAAGTTGTTTATTTGCATGAATTGTTTAAGATATTTTGCATGATGTTGCATTAATTTTGAAGCACATCGTTTATCACAAATTATTTTGAGTTTTCGGATTAATTTTGAATGAAAAACTTTTCATTATTAATAATAAATACCATAAATGTATCTTACTTTGTACTAATTACTTTCAAGTATCTCTGCTAGGTTATTTTGCAAAAAAAAAAAGTACCACTATGCGTATACGTGTTATCTAAAATATGTACTTAAACGTTACGTATACAACGCGTAATTTAACAATGATTTTTGTTCTCTTTAGTAAAATTTTAATTATTAAGAACATTTAAAATGTACTCCAGTCTCAAAAATATGAATATAATAACCTCTTCCGGTTAGAGATTTTTTTGTTTTTCGATCCGACAATTTCAAGGTACGAAATCCATTAGGCGACTTCTTTCGTTTCTTAATGAATATCTATCATTCGACTCAAATTAGAAAATTCCTTGCTTTACCAAGTCATACGATATCACAAGTATTTACTGTACCCTCTATCGGTTTCAGACTATAAATGGTTGATTTTCTGCCCTTAGTACCATGGAGTTTTTACAAATTAGTCACACTTAAAATATACCTGCCTTAGGAGCTTATCCGGATGTTTATGCTGAACAATTACACACAACTCCTCTTCTATAAATATTTTGCAAATAACATTCCTCTCAATATTTATCTTGAAATCTCTATGTACCGATCCTAATGCACATGAACAGTTTAGGGTACACAATTAAAATCTTTAATCGATCTTTGTAACTCTTAATATGATCTGAAAAGCAACATTGAAATTTTTATAAGTAAAATTCGGTATGTCTTTAAAAGATCTCCCAAGTTAGGAAAACCATTCAGTATCATTTTACAGCAAGTGATTCCCAATACATGCGATTGCCAGAGCAAAGTTGCTGAAATAAATTTTTAGTCCTAGTGCAGCATTTTTCAGTCTTATCTAGATGCAGTTTTTTACTGATAAAATATAGACGGTATTTAAACGTGATCGAAATTTTAACATTCTTATTGGAATCTCTATACCTACAGCACAGCCAACTCGGACAAAATTTCGATCGTGATCGAATGCCGTAATTTAGCCCCAGTTGTCTGGTTTTGTTTGTAAAGTACAGGATAGTTAAAATGTGCTCCAGAATGCTTTATATTTGTGTGCCAAGGTGCAAAAAAACTAGCTTGGCTTAACGTTGCTTACTTTCATTTAGATAAGGGTAGTGTAAATATACTTCTGCTTACTAAATTAATAATATGTTTAGTCGTTTTTCTAATTAATTTATATGGCTTCTTTATATCTAAAAGGTAATCAGTTTGTAATCAAATCATTTTTTTTTTTTGTTTTAATTTTTAAAAACGAGTTGCCATTTTACCACATCTTGCTCTAAGTCGTTTTTAGCATATTCCTCTTTTTCGTTCTAAGTCTAATTTTTAGTAAAAGAAAATGTCAACTAAAAAATACTATTTTCTATAAATTTTTATATTCTTAAAACAATCAAACCTTATTGTTAGCATTTCAGATTATTCAAAACTTAGTTCGAATAAAGTTAAAATAATAAATTTATTCAAGAAGAATAAAACCCTTTTAAGTGTTCTTTTTTTAGATAAAAGTAAATTATTTTTAAATAAAATTTAACACTTGCTGCTTAAAGTGGTAATAAAGAAATTTTCAGTTAGTTTTGGTTGCATTTAAGAAAATTCCTATTGGCATATTTATACGACTAAAATTGCGTATTCCTGCTGTATAATATTAATTGCAACTGCCATAGTGATTGAATAAAAAAAATTATGAAAATATTTTCGGTCGCTGTACCTAATAGCTACGCCAACATCGCAGTGAATGAGGCTAATACCAACAATCTTATTTGTATATTTTGATCCAATATTTATTTGAATTTAAATGCTAAATAATAATAAACCACAAAATATTTTTAAAATTTTCACTGAAGTATATGCATCCTGTTCAGCTTATTAAAATCATATTAAATTATATCCCGTTTTTGCATGTATGTTCTGCTGGCAAAACATTTCAGTACACAACTAAACCGAAAACTAATATTATTCTTGCAACATGTTATTTTTCATTATATCACATAAATGTAATATCTTCATATACAACAAATTGAATGTTCATATGCTACAATTTGGTATTCTAGTTGGACGTGTAGACAGAGAGACAGATAGGCAAATAGGCAGGCAAGTAGTGATGCCTATCACACTTTAGTACATATTTTGGCTGCTATCCAAAAGCATACACTCAGGCATTAATAAATGGTGAAACTTATACATTCGCAGCGAAACATTCTTTTGTAGTTTTATTTTTTTTTTTATTGTTTAAGATTGAAAACCTGAAAAGGTAAGTACACTACAGTATTGAAATAAAAACCTCAGTAAATATAATCGGGATTCAATGAATAAAAAGAAATATGTGTTTTTATTAACAGTGAAAGGAGGCATCAGGTGAAATTGAATATTATCTTCAGTAGTTCATACATACTTAGTACATAATTTCGTATACATGGTTGTGGTTAAATGTGCATTTTTAATCTGCAATATATGCATTAATTACATTTACTAGTGTAAGTAGGTTAATATTAGTAAAACACATTAGTGAACCAAAAAAGATGAACACACGTGAAATATATAAATTTTAGTTCTAGATTAGATCAAATAATAAATCAATTATAATTTGTCTCCTTGGAGTGTTTTGTCAGTTTAGTATGCTCGATTGTTCCAATCTGGCTAATGAAACCTCGGAGGTAAGTAGATAATATTCAAATCAAACACTTAACCAATGATCAAGGAGTGCTGGCAATAAAACCACAGCAGGTTTCTACTTGGCCAATATCAGCAAAATCACTCTTTTCCTTAAATTAAATTTTATTTTTTCATTATCACTTCTACATTTTTTAAATAAAGAACTTAAAATATTACTTTCAGCAAAACGTTTAGTAACAAAAATTAAGTTTAAATTTCTATTTAATTAATTTTATTTTCTTTCATGACACATTTATAACAGTTCTCTTTTTCGTCAACACACAGTGAAAGCAAAATATACACAAACAATATAAGATGATAAGATTTATATGAATTCAACTACTTTAGTAGGCCTACTTTGACGTTGTTTGCTGCATCGCACATATTTGATGAATATTGGGTACCTGCGGTAAATTGACAATAAAATCTAAATTTTTTAACCGATTTTTATAATTAATGGCTTTTTTTTTATTTTTAAGATAAGTAGCTCTTAGAAAAAAGTGCAACATGTTGAATACTTGTTAAATATTTTTTTTAATTCCATTTTTAATTGAAAAATAATACGAATTTTGCACCAAAAAATTTTTTTTCTCCATTAATTTCTGAATAATTCCAAAACGATAAGAGATAGAGAAAAGTTCTGTTCAATACAATTTTGTTACATATCTTCTGGGGTTTTATTTTTGAAAATCGAATGACTTGTTCTTGAGTTAGGATGAAATATGTCTTCGTACGTGACTTATTTAGGGGGGAAAATTTGCCATGCCCATAAAAAAAAATCCCGATCTGATGGAAAAAAACCGACAACGGATTTGAGTTCAGCGCATCAAAATCCATACAGTCCACATAGTTTTAATTAACGGGAAGACAAAAAATGATTTTTTGTCGAGCAGTGTAATCTGATAGCTTTTTAAACTTGTGTTGATTTATTATAGCTACCTAATTCGCAACCTTGTGTAGAATGTTTACATTGTGTCAGTTGTAAACATATTATTGATAATTTCTCTATTGATTTTGAAAACGCAGTGTCGACACAATAATTTGTATGGCAGATAATTGCTGATTTAAACGTAGAGAATATGTGGCTGTAATAGTATGGTGCCACTTGCCATAAATAGAAGCAATGGAACTTTTGAAACAATAGTTCGAAAATCGCATTATTTCTCGTAGAGGACAAGTGAACTTGCAACGAAGATCGTGCAATTTGATACCTTTAGACAATTTAATATGGTGTTTTTTGAAATCGGTAGCAATAATTTTGCAACAGTTTAATTCACGAAGCTTAAAATCAACATTATCGGGCAGTTATCAACCTCTGAAAACGTTTATAGAAACAAGTGATTGAGAATATTGATAAAATATTGGCAGTCTGCCGACCAAACAAGGGAGGATTAAAATGATATCTAAAATTTTTGATACTAATATGAATGTCGTATTAACACAATATAGCAGGTAAAATTGCCATTTCCTACACTCATTTGTAAATAAAACGTTTATTTTTATGTTATATTAAGCAAAACAATTTTTTCTTTTAATAAATATAAAAGTGCAATTAATTTCTGTGTTTTTTTTTAATGTTATAATGGTTTATAATTTTAGCCTAGGTTATTAGTTTCTTTATTTCCCAACCCTTTTATACGTTATCTCGTAAATTGGTCAAATATAGGCATTACTAAAATAATGAACATAAAGGATCTTCAGCTATGCCCTACATTCTTTGGTTAATAAAGGCTTTACTGGCATTTATACTGATCTTGCCAAAGACTTAGAAAAAGTTAATCATAAACTTCTACTTTAAAAGTGGATACAATGGGTTTCGATATTAATATAGTATTTTTTTAAGCTGTTAAAATGTATATCTTTTATACAGAATACAAAATTTCATTCTAGAAAAGAAAATATTCTAGAAATATTTTGGTAAAACGCGGTGTTCTGCAGGGAAATCATTTTGGCCCCTTTTTGTTTTAAGTTTCAATCAACCATTTGCCTAAGGTCTTATTCATTCTTATACATTGATGTTCGCAGATGATGTTAAAATATTTTTAAGTTCCAAAGATTTACAAGATAATACCTATCTTCAAAAAGACTTCGAAAATTGTTGGTACAACCTTAATTGAATGGAATAATACTATAGTTATTAAAAAAATATGTTGTAAAGGGTGGTTTTTAAGAACTACAAAACTTCCGATAGTGATAACTGAAAAATTAGCGGTCAAACTAATGAAGTGTGCTTGAATTTTTTCATAATAATTTGGCAAATCACCATGTATATGCTTACTTAGGAACAACGTGTACGAATAGTTAAATATATTTTTTATTTATTTACTTACTTGCTGATACTATTTTAAAACAAAGGTTTACTTTAAACTTTTGCCTCATCCGACTATTGTCTGTTTTGGCGGATACATCATGTTCTCTCTTTTTCTTCAGGGTATTTAAAATTGGCTTGCTTCTTTCCTGTCGTCAAAAACTGATGAGTTATTTTGTGACGAAATCCATAAAGATGGAAAAAGGTCACGGCTAATAATGGAAAATAAAATAAACGAAAACATTTTGAAAATGCCGTATTCTTAATTTATACACACAATATTTAAAAAGGCTTACTTTTTCTATAAAATGTATTTTTTTATTTATATAAATTTTATTGACAAATAATTTATTTACAATAGTTTAGAATATGAGATCGATTTATAGAAGAGATCATTATAAAAAAATTGCATTTATATGTCGCAAAAAGTGTTGTTTAAGAAGTCTTTTAAAAACAGAAATTCTATTTTCATTTTTTAACATTTGAGGCAAATTATTGTATTCACGACTTCCTATAAATTCCACGCGCTGTTTTGTTGTTTCGAACCTACCCCAAGAGATTCTTAAATTTTCATTATTTCTTGTATTTATCATATGGTTATATCTCATAAAATCTAATATTGTGCAAACACTTAAAAACATATATTAGAAGTTGCATTTTGTAAATACCATTTATGGGTAAAATTGTATGACATTTATCAATATATATATGGGTCATTTCGCCTCAGGTGTACCAACTTTTGAAATCAAAATCGATGTCTTCGATCGGCTAGTCCTATTAAATAGTAGCTCAGATACAAATTTTTAATAAGATCGGTCAAGAACTCTTTGAGATAAAGGAGGCTACAATTTTACATTTCGGCCAAGCAGGTGTTTCTTCTCATCCCTGTAAGTTAATATCTATAGCTCTCAGCAAAATTTGTCCCAAGTAATTTAGATAGCTATTTCTTCAATCTTTCCAAAAAAATTTTTTTTTTTTAATTTTTTTTTATTTTTTCTTTTTTTTTTAAATGGACCCTCTGTTTTTTTTTTGTTCAAAAGAAAGCTTAGGGCTTTTCCTTTAAGAGCTTTTAGGTCGCTTAGTGGGATGCAAATGGGATATGTATAAAAAAAAAAATATTTTGTTACTCAGTACAAAGATTTTTATATGCACTATTTTTAATTATTTCCTATTTGTGTGCAAGCGTTTCTAAAACCTTAAAATTGAAACATATACTAAGAAACTAGATAAATTTGCCTTTCCAACAGTTGTAACGTACCTAATTAAGCTTTCATACCTTCGATAATCTATTAACAACAATATGTTAGCCTCATGAATAAAATAATTTTTTGGCTATAGAAATTTTAAAAATTAAATTTTTTTTATTTATTTGTTATGATAATTAAATAATATACAATCAAAATATAAATAACTTAAGCGATTTTAATCTGTTTTTAAGTTTTAAGTTTTTTAAATTTTCAAATAGCCAGTTATTTTTCTTTTGGCTACCTGGTAAGCATTTCAGATCCATTCTATCTTATTTTTCAGTACGGATATGAT
Source organism: Phyto melanocephala (assembly GCA_941918925.1). Classification (NCBI taxonomy): domain Eukaryota; kingdom Metazoa; phylum Arthropoda; class Insecta; order Diptera; family Rhinophoridae; genus Phyto; species Phyto melanocephala. The sequence goes on along the minus strand of OW799235.1, from coordinate 103,285,786 downwards.
ATTTTAAACTGTCCTTATTTTTAAAGAAATCAGTTAAGAAATGCCCTTGGCTGATGTCCCTCTATAATAATTACAAAACATTAATTGAATAATTTTTTTGCAAACTCGCTTTCCAGGAATTTTTAAAATTATATATTTGGCCACTTATTACATGAAGGAAAACCTTTTTATCTGTAAACGTATTTAACTCTTTTGTGTGTAATAGCATTCTTTAAAAAAAACCCAAAATTTAAAGCAATTCCTTTCTAATTGCCTAATGGTTCAAAGATTTTTTTTAACATAATCAGGTAAAATACTTTTTCTAGGTATTGTATCTGTTGTGACGACATTCGAAAGCCAGGTTTTTCGAAACAGCGTTAAAGTTCAGACGTGTGCTATTTACATAATTATACTTATACTTATACTTATACTCGTACTCATTTTTACTCATTCTCATACTTATACTTATACTCGTATTCATTTTTACTCATTCTCATACTTATACTTATACTTATACTTATACTTATACTTATACTCGTACTCATTTTTACTCATTCTCATACTTATACTTATACTCGTACTCATTTTTACTCATTCTCATACTTATACTTTTACCCATACTCATACTCACTTATACTTATACTCATACTTATACTCATACTTATACTCATACTTATACTCATACTCTCTCATACTCACTCATACTCACTCATACTCACTCGTACTCACTCAGACTCATACTTACATACTTATACTTATACTTATACTTATACTTATACTTATACTTATACTTATACTTATACTTATACTTATACTTATACTTATACTTATACTTATACTTATACTTATACTTATACTTATACTTATACTTATACTTATACTTATACTTATACTTATACTTATACTTATACTTATACTTATACTTATACTTATACTTATACTTATACTTATACTTATACTTATACTTATACTTATACTTATACTTATACTTATACTTATACTTATACTTATACTTATACTTATTCTTATACTTATACTTATACTCATTTTTACTCATTCTCATACTTATACTTTTACCCATACTCATACTCACTTATACTTATACTCATACTTATACTCATACTTATACTCATACTCACTCATACTCACTTATACTCACTCATACTCACTCGTACTCACTCAGACTCACTCATACTCATACTTATACTCACTTATACTCATATTCATACATATACTCATACTCATACACGCTTATACTCATACTCCTACTTATACTCATACTCATATAAACTCATACTCATACTTATACTCACTTATACTCATACTTATACTTATACTCACTTATACTCATACTCATTTATACTCATACTTATACTAATAAGTATAAGTATAAAGTATAAGTATGAGTATGAGTATAAACTCATACTCATACTTATACTTTTACTCATAATCATACTCACTCATACTCACTGATACTCATACTCATACTTATACTTGTACTCATATTCATACTCATACTTATACTCATACTCATACTTATAATCATACTTATACTCAACTTATACTCATCTCATACTTATACTCATACTCATACTTATAATCATACTTATACTCAACTTATACTCATCTCATACTTATACTCATCTCATACTTATACTCATACTCATACTTATACTTATACTTATAATTATACTTATACTCAACTTATACTCATCTCATACTTATACTCATACTCATACTCACTTATACTAATACTTATACTTTTACTCATACTTATACTCATACTCGTAATTACACTTATACTCACTTATACTCATACTCATACTCACTTATACTCATACTTATACTCATACTTATACTTATACTCATCTCATACTTATACTAATACTCATACTCACTTATACTCATACATATACTTATACTTATACCCATACTCATACTTATACTTAACTTTTATTTATACTCATACTTATACTTATACTTAATTTTACTTATACTCATACTTAACTTATACTTATATTTATACTTAACTTATACTTATACGTAGACTTATACTTATACTTAATTTATACTTATACTTAACTTATACTTAACTTATACTTATATATACTTAAAGTTGCTATACATTAAAGATATGTTACTCTTTATATAAACTAAATAAAATAACTTATGGACTTAGTAAATGTTATTTTATTACGGCAAATGCATTTCTACTTAAATATATCTTTTTTTTTTGTCTGGTTGTTACCTTTAATAGGATATTTAAATTTTAACCTGATTTTCGAAGAATGACAAATTAATTTTCAATCAATTGTTCTGCCACGCCATTTCTAAAATTCACAACTTAAACAACAGCACTTTTCAGTGTGTTATTTGCAAAATCAATTGTGCACAACAATGGCTTTGCTATATCAAAAATAGACAATAAACCGCTTGTTTGTATACTTATGCTAAACAAATACATCTACTTACGTGTATGTTTGTTGTGATATTATATGACGAAATTTTCTTAAAAAAGTCTAAAGCAGCATTTGCTAATCCACACGATACAAATGTACTCAATTATGTATGTATAACCTTCACGTTTACATACAATAAAAAAGAAATGTACAAAAGTATTGTAGTTGCCTTAAAGCTATTAATAGCAAATTTTCCATTTGAATGAATAACAATGTAAGGTACATACAAAGGTATTAAGGTACAAATGTTTTAGTTGGTAACAATTGTTTTATATTCTTATACAACTGATTTGTATTGGCAAAAAAGTTCCTCTATTTAAATTCCACATAAACACATGCAAATAAAAATTTGCTTTTATGTCTTTATTTATAAAGTTAATGCGACTTTTAGTATATACAATTAGTCAAGTAAATTTTTTACGGTTGAATTGAATTTAATTTAAACAAAATTAGGCAAGACAATTATTGTATGTTTGTAGTATATTTATGTATATGAAAGCTTATCGGTAACAGTGCGTGAGAGTTCTAAATAATAAAAATACTTATATACAAGCTATAATTATATCAAGACATATTTGTTCATCAAATAATCACAGTTCAGATAGAATTTCTTTGTTCATATTTTATGAAGTTTGACATTTGAAATAGGTGAGGAAATAGAGGAATTTGTTTGTTGATTTAAACTTCGACAGCTACAGTTTAAAATAAGTGGAGCAAAAATAACCAGCCAACAAATCAAGACTACCCGATAAAGAAATATACCTTGATAAATATTTTAAGCATTTTCTATGTACATACATTATATAAAGGGTGATTAAATTTTGAGAGCCGATGCTGAATGTAAACCACATCTAAACGTCAAGTTTTTTTTTTTTTGCATTTCATTTGACTTTTCTCAATTTAGACTAACTCAATTTGAACCATGGAAAGACACGCAATCGAGCCACACGTTAAAGTTATTCAGGCATATTATGAAAATGGGCGTTCAAATCAAAATGCATTTCGTGCACTTCATGATTCTTTTAGTCAACATATTCGTTCAAATTCGTCCACAATCGTGAGAACTGTGCAAAATATTTAAATTTATGTAAAACAGGTCTGTATGAAATGTGAAAACATCTTTGAATGCCCTCCTAGTTCGTTGAACGGAAAACATTGCTATTTTTGCGATAGTCTGGCAAAAGAGCAGTCAACCTCGACTCATCATCGTGCCCAGCAATTGAACATCAACATTGTCATTGACAATTTGAATATTTTGCTCCATACATAATTGAACGTTACTTATATTATCATAATAAAAAGAAATTACAATAATTTCCTAAATATTTTGTGTTTTATTCAAAAACAACATCGGCCCTTAACATTTAACCACCCTTTGCATATGCGATAAATGCTTTTGCTTTAGCTTAAAATGAAAATTTCCTTGCCAGCTATACTTGACTGATAATCTTAGTTTCTCAATACATAAATATTTAAAAAAACCGCACTGAAGAAATCGTTTAATCTTTAAAATTTTTTTAAATAAAGAGTAACTGAAATTATATATTTAGGGGACTCAATTTCTTGTGTAGATTTTTTAATGTTAATGCTAAGGTAAATTTATGCAATCAGAAAATTGTGTATGTGTAATTAAAAAAAATTAAATTTGAAATAATTGAATCTTCATTTAAAAACTGTCGAACAAAATTTGGTTGATATAAACTAAAAACTTAATTTCTTCTAAAGTGGCCTGGAGATGAAATTATCAAGCGCACTCATATGATTATAACGTTTTTGACGTTTTCTCCAGGACGTACAAATAAGTTCGGCAATCAGCATTTTACTTTTAAATTAAATAATTACATAATCACAAATACGAAGAAGTAACTCTGACTGAAACGTTGATACAAAAAAAGTTTAAAGGCACATACCTCAAGGACGAAAGGACGATTATAAAAATAAAACTTTCATAAATTGAGCATCAACATTGTCATTAAAAATTTGGACCATCGGATAGAGGTGTGGCGCCGAGGTTGGGGGGGGTGCATTTGGCCGATATTTTGTTCCATACATAATTGAACCATACAAATATTATCATTATGAAAATAAATGATAATAATTTTCCTTAATAATTTGTGTTTTATTTAAAATCAATATCGGCCCTTAAAATTTAACCACCCTGTATAACTTCGATATGCTAGTAAAATGTATTCGCAAATTTAGTCTTTCAATGAAAGTAGGCGTGTCAATAAATTTTCTGCTAATAAATAAAACTCAGATATTTCAATATAGTCCTTTATTTTTCCAAAAACTTTGTCAATAGAGAAATAACATGAATTTAAGATAAACCCTTATATGGGAGGTAGGCGTTAAAGTGGGCGTGTCACCTAAATTTTTTGGAATAACAATTACATTGATTAGAAGGTTATCTGTAGAATTTTATCATCATACTTCTAATTTTGGCGGTTTTATGAGCTTTTAAATTTCATTAACGGTAGATAACGTGAAAAGTGGGCCTTATAGTAGGCGTGTCAAAATAGTTTTTGCTAATGAGTACAACCTAGATGTTTCAATATAGTCCTTTATTACTCCAAAATGAATTTTGGGTAAAACGTTATATGGGAGGTGGGAGTTAAAGTAGGCGTGGCACATTGATTTTCCGTTGCAAAAAAGCGTCTCACCAAAAAGCAAAGTGTGCAAAATTTCAGAGTCGTACATCCCATTTTGTTGCTTTTATGACGTTTCTGTTTTTAAATATACCGAAAAATACACTGTGCGGTATAAACTTTCGTACATTTTGATCGATAACTCCTTTTCTAATGCATAGATTAAAAGAATTTTCGGGGAAAAATATTTTTTTACTCAGGAAATATACATTCGAAGTTTCATGAGTCTACGTTGATGCGTTTGGACACAATTCCATTTTATTCAATGTTCGAAGGACACGGTTTTTTCGACCTACTCTTGCATTACGAGCTATAACTGACTTCCTAAAATTCCGATTTAGCCCATTTTCAATACAAACCTTGTCTATAAAAAAGATTCTGGCAAAATTTGAGCCCCCTAGCTTTTTCGGTGCGACCTCTATCGTGCTTTCAACAGACAGACAGACGGACGGACATAGCTAGATCGTCATCAAATCAAACCCTGATTCAGAATATATATACTTTATGGGGTTTAAAATGGATATTTTGATGTGTTACAAATGGAATGACAAAATGAATATACCCCCACCATTTTTTTGGTGGCGTGTATAAAAAGTATTTCTTTTAATAAAAAAATAGCCTACTAATTTCATTTCCAAAAACCAAAGGGATTATAATCATCTGATTGAGGGTGTAGTTTGGAACATACATTAATCAAACATTTTTCTCGAAGATACTTCCTAATTTGCCATTTGTGTTCTTGTTTATTGTTGCCACTGTAATATCTTACAATACATATTAATGAACTGCAAAAGTATTAAGATTTCCAAAATATGTTAAATGTTTTTATAAACTTTAAACATTTTACAGTAGTTGTAGCTTAAATCTGTTTTCACTCCAAGTTTACCAACTAGTTTCCATTGTTAAATAGTCCCTCCCCAAGCACAAGTCGACAAAATAGAAGCAAAAAATCGTGCAATAAATAAAGATTTGTTGTACAATAAAAAGAGAAACGTTAACAAATCACCTGTATTTAGGAGAATCATTAACACTTAAATTGTTTAACATTACCACATTTCACCTGTCGTCCTCAATTTGGATAAATTCACTAAAATGGAATTTGTGTGCATAACTACAAACAAACACGCACTTGAACACTGTTAGACATCATATAACCGCCCAATGTTGAGAGGACAACGATTTTTTTTTTATGTTTAATGTTCACAACTGATGTAAATGTGGTTATACACCTTTATATTCTCACATACACACACGTACAATCGTTTGTGTAAATCTTTTTGAAAAAACCACAAAAATATGCAATTTTAGGAGTTATGTTGTCGAGCAAGAAACAATCGGAGGGGTGTGGAGCTGCACAATTTAAACATCTATATAGGACAAATACAATTGCATGGTCATTAGCACCCAACAAACCCAAACAAAATGTTAGTAGATTTAGAAATAGAGAAAAATTGTTGGTGCATACATTTACAAACATTTGATGAAATTTTACAGCAATTTTTCCTACATTTCATCTCTACAAAGTGCATCGTTCGCAATTTTTACGTGCCTTAGTTCTATGTGCTGTTGAACAATTCTTATTTTACACACTCCGTGCGGAAGTTTATAGCCTGCCTCTCCTTTATGACTACTGAGTAAGTAAGAAAATATAACACTACCGCTACTAAGTATCATCATCTTGGCGAAGTGTTGACAACAATGTATACGAATCTGTTTAAACTTAAACGTTTAGAAGATAGAAAAGTATATGCAATATTTGTCTGCCTGTCCATCAGTCTTTGTTGTTATATCGTTTGCTTGCAATAAAAGCATTCAGTATACGTGGTACGTAAAGACTGGAAAAGATTTATGATATCCCGTTGGCATACTAAAAGATAATGTATCCACACATACACTCGTTGTCTCACGCACACACAATTGTGCTTTATGGCAACATTTATATTTGATTTGGTGAAATTTAATCCCTCTTTCGGTACAACGGAAATCTGAAAAGTACTAGGAATTTTACGACATTCTAAAAAATCTACGTTAGATGCTTTGCTATTTTGCCTATTTAAAATAATTTAGTTTTTAACATGTTCTTGATTGATTTTGTCATATTAATTTCGTTTATATATGAAGAAGTTAATATTAAAACAAGTAAGAGCACTATATTCGGCTGTGCCGAATCTTTTATACCCACCACTAATTTTGTGTACATTTAAAGCACAATATTTATTATTTTGTTAATCGCTATCGAATAATCTCTTTAAAATAAAATATGTATCACTTTCTCTGTAGAGGGTGGTTAAATTTTAAGGGTCCATGTAAAAGGTGAACTACACCTAGTCTTTAAATTTGTTTTCTGCATTTCATTTGACATTTCTCAATCTCAAACTTACTCAATTTGATCCGTGGAAAGATACGCAAGTGAGCAACGCTTTAAAGTTATTCAGGTTTTTTTTCTAAAAATGGGCGATCAAATCAAAAGGCATTTTTTGCACTTCGTAATTCTTTTGCTCAACATAATCGTTTAAATTCGTCCAAAATCGGGAGAATTTTAAAAAATATTTAAATTTCTGCAAAGCCGTTCTGTATTAAATGTTATAAAATCTGTGAATGCCTTCTTAGTTCGTTGAATGGGAACCATAGTGTGGCAAAAGAGTAGTCAACCTCGACTCATCATCATGCCCAACAATTGAGCATCAACATTGTCATTGGAAATTTGGACCATCAGATGGTGGAGTGGCGCAAAGGATGGGGTGGGAAGGGGGAAGATTTGGCCGATATTTTGTTTAATACATAATTGAACAATACAAATATTATCATTATAAAAAGAAATGATAATAATTTCTAAAGTAATTTGTGTTTTATTTAAAATCAACATCGGCCCTTAAAATTTAACCACCCTTAATAACTTCTAGTGGGCGTTAAAGTAGGCGTGTCAATAAAGTTTCTGCTAATAAATACAACTAAGATATTTCAATATAATCCTTTATTTTCCCAAAAACTTTGTCCATAGAGAAATTACATGAATTTAAGATAAACCGTTATATGGGAGGTAGACAATGATTAGAAGGATATACGTAGCAAATTTCATCATCATACCTCTAATTTTGGCGGTTTTATGAGCTTTTAAATTTCATTAACGGCAGATAACGTGAATAAGGGGCGTTGCAGAAGGCGTGTCAAAGTTGTTTTTGCGAATGAGCACAACTGAGATATTTCAATATAGCTCTTTATTATTCCAAAATATTTATTAATAGAGATATTATATGAATTTTAGGTAAAACGATATATGGGAGGTGGGCGTAAAAATGGGCGTGGCACATTGATTTTCCATGACAGAAAAGCCTCTCACCAAAAAGCAAAGTGCGCAAAGTTTCAGAATCGTATATTTAATTTTGTTGCTTTTATGACGTTTTTGTTTTTAAATATACCGAAAAATACACTGCGCGGTATAAATTTTCCTACATTTTTATTTATAACTCCTTTCCTAATGCATAGATGTAAGCAATTTTTAGGGATAGATATTGTTTTGACTCGAGAAATATATATTCGAAGTTTCATGACTGTACGTTAATGCGTTTGGACACAATTCCATTTTATTCGATGTTCGAAGGACACGGTTTTTTTCGACCTACTCTTGCATTACGAGCTATAACTCACTTCCTAATATTCCGATTTAGCCCATTTTCAACACCAAACAAACCTTGTCTATAAGAAAGATGCTGGCAAAATTTGACCCCTTAGCTTTTTCGGTGCGACCTCTACGTGCTTTCAACAGACGGACAGACGGACAAACATAGCTAGATCGTCATCAAATCAAACCCTGATTCAGAATATATATACTTTATGGGGTCTAAAATAGATATTTCGATGTGTTACAAACAGAATGACAAAATGAATATACCCCCACCATTTTTTTGGTGGCGGGTATAAAAAAAAAAATTTTTTTACCGACACAAGCCAAGGACTGACTTTACAAATTTTAAAATTTTAAATCCCGAGATTCCATAATTTTTCGGGACCCAGGAATCAATGAATTTTTTGGGGTTTTGGGATTTTATGATTCATTATTTTTTATGTATGTAAAAAATATATATATATATATATATATATATAAATGTAAAATATTGAATTAGCTTTATATTTCTTTGACTCACAAAATTACAAACTTAAATAAAAAAAAAATAAAAACCATATTTTAATTTTGAATTCTTTAAAAAGTTTAAAATTGTTGAGTATATTGTTTTTCCTTTTTTTATTTTTTAAAAATAGCTTAATATAATTCATCACTTAATTTGCAATTACTTTTAAAAATTTCTTTGAGCATAACTGAAAAGCAGCAACGCCTGCGGAAAATGGCTTCAACAGTTATCTCTACTGGGTTTCAAATAACTATCATTTGGTTTTATTGAATAAATTCTTTATCATTTATTTGTGGCAGTTTTAAATCTATTAATGCTTGCTACGTTTTAAGAAGTATGTCCCATTTTGTTTTGCAATTGAAAATAAGTTTCATTTATTTTCCTTTTTCATTTACAACATATTTTTGTAAAACCTAATTTTTTGTTTGCGACTATTAAATCAGCTTTAAAATTTGTCTGACTTTTTAAATAAGTGGTTTAATGTGAAACTCATCAGTGAGGTCGCTATTTGTTTTATGGACCTAAAACTCAATAAAGTCATGTTTATCTTCATTATCATCACCTGATAAGGATGCTTCATCAATAATTGGCAGATGAATCCCCAGTTCAAAACATATTTTCAACTTGGGTGCAATAATTTTTCCGATTCTATGCACTGTAGAAGCTCCAGCTTTTGTAAAGTCAACTATTTCACCAAAACGTTTCTCTAAAAGTTGAATGCAAATCACTGCCAGATTAAGAATTATATATAAATTATTATACAAAAAATAATAAAGGGTACGCCATCTAACGTTTTTTTTAACTAGTGCTTATTTCGTGAATTGTAACACTTAGCTCATGTCTGATTTGGCAGATAATTAGCTTTAGCCTTCCGCTGAACGAATATGGTTGTGTATACGCTTGAACAACGCTGGGAAATATTGCGACATTAATTTGGCCGATTTTGCCAAAAAAATCATCTTTTCAGATGAAGCTCATTTTGATATTGTCGGGTATGTAAACAAGCAAAATTGTCGCATTTGGGGCACAGAAAACCCGCACGCATACAATGAAAAGCCGATACACCCAAAACGAGTCACTGTTTGGTGCGGATTTTGGTTCAAAGACATAATTGGGCAATTTTTCTTCGAAAATGAGCAAGGAAAGGTCGTTGTCTATAGCGATCATTATCGGGCCATGTTGAACAAATTTTTGTTCGCAAAAATTGAAGAGGAGGATATTGGCAACATTTGGTTTCAACGGGACGGCGCTACGTGCCACACAGCCGAAGCTACACTTTTTTTATAGCATTTTCAAAAAAAAAAAGTTATTTGGCGGACCCTTTACACATTAAGAAAAAAAATAGGTATTTACAAGTCCCCAAAATACAGGGAATTTCAAGATGGGGAATTCAAAACAATTGATATATCGAAACAAATCCATTAACAAAAATTATTATTTACGCGGGTATAATGCTTGTCTGTTTACTGAGACTTAAGTTATCAGAAGTTACTGGTTCCGACTACTTTAAAATAAAAAGAAGCAATCTGACCTGAGACAACTCCTTCAAAAATAATTAAGTGTAACAATATGTTCTTTTATTTCATTAAAAATAATTCTAAAATTTCCTACAATAAAAGTGATTTGCTCACTGTATTGGTGCATTGAGGTATCCTACGTACTTTACAAACCTTAAAAACACTGTACTTTTTATATATGTACTACAAAAATGTTAAGTGTACTAACAAGCAGAGATTCAGACGGGCGAACAAATCAAGTACACAAGTACGAATAATTGTACTTTTGAACATAATATTTTTGTAAGAACCAAAAGCAGATGCATTTTCTATAATCAGCCAGGAGCTAAAATTTGTTTTTTAGTTTTTAGTTTTCTTATTTGGCTTCATCTCCTATCGTTCTTTTTCATCTTTAGATGTAGTTGCGATATGCTGTGTAAGTAACTAACCTACAGCAAATGTTGCTACACAATGTTCTTTATAACTAAAAAATAAAAAACTTTAAAGAATGTAAAAACAATATCCTCCCGCTTTATTATAACACAAAAGTAGTTGTCTGTTTCCATTAGTTTTAGCGATCAACATTTTGAGAAAGTAAAATTTTTTACAAAATAAATATTTTTCTAAACTTAAGACATAAACATGGAACGAACGCCTTTGCTTTTGAACATTAAGTTGAGCGAAAAATACAGTTTAGTTGTTTTGAGGTTTGAATTTTCAAAAAGGAAATTAAAATGTAAGAATGATTGTGTATATTTGTACAGCTTTACCAAAAAAGACTTTACTTTTTATTTTCAATAAAAAAATATAAAAAAAATCATGGATAGCTTAATTTAACAAGTTTAGTTTTATTTTAGGCAAAATTTTATTAAATAATATTGAAAAAAAAAATTTTACTTTTGCCTAAAATTTTGATTTTAAAAGAATTTATCTTCAAAACAAGCTCCGAATATTGACCAATTGCAATACTGCCATTTCTATCTAAATCTTTCGAAGGAATTGCGAACAAGCCAGACAACAGTAAAGTGCTTTCTGACCAACAATCTGGAATTGAAAAGAAACACAGTTGTATTACGGCCCTCGTTGATTTCGCTGAGGAAAGGAGTTGACGGTGGTCGAACTGCCTTTTTAAAACTATTAGATCATTCCAAGGCTTTAGATATCTGTGCTTTAAATTAACCTGTTTCTTTAACTTTTCTTCGAGTGCTACTCAGTAATTGTTTACATATGAGAGATTTTAGTATGTGGACAAACGTTTATTAAGTGGAGTTCCACAAAGCTCGGTAATGGGTCTGCTCTTGTTTTCTTTTTACTCAAATGATCTTCCCGATATTTTAACAGACTATAAGATTAGAATGTATGCACATGATGTCTAACTTTAAACTAGTTGTGAAATTTCAATGACTGATAAATGAATTGATTAGTTTGTGGTTTATCAAATGCTGCAGATGTTTTCATCCCCGCTTTTTCGCAGACTTCTGCCTTTGGCTTCTACTTCTTGTCTATGTGTGTGTAAACCTCTCACTTTTACGGCTTGCATACAATGGCATATCTGGAGATTCTAGTACCATCAACGTCTACAATTTTCAGTATAAATGTCTTAATGTTTTTAAAGCTTAGAGTCTTTTGTTCAAATTTTCATAATTTTTCAAAGAAACTAGATCACAATTACTTGTATAATCTCCAAGTCCATGCTTTGGAGCCGTCTAAAGGAGTATATTTCAATTTAAAGGTAAATATCTTCGACTGAATATGGTTCAAGAGCGGCGATGTCTTCCCACTTTTTTTAAGCATCCAGCTGGAGCAGTGGTTATTAAACTTCCGATATGGTTAACCAGTTAGAGATTATTCATTTTAGTTTTATCATAAATACATTCGACAAAACTTAATTCCTTATTTTGTTTATGTTTGCTCTCATACCAACATTCGCCGTAGCTTTTTCAAGCCGTTGTAACTTCACAGAAATATGTGACATATGAGTTGAAAGATTTTGAAAGTATTATATTATATTTTTTTTACTCAGAATGCTTTGTAATTTACCAACAGCTAAACAGTGTATAATATTTTATGCAAATGTAATCAGTTTTGGCTCAATGACCACGTCAGTGAGCATAACTGCAGCCCACTAATATTTGGAGTGAGGGAAATTATCAAGACATATGCCCTCTGTAAAAATTCACTTCTCGTTGCGCTTTGAGGGATAATAAATCATTAGCTCTAAAATCGTTTCAAGAAATGCTGTAACGCAACAACAAATAAAATGGTTTAAGGCCTAACTATATTATGCTTTTGCTGGCTTAAGCTAATGTCAAAAACCAACGAAAAGTCTGTCAAATGCTTAAGCAAATTTTTGAAGACTTGTCGGTGGATATATTGTACTTTTTAAACTTAAATACTTACTATGATTAGTTGCAAATATTTGTACTTTTGCAAAAGCTGTTTTATTTCTGTATTTCCTAAATATATTGATATTGTCACAAAATTATTATTTAATGTGTAAAATGTAAAAATATTTTACTATAAACTATCAAATTTATACATTTTTTCACTAATTTAAAAAAACAAATAACAACATTAATAAAAAAGTGCTAAATAATGCAACAGTGTGTACATATCAAATGAAAATCTATTTTCGTAAGCAAAGTACGATCAGATTCGCAGTTTGCTTAAGCAAATGACACTTGACGAAACTTGACGAAAAGTTTCTTAAGTACAATATAGTTGCATACATTTAATTTTGTGTATCCGCACATTTGCTTAAGCCAGCAAAAGCATAATATAGTTAGGCCTTTAGGCATTACTATATCTTTCTTTAAGATTTTTACTGAAAACATATTTTTCTAACTGCATGGCTTGATTAATATGACATCAACTTACAAAGATCTTGCAATATAACGTCATTTTATTTTTTTTTTCAAAATTCTGTAAATTCATGGGTACTTATGAGCAAATCAGACATTTTGTATGAATTAAAATTAACCTTATGCGGTTCATTGCCGACTGGTCACTTTCCGTAGGCCTCACTATTATTAAATAATTTTTTAAAAATGCTAAAAGGATTTTATTTTAATACACATTTGTAGTGACCAATAGAAAACACACTATACTCAACACCAAAGAAAGTATCAAAATCGTAAGTGCAGATTGCAAAACGAAATTAAATATATTAAAAAGTTTGCATTAGTAACCAAAGGCTTACAATAAAAGTGTCACTTTTTGAAGTAAAAAATTAAAATAAATACTTTTAAATTGAATTGAAATATCTATAGTATTTTTAAAAAAAATTTATTTATTACAAATTATATTCTTAAACGTTTGTCTAATTTATTTTATTAGTTAAAAGCTACAAAAATAAAAATTTTAGCTTCACATAATTAAGTTTATGGGAAACAAAAAAGTCAGAACTTAGAGAAGAAAGTTAACGTCTAATAATTGATATACATAACTTTATGAAAAAATATTTTTTTCATTTTATTTCATTATATTTTATTTATTTTAAATGACATTAAGCCCCTGTGGCCAAATTAGTCATTATTTATCATTGAAAATATTTTATGAACAATTTTTTATTCCCTATTGACAACAAAATGTGCCAAACTGCTGGGATCGTATCAATATCCTGTTGTCCCACCTGGACATATAGAGTAACACAGGATTGCTTCTGAAAAAGATATTACAAAATAACAAAAGCACAAGCTGACATATTAAGACTGAATGTATTACTAAAATACAAAAGAAAATGAAAATATATTTTCTCAACATTTTTCCATTAAAATAGGTATAGAAAGTATTTTAACTTTTTAGGCTTGCAACCACAAGATATAGTAGCATGTTGTCTACAAAAATATTTAACATCATATGCGAGTACTACGTATATGAATACGAGGGTAGTCACTAACTTGAATTTGTATATCTATAAATATGGCCCTTGTTTAATGAAGTTAATGTGTCTAAAATGCAATATGCAATACCACAAAACACAAATTTTAATTATAATCTAATAGTGAATACTTTAATTTAATCAAACTATCAGCTTTTATTCGTTATCATGATAATTTTTATTAAGGCCTCCCATAACTTTTGAAACTGATAAAAAAAAACATGCATACCTATGAACAAAGAATTATATGTACATACATATATATACATACTGAAAATGTATATACAAGCATACGCATATTTGGAAACTCAGTTTGCAGTGTTGCCAGTATTATGGCTAAAATTACCTGCCTAAAATTTTTAATATAAAATAGTTTTAATTAGGAAAAGATTCCTTAATAAGAGATTAATAAAGGATTCCTTAATTTATCAAATAAGAGATTATTTGATAAATGTTTTACAATATAAGTACATAGCTTTAAAAACAATACTCATTTATTTACTTAAATTGAATTTTTATAATTTTTTATTTAGCTTTAATAAATTCCTAAAAGCATATTACTTAAAGAATCATTGGTTGGTTTCAAAACATGTGAAATAAGCTGTGGGAAAATTTGAAAATAGGTAAAATATTAGTCTGTTAGAAAAAATTAATTCGGATTTTGGTAAAACTCCAAATAAAAAATTAAATATATATGGTTGTAAAATAGTCTGCAAGTTAGAGAAATTTTTTATAAATACTGCCGAATAAAAATCAAGTAAGAATGCTATATTTAGACGAGCCGAATATGATAATACCGTTCATACTTAAAGGTATAATGAGCACATTGTAGCTAAGCTTTAACGTAGCTAAGCTTTAACGTAGCTTAGATTTAATGTTATATGATATTTTGCTGTAATTTTTTCGACACCTTTTTGATTTCTTTAATTTTGACATAGTTAGCTACATATATTCTAGTACTCAGGTCCTTTCACTTGATACCCATATTGATGGGTTAAAAAAAAATCTCCAACATTTTGAAGGGTTAAAGCCCTGATAACTTTTTTGTCCGAAATATCCGCCATTTTATTTCGGACGCCATTATAAAATTTAACTTAAACATTGTTTATTGTATTATCCTGTCCAAGTCCTTTCCAATATTTAAGAGGTTGAGTAGGTACATTTTAAATTACTGGACTAGATCAATATATAAAATAATTAACTTTGTAGTGGCGGCCATCTTGAATTTAACATTTTTTTAGTGTTTTATATTTTGCTAGCGAAGTTCTTACTTTGATACCCATATCATTCCTCTCGGTTATCCAAGAGCTAAAAAAAAAATTATTTTAGTAAAAACACCAATGCATTCGTATGCTTCAATTCTCGGCAGTAACTTTTGAGACTACGGCTTCTGATGTCTTTAGCATGTTCAAAACTTAATTAGTAGCCCTAATACATTGATATATTAAAAAAAATACGTATTTCAAAATTATTTTTACCTATAACTTTGTCGGTTAGAAACCGGTTTATAAAAAATTTATTAAGAAAAGCCCTAGAGGCATATCGATGCCTTACTTCCTCAACCTCGTATCTTAAAAAATACGGTTTTGACTTTTTCATATTAAACGATTGTTTTATGCTTAAACTAAAAAACATTAGTATATTATTACTACTAATATACATAAATACAATCAATTCCTTAATAATTGCATTTAAACTTTTAACCAAACACCGAAGTTTAAAAAGATGAACCGTTTTTTTTTTGTCTCTCCTGAAAAATTTTATTCTTTAAGATACAAGGTTGAGGAAGTAAGGCATCGATATGTCACTTATAAATTGTAACGAATGATTTTATAAATTAACTTAGGACTGAAAAATTATGATTTATGTAGTAGGAACCTCGGAAAAAGCCATGATTATGTGCTTTTATCTCATAAAGTAAAGAAACAATAATGATGGGTATCATAAACAGTTCATTCCCAGATATTTGCAAAATACTGAAACTGCATACAGATCTAAGTAACATAAAGGGGATTCTAAAAGTTGATTTCAACCAATATTGATATATGGATATTGCTGCAATTACAAACGGAATGATAAAGCTATATATACCCGTGGCACCACAGGAGCGCTTTATTAATTTTTTGCCGGATCTGAATATACCTTTCACAAAAGTGTAGATATAAGTTGTTTGTGAAACATATTTACCCTTACTAAGGCCTAGTTAGTGACATGTCATCAAGTAGGTACATGCATACCTTATTATTGTGTGTAATCACGTTCGAGCAACATACACTAAACAAACGAAAAACTTCGCATTACATAGATTCGTGCACATGAATGAACAAACAAAATATATCAAATACAACAAAACCCCAAATTTTTTTACCATCAGGAACATACATACATACACGCAGCACCGCCTGATTTATTGTTGTTGTTTTTTCCAATAGAACTTTGTTGTTGCTATATCAATAAAAAAACAAAGCTGTACATGAGTTTTTGCTTATATCACAGCTATTAAAGGGGTAAAGTTGCTCAATATCATTTCTTATAAATTTACACTACATACAAATCCGCGGGATATATTTAGGACAACAAAAAGTTGATTTCTAAGCTTACGCAGACAAAAAGACGTCTGTAGGTAAATAAAGTTCTCTACCTATTATGATTCAGAATAAATATACTCTATGGGGTTGCAAATAAAAACTATATAAATTACGAACGAAATGACAAACTGTTGTTTGAAGTGCATAAAAAAAAACTCACTTCAACCTAAAATTGTGGTATTATTTCACATACGGATTAAGTATTGAAAACCAAAACAATCGATATTAAAAGGAAACGTTTTTTTTCACAAACAACAAACATTTTTTACGATTTTTATTTTAAAGTTATTTTATTTGTTTAAGTTTATTAACATCTTCTATACTTTAGGCAGATCCCTAAGGGTAATAATTCAGTTTAAAAGAATTTAATATACTTCCCATTTTATGTAAAAAAATACTTTTAAAGTAATTCTTATTACTTATTATTTATCATAAATTATCTTTATAAGCATACTTAATTACCCTTTAAAAGATGAACAAGAAAGACTTCACTCCCCTCCTTTATAATTTTTTTTATTTTCATGGGAATACTAAGTCTTATTATCGGACTATCTATGGTATGACACAAATATTTATTAATTTCAAAGTTATAAATTATAACTGTTTAGAGTTTAAAAAAAAAACTTCAAAGTGTTCTCTACGGCCGAAAACTTTTTAACACCCTCAAACAGGAAAAACATTTAATTCTTTTCGTACTTTAAATGCACATTGTCGCCAGTTTCTTAAAAAATTTTTTAAAAAGTAATTTTTTAATTTTTATTTGCGTTTCTGTTTTTTCTCTTTGGCTCTTAAGACTATGATTTATTAATTAATTAATTTTTTTTGTGTAAAGAAAAACATAAACATATTTTTTATTTACATTATTTTACTTTTAAGTATGTAGGAACTTGTAAAAGAAAATAATAATATTTAACGTTGGCCTGTCTAGGCAGACAAGCATTAGAGCCTCAAGCCAATTCTGCTAAAGTCTTTGGTCAATTAAATTACAACGAGCAGTGTTGTTTATAACTACGCACGATTAAGTAAAAGCTGCCATATAATTATTTGTTGTCCTGTAATATAAAAAAGGGAATAACAAATAAAAAAAAAACAAAATTAATGAAGTATACAAATTATTCGAAAATATAATAAAATTACTCTATACTTTATATATAAAAATTAAACAAAATAATGAAAAACAATTTGAGATTAATGTCAACAATTAAGTTCTTCAACAATGAGCAAGACGGAGTTATGGTTTCACTTATATATTATATACTAGTTATCGCTTTACTATGCAGTTATGTATAAAACTTTTTGAGCTCAATCGCGTCATAAGTTGCTGAGATGTAAGCAAACAAACACGACCGCCTTAGTTTTTTTCATTTTAAAGAAAAATAACATTTTCCATCTCTAGGATATTTTGTAGACACCTTTGTTACAAATTTTGGCTAGGGCTAGGGCACTTCGGTCACCAAATAGGAAAGTTATATGAAAAATT
Source organism: Phyto melanocephala (assembly GCA_941918925.1). Lineage (NCBI taxonomy): Eukaryota > Metazoa > Arthropoda > Insecta > Diptera > Rhinophoridae > Phyto > Phyto melanocephala. The sequence continues at coordinate 103,267,129 of OW799235.1, read as the reverse complement.
CTTTGGATAAAAATACAATCAGTCACCATAATATTTTTTCACACAGTTGTACTCGTATAACGAAATTGTAAGCCGTAGCCTTCTGAGACTGAGTAGACCAACACTTAGGAGACTGACCAGTATTATTATAGGTCATACGGAGTTGAGAACCCATCTAGAGATTGTCTGAGAAGACGACATGTAGAGCATGCTAGGAAGAGGATGAGACTTTGGTACACTACCTCTGTCATTGTACTACGTTTGGGCATATTAAGTAGACGCGAAAATTTTACAGTGGATACTATGCCGAACGTGAAACACCTGGGGAACTCGAACTGGAGATCCATACGGAATTACATTGAGGAGACTAGGTTCTTGCACTTTTTTGTTACTTATGAGAAATTATGTTTATGGTTTTCGTTTGGGAATTCCGTTTCCCATATGGATGCGCAAAACATGCCAATTGAGCATAAGTGTATACCTGTCATAGGTTTGGGCTTTTAGTGGCCCTCCTTTTCAACCTAACCTAACCTAAGCCGCAGCCTTAAAAAATATTTTTTTAAAAAAAAGTACAACAGTCTGAAATTAATAGGGCTTTTACATGATGATTGTTTACCATGTTTGTCCACCATGACTTTGTTTAGTTTATTGATGATCGGGTGAGAGCTAAAAGCAGGATAGTAAGCGAGCAAGTATTGTTGCAGGCAAAAAGTCGTAGTTGGAACGTCAATGATAATTTTAAAGATTCTTCAAAAGATATATGGAAAAAGACAAGATCTCGACAATCATCATGAAAAAATTTTGTATAGATATAATCACCTAAATATAACTGCCTCGGTGTCTTACGTGAAATTTAAAGACATAAATCAATTTATTCCGGTTTAAAACCCCTTAGAGCGTCAGTATGATATCAAATGAAATCGATGTAAAAGAAAAATAATATACACGATGGCCGCCACTAAAAAATTACGTTAAAATGATGCGTATCTAGGTTAATTCTTATATTTGATATGTACTTATTAACCTGTACTAAATGAATTTATGAATTAAATGATTTAACCCTTCTATGGGTACAGGCGAATATGATAAGTGTAAGTCCAAGATGATGTTCAAATATAGTAATTACGGCTATTTTTTTCTTAACTTTATTACTACATCGCACTCATGGATATCAAACTAAACGGCTTGACTTGTAGTTAACTATGTTAAAACCAAAGTATTCATCGGAAATAAAAAAAACAAAATAGTTTTTATTGTTAAACCTGAAATTTAGGTTATGCCGCGATATACAGGTACACTATGGAGAGGGTTACTATAGAAATTGAACATTAGCCCTAGTCCTTTTCCCTCTAAATTATATTTAAAATTATATACAACTTAAAGTAGACATAGTTTTTAACTTTAATAAGTAAATGGTCGGCCAAATAACTTTATTGTTCTGAAATTGCTATAAAAAAAGTGTAGCTTCGGCTATGTGGCACGTAGCGCCGTCCTCCTGCTGCCAATATCCTCCTCTTCAATTTTTGTGGACAAAAATTCGTGGCTCGATAACGATCGCCATTGACTACAGCCACTCCTTGCTCATTTTCGAAGAAAAGTGGCACAATTATGCCTCTGGACCAAAATCCACACCAAAGAGTGACTCTTTGGGTGTATCGACTTTTCAATGTATGCGTGCTAGTTTTCTGTGCCCCAAATGCGACAATTTTGCTTGTTTACATATCCGCCCAGATTAAAATGATCTTCATCTGAAAAGATGATTTTTTTGGCAATATCGGCCAAAGTAATGTCGCAATATTTCCTAGCGTTGTTCAAGCATATACACAACCATATTCGTTCAGTGGAAGGATAAAACTAATAATCTGTCAAATCAGGCATGAGCTAAGATTTACCATTCACGAAATAAGCACTACTTGAAAAAAAAAAACGTTAGATGGCGGACCCTATACTATTTATTTACAATTCATTTAAAAAATTAATCAGAATATATGGCCTCAGCGCTAAAGTGTACTGATGAGTAACAAACTGTAATGAACACGGCATTGTAAGATGGTTTCAAGGATAAAATCCTGGCCTAAAACTTAAGGTTATCAGAATAGAGTGACTAACGGGAGCCATTGATTGGGCTAGCAATCAGTCGGTTGGGGAGGTTCTTGTCTACTCTAATCTGTTTGCCATCAAATGTCACACATAAATAATTATTGTAGACTCCCTTAAAAGAAAACAAAACAATAGAGGACAGGGTAGTTGATTTTGATACAAATTGATGAAAAGAAAACCCCATTATTAATCAACTGATTATACGGAAAGAAAAGTATTAACCATTATTACTATCAAATTATTAAGTTTATTTTTCCCTAAGATGTTCATAGGGATAACGCCTCATTACCCTCCCTGCCTATGATCTTAGAGCGTAAGTACTGGTTAAACTAAGATCCCACAGTAACTGCTACGTCAGTCTAATTGCTCACATCATGTAAAGAATTTTGCTAATTTACAGATCCATTATTTATAATTCAATATTTATTCATTTTTTCATTGTATGACTACGTTATAAAATATCTTATAGAATAAAAAAATATGCCTTTAAATCTAAGTAGATTACCAAACAAAATAGTTTTAATAAAAAATATTTCAAATTCTTTGTTATTATCTAGGTATATACATATATTACTATTACTTGTAGACAGTAGAAATTGACTGAAATATTTTATACTGTAGGGTATACATAAACCGTGTGAGAATATAAAAAAACTAAATTATGTTAAATATTTCAATAGATATAATTTACTCCGCACAACTTGCTAATTACTTTCCAATAAAACTCTCTCTTTGATCTATATATTTCTCAATATTTTCTTCTTCTTTTTTTTTTTCTCATAAACAATAAGAAGAAACGAAGTAAAAAAAAAACTACAGAACAATAATTGTATAGTTGTGTGTTCAACTAACCTACAACAAAAATAATATAATATTTTTGTCACCTTTTTAAAGAAACAGTAGTCCCTTACAGATCATGATATTAAGAAATATATGAAAATATAAAGAGAGAATGTTATGGAATTGTACAGGCTCGTGCCCACATTATTTTACTTTTATTTACGGTTTATGTATTCTCTTAAATAAGGTGAAATGGTATAAAAAATTGCAAAACAGTATTTACTTTATAAATTGACTCACCACTTTATAGGCTAATTATTCTGCCGCTGCGGGACGAAGAGGCCTCGTCAAACTGCAGTTGCTGAAGTGCTGTGGGAAGTTTTAATAATAACAAGGAGTATCTATGGATGTCTTGCAATTTAAAACAGGGGTATTCATTTAAATGGTCGACGAATACTTAAAAAACTATTTATCTATGGAAAATAAGGAGATATATTAAATTGAATTTCTACTACTAAATATATCATTATTTCATTACTTGGCATAGGTGTACATTTAAATAGATGAACAATATAATAACAATTTATGAATTAATTTTAAAAAAAAAAGTAGAGCAAATTCTTGAACAAAAATACACACTGTTAAGCTAAGTTAATAATTTTAATATTAATATGCATACCAATATTTCATAACTTTGATTTTATTACCAGCACTTAAGTGTATTTTTAAATTTAAATGACTTTTATTGAAATTAGTATTGAATAAAATTTTAAAACACGAGATAGTTATCGCTTTAGCACGCCTGGTAAGTTAGGTTAGGTGCCCTTCATAACCTTGAAACTACGACTGTATTTGTATTTTTCCGCGCACTGTTCAACAATTCACTCTATCACAAGATTACATAGTTTTTTCTAATTTACACTATATTATAATATCGATATTTCTAATTACCACACTATGGAGACTACGGATACGTCCTGCGGATGATTAAGGCTTGTAAGTATTTGCCAGAAAAAGAAGTATATGTTTGGAAGCTAGGATCTGCTTGATATTTGCCTTTTTATCTTAATATTTTTCTCTGCTTCTAATAATTTTTAAACAAATGTAGTTTTCACTTCTATTTTATTTCTTTCTGTTGTTTGCTGCTTTACACTGGCTTCTGATGAAGGTTATTTAGTAGAATGATTAATTCGATGCTTTTTGGTTTGCTTTTTGCTTTAAAACTCTCATCCATATTACATTGCAGTAGTTATTTTTATGACCAGAAACAAGAAAAAACGAAACAGTAGTGGCTCACAAAGTGAGTCCACTATAATTTGTTGAATCAACTGCAGATGTTTATCGATTAATTTTTCCTTTTATATATTAAACAAAATTAATACAAATTGTTACCGAAAGCAATATGTCGGCCAGTTTAATAAAATTCTAGTTTCAGGTTATAGTCGATTTTAAATTTGCCTTAGCGAAAAATCTAGAATATAATTATAGTTCGTATCTGAGCAAAAAATTAACTCCCATAAAGAAATTTATTTAACTTCAGTTTAAGTTCAGAAAATTACCTGTTTCTTTTGCGTAAATGAGGAAATTGTTTCAACTTTATTTATTATAAGACACAGATTCAAAGATTTTCAATGTTTTTTTACTGTATTATAAAAAGAACGTCTGAATGGAGTAAAGGTTTGTACGGAAAGAATTTTTCTAGGCTACCGGAAAACTAAAATTGACATTTTTATTTTTTTATGTTAGTTACGCATGGTTGCTTTCTTGTTGCAAATATTTTCATCCTTGCAATTTTGCTGGGTTTGCACAACGCGTAGAGATGCGTTTCTATGCGTTGTTCTGCGTTGTTCTATAAATAAGGCAATGGCCTAACACAAATTTTTATTTTTTTTCCTAATATTTCCATTGTACATGTTAATTTAAATTATGTTTTAAAACAATGAAAATTAATCATTAAATTAGTATAAAAAAACAAATAAGTGTATCCTATTGTTTGTTATTATAAATTTTGCAACGTATTCAAAATAAGGTGATATAATTATAGAAATGAAACTAACGAAGTATAATTGGGATACGATGTTGCAAGTATTTATGTAGTAATACAGTTGGGTTAAAATTAAGAAAAAACCTAATATTTGGTCAACCATAAAATATAAAAATGTATAAGGTTTAGAAAAAAATTTGTATAATTATATACTTGAGAGCGCACATTACAAATCGCATAATACTGGCATATTAGGCAGCAGTATTAGGAGAAGCTGTGTATTTATGGTCGAATGTCTTTCGCGTGATAAGTGCCTAGTAACTTTCCGTTCATATCTTGTAGAACGTAATAATTATTACCGACTTTTTCCTTAATAACTGCCTTTATGAATAAGGGTGCAAGTTTTGAATTGTATCTTTTTTCAAAATTGCTTTGGGAAAAATTACGGCGATAAACTTCCTGTCCAACGTTATAAGATATAGGTCGAGATCGTAAGTTATACTGAGTTCTGTTGGTCTCATATGCTCTAGCCATATGTTCCTTAAGGTTTTTTCTAATCAAATATAAATTATCGTCCCTATTAAGACTTATGCCAGGTTCATCTAGTAGATTTAACTTTTTCAATAAATCGTACGAGCTACCATGAGTAACCATTTCAAACCCAAACACAGCCATGTATGGAGAACATTGAATGGTTTGATGTAGTGAGTTGCGTAGAGAGCAGCTAATTGCACTAATATTCTAATCCCAGAGGGTTTGATCTTCTTTAAGGTATGATCGTATACCGGCTATAATCGAACGGTTTACTCTTTCGGACGAGTTTGACTGAGGGGAATATACTGCGGTATATCGATGAGTTATACCCAAAGCCGTCAGAAAAGCGTTAAACTCATTTGCTCGGAATTGAGATCCGTTGTCGCTCAACAAAATTTCTGGGACACCAAAGACATGAAATACGTGTTTAAGTAGGTTGTCTTGAATCACAGCGGAAGTAAATTTTTTAAGGGGAAATAGCCAATGAAACTTAGTCATATGGTCTAACACAATTAGTAAGCCAATATTACCTTGTTTACTACGGGGATATGGACCCAAAATGTCTACGTACAATAACTGAAAAGGTCTTGAAGTTATAATAGGTTTACCCATTTCTGGTTTCATAATAAAATTTGGGGCTTTCGATGTTTTACAGGTTTCGCATAGACGAATATATTCACGTACATCTCGCACTAGACCTGGCCAAAAGAAATGTCTACGAATAAGCTCAATAGTCTTTACCATGCCACCGTGTGCAGCAATTGGGTTGTCATGAGCACTACGTATAACCGACTGTCGTAATTTACACGGTACCCATAGTTTCCAACAATCATTCTCCTGTTCAACGTTACCATTGTAATGTTGAGTACGAATGTAAACAAAATTCTCTATGATTTTCATATCCGGATATTTAGAACTGAAATTTTTAATTTTTTTCTTTTAATTCTATATAGTCGGGGTCACTAAAATGTATCGAAGTTAAATCTATCGCAGGCTCAGCCAATGTTACACTTCCCACTTCTTCGAACGGTATCCTTGACAGAGCATCAGGCACTACATTTTCCTTTCCTTTTCTGTGACTTATCGAAAATTTGTAGCCCTGTAGCTTAAAAACCCACCTTGCAAGTCGTCCCGACAAGTCAGGTTGTTTCATCAACCACACTAGTGAGGAGTGATCTGTAATAACCTCGAAATCTTGAAGCTCTAGATAACACCTAAATTTCTTTATGCCCTCCAGTGCCGCTAAGCACTCGCGCTCGGTGACGCTGTAATTGCGTTGCGCAGTATTTAATTTTTTCGACATAAAGGCTATTGGGCGTTCATTGCCTTCATCATCACACTGCACTAATACGGCGCCAATACCAAAATCGCTTGCATCACAATGCAAATAAAATTTTCTATCGAAGTCTGGGTTCGTCAAAACAGGGGCAGAAGTAAGAAGGTCTTTAATTTTTTGAAAAGCATCTTGAGCGTCAGATGTCCACTTAAACTTTCGTTTCGTGGATAAGACTTCAGTGATTGGGAACACAACAGAGGAAAAATTAGCAACGAACCTACGGTACCAACCAGCTAAGCCAAGAAAACCTCTGACTTGCTTAATATTTTTAGGTACTGGCCAGTTACGAATACATACAACTTTTTCCGGATCAGTTTTAATGCCACCATTGCCGATAATATAGCCCAGATAATTGACTTCTGTAACACAAAATTTTGATTTGGACACATTAAGTGTTAAATTGGCTCTTTTAAACTCTCCCGCAATCCTTACCAAGACTGACAAATGGGTTGGAAAATCTTCCGATATAATAATTAAGTCATCTAGGTAACTAAACACACAGTGACGTAGATCAGGGGGAACTAACTGGTCCATTAATCTACACATTGTTGAGGGCGCGTTACAAAGCCCAAACGGCATGACTACAAACTGATATAAAGGACGCCCTGGGACTATAAATGCGGTTAATGGCTTAGACTTTTCCGATAAACCAATTTGCCAGTAGGCATCTTTAAGGTCAAGCTTAGATATTAAATTTGCCTTAGGTAATCGAGAAAAAATACCTTCAATGTTAGGTAAGGGGTAAGCGTCTTTCTTAGTCACCTGATTAAGCCTCCTTGCATCAAGACATAAACGAATTTTGTTTGGCTTAACTACTAAGTGCATTGGTGAACTCCATGGTGACTTTGATGGTTCGATAACCCCTAAATCGAGCATTCTATCAATCTCTTGAAACATGAGTTTTTCCACGGCTTGAGATACAGGGTAGAATCTCTGTTTCACTGGGTTGGCATTACCAATGTCAATCGTATGCTCAATAAGGGCAGTTCGTCCTAATCCCTGTTTCAAAAAATTTGGGAATAAGTCTATAACGGTGTTTAATTGCTGTCGTTGATATTGATCTAACGGATATTCGATATAAGTTCCATTGTCTGGCGCATTGGTTTGAAATTCAGATACTACTTTAGACGGAATACTAAGAGTTGACAATTCAGATACTTCCTGAGTTAATGTATCATTTCCAGATAAAATAATCACATCCCCAAAAACGTCTGGCGCAAGATTAAATCCTTTCCAAAAATCTAAACCCAAGATTAAATTTTTGCTGATAGATGGTACTATTAATATTTTAAGCTTTTTAGATTGACCTCTAAACCAAACATCTACATGTAAATAACCAATAACCTTTTGTGCTTTTCCATCAGCAGTTTTTACATACGAGTGTAGGTTGACAAATTCTTTTAAATTAGAAAAGTTAACTTTGGCTAGGTCCGACCCTATACATGAAACATTTGCTCCAGTGTCTAGTAGACCTATTCCTTGAAAAGAAAGAAATTTGACAGAAGCATAGTAACGTTTATCGAAATTGTTACTTATAATAGAAGATAAAATATATTTTGATGTGAACTTTCTATTTTTATAAAATTTACGTAAGCGAAGAGTAGAACGTTTAGGTTTTCGTACCTCTTTTTCCGATATTGTAGAAACATTAAAAATTTTATTCTTTTTGTTTACATAATTTTCCCATCTTTTGTGAAACGGTAAAATAGGATATAATTTTGGAATTTTTTTATCAGATGTCAGGGTTGTTTTATTATTATTTAAGATGGTAAGTTTCTCTTTAGCAACTGAATTATCCTCAGATGACAAAGCTACAAGCTTGGGTGTCATATCAGAGTTTTGTTGTATCAAATATAAATTTTTAGGGTTAACATTAGGTGTAAAATTTAAAAAATTAGAGATTTCATTACCGGTTTTTAAGGGTGCTTTGGTAGGTGATTTTGATGCTGGAAGTTTTTTGTCCTAAGTTTTTTCGAAGCACATTTTGTGCATTGCGGTTTATAGGTATTTTTCTCCCCACAGCCATAGCAAAAAATGTGTCTTTCCTCCAAACAATCCTCCCACATATGACCTATTTGCTCACAATTCCAGCATTTGACTGCATGTTGCAAGGCATCTTTGGAGCTGTCTGGGGGAATTGGTACATCTACGACAACATGTTCGTCTGGAAAGTCTAACTCAGCAATTTGACGTCGCGGTCCACTATACGGTGAAGTTTTCATGACAGTATTTTTACGGAAAGAATCATTTCCCAACAAATTTTCCCTCATTTGAACTAGTTTACGTAAATGAGCTATTGATTGAACTGGAACGTAAAGCAGTTCGTGACGAATTTCTGGCCGCAGATTACGCGATAAAATTTCAACTAATTCTGATTCTGCAATTGGTCTTTCGAGGCGATCTAATATAGTAGAAATGGAGTCGTAAAACATCTCAAAAGTTTCATTTTGCTTCATTTTTCTATTTCGAAGCTCTTCATAAATATCAAAACTAGACTTAAAATCTTTATATTGATACTTTAATGCTTCGCAAAATTCATTCCAATTAAAAGTCTCCACCTGTTTATGATATCTCCAAAACCATTCCCTAGCACGACCAATTAATAAAACGTGTAGATTTTTGCATATTACAGAAAAATCATTATTAAAATGTGTACGAGTTAACACACGTACCCTATATAAGAATTCGTCTACACTTATACCCTGTACTGATCCATCGAACTTAATATTCCAATTTTGGATGATTGATGTAATTTTATCCGATCTAAGCGCAAAATTTTGCTCAAAAGAATTATTACAATTCCCTCGTACGTTTGGAGAATTAAAAAAATTAGGTGGCATACTAGCAGATGGCATGTTTACACACGGTCTAACGTTGGGAACATTAATATCTGACTGTCTAGGGTTTTGTCCTTGTCTGGGAAATGATAAAGGGTGTTCTAAAGGTTGTCCTACGTGATTGGGGTATGGATGTATTGGATGTTGCATTCTACAATTCTGTGAATTATTAGGTAGCAAATTTAGATTACCTAACAGACGAGATACGGTATTATCAATAATTTGATTAAGTTGTACAACATCTATATTTTGTTGAATATGATTAGGCCTTTGATCACTAGCACTTTGCATGCTACTTTGCCTTAAATTGGCAGAAGATTGGTTACGAGTAGGTGTGGCAGACACCTCCGGTTCAATTTCAGGATTTAAACTTATATCGTTCACATTATTCTGTGAACATTCAGCAAAAAGATTTCTAGAATGACTTCTAGTATTTGGGTGGGAAGCTATTGCACCACGCGGTTTACCACGGACAGATTTGGGTTTTTCATACTGCTGAGGCCTATGTTGAATATTAATTTTCTTTAGTTCTGATAACGCACACGGTCTCTTGCAATCAGGACATTCAGACGAAAGCGACAAATGAGCTTCGATACAATGGTTGTGAAAAATATGATTACATTCAGCAATAATCATGCAATCGGTATTTTCAGCTAATTTCTGATTACAAATTTTACAATTACGATAATCAGTGCCTGTTTGTGAAACAGGTGGCAAAGCAGACGCTTGAGGTGAACGTTCCATTATTTAAAAAAAAATTTTTAGAAAAAAAAAAAATATGTATAACATACAACGCAATAGTTAATTTAACATTAACATAAATAAAGGATTCGTAAAGTATATAATATACGAATTTTGAAAAAAAAAAAAAATATATGTTTATAGTGATTATAAAAAAAATTTTACTAATCAATAGTAAGAGCAACTCAAAAGTTTTTGTTAATATAAATCTTTACATCTTGATGTGATACAAATAGACAGGTCTTAATAGTTATAGTAATAATGATTAATTTAGGCAACAAAACTGGTCTATGGAGTTTCCAAAAACTAAATTCTATTGTATAGACTCTGTACACAATGATGTGACTTTGTTATATATTCACTTGGTTTGACTGGACAATAAATTACAGCACGCAAATATATTGTGGATCCCAGACAATCCCCGAAATCATACAGTCAACACAATAAACCAAAATTTAAAAACTAAAATAAATAATCAAAATCTATACATTATGTTAGTAATAGCCTGAAAGAAACTTTACATTTATCTTCGGTCATACTAATCGAACTTATAATCAACTAGACGAAAATCCAGAAGGAATCCAAAATTTATTCAAACAAAATAACTCGCAACATATATAAATTTTGAAATTTATTAATACTGAAATCTACTTACTTATATGAATATTTAAAAATAGAGCCGCTAAATTTAGTAGCTATATGCTTTACACAAATAACTTCTAACTTCTCGGGCCCCACGTTGGGCGCCAATTTATGTAATGAACACGGCATTGTAAGATGGTTTCAAGGATAAAATCCTGGCCTAAAACTTAAGGTTATCAGAATAGAGTGACTAACGGGAGCCATTGATTGGGCTAGCAATCAGTCGGTTGGGGAGGTTCTTGTCTACTCTAATCTGTTTGCCATCAAATGTCACACATAAATAATTATTGTAGACTCCCTTAAAAGAAAACAAAACAATAGAGGACAGGGTAGTTGATTTTGATACAAATTGATGAAAAGAAAACCCCATTATTAATCAACTGATTATACGGAAAGAAAAGTATTAACCATTATTACTATCAAATTATTAAGTTTATTTTTCCCTAAGATGTTCATAGGGATAACGCCTCATTACCCTCCCTGCCTATGATCTTAGAGCGTAAGTACTGGTTAAACTAAGATCCCACAGTAACTGCTACGTCAGTCTAATTGCTCACATCATGTAAAGAATTTTGCTAATTTACAGATCCATTATTTATAATTCAATATTTATTCATTTTTTCATTGTATGACTACGTTATAAAATATCTTATAGAATAAAAAAATATGCCTTTAAATCTTAGTAGATTACCAAACAAAATAGTTTTAATAAAAAATATTTCAAATTCTTTGTTATTATCTAGGTATATACATATATTACTATTACTTGTAGACAGTAGAAATTGACTGAAATATTTTATACTGTAGGGTATACATAAACCGTGTGAGAATATAAAAAAACTAAATTATGTTAAATATTTCAATAGATATAATTTACTCCGCACAACTTGCTAATTACTTTCCAATAAAACTCTCTCTTTGATCTATATATTTCTCAATATTTTCTTCTTCTTTTTTTTTTTTCTCATAAACAATAAGAAGAAACGAAGTAAAAAAAAAACTACAGAACAATAATTGTATAGTTGTGTGTTCAACTAACCTACAACAAAAATAATATAATATTTTTGTCACCTTTTTAAAGAAACAGTAGTCCCTTACAGATCATGATATTAAGAAATATATGAAAATATAAAGAGAGAATGTTATGGAATTGTACAGGCTCGTGCCCACATTATTTTACTTTTATTTACGGTTTATGTATTCTCTTAAATAAGGTGAAATGGTATAAAAAATTGCAAAACAGTATTTACTTTATAAATTGACTCACCACTTTATAGGCTAATTATTCTGCCGCTGCGGGATGAAGAGGCCTCGTCAAACTGCAGTTGCTGAAGTGCTGTGGGAAGTTTTAATAATAACAAGGAGTATCTATGGATGTCTTGCAATTTAAAACAGGGGTATTCATTTAAATGGTCGACGAATACTTAAAAAACTATTTATCTATGGAAAATAAGGAGATATATTAAATTGAATTTCTACTACTAAATATATCATTATTTCATTACTTGGCATAGGTGTACATTTAAATAGATGAACAATATAATAACAATTTATGAATTAATTTTAAAAAAAAAAGTAGAGCAAATTCTTGAACAAAAATACACACTGTTAAGCTAAGTTAATAATTTTAATATTAATATGCATACCAATATTTCATAACTTTGATTTTATTACCAGCACTTAAGTGTATTTTTAAATTTAAATGACTTTTATTGAAATTAGTATTGAATAAAATTTTAAAACACGAGATAGTTATCGCTTTAGCACGCCTGGTAAGTTAGGTTAGGTGCCCTTCATAACCTTGAAACTACGACTGTATTTGTATTTTTCCGCGCACTGTTCAACAATTCACTCTATCACAAGATTACATAGTTTTTTCTAATTTACACTATATTATAATATCGATATTTCTAATTACCACACTATGGAGACTACGGATACGTCCTGCGGATGATTAAGGCTTGTAAGTATTTGCCAGAAAAAGAAGTATATGTTTGGAAGCTAGGATCTGCTTGATATTTGCCTTTTTATCTTAATATTTTTCTCTGCTTCTAATAATTTTTAAACAAATGTAGTTTTCACTTCTATTTTATTTCTTTCTGTTGTTTGCTGCTTTACACTGGCTTCTGATGAAGGTTATTTAGTAGAATGATTAATTCGATGCTTTTTGGTTTGCTTTTTGCTTTAAAACTCTCATCCATATTACATTGCAGTAGTTATTTTTATGACCAGAAACAAGAAAAAACGAAACAGTAGTGGCTCACAAAGTGAGTCCACTATAATTTGTTGAATCAACTGCAGATGTTTATCGATTAATTTTTCCTTTTATATATTAAACAAAATTAATACAAATTGTTACCGAAAGCAATATGTCGGCCAGTTTAATAAAATTCTAGTTTCAGGTTATAGTCGATTTTAAATTTGCCTTAGCGAAAAATCTAGAATATAATTATAGTTCGTATCTGAGCAAAAAATTAACTCCCATAAAGAAATTTATTTAACTTCAGTTTAAGTTCAGAAAATTACCTGTTTCTTTTGCGTAAATGAGGAAATTGTTTCAACTTTATTTATTATAAGACACAGATTCAAAGATTTTCAATGTTTTTTTACTGTATTATAAAAAGAACGTCTGAATGGAGTAAAGGTTTGTACGGAAAGAATTTTTCTAGGCTACCGGAAAACTAAAATTGACATTTTTATTTTTTTATGTTAGTTACGCATGGTTGCTTTCTTGTTGCAAATATTTTCATCCTTGCAATTTTGCTGGGTTTGCACAACGCGTAGAGATGCGTTTCTATGCGTTGTTCTGCGTTGTTCTATAAATAAGGCAATGGCCTAACACAAATTTTTATTTTTTTTTCCTAATATTTCCATTGTACATGTTAATTTAAATTATGTTTTAAAACAATGAAAATTAATCATTAAATTAGTATAAAAAAACAAATAAGTGTATCCTATTGTTTGTTATTATAAATTTTGCAACATATTCAAAATAAGGTGATATAATTATAGAAATGAAACTAACGAAGTATAATTGGGATACGATGTTGCAAGTATTTATGTAGTAATACAGTTGGGTTAAAATTAAGAAAAAACCTAATATTTGGTCAACCATAAAATATAAAAATGTATAAGGTTTAGAAAAAAATTTGTATAATTATATACTTGAGAGCGCACATTACAAAACTTAATTCAGTTCAAAAAATTCTTATTACTTAATGGCAACACTGGAACTTGTTTTAAAAATAGCATGTGCAAAATCTTCGATAAATAAAACAAGTAAAAGCGCTATATTCGGCCGTGCCGAATCTTATATACCCTTCACAACGTGTAGTCATGCAATAACAGTAAATTCACGTATGTATGTTAAAAAAAACAAAAAAAAAAATAAAAAATAAAAAAAAAATTTAAAAAAAAAAAATTTAAAAAAAAAATTAAAAAAAAAAAATTATTATATACATATATAATATATATAAAACAAAAAAAAAAATTAAAAAAAAAAAAAATTAAAAAAAAAAAATAAAAAAAAATAATAATAAAAATATATATAATATATAAAATAAAAAATAAAAAAAAAATAAAAAAAATATTAAAAAAAAAAATTTTAAAAAAATTTAAAAAAAAATTTTTTTGCCTCAGCTGGGATTCGATGCCACGTTTTCTCTAACCAGTATACACGTTTGTATGTATGTATGTTGTTATTGTAATGTTGTTTTTATGAAAAGAAAATCGAGGTGGTCGTGGGTTTTTGCTCATATCTCAGTTGTTTATGTACCGATGTTTCTGATTTTCAATACCGATCTACTCCCGAATATTTCTGATATTTTAATACCTTACCCGGGTCCAACCTATGTCGGGGGCTTCAAAAAGTTGATTTCAACATACACACGGACAGACGGTCAGACGGACAGACGGACAGACGGTCAGGGCTTAATCGACTCCTATATTCATAAGCTTTCAGAAAATATATACTTTATGGGGTCGGAAATGAAAATTGTAGAAATTTCACACGGAATGACAAACCTATATAGGTATACCCTTTTTCACTGTGTGAAGGGTATAAAAAAAAGAATAGAATAAAAAAATTTTAGAAAAGCTCTACACATTCATACAATCGAATATTTAAAGTATGAGCATGTGTAAATTTTTATTGTTTCATAATAACACAAAAACATTTTACTTTTTCTTTTGCTTTTGCTTTTGCAACAATTATTTTAAAAATGTACATAAATTTCAATTAGCACCTGCCAAAAAATATTTATACACATACAACTTTGTTGATAGAGCAAGAACATTTTCATATATGTGAAACATACAAACAAAATCTTACTTCTGCGAATGGTCATTTTGTGAAATACATGTACAACGTTGCCTTTCTGTAAACTCATTAATATTTTTTTTATTATTTTACCAAACTGTTCTTAAGAGAGACCCAATTGATATATATATTGAGAAAAACTTGGGAAGCGACATAGCAAAACGAACGTAGATAAAGTCATAACCTGGACCATTATTAAAAGAAGCGACATTATACAAATGTTCCCAGTAAAAAGATTTAGTAAAAACTTTGTTGAAAGTGAATGATATTTATATGACCTTTAAGTCAATGATGCAAGAGAATGCATTTTCCATTCCTCCTTATATTCAAAATATTTAGTTTGTCATAAATGGTGTGCTTTAAAATGCTTGCAAATGCATGCAAAATATTTTAAACAATTTATGTAAACAAACATTATTAACTCATGACGCATGAGTCTCTGTTTATATGCTATGCATTCGTTCTATGCACTTAATTTGAATTAAGAGAATTCTATTGATATTTTTATAAAGCGTGATTTTTTAAGAGCTATAGGAAAGTTTAAAAAAAAACACATAAAATTCAAAAAATGCATGAAATCTTTATTTGAATCGATAGTACGGTCCATATAATTTAGTTTTTAAAGATTATTTAATGCAAATGTTGACCGTTACTGCGCCTCAAATAGTCCATCCGCTTAGTCCAATTTTGGCATACTCTCATGAATAAATGCTTTAATGTTGTCTTCCAATGCGTCAATTGAAGCGGCAATGTGTGTATAGACATGAGCTTTAACATAGCCCCACAAAAAGTAGTAGTAGTAGGCGTTAAATCGCACGATCTAGGCGGCCAATTGACCAGTCCTGAACGTGAAATAATATGTTCACCGAACTCGCCTCTCAATAAGTCCATTGTTGAGCGTGCTGTGTGGCATGTGGAATCGTCTTGTTGAAACCACATGTCATGCAAGTCAAGCTCTTGCATTTTTGGCAAAAAAAAGTTGGATATAATCTCACGGTAGCTCTCACCATTCACAGTTACGTAAATTCGCATCATCTTTGAAGAAGTACGGTCCAATGATGCGACCAGCCTATAAACCGCACCAAACTGTGACTTTTTCTGGATGCATTTTTAGCTCTTGCAATGCTTCTGGCTGATCTTCACTCCAAAATCGACAATTCCACTTATTACCCATAGAGCCAAAAATGAGCTTAACCACTGAACACAACTTTTCGATAAGAAGCGCGCGATGAACTTTCTTAACAGAGCACGCATTTTGATAATAAAATTCAATAATTTGCAAGCGTTGTTCGTTTGTAAGACGATTCATAGTTAAATTATGGACCAAACTGAAGATGTTTGACAGTAAAACAAAACACGAAACGTGCGTCAGCTGTTTAAGCCAGTGTTGTCAAAAAGATAATAGCTAAAAAATCACCCTTTATAAACACATGCTCTCCAATGACAAGTTAATGTAAAAATCATGCATGTTTCACCTAAATTGAATCATGGATTGAACTCATGCACTTACTTCTTCTCTTTATTTGCTGGGATTAGAAGTAGATCAAGTTTCTAAAACACCTTATCATTTTTGGACCCGGCAGTGATCCCAAATTACAAGCCTTGAAAATTATTCTTAAGAAAAAGAAACATACTGGTTTGGGACTGAGACATAAGGGTTGAAATACAAAAGCATCGGTATTATTCCTAAAATTTAAAAACAAACCCAGCAAAAAAATGTTGGACTAGTTCAGTATTGATATCAAATGTAAGTACTTGCCTAAATAGTTGATTGACTACAGTAAGTTAATTATGAAAAAGTTTAAAATCGAAGATGGAATCTGAAACAAAATCGTGGATACGAGCTTAACTTGTAGAATATAATTAACTATGTTAAAATTAAATTCGAAGAGGTGCACAAAACACTAAACAATTTATTAGATTCGTATATTTCGTATTTGTTAAACAAGCAACATGAAGTAAATTGAATAATCAAAACAGCTAAATTAAATTACAAGTGATATCGTAATCACCTTTATGATTTATATGGATTGCTAATGATACGAATGTATAGGGCGGTCAAACCAAACACACATGTGTTAACTATAATTTTAACAGATAGTTTACAGAGAATTATATTAATATTTATCATTATGATAGGAGCATCTATAAAAATTATGTGTAAAACAAAATTTCGGCCAAATTTTCGCCATAGAAGAAGTTTATAGCGATTAGTAAAAAAATATTATAATTAGTAGCACACTTCATATAACTGTTTTCCGCATTTTAACTTTGTGCTTCATTTTATTTACTTATATTTTGTTGAAAAGACTAAAATCTTTCAACAGCCACTTTTAATCTTATACATTTATTAAATCACAAGATGTGTAAGATTGTTCTTGTAAGTCATTCGGAATGCTTGTAAAAGTTCATTTTTAATTTATTTTTGTAGACACGCATATGTACTTAGTTAAACATGTTCGTATGTAACATATATGTAAATGTAAAAAGACTGTTTGCGCTCTAAACATAATATGTATTTGGATTACAAATACACTACTCATATATTTGTACAATAATATCATTGTATGTTCCTGTATCTTTCCCTCAAGGAATGTTGAACAACATACAGCTGTACAACCCAGCAAAAAATACTATATTGCCACAAGCTGATATTTAAAGTCACGTTAAGGTGCTTTAACTTATAATCTGCATAAGTATGATAACTATTTTTATAGTCTAACCGTAAATGATAAAATTCGAAGCAGGGAGAAAAGTACCCCTCATACAAATAAAATATATTTTACGCCAGTTCTTCATAACATTTAAATGATGATAACAAAAATCTCAAAATTTGTATAATTTCTTTTCTATTAATGCGTGAATATATATGCTGTATAAAAACTAGGAAATATAGGATTATAAAATTTAATAACTTCTTCGTTTATAGATTTTTTTTATTTATATTTTTTCAGATGATAAAAATAAAATATGAAAAAGTTGTTAAAAATGTTGTTGTTGTTGTTGTTGTTTGGAAAACAATATCACTTAAATTACCGCCGTATTCTGCTTGGCAGATAATTTTTTATAACACCTTTCAATATAAGTGGCTGCCGCGCTTAAATTTCTGCAAGAATAATGGCGTTGAGTTCAAGGATTGTTTCGCGTTTGTTCTCATATACTCATTAATTAAAAAAATTCCAAGGGGAACACAGTCGAGTGCTGAGAAATCTGGTAAACGGGCTGGCCAAATATTTTCTGGAAATTTTTTGGTCTCCAAAAATTGTGTTTTGAGCAGTGTAGTCAGTGGCTTCATTTCACTGAAACCATATCTCAAGTATGTTTTTAAGAGAAGGAAGTAAAAATATTTTTTTTCATAAGCTGATAGCGCTTCCATATGCATATTAGAAGAAGTATGGCCCAGTGATATTTTCAGATGTAATGAAACATGACACTGCACTCCTAAAGGGGTTCAATTGGCGTATCTGAGCGGTTTTTGAACTTTCAGAACCCTATAACCTAACTAACCAAATAACTCTTACTAATAAAGCCACTTAAATGAATGTGAGCTTCACCACTCATTATAAGATTTTCAATAAAGTTGATTTAATTTCTGGCAAATTGTTTTGATCAAACTGCACAACTTAGATACTTCCGAATATTTCCATGTCTTTAATTTTTTTTAAATGTCGGCTACATTCTCTTTGAGGTAAAATAAATTATGGCTGATATGAATAATAAAATAATTAATTCTTTAGTTGTTAACTATATAATCTGAAAACAAAAAAATATAAAAAATAACTAAATTAACAAAAAAAAACATTTTTTATCTAAAATTGTGACTAACCCTGAACAAAAATCCTAAGAACTAACATCGATTTGAAAGAAAATTAAACAAAAACTTAGTATTGAATTCATACAGGGATGGGAAATCAAAATTTTTTACAGATTCAAAAAATATTTTTGTGGTATTATTTTTCTACCAAATAATTAATATAAAATAATGTTTTAACTTTAATGTTTTGTTGTTTGTTTTTTATTTTGCTATAATTTTTTACTTCAAATCATTTTTAAATATTTTTTTCGCTATGCAGAAGTAATATTTGATCACCTTTCCCATCTTTGTTTTTTTTTATCAACGTTTAATATCAATTGCTATTTAAGATAAAACAGAAATTTTGTTCACAAGTAAATAAACTAAAAATATATATGTATATTTCAATAGACGATACAAAATGCGATATGGGGTTGTGAATTGAACTAATTAATTACACTATTTTGACAATAGCAAAATACATAGAAAAATTTTATTAAAGCATTAACTTTAGTTATTTCAATATTTTACAATATTTTTTGTTGTGAATTTGCACTTAAAACAATATTAAAATCTAAATCCCTATGAATACAATACACAAAGTTTGTGGGTGCCAACAAAGCGATCCGTGTTCAGCTAATTTGAATTTAATTTTTTTGTAGTTCCTAATTTAAGTATAATTTCATTTAGTTGTATAAATTAATTTATTAATTAAAAAAAATTTTCCAGCTACGTATGCCAGAAAATTTTGTACCGTGTTTCTATATGCGTAGATTTGCTGGGATATAGCATAAATCTGAATGTTGAATTTTATATTACATACCAACACATGTTTATGACGTGCGTAAATTGAGTCTGCATATAAGAGCAAATATCTCAAGCTTAATACGTGTATTTACTTACATGTTTAAATGCATGTAATTCTACGGAAATATATTTAAAAAAAAGTCAAAAAAAATAGCTCTTATGTAAATAATTTTGTTAACTTGTTTTTATTTTGTAAACATCATATACCCTCGTCTTTACGTTTTAAAATATTTTTTAAGTAACTAATTTAAGAAGCAACTTTACATGAATATTTGTTAAATAAACAAATTAACTCGAGTCAGTTTTTACATATGAAGTTAATTAAGGATATACCTAACTTCGTGTCCTCACTGTAGAACATTTAAAGGGCTTTCTTAGTGAATTTTTTTTTCTATCCACCGACAGCAAGATGGGATTAAGTTTCCAGGAATAGTTTATGCTTTCAATCCAAGTTTCGAAGACGATTTGAAGAATTTCAGTTGTTTAATACTTTTGAGTTAAAAATATATGCTTAATAAGTTTTATAATAAATATTCTTCTTCTTCTTGGAAAACCTTCCAACTTTCTCCTGACTTTCAAAAAATAATAACAATAAGGCCTTTATTTTTCCTCGTTTTCACTCTTTGTACACTCCTATACACCTATATGAATAATTCTATACACTTTTTATGTACATATTCATATGTGAAGAATGTATGTTTATACTTCATTTAGTAGATACTAGATTACAAGGAACACATACTTAGTTACATGTGAAAATATTTATTTAATTTTCATTTATTCAGTTTTCACTCGTCTCACATGTCGTCTTTAAAAATAAAACCAGACAATATATTTGAGTATGGCGAATTTTGTATACCCACCACCAATATTATAAAGTATAACACTTATGTAAAGATATAATAATAAAAGAAGGTGATAGTTTTAATTTATTTAAACCTACATTTAAAGTGGTCATAAAGGTCCTTATAATTCAACCATGCTGTTAGTTAAAAAAAAATTAACGAATCATATAATGAAGAGCCCATTTATTCCATTTACATGTAATTACAAAATAAAAATTTAAAACAATATTTCATAATATGAAACTTTTCGTTTGATATTTATCCTCCTAAATCGCAAACATATATCAAGGCAAATTCTTTTGGAAGGGTACATGAATAAAATTGCTAAAACTATAATTTTGCCACTTTTTAAACTAAATTCATCTTGACTCAAGTCTATGAATTGAATTGTGATATTCACCTTTATGCGTTTTTTGTGCTTACGTATGCACACATACATATGTTGCTTTGTTCAGTTTGTGCACGCTTTTCTCATACTCTTGGACGGAATGATAAAACAACGTAACTTGTAAGCTAAGTGCTCAATTCAGATAGTGAATCCAATATTTCAGACTATATTGACTATGATTCGGAAAATAATAAACATAATAAAAACATAATAGTGTGAAGCGCCACTCTATTAACTCAACCCATTGAAACTGCTGCTGAGAATATTTTATCAGCACAACCAGGGCCAACTAGGCTTGCAGTGATATGATGTCAACATTTTTGTGTTTCTTTCCAAAAAAAAGTAAGAATCAATAATACTGATTTTTACAACAGAGTAAAATCTGGTGGCAAATGGAAAGACATTGATGAAGACACATTGCGGGCAAGTACTCAGTCTTGCAGTATTATATCAGTATATACATTAGTATTTTAGGTATTCCGTAAAAAAATTTACTTATAGAAAACGTAGACATTGAAGTGGAAAAAGAAAAAAATGATGACTGCGTAAATTGTGAAAGCGTTGGCAAGTCCATCTTCAAAATTTTACAATTGCCACCAAAATGTTACAGTTGACGAGCAACTTATCGTATTCAGATTCCTTTTGGCAAAAAAAGATTACTTAAATTAATTATGTAAGTATTTAAAACCGTATTACAAACAATATATGTATAAGGAAACATTTTAGTTATGGAAGAGAAACGTTCAAGAGAACATATCAAACTCGTTTTTACATACCAAATATTTAAAATGTATTAAAAATATTTCACTTTAGCTTCATTTCCTTGGAATGACGCTAGACAGACAGAGACTGCATATTCTTTAAATGATTCCATAGTTTAGAAAATATTTACTTTGTGATGTCTGAACTGGATAATTCAATGTGTTACAAATAAACAGATAAAACCATGAATCCTCCACACATTTTTTGGGTGGGTATAAAAATAATGGGTAGAAAATCTGTAAAATGTAATATCAATGCGAGAGCTTTTTCTGTATAAGTACACAAACAAAAAGTGGCGGTCTAAAATTTCAAGAAGAATTTAATAAAAATAAAAAAATATTATAAACATACTAATATATTGATTACTGCATGTGATGATATTCCAAACATTAACAAATGGCACTATACTCATTATTTTATGAGTCCGAATTTAACTGCACTTTAGACCACTGTCCCTATTGCAACATATTGGCAACCTTGTGACAAAATCATCCATATATCGTAATTTAATATCCGACTATAGACGCGGAAGATATATCGTAGGGACGAGTCAATTTTTTTTTGCATGCCGTAAAGCATATCCACGATAATTCCCTTAAAGTTACCATTGCGTAACACATGGTTGTCCTTGACTTAATGCAAAATCCGTTTGCGCGAATATTTTCACTACAGTTATGAATACGTTTTTTTCATAAGCTCCTGAGAGTATTCTCACCTCCTTATTCTCTTTCTTTTAGCAAATTTTCTTTGTTCATCTAAAGTATCACTTGATGATTTATAATGCTCCACTCATATTGTGAAGTTTTATATTTGTCCCCTTCCTTTTTCATTTCAACGTGGAGTTTTTGGTTTGATTTTATTTTTCTCGATTCACAGTTTTACCTTTTACATCATTCAACAATCGATGTTCAGTCACGTTCGCGGTAGTAGAGGAGTGAGTGTTGCAACTGTGTTGTTGTCAATGATTGTCATGGTAAATTAAAAGTTATTGTTGTGCTTCTTCTTTTTGTTATGGTTGCTTGCTTCATGTTTTTTTTTATTCAGTTGATGTAGTTTTATGTGAGATCGTGCTGAGATTTAATAAACTTTGACTGTAACTGTTAAGCGTAAGAAATACAATTGAAATTTGCAATAGATTTTCGTACGATTTTGTTTTTTTTTTTTTTAAAACATAAAAAATTTACTTCCAAAAAAAAAAGAAAAACTTACTACTCATGAGTGATGTTAAACATTTGAAAATCAGAAATATTACTTTTACATAGTGAACGTACAAAAGAATTATGTACCGAAAAATGCGTTAAAATTTATAACGAATTCAAATTATTGAAATGTATATAAATAGCTTTTGTCTGCTTTTAAGTGCTGTGATAAAAAAAACATTTTTGTGAATAATTTATAATTTAACATCAGTTTGTAACTTGTTATTGGAAATCAATGTCTTATTATGGGTGTGTTGCAGATTGCTTAGATGAAGCAAAACACGTTTTTAAACATTTAATCAAAATTTTACGTTCGAGTGAAAGAAAATATAATTGAAATACTTAAACGTTGTTACGCACATAAAGTGGTCTTTATTTGAAAACTTAATTAAGTGTACAATCACATAAAATTTTGTTGACTTTTTCTTTAAATGTTTAGCAACAACTTGAATGTATCGTGTTCTGAAACTCTATTGAGTGTTTGTTTTTTCAATCATTTTGAGCAAGGACATTTTTATTTCAAGTAAAATACATAAAAATAGATTGGATTTCCATCAGATTGGCCTACTTTAAGAGATTCGTTCTACATTAAGGATTTTAAATATTTTCCGTCGTTGATACAAACATATATTTTAACAATTTTCACCCACTTTCTGTAGCAGATTATGAAATTGAGCTTTCAAGTTTTCTTTTGTTTCTAATTACTTAATGTAAACTTGACTTTTCACATTAAAAAAAAGTAATAAATTAGCGTCAAATTTCTTGAATAAATTCGACAGTTTATATGTTTTTTCTGAAAATAAATTTAATAACGTTTCAGTCACAAATTAATTGTTTAACGTGCTGTATGATTTACAATATCGTCGTGAAAAAATGTCATGCCTGGAACATTAATTTTATTCAACTGCTAAACAAAGAAGTAATAATAATTATTATTTGTTGTTTTTTTTATTATTTTTTATTATAATACAATAACAAATTGTGTTCTAATTTTATTAACCGAGCTGAGTAACGAAGACCATTTGACATTTTGTTAGGAAAATTTCTTAAATGGATGAAATTTTAGTCTTTAATTAAGATAGATGCTCGAAAATTATGTTGTAAATAAGTACAGTGACTTGTTGTAATATATTAACTTTTGAATTAATGAAAAAAATAAATCTCAAAATATTCTGCAATGGAAGGGTGAGATTCACTCGCATGATAATTGTGACTTTCTAAAGTTAATATGTATACCGAGCTATCAAAGCATAACCGAAAACAAAACAACCGACAAATTATTCAAAATGGTATGATTTTTAAATATCATTACCTCGGAAAATGCCATTTTAGAGGTTAAAAAATTAGCTTAAAACGTGGCCGATAGAGTAGTACGCCAGAATGTGGCAAACTACTGCTGTCGGTAAGGTGGCGAACATACTATGGGTTGAGAAAAATCTGGAGAAGTCTAACTAGTGTATTTTTAAGGAATACAGAGCTGAAAGCATATCTAGCTAGCATAAGGATGGTATGTCTATCATGGAAAGAAGATCTTGGCGGGTATGTAAACTTGGGGCACAGAAAACCCGCACGCATACATTGAAAAGCCGATACACCCTAAACGAGTCACTGTTTGGTTCGGATTTTGGTCCAGAGGCATAATTGTGCAATTTTTGGAAAATGAGCAAGGAGTGGCCGTTACAGTCAATGGCGATCGTTATCGGGCGATGTTGAACGAATTTTTGTTCACAAAAATTGAAGAGGAGGATATTTGCAACACTTGGTTTTAACAGGATGGCGCTACGATGTTTTGCGCCCTGTTTAAAGGAAAAAAGTTATTTGGCGGTCCCTTAAAATTTAAAAATGTTCAAGCTGTTTGGTACAATTTTAGTTTTCCTACCCTTTTCCATCCCTGCAATGAAACTTTGAAATACTACCTCTGTCAATTTCCTACGTTTCAAATCCCTAATTAATTTCATTGAAGATACTGTGTTTGACCTAGTCGAAATATTAACGGAATTAGTGATTATGGTTCTATTAGGATATTTTTGATTCCATTAGAGTGTATAACACGCCAATTGGGCATACATGTTTACCTCTCAGAGCTTTAGGATTTCAATGCCTCATCTTTGCAGCATCTTAGCATGAACCTAAAGATAAATAACTTAAGGCATTTTTTGTAAATATTTGCCGTTTTTTCTTGCTTTTCAGAAAATTTTTGAAATTCGAAATAAATAGGTTTTTCAAAAGCCCGCAGATATAGTATACAATCTCAGCTGAAATATTTTTGTTAATATACATACATACATTAACAAACTATTAAATATTCTTTATTTAATGTGTTTTTTTTTCAATTCGTATTAACTTGTCACTTTTCCTTGAAATGAAAGTTATACAAAAAAGGTCTAAGTTTTTTTTTTGTCACCATCACAATAATCAAATTTAACGCTATGTTAAGCCAATAGAATGGTATCAAGACTTTAAGTTACATTTTTAAATTATGTAAATTTTTATTTTACGCATTAAATATGGCATGTCTGACCAACAAATATTTTATCTCGAACCCTTATGTTTATTTCGCTTGCTTCCTAGGAAGATTATGGCCATGGTAAATTTTACATCAGCATTCTATTTGAAAATAATCCTCGATAGAGATTAACTTTTAAAAAATAGAAAAATTAACTTAAAATCTTAGACCAATAAATCTGTAATCGTTAAAAGTGACATGCTTTTAACTGCCAGAAAAAATTCCTAACGGTGAGAGTTTCGAATGTAGATGAGAACTTGAAAATTTATTTGTTATTAACATCTGAGACTTAGGGGCAATGTATAAGTATTTATGCATACAAAAAGGACAGACTCTGCTTATTAGGTAGCTATATTGACAGTTTTTAAATCGTTTTTAAAAAGTCTTGATTTTTCTAGTTTTTTCTTATAAGATCAGCTCAAGGCACCATTATATTAATGACTTAAGAAAATGTTTAATACTTTTTGATATTCGGATTTTTCATCATTGGAATAGTCCTGTAATAGGGTTTCGGAATTTTATTTTGGTCGACCACTACTCAATAATAAAGTTCAAACTTTTAAATGTGGTTTAAAAAATCAAAGATTTTTTAGCAACGAACTACACATTTCTGCGTACTAAAAAAATATTCCTAAAAATTATTTAATTACTGGAATAACTGTTCTGTATCTTTCGAATTATGTTTGTAATTAATTCAAATATTTTTTTTTTATATCGATATTTAATATTTTTGACAAACAAATTTATGACAGTTAAAGAAAAATAGAAGAAAAAATTGAAAATACATACATATGTATGTATGTATATACATAGTTTAAAAAATAGAATTTTTGTACGATTTTATTTTGGAGAATAAGTTGAAAAAATATTAAGTAGTGTCCAATCTGCAGTAGAAAAGCCATACACATAAGTATCTATAAAAATTTATTCCTAAAATAATTAGCAGCTTCAGCGTTATTAAGGAAATTTTTTACTATTTGTTCAATACTGAAGTTTTCACGAGTACCAAAAATGGTGTGCTGGTATGTTCTTTTCGCCACTTCGTATGTATGTAACACATGAAATTAGTCATTATTCACCCCATAAAATATAAATTTTCTAAATCCTATTCTGTGAAACTCTGAAATGAAAAGTTTCTTTTTACAGAATAAGAAATGACACCTTGGTTTATTTGTTCAATCCTGAAGTAATTACAACCACCAAAAATGATGCGCGGATATGTTCATTTCGCCATTTCGTTTGTAACACATGAAATTATTCATTCTACACCCCATAAAATATAAATTTTCTAAATCCTATTCTCTTTCTATGAAATGAAAAGCTTTTTTACAGAACCATAATTGAAACCTTGGTTTGCTCTTAGAACGATCTTGGTATGTCCGTTTAATGTTCATATCATATCTCGTTGTGATATGTTACTTCAGTAATATTTTTCATCGATAAGATATCGGTTACTTTTTAGTATTTGGTTTAATGGTCTCTTACTTTTAAATGTATACGCCTAAGTTGTTTTATTTTAAATGGAGAGGGAGTGATTGTGGAATAATTTATCCTCCATACTTCCATATGAAACTTTTTATATTAAGTCAGCATAGAATACCGTGTGACCATTTAATTTTGATGTATTGAGCAGACTTATGTAGTCTTTATCAAGGAATAATTTTATGGAATGTATGAGTCCTTTTCGTAAAACTCTTGAAAAATTATCTTTGTAGCGAGAAAACGGGTTAAAATATCTATCTCGGATATAATTTAACTGTAGTCCAAGTCATATCCTTCAACATATACGTCAATAACTAATCAAAGGTTAAAATGTGTTTGAGGACATTTAAAGGTTCCACAAATCCAAATTTTGTATGAAAATTTCTTTATAATTAATTTCACTATAAGTGTCAATTAAAGGCTAAGGGCAAATGTAATTTTTTAGGAAAGCATTTATGTATTATACTTTTCTTTTCTCACGAAAAAAAATATTTTGAATATTGCAAATAGTGCAGATAATAAGAAGTAATCAGACAAAACTCGTTTTAAGTAAATAATGCAAAAACTCTCAAAAATAGATAGATTTTAACCAAAACAAATTTGGCAAAATATTAGATTAGCTACATGAAGGGGGAGGCTGGGAAAACTTTTATTAGTAATTAGTTTAATAAAACTTAAACTGTTTGAAACAAAAAATTTTTAAACGTTAATTAAATATGTAAGTACGCAAATTTATTCGAATATTGTATAAACGTATTTAACATTAAAATATTGTCATATTACTCGGTATTTATAAATTTATTCACTTTTTTAGGAATCTTCTCGCAAAAGATTTTATAAATATTTCCGTTACTTTTTTTACGAAGACTTATGCTTAAAATCGGAGATATCCTTTTTAATTCTTTTTTACAAGATTCCAATGATTTTTTACAACCCGAAGTTCTAATCGTTAATGTGGATTTGCCTCCCGTGATAAATAATTGATATTATTATCCACCATTTAAGGGCCTTTTTTCAATTAAGGCCCTCTGAGCTGTTTTATGGTATTTATCGTGGCTGATGTCACAAAACAATTTTTTTTTTTGATACAACTGCAAATGTCCTGCCACATAAAAAACTTTTTGTGGAATTTTGTCTATGTCTTTGTCCGATATTGTTCTTGAACATAACCCCACCCATCAGCTAAATAAAAATCTTGAGCCGGAAGTTAAAAAAGTTTTCCAGTATATAAGTTTCATTATCCACAACAAAAAGAACAGGGGCCAAATTACGGCATTCGATCACGATCGAAATTTTACTCGAACGATCGAGTTTGCTGTGCTTTAAGTATAGAAATTCTTATAAGAATTTTAAAATTTCGATAGCGTTCGAATGCCAGAATTTGCCCCCAGCTCTATTTTGTATAAAATTTTACATAAATTTGTTCGCTCGTATTATGTATCTAATTTCTTTACCTCATTGCTATCTGAAACTTTCTGAACTATATACGACTTCAACCCAGCTTCAGCTTTGACTTTGCGCACAAATACATCAAAGCATTTAATATTACAGGCTGCTTCTTACAAAATATCAGATAATATCAGAAAATATCATATAATATCGAATATCTGTTACGAATTTTTTGCCCTCCTGATCCAGGTTTTCTTTAAATTATCAAGTCTTCCTAAGATTGTTTAATGGCTATGAAAAAGGTGCAACGATAAAACTTCAGATCTTTGCTATTTTTCTAAAAAAATATGTATATTATATTGATTTTCTTGGAAAATTTTTTACTATTTATTTACGCACTTTTTTCCGTGTCCATTTTAACCGAAATAACAATTGAAAATTAATAATTTTGAAAAGATATAATTTGACATATTGTAAAAAGCTAATGTAATAAAAAAATGATAATTTGCTGGACCAAAGATACATTTTTGGCAGGAAATATTTTATTGAAAATTAAAACATATAATAATTTATTCTAATTGATTTCATGTGTTTCATACACTATCAATGAGTTAGTACAAAACTTACCAACATCTGTTACGACATCATTAAGACAAATTTAACTTTTGCTTCTAGCTTAGGATTTAAATTTATTTCAGTAGTTGTTTTTATTATAGTTCTCCTTTAAAAAAGGTTGCAGTTTTTTCCAGTCCATACAGGGATGGCAATATTAAGTTGCTGTTGTGATAAAATTGGTTGTAATTAATTGCGAAAAGAGACCTACTCAGTTCAATATCGAACATAAAAATCATGCCTTCTAGAAGAACTTTTGAAAGCAAGTGCTTGCCGAATATCTACAAATATCTTTAGCTATGTAGCATTCTTTAAAACAATGTCAATAAATTGTACACCGTTTTCATTGGATTCCATTAGCAACTGATGCTCGTAATTTATGTAATTAATGGCACATTATCACATAGTTCTTTAAAAGCCCTTAACCAAAGGAATGTAAAAATACTTACCCCTTTCAATTCCCTCTAAAATAAAACTCAGACATTAGCTTTCAAAGAATGGATACATTATTATCTTTGTTCTAATACTCTCTATCAGAATTTGTTGTTGTGTTGCAAAGTGTTATACTTAATGGATGACAATTAAAATAGTGTTTTCCATGCAAAACACGCATTGAACAGTAAATGATTTGATTTGCAGACATGAACAAGTTGTTTGTGTTTCATTAAGTATATAAAAAAAATACATTACAACTACTGAATTATTTAAATCAAAGAAGATCTACACGTAAGTAATATTATAATAAATCATAAATCATAAATTATTCCTTTCGAAGGCATTTCTTGTGCGTTGTCCATTATCATTTCAAATTACAAAATTATCCATAGAAATTGAAGTTAAAATATTGTTGTGCCAACATTATTATTCTGTCAAAATATTCATTGAGATTTTATTAGAATTCAAGGTTAAATATCTGTTTTGCATTCCATTCAACTCAGTTCACACAAATAAGTACGATTTTTTTTCCACCTATTGCGGCTTTATTTTTATTTTATTTTTTTATGGGGTTTTTTTTTTTGCCTAAACAGTTTTTGTGGGTCTTTTTTTGCACTAAGAGCAAGTAATTTACATAAATGAAATATGGCTTTATATTTGAAATTATTTCGGGCAGCACATAAATTATATAAAAAAAAACCAAAAACAAATAATAAAAACATAACTGAATTTAGTATTGTGACACTTTCATTTGTCAAAACAATTTCATTTCTATTATAACCCCATCTATTAAAATAATATTATGAAAAAAGTGAAAAATAAATAAAAAATAGCAGTACATTTTATAAGCCACACTACAAAAAAAAAGGGGAAAAAAATACAATTTATTTGCATGTAGAATGTGTGTATATGATAAAGAACGGCACAAACATAAGGAAAATGGCTTACAAGCAATTTTTTGAAAAACATATATTTTGTGTATATTACTCTCTCATTACAAAATACATACTTCCAAAAATATGTGTTTAGTTTTACGATCAAAACATTTAAAAATAGAACATAATAAAATAAATAAAGGGTGATTTTTTATGAATTAAATATTTTGGGCTGGCAGCACTGGTTGGTAATTGTGTTCAAGCTACATCTGTGAAAGTGAAAAGTGTTCAGTATGCTCTGCCATTTCACCATGGAGAATCAAATGACCTACCACAAAGTCGAATTTTTGGTGAATTAGCCTAACAACGGCTTGATGGAAATCCACTGTTTTATTTAAAAATTGTGTTCAGCGATGAGGCTCATTTCTGGCTAAATGGATACGTAAACAAGAAAACCTGTCCCATCTCGGGTGAAGAGCAGCCACATGCTGTACAAGAGTTACCGAAGCATCCCGAAAATAAAACAGTTTGGTGATGGTATCATTCGGTTTATTTTTCTTAAAAGACGACTGTGGAAGAACCGTACCGTCAACGGCGAACGATATCGAGCTATGATACCCATTTTTTTTTTGCCCCAATTGGCTGAGTTGAACTTGGTTGATATATGGTTTCAACAGGACGTGCCATATGCGACACAGCTCGTGAAACAATGTATATATTGAAGGATGAATTTGGTGAGCAGTTTATCTTTCGAAATGGCCCGGTAAGTTGGCCGCCAAGATCATGTGATTTGACACCTTTTGACTATTTCTTGTGGGGTTATGTGAAGTCGTTGACCCATGTGTATAAGCCAGACAGGATTGAAGCCTTAGAGTATAATATAACACGTGCTATTCATGAAATACAGGCCAAAATGCTCGAAAAGGTGGTGCGAAAAAACTACGCTTAAAATATCACGCTTCAAAACAGTGTTAAATTAATATAAAGCGGGATCAAAAAAAAAGATAAAATAAAACATTAGAAAGAAATAGAACATTCAAAACATGTTTAAATGTTTTTATAGTTTACCTAGACCAAAGAAGATCTTACATAAAGACTTCAACTTTAATGTTCTGCTATGAGATGAGTTCACAAGAAATTATTTTCTCCATAAACTGCCCTTAAAATAATTATTTAGTAACGCTGCTGATTAATATTTTTAACACTTTTTGATGTATTATTTTGTAATTGAAATTCCTGCTATGATTTACCGTTTCTCAATTTCATTGTCGTATTTTGTTTTGACATTCTACTTTGTATGAAAACACAAACACTAACAAAGCGGTAGATAAAATGCGTTAAGTAATGATTGTTTAGTTTTAGTGGAAGTCATGCTTTGTTATGTTCGTTTTTTCCTTTATATTCACACTAAAACATAGTTATCTAAAGTAGAATGAAATAAAATACATAACTTTAAGAACATTTTGGTCAGCTCTTTAGTATATAAAATGAGTTTATTTTCCCAATGTTTTCTTTCTTCTAAAAATTGAAAAAAAAAATATTTATAGGAATTTTATATAATAAATATTAATACATATTTTCAACACATAAGAAAACTGTTAAAAATATCCTGTTTTCCAAGTTTTTTTTTGTAATATTTATAAAATTCTAAAAAATATTGTTAAGTTTTCAGCTACTGCTACAACCATTTGGTCGATTTGAATGCCACTTCCTTTTTTATGTATTTTTTATATGTATAAATACAAATATCATATGAAACTGTAAATGTTTATGTGACATACTTGAACAAAAAATTTAAAAAATGACTACAAGTACAATTGCACACACATACATACAAACATAAATTTTAAAAAGTGTTTTACGATGTGTTTCAAATTAAAATAACATTTGCATAAAAATACAAGTTTTGTGCAAAAAAAAAAAAATAATAATAAAAATGAAAAGTGTAATTAAATTAATTTTAGTATGTCATTGAAATTTTTATTATTATATTTTTTCAAACTTAAAATTACGCTGCACTGCGATTAATTAAGATCGACATTAAAATCTGCACCACATTAAAAGTTAAAGAAGAAAGAAAAACTGACAAAAGTTTTTATTTGTTTTTCATCAAGAGTGCTAATTTTAATAGAACCTTAAAAGTGCAAAATAAATTTTTATTGAAATATTAAAAAAAAATTTTGCATAACTTTTGTTAGCACCTGAGTTCACACAATAACAACTGAATGTAATATGCTGGAAACAATCAGGTGCTCACGTACATTTAACAGTCTCTTTTGTTGTTTCATTATCAGCACTTGTTGTGTGTGATTTGAATTTATGGCCAGCAATAAATAAATTTTCAATAACAACTAAAGTTTTCGAATCTGGGAGAAAGATGTTATATTACAGTCTAGTCATGCTTAAGTGTAACAAGTATCTTAGTAGGTGAGATTCATAAGAAAACATTTATTTTTGTTGCTGTTTTTGGAAAATATTAAATCAGGTAAATTAGGCAAAACGTGTACTGTTAAATAGCAGAGTGAAATATTAAAAATATGAGTTTGTAAAAATAAATATGAAGATAAATTTCGGAATATAATTTCTCATAAAGTCCTCAATAATTTCTAACCTAAATAAGTATTGTTTAAAAATAAACGCAGTTTCTTAATAATAAGATATTGATGATCATAAGTAGAAACGCACTAACTCGTAGTTTTTTGAAATTCAGTTTTTCAATGATTCGAATATATTGCACATAAATATAAACAAGAAAATTACAATTAAATTACATTGCGATAATACATTATCTATTGCGTTTTTGTCATCTCCTGTAAAGTTGAAATTATTTGAGTTAGGGCTTTTCCAATTGTGATCAACGATATTTGACTTAATCTCCTATAAGTTTCATCTTTTAACATATTTAGGGCAAAGATTTTACAACATTTTCTTTAGGTGAGGTTAGGAAAAGTAGTCAAAAAAATGCAGCAACCATTGTGAGCCCATTTAAAAAATAACACAAGTAAGTAAGTAGAGTCGAATCTGATAATAACCTTTACTGTTATATATGTATCATGACCAACTTGTAGCTTAACCTAAACTTTATGTTTAACGCTTTGTTTCTTTATTATTTCCGACGCAATTTTTGATTTAAAATTTTTACATATTTAACCTTATTTTACTAGTCTCTCTCATTAATTAATTAATTAATGGCGCCATTTTTTTTAGAAGCCACGGTGGATAATAAGTTTTAAGAATTTACTGTATTTCACTAATTTAATACTCACATTAAGGGAGTAGAAGGGGACAAATCCGTTAATACTATAACCGTCCTTTTACGCAGGACGCCATCCTGGATTTTTCTTTCTCTATAGTTTCTATATTATACTGGTCAAGTTATTTCGTTTGATAACCAAATATAGATTTGTTCAGCATACGGTTCCTTCAGGCTTTCCACCAGCACACGGATAGGTGGGTATTAATCAGTAGACTCATCTTTCCATAAGCTTTCAGAAAATATGTAAATACTCTAAAGGATTGAAAATGAATATTGAAGACATTACACATGTAATGACGAAGCTATATATACCCTGGAGCACCACAGGTGAATTATCTATATATATAAAAGTGAAACTCTGTGTGTGTGTGTGTGTGTGTGTGTGTGTGTGTGTGTGTGTGTGTGTGTGTTAGCTATAGACTCCGAAACTGTAAAACCGATCGGGCTCAAACTTTGGTAAGTTGTTGTACACATACCAGGAAGTGTTTATGGGTGAAAAAAGTGGGCGGGGCCACGCCCATAAAAAATTAGTTATCAGTTTTAGCTACTTGCACTTGACCGATTTGTCTGAAACTTTGCACACATATCGAGCTGTCATGACTAAAAAATTTCGTCATAAGAAAAGTGGGCGGGGCCACGCCCCTAAAAAAATTTAAATTTTGAGGTACTTGCACTGGACCGATTTTTCTGAAACTTTGCACACATATTAACCTGTCATGATTTTATAATTTCGTGATTAAAAAAGTGGGCGGGGCCACGCCCATAAAAAATTAGTTATCAGTTTTAGCTACTTGCACTGGACCGAATTTTCTGAAACTTTGCAAACATACTGAGCTGTCATGACTTTACACTTTCGTAATTAGAAAAGTGGGCAGTGCTACGCCCATTAAAAAAAGGTATCATTTTGAGGTACTTGCGCTGGACCGATTTTTCTGAAACTTTGCACACATATTGAGTTGTCATGACTATACAGTTTCGTATTTAGAAAAGTGGGCAGCGCCACGCCCATAAAAAATTAGTTATCAGTTTTAGCTACTTGCACTGGACCGAATTTTCTGAAACTTTGCACACATATTGACTTTACAATTTCGTGGTAAGAAAAGTGGGCAGGGCCACGCCCATAAAAAAATTATAATTTTTAGGTTTTTGCACTTGATATTCAATTAAAATCAAGAATGCATTTTGATTCATTAAGGGGCGTAGCAACGCGCGCCGGGTTTGGCTGGTATACAATAACGCTTGAAACCTTAAGTTCGATATTATTGCCCAATATTCCTATTTTCTTTATACCTTTCTTTTCCTCCAATTTATACAAATATGTATTCCTCATTTGTGTGAGTTCTTTTTTGGTTATTTTCCTACATAATTTGTGATAAACCTTGATATATAAAAAATTTAAAAGA
This sequence comes from Phyto melanocephala, assembly GCA_941918925.1. Taxonomy (NCBI): domain Eukaryota; kingdom Metazoa; phylum Arthropoda; class Insecta; order Diptera; family Rhinophoridae; genus Phyto; species Phyto melanocephala. The sequence continues at coordinate 103,232,126 of OW799235.1, read as the reverse complement.
CGCACTCACAAACTAATTCATTTTACAGCACAAGCGTAAAAACTAGAAACTGGATATTTTGAACAGTGGGTTATTCTATTGATTGAAGAACGTATTTTTGGAAATTCGATAGCTTAAAAACAGGTATAATGTAAAATCTTAAAACCTAAAAAACATACCGATTAACTTTATAAATTTAATAGGTAAAGGGATAGGAAAAAATACCCAATGTTAGTTTCACAGAGCTTAGCATAGAAAAATAAGTTGTTTATATTTATTCTGCAAAAATAATATGAATTAATGGTTGGCCCTCTTTTGAAACTTACAAGTAAAAGAGAAAAAGTTGTGCCTTTTTTGGTGCATTTTTAAACAAAAATTGTTTTTATTATGCAAAAGTACAAGAATTAATTATTTTGAACACCCAATAGTATACAGACGGTATTCTAGGTAAAGTTTTGTGTATGAATAAATGGGGATCAAAAAGTACATAAAAGTATAAAAATATATATCATTTATTTAGTCCAATTTCTGACCCAATGCGGTCAGGGTTAGGAGTTCCTTAAGACATAAGTACATTGAACAAAAAAAGTTCAAGGGCACCTCTTGTTTTAGTGGTATTAAACATATATAACTAAAATATATATCTTAGTCAAATCAAAAATTTTCCAAATACGGCAGCTTTGTTTATTGAAGTATGCATTCAAATAAAAATAAACTTCATCGCTAAATGAAACTCGGGATCAACGGCTATCTGGTTTTAGGCCCATGCACCGAATCTTCACTGTGCTATTCATGCATCAGTCTATTCATGTTGGAATGCCAACCCAAAGTAAATGTAAATCACGGAACAGTTGATCTATTTTCCAACAAAAAATCTATTTTTCTGAAAAAACACCTGGTAAAATTTAAATAAGACCAAATTAAATTACACAAATGAAAATGGAAATTTAAATGTGAATTAACCTTATGTAAACTAAAGAAATAAAACTGATTCTATAACAATATGAAACATTTTAATGTTTGTTTCACAGATACTTGCTATAAAAAAACACCTGTTTAATGAAAAATTTTAAAAATGTGAAGGATGAAAAATTACCAATAAAAAGAAATTTGATAAACTTAATTTTTCAACCCCTAGTAAGCAAATCTTGACACCAGAATTGCCGAATATACCTTGAATAAAAATCACCAATTTAACCAATTTTAATTTTTATAAAACTCAATTATTTTTAAGGAAAATTAAAGCATAATATTGAACTGTAAAGAAAAAAATTACTTAAAGTATTTCCAGCAATATTTTTTTTTATTTTAGTCCAAAAAAATTTACAAAATAATTACTTATGTTATTCATCACATTCAAACTAAGCTCTTTACAGCTTAAGTCTATACAGAGTTTACTTTAGAAAATAGTAAAAATGATCGAAAAAAATAGCAATATCCTTTCTTAACCATTTAATCAAATTTGCTTTTTTTTACAATATTCAAATCCTATTTGATTTACCCCAAAACATTTTACACACATGCCCACATATACTGGTAATACAATTTATACGAACTATTTTAAATGGCAAATATGCTAAAGGACATTTTAAGGATTGGTAGATATAAAAACTTACGAATACGCATACATAACTACAGGGTATGAAAATAACACAGATTAATATTGTTTTATTTCTTGCCGTTGCAAAATTGTATGTTTGTACTTGAATGCAACAACAAAACTAAACACACTTATACAGCCACACATCTGTGCAGTGTTAACATAACCTGCTGACAATGGAATTTATAATTTTGAACACGAGTTACCAAATAGCATCTTATTTCTATCCATATTATGACAACTGTTGGAGGTTTTTCTTACGTTTGAATATAATTTGTACTAGTATCGAATTCTGGTCCAAATCACTCTGAATAAATTCGCTTTATATGTTTTGAAACAAAGAAAAGATGAGCAAATTTTGTAATTTTTTTTTTATTTATTTAGAAAATATGTATTTCTACTACTGGGAACAAAGGCAATATAAGTCATCATACCAAAAAGTTTTTTCAATCATAAAAACTTAAAAACTTGTCTTTACGGATCAAATTTTCGATCGGACATCAGCAGTTTTGTTGTATAATAATCCTCTTCACCCAAGTTGCCAAGACTACATAGACGGATCTTACAAATTCTAGCAAACAGGAATAATATCTATTTAAATAAAATGTAGTAGCGATGCGCATCGCACATCGGCGGAAAAAGCTGACATTAAGTAGCTTTTTAAAATAACAGGAACTTTAAACGGAGGCCCCCTAATTACAGCGATCTTGCTTTTGATAATGACAATAGTATGTTAGAGACCGGCAAACTAAAACAGCTAAATATTTGGAAACAACATTTCGAAAAAACTTTTAATTATATTCATAATGAAGTTGACAGCTTCATTATAAGAAGAAGATTGAAGCCCGACAGACTAACTTAATGTTGATACTGCCGATGTGAGATCTGCGTGGCGATAAATAATATGAAATATGGGTAAACTGAGCCGTACACAATGTATCTCTTCTTCCGCCGAATATAGAGCAGTGAAACTTTTCCATCATGGTAGAAAAATTAATCAATATTAAGCTCTCTCAAAAAAAAAATAAATAAAACTAGGACATGCAACAACGAGGAGTTCCCTATCTAGCTGCAGTATTTAAGATATTTCATAAGATCGGTTTGGAGAAAGAATCTGAAACATTTAACGATAATATATATGCAATACTCAGACTGGCTTCCACCCGGGCAGATCGTGCATTAACCAAATTAGTGCTGTGAGGATGTTAATCAAAAAAAAACAATCAACAGAATTTAACTCAATCATGTACCTCACCTTTGTAGATTACGAAGGAGAATACATATAGATGGCACTGGATGCAAGGCAAATTCCTTAAAAAACAACTAACATTTTAAAAAGATGCTATCAAAGATTAATGTGCAGTGTGCTACATTATGAGTGAAATCAGACAGGGATGCGCTCTATCACCACTTTTATTTACCACCGTAATGGACATTGTATTTGTCGCAAACGATACATGGCCTGTAGACCCGAATTAGAAACTGCAAAACACTACGACACCTTGATTATGCTTCTCAATAAACGATTCAGAAGTCGAAGATATTACCAGTTTTGTATACCTTGGAAGTATTATCAGCCAAAATGGCGGGATGATAATTGACGTAGAGAACCTGTTGAAAAGAGTAGAATGTAGTTCTGCTTCATTAACCCAGGTCTAAAGATCAAGAAAAACGAAGGCAAGAATATTTGAGTATGGTGATATATTTATACTCTTATTCGGCTGCGAAACATGATTCCTTACCAAAGAACTTATTTGGAAGTTGCAAACATTCATCAACAGTGGCATACGTATGATTTTAAAAATATGACATTTTCCAATAATAGTTTTTGTTCACATGGATTTTAATTTCGTATGGTAAATTCCATTTGAATAAAATGACAAAAATGTTTAAACAATTTTCTAAACAAATAAACAAAATATTTCACATGTTAGCTATTTAAGTAATTTTTTTTTTGGGCTTTGGAACTAAAAAATTTTTAAAAGCCTTTTATTCATAATACCAATTGTTCATAGGTTTGAAAATTTCCATGTGAAATCTTAATCATGATAACCATGAATGTCTAACGAAAGTTTACTTAATAGATCTCGCCAATTTCCTTTCGAAAATACGGCTGGCTTGGGCAAACACTTCGAAAAAATGAAGGCGAATGGAATCCTTTTTACAATTTAGGTTCTATCAAGGTTAGTTTTATTATACCCTTCACACAGTGAAAAAGAGTATATATAGGTTTGTCATTCCGTGTGAAATTTAAGAAGCAACTATATGTTCCTCAGATCTGAGTATGGTATCAATCTTTTGGAAATATCCTGGAATGAATCGCTGTTGAAATTCAGCACAATCGCCCCATAACTTTCTGAGATATGAGCAAAAAACAACGATCATCTCGTTTTTTCACAATTACAACAACAACATACATACATACTGGTTAGAGTAAACGTGGCATCGAATCCCAGCTGAGCCAAAACATTTTTTTCTTATTTTATTTTATATATTATTAATATTTTATAAATTTTTTTTTTTTATATATTTTTTAATTTTTTTAAAATTTTTTTTAATTTTTTTTTATTTTTTTTTTTAATTTTTTGTTGTAATTTATTTTATTATTTTTTTTTTTTATTTTTAGTATATTTTTTTGTATTTTTTTTTTTTTTTTGTAAACTCAATTTATATTTTTAAAATGGTATGTTTTTTATATGTATGTTTTTTACATGTATGTACGTATCTTATATGACATGAATGGTGATACAAACAATTGTTATTGCAAGACTAAACGTTGTGAAGGGTATATAAGATTCGGCACAGCCGAAAATAGTACTCATACTTGTTTTTATTTATTACTTTACGGCTACTGATACTATTTGAATAAAAAATTTAATAATTTTTACTAATATTACTACTTTCCATCCATTTAATTGTAGTAATGACCAGCAATTTTTTGCAGGGTAGAAGTATTTTTATGTGTGTGTTTGTATGTCCATGTACTAACCCATACGTTGTAAACAGCCCTTAGGTAGATTTTAAAGACGAGTTGACACTTGTGTTCTTTTCTAACTTAAATAAAAAATAATAATAAAACAAAAACAAATTGAACTTAGTTTACATATAAAAAAAATCTGCAGGCTTATGATAAACAGCTTAAGAGTAAATATATTTCCAAAAGAAAATAAAAAATATTTGAAATTTTATTTTATTGAAATTAAATTTGTGCTTAAATTTATAAGTTATTTGGAATTGAAAATGCAGTGAATATGTATTATAATTTATTGTTTTTTAAAGTGTTCATTTGTTTAAATCAAATTTATTTTTACAAATATAATAAAATCTATAATAAGGTTTAAAAAACCAATAAGCCATTATCACACGATAAAATAACGTGTTCTCATTATTGAACAAATTTTGTTTTACTTTGTCACACTATCGGGCACCAGTGGCAGTCACTGCTTGACTAGCCTCATTTTCCAAAAATCTACACAATTAGAAACAAGTATATATACAAAACTAAAAAATATTATAGATATAAAATTAACTCCGTTTAAGATGTTGAAAAAAAATGTGTATGCTTTTGCCACTCCCAAAAAAAATTGTAGCAACGCCAATGATTCCAATCATATTTTATATGAAATTTTTTAACTGCATTAGCCAACCCAATTCTATCATTCTATCGTCTATCTATGTGTAACGCTTAATTGCTACTAACCCTAATTTGTCAGCTGTAGATTTTTTTTCGGATGGCAACCCTAAAAAAACCATTTACTGCAAAAATGCACACCAAATCAAATCTTGCGGTTATTTTCGAATAGCCTTTATATTTTTAAAAATATTATTGTTTCAGTGGTATCTCTTTCTCCCTCTCTCTATATTAACTTAATTATTACTATAACCATTCAAATATAAAAAATTCAACAGAAATTTAAATTTTATAAATATTTTTACCTGCCTTTAGTTCTGTTGTTCGTTTATTAATTAATGTTACGTTCACAATGCATTTCACTGTCGAACTTTATTTTTAATAAATCTTAAAAATAAAACAAAATAAAGAAATTTATTGTGAAAGAAATAAATGAGAAAAGTTTATTAATATAAAAATAATTTAAAAAAAAAGTACTTCAACTACAATTAAATGATAGACATTATTGGAAGGAAAATGTTCATTCCGTTGCAAAATCGACACAACTGACAGGAAATTAAAGAGAAAACAATTAAAAAAATTGTACTGAAATGCAGCATATTTTTGTAAGAAATATTTACAATTTGTAGTTTTTTTTTAAGTATAAAAACAATATACATCAAGTTAATATAAAGAGATGTTAAATATCTTAACATGTATCGATGTATATCAAACTCCAATTCTTATATAAGGAATTTTACAGCTGGCTTTGAAATTATAAATTGCCTTTTTAATGAAAAAGGATTTATAAGACAGATTTTCTATGAAAATTTTATTTATAAACCTCATATTAGGCTGTTTTAATTTGTATCAGTTAGAGCGTAAATATATAATTGAAATCTTAATTATGAGCTTATTTACAATATATATTTGTAAGAAAAAAATAATATATCACAAACACAATTGCTACAAATAAAGCCAAAAAAATTTAAAATATATATAAATATTGTTCACCATAGAGTTTTTACTGACTATTTTCTCTTAATATCTTGGGATTATAGGCTTTTACTTCTGTAATTTTTATTGTAATGTTTTTTCTTAAAAAATATTTTTTTTGTTCGCCTAAATATAAACAAATATGTAAACGTCCTTTGAATATATACTTCCATATGCTCAAAATATTTTATTAAGATATTGCATTTTTATTGTTGTTTTTGTTTTTAATATTTTTTTTATATATGTATGGTTTTTATTTCATATGAGATGAATGGTGATACAAACTATTGTTATTGGATGTCTACACGTTGTGAAGGGTATATAAGATTCGGCACGACCGAATATAGCACTCTTAATTGTTTTTATGATTACTAATTTTATAACTTGTTATGGTACAAATATTTACGATTTTATTTATTTTCCTAACAGCAATACAATAACACTTTTCTTTGTTAATTGTCAAACATAAATAAAATATTTATGATCTGAATTTTCTTAGCATTAATCAAACAAGGTTGTTCTGGTTCATATACAATAATAAAAAATTATTTTATGATAAAGAAAAAAAATAAAGAATAAAAATCGTTTTTTTATTTCGTACATACAATATTGGTATTAAAGGAAACGGCTTGTCAGAATCGGAATATAGAAAACTGTGAGTCAAAAACAAAATGGCGAATAATTTTTTTTTAATCAACCTCATCATTATGGGTATCAAACTAAAGGGATTATCTAGTATAATACAGTTGACTATATAAAATTTCAAAATCAAATTTAATTTTAACTAAAAAATTAACGGGTTACGGGTAAAAGGTTCCCGCATCCAAGATTTTTTAGATCTTTGATAGATAATCTGGTTTTCGAGTGTACACTTAACTTTCGAAAATAACAGTAGAAATTAATTTTACCAATTTAATGAAGTAACAAACAAAGTCGTGCTTAAAAAAGATTTTATTCAACAATTTGATTTTCGAGTTCCAAGCCGTCTACTAAATGTAATATACATGGGTTTATAAAGCCACTACTTTCCAATTTTGTATCTTCGCTTTCGGGATTTTCTTCGTCTCTTTAGAATTTTCTACGAAATTTTGCTCCTCTGACCTCAGTAATTCGACCACTGCTGGTGGGAGCTTTAATTTTCTGGACTTGACCGATTTTTCTGAAACTTTGCACACATATTGAGCTGTCATGACTTTACAGTTTCGTGATTAGAAAAATGGGCAGTGCCACGCCCATAAAAAAAGTTTTCATTTTTAGCTACTTAAACTTCACTGATTTTTCTAAAACTTTTCACATACATATTGAAGTCTCATGGTGATTCGTGATTCGTGATTAGTAAAGTGGGCAGGGCCACGCCCATAAAAAAATATATAATTTTGCGGTATTTTCTCTGGACCGATTTGTGTGAAGCTTTGCACACATATTGAGTTGTAATGACTTTACAATTTCGTGATTAGAAAATTGGGCAGTGCCACGCCCATAAGAAATAAATTATCATTTTCAGCTACTTAAACTATGACTATACAGTTTCATCACTAGAAAAGTGGGCAGGGCAACGCCCATTAATAAAAGTTATAATTTTTAGTTTTTTGCACTTGATATTCACTTTAAATTCAGAATGCATTTTTATTCATTAAGGGGCGTACCAACGCGCGCCGGGCTTTACTAGTATGTATATTAAAGTGAAAGTCTGTGTGTGTGTTTGTGTGTGTGTGTTAGCTATAGACTCCGCAACTGTAAAACCGATCAACTAAAACTTTGGTTTTTTTTTTTAATTTTTTTTAATTTTAATTTTTTTTTAAATATTTTTTTTATTTTTTTAACATACATACGTAAATGGGATGTTTTTATATATGTATGGGCGTATTTCATATGGGATGAATGGTGATAAAAACTACTGTTATTGCATGACTATACGTTGTGAAGGGTATATAAGATTCGGAACGGGCGAATATAGCGCTCTTACTTGTTTTTACAAAATTTGACCTAATTTTTTCGCTTCTTTGTTTAATGACTTTTGAGATATTATGACGATGAAACTTCATTATTATGAAAGTTCATATATTATTTTTTTTTTTCAAAAGTTTAAATTATTTTTACATGTTCTTTTATTTCGCTGCCCATTTTGACCGAAATAAGATCTGAAAATAAATGATTAAGAGAAGATAATATCCAATATATCTTTAAAAGCTAATGTCATTAAAAAAATAATAATTGGATGAAGGATAAGTGATAAGACTCACTCTTAATATAAAGAAGAGTTATTAAAAAAATAAAAATAAAATCTTAAACAAAATAGTTTTTGCAAAACAAACAGTTAAAATTTACTTGTGCTAAAATCAGCCGAATCCCATAAAATTTTACCCCAGAACTGCCAGATTGAAAAACCTACACTCCACATCTACTCAATAATATATTTAAATATCGTCATTAAAATGACAAAAGAAAGTGAAAAATGTATCGCCTTTTTCTCTTTTATATTTTTCAATTTTCATAGAGAATAAAAAAACACTGTTAAAAGGGTCAAGGTCAATACCTAATTGCTGTTGACATATTTATAATGAAAATTTTTTAAATAAATTATATCAGCTTTTTCCAAAAACTGAAATTTAAGCATAATTCAGTAAATTATTTTAGTCTTTAGTTCATTCAACATAAACTTTAAAAAATAATATATTAAATTTTAGATAAGTTTCGACAGTAATAATTTATTGTTTAAAATTTTTATAAAAAAAAGGACTCAGAACCAATAATTTCATAGTAATTCACTAAACCATTTTTTTGGTATTCTGTCTATGACCCCAAGCACTCAAACACAAGTAAAAATTTACAACAATGTCTTACGTGTAATTCATCAAAGATGGTATTTTTACATTACGCTAAACAATTACAATTAAATATATATATTTACCCATTTATATGTGGCCTTATTGCCAGAATAGGTACTAATACAAAACTCCTATATAATACAATCGATTAACCTTGAGTTCAAACTAATATCAACACTAAAATTCCTGTCATATTCTACCTTCAAACACACCAACAAAAACAGCCCAATAATAATTGAAATTCACTTAAAAATGGTGCGAATAAAAATGTCTTTAAAAACGGATATGATTCATTGATTTTAAACAATATTACTTTATAAGAAAGCAACAAATATAAATAAAAAATAAACGTAATAATCAAGGGTAGGAAAAGGTGAACTTTCTCGTAAGGGGAACATAAATTTAATTTTCTTCTAAGAAATCTTTATAGGTGAAAGCATAAGTGAGTGCAAATGTATTTGTATGTGTTATTTATTTATAAAATATAAATTACTAAGGTTTGGAAATAAAAACAATTTATGCACATATTAGATTTTCTCTTATTTCAAACATTGTTGGAATGCTATATTCGGTTGTTTTGAAACTGAAATACCCTTTACTAATTTTATAAAGCTGACAAAACATTTTTGTTTTCAGAAGAGACATACTACACATATAAAAAAATTCTACAAAAAGAGAAAATATTAAAATATAGCAACCAGTTTTAATTTAAACTTAAAACTTAAAAAAAATTAATTAGAAGATCCAAAATACCTCCCATAGTGCCAACAATTTTTGAGACATTTTTGCTTTTTAGAATTTTACTTAAATGAAGACAATAGTAATATAGTAATACAACAAGTGGTAAATAAACAAGGTGTCCTATCTGTCGTATTGTCATACTTAGTTTAAAATTTTAAAAATTTTTTTACAATCTTAGAATCAATAGGACAGTATTTTTATCTATTTAAAAGTTATAGGACTTTTAAATTTACCAAGAAGTATTTTTCGAAAAAGCTATATTTAAGCAAGGACTAATATGGCGTAGAGGGACAGAAGAGACTGCAGAGTGTCAAGAGCTTTATCGCCCAAGTTGAACTCAGCGGACTTTACGTTACTTCCCGGCCTTGATAGGGTGTGTCTGAGGGCCACTATTTGGGTTTTAACAGGGCACTGTCCTGTGAGAGCTAGGATTATTATAGGATATGTGAGGATAAGGAGGAGCTAAACACTGTGGAACACATTGTCTGTCACTGCACGATACTACAGAATCACAGGCTTAAGTGGTTACGTAGATGATTCCACAATGAGATGGGTGATGTTTCGGAGTGCAAACTGGAGAATATTATCGGATTCATCATGGGGGTCTGGTGGCTGGTAAACATGCAATGGGGCTGGTAGGAGATCTGTATTTCTTTCTTTCTTTCTTTATTCTATTTCCTACTTACTATCTCTTATTTTAATTTATTGAATCTTTGGCAACCCCCTCTCTCACTCTTTTTCTGATCAATTCTCTATCTTTATTATATAAAGGGACACACAATGGATCATATTGGTCTCCGAGTGTGGGTGTAAGAGGTGGTTTCTGCTTCCTGCATCCCCTTTTCCTATATTTCAGTGCAAAATGTCGCAATGACCAAGAATATACAACCATTAATATATATTCCCCGTTAGTCTTTGCTTGATGTTGCACACGAAGTGACAAACTCATAAACGTACATCCTCTTTTAACAGGGTATTAAATGGAAATAATATTTATTTTCTTGTTTTTTTTTTTTTTACTTTTCCGGTATTAACTTATAAAAGAGAAATAAATGTATTTGTTCTATTGTTGAATAATAAATGTTTTTAAATTGGGGATGCTCTGTTTCCCAAGTTGGATTTTTGTTTAGCCAAGATTCATGTTTAACATAAATTTTATCATAATAAATAAACCGAAAATAAACCTTAAATTTATAGCAGCAGTTTATTACTTAACGTTTATTTTCATTTTTCGGCCACAAAATTGTGCACAAATTAGAAGAAGGAAATATACTCTAAAGAAATATTCCTTTTGAGGATACTTGCATGCAAATTAATCTTATTTAAATGGTCAGAGGGCCGTAAGATACAGGCTGGTGAGTAAATCTAGCCTTGTTTCCCTTATTTTTTTACTTGACTGATTTATGGCTGTCCATTGTATTTACGTATGTATGTTAGGCAGATAACAATAACAATTTGGAGTAGGAAGATTAAATGTAATCGTTGTATTCACAATAATCTTCTGTTAAATGGCGATAATAAAACTATGTAAGCCCTTCAATTTTATTTCCCTAATTAGGTGATTATGGTTTATTTTCTAACAAATTCCTTTTTTATTATTATTTAAGCATTATCTTAGTGTCTTCTTGGTATTTTTAATAGTCTATCCTTTCAGATGATCAAGAAATCAATTATCAAAATGATGGTTAAAACTTTACATAGAAAGTAAAAATGTATTGCACGGAATTTCAAAAAAAATAAATAAATAAATAAATAAATAAAAGAAAACAGGAAGGAGTTTATTAGTTGACATTTTTACAAAAATTGTTAATTCTATATATCTACATATATTCCTAGATTAAAAATCTTATGTTCTATGCCGCGAAATTTAGTAAAATTATCTCTTTTTCAAAATTACTAAGATATGGAAAAAAACTTGCCAACATCTACTTTAAAATATCGAAATGAAAAGTGTAGAACAAGTTCTTCCTTTGCACACTATTAGGTTATAAAAAATTCTTGTAAATAAAATTAATAAATGTATCTTAACGAAAACTCTTTTAATAGTGGTCAAAAAATTTTTTGCGGTATCTTCCGTTTTTTTTTTGGCTCCGATGAAAACTACTTTCTTTAAATTCACAAAAAGATATGAATATTTGATCATTTTGTTTTCAAAATACATATATTTAATTCCAGATTTACCGAGGCAGACACTGCAATTTCTCTACATTTTATGTATGTGCTACCACGACCCGGTAAATGCAATCTTCACCACCATGTCCAAAGGTATAATAACCTTATTTTATTTGTTATAAGTCATTTTGAATTTTTTTTGTCGAACTTTTTTGTTTGAACTAATATTTAAATATTAATTAGGCTTGACTTTATATTAACATTCTTATTGTAACAAATAATTTTTATTTTTTTTTTTTGTGATAAATGAAAGAATTATCTAAAAAATTATATTTTTACCAACACTAGCCGAGTGGAAAGCATTTTCGAAACCAGCTACGATTTCATCCTCAGCACTCTTTGATCGGTGGTTACATGTTGGATGTGAATATCATCTATTTAACTCCCGCTATTAAGAAGATTAAATTCGATAACTACTTTGAAACCAAAATTAGCAAAACGTCTTTTTCTTAATTTTTTCCGATGCAATCTTTGATTTGCATTTTTATTTAGTTAACAAATATACTAGTCAAGCCCTTGCTTTTAATACCCATGTTGATGGAGTTAAAAAAAATTTTTTCTCCAATTTGTTTTATACGTTATCTTGGATTTTATACTCTTTTAAAAGTTTATTGTATTCTACTGCTCAAACTCTTTCATTTGATATCAATGGTGTGGAGGTTAAACGGGGCAAAGCCGTTACTATTATATTTGACCCATATATTCGTCATTTAGTCAAGGACTAATTTTAGATTTTCACCTTTTCATAATTAACTGTATTTTACTGGACATGGCCTTTTATTTTATATTTATATTGGCTCCATCGATGATGTAAAAACTAAAAAATCGATTTTTGTTTGTAAATTTTATTAAAAATACCAAAGTAGTTGTATTTTGGTACTTATATTTTAGTAAGTTTCAAGTCAATTTGTTACTTTTTCTTAGAAATAATTTTTTGTGAAACGGCTTCCAATATGGGATCTGTTAGTTTCAATTATGTGAAAGCCACACCATGTAACTTGCTGTGTGTGAATGCTCATAGTGCGGTAAGTCGGGGCTGAGTAACCACCGTTAAAAGAATCAACCAACTCAGGCATTCCTTCGTAAAACATAAGACAAGACATGCACCAATTGAGCCACATTAAAAAATTTAAAAACTAAATAAATTTAAATAGAAAATAAAGAATGTTAAATAAAGTGAAAAATAAAAAATAAAAAACTAATATTTTAAATAAAATAAAAATAAAAATAAATATATGCTTTTTATCTAAACAATAGAAAACATAAGTAAATCACAACAAGTAACAGTGCTATATTCGGCCGTGCCGAATCTTATATACCCTTCACAACGTGTAGTCATGCAATAACAATTGTTTGTATCACCATTCATCTAATATAAAAAACGTACATACATGTAAAAAACATACAAAAAACAAGTAAAAGCGCTATATTCGGCCGTGCCGAATCTTATATACCCTTCACAACGTGTAGTCATGCAATAACAGTAAATTCACGTATGTATGTTAAAAAAAACAAAAAAAAAATAAAAAATAAAAAAAAAATTTAAAAAAAAAAATTTAAAAAAAAAATTAAAAAAAAAAAAATTATTATAGACATATATAATATATATAAAACAAAAAAAAATAAAAAAAAAAATTAAAAAAAAATAAATAAAAAAAAATAATAATAAAAATATATATAATATATTAAATAAAAAATAAAAAAAAAATAAAAAAAAAATTAAAAAAAAAATTTTAAAAAAATTTAAAAAAAAATTTTTTTGCCTCAGCTGGGATTCGATGCCACGTTTTCTCTAACCAGTATACACGTTTGTATGTATGTATGTTGTTGTTGTAATGTTGTTTTTATGAAAAGAAAATCGAGGTGGTCGTGGGTTTTTGCTCATATCTCAGTTGTTTATGTACCGATGTTTCTGATTTTCAATACCGATCTACTCCCGAATATTTCTGATATTTTAATACCTTACCCGGGTCCAACCTATGTCGGGGGGCTTCAAAAAGTTGATTTCAACATACACACGGACAGACGGTCAGACGGACAGACGGACAGACGGTCAGGGCTTAATCGACTCCTCTATTCATAAGCTTTCAGAAAATATATACTTTATGGGGTCGGAAATGAAAATTGTAGAAATTTCACACGGAATGACAAACCTATATATACCCTTTTTCACTGTGTGAAGGGTATAAAAATATATTAAAAAAAAATTTAAAAAAAATTTAAAAAAAAAATAAAAAAAAATTTTTTAAATTTTTTAAAAAAATTAAAAAAAAATAATAAAATATACATGATATATTAAATAGAATAAAATAATTTTTTTTTGGCTCAGCTGGAATTCGATGCCACGTTTTCTTTAACCGTATGTATGTAGGTTGTTGTTGTAATTGTGGAAAAAAAAACGAGGTCGTCGTGGTTTTTTGCTCATATCTCAGAAAGTTATGGGGCGATTGTGCTGAATTTCAATAGTGATTCATTCCTGGATATTTCCAAGAGATTGATACCATAGCGATCTGAGGAACATATAGTTGCTTCTAAAAGTTGATTTCAACCAACACACGTACAGACGGGCAGACGGACAGACGGTCAGGGCTTAATCGACTCCTCTATTCATAAGCTTTCAGAAAATATATAATTTATGGGGTCGGAAATGAAAATTGTAGAAAATAAAAACGGAATGACAAAGCTATATATACCCTTGTGCACCAAAGGTGAAGGGTATAAAAACATGTAAACAAAAACCAGAATATGAGCGACACTCAGTCCCCTATTTGTTGCTCCTTTGTTTGAACACCAGTGATAGAGGTAAACAGTGTCCTTAACGTTCTCAGAAGTTATTCTGCAGCTTGAAAAATTGATTATATTTAAAAATATGATACCTTCTCCGAGAAAAGGCACCTAGTGTTTCGAAAAACGGGTTTAGACTGAACAGTGGTTTCTGCTAGCTAAAAGAGTTTAGAATAAGATGAAATGAGTTAGATTTCTGATAAAAATTTATTTACCCCATAAAAACGTGTTCACATGAAACGAGATCATAACAAACAGAGCAGCAACAATAACAAAGGTATTGTCACACTTAAAGCGAAAAAAATACGTCACCACATAGGCATGACGTCACCAAAGTTGGCACCCAATCATAATTGTCACAACCGAAGGTGTATTATAATGCATTGTGAAACTATAAATTAGTTTTTCTCATTTCCACAAGCTATGCCCCTTTTCTCTCAGAAGGTCACATATAAATATTTCTTCAAATAATTTTTTACTATAACTTTGCCGATTAGCAACCGATACCATATTTATAAAATGTAACATTTATGTCTATAAATTATCCTATGGCTGAAATATTTTAAATTTTTTTGTTAAACTAAGGGAAAATTATAGGCAGTCGTGTTCATTTGCTCTTGTCTTAGAAACTTATAAGGCGATCTTGTGGATTTTCAATTATAATCCCGAATATTTCTGATATTTTTATACCACAAAAGGGTCTTGGCGATGAATAGGGCCTTAAAAAGCTGATTAAAACATACACACGGACAGACGGACAGTTTTCAAACGACTCAACCCCCTTCTTAAGCTTTCAGAAAATATAGGCACTATGAGGTCGGACTTTAATAAAGTAGAAATTTCACTCAGAATGACAATCCTTTAATACCCTAACACCCTCTGTTAAGGGTTGAATTAAGGACTATAAGTTTACGATAAGCCTGTACCACTGCAATACTGTGGAAAGAAAAATAAGGTCATAATTTTTAGTTCCATGTTGATATTTAATAAATACAAGATTGTTAAAGAGATATTATATTGGTGGCGTGATGTAGTGGTTAAAACTCAAAACTTTAAAACGAAATTACCATTTGGTTTTAATCCATGAAGAGACAAATTTTTTTTGATAAATATTTTAAATTAGAAGCTTCAACACCTATCGAGAAAATTAAACCAAAAAATAAATGATGACGTTCTAGGTCGCTCCTAACAACAAAGGTAGATCAGCATCACATGCACCATTACCATTACACAATAATATTGAGTCGTTGCGCATTTTTAGTATATTAACATTAGATCAATATACATATCTTCAATATTGTGACAATTTAAAACAAAATCAGGAAAACGCTGATTTTGCGTTATCATTTCAATTTGTGACGATATTGTAAATTTGGTAAACAATATATTGTATCGATGTCGGAACAGCGTCATAATGATTACATTTTCCCGTCTGACCGTGAACATTATTTTCTGTTAAAAATATTTTTGATATAAAAAATTTATAAACAGACTGTAAAATATAAACGTCAAGACTTTTTTCTTGTGTTTAAAGCAAACAAAATAAAGGCGGCTCGAAAAAAAGTTACATCAGTCACCCCCTAGAATGATAGATATGTCAATGAAGTTTCTAAAACAAGAAAATTATTTTTTCCACACCCCGAAATACAGCACTTTTTGTTTTTTTTTTTATATAGCGCCGGCATTTAACATCCGATCTCATCATACAGCATATCGTTCATATTTGCACTGGATGACTTTTTAATCTTATGTCAAATTAGAGATGTCATTTATAATATCTCGGATCCTTCCCCCCTAATGTAAAATTTTTTGCGTCTTTTTTAACAAAAAGTACTGTATTCTGGGACGTGGCAAAAAAATGTTTTTCCTGTTTTAGAAACTTCATTGACATATCTTTGATGTGACTGGCACAACTTTTTTTTTGTATGGAGGCCGACCCGCCTTAATGTACATACACCAATAACTAAGATATCAGAAAGAAAATAACTTTTATAAATAAGAAAATAATGTTGATCTTATAAACAATATTAATTTATTTCATATGCAAGTAATGAGAGGAATCTGAGCTATATATTTAATGTTTCCTCCATAATCACAGTCATGATCGAATGTAAAATATATTCTTAATATAAGTAACACATATTACCATTTGTTAGAATAAGATTAAATACTAAGTTGTAATAAATCATGAAATAAATACATTTCGCTGTGATTATGTATAATGACAAGTGGTTTACAACTAATGAATGCTTAAATACTAACAACTAAACGCATATAAACACAGATACAAACAACGCAGTTAAACATAAATATTTATGCTGATGTGTGTGTAGCATCGAAATATCTCTTAAAATAGCCTGTTAAAAAGGCCTTTTTTAAGGCAAGTAAAGCAAATCAATTATGCTTAATATAGAAGAATCCCTGAACGAAATACAGAATCACGTGGAAAAAAAGTTATTTTATCACAAACTAAAACAATTAATAAATTTCGAAGAACAGAAGTCTTCATTAATCGAACATTTTTAAGGCCATTTTATAGAAAAGCCCTGGCTTCATTCCTTAAATCCTTACTAATATACATAAATGTATGTATTTGTACGTGTACGTGTATACTTTATATGTGGATATGAATATTAAATACTTAATACAACAGTACAAGAATAATTCTCAGAAAACATTCACATAAATAAGGATTGTTTTTTTTCTGGCAATTAATTGTTTGTTTTTGTAAGTGAATACTCATTTGTACAAGAGTACAAGCAATAGCGTAGAAGGAGACGAATAAATAAAGACTATGGTTGTACATATACCAAAGGAAATTGGCGGTAAATGCGGTTTAATTTATGTCACACACCAACGCGGTAACTAAAGTATTGCAGAGATTACAACAGCAATATGTAAGTAGATGTTGGTTACTTATATTTGTTCTAAATATATGTGGGTAAATCTATCAGTAAATTATAAGGAAGATTTGTTTAACGATGCTTAGTAAAAAAATAAAACACTGCTTACTGCTCATAAATGCTACCTTACACCAAAAATATTGTTATACTAATCAAATTGAAGCTGATGTTGCATAATTTTTGGAATCAGTTTCAATAAAATACGTAAAAGGACCAATACGTCAACGTGAATAACATTTTTTATGATTTAGATTTCATAAGTGTAAAAAGAGGCAAAAAGAATGAAGTCCAAAATAGTTAGCCTTTAATGATGTGCTTCAAAATACATGCGAATGCATGCAAAAAATCTTAAACAATTTATATAAACAAACATTATTAACTCATGAAACATGAGTTTCTTTTCATCTACTATGCATGCGTTCTATGCACTTATTAGAAAGAAGTGAATTTTATTAATGTATTCATATAAATACATGCTCTTCAATGACACGTTAATGAAAAGATCATGCATGTTTTACCTAAATTGAACCACTTGCTCATGGGTTGAACTCATGCATTTACTATTTCCTTTGCATGTTTTTTTTTTGCTGGGTAGTTATGGATGCCATGTTAGACCACTTTTAAACTTTGTTGTTGTTTTTTTAATTCCGAAAGTATGCTACAAGTTGTGAATTGCTCATAAATTCAATGTTGCCAACGTTGTAAAATAAAATAGAAATAAGACTTAAGTTAATTACACAAATGTAGGAATTAGAATGTAAAATAAAATAATGTAGTTTAAACTAATGAAATTAAAATCTAATAAGACTAATTCTGTAACAGTGTGAACAAAATAAATTATAAGATGGTAAGATAAACTCACTGAGATTAATAACATTAGATATTAGCAATAATTATTTTATGTTTTTTTTTTTTTAAAGAACTAATTTAATTTAATTGTAGTACTCTTCTTTAAATTTATTCTTAATTGTGCTTAAATATAATCAAATAAATTTGTTTTAATTTTTTATTTTTTTATTCAGAAAGAGAACAAAAGAAGAAAACAATATAAAAAAGGGCCAATTTTTATATAAATTTTCCAAGAAACAATGTCAGTTAATGGCATTTGGATAATTGCATTTGTGTAGAATGAACCTGCAGTGGGAATAACTGAATTTTTTTACTAGGTACTAGATCCACATGAATACATTTACTTTTTTAGATCATTTTCATCAAACTCAAATCCATACCATGCGCAAATAATAAGCTATCACCGCTAAAAACGCGAGTGTGACAGAGACACTAAATTATTAATTCAATTCCATTCTCAGCCACTTGATCTCTGCCCGTCTTGAAAATTTTTGGGGAAATTTCTTGACATATAATCATATAAGAGCCAACCTATGTAACAATTATAGTTAGCGAATCATCAATAGCGTTCTGTGAAAGGTAAATGGACTGCTAATCAACTGGAAGCTTAACAAGATTTTTATCTTCAAATCAAAGCCCATTTATGGCTTAACAGGTATAAACAAAAAAAAACGGGCAAAAACTTAATTTTTTAGAGAGCATAATTCTTATAGAACTATTAAGACTTCATATGGTACGAAAAATTCACGATTCGTTGCAGTTTCATCGGACCTTTTGCCTTTAAGTCCGAAACCAGTGTTAATATTGCAGGGAATGATTTTAATATTTTTTTCTTTTACCATAACAACATAACTGAAACGGAAATTATTCCAACAAAATGATTCAAAATGATGGTCATGAGCGCATGACTCTACTCTGTTGAAACAAACCTTTGGTGACCAAATTATATGAAGAAGTGGACCATTTCGTTTATGGCATTTAACATCTTTCGATTACATTTTTCGGAGGTGCGTTAAATCTGATTTGTAATTTATTGATGAAGTAATACCAAGTATGCTCGAAAGAGTGATGGCAAATTGGATAGTCAGGATTTATTTATTTATTTGACGTTTGTAAGTCGAAGTCACTGAGGCCATATACCACGGATTATTTTTTAATATTAAATTCTATGAAATTTGTGATTTGTATTTGCTGCGTTTTGCTTGTAAAAAAATTGTATGCCTCTAAAATAAAACACTCATTAGGAGCAGCAAAGTCGAAGAAAAACAATTATTTGCTTTTTTATCACGTCTTTTAGTCAGCAATTGCTAAAAATTAATTTATTTCTACCAATGTGATCCACATTTTCTACAAGACAGTAAACGCCAGAAGTGTTCCGCTCCAGGAACGTATTTTCCACTCCGTCAATTCATTTTATAATACGTATATACACCATTAAATTTCATGAACATTAGATTTATATATTCTTTAATAACTCTACTTTAATACTTAAGTGGTTTGACAATCAAATAACATGGAAAGAAAAACAATTTCTTTTTTAAATAGGAAATCAATATCAATATCATTTTCTAAAAACATTGCAAAATAATACAATCTCTTAAAATTTTATTTCAACCACTTTTTCCTCCGTTAACAAAATTATACAATTGATCGTAAAATAAATTATATTAAGTATTTAATACTTACCACATAATTTTATACTCAAATTTAAACATTTCGTTTACATTTATATGTGTATACGATTCAAGCTAATTCTTCATTAGCTCACGTACATTCATAATGCATATTTTATATTTTCAGCAAGCACTTCGCATACACTCACCAAACATGGCAGTTACATGTATCGGCTTATGGAATGTTAGATATAAAATTACTCATATGACCTTTGGAGTTATACTAAAGGGTTATAAATTAATGTCTAGTCTATTATGTTCCCCGTTTGTTTTATATTTATACGAATGTTCATGTATATAAAATGTATCATGTTTAAAACCACATCTGCTTATGGTGTAAAGAAAATCCTTCATCAGCAGCGGATAACCACAATTTTATTGTAGTTTTTATTGTTAAACTAAATTCTTTATTCTCTTGGTCCTGGTTAATGAGGCATTTACAAGTTTCTGCGGACATTTTTAATATTATTAAATGTGTTTCTGTTTATTTGTGTGTTTGTTAATCTATAATAAAATGTCAATGACATTTATATTTTAACCCATGCGTATTTGTCTGTAATTCTTACAGGTGATTGATTCAGTTTAACAGAATTAAGTACTTTAAAGTATTACGGATTTCTTTAATCCAAACAGTAGTATATATTGGTGGACTTCAGACGAGACAAGTGACGTCACGAACTGTTAAAGTAAATGGTAAGAAATATAAAAATAAAAAAAATTATCTTTTATTAAATCAATAGAAGAACAAGAGGGGCTTTAAATAGCTAATAATTTTGAATTCTATGTTGATTTATTGTTTTTAAATTATCTATAAAGATAATTGTCTGTAGACATTAATATATAAATAATTAAATAAATAAATAAAAAAAACTATTACAGATGCAAACAAATATAGTTAACATCATCTTTATCGGTCAACATTATTTTAAATGGTTTAAAAGCTTAATAGTATTTAAATGAAGTTAATTTTTATAATTAGCAAATCATGTATTAGGTTCAGCTGAGTTAATACTATATATCTGTGGCTTGGAGCTAAAAGGGCCAATGTCAAAATATTTACTTTTAAGAAAATTGGAATTGAACTTCAACTTTTATAGGTGCTTTCATAGTGACATTGGCCAGCATTTTATATATGAAGCTGTTCTGGGTTAAGTATGACTTTAGATATTTTACCATAATGAAAAAGAGCAAGAAAAAAAATCTTATGCAATGATTAACTCAAAAGAGCAAAAAAGTGACATTGGCCCTTTTAGCTCCAAGCCAGAGATATTTCATGATTAAAGAAAAGTATATACCTGCAAAATTTCTTGTTAGAATTTAGTTTTTGTTGTTGTACGGCACAATGAAAAATTTCCAACAACAAACAATTTTGTGCACGTTTATATAAATACTAGCATTAAACCCGCTACTTCGTTAGCGCAGTTCTTACTATTTATTGAATACTCAAGTTATATTTCCAATTATTAAATATTTTTGGTTCAATTTATGAAAATTTGTATCTCTGATTCAATTTACTTAGAAATATAAAAATGAGAGTAAGGATATATCGGGCATATATTTCCCAACTGAAAGCAAGATCAATGCTACTGAGTTGCAAAAATTAAGATTCATATTTTGCAAAAATTACCCTAAAAATAATAAAAGTAACATTTTTTCCTTCACTAAAACTTCCACTTGGTTTATTATTACCTTCTTTCAGAATTCTATGTATACAAAATATATAAAAAGAAAAAAAGTAATTTTGGTCGTCCATAATATTAGGAGTTAGACCTCGGATCAAAAAACACTAATTTTAAGAATCTATGTTTACAAACGTAAAAATTCAAAGAGTTCAATAAAAATGCGAAAAGGCTTTTTTGTGTCTCGTAGGAAATACAAAAATTCCGATTAAAATTCAGAAAAGTACCTTTTTGATCGCCCATAACATATTTAACCTTACCTTGTACCACTAATTTCGAAATTCTTGCTTCGCAAACGTTAAAAATACAAAAAAAAACCATACAAACTCAAAAAAGTACCTTTTTGGTCACACATTACATTTTTTGTCTCACCTAGAATCAATAGTCCTTGATTGTATAATCCTATCTTTATAAACGTAGAAAATACAAAAAGTACCATAAAAATTCAAAAAAGTACCTTTTTGATCGCCTATAACATTTTTAGTCTCACCTTGTATTAATTGTCACTAATTCTAAAAGTTCTAGCTTCGCAAACGTTGAAAATACAAAAAGTACCATAAAAATTCAAAAAAGTACCTTTTTGGTCGAACATATCATTTTCGGTCTCACCTTGTATCAATAGCCACTAGTTTTAAAATTCTAGATTCGCAAACGTTGAAAATACAAAAAGTACCATAAAAATTCAAAAAAGTACCTTTTTGGTCGCCCATAACAATTTTGGTCTCACCTGAAATCAATAGTCCTTGATTGTACAATCCTTCCTTCATAAATGTAGAAAATACAAAAAGTACCATAAAAATTCAAAAAAGTACCTTTTTGGTCGACCATAACATTTTCAGTTTCACCTGGAATCAATAGTCCTTGATTGTACAATCCTACCTCCATAAATGTAGAAAATACCAAAAGTACCACAAAAATGCAAAAAAGTACCTTTTTGGTCGACCATAACATTTTTGGTCTCACCTTGTATCAATAGCCACTAATTTTAAAATTCTAACTTCGCAAACGTAGAATATGTAACAAAATATTTTAAAAGACATGATTTAAAGTCAGTAAATCTACTCTTTTTTGCATAAAAGTAATTATGTTGTAAAAAGTACCAAACTCTTCTCGATTTTTCCCTTTTCTACCCTGTTATGAATGTGTTTCAATTTTTACTAAATTTCATAATTTTTTATGTCTAGTGAAATCCCAATTTAAAATTTTGTGAAAATTGGCCGTCTAATTAGGAATTACATACATTTTCCGGAATTTTCCCCCTTTTGGTACCTTTTTTGTCCCCCGAAAAGTTTCCAGAAATTTCACCTAAATAGTTGTCCATATTCTATTAGGAAATAATAATTGTCAAATTTTGTCCCATTGAATAATATAAGAAAAGTTTATTTTAAAAAAAGTACCAAAAAAGGGAACATTTTTACCCCTTATACATATGAATTTAAAAAAGGTGCCGAATTCTTATTAATATTTTTTTGCGGATTACTTAATACAGTTTAAATTTTTTTCCTAGCCTTATGCGTTTGGAAGTTACATAGGGTACCAAAAAAGTACCAAATTATAGTTTTTACCCGTTTTTTCCCCTTAGGGGTTGAAAATTCCAAAAAAAGCCAGACACCTGTCAGCTTATTTTTTTTGCAAATTACAATACTTTTTCAATTTAATTTGTATCATTTTTAGTTTAGCAGATATAAGATTACCGATTTTACCCGTTTTTTCCCTTTTTTACCCCCTTAGAGTACGAATTTCCAAAAATCCCTTCTTAGTGGAGCTATACATCGAAAGAGGAACCGATTGTCCAAATTTCATGTCTCTAGCTCTTAGCGTTTGGGCTGTGCGATGATGAATCAGTCAGTCAGTCAGTCAGTCACGTTACTCTTTTATATATATAGATAATGTATTTTAAAGGCGTATTGAATTCTCGATGGGGATAACTGCTGTCATACCACTGAAGTGTGTTAACATTTTTCAATATACTTTCGCAAATCACCTTGAACTACGTTTATAAATCATTTAAAATTATAAAAAAAATCTTAGCAAATAATACGCAATACTATGAACCGATTCATGACTACATTTACTCTCTTGGTAAAGAGTGGCGAAAGTCTGACCGAAGCTTCAACAAGTCGATGTCGTAATTCATGGTGTTTACTTTTTCAGGTTATTGCAAACCATTTAAAGGAGAAATATCTCTAACAAAATGGCGGTTGAAACTATCACTTTGTTGAGTCAAACGTTTGGTTACCGAATTAGCTCAACAAATGAACATGAAAATTGGCCACCTCGTTCGTGTGACTTGACAACTTTAAACTACTTTTTGTTTGGGCACACCAATTTTCTGGCCAATGCTGATATACAACGAAGACAACATTCGACGCACTATTGATAGAATAAGACCACTGAATAATAAAAATGGTACAAAATTAGACCCCAGCATATCGTTCATAAGACTTAGCACGGAGGCCATATGCCAGAAATTACTTCTAAAGGGTCCGCCATCTAACTTTTTTTTTTTTTCAACTAGTGCTTATTTCGTGAATGGTAACACTTAGTTCATGTCTAATTGGACAGATAATTAGTTGTATCCTTCCGCTAAACGAATATGGTTGTCTATACGCTTGAACAACGCTGGGAAATATTGCGACATTACTATGGCCGATTTTGACAAAAAAAATCGTCTTTTCAGAGGAAGCTCATTTTGATCTTGGCGGGTATGTAAGCAATCAAAATTGTCGCATTGATATTGGGCCATGTTGAATGAATTTTTGTTCACAAAAATTTAAGAGGAGGATATTGGCAACATTCGGTTTCAACAGGACGGCGCTACGTGCCACACAGCCGAAGCTACACTCGATGTTTTGCGCCCTGTTAAAAAAAAAGTTGTTTGGCGGCCCTTTACTTTCGCAAGTCACCTAGAACTACATTTATAAATCATTTAAAATTATACAAAAAATCTTAGCAGATAATACGCAATACTATGAACCGATTTATGACTAAATTTACTCTCTTGGTTAAGAGTGACGAAATTGTCACTGTTTCAACAGCTCGATGACGTAATACATAATTTTTCATTCCTCAGGTTATTGCAAATCATTTAAAGTTGAAATGGTTCTAATAGGATAGTGCATCATGATATACAGCGATTGAAGCTATCACTTTGTTAAACCAAATGTTTGGTAACCGAATTATCTCAACAAATGCCCATTCGTGTGATTTGACTCTTTTGAACTTCTTTTTGTCTGGGTACATCAATCCTCTGGCCTATGCTGATAAACAAGGAACGATCTATCATTTAGAAGACAACATTCGATACACTATTGATAAGACAAGGTCAATGAATAAGAAAAATGGAACAAAATTAGACCGCCAGGATATCGTTTATAAGGCATGGCACAGAGGCCATATGCCAGAAATTATTCCTAAATGTCATCAAATTTGTGGGCTAATTTGAATTTGATATATTTTTTAAGAGCTTTTTTATTTGTAAAAAAAACCAATAAATATATTCATAGTATTAATACAGTCGACAAAGGCAACTCATATAGATGTTGCCAAATACTAGGTGCCCAAATGAAATTTGATTTTACCAGGATGGTAATCCCACATGTCATAGAGTAGATCAAAAAGTTGGCTTTATGTCAAATATTTTGTTATATTTTTTATTATTCAAATTAGTCTACCTAATTAGCCGTTAAGATCGTTTGGTTTAACATCTTTGGATTATTTTTCCTGGAGCTATATTCAGCTGTTGGTTAGAGCTAAGAAACCACATACTTTTTGCGAATTGGTAGACAACATTTTGCGGTCCATTTCTACGATATACTGCTTATATTTAAAGCCAGATTGCAATAAAAATTTCCTTAGTTTAAATGAGTTAGTCAAGATAATAATAAAGTATTCAGTGTCTTACTAAAGTGCATTTTTTTTTTCTTAAAAACTATTTTATTCCACACTGCAAAATCTATATTTATACATTTATCGCTTTTGGAAATTAAATTCACAATTTTTATAATTATTTGTGTCTACATTGCCAAAATTTATTTCCATAAAAACATACTTAAATTGTTTAAAAAAATGTTATAAGGCTGCAAAGTTATACAACATATGAATACTTAAAGCACTTATGTAAGTATATAAATTTTAGTATTTTATTTAATTTTATATCTAAACATAGCAAAAGTCCACTAAATTTTCAGCTTTATGTCGTAACTTTTCTGCCAAATACAATACGAAGTATGTTACAGTGTTGAAAGCAATTGGAATTAAAAAAAGTGCGAAAGTGTCTGACTATTTCTTTTTCTAATTCACCTATTAAGTGTCATATAAAATACGTTCAAAATTTAATAAAATTAAAAAACAAATTTGATAAATATAAATATAAATTAAGCAGCAAAAACACTAATCTGGTAACCATGATGGGGGAGTGACGATTATACATAACTGTACCACAAGTATATTGTTGTTCTAGTTATGAACACAATGAAAGTCACTTAAATAATGTTGATGTAGGACCGACAATTTATTGAAAAACTTTCGGAAAACACACAAATTATTAAGTTTATTATCAGTTTAATGTGTAAGACACAAGTAAAAAGTTAACAAAAGTTTCGGATGATGCATAAGAACACACATGTCGTCAAAAACATAAATGTGGCTTTAAATATTATTATACAGTTAATAAACTCTTTTAAGATATGATGATTAAAGTTAGAAGTTATAAACTAAATGTAAAATAAGAGGTAGATTTACCAAGAGTAAGTAGAATTATTATACTTATCTATATTAAATTTGTGAATTAATTAAAAACTGTACATAAATACAGATATTTTCTATAAAAATTAACTAAAAACTATAACTATAAAATTATATAAAAACGTGTTTCAGCATAATAATCGCACAACACTATTATGAATTTATCAATACAAATAATAAGCAAAATATTACTTTAATTAAATGAAAATTCTAACTAGAAATTAAATTTAATGAAAAGTCTAACTATTTATTATCAACACTCATTCAGTCGGACGTGATCTAAAACAGCCTTACTTAAAAAACCAACATTGGACAAGCTAAAGTCCAAGATTATGCAAAAATCTTATTATGCGCAAATCTAACCTTCAGGCTGAAAGAATTATGATGTAAGATTTTTTGTAAATTGACACTTTGTTCGATTCAAATTCAATTTACAGGTCTCTTTTAAAAAAAAAAATAAATATTTATTTATTATTTAAGAGAGAAAACAAGATTTTATATTCCAACTTATGCATAATAATAAAAATTTAAATTTGTTCAAGGGCTTACTGAAACAAAGTCAATACAAAATTTATTTTATAGACCTTTTGATAAATTTATAAATTTATTTTAGGTACTGGGTTAACCTTTAAGTTAACAATATTAAATCGATTTCACTTTCGTTTATTTTTTTTTTTTGTGGTTTATTACTTTATTCAAATATAACCAGCAATCTCACGAACTTAACAATGTACATACATTGTTGCCAACTGCTATGTTAAGTGACTTAAAACCAAAAGAAGATAAAGTTTAAGTTGCTTTAGAAATACGTGACTTAAACAAAATACAATTTTCTAAAATATTAGATTGAATGTTTGTTATTTATATTAAGGCACCCAAAAGTTAACCAATTGAAATATAATTTAAAAGTAATAGTAAATAAATTTTTGACATATTAAATCGCAATCGGAAAATTAAAATTAATAAAAAATATCTCTCCCTTTTTTTTGTAGTCCCTGTTTAGCGATACTGAAGCAATGATTTCAAGCCTTCATCTAGCGTTAGTAGAATGGTTGGCAGTACTTTAAATTATCTACATAATTTATCAGTCTTCGTGGTATGTTTTATTTGGGTTTATTTAAACTTAGGCATAGAGAGCCTAGAATTGTTAAATTTTAAGGAGCCCAGTATACAGAAACTTATTAACGCTGTGCTTTAAACTTACAGTCGTCAAATTAGGTCAAATTTATCATGAAAATTTTTAAGTCGCTGGAGGCCTTGTCCCTATATTCGGTTACCAAGGCAGAGAAGCAAAGAAGTTGTTAAGCTTACACAAACGCGGCGAGTTTCAAAACATTGTGTTTTTTTATTAAAAAAATATATTCATACTGAGCAGTTCATTAACTCTCAAAAGGATCGCGTTTATCAAACTGAAGTAATTTTCTATCTGAAGTAATGGTATGGGTAGCTGTGACCTCCGATAGACGTTCTCCAAACGTTTTTATAGAGCCTGGTGTCGATATGTATGTTTGTTAGGAGAGTTAGCAGATCACTACTATTTTGAATCTCTTTTCGACTCTCTTTGTTTTAAAGAGATTTCATGGCTCTTATTCGGATTCCATTCCTTCACTAAATACCGTGTCATTACAGGCGTACAATACGATTTTACATTGCCAACAGGTAACTCTCGACAATCCTAGTCGCTCTGTACTTCGTCACCGCCAGCACCTTCGTTAGACTGAGGTCATCCATTCACATTTAATGTGTGCTTACCCTTGGTCCTTATAATGTAGACTACAGTAAAGCGATCTGAGTCTCTTAAATTGAGAGGTACAGGACTCTCGTATATCCCATAAGTATAGATACTTATGTCACTATTCATGCTCTCATTTTGCATGGGTCCATACTGCGCCTCAGCCATATTTACTTACTTATGAGTTCCATCGTCATCTGAATCTCTCTAACCTCGTTATGTGCGAGGTCCACGATTTTCCTATGTTCCAGCGAGAGGGGCTGGAAATACCTTCATACAAATGACTAAAAATAATACCTAAGCGTAGACACGTCATCAAGGAAACGGACTTATTATCGGGATGGCTTACAAATTATTTGGAAGCTGCTTTAGAGCTATCGGATCTCATGCTTTTTGGCCATAGACCATGGACGTTACAACCATACTCGGTACTATCTCATAAAAGCTCGTGTGAACCAATAAACGTTAAAAGCGATGATTAACACTTTATTTCGTCAACATAATGGATCACAAATTCTCCAGATGAACTATTACGGCTATTACATCTAGGCCATTTTAGGAAGCAAAAAAATTTACCAGCATGAAAACGCTGAAGCACTATACTGAAATGGGCCAAAATAACGTGCAATTAATTTTTTAACCTTTTGAAGGCCATAGTCAAAGCAAAAGGTTTTTGAGACAAAGTGAATCAATTCTAAAATCTTTATTATTACCACACATTTTAATAATATTAATTAATAAAAAAATAATTTTACACAAACAAATAAGGTCGTTTGAATAAGTAAACCCTTAAACCCCCCTAACCGTGTATTTGCTAAACAATTTGTTTCTAATTTAATTTGAATAGTGAACAGGATTACATAACAAACTGAATTAAAAACTTAAGTTTTAACATCAATTTAATAAATTTCTTATCAAGTTAGAATTAAGCAGTTGTTTGTAATAATTTTAAATGTCTTGTGAAAGTTTCTATCAATCTATCACAGACGAATGCTACAAAAACTTTTTCTTTTGGCTTAATAAATACAATTTTTTGTCGTCATTTCTTGAAATGTGAATTGCTATGGAAATGTGTCCATGAGAAATGAAAAGTAGTTTTTATATGTATGAGCGTATTTATATTGTTTTCTCTTCAACAATATCTAGCATCTAAGTTAAGGTTTTTTGATTAAAGTTTTTTAAATAAATAATAGCCTAAGTTTTGCCACATCAATTCTAAATATATTTTACAAAGAATATATCCTCTCATTAAAAGTTTAAAAGGCTAAAAAGAAGAAAAAACGAAAAAAACTTTCTTAATTACCTAAAGCTCATGCACCATACAAATCTTACCAACAGCTTAGAAATGTTTTCTTCCAATAAGTGGCAAAAAATGTTTTAATTACCCAATGTACCTTTACGTTATAACAATCATGCTCATTTGTACTTACTCCAATATAAAATATTGTTGCCACAATAACATTTCACTCTAAGGGGTGTATTTTTGAAGTTAGCAGGGAAATGGGTATGATGGCATGGAAGCCGCAGAGGTAAACAAAGCCGAAAATATACTATTTTACTTTTGACAGCAAATCCGCTTAAGTAATAAATTCGTTGAAAAGTTTGTATGAACGCAAATAAAGTGTCGTTTACTTTGGTTAAATAGATAAAAGGAAAAGTTTCTTCCAAAAAAAAAAAAACAAAATAAAAAAAACAAATTAATGAAGAAAACCTTGAAAAACAATTTTCCGACTTTATAAATTAAAGCTTGAATTTAACATAAGTTTTAATGTTCAAGCGATAGGTAACAAAATTAAATATTTTAATTTAATATAAAATTACAATTACTATTACTATTACAAGTAACAACGAAGTAAGTGGATTTTGTTATAAAGTTTTGCTATTTTTATTGCGTTTTTTTTTTCGTAACTAAAGTCCGTTTTAGATTAAAAAAAAATTTATAGAAGATTCAGGATTTACTTTTTAAATTTATTTTTCTCTTATTTCATTTATATGGCTACTCCATTGAAAAGGACCAATTTTCAAGCACTTCTTTAGAGTACCTCGGTTATATCTCGGAAATGGCATCAATAATTGTCTCAATTGTCTTTGATTTGTCTTTAAAAGCACTCCACAAAAAATAGTGGAAAAGTGTGAGATCGCAGCTTCTTGGCGGCCAATTGACATCACCACTTCGGCTAATTAAATGTCCATTAAATGTTTTATGCGATAAATTGATTGTGGCATGAAATGTGTGGCAAGTTCTACCATCGTGTTAAACCAAATATCGTTCACATCAATAACATGAAAGGCGGGTACAAAGATATCGGTTATCATGGTGAGACAAATGTCTCCATTAACCGTACTTGTTGTGTCGTCCTTATTTTTAAAGAAATATGGGCCAATGATGCCTCCGCTTCAAACTGTCACTCGTAATGGGAGCGTTGTCTTTTGTAAGACCACATTTAGGGTTTCTGAGCCCCAAATATGGCAATTCTATTTACTAACGTACCACCAAGATGACTTATGACCAATTGTCATTGTTTTAGAAATTAAATTTTTCATAAGTCCCAACGTTGCTCAAGCGTAGATCGATTCATTTCGTTTAGCGCTGATATTATACTGAATTTGGTGACAGAATAGAATAACAAAAGTATTCCCAGATTCGAAATTAAAATAGCAGAGTGAGTTGTGCATATATAGAATTGTGTCCGATAACAAGGTACAATAAATTTGCTACCACATAAGTTTAATATGTTGTATTAAAAATCAATAGAGTTCTTATCTTTTATACCGTATATTTTGTACTTTGTTTAAAACCCCAATTAAAAAATTTATAAACGTAACAGTATTTTGCACATGTAGCTTTCATTTTTTTCATGCAACATGTGTACTTCACTTCCGAATAAGTGTTTATCTTTGGTGCTAAGAACAAATAAATCCAATTTTTGATACCCTGTTCCGAAATGATGCGTATTCCAGAGAGCATTATACACCGATCAAAACTTGTAGTAACGGAAGGGGCAATTTCGGCACTAAAAGCCGAAGTCAAACTCCCAAATCATTTGTTTTGATAAAGTAAATATGCAGCCGACAATTGTCATTATGGAGTACTAGGTTTTATTTCGTGTCACATATTTTCGGCATTTTTCAATCAATGATAGCTTCAAACGAAGAAGTTGGGGTCGGTACAGGTTTCCTGTGAATTTCTTAGCAGATTTTAATCGCTTATACCAGAAAGAACGCCATCGGTCCCACCTAATATAGAGCATTGTCTTGGCGCCATGGAAACTTGACGTTAGCATCGATTCAACTAGTTAGCCAAACTTCATCTACGATCTCTTAAGATCAAGATACATTTCAAGCTCTAACGGGTCAACGCTTTGTGCACAAGCTACACAAATATTCTTCGATCGCGCGAGCCTCAGAAACTTGAGCATTTTTTAACTTTTTAACGCGACGTATACAATTTAACAGCTTATCAGCTACCACAAAACATGTGTTGTAAATCTTATTGTAATCTTCAATTTGTGGAATGTAACTTGCATTTCAAAAGTCGCTAAAAGCTTATAAGGCATCAAAAGTGTTATCGCGTGAAACTGAGTTATGTGTCCACAGCCTAATGCTTTAAGTTATCGTAATGAATTCATTTCTCATCACAAGTATTTTATACCGTTCAAGCAGCATTTCGGACATAAAAAGTTATCCTTTAAGATCTCTCTACTTCAATTTGGATGAATCCTTCTCCTCGCAAGCATTTTAAACTTCTTAAGCTTTATTGGGCAGTATTTGCCTTCGTGTCAATACTATTGCAATGCTTTTTCTTAAATTTAAGAAAAAAGCTGGCATAAAGTTAAATAAAATTCAAAGCAAAAATCTTTATTGTTTACACCATTATGTGCAGCAACTGAGTGATAATAAATGACAGAAGCGTTCTCCATAAAATAACAGTTGTTTTGAATACTGCAATTTTAAAATAGACTTCCAATATATCGAACATTTTAATGCTTCCCACATCTTATTTCTTCAACTTCAACTTCTGCCATAGATATATACTGTTTAAAGGAAAATATGCTGCAGACTAATCGAACCAAAATGTTTTCCTTCGAATTTGATTTTTTATTATTTTACTGAGTTCTGTGTATTTGTAAATTGATATTTTTTTATCTTTGAAAACTGTTCTTTAAAAGTAATTGCCAAAATCTACACTATACATTAAGTACAACCTTATACTTTTATTCATCTAGCAATAGTAGATTAGTTTAAATACTACACTATTAAATAAATAAATAATAATATATATGTATGTATTTGTAAAGCAACCAATTGCTGAAATGACACACTTTTACTCCCGATAATGTAAATATAGCAAAATGCTGTCAAAAAGCGGCAGCAGTTTTATTGTGCAATTTAAATGTTACGTACTTCACTCATTGCGCTTTAGTGCCACACAACTGGGACACAGACCTATTAAATGTTTCTTTTTTATTTTGCCACAATTCAAATGGTACACAGTTTCGAAATAGATGTCAATGGATGATAATGATGCAAATGACAGCGAGCATAATGATGGCGATGATGATGTTGCTGTGAAAATGTTGCTTTTTTATTAGACAATAACGTGAATGTATATCAGGGATTAGGCGAACAAATGCAAACGCATTTGTCAGCAACTAAAAGTTGCACATCCTTATGTTACATGTTTAGTTGCCTAAATTATCACTGATGCATAAAGTGTATATGCCAGAGTATGCAACAATAAAACTAGTTGGTATTTTTAAAAGAAAAACTATAAGTGTGTATTAGTGTTTGCATCAATGGTGTGCCTGAGTATATGTGTATATATTATATCCATGTGGAAGCATCACTAAGTATGTTGGTTATTGAAAAACATTTATATGTAATCGCTGTTCCAATACATGTGCACAATTCCAAAGAACTTTAACACTTAATAAACATGATGATTCGGAAATGTATGTCATTCAAGTCAACTGATGTTTAACAATAAAATGCTTCAAACTTTAACATCACTGTAAATGGTGTAGGAATGACAAAAATTAAATGGAATTCGCAATTAATTTGAATGTTTGTTTAGGAAAATTAATGTCAACATTTCTTCAGTCAAATTAATTAACATTTACAGATTTTCCCGAGGTTATAATTGCAGTCATTACTATGTATGTCGCATTGTTAACTCCAAAGATAAATGAAAATTTATACTACAATTTGTGTTATCTTACATGTCTCTAATCAATAATTATATCAGTACTTACAAAAAATGGCATCATTAAATGATAAGTATTTAAATGATTTACAAACTAACAGCAATTCTTTTAATTATTACATCCTTTAAATTTTTCAGAAATGCTATTTCAATATTATCGAAGGACGAAAGAAGTTTCTAAAATTTTTTTTTATATTTTTTAGATATGAGCAGTCACAGAAGAAAACATGTCTTTTTTGGAAAATCAAAAATTATTATTTTGTACCCGATTATTTTATAGAATTTTAGAGAAAATCGACCTCTGTGCGCGAAATTATCGTATGTTACGTTTTCTAAAAAATCGACTGTTTTAGTTATGGGTATAACACTGTGTGCTTTTTATCGTATGTAGCAGTGTTATTTACGTTTTTATTTATTTAAATGTTATAAAAACGTTCTCCTGTAAAATTTTGTTTTTGTAAAATACGATAATTTCGCGCACAGGGGTCGATATTCTCGTATTGAAATATGTATATAAATAATAAATAAATAAAATATATAAATTTTTAAGAAGAATTAAGCTTTTCAATAATAATTTCAATAAAATTCAATAAATTAATGTTTTATATCAATAATGAATAAGGTACACGCAAAGAAGAAATATGGTTGTGGTAACCATAATCGAAGAGCAACTATGATTAAATTGTATGATTACGGTTAAAATATATAATGGTTACCAGTTATCATTATTATGTTTAATTAAAGTATCATTCACTATTCATTTTTACTTTTGTTGCAACACACACATATTGATTGTACTTACCAATTTAATTGCAATTTTTTTACCAATATTTTTTACATTTTCTCGTTTAATTTTAAATTTTCCTTAATTTTTCAAAATTTTTGTTATTAATTTTTGACATCTCAAACAAAGAAGAACAGTTGAAATCAAGTTATTATTAATCATTTATTTGTAATCATACTGTTGTCTCACCTATTATATAATTATTATTTGTAATTTTTTATGCTTTTGAATAAAAAGTTATTTTTGTTAAGTTATTTTTTTTTAAATCATACTATTTTTAAATGATAACCATTTTGAAATTTTAACGAAAAGTAAACATTAAATGATACAATTCAAACAAATGCTTGATAAATTGAAACAAAAATAACTTTTACTTGTTTTCGACAACCAAATATTGTTATAGAATCTATAATATGACCGTCGTGATCATATCGTAACCATGGTTTTTCTTTGCATGTAGTTTTTATAATTTCAATTTCGATATGCTGAAAAAAAATTTAATTTTTAAACTTTGTCCCAATATCTTCTTCAACGCAACTGCAAGCAATGTCTTCCTCTCTTTTTTTTTTTGGTCTGTAAATAACTTCTTTGTGCCATACTAAAGCCCAGTTTTCCATCCAATCATTCCGTTCCACATATATTGTTTTCAACAGATTTTCCAAAGACTTTCTTTATAATCCTACGGCCTCTTATAACTTTTGTAAGTGAAATTGGAGAATTCATCTTTCCTCATATTGAAATTATTCAATTAGTATTTCGTTCTTCAACTTATTCAATTTAAAAAAAAAAATTTTAGTCTAATTTCTGAAAACATGTTTATTAAAAAATTTTAGTATAATTTCTGAAAACATGTTTATTAAATACTATCCATTTTATATCATCTCAATTTTCTATAAATTATTACAAGATCTTTTCTAGTCAGAATACTCCAATCTTTTTTCAGCGTAAGCTGAAACCCATCAAAATCACTTCTTCGTGTTTTTTTATTTATTTATTTTATTTTTGTTGCCTATCAGAGACCTGCATGAGAGCCATTGAATATCTAATTTGTGTTTTCATTCATTAAAACGGCACAAATAATTTCGAATTCAAGCACCGTTTTTATCTTTTTTCCAAACATGGCGTACACTTATCTGTTCGTTTTTTCTTACATTCAGTCATATGTAAATGGATATGCAAGTTAATAATGTCGATTTGGACAATATATAGCATAACTATCACATATGGTCAATGTCAATTAAAAGGTATATGGTGTTTTTGAGGTTAAGCATCTGCCATTGTAAGTCAGTATTCGACAGACGCCAAAGTGTAAACATAAATTTTTTTCGATCGCTATAATAATGTCGAATTTTGTTTAAAAAAAATGTTTTGTAAGGAATTCCAATAACCTTCTTTTATTTTAAGAAAATGGCTACAGAAGTTGTTGGGTGAAGCTTGCGGTCAACATGCATCAACTCAAAAAACTTGTGAACTATGCTACATTACGATAAAGCCAAGCGTAAAAATTTATATGTAAAGCCCGGCCAACCAGCCAAATCAAGGCTGAAGCCGAATATCCACAACGCTTAGGTAATGCTCTGTATTTGGTAAGATCAAAAGGTTGTCTTATATTATGAGCTGTTAAATTCGTGTCAGATGATATAAGGGAACCTGTACTGAACACAATTGATTCATCTTAAGAGAGCGATAAAGGAAAAAAGATCAGAATTTTTAACCAGACACGAGTCCATAATCTTTTATCATGACAATGCTCGGTCACATGTTGCAATACCGGTCAAACCATTGCGCATTGAAAGTACACAGCACATAGGACGCTTTGAAGTTTTAAGCAACTGTGAATGCAACTAAATAATCAAAAAAATAAAAATAAGTCCAAAATTAAAAAAATTTTTGGAATTAACGCGGTAAGCACCGCATGAGAGGAACGTCTGGTGGCCCTAAAACGGTGCACAGAAAGTCCAATACAGAGATATAAAAATGAAACTTTGCCTTAACTGTGCTATGCTGGTGAATTCTATGACAAAATGCTTAGAGAAAGTTACAAAATGAAGCGGATTAATAACTGAATTTTTCTTTAAAAATAACCCGAATTATTTTTTTCTGAAAACTACTGTCTAAATGAGCACTCTTTTTATTTTACTAAAATGCTGAATTCAAGCTTATAAAATTAAAAGCAAATAGATTCGGTAATTTTTGTTAAATTCACTGAAATACATTTCGTGTATAATTTATGAGCTGTTAGAATCAGTGGCCCGTCTTTATTTTAAAATGAGCTCAGCAATAGCGAGTACTACCATACCTAAATAATTTAATTAATAATAATTTCTTAAAAGTAAAATCCGTAATTCCTTTTACATGGTTAAATAACGTAAAACAATAACTTTTTAGAGGGGTCACTATGAAGTTTAGCAACCTTCTTTGCATTCTGTACCTGTCGACTGGCCACATCAAACCTCTAAATTATTTTCTTTTGGGGTACATAAAGTCAAAAGCCTTAGCGCAGTTACATTCTAAGACATGGAAAACAGCAATAAAAATTGAAAGTGACGGATAATATTTGACTTCAATTATTTTAATAGAAAGTATTAGGATAGTTTTTTATTCCCCATATAGATTTTGGAATTCAAATCCATTTCAAGTGTTTTATGAAAAAAAAAAAAAAAAAAAAATAGAAAACAACATCTAAATTGATCATCATAAAGTTATTATAAAATATCCTTTTAAAAAGCACGCAAATGTCAATTTAGATCATTTCATCATTATTGTTATTTTTAAAACTCTTAATTAACAACTTATTAGTATGTAACTAGTTAAAAAATTATTGACATTATTTATCCTTTATATTAATTTTCAATTGTTTCAAAAACTTCAACATAAATACTTAGATTTATTAAGACTTTAGTTAAAAAGTGTATAAAGCGCTTAAAATCTAGTCGTTATTTTATTCACTTTAACAAATTGACCCTCTGCACAGGAAATAAAAGATAAGAAGAAAAGTGTTAGTCTATTGAGAAAAAAGAACACTTAAAATATAATATTTGTAAAACTATTTTTCTAAGAATTTATTGCACAAAGTTTTTGTTTATCCTTTATAAAGGATTTGCCTTTTAGAAAAGCCTAAGGTTGACTCTGTAGCCATACTTTACTTTGACTAGTTTACCATACAAATGCGACTATGAAATATGTTGATACTCCTACTACTTTTCACAGCTTTGTTAGCATGCATGTCAAACGAATTAGGTATAGTTTTGATGTTTTTTTTTTCTAGCTTTTATTAGAACAATATCCTCTCAGAGCTTTTGTTTACTTTATAAACTAGTTTTGCGTAAAAAAAAATTATTTTATTTTTACTCTATGCTCATATTCACTTACAAAAGAAAAGGATACTTAATGTCAATTAAAATGGAATTGTATCGATAAAAAGTTTTGTTTTACTACAGTAAAATGATGTTAAATACGAGACTTGATTTGCTGTGATTATGTTTTTGTAGAGCAAATCGTAATGTTAAATTACGGCAAAGTAATGACCTTGAAAGTTAAAATAACGGGCAAACTAAATAATACACAACCATTAAAATTCGTTTAATAATTTTTGCTTAATTCGTATAAAACTGAGACGTAATATTGTTGTTTAGAGTTGGATTATGTTAACTTATTTGTGATTTGTTTGAGTTGAAAAATTGTTCAGAATTATTAGTTTTTAAGTAGTTTTATGGGAATTGACGTTAAAGGAAAGCTAAAATTAATTATGGTATGACCTTTGCACAATACATTTTGAATATTAGTTTTTGTTTCTTTGGCAATTTATAAAATGCTTTAACTAAGTCATTCTAATCATTTAATTCAGATACTGGTATGCTGTTTAAAGTGTATATATTTGAAGGGCACACCTCTTAGGGCACCGATGCAGTTGCATGAATCCAAAAGTCGCTTAGATGACGATTACTGTGTCAACAGTGAAAATGAAACATGCTATTAAATCGTCGTTGTCAATGCCACTACCGAATTCTCCAGACATTTCAGTAACGGACAGATTTTCTAATTCGTTAAATTCTTCCAGCTTTACAATATAAGAAGGCGTATCATGACCGTTTTGTAAGGAAGTATTTCTTGATCAAACAGCAACAGGACCACATTTAAATCAGAAATAAATGGTTTTGTCAGAGATATAAATTTGACTTAAGCAAAATCAGAAATATTAAATTCAAGCTTTAAACGATGGAACCATTTACAGAATGACGTTAAAATTATAACTTATCGGAAGCGTCATATTTCTTTGGTTGAGTTCTGTTCGAAAGATGATGGATTAGTATCTTGTAATAAAATTAATGGATTCATGTCAACGTTAGGTCACAGACATATGCCAAAACAGTGGAATTGTTAACTAATAGCTTAAAACAAAGTTAAGACGTTTTTTTCTTTACAACGGTAACATACTTCCGTCTTTGTCTGTAATACACAGCATCTGTTTAAAAAAATATTTTAACAAATATTAGAAAAAAATAAATAAAAAATAATAAATAATAAATAAAATAAATGAATAAAAATAATAAATAAAAAAATAATAAATAATTTTCATGAGCCAATAGTCTTCTATACGTAACAACTTTCTTTAAAGTTTTTTTTTTTTTTTTGCTTTTTTATATGAAATTGAACTTTTTCTTTTTGTTTTTCGCTTTGCTTTGATTTTTTTGACAGCTGAAAATGATAAACTGCCGATAAAAATTAGAGAAGACACTGATTTTATTATAATTCGGATGGTAATTCTAAATGAATTACCCACAAAAAGAGTAATTTGCTTTAAAAATTTTGCATGTGAAAATTATGTAATTCGGTTCGTAAGTAGGCTTTGAATTATAAATAAGACATCGAATTACGAATATCGTTGCCGTGGAAATATGCTATTAGTTTAGATATTAAGGCCTTTTGGTAGTTTACCAGAATGTACTAATGTGTACATGCTAGAACTTTATGGAATCTTACAGACACCATTGTGTTACTAAAAATGGTCGAACAGCACAGCTCACATAATTAGTATACCAGCAGAGCTTGTTAAGTGTGTATCAAATTAAGTTCGTTAATAAAA
Organism: Phyto melanocephala; assembly: GCA_941918925.1. Classification (NCBI taxonomy): domain Eukaryota; kingdom Metazoa; phylum Arthropoda; class Insecta; order Diptera; family Rhinophoridae; genus Phyto; species Phyto melanocephala. Next base: position 103,192,761 of record OW799235.1, on the reverse strand, counting down.
GTGTATAGAAATAGGTGAAATAAATAAGGTAGTACATAAGTGAATTCGAAAGTTTGCTCTTAATTTTATAATATATGTCAAGTGGTATAACGTACCAATATTTATTTTTTCTGTGTAGGTTTTGTTAAAGAATATTGTTTAAGTACTTCACCAAAGTACTTTGTTTCTTAAACAAAATTGTTTCCCCTAAATAGGGCTAAAATCAAAAAAGGAAGTTTTGTTGGACCTGATATGAAAAAGTTAATGAAGGTTTGTACATTTTTACCAAAACTCTCTTCTATACAGGAAAATATATGGTTCGCTTTAGTCGACACTACAAAAAATGTCCCCGTATTTACAAATCACAAAATTTTGTTTAAAAACGTAAAATAAGTGCTGGATGCTTATCATAAATTAAGATGCAATGTGCTTTTAAAAATTCACTCTCATTTCTTTCCGGCTACCTTGGGTCCAATAAGTAACGAACATGGAGAAGGTTTTCAGTACAAAATATCTAAATCAAAGAAGCGTTATTAAGGTAGATGGGAAGCATTAATGTTTTACACTACTTTTGTGGACTTCAGAGGAAAACTGGAAGATAATTAAATTAATAATTATTATATTCTCTAAGCGCAGTAAAAATAAAACATATTTAATTTATGCCATAGTGTTATTATTACCTTTATTTTTACTTCACCTTTCGCATTACAAATTTTATACAAACTCATAATGTTCTTCCCACCTATTCTGACGTAGAGAATAGAAATTTACTACAGCTACTATAACTATAAAAAACGGTAGAAAAAGCTGTGCCCTAATCTGAAATATTTGTTTCAAATGTCACTCTTTATAATATCAGTATGGCTCGCTGTCTTTCTTGGCTGTAAAATAATAAATTTGGCACAAAGATAGTGAACTTTTTATCAACTACATAGTTCAAATAGTAAAAATCGCTAAATTCAGCATTTTTTTTAAATAACTTTTAACTGACACACTTGTTCCTTGTAGTGGCTAGGAAAAAATTTGCAATTTTTATTAACTTTTTATAGTGATTGACATAAGTAGTAAACAACACTTAACCTTTAAAAAATAAGTTGCTGCTGAAGTTTGCCAAAGAACTTTTTGTGTGGCATATCAAGGAAACGATAAATTTGTTTTAAAACAGTCTCCTTTTACGGTCAACAGTACAACTTGCATTGCATTACTTGCTTTAAGTAGAGTTAATGTACGAAAAAACTATATTCTTACTTAATTTTGCATATAAAATGATGGAAAGATTGCAAAATAAAAATCAATGAAATTTAATGTCTCCAAAAAAATTGGCAACTTTACAATTGTCTTTCAATTCTTATTTTTTAACACAAAATTTATACGAAACATTTTGTTGGCAAGAGAAATGAAAAACATTTCTGTTAAAAATAAAACCAATACTTCTGCAAAAATTAATAATTCCAGTTAGAACAATCAAAGTAACAGTTTTGTTTGACTCTTTCACAATTATAAAAAGTAATTTCTTCATTACTTTTTGATTTACTTTATTCTGCGTTTGAATTTGAATATCAAAATAATAGAGCACAAGCTTAAAATGATGGTTCTAGACTTTATGTAAATTTATAGCCCAAAGTCTAAAGAAATTATTGCTTTAATGGGAAAATATGATTAAAACACTGTTATCTTAAAATACTATTGACCAATGTGTCAAAATCAAAATTGCTTTTTTTTGGTTGTCGGCTACCCATTTAATTTTCGTTTAAAAACTCAATTATTTGAATACTACTATCACACATTAGACACATTTTAAAAGGTTAAATTTAAAATACTTCTCAACTTAAGCTAAAAGCATACATTTAAGCGAAGAATAAAGTTTTCAGCATAACGTGCAAATGAACAAATTATTTCATTAAAATGTATGTTTTATTTAGGAAACATTACGGTTAACATTTCATAAAAAAATCGTTTTTATCAATTAAGCAATTGTTTTGGATAAATGTACTCCAAAACGTTACTATTTGATGTGGAATTTGTCTTCAGCAGTGAGTGCCAGTGGTCAATGAGTATCAATTTCTCAATTTCCTTTTAAATCTACTACACTAGACAATATCGATACCAAAAACATGTACTTTTGATAAGAATATTGAATATATGACAGCTCCAGCAACTTTCAAAATTCTGCTCGAGTCATTAAAGAAATTAGTCATCCCAAGTGGTGTTGATTTGAACTGGCCGTCATGATCATATACATTGACCTCGTTAAACTTTGTCTTGTGGGATTCTTTTAACTCATAGAATTTATTAAGACAACACTACATGCCACACTGCTCATGCCATTTTCGAAATTCTGTTCGAGCCATTTGAAGGATTAGTCATCCCACGTACATTGAATTCGTTACACTTTTTCTTGTGAGATTTTCTTAACTCATAGGTCTAAACATAAAAAACAGAAAACTATTATGTTCCTTCAGAGAAACATAAACCATTCTTTCGCACATAGGAGACAAGGGCAGTTGTTTCACGAATACGTTTCAAAAAAGTTCAAGTACATTTAAGTTAAACATTGTAAGAGAAACCTAAAAAAAATAGGCAGGAACTCGCCAAAAGGTTTACGTAAAAAATCTAATCATGTGACAGCAAGTATTTACTGAAATGTCTTGCTAAATTTGTAATAAAAATTATTTGTGGAAGTGCTTTTCTTTTTAATATTTAAAGCTATTAGAAATGAAAAAAAAGATTTTCTCAGCTTAACTGGACAGAAAGTTAATGGGCCCGATTATTGATTCTGTTCCGCGGCTGCGGATAAGACTTTTTTGCGGAAGCAAATTTTGCAATTATTAATTTCGCAGCTGCGGAGTGAATCTTCTTCAGATAATGGAAAATCAAGTTTCTCGTCTGTAATATTGTAATTCAGTCTAATGTTGTGAAGTGCACAGCAAATATTTATGCTCTTTGAAAACTTTTCGGTATCGTAATGTAATCCCCGTTCATTATTAAGGCACCTTTGAGCAGATATGAGCACTCTAATAATTCTTTGTACTATATTTAGCAGGAATCCGGTTTACATTTGTTTATTTCAACTTACTCTCTATCGTTTACCTGGAACACATCTCCAGATTTATAGCATAAAACTCTTCTTACCAATCGGATATCCAAAGAATCACTGTCAGTACTATCCTCAAAAAAGGCAATTGTATCCATATTTAATTTATAACAAAATATTTAACATCTAAAATCTCACCTAAAACTTGTTGATTTTTTCCCATCAGCTGACACAACATTGGCTTACATATAGTCACTTAAAACAGAGATGTTAAATTAAATTTGAGGAAAGAAAATACCGCAGGAATGAATAATTAAAATTTTCATATCGATCGCTATTTCTTTCCGTTCAATTTTCCTTTCCGCGCGGAATCAACAATACCACTCATTGATTGGGCTCAATTAAGCAGGCTAAATAAATGACCATTATTTTAGAAAAATTTCAGTTATGCTTTTTGAGTTAACCGCGACTTCTGCCAACTCTCTCAACTTTCATAGGGTCTTTAAATCTTAAATCGTTAACCTTCTATCGGTCAAATTTTACCTAGTTAAAAAAAGCAGTATTAAAACAATTGTTTTATTTAATTAAGTTTGTTTTAAAGCGGAGTACTTTATTTTCAGCTTTGTTTGCAATATTAAAGCTGTGCAATTTGTTTATTTATTAAGAAATGCATATTATTACTTATCACATTGGTTACATACAATGAATGTTTTAGAATGCTGCTTGCATACAAACTTTTTACATGTGCAACTCCTATGTATACGGCTTTTTATTATCGGTTTTGGGACATAATTGACATCGACTTTTTCTGGTTCACATATTTTTTTTATATTTGGTTAGTTGCTGTTTCTGCTCAGAAAATTGTACTCTTTGCAACGATTTTCGCTGCTTTATAAATATCAGGCGTGGCAAGCTGTAAGCCTTAGTTTTCCAAAAAATGCCTATTTTTGGAAAGCAGTTCTCATTCCAACCAATGTTAGCTGATATGAATAATATAAAAGCATTATAAGCTGATATATCTGAAATGTTGCTAAATACAACTTTAGGCCATTTATTAACCTTCTTTTGCAAGTGTAATATAAAACAACTTTATCCTCCTTTACATTTATTATAGTCTGTATAACTTGCAGTTTTTTTATACCCTTCACACAGTGAAAAAGGGTATATATAGGTTTGTCATTACGTGTGAAATTTCTACAATTTTCATTTCCGACCCCATAAAGTATATATTTTCTGAAAGCTTATGAATAGGGGAGTCAATTAAGCTCTGTCAGTCTGTCAGTCTGTCCGTCTGTTCTTGTGTATGTTGAAATAAACTTTTTGAAGCCCCCCGACATAGGTTGGACCCCGGTGAGGTATTAAAATATCAGAAATATTCGGGAGTAGATCGATATTGAAAATCAGAAACATCGGTACATAAACAACTGAGATATGAGCAAAAACCCACGACCACCTCGATTTTTTTTTTCACAAAAACAACATAACAACAACAACATACATACATACAAACGTGTATACTGGTTAGAGAAAACGTGGCATCGAATCCCAGCTGAGCCAAAAAAATTTGTTTTTGATATTTTTCTTTTTATTTTTTATTTAATATATTATTTATATTTTTATTACTTTTTTTTTTAATTTTTTTTTTTTTTTTTTTTTTTTTTTTATTATATATTATTTATATTTTTTTTTTTAAATATTTTTTTTTTAATTTTTTTTTTGTTTTTTTTTTTTTTTTTTTTTTTTTTTTTAACATACGTGAATTTATTTACAATGGGACGTTTTTATGTATGTATGTTTTTATATGTATGTACGTATTTCATATGGGATGAATGGTGACACAAACCATTGTTATTGCATGACTACACGTTGTGAAGGGTATATAAGATTCGGCACGGCCGAATATAGCGCTCTTACTTGTTTCTGTTCTCACGATTGCCTATTTCTGGGCTATGATCTAAATTGCTAAGAAGATTCACCGACTTATTTTTCTTTAAAATATATGAAAGGAGAGTAGTGTCCTTGGTGAAGCAAAAAAATTATAAAAAATACTGGTTTTCCTTTAGTTTACAAAAGCTGAGTTGGCAATTCAGTCTTGTTTTTACGTATTGTTCTAACTAAAGTAATTTGTTTTTCTAGCAATTTTTGTCCTAATTGATTAGAAACAAAAAAGTTGTCTGCCAACTGCCAACCTTTAATGCCAACTGTCAAATCGAGAACTACTCGCATACTTTGATTTCTTTCGGACATATATCCAACTTCTTTGTCTGTATAGGGATATGTATTTCAAACTTAACTGGTGCTCGAATCACAAAGTATCCAAAATTTTATCCCATACTCTAATGTAACATCTTGAGAGGGAAAATAAAAAAATTTAAATTAATTTCCAAAATGGTTCAAATTTGACCCGAAGACCCTATGAAGGTTAATGCTGTTGCCATCGTTTTGTGTGTATTTTTTTGAGTTGGGCAAATGCCGTGATTTGTTATGTATAAATCACGCATGGATTTTATTTTAATTCACTGAGTGCCATAATCTGACATTGGTCTTACTACGAACTTTATGACGCGCCATTCAGTATGTCACACACACAATCTTATTAATAAATTAATCTTAGTAATGCTTGGTTAAGGTATGTGTATCTTTCAAGGACATCGGGAACTCTTTCCTTTATTCCTTGGTTTTCGCCACGAGGCTATGTAATTAATCAGCGATATTATCTGGTATGCGGTCCTTAAGAAGCCAAAAAATTCACTACAAACCTACTTCTGTTAATAGACAACAGCACCCGGAGATTCATATGGTTCACCGAAGTCCGTTGGTTCACCACATCTCCAAGCAATAATTTTCTATTTCTGTTAAGGCGGCAAAAGCTCGCCACAAGCGTTCAGTGATTCTGATCAAGATCAAGCTTCAGTCATCACCATCTTCGCATCTCTTTTGCCGCTTGGCAGTAACATTAGCTACCACGTACTATCTGAATAGAACTGACCAATAACCATTCTAAAATAAGTTCTAGGGGCTTACTGATTCCTGTGGTATAAGATAGGCTCTTGGTTAGCACGAACATTTACTCTGACTCGAGTTTTAAATTTCCTAAGTTATAGCTCCAAGAAACTAGAGGTGTTCTTCACACCTTTGTACCACGTACTGACAATAGACCTAAGGCCACCAAGAAGATATGTCCCTTGGGGAAATGATTTAATGATAGCAGGATGTTGTGCAACTTCTTTGCTTATATTTTTACTGGAGCAAACACAATCTACTTTTCCACATTTAAATATATTTATTTTTGTATCAATTGTAGTCTTTTATATATTAATTCACAAAACATAAGAAAAAAAATCTTTAGCATTTAACTAATATTTCCATGAGTTAAATGTTAGTCTTAGTACTTTACATTAGGGTGCCCCGATGGACTAGTCAGCAGTGCGCTGTTCTGCTAGTTTGGGGGTTGCGGGTTCGATTCCCGCCGGAGACTCTGGACTTGTCTGCTTCCTTTCTATTCTATTCTTACTTTTCTATTCAGGTATCACAAAGGGATCAATATAATGGACCCAAGTGAGCTGCACAGCAGCTGCCTGTTCTATCTAACCTAACCTAGTACTTTACATTGCAATTTAAACACAAAGGTGAAAGTGAATTTTGGTTTACCAGTTAACCTACACCAATTCCATACCTATAAAAGAGCACCAACTTTTTTTTTTATTTTTAACTCATTTTAAACACTGCGTGTAAGTGTTAATATTTATCTATCATAATCTTAATTTATTTAATTAATTTTTCATTTTAAAATATAATTGAATCAAAATGTTTAATATAATTTACGCCCAAAATATGATTTATTACTTAAAAAAGGAAATTATAAAATTGCTTCATCTTCATCGTATAATTTTTTTTTTCCTCTCACACATGCACACAATGAAAGATGATGATACTGTTAATGTGGCTTTATGTATGAATTTAAAGTAATTTACATGTTAAGTACACTGTCACTAATAGGTCAGAATTATACTGCTCAATAGCACATTTAAAAAAATAAATATTAAATGTGGGTGCGTATGTTTGTTGTACACTCAAACAACGCAAAAAGGAAGAAAAAGCAATCAAGTTTACTAATAGACGCCAACTTCTCCATTAACAAAACAACAATAATAAAAATGTAAGGAAATAAAATAAAGTTAAAAAAATGACACAAGCACAGCAACAATAATAAATAGGTGTGTGTTGGTATAAGTGTGCTAGTATTAAAAAAAAACGCACACGCTAATAACTAAAAAGAATACTTGTATTCATATAATGTCTCTGTTGGCTTCTATGCTTCTATGGTTGGATGTTATTTATTTGTCCTGCAGTAAGTATGCGAGCGTATGACATATTGCCTCATCCTGAACAGCCCCTACCATTAAATAAGACTTTTCAACCGAGTACGTCGTCTTGTCTTTATAATATGCTAAACAAGTGACTGAGTGGCTGTCTGGATGGCTAGATGCCTGCTTTAATGGGCTACATGGGTGGCAATATAACAGACTGGCCAAGCCTCTGACTTGACTAAATGCCCTCTTCACATTATGTTCGTCATGTTACAAACTCATCATATTTAATGTCATGAATAATACTGCAAAAATGTAAAACACTCGTGTAGGCTTAATTTAAATATTCATATTCTAAACAAACAGACAAAAGAAATTTTTTTGCATCATTCCGTCTTTTTAAGATTATTTAATTTTGTTTTATTTATACTTTCCCTTAACTATATTTAATGTAAATGTTTTTATTAAAAGATTTAAAAGATTTGTTTAGTCTCCTGCATTAGATTTTGTGTCTACTAGGTTTGGTTATCTATTTGCTTCATACAAGTCAGTTTTAGAGTCTAAAAGCCAAAAAGATTTGTACAATTTTGTTCATTTAATTTTTACGAAATCTCAAAAAATTAAATCAAATTAAGAAGTGTCTTTATTTATTACGCAGTTTTGTTTGAATTAAACACAAAAGCTTAACTCACCTGCAGGCATCAAATATATAAATGGTTAGCTAATTATCGGCTTAAATTTAAACCAACAAATCGGGCAATATTTACGTTTTTCTGTTCTATCATAAATAAGTAAAATTGTCATATTTGGCGCTCAGAAAACCCAAACGTGATCTTACAGCAGCCAATTCACCCATTAAGACTTATTGTTTGGTGCAGCTTGTAGACCGGAGGAATCAATGCCTCTTTTTCTTAAAAAAAGGGGTTCGGCGCCGCCATTACGATCAATGGAGAAACCTATCGCACCATGATAACCGATTTATTTATGTTCGCTCTTCATGGTATTCATTTGAAAGGTATTTTATCTTAAAATGATGGTGCAACTTGCCCGACATCCAATGCCACAACGTTTGTTGGCTGTTTAGATAATTGACAATTGGGCTTTTGAAGGCTAACATTTATGTCGCCATTCCCAAGACTCAACCCTCAGAAAAGTGCTCGAAAATTTGTCCGACTGAAAAGGGTATATAGGGCACGGCTGAAATAATATTTCATTTCTAACCGGCAAAATTTTCAACCGAGTTTGTTTCTTTGCATTTTTAAATTTAAACTTTTAAATGAACAACCCATTATTGACAAACTTTTATATAATTATTAATATTATTCACAAAAATAGAAGAATAGTGCTTTTCTTTTCTTTTCTACCCTGAAATTGATATTAAAGACTTATTTAAGAAATTTATTTCTCAGAAGTACACAACAGTATATGTGAATATTGAGTTTACCCTTTAACGTTTGCCGCACATGTATTAAAATTTCTACTACAATAAATGCACCTCTTCAAATCAGCATCAATTGCATATTAAATTTTAAATAAAACTTAGCATTTTTTATAATAATATTATAATAATTATCAATAATTGGATTATTCCTTAAAAAATGTCTAATAAATGTAACTAACAATTATACTATTTATACGCACTAAACTGGATGTCATTGCGACTATAATTTCTAATCAACACTGACTTACAGAACTATTGGAGACAATAAAAAAAAAAAAATTCACTTCTAGCATGGAAGTAATGCAAAGCTAATTATATTTTCATGACTTCTAAAAAACGGCTTAAAGGATTTATTTTAAATATTCTTCTCAATGCAAAACACTTTGCCATAATAAATGGGATTTGAAATTAGTGCGAAATCATAAAAAATATTTTTTACAGTTCACGCAAAAAAACATTGGGTTATAATTACCAATTATTCATTCATGCATTCAGTTTATACATTTATTAAAATGGCGTCAATTTTATTACTATATTTTTAGAAATAAACTATTATTGATCCTGCTTTTTAGCAGTTTTTACTATTTATTTAATACTCAAGTTCTTTGTTTCATTAATTTTTCTTTAAATTTATGAAATCTTGTTTCTCTAATTAATTTTATTTAGAATAAAAAAAAGTGTTGTATAAACATAGTGGGAAAATAATTACTTGTTTAAAAAATTAATTAAAATTAGTCTCTCTATTATCTTCTATTTAGCAAAAATCAATACTTCAATTCAAATCAAAATTCTAGTTTCGTAAACGTCAAAAACACAAAAAAAAACTATCAAAATACGAGAAGATACCTCTTTGGTTGCCCATAACATATTCAATCTCACCTCGGATCAGTTTTCTCTAAAAAATAACAAAAACGCGAAAAAGTACCTTTTGATTAGCCGAATATATTTTCAAACCCAGATTGGATCAATAGTCAATAATTTTCAAAATTTTGTCATAAACGTTGAAAGTAAAAAGAGTATCTTACATATTTTCAATCCCAATTGGGATCAGTGGTTCATAATTTAAAAAACCTGGATTTATAAATATCGAAAATTCTAGATTCACTATAAAAATAGAAAATAGTTTTTTAGGTCGTACATGTTACTTTCAATCTCATCTTGGATCAGTAGCATCTAAATTTAAAATTCTACCTTCATAAATTCATTTATGTTACGAACCGTTTTGGCCCAGTGAGGTTTCCGACTAGCTTGCTCGTGGCGATAGCTCAGGCAAATTCCAACCCTTTCACTGGCCACGCATCCGCTCATAAAACAAACTGAAAAATACAACAAAAACTACTAAATCATATACTTCACAAACTCCACCACACAAAGAATTCACGAGAGTCAGGTGTTAACTCCCGTTTTGCCCACCCAACCATGTCGCAGCAGCATCCGCCGTAAAATTTTCTCTGCGACCCAAAAATTCACATGACCTTATCCTAATAAAAATTTTTTTTGGTTTCCCATATAAATTTACAAATTCCTCATTTAAAATGTTCATTAATCTATTTGACAATGAAATATTTTAATTGACATGATTCAAAGTAAATTTAGATCTACTCTTTTTGTGCACAAAACAATATATTAAACTGTTCTTGCTTTACTTTCCTTTTCTCCTTTTTACTCCATTATGAACATTTCAAGTTTCACTAAATTAAAAAATATTTATACTTTGTGAAAAACCTATTAAAGACTTTACTTTTTCTTACCTTTTTTGTACCCTAGAAGTTTCCAAAAATTTCACCAAATAATTATCCATATTCTATTAGGTAATAGTCGTCATAATTTAATGTTTTATATTGAAACAAGCGAAAATATTTATTTAAAACAAGTACCAAAAACGGGGTACAATTTAAACCCTTTAATACATATGAATTAAAAAAGGAGTGCTAGTATTTTGTTAAAACCTGTTGATCCGTTTTAAAGGATTTGAAACCGAGTTGATTAAACTTTATCAACATACAGATTTTTCATTAAATATTAATATAATTTTATTTTTGAAAACCTTATATTGTATAATCTATATGTACTATTTCACAGTGTGTAAGGATCCACAGACTCAAATATATAAAGAAATAAATAAATATGTTTTCGAGGAGTATGCGAGCGTATGACATATTGCCTCATCCTGAACAGCCCCTACCATTAAATAAGACTTTTCAACCGAGTACGTCGTCTTGTCTTTATAATATGCTAAACAAGTGACTGAGTGGCTGTCTGGATGGCTAGATGCCTGCTTTAATGGGCTACATGGGTGGCAATATAACAGACTGGCCAAGCCTCTGACTTGACTAAATGCCCTCTTCACATTATGTTCGTCATGTTACAAACTCATCATATTTAATGTCATGAATAATACTGCAAAAATGTAAAACACTCGTGTAGGCTTAATTTAAATATTCATATTCTAAACAAACAGACAAAAGAAATTTTTTTGCATCATTCCGTCTTTTTAAGATTATTTAATTTTGTTTTATTTATACTTTCCCTTAACTATATTTAATGTAAATGTTTTTATTAAAAGATTTAAAAGATTTGTTTAGTCTCCTGCATTAGATTTTGTGTCTACTAGGTTTGGTTATCTATTTGCTTCATACAAGTCAGTTTTAGAGTCTAAAAGCCAAAAAGATTTGTACAATTTTGTTCATTTAATTTTTACGAAATCTCAAAAAATTAAATCAAATTAAGAAGTGTCTTTATTTATTACGCAGTTTTGTTTGAATTAAACACAAAAGCTTAACTCACCTGCAGGCATCAAATATATAAATGGTTAGCTAATTATCGGCTTAAATTTAAACCAACAAATCGGGCAATATTTACGTTTTTCTGTTCTATCATAAATAAGTAAAATTGTCATATTTGGCGCTCAGAAAACCCAAACGTGATCTTACAGCAGCCAATTCACCCATTAAGACTTATTGTTTGGTGCAGCTTGTAGACCGGAGGAATCAATGCCTCTTTTTCTTAAAAAAAGGGGTTCGGCGCCGCCATTACGATCAATGGAGAAACCTATCGCACCATGATAACCGATTTATTTATGTTCGCTCTTCATGGTATTCATTTGAAAGGTATTTTATCTTAAAATGATGGTGCAACTTGCCCGACATCCAATGCCACAACGTTTGTTGGCTGTTTAGATAATTGACAATTGGGCTTTTGAAGGCTAACATTTATGTCGCCATTCCCAAGACTCAACCCTCAGAAAAGTGCTCGAAAATTTGTCCGACTGAAAAGGGTATATAGGGCACGGCTGAAATAATATTTCATTTCTAACCGGCAAAATTTTCAACCGAGTTTGTTTCTTTGCATTTTTAAATTTAAACTTTTAAATGAACAACCCATTATTGACAAACTTTTATATAATTATTAATATTATTCACAAAAATAGAAGAATAGTGCTTTTCTTTTCTTTTCTACCCTGAAATTGATATTAAAGACTTATTTAAGAAATTTATTTCTCAGAAGTACACAACAGTATATGTGAATATTGAGTTTACCCTTTAACGTTTGCCGCACATGTATTAAAATTTCTACTACAATAAATGCACCTCTTCAAATCAGCATCAATTGCATATTAAATTTTAAATAAAACTTAGCATTTTTTATAATAATATTATAATAATTATCAATAATTGGATTATTCCTTAAAAAATGTCTAATAAATGTAACTAACAATTATACTATTTATACGCACTAAACTGGATGTCATTGCGACTATAATTTCTAATCAACACTGACTTACAGAACTATTGGAGACAATAAAAAAAAAAAAATTCACTTCTAGCATGGAAGTAATGCAAAGCTAATTATATTTTCATGACTTCTAAAAAACGGCTTAAAGGATTTATTTTAAATATTCTTCTCAATGCAAAACACTTTGCCATAATAAATGGGATTTGAAATTAGTGCGAAATCATAAAAAATATTTTTTACAGTTCACGCAAAAAAACATTGGGTTATAATTACCAATTATTCATTCATGCATTCAGTTTATACATTTATTAAAATGGCGTCAATTTTATTACTATATTTTTAGAAATAAACTATTATTGATCCTGCTTTTTAGCAGTTTTTACTATTTATTTAATACTCAAGTTCTTTGTTTCATTAATTTTTCTTTAAATTTATGAAATCTTGTTTCTCTAATTAATTTTATTTAGAATAAAAAAAAGTGTTGTATAAACATAGTGGGAAAATAATTACTTGTTTAAAAAATTAATTAAAATTAGTCTCTCTATTATCTTCTATTTAGCAAAAATCAATACTTCAATTCAAATCAAAATTCTAGTTTCGTAAACGTCAAAAACACAAAAAAAAACTATCAAAATACGAGAAGATACCTCTTTGGTTGCCCATAACATATTCAATCTCACCTCGGATCAGTTTTCTCTAAAAAATAACAAAAACGCGAAAAAGTACCTTTTGATTAGCCGAATATATTTTCAAACCCAGATTGGATCAATAGTCAATAATTTTCAAAATTTTGTCATAAACGTTGAAAGTAAAAAGAGTATCTTACATATTTTCAATCCCAATTGGGATCAGTGGTTCATAATTTAAAAAACCTGGATTTATAAATATCGAAAATTCTAGATTCACTATAAAAATAGAAAATAGTTTTTTAGGTCGTACATGTTACTTTCAATCTCATCTTGGATCAGTAGCATCTAAATTTAAAATTCTACCTTCATAAATTCATTTATGTTACGAACCGTTTTGGCCCAGTGAGGTTTCCGACTAGCTTGCTCGTGGCGATAGCTCAGGCAAATTCCAACCCTTTCACTGGCCACGCATCCGCTCATAAAACAAACTGAAAAATACAACAAAAACTACTAAATCATATACTTCACAAACTCCACCACACAAAGAATTCACGAGAGTCAGGTGTTAACTCCCGTTTTGCCCACCCAACCATGTCGCAGCAGCATCCGCCGTAAAATTTTCTCTGCGACCCAAAAATTCACATGACCTTATCCTAATAAAAATTTTTTTTGGTTTCCCATATAAATTTACAAATTCCTCATTTAAAATGTTCATTAATCTATTTGACAATGAAATATTTTAATTGACATGATTCAAAGTAAATTTAGATCTACTCTTTTTGTGCACAAAACAATATATTAAACTGTTCTTGCTTTACTTTCCTTTTCTCCTTTTTACTCCATTATGAACATTTCAAGTTTCACTAAATTAAAAAATATTTATACTTTGTGAAAAACCTATTAAAGACTTTACTTTTTCTTACCTTTTTTGTACCCTAGAAGTTTCCAAAAATTTCACCAAATAATTATCCATATTCTATTAGGTAATAGTCGTCATAATTTAATGTTTTATATTGAAACAAGCGAAAATATTTATTTAAAACAAGTACCAAAAACGGGGTACAATTTAAACCCTTTAATACATATGAATTAAAAAAGGAGTGCTAGTATTTTGTTAAAACCTGTTGATCCGTTTTAAAGGATTTGAAACCGAGTTGATTAAACTTTATCAACATACAGATTTTTCATTAAATATTAATATAATTTTATTTTTGAAAACCTTATATTGTATAATCTATATGTACTATTTCACAGTGTGTAAGGATCCACAGACTCAAATATATAAAGAAATAAATAAATATGTTTTCGAGGAGTGACAAAGTTCAATTCTTTTTTCTTAGGTTTATATTTGGTTTTGCCCAAATATACCCGAATTTTTGATCTGAAAATTTATACCCTTTGTGTGGGTACAGTTTTTTGTGTATACTGCAAATTGTTTGTTATTCCCAAGAATCAAAAAAAATATTAAGAAATTTTATGCAAAAAAATCATCCGTTACAGGTAGCCAATGGAAAACAGAGCAATTCAGCGTGGATGCACATTTATGAGCACTTTTTCGCTACCGCAATCATAAAAATTAAACTACCTTTTCCTTATTACTAATTTTTTTTTTTAATTCTGAGAATCACAAAAATATCAAAATGGTTTTTTCTAAACAATTTTTCTAGGAGAAGAACATTAACTACTCAATCTGATGTATATCAAACAAAAAAACTTACACTTTTGTGAAAATGGGATCACTAAATTGTGAATAAATTTGAAAGAATTAACCGATTTTTATGATCGATATCTTATTTTGTTGCTATTACAAGTAATAAATTTGAAAAATTTTAGCCGTCTTCGATTTGTATGACTTTTTGAAAAAAAAAATTGCTATTTTCACGTAAAAATATATTTTATGCTTTAAATTTTTATTATCACTCCAAAACTTAAAATGCAATATATAAATGGATTAAAGGCTATGCAAATCTAAATTTTTCAAAATTTATTTTAATAATATCGGACTAACCGTTTTCAAGTTATCATTGATTATGTGGAGAAGCGTCTAAAAATATCTTGAATTTTAATTAAAAATTTAAAAAACAAATTATCCATATAATTCAAAAATTTAACCATTTTTGTACTTAGGTATCCATGATGCATCAAATCTATATAGTGGTTATCGAAGCCATTTTCTGCTGTTGACCAGAGTAATTATTTCAAAAAACACCTAGATGTATACGTAATATGTTAACATGCAATAAAAAAATATTACGTATACGCTCATAGCGATATTTCTTGCACACAGCAAAAAAAAAACTATGACATAAGGTGGTTTTGCAAGGGTGCTACTAGTGACAAAATTATTATATTAAGGTGAAAACACTAAAGATTTTAACATTAGCGTGTCATTATAATGAACTGCACTCCATTCTAATATGTGCAAAGAACTCATGTATATTGGGTGAAAAGCATCCGCTTTTTCGTTAGTTGATTTTGTGTGTTTACATGAATTGTTAAAGATATTTTGCATGATTGTACATTTTAAAGATCGTCATTTATGACAAATTATTTATCATTCAAGGAGTCATTTTAAATGAATACTTTTACACTATTGATTCAGAAGTGTTGATAATGTAATTCACTTAACACTACTTCCACTTATTTTTGCTGAGATAATAAAAATAATAAATATATTATTTAATATTTAAAAATTGTTCTTTTCATAATCAAATGTTTAATTTTACCATTTCAAATTACCAACAAAGATTAAAAACTAAAAATTGTAGGGTGCAAAAATGTTGCTACTGAAGCACATTTTCCTTTTTTGATGGTTTATTAGTTCATCTGTCTTTCTGCTGTTTGTTTTCGTTTTGATTAGTGATTATTATAACTTTTTCTGTGGCGGCACATTAAGTATGGGGCTTTCTGAGCAACATTATGAAACATTTCGCTTTTTTGTAATTTATTTTCTCTCTTAAATATGTATATAAATGGGGGACAATTTTACAAAAAAAAAAAACAAAAAACCGAAATTGAAACACAAAAAAAGAAGACCATAATGTTGTATACATTTTTCAAATTATTTCCTTAATGTTGTCTCGTTTGGCTGCTCAGGCAAAATTAATGAAAATTATTAGCATTTAATTCAATGTTGATGTTTTGTTTTCAAACAAAATGAGAATTTCCTTGTTTCTTGTATTTACATGTTAATTTTTCAATGTAATTGTTTTGAATTATTTACATGACATTAGGATGTTGTTAGTTTTAATTTGAAGAAACTTAAATGGTAAATTCAGTGCAGGGTGAGCATTAGTCCAGCGATAGCGTGTCGATTTTTTTCCTAAGAAAAAAACTATTGATAAAGTACTTTACTTTTCACAACATCTAATAGTTGAATCAGCTCTGCATGTAAAACTGTTAATTTTCTGTTGTGCATCAGCATGGCCTTAATTTTAATAAAAGGAAAAACCAAACAAAAATTCAATATAATCTGGAATTTTCTATAACTTACTCATACCAAGTCTAGGCTGAAATCTAACGTTGGCTTTTCATTGTGCGACTTCAGTTCAAACATTAAAGACAGACACCGTGTTCAACAGATCTGTTGCAGATAAACCTATTATACATAACATATTACAGGATGCAAAAACAAAATTTTATAGTTATCCTTTATCTTCAATTATATTATAAAATTTTTTTTCCTTAGTTACATATAGTACCTTGTATTTTCCCAATATACACTTATAACAATAAATAAAAATTCAACAACATCAAATGGTGAGGTGTTTTAGGGTGTCCTGAGTATTAGCAAACTTTAACTTTGCATTAAAAAAAAAATATTTGATTAATTTTTACATCTTTAAAAAAAAACTTAAATTACTTAGCAGAGAGTGGTGACCCCATTTTATGCATGCTAATAATACTCATTTAATTTTTGTTTACTCTAGTGCTAATAAATGCCAGCAAGAATAGACTAATTAAATTATTATTTTTTAACATGTGTAATTTTATAATTTATACTGACAGTGTTACATAAATTTGCAACGTGTTAATTAAAATTACCTTAAGCAATTAAAAAAAGCACACATATACACATACACATAATTGCAGATCAGAGTATATTACAACCTTTAAAATAAATATGCGCATGACAGCTATAATCTGAATTATTTAATTTTATAAGAAATTTTTTTCTATATATATTCCATTTTTCTAACAAATGTTGTAAATAAGTATAGACTTAATAAATGTCCACTGTAGCATAAAGCTACAATAGAGCGTACCACCTGACAATAAGAAAAAAAGGAGCGCCATACATATTTCAATATAAAGTATTTTTACAATGCTATTAGGAAAAAAAACCGAATGTAGAGTTTGTCTTTCTACATTTTTTATTATATTTTTGAAATTTAGAGTCGGATATTTAAGGGTGAAAAATACCTGTATTATCTGGAGAAAACTGAACTATTGTTCTTAATATTTTTGCAAATTAAAACACTAAATTCAGTTTTTTCAGGTTATTTTCTTGTATACTTTTTTTTACTATAATAACTAATAACTTGTTCCGAGACACAGCTGTGATAAATATTTTATGATCTTTGAAAAGAAAGCTTTAGTCAAAAAAAGACCAATCAAATTTTGTTAATATCGATAAATTCTTTGAAAAATTTTAAATGGCATGAAGTTTTCACTCGACGGCTTAAACACAGTTGCATTGTGCTTCATTATTTTTTGTTAAAAAAATTATTTTTACGACTAAAATAAACTCATGAATTCCTGGGTTTTACAGTTTTTATTCTTGTGACTTATAAAGCTGGTAAGTGGAATTATCAAAAACATTGTCTTTACCAACTAGTGTTATATTTTTTATCCTGTCCGTTTCACTAAAAGGTGGAATCCTTAACTTTATGAATTAATGCAATTATTTAACCAGACCAATTACTAAAATACAAAATATTGAAACCATTAATAAAGAAAACGATAAGGATTAAAAGTACACAATGTTTATGTTATAATTGTTTTGAACTAACAACCATTAAAACACTGATCTGAGAGGATTAAATACTCCGTTTTTGATATCCTATATGGTTTATTAGGCCTTAAGCACCTAATTTTTTAAAATTATATTCTCATCAGAACTTATTATGTAAGTAAAATTTCATGAATTTAATGAAACGCATTGAATGTATTTATGAGAAATTACTTGAATATTAAACGTATTTTTCAATTTGTATGGAGATGCATTAAAAAGTGAAAATAAAAAACTAGAAGAAACAAGTAAGAGCACTATATTTGGCTGTGACGAATCTTTTATACCCACTACCAATTTTGTGTACATTTACAGCACAATATTTTTTATTTTGTTAATTGCTATGGAATAATTTCTTTATAATAAAATATGTATCACTTTCTTTGTAGAGGGTGGTTAAATTTTAAGGGCCCATGTTGAAGGTGAACTACACCTAGTCTTTAAATTTGTTTTCTGCATTTCACTTGACTTTTCTCAATCTCAAACTTACTCAATTTGATCCGTGGAAAGATACGCAAATGAGCAACGCTTTAAAGTTATTTAGGTTTTTTATAAAAATGGGCGTTCAAATCAAAATGCATTTTGTGCACTTCGTAATTCTTTTGATCAACATAATCGTTAAAATTCGTCCACAATCTGGAGAATTGTAAAAAATATTTAAATTTCTGCAAAACAGGTCTGTATAAAATGTTAGAAAATCTGTGAATGCCTTCTTAGTTCGTTGAAAGGGAACCATGGTGTGGCAAAAGAGCAGTCAACCTCGACTCATCATCATGCCCAACAATTGAGCATCAACATTGTCATTGAAAATTTGGACAATCAGATAGAGGAGCGTCGCCAAGGATCGGGGGGTGGCATTTGGCCGATATTTTGTTAAATACATAATTGAACCATACAAATATTATAATTACAAAAAGAAATAATAATAATATCCGAAATAATTTGTGTTTTATTTAAATTCCACATAAAATTTAACCACCCTTTATAACTTCGATATGCTACTAAAATGCTTTTGTAAATGTAGTCTTTCAATGAAAGTGGGCGTTAAAGAAGGCGTGTCAATAAAGTTTCTGCTAATAAATACAACTTAGATATTTCAATATAGTCCTTTATTTTCCCAAAAACTTTGTCAATAGAGAAATTACATGAATTTAAGATAAACCGTTATATGGGAGGTAGGCGTTAAGGTGGGCGTGTCACCTAAACTTTTTGGCACAACAATTAAATTGATTATAAGGATATACGTAGCAAATTTGATCATCATACCTCTAATTTTGGCGGTGTTATGAGCTTTTAAATTTCATTAACGGTAGATAACGTGAGAAGTGGGCGTTATAGTAGGCATGTCAAAGTTGTTTTTGCGAATGAGCACAACTTAGGTGTTTCAATATAGTTTTTATTATTCCAAAATCTTTACTAATAGAGAAATTATATGAATTTTAGTTAAAACGTTATATGGGCAGTGGGCGTAAAAGTAGGCGTGGCCCCTTAATTTTCTTGCACAGTAATGACATTGCCTAGGGGGATATACGTAGCAAATTCTATCATCATACCTTTAATTTTTGGCGGTGTTATGAGCTTTTAAATTTCATTAACGGTAGATAACGTGAAAAGTAGGCGTTATAGTAGGCGTGTCAAAGTCTTTTTGCGAATTAGTACAACTTAGGTGTTTCAGTATAGCCCTTTATTATTCCAAAATCTTTATTAATAGAGAAGTTATATGAATTTAGGTAAAACGTTATATGGGAGGTGAGCGTGAAAGTAGGCGTGGCACATTGATTTTCCGTTAAAAAAAATCCTCTCACCAAAGAGCAAAGTGTGCAAAATTTCAGAGTCATACATCAAATTTTGTTGCTTTAATGACGTTTTTGTTTTTAAAAATACCGAAAAATACACTGTGCGGTATAAATTTTCGTACATTTTGATCGATAACTCCTCTCCTAATGCATAGATTTAGATAATTTTCGGGGAAATATATATTCAGGAAATATATATTCGAAATTTCATGGGTCTACGTGAATGCGTTTGGACACAATTCCATTTTATTCGATGTTCGAAGGACACAGTTTTTTCGACCTACTCTTGCTTTTCGAGCTATACCTCTCTTCATAATAATCCGATTTAGCCCAATAGCAAACAAACCCTGTCTATAAGAAAGATTCTGGCAAAACTTGAGTCCCCTAGCTTTTTCGGTGCGACCTCTATCGTGCTTTCAACAGACGGACAGACGGACGGACATATCTAGATCGTCATCAAATCGAACCCTGATTCAGAATATATATACTTTATGGGGTCTAAAGTGGATATTTCGATGTGTTACAAACGGAATGACAAAATGAATATACCCCCACCATTTTTTTGGTGGCGGGTATAAAAAGTAAAACAAGCAAAATTGTCGCATTTGGTGCACATAAAACCCGCACGCATACATTGAAAAGCCGATACACCCAAAACGAGTCACTGTTTGGTGCGGATTTTGGTCCAGAGGCATAATTGGGCCATTTTTCTTCGAAAGGAGTGGCCGTTGCAGTCAATGCCGATCGTTGAAGGAATTTTATTTTACAAAAATTGAAGAGAAGGATATTGGCAACATTTGGTTTCAACAGGATGGCGCTACGTGCCACACAGCCGAAGCAACACTCGATGTTTTGCGGTTTTTTTATAGCATTTTTAAAAAAAGTTATTTGGCGGAACCTTTATATAGAAATGAAACTGTCCATGTATGTAATCGCATCACATTAAAACGGCTGAAGTGATTTGGCTGCTTTTTTTTATTCGATGGAAAATTGTCAGGAGATGGTTTGTAAAAAAAATTAAGAAATTCGTAATAAAACTTGGAAAATTTAAGTTTCTAATATTTTGCTTACTCTTCACTTGTAATTTTTTTAACTATTTATATGCTACCTTAAAGACAAACGTCAAAAATTTAATATCTATCTATTACCTATATATCTATATACATGTATAAAATTTCCAATAAATTAAGCAAAATTTGTGTTATTTTTTTTCACTAAACTTATGTTTAAATTTTCAGTTGATGAAATTGAATGAAATACTAACCATTAGTAAATAGCTTCCAAGTAAAGCCGGGGCAGTCAGCTAGTTTAAAATAAAAATATTTTTAAACTTATCTGTTCCTTCTGCTTCTAATATAATAATTTTTTATATAGAAAATCATATTTTTTGATATTTATAGAATCAAAATTAAACAATGAAAAACGCAGCTTTTTTTATTTCTTAATTTAATAAAAATGTGCTATACCTTTTAACCTCGATCGCTTTTCGTAATCTTCACATACACAACACGACCAAGAATAATAAAAACAAGATTACATATTCCGACTGTAATGTTTTCGTTTTTATGCATAAAAAAGTCTATAATGTAAAATAAACACTTCAAAACTATAAAAAATAATAAAGAAACTTGAATTTAAAATATAAATTGAGCAAAAATATTTTTTATTGAAAAAAATATTATTCTCTAGATACGAGATCAAATACATATGAGCACAAAAAATAAAAATACAGGTACTTCAGCTATGAGATCAAAAATAAAATCTTTTAATATGCTCAAAGTGTTTATTGACTGGTCAGAGAGTCTGTTTCAGATTTTATTATCAATTTGCCCTGTGACAGTAACGATTCGTTCACTTTATATCGATGTTGGACGAATAGTTACAAGTGCATTTCACAAATATTTATATAATATTTTGAGTTTCTTGACCAACAAATTTTAACTCTATCTTTATTGAATTGCATACAGCAGTGTCATCAGCCTTCTTTTCAAAAAACTTTCATACTATTGAACTTTTCATCTAAAACAGTTATGTTTCTTTTAATTTAAAAAAAAAATGTTTAAATTAACACATTACCTCTAAAAGTATATCAAATTATTTGTAAGAATATTGTTAAACATCAAGTTAAAAAAAAAAATAATCCAAGGAAAACAGGAAGAATTAATAACTCAAATTCCCCAAAAAAAAATTCAAAAAACCCTAGTAAGAAACTACAATTTCACTCAGTTGTATGCCATCTTTCAAATTATGTCGTTGTCGATATGACAAAATAAGAACACATTGTTTAGATATAAACTGAGTAGTTTTTATTTATTTTTTAAATATTTTCAATAAGCCTTGAATTATTATTCTTATTGTTTGTGTATTTAAATGTAGAAAGTAGAGTGAGAACAAATTCCCAGAAAAAAAAATTAAAACTAGTTCAACGTGAATAACATTTTTCATGACTTCTAATTCTTAAGTGCAAAAGCATACATAAAGAATGTCTACTCAAAATACATAATACTTATCAATTATTGATGTTTTTCAAATACATGCAAGTGCATGCGAAATTCTTAAACAGATCCATGTAAAACAAACATTATTAACTCAGAAACATGAGTTTCTTTTCACAAAATATGCATGCGTTTTCGTTACTTATTAGAGTAAAGTGAATTTTATTATTAACTAGCCAAACCCGGCGCGCGTTGCTACGCCCCTTAATGAATCGAAATGCATTCTGAATTTAATTGAATATCAAGTGCAAAAACCTAAAAATTATAATTTTTTATGGGCGTGGCCCTGCCCACTTTTCTAATCACGAAATTGTAAAGTCATAACAGCTCAATATGTGTGCAAAGTTTCAGAATAATCGGTCCAGTGCAAGTACCTCAAAATTATACCTTTTTTTATGGGCGTGGCACTGCCCACTTTTCTAATCACGAAATTATTTAGTCATGACAGCTCGATATATGTGCAGAGTTTCAGAAAAATCGGTCTGGTGCAAGTACCTCAATATTATAACCTTTTTTTATGGGCGTGGCCATGCCCACTTTTCTAAACACGAAATTATATGGTTATGACAACTTAGTATGTGTGCAAAGTTTCATAAAAATCGGTCCAGTGCAAGTACCTCAAAATTAAAACTTTTTTATGGGCGTGGCCCCGCCCACTTTTCTTATCACGAAATTATTTAGTCATGACAGCTCGATATGTTTGCAGAGTTTCAGAAAAATCGGTCTGGTGCAAGTACCTCAAAATTATAACCTTTTTTTATGGGCGTGGCCCTGCCCACTTTTCTAAACACGAAATTATATGGTTATGACAGCTTAGTATGTGTGCAAAGTTTCATAAAAATCGGTCCAGTGCAAGTACCTCAAAATTAAAACTTTTTTAGGGGCGTGGCCCCGCCCACTTTTCTTATCACGAAATTATTTAGTCGTAACAGCTCGATATGTGTGCAAAGTTTCAGAAAAATCGGTCAAGTGCAAGTAGCTAAAACTGATAACTAATTTTTATGGGCGTGGCCCCGCCCACTTTTTTCCACCCATAAACACTCCCTGGTATGTGTACAACAACTTGCCAAAGTTTGAGTCCGATCGGTTTTACAGTTTCGGAGTCTATAGCTAACACACACACACACAGAGTTTCACTTTTATATATATAGATAAGATATTCATATAAACACATACCAATGACATGATAATGTTAAAATCATGCATGTTTTACCTAAATTGAACCACATCATCATGGATTGAACTCATGCATTCACTTTTTCTTTTGAATGTCTTTTTTTTGCTGGGTTGTTTTTTAAAAAAAATAATTTACAACTATAAAATACTATTTATTAATTTTTTTGTTTATAAATTTATTGTAAACCAGCTTACCCGGTGCGGGTAGATAACTACTGGAAACTTAAATTGTTTTTTTTTCACATTTGTACGTAATTTTGTTGAATTTTTATAATTTAATTATTTTTATAGGAGCCATTTTTTAATGCAATTTTTTGACATTTATTTTTAGTTTTTATATGGGGGATACCAAGTCTTTGCTCCAATCCTATAAATTTTGTTCTCGAATAAGGAAATCGTTATCAAAGTAACTCGTTTAAAGTTTTAAAGAAAAAGTCCTCAAAGTATGTTATAAAATGTGATTAATTTGTATGGGAAGTACTGCGCCCACCTAAAATATAAAACAGAAATATAGCCTATGTCCGTTTGAAAGGTAGGCCTAGAGCAGTGGTGGAAAAATCTTAGAAATTTAATAAGTAGTTTACAAGGCACATTTTCTCCTTACGATATTGGTAAAGAATATTATATTCTGGCTTAAGTTCATTTTCTTATTATTAAACTCCCTGAAACATTTTAGACATATGCACTCACTTCTTCACATATATATTTCTCTTTGTAAATAAGACTGTTTTAACTCATTAAGTTATATGCGAGATACCGGTACATTGTTATGCAGGCATACAAACGTATATACAAACGTATCAACCTAATAAAAGCGTATTAATAAATTGAAAATCCATAATCGTTTATATCTGTCAAGCTTATATCGTGAAAGTTATATAAGCGCGTCGAAAATTTTTATAGCAACTTAAAATCTGACAAAACGTTAAAGGATTCTAAACTGAATATGTGTTTAATACACAATAAGCACGACATCCCTTTACTTTTAAGCAATATTAACCATCTATAATTCAAAAAGAGCTGCTAAACATAAATGCAATTCAATGACTTTCTTATATTGCGTCAATAAAACAGTTAAATTTTTATGGTCACCATAAGCTTATCTGAAGCATTTTGATTTTATTTCGAAATGTGTTTGTTTTTAACTTTTAAAAAAATATATTCATAAAACATAAATTCACAGAGCAAATAAAAGATTTTAATAACAAAATGTTGATGTGCCATCATAAAAATAATGTTCATATCAAAAATTTAAATTTAAATATAGAAACAAATTCAAAGAAAACAAAAATTTTACTGTCCTTTAAGAAAATGAAATTCAAATATTCGTTTGCTTTTGTTATAAAAAAAAAAATAAATAAAATAAAATTCAAAAATAATCGTAAAAGTGTTTGTGTTAAAAACATTAATATTTAGCGAAAATAAAAAAAATAATATTAAATGTGCAAACGAATGGGTGAATGGGTTGTTTTATTTTGATATAAACGTGCTTGTTTGGTTGAAAATAAAACCACAAAATAATAATAATATGTTTATAACTGTATTTTTATTTGTTTAAAATTCGTTTTTAATAATCACATATTAATATTTTACAATAAACTCAATATTTTTACAATAAATTCGTAATTTAAAATAAATTAATTTTTATTATACTAGCAATAACTGGTGTACGTTGCTGACGTTGAAAAAATGTCTGTACAACGATTATACGAATCATATCTCTACACGGAGTTTCTAGCAACAATAAAAATACATTGTTTTTTTTAATTATAATATTATAGTATTAAACTAAATTAACATCAAAACAGTAACAGGACATTCGATAATAAAAATTTAATTAAGAATTGAAGTATTAATTTGATATAGAATGCTAATGTACTACAAAGATTGAATAACCTTTTTTAATAGAAAATATTATTTTAATTAATACTTTTCTACTTTTTTAACTACTATTCAATAATGACGAGATGTATGTAGAATTGTAGTTATAGAATTACGATGAGAAATAATTTTTTTAAATCTGGTTGTTTCTTACGCCAGATAAGGTTCTTAATCTTAAGTAAACTCCTCTTCTACTAATCAGTGCCGAATTGTTCGTGGCTATCTCTCTATCTTAGCGCTTTCTTCTCAATACCACTTGCTTTCATTTCATGTGTTACTTTCTGTAAATATCTATGCTTAGTTTTGTAAAAATATTTTTTTAATCCAACTTCACACTATCCGAAATTTTAACATCCCATTCACACTAGTGTATATAAATATACTTATATAAAGGGTGTTTTTTTAAGCCCGATAGAACTTGAAATTGTAAAAAAGAACACAAAAAGTTAAATTGTAATCAAAATTTTTTTTTTATTCGAAAGATCAATACGTGACATTAACATTTGAAAATGATTACGGGCATATGGGCACCGCGGCTGTTCTTGACGAAGCGCATTCTGGACGTCCAATTTTGGGCCACTTTTTCGAGCACTGCTGGCCGTATGTCACGAATAACACGAACAATGCTGGCCTCCAAGGCGTCAATTGTTGCTGGTTTATCAGCATAAACCAGTGACTTCACGTAGCCCCACAGGAAATAATCGAGAGGTGTCAAATCGCACGACCTTGGAGGCCAATTGACAGGTCCATTTCTCGAAATCAACTTATCGCCAAATTTTGATTTCAATAAGTCGATGGTTGCGTTCGCCGTATGGCACGTAGCGGCATCCTGTTGAAACCACATCTCCTCCGGATCAATGTCATCCATATTTTCAAACAAAAAATCATTGATCATGGTGCGGTAATGATCTCCATTGACCGTAACGCGAGCTCCGGCCTCATTTTTGAAGAAATAAGGTCCGATGATGCCACCAGCGTGAAAACCGCACCAAACGGTGCATTTTTCTGGATGTAATGGAGTCTGTAGGGTCTCTTGTGGATTGGTCTCGCTCTATATGCGGCAATTTTGCTTATTAACAAACCCGTTAAGCCAAAAATGCGCCTCATCGCTGAACACAATTTTGCGATAAAACAACGGACGTCCAGAATGCGCTTCGTCAAGAACAGCCGCGGTGCCCATATGCCCGAAATCATTTTCAAATGTTAATGTCACGTATTGGTCTTTCGAATAAAAAAAAAATTTTGATTACAATTTAATTTTTTGTGTTATTTTTTACAATTTCAAGTTCTATCGGGCTTAAAAAAACACCCTTTAATTTTCGTGCAACGTACAGTAAACAAACGAACAACTTCGAATTACACACATACATATATAAGAACGCATTTATATAATTAGAATGTTGTTTTTGCAAACTTTTGTTGATATGGTATCCGTTGATCGGTCTAAATTATACCAAGATTTTTAAAGTATTTCTGATAAATTGAGAACACATACGAGTTCGAGGGATATATGGGGGCTTCAAAATTGATTTTAACGCTCACAAGGACCGACGGACCACCATAGCTACATTGACTTTTCAACGTATAAGAATTCAAAAACACAGCAAAATAAGAAAAATTGCTCACAAGCAATACATACAAACAAATACAGTATGTGTATAAACCACATAGAAATAAAATAAAACCTTTAAGGCGCGAGGCAATTATTTGTATGGAATTTTAAATGAAAATAAATTTATATATATATTAAAAAAAAACCTGAACAAAAATGAAAAAAAAACATAAAAACTGAAATGTTTTGATAAAAGACAGAGACCAAACAAAATATTGCATAAGGATCTTAGCTTTTAATGTTTTGTAATGAGATGAGTTTACATGTACAAAATAATCGCTTATTAAATATTGTTTTTTCTCTAAACTGCCGTAAATGTAATTATTTAGTAACGCTGCTGCTTAATATTTAAAAAAAAATGTTTTCCTTTGTACTTTTTCTATTTTAATAAACACACTAACAAAGTTTTTGATAAAAACTTTTCAAGAGATTATTGATTTGACTTAGTGAGAGCCCTGTTTTCTTCTATACTTATGTTTTGTTTTTTTATATTAACACTAAAATATAGTTATTGCAAGAAGTATGCAATAAAATTTGAAATATTTAGAACATTTTATTCAGCCCTGTAATAAATAATTTATGGGGTCGCAAATTAAGACTGTAAAATATATAAGCGAAATGACAAGCCTTCGTTTAAAGACTATGAAAACAAACAGACCCTCTTACTCCACAAAAATCAATAAATATGAGGTACAGAGGATTGCTCTTTTTCACCGATCATTGCACGATTATTTTATAGACAGAGAAAACGGTATCGTTTGTGAGTACCGCAATTTTTACCAATCGCATAGTTTAGTTGTGATAGTAGAATTTAACGGGTATATCTATAGCATTTCGTTTCGGAATATAAATATGTAGGCAGCACTAGTAAACTAGAATTCTTGCAATAGAAATTTTATAATCACAAATGAAAA
The DNA here is from genome assembly GCA_941918925.1 of Phyto melanocephala. NCBI lineage: Eukaryota > Metazoa > Arthropoda > Insecta > Diptera > Rhinophoridae > Phyto > Phyto melanocephala. Next base: position 103,164,748 of record OW799235.1, on the reverse strand, counting down.
GAACTGAACCATTCGATTGGCAACGAATGTGATTTTCTGTTTTTTGGGTGTGTTATCTAAGCATGACCGTTTAAGTCTAAGCCCAGCTTTGTTTTTACACTACCTTCAATTGGAAATATACAGTCGAGAACATTGAGTGCAAGTAAATGAAATTAATATTTAGAAGTTTTAACCCTTGCCAGTATTAAATTGAATTTTGTACACTTTAAAGTCGTATTCGTAAAATAAGCCATGTTGTCAAGTACGACAAACAAAGCTGCTGCTAACAAGAAAAACATTTCTCACAGGCCGTTATTTTTCTTGGAGACGCTGTTGTAAGGTGAGTCTTAACACGATGACTTACCAAACAAAAAAGACAAAGCAGTTTAATATGACTCATGTTTGATCTGTCAAAAAAAGCTTATTTTAAATCAAACCTCAAGATGAATCACTTGATACATTCATAAGCGGGTGTTGTGAATTCTGGGCAAGTCAATAAATAACTAAATATTTTATGCGTATCTTCAACTGACTAGAAATAAAGGGATTTTACTGGATAACCCTACACCAATAGTTGTTTTTAGTTTTGAAATACCGTTCAATAATATAATATTTCTGAAATATGCTTCAAATGAGCACAGTAGATTATTTAAATAAATTTGTGTTTATAGAAGTTTGTTAAAAATTATGTGTAAGAAAAATATTCTGATATATTATCCACTAAATAGAAAGGTTTTGTAAATTAATTTATGAGATATTTTTTCTAAAGATTATTCAATTATTTTTATTTGAACCTCGTTTCACTTGAATCTTTCTTCAACAAATCTTTCACAACTATAGACAAATATATACAAAATATTATAAAACATTTTATTGAATTAATAATAATTTTTAAAATAAAAAAAATTTAAGTAATTTGAAGTAAGAGTAGAATATCTGCCAACATCAGTTTAGCTTTCAACATTTATATAACGAAATGCAAAATCTTCAAACATACGAAAGGATATTGAAAGCATCCCAATAAGTAGTGTGTTAAAGTATAAACAAATACATTCATATTTTATTAGTATTGGCTTTTATTATATTTTAAACTCAAACAATCTCTAGTTTAAACATACAAAACAACATACTCACACACACACACATGGTGCACAACTCAATCCATATTATTTGAAAAAAGAAATAAAATAAAATTGAATCCTATATGTCTGTTTTAAAAAAGTAACACTTGAAGTTAAGTGGTATGATGCTTTTATCAATATTAAACAAATATTTATTTATAAATATTTTATTTAACTTTGTTATTAGCAAATGCAATTGAGAGCTTCATTTTTTATTTAAAAATTTTTTAATAAAGTTGTATGCATCTTCGCAAGGACTCAACATTAAATACGATTGTCGTTCCCTTAACAATTTATTAATACTTCAAGGCTTAATTGGTATACACTTCCTGTACATGTGCTGTAAAAAAACAAACAAAAAATAAAAACTAGTAGGAATTGTTGACAAATAATGACAACAAATATTTTATTATTTTTCAAATGTACTTGAAACAAAAAAAGCATTTTTTTTAAGAACAAATGTTTTTAACAAAACGCTTTAGGGAAAATCTTTTATTTAATTTATATTAATTCTGTACTTAAATAAAATTTCAAGTAAAATCTCAAGTAAAAAATTCTCAAGTAAATTCTCATTTATGAACAAGTAAGAGTGTTATAATCGGCCGTGCCGAATCATATATACCCTTCACAACGTCTAGTCACGCAATAACAATTTTTTGTATCACCATTTATCTCATATGAAATACGTACATACATATAAAAACATATATGTATAAAAACATCCCAATGTAAAATTATAAGTCAAGTTTATGTATGTATGTTTCAAAAAAAAAATAAAAAAAAACAAAATAAAAAAAAAATTAAATAAAACATAAAAAAAAATTCAAAAAAATATTAAAAAAAAACAATAAAAATATAAAAAAAAAATAAAAACAAAAAAAAATTTCTGGCTCAGCTGGGATTCGATGCCACGTTCACTCTAACCAGTATACCAGGTTTGTACAGGGTGGACCAAAAGTCGCGCCTGCGTGTAAAAATTGAATAACTTTTTTGTTTATTATTATTTTTTATTAAATTTTTTTTTTTAATTATAATATTATCTTTGTATGACCTAAATTTTAATTATGAAAAATAATGTCAGAGAGATGACCACCATTTTCATTGATGCACAATTGGGCTCTTAAAGAGGCGTTTTGCATAAATGCACGCAAGGTTTCAGGCTCTATTGCCCTGATCTCAGCTTCAATGTTGTTCTTTAGCTGCTCTATAGTTTGAGGCTTGTTTACATACACTCGTTCTTTGAGATAACCCCATAGAAAATAATCAGGGGCAGTTAAATCCGGTGAACGTGCTGGCCAATTAAATTCTGAATTTTTTGAGATAATTCGGTCGTCAAAAATTTTATTTAAAAGCGTCATTGTGGCACGGGCCGTATGTGCTGTTGCTCCATCCTGCTGAAACCACTTGTTGGCTGCCTCAGGGCGTACAAAATTATTAAGCATAGCGCGATATCTGTCCCCATTCACCGTTACTGTAATACCAACTTCATCCTCGAAGAACGATTAAAAGTAAAATTCTACCACTTTCGTTCGTTGCTCAGTCGTTAAATTTTGCATGGTGGTGTAACACGAATCGATGAATAAAATCTGAAAAAAAAAATAAAAAATATTAATAAACAAAAAAGTTATTCAATTTTTACACGCAGGCGTGACTTTTGGTCCACCCTGTAAGTATGTATCTATGTAATTGTTGTATGTTGTTGTGAAAAAAAAAAACGAGGTGGTCGTCGTTTTTGCTCATATCTCAGTTTTTTATGTACCTATGTTTCTGATTTTCAATACCGATCTACTCCCGAATATTTCTGATATTTTAGTACCTCTTCCGGTTTCAAGCGATGTCGGGGGGGCTTTAAAAAGTTGATTTCAACATACACACGGACAGACCGGCAGACTGGCAGAGCTTAATCAACTCCCATATTCATAAGCTTTCAGAAAATATACTCTATGGGGTCGGAAATAAAAATTGTAGAAATTTCACACGGAATGGCAAAGCTATAAATACATATATACCCTTTTTCACTGTGTGAAGGGTATAAAAACGAATGGCATGCGTATTCAGTTTTCGTTGCTAAAAAAAACTTATTAACATTGGTTTCTAGTTGCTGTTTCCAATCATATGTAATCGTAGACTGCAAATTTATTAAACTTCACTCAGGTAACGATTTATTTTATTTGAGATATTATATTAAAGAAAGATGTGTTGAAAGTTATAAATGATACAGTGTGGGTCAAAAGTCATGTATTCGTGAAAAATTTAACAATTTTGTTTTGTTATTATTTTCTATTATGTTTTCTTTAATAATATTAACTTTGTATGACATAAATTAAGTTATAGATTTAATAAATATGAAAAATAATATAAAGTAGACGGCCACCACCACTTTCGTTTTGCATAACTGCACAATGTTTTAGGATATATTGCCCTGATCCTTCAATCTTGTACTTGAGGATCTCTATAGTGTGGGGCTTATTAATATACACCCGCTTTTTGATATAACCTTTATAGAGTATTCAGATGAAGTAAAGTCTGGTGAACATGCTGGCCAATTGTATTCTGGAGTCCTTGAGATAATTCGGTCATAAAAAATTTCATTGAAAACAGTAATTGTGGCACGGCTCATAAAAACTGTTACTCCATCCTGCCGGAAACACTTCTTGACCGACACTCGGCGTACAAAATTAACAATACATTCTCACAATTACAATCACTGTCTTATCAACTTAATTCTTGAAAAAGTAGTATCCTGTATCCTCTGTGGTTTGCAGAATCATAGAATCGTATATCTTATATATTTGTTAAGGTAAAAAGGTGCAAAGGATCCTTACTTTCTATGTACAACTCCACTAGACATGTTTGCTTCTACTTGCAGATATAATGTGCCACAAGTGCTATCGGAGAAATATCTAAACAAAGTAATAGGCAAAAATAATTTTAATAAATACATATTTTTTTAATATAAATAACTAAATATTAAGCCTTAGATAAACCACGTTGTGGTTCCTATATCATACATGATGGTGAATGGTATTATCAATTTCAGTATGTTTTTTTAAGACTTTTATATATTTTTTCACATTGCAAATTTTAGACTACTAAAAATTGTGCAACAAAATATTATTAAAATATATCATTTATAGATTGCTTTGCAACTATACTGTAGTAATTTTTAATCGTTTTTAAATAATATAACTTTTATTAGGTTAATTTCAAGGTGATTATTATTGCAATAAAAGGAATCCCAGTTAAGCTAAAGTAAATAAGTAAAAGCTTATAAAAATTATAAACAACACAATAATGTTACTTTTGCCAAGCCATCATCATACTATTTTTTTCATTAAAGTTTTCAGCAAAAGTAGACATAAGGTAATTAAATTAAATTTAATTTAATTAATTATCGTGAAAAAATAAGTTATAAAACACACTGAAAAATTATAACTTCTTTTCGTTAATCAAATATTGTAACAGAGAATATAATATGAGAATCGTGATCATATCGTAACCATACTTGTTCTCTAGTTGTACATATGTTAATTCAATTCATTATGAAATACAAAACAAACCTAAAGAAATTTTGTCAAACTGGGACAATTTAAAAAAGTCAATTCAGCTTTTTTTGACAGATCACGCATGACCCATAACATAATGCTTTGTCATTTTTATTCAGTATCGTTTTGACACGTTATCATGGAAAAACTTACACCACAACAGCATTTGTAAATTGTTCAGTTGTATGACAAAAAACAGCGTTCTGTAATGAATGAAAATCCGATGTTATATCAAGAAATTTTATTCACTGACCAAGCACATTTCTGGCTCAATGGATATGTTAGTAACTAGAATTTCCGTATTTGAGCTATTTTTGAGCATACCAGAGAATGACACTTTATCATTATATACTTTTAAGTAACGGTATAGTGTGGTTTATGAGCTGGTGGAATCATTTGTCCATATTTCTTTGAAAATTAAGCAAATCGGAATGTTACAGTCAATGGTAAATATTATTGCATCATTTAAACGAATTAAATGCTTTTTTTTAATTTAAGCGTATTGTGTCGGAGAGCTCTGGTTTTATCAAAACGGCGCATTGGGCCATACAAATCCATACAAAGTATGGATTTGTTGAGAAGTAATTTTGGTGAACACTTAATTTTACGTTTTTACTGCGGTCAATTGGCCAAATAAATCATGCGATATCACTATTTTAGATTAATTTTTCTAGTTATATGTAAAGTGCGAGGTATTAAGGACTAAGCCAGATATGACTGATGCTTTGGAAGTCAATATAACTTGTTTTGCACATATGTCCATTCACCCAAAATTGGCCATTCCGAATGAATCCCTTCAAACATTAAATGCTATAAATTATTCTTTTAACTGAAAATAGAAATTTTAAGTTCACTTTTAAATGTATGTGTTTTATTTTACATTATAAATCAAACCTTCAAATGAATCACCCGATATATGATATTTTTACTTAAAACTTAAGCACTACATTAAATATTTAAAGCAAATTTATACATTTCAAAGAAAACTCAGCTGATGAATCAATATAAAAACGAGGCTAATTTCTTTTAACAGATACAACAGAACAAGCCTAAAGTTCACTTCAATCCATGTTATTTACGAATAGACAATAACACGTATAGAGAAACCAATTTCACTATTTCCTGCTCTCATACGAATTTTTTACTTTTTAGTAAAAGATAACAAATAATATTTTTATCTCTTTCTTTTTAAATTGGTACAATTTTAAAGTTTTTAAATCAAAACAAATAAGAAAAACCTTGAAAAGTGCTAGACTTTATTTTTTCGAAAATAACTTTTCCATACAAATATACAAAGTCAATATAAAAGAGTCAATATCAAAAAAAGTTAAAATTGGTGAAAAAAAGGTTCTTAAAATAATAAAGAATTGTTTCATTCGGACATAATGTTTTATATACCGATTTTAATATGATGGTTTTAATAAAATGCTTATTGCCCACACTCACACCAACACTAAAATACCTTCCCATTAAATTTTAAAGAAACCAAAGAAAACTTTACTCATCATTAAATGTATTTTATTATTTAACAGTACATTTAAATTTAAATATTGTACCATTAGTCAAAGGTTATGGGGTAGAGAAACATTGTTTCTAAATACTGTACACCAACACAAACATAGAAAAACATTTTTATATTCTCTTCGTTTTATTTTTTCGTCGTTTGTAAAAATTTTATATTAGAAAATATTTCTGGTAATTGTATGTTTATATATGTGTGTGTATTAAAAAAAATTTTTGTATGTTTGTGTGTAGATGAGAGCATGTGGGGGTATTTGTACGAATATGAAGAAATATTACAGATCTGTTTGAAATGTGCTGTGAGGAATTTTAAAATTCCAATTACTTTAACTTTTGACTTTTTCTGTGTGCGGTGTTGTTTTTTTTTTTTTAGTTATATGTTGTGCAAAGGGACCTGGTCACTTTTAAATGATTTTTACCTTCCCTACTAAAACAAAAAATTTTATTAACACGAAAAAGTTAATTGCGGTATTTTTTGCTACATATTTTAGATTTTATTATATGGGATTAATGAATGAAATAAAAATGCTATCATGATGAGAAAAGGCATTAGCACAACATACATCCTAAAGGTTTGTTCTTTTGCAAGTGGGTGTGAAAAGAGCTTACGATGGAAAGCAAAAAATTAATAAAGCAAGTTATATATTGTACAATTTGTTAGTTTCAGTATAAGAACACAGCATATACAGCATAAGTATAAGTACACTTATACACATGGCTAGTTTAAAAAATTTTTAACAAACTAAACCAATTGTTTTATCTGGACTTAAAAATAGTCCTTTTATATGATGAACAGTTATTTTAAGGGTAAAATTAACTTCACATAAAATAAATTTGATCCAAATTTTATACAAATTACTTAAAGAAAATTAATCCTATATGCCTCCGCAAATATTAAATTAACATTTAAAACTTTATTCTCCTGGCCACCATTACAAATAAATTATAAATCCCTTGACACCACTCAAGCAATCCGCTTATTTACTGCAATAGTCGTAACATATATAAAAAAAGTTCCACCCAAAACTGAACACAAAAGAAAAGGAAATTAAAAAAAAAAAACATTTAATATTTTGTTCACAGTTACTTCAAGGCATTATGAAACAACCACAAGGAACAAATAAACCATGTTTAGATAAATAATTGTTTAACATTTATATAAAGAACTCTTAACAGTGTTGAACAACATTTAAGAATTGCCTTTGGCATTAACATATTTGCTTTGAGTCTATAACAACAACTATGCAAAGAATGTATTTGCAAACACACTGAACACTGAAAAAAATAAACAGAAAGGAAAATCTTAATGTTGTAATGAAAATGCTTTGGGAAAAGTATCCAGGCGTTATTACTACGTTTGAGTGAAAAAGTAGGGTATCCAAAAATATTTGATGGATGTAGGCCAAGATGTTTTCGAAAAATTCGACGTCACAGAGATGCCCAAAGCTTGAGAACGACGTTTGAGAAACACATTTGGGCTCTCTTCAACTGAAGCCTCAGCTTCAGCAATATTCTCGACATTACGGGCACTTATTTGTCTCACTGGCACTTGAACATTTTGTACTGTGCATGTGGATTTAAATTTTTCCACTAAACGTTTAATTGTTGATCTGGTATGACGATTATGATGACCATAAATTGGACGTAGTGCTCTTAACGTTGAGGCCACTGACTCCGAATTCCGGTTGTAAATTTTAATAATTTTGACTCGTTGTTGGCTCGTATATTTTTCCATCAGGAAATGGCAAACCTTACTGAAGATAAATGTCAAAAGAGCGGCAAAAAATATGGGGTCGTTTGTTGTCCCTACCGGTCTACTTTTGTTTTTGAAAAACAAGGAAAATTCGAAAAAAAAATACCTTCTGTATTGTCCATACCATTTTTGTTTTCAACTTGAAACAATAGTTCCTTGTTTCAGAAATCTAGCTCGATAAATGTAAAAAAAACAAAGAATACCATAGAAATGGAAAAAAATAACCTTTTCATTTGCAAGAAATTTTCCGCATCAATAAAGTTTAATTTTAAAATTTTTAGCTTCTCAAACGAGAAAAAAACAAAAAGTACCATACAAATGTAAAAAATTACACTTCCTATCGCGCAATATATTTTTAATCTCAACTTTATTCAAAAGTAAATTATTGCACAGTGCCCATAACATTGTCAGTCTCACCTAGCCCATATTATTTTTAATCTCATTTTAAATCAATAGCCACTAATTTCAAAATTCTAGCTTCATATACATAGCAAATACAAAAAGTACAATAAAGATCCGAAAAAGTACATTTTTGGTTGACTTGTTTTTTATTTTCAATCTCAACTTAGATCAATAGTCACTTATTTTAAAAATCGTAAATGAAGCAAATACAAAAAAGAACCATAAGAATGCGAAAAAATACCTGTATTCCCCATAAAATGTTCACCCCCACCTCAGATCAATAATCTCTAAATTTGAAATTCTGTCTTCACAAGCGTAGAAAATACAACAAGTACCATTAAAAACAGAAAAAACCTTTTTAGGTTTTCCACCTACAAAATTCAAGTTTATACTATTTAAATAGCCATTTAACAATAAAATAATTAACAGACATGATTTAAAGAGAATAATACTACTTTTTACCATAAAAATTAATATATTCTAAGAAGAACCAAAACATTTTTAAACATTATTCCGAATTGACGCTGTAATTAGGAATTATAAAAATTTTCCCTTTTTTTGTACACTTTTTCACCTTAAAAGTTAAAAAAAAAATTCACATAAACAATTTCCCATATTCTATTAAGTGATAGTAATTATCAATTAATGTCCTAATGAATAATATTAGTAAAATTTTATTATAGTACCAAAAGTAGAAACAATTTGAATTTGAAAAAAATTGCTGAAATATCTAATTTTTTTTTTTTTTTGCTAATTCACTAATAAACTAAATTTGTTTCCCAGCTTGGAAGTAGGTAGTAAAAATGAAGAAAAAAGTAACATTATGTGTGACCCCTGGCAAGATAAGGTCCCTTTCGTCATGTTGCGTCGCATATAGTTTTTACCCGTTTGTCCCCATGAGGGATTTAAAATTCCAAAAATAGCCAGTCCTGTCAGCTTGGTTTTTGAGAAGATTACAATGCCGTTCAATTTTTTGTTTAGCAGTTGCAAGTTTAATCAGATAAAATGTTTATGATTTTATCCATTTCTAACCTTAATTTTTAATTTTCAAAAATCTCTTATTAATGAAGCCATACATCGAAAGAAGAAATCCCTGTCAAAATTTATTTTGTCTTTAACTTTTTGCGTTTGTCCTATGTGATAATGAGTCAGTTAGACACTTTACTATTTGATTGTTATATATAGATAACTTATCCCCTTATTTTTATTTTTCACGTTATTATCAAAATTATTTTCGAAAAAAAAGAGTTTGACTTTAAAAAAGTTTACTAAGAACTAATTTATGAAAAATTATTAAATATACCCATTTTAAATTTAAAGATCTTTTGATCTTAATTCTACTTATTTAACAAAACATAGCATAAAGTGCGCAATGTCTAGGAATACCCTAACATTGGTTCGTTAAATATATGTATGTATATCTGAGTGCACATTTTCGCATATACACACTTATACGCATACATGTCAATATTTTGAAAACTACAATAATGTACATTGTTATGCTTATATTAAGCATTCAGATGATATACATACATATATGTGTGTGTTAAAAAAAACATGTATGAGCATTTTTGTGGACTTTTTCTACACTACTAATTCTACATCAACAAAACTATGTATTGACACACATATTACAGATGTATTTACATACATAATGTAAAGTAGTACACACAAATTAAACATACAATACATTTCCTCAACATAAGCATTCTTCGTAAAATTTTATTTTATTTTTTTTTTTTTTTTGCTTTGAGCATCACCCCAGTAATAATAAACAAAAATTTTGTTTCTTTTACTTTAAAAAGATTTTTTTGGTAGTTTAGTAGCTAAATGTATGTATGAATGTACGTAAATTAGTATAACAGTTTTGCAGCACAATATTCGTTGTGATCAAAAAGGAAAAACATACATTGAAAAATAATAGGGAAAAAAATATATTTGCAGAGGTGGTTTATACCTTTAAAAGTTGTTAAATTAAACAAACATTTAATTAAATTTAAGTATAAAGGGCAGTTTAATTGTAAGGGCCGATGTTGAATGTGAACTACACCTAAACGTCAAGTTTTTTTTCTGCTTTTCATTTGACATTTCTCAATTTCAGAGAAATGTCATAGAGCAACACGTTATAGTTATTCAGACTTATTATGAACATGGGCGTTCAAATAAGAATGCATTTCGTGCACTTCGTTATTCTTTTGATCAACATAATCGCACCAAATCGTCTACAATCGGCGGAATTGTGAAAAAAATATTTAAATTTCAGCAAAACAGGTCTGTATGAAATGAGAAAACATCTGTGAATGACTTCTTAGTTCGTTAAATGGTAAACACTGCTGTTTTTGGCAATAGTGTAGCAAAAGAGTAGTCAACCTCGACTCATCATCGAGCCCAACAATTAAACATCAACATTGCCATTGAAAATTTTGACTATCGGATGGAGGTGTGCCGCCGAGGTCGCAGCTGCCATTTGGCCGATATTGAGTTCCATATATAATACCATAATACCAATATTATTATAATAACAAGTAACAGTGCTATATTCGGCTATGCCGAATCTTATATACCCTTTACAACGTGTAGTCATGCAATAACAATTGTTTGTATCACCATTCATCCCATATAAAATACGTGCATACGTACGTACACGTTAGAATAAATGTGGCATCGAATCCCAGCTGAGCCAAAAAAATTTTATTTTATTTTATTTAATATATTATTTATATTTTATTATTTTTTTTTATATTTTTTTTAAATTTTTTTAAAAAATTTTTTTAGAAAAATTTTTAAACAATTTTTTTAAATTTTTTTTTAAATTTTTTTAAAATTTTTTTTTTTAGTTTTTTTTATTATTTTTTTCTTATTTTTAATATTTTTTTTTTTTTGTAATTTTTACATGTATGTATGTATGTATGTTGTTGTTGTAATTGTGAAAAAAACAAGGTGGTCGTGGTTTTTTGCTCATATCTCAGAAAGTTATGGGCCGATTAAGCTGAATTTCAATAGCGATTCATTCCTGGATATTTCCAAGAGACTGATGCCATATACAGATCTGAGGAACATATAGTTGCTTCTAAGAGTTGATTTCAACCAACACACGGACAGACGGACAGACGATCAGGGCTTATCGACTCCTCTATTCATAAGCTTTCAGAAAATATATACTTTATGGGGTCGGAAATGAAAATTGTAGAAATTACAAACGGAATGACAAAGCTATACATACCCTTGTGCACCACAGGTGAAGGGTATAAAAAGAAATGACAATAATTTCCTAAATAATTTGTGTTTTATTCGCAATCAACATCGGCCCTTAGAATCTTAAAATTAAATACTACTTTGCCCATTGTTTTTTTTGCGAAATACTTTTTAAAACAATATTTTATTACCTAAAACATTCCGATCTAGGGAATTCATATCACATATTAATCATGTTTGGCAACAGGACAATCCAGTTCATATCTTTGTATGGCGGAAAATGGAGAAAATTGCATAAACGTTTTGATTTAAGACTACTACCGTTGTCATCGAGTTATTTACTTTCAGTATTTCTGAATTATTATATTTTTGTTTCAATAAATATATAAAGATGGCACAATCTATAAAAAGCGTGTCTTGAATAGAAAGAATTGAATGAGTTTGGTCTTATTTATATAGCGATATAAAAAGGCCTTTATTTTAAACCATGACTTACGAGATTTTTCAGTGGTTCTGTGTTTGTTGGTTCAAAACTTGTGATACTTGTGATACGCTTTTTTTTAATTTTTGATTTTTGTGTTGTTTTAAATTTTCAAAAACCTCTCTAAACGGTTTTTTAAACAATCGATGTTTCTTATAGATAATGTTCGTATATCAAAGAAACAAAAATTCTAAATTTCCACCTACGATGAAATAAATTTTAAATCACGTATTCACAACCACTGCTTTTCCTATCCTTTGACTATCTTTCTATCTTTCAGCAAGAACACACTTTTCAAATTAATTGTCATGTTTTTCTTGCAAGTGGTATCTCTTAAATTTAGCAGCTGTCATAAATATTTATTCCGATTATTACAAAACACTTTACAAAAGACCAACGGTTTTTAACTGTTTAAATTTATTCAAAAAAAATTGAAAAGTTATGCGAAAGCCACTCGCAAACCTTTGCGTCAACCATTGAAAGAAACTATGTCGGTTATGAGCAGAAAGACTCCTATGCGTCAACATCCCTGCTGTAAACGAGAGCGTCGCCAAAAACCAGAACCATCGTTATCAATAATTAAAAATTTCACGAAGCACTATCCAACCTTTATGAGTACAAAATTCAACTTACTTAGTAGCTCAAATCACTAGACCATAGAAAGCGCCAGCAATTCGTTCAATTGGAAATAGAGCAAAAGTAAGTCAATGCCAATTTCTCGAAAAAATTTATCTTCTTCAAAGAATCACATTACAATCTTCAAATCTTCTTAAATACTTAAAATAACCATGATATTGATAAATGCACCCAAAACGATTAAATTTCTAGTGCATATTTTAGTCTACTTTTTTGAAAACGAGGCAGAAATTTCAGTAACTAAAAACGGCATTCGTTACAGCAACATGATAGCGGATTTCCTATGGGCTCAGAAACATGGCGCAACCTGCCACACCGCTAATGAAACCATCCATTTATTACAAGTACGATTTGCACAACAAATAATTTCAAGATATTTTGATGTCAATAATAATGATAATTCGATTTAACGCCGTTTTTTTTTTTTCTTTTAGACTTTATAAAATCTCCGGTTTTACGTAAGTATAAACGAAAAAAAATTCCTGAGATCAAATTCGAGATCCAAGAGTCATCCAAGATACAGCAAAATATTTGTAAAAAAAATAAATCGTACAGGGTGGTGTATTCATTCCTTCAATATCAATAGTTAAAAAAAAACATTTATCTACCCTTAAGGAAAATTTAAAACATGAATATATAGAAAAAAAGAAAAAAAAAACTAGATAAATTATAATTCAAAATTCAATGGCCATCTCTTTTCTAAATTTCATATTGATCGAAGGGTATTAAGCTATCTTTAATATAAATATTACGCCATAAAATCGCATAATGAAATCGATATTAAAGTTACCTCATAGCAGTCTTTTATGAACACAAATCTTTTTACAAACAATTTTTAATAAATAATACAAAATTAGACTAGCTTCTAGTTTATTAACTTTAAGGTCACTTTATGGTACTTAAACAATTTGATGAGATATTCACATAATATAAACAGGGTTGACCGACTTTAACTGTCCGATCAATATAAACAAAAAACCATCAACGTTTAATTATTTCTTGAAAGCACAATTTACGACAACAAATGAATAATTCACTTATTCACTAGAATGTTACTATGATGATAAAAATATATTGTGGTTCTACCTTTAGTTCTTATATCATACCCACAACCAATATCCACATCATAACTTAGATTAAACTCTACAGATATTTTCTGTTTTTTCTTTTTATTCTTTTTTTTTTTATTTTTTTATGGTCATGCTAATTTTATTAAAATCTCTTCTAAACTATTTTGCAGCCACAGGACTCAACATGCATAATTAAAATAATTTTAACCATATGACGGACACTCACTTGCGGTTTTTACAACGAAATAAAGCTAACCCTGAAAAAGTGGGTGAACATTTTGTTGGTGTAAGGGTTCACATACTCATGCATATTAGGGGTGTAACTCTTTAAATGTTAAAATGTAATAAACAATGGTATTTTGAAATCAGGAAAGTCGGTAAGTAGTTTTTTTCTGTTTCTTTAAAATTAACGTAAATTAGCTTTAGTTTTTTATTATTTAATTAACAAATTCAATAACACAAAAATAGTTATATAAGCTAAACAGAGTAACGCTAAAATAGTAGAGTCAGCTATGATAAACTATATTAAATATTGGATTTATTTAGCAAAAAAGTATGTAAGATATTTAGTTTTACTTTTGAGTAAATAAAGGGTAAAAATAAAAAATTTTTCATTTTCAATAACAATCTGGCGGTTTATTTTTATAAATAATTTATATTTTTTCTGAAGCTTGAACACCCAGTCCATCAAAATTCCCAAAAAAAAAGTATGTTATAGCCTTGGGCTGCTTACATAAAATATGTATGTATTTAGAGCAGATGTCCTACTACTTCAGCTCTACTCGCTTAAATACTTTAATTAATTTACAAAGTCAATGTGATGTACTCATGTTGTTCTTGTTATTATTTTAATTAGTAATAAAAACAAAAGTGAATGTGTAATCAAATTAGGCACCTTTTTTAATTTATTTGTTCTTTTCTGTGTGTAATTTTTTTAATAGCACCAGTCATCCTTTAATAACATAAACTAGTATTTTTTCTTTCTTTTTTTTTCTTTACAAATCTAGAATGTATACAAATATGTTAGTGTTTGAAAAGGTTTTACATATGGTTGGTCATAGGAAGCAAAGACCCAACTCAAAAAAACGTAACCGAAACAGTATTATCATAATGAAATATCTATTGTAAAATTGCTTGTAAAATTGTTAGTTTGTTTACAAAAATTTGTGTTAAGGAGTATTTGTGTGAAATGTATTAGAACCACTAAAATCTGAATTTGAATAAAATACGTGTTTTGGCTTTTCTACTTGCGGCCATCGATATATACATATGTACATATGTATATGGCTGTGCGTAATTTTAGAGTTCTCTTTTGTGGTTTTTTGTTATATTCTGCAAACAATTTACATAATTTATATGAATTAAAGCATTTGACTTGCCACGTACAAATAAAACAAAACTCTTACAATAACCTAAATTAATACTACAAAACGAACAATATAAAAACGAATTTAAAACGCCACCAAAGCTAACTAAAATTAAGAATATTAAAGAAACTAAACTCTTAAGTATAAGGGACTTCGATCACCATGAATTCAGATAATGTTCTCAGTATACAAGGGAAATCTTTCCGTACTATTATTTTTAATTATTTAAAATTAAGAAACTTTTAAATTTTTACATATTTTGACCATTTAGAAAAAGATTCTTTTAGTAACTGATATATAATTTTTTTACCAACCACCTGATATTGTCATGCCATTTGCAACACATTAGAATATCGAAATATTTTTAACCCCTTAAAGTATATATCTTCTGTGTTCTAGTTTCATTTCAAAATGATCATTTGTCTCTCTATTGATGCAGCTCAAACCGAAAAAACCAATACGCTGAAAAAATAAGAAGGAATATCAATTATGAAGTTAATATTATTTATTATAATTTTACTTGACATTGCACTAATCATCATTATTATGCTATTATTTAAAAAAAAATTAATACTTTTAATTGAAAAAATATTGCAAAAAACATTAACTTAAATAGTATTAAACAAGTAAAAGCGCTATATTCGGCCATGCCGAATCTGATAACACACTTCAACGACGTTCGCGATTTAATCTAAGACGCCATCTTGGATTTTTGTTTTTTCTATAGCTAACTATATTGTTATATTCAAACCCTTTTATTTGATACCCATATTGGCTATTTCGATTGAAAAAAAAAAACTAGATTTCCATTTGTAAATTTTGAGAAAAACATCGAAGCATTTGTATTCTGGTGCTTATATCACAGCTCATTTCAAACCGATTGTTAAGTTTTTCTTAGAAATAATTTCTGAGATTACGGCTTATATTGTTGTGTCTTAAGCGCGTTCAAGAGTTATTTAGGAGTTTGAAAAATGTTAATATATTTAAAAAATTATATTTTTCTGAAAATAATTTTTGCTTATAACTTCGCCCATAGGCGACCAATTTTTCCAAAATTTTTAGAAAACAAAAATTTTAAAGGGTATAAAAAGTAAGTAATTAAAATTTCCTTAATTCTTAAAAATTACTTAATTAACTTTAATCACATCTATAATTGAAAAATTTTGGTAAATCTAAAAAGTCTATTGCATAATTTATATAAATAACTGAACCTATTTTAAACAAAATTATTTAAAGTTAAAAAATAAAAGAAACACACATATGTATATACAGATATATATGTTTATTTATCATATTTCGTTAAAAAATATATAAATTATTGGTATGTCCTATAAATTATACGTCACAACAGGGACTTGGTAGTGTAATCTCACGCAGAATTTCCACAGAGAATGAGAAGATCTAGAAATTATGAAGTAAAAAAAAACTTCTTTACTCAAAAATTCGAGAATTCAACAAAATACTTACCAATATTTAGAAGATATTTTCAGAACACACATTGTTACAGATTTATTTTAAATAGCTTAATTCACATTATAATTGTATTTTAGTTATATTTACAGTAGTTCAAGTTACAGTAGTTTTGTTTGTATTAGTTTATGTACATTTAACATTTCGTTTGGTTCGCTGGTTATTCGAACATGATGTTAAGTTGTATGCAGCCGAGGTAAGCTATTATGTGCAGCATATTCTTAGGCACTTTTGTAGCCCGTAGCCAACTTAGGCTAATTTCTATTTTTCTTGGCTACAAAAAAAAGATTAGTGCTGCCAATACAATAAATGTCTGTAATGGTGGCTTTAAAAACGCAATACATTAAATATCGCTATTAAAAACGCGAAATACTATTATAGTGGCACCATTGGTTAACTTTAATACATATGTCAAAACAGATGTTTATTTTTTGTAGTTAGTGGTCGGTAGTCGTTAAAAGAATTAAGTAGCTGGCGACTTGGCTATTTTTGTAGCCAACTACTTTTGTATTCGGTAGTCGATGGTCGGTAGCCTTTGATTGTGTTTATATCTTAACGGCTTTCGAGTAATTTACAGAATGAACTAGCGTGTACATACCAGCTAACATGATCAGTATTACAGTAAAGCTTGTAAAGTGTGTATCACAGTGAGTTTAATAATAATAGTGTATAATCATAAGTGAAATAAGTAAAGCGACATAAAAGCAATATCTGAGTGTGTTTAACTAAATAAAGTGCTCTTAATTTTATAACTTATTTCAACTGTTTTTATTTGCAATACGAAAAGAACTCAAAGTATATTTAAAGGAAGTAAGCCAACATTTATAAAAGGTATAAACGTAACAATATATACATATGTATGTTTATCAAAAATAGCGAATCACATTCGGGACTTATATCTACAATCATTTAAAAATATTAAATTATATTTTAATTATAATAAAATGATTTTTTTTTTTAAATGTGGGTTGATGTTAAATGTCATAAACCAACCTGTGCTTAATCTATCTGGAAAATTATTTTTTTAAATGCCACGACATACATATGTACATAAACGGTGGTTAAATTTTAAGGGCCGATGTTGAATGTGAACCACACCTAGACATCAAGTTTTTTTCTGCATTTCATTTTACCTTTCTCGATTTCAGGCTAACTCAATCTGACCCATTGAAAGATACACAATCGTGAAACGCGTTAAAAGTTATTCAGTCTTATTATGAAAATGGGCGTTCAAATCAAAATGCATTTTGTGCACTTCGTCATTCTTTTGGTCAACATAATCGTTCACATTCATCCACAATCGGAAGAATAGTGAAAAATAGTTAAATTTAAGCAAAAAACAGGTCTGTAATGTGAAAATATCTGTGAATGCTGTGAATTGCTGTTTTTCGCGATAGTGTGACAAAAGAGCATTCAACCTTGACTCATCATCGTGCCCAACAATTAAACATCAACATTGTCATTGAAAATTTGGACCATCGGATTGAACCATACCAATATTATCATAATAAAAAGAAATGACAATAATTTCCTATATAATTTGTGTTTTATTCAAAATCAACATCGGTCCTTAAAACTTAACCACCCTATATTACCATATTAAAAAAAAATCAAAATTAACTCTCATATTTATTCCGGTAATTTATTTAAAATTTCTGTAAATAAAATCAAATTTAAATAAGAGCATTCTGCGTTTTAAGTACAGATCAGTATTTTATATGGAATTGCCGCCTCGTCTTCAAATCGTACAACGATTCCAGACTATTCATCCGGTGCCTATTTAATATAATTTTTTTTGTTTATGAAAAAACCCGCGTTCCAATACTTTTATTCAAATAAAGGTCTGTAACGTATTTTTTATGATGCTTTTTATATGAAGTATTATTACAAATTGTGCTGACATAATTTCTCACGTATTGTAGAGTTTTAGTATTTGCCACTTATAACCTTCCGCTTTGTATTCTTATTACACATATTAATGATAAACTTTTGAACAAGAAAAACAAATGCATTATCCTCTCTTGAAGTAAGGCAAAAGGATCTTAAGTCAGAAAGTTTTTGCTAAATACAGAACACAATATGAATATTTCTGAACTTCGGTTTAATAATTAAATTACGGTCGCCTCAGACTAGTCTTTAAAATGTTTGAGTGTGGAAAGAAAATATTTATCATACGTCTATACTTACCGGCATATTCTTCATTAGAATGGACGTTGGTATTGATAATTTCTTCTTCCCTGGCATTCTAATGAAGTTTTTTTAAGTTTTTGCCACAAAATTTTTTATTTTGATACAAAATTTATCTACATATTTATTTTGACATTTTTGTATTTTTTATTTTTTGTCAAGCCTTGATTTTTTGTTTTCTTTCTTTCATTCAAGGCGAATTCATACAGGTGAAATTATCAGCCCAGCTGATGGGGAGACTGTATGTCAAAATTGGTTGAATTTGCCTTATTAATGCAGGGAAGGGAAATGTGCTTTTAAATTCTGTATTAAACAATTAACTTGAGTGTACTTTTTTGATAATAAATGTGCTTAATTTATGTATATTTGTTGCTTTTGAGTCATTAGTAATGTGTTTTAAACAATTATATCCTTTTTTAATCAAATTTTATTATATCTAATATGTAAAAACAACTTTTCCATCCCTTTTATACGAATTGGCCTTGACACAAAACATCTCATGAAAAGTTGCTTTGTTGTATCAATTCGCCGTTGCATATACCTTATGGATATGCCTTGCTTTCATTTTTGTTCTTGTTAGAAATTAAAATCAATTAAAGTTTTTATATTTAATTAACTTAAAATATAATATAATTATAAATAATTTATTATTTAAATAATTAATTGTTTTAAGCAATATTTTTTTCTGTGGAGAAAAAAAATCTTCCTAAAGGTTTGTTATTATATGTCGGCTGTATTGGTCTACTAGAAAGAGAGTTTAACTCAACGACGGAGATTGATAAAAGTATATTCGCTGAGTAAAAACAACATGTTATTTCGAAACTTATATCCGTACATTACCTTAAGATCTATAAATCAAAAATTATGTGATAATTTACCCCGTACAGTGTCTGTTTTAGTCTATTTAAAAAATGTTATAAAATCGACAGAATTAAAATTTGAATTAGAAATTACTTTGATACGCCTCCCACTAATTTTGCCTCCCATATACGGCACTAACTGTTATTTACAAAACTTATAACCTCTGCATAATATATCTTATGATATATTATGCAGAAATTAGTCACTTTAATTTTCTGGCCAATATTATTATTAATATCGAAACCAAAAAAAGTTAAGGAAACATGCCAACTTGAACGGCCTGTCTTAGACTATATGAATAACGATGAATATGTAACTCCATGTTTCATTATTTAAGTTGAATTATTAAGCAAGTAAAGGGTTCGCCAAATAACTTTTTTTTTGAAAATGCTATAAAAAAAACTACTAAATATTTTCTCAAATTTCTTTTTTTATTTGAAAGTTGACACCGAATGTTGCCAATATCCTCCTCTTCAATTTTTGTGAACAAAAATTGGTTCAACATGACCCGATAACGATCGCCATTGACTGTAATCGCCACTTCTTGCTCATTTTCGAAGAAAAATGGCCCAATTACGCCGCTGAACCAAAATCCGCACCCACCAAACAGTGACTCGTTTTGGGTGTATCGGCTTTTCAATGTATGCGTGCGGGTTTTCTGTGCCCCAAATGAGACAATTTCGCTTCTTTACATACCCGCCAAGATCAAAATGAGCTTCATCTGAAAAGATGATTTTTTGGCAAAATCTTCATCTTCTGTTAGTCGAACGCAGGCCCACTTAGCGAAGCGAAAACACAACCATATTCGTTCAACGGAAGGATAAAACTAATTATCTATCAAATCATACATGAGCTAAGTGTTACCATTCCCGAAATAAGCACTAGTTGAAAAAAAAAACATTAGATGGTGGACCCTTTATTAACTTGACACACTTACTTTAACTCCCACTTATTATATATATTATTATCTACTATTTTTTATACTTTATAAATATATTGTTGACGATTGTAAATAACATGGGAAACTTGCCCACTTTTAAACTGCGGCTTGTAAGTTTGTGTAGAAATATAGTTCCACTTGAAACACGTAATAATGATTAATAATTGGGAAATAATCTTTAATAATCACTCACTCGATTATTATGAAACTTTGCGACAGCGACTTTAGTATTTAAAAATTGTATACAACTTATGCACAATTATATTATTATAGAAAATAAATTAATAGCAACTTAAACTTAAGCAAAGAAAATAAAATGCATATTATATTGTAATAGTATTATACAAATACAACACTAAATTGGTGGTGGGTAACAAAAATTCGACACAACCTAATTTAGTATTCTTAATATTTTAATATTGATACCAACAATACCATAACTTTTTAGTTAATGGCTTCAATTTAATGATGGTAAAAGATATCACCAGCATCTTGAAATTGTTTTTTTTATCATCATCCTATGTCAAGAAGTAATTGCAAGTCATTCGATATCAAACTTTATCCACAGATATGACTTTACAGCGATGAGTAGGCAGTAAAATTTAAAGTTAAAATTAGTTTTTTTAAAAGACATAACAAAAAGATTTTAAAATTTAAAGCAATTCATCTTACATTAGTTACCTTAAAAACTTTACTTAAATCTGTTAAGTAATAACTATTACATTGGAAAAAGAATATTTGCAGATAAAATATTATTTATGACAAAAGTTTTTCTTAATAGTGAGACTAAACATGACTTGCGATACTTTGTAAACAGTGCTGTATTCTAAATGTAAGTTGTTGGCCTTATGCCTAACTTGTAAAATTAATATGTTTAATTTACCGAAAACATAAAAAGGTAAATGGAATCTTTGAGTAGGTAGATAAATACTTCTTTTAGATGTTTTAAGTTAGCTTTTCTTTTTAGTGGTTTAAGCTTAAAATTCCATGAGTGGCAGTTTAAACAATTTGTAACATAATATCAGAGGGTTAAAATCTAATATGTAACGTTTCTTAAAAATCAGATCTTCGTCGTTAAGTAATTCTAAATGCTTATAATAACATTATAGAACTATTTAGTTATTTTATGTCTGAGTATTTGCTTCGGTTTGACTTATCTGAAATCTTTTCTCAGTCACACACATCTGTATATATTTAAGCAAATAAAAACAAGTTAGAGTGCTAATTTTGTCCTGGCCGAATTTGACAATACCCTTCAGCACCATTTACATACATATAAGTCAATCTATATATATAAAAGTGAAACTCTGTGTGTGTGTGTGTTAGCTATAGACTCCGAAACTGTAAAACCGATCGGGCTCAAACTTTGGTAAATTGTTGTACACATACCAGGGAGTGTTTATGGGTGAAAAAAAGTGGGCGGGGCCACGCCCATAAAAAATTAGTTATCAGTTTTAGATACTTGCACTTGACCGATTTTTCTGAAACTTTGCACACATATCGAGCTGCCATGAGTAAAAAATTTCGTGATAAGAAAAGTGGGCGGGGCCACGCCCCTAAAAAAGTTTAAATTTTGAGGTACTTGCACTGGACCGATTTTTCTAAAACTTTGCACACATATTAAGCTGTCATGACTTTATAATTTCGTGATTAAAAAAGTGGGCGGGGCCACGCCCATAAAAAATTAGTTATCAGTTTTAGCGACTTGCACTGGACCGAACTTTCTGAAACTTTGCAAACATACTGAGCTGTCATGACTTCACACTTTCGTCATTAGAAAAGTGGGCAGTGCCACGCCCATTAAAAAAAGGTATCATTTTGAGGTACTTGCACTGGACCGATTTTTCTGAAACTTTGCACACATATTGAGTTGTCATGACTATACAGTTTCGTATTTAGAAAAGTGGGCAGTGCCACGCCCATAAAAAAAGGTATCATTTTGAGGTACTTACACCGGACCGATTTATCTGAAACTTTGCACACTTATTGAGCTGTCATGACTATACAGTTTCGTAATTAGAAAAGTGGGCAGTGCCACGCTCATAAAGAAAAAGTTATAGTTTTTAGCCTTGCACTTGATATTCGATTAAAATTTAGAATGCGATTAAAATTCATGAAGGGGCGTAGCAACGCGCGCCGGGATTGGCTAGTATTAAATAAAGAAATGCTATTTAATAAATATATACAAAAACATGTATTTTATTGAAAATTACAATAAAACTATTAAAGAAATTCTACTTTGGATCGATTGAAATTTTACAAAAATTAACATTATTTATTTAGGTGTCCATATTATTAATTTAATATGGATGGTTCGATGTAAAGTCATATATATACTCGTTTAATTTTTCTTAGTTTAAGAAAAAAATATTTTTTGTTAACTATTAAAAAAAAAAAATTGAATTGGGTGCGAAAAAAATAAGTCTATATGTTGTAACGTGCGTTGTAAAAGTTTCAATTCTTAAAAACCGACAAAATGTTTTGGCTACTGTTATATTACTTATAATTTCTCTTATATTTAGCTTTCTTTTAGGAATTAGTATTTTTGGACTTAATTATGCAAAATTCGCTAAAAAAAATTACAAAAACACACTCTTACTTTCAAAGTTGCTTTCGTTTCTTGTAATGTGCGTCACAGAAATTTATAATAAGTTTTTTCGCAACAAATATCTGTTAAGAAAATATTTTTTATTTTAATTGAAGGACTATTTAATTTTTATTAAGCGTTATCCATAAGTTGAATATATAACTGTTTTAAGACCAAGAAATGTTTACAAAAGTATTCACGTTACCAGTTCTAGATTTGCGAGAAAGCAAAGTTTTTTAAACATAACAACAACTATATAGAAAACAATTTTGAACAAACTTTTATTTTTTGCACTTCTTCTTCTGACCTAGTGCCCAAATGAAGAGCAACACGTCGCACAAAACATATGTTTAATTGTGTTGCAAATCTTCTAATAAAGTTCTATGGTACAATCATCATGTAGACTCTCTAAAACAGCTGAGTTTTTTTTTCTCTACCTTAAGGTTTAACTAAAATGTCAAATTTTGTTTATGCAGTATGTGCATATATATATATTCTACCACCAAAAAAAAAATACACACATTTGCTTTTTGACATTTCAGTCGTCGTTTTCCAACAACAAAATGCATGTAGAATTTTGTTGTTGCAGAACTGAAGCTACCTGATAATTCTTTGTCACGTAAAAAAGTACCAAATATGTATATCAACTAATAATAAGAAATTAAATAACCTTTAAAATAAAGAAAAATAATAATAACAATTTATTTTTACATTAAAATGAGTACTGTAGAAAACAATGGAAAGATTTTAATTTAATTTTGATTTGATTTTAATTCGATATTGATTTTGAAAAGTTTATGCTATTTTAAGTATGTAAGTCAAAATATAATTTATTTGCGAAACTAAAAACAAATGTAATTTCTAAGCAACCTACTTTGTTCTCTGTGTTAAGCACTTCTTAATAAAAATGGTGCTCACGTAAACAAGAGAAAATTTACGCAGTTTCGAATTTTCGCAAGACTAAAACCGGTGACGTGAATACTTTCTATGCTTTATTCTGAAAATTCGTTAATGAAAGCGTTCGTCACACAGGATATGCCATAGGTATAATGACTCGAATTCCAGATTTAATATTATTCACCAATATTTTCTATTGTTTCCGACTCCATTTTTAATTTTTAAGTTCTACATAAATAATTAACTTTATTCTACTACAGAATAATTTTCATTTACATACTATACTAGCCAAGCCCGGCGCTTAGCACTACCCGCTTTTCTATTGACGAAATTGTATAGTCATGACAGCTCAATATGTGTGAAAAGTTTCACAAAAATCGGTGAAGCTCAAATAGTTAAAAATAATAAATTTTTTATGAGCGTGACACTGCCCACTTTTTCCAAATACAAAATTATATAGTCATGACAGCTCAATATGTGTGCAAAATTTCAGAAAAATCGATTTAGTGCAAGTAGCTAAAAATTATAACTTATTTTTTATGGGCATGGCACTGCCCACTTTTCTAATCACGAAATTGTATAATTATAAGAATTCCAGATGTGTGCAAAGAGTGAGAAAAATCAATTTAATGCAAGTAACTAAAAATTATAACTTATTTTTTTATGGGCGTAACCCCACCCACTTTTTTCCACCCACATACACTCCCTGGAATGTGTACAAAAACTTGCCAAAGTTTGAGTCCGATCGGCTTAACGGTTTTGGAGTCTATAGCTTACACACACACACAGACAGACTTTCACTTTTATAAAGGGTCCACCAAATAACTTTTTTTTTTGAAAATGCTTTAAAAACATCGAGTGTAGCTTCGGCTGTGTGGCACGTAGCGCAGTCCTGTTGAAACCAAATGTTGCCAATATCCTCCTTTTAAATTTTTGTGAACAAAAATTCGTTCAGAACGAACGCCGTTGACTGTAACGGCCACTCCTTGCTCATTTTCGAAGAAAAATGGGCCAATTATGCCTCTGAACAAAAATCCGCACTAAATAGTCTCATTTTGGGTGTATCGGCTTTTAAATGTATGCGTGCGGGTTTTCTGTGCCCCAAATGCGAAAATTTTTTTTGTTTACATACCCGCCAAGATCAAAATGAGCTTCATCTAAAAAATTGATTTTTTTGTCAAAATCGGCATTTTCTGTAAGTCGATCGCAGGCCTACTTAGCGAAGCGAAAACGCATTGGATGGTCAGTTGGCTACAACCATATTCGTTTAGCGGAAGGATAAAACTAATTATCTCTCAAATCAGACATAAGCTAAGTATTATCATTCATAAAATAAGCACTAGTTGAAAAAAATGTTAGATGGCGGACCCTTTATATATAGATTATTAGTTTTAAGAAAAATTATTCACTTAGCAATATTCTACTGGTCCAGCCATTTCATTTGATTGAAAGGGACATTGTCACAATTACTATATATTACCCATAAAATTACTTTTTTTTTAAAATGTAATTTTTTAACTTTTTCATAGTTAACTGTATTCTACCAGTCAAGACCTTTCATTGTATGAAAATATTAAGGGGCTTGAACTGGGTAAATTTTAATGAACTCAATTAAATTTACATATAGAATTTACTGTAAGTCATTTTACAGTTGCTAACAAAATCGATTTAATACTTTTTATAATTCAGTATATTTTGCTTGTCAAGCCCTTTCACTTGATATCAATGTTGATGCTCTTGGGTGTCTCGAGGAAAATCGATTTTTGCTTGTAAATTTTAGGTAGAAGTTTTTTTTTTGGTGATATACCTCGATTCGTTTCAAACCGATATGCTAGTTTTTCTTTGAAATATTTTTCGAGACTACAGCTTGCATATTGGTGTTTTTAGTGTGTCCAAAAATCTATTTGAAGAAGCTTTGAGAATTTAATACATTTAAAAAACACATAATTTTTCGGAATATATTTTACTTATAACTTTACTAACTAGTGGCCGATTTGCCCAATATTCTTTTCTAACAAAAAGCACTAGAAATTATATAGAAATAATTCAATGTCTAAAACATTTTAATTTTTTTTTAGAAATATATGGAAAGAAAGGGTCGTTGTATTTATTTACACATATCTTATAAAGTTATGGGCGATTAAGCTAGTTTTAGCGATTCGTAAAAGATTCTTCAGGTCTCTTCAACAAGTTGGGTCTTCTAAAAGATGATTTCAAACAATGCAATCCAAAATGGACATCACTCCATTGACAGTCCTATTTCTAAGGTTTCAGAATTTTTTTTATTTCAACAATATTGTAAAAAAAGGATAGTAGACACTACCAATGGCATGACAAGGTTATATGTACCACATGTGAAGGGTATAACGATACGAAATGAAATATCATACACATACTCACGTAAACATGTATAAGTAGGAGAAAAAGCGAGTCATTACATATATATTTTATTTTATTTTTTTTTCTTGTTATAATGACCAAAAGGACAATGGTTTTTTAAGTGTATGTGCATGACCTCAATATAATTCTCAACAACGTTAGTGGTATGTTAAAAAAAATATCAAAAAAGGGAAACTAAAAACCAAGATAAAACGTACTTTTATAAGTATACACATATGAAACTCTTACGGCGCTTACAAATACATTTAGGTATAAATGTGGCTTATGCTATAAATATTAACCCATACATAAACATATATTTTATCATATATTTTGTTCATAAATGTATATGCTCATCTATACAAAAGTATATGTCTGTATTTATATAAATATTAAATGTATGTACGTGAGTTACATGATTAATTTCAATTAAATATTAAGATTCTCCATGTAAACACTCAAATGAGTTGTAAAGTTAAATTACAAACGAACTGTAAAAAATTATAATCAAATAATTATGCGTAACTGTTATAAATTTTAACGAGAACTTATTGAGCAAAACAAGTTGTTTTTCAGTAACCAAAAATTTTATATTTAATAAGTACTTTGATATAAAATATTCGTTATTAATTTAACCATTTTATCGTTTTTTTTTTTTAATTTTTCGTCAAGAAAAATTGCTAATTATATAAGTAATAAATTTAATTCGCAGCACATCTATAAAGTAATCAATACTGCAACCCTGCATAACAATGTGGCAGCTTTGGTCTGATGATAAACTTTTATCACGTAGTGCTTACTACTTTGACGTCCGTAACTTCAAATATATCTCCATATTTTTATTTTTTTTAAAGCTTTTGTTTACAACATATAGCTTTAACAAAAAAATCGCTGAGTGAGTGTAATACTTTGATTGTAATTAAGAAGATAATAAATTTTCTTAATATAATTGGCTATGGCGTTCTTCAGAAGAGTTTTTGATTATGATCCATATAATTTCCGGAGAATATATATTTAAAGAATCCTTTTTGAATGTGACAGCGTGCATGATTGAGGATTACAAAAAATTTATTTTGGTCACACACTGGAAATTAAAGGCAAACCTTGGATTTTGTGAATGATATTAAAAACGTGCAGTGGGCTTCTACGTTTATAAATAAGGAAAATAGTAGCTTAAGTACCGCTACAATGTGGGCTGAACCCTTGAACTACCATGATGACTTATATTCATATTTTTTTTTGTAAGAATAACTGCCTCAAACCGAAAAACTTGAACTAAATGCAAATATTTTTTTCATACGGTCAACACATAGACGAGTTCTAAAACCTAAAATATTACTTGAATCTGAAACTGATGTCTACACATTTTGAGGCCTACACATTTAAAGGCGAATACTGGCAGTAGTGATAGCGACTTTAAATATGTCCTAAAAGCCCCAAATCCATTGAAACAAAATGATTTAGCCTGATCTAGGCTAAAACAAAAAAAAAACATAAGAACGACAATTTCTTTTTTCCGCACAAGGTAGGTAGGTAGGTAAGGCTGGTGCAAAGTTACCATCAAACCTTCACTCGGAGACCATTACGGTTCATTGTGACGCCTAAATAGAGAGAGGAATAGAAATATTTAGAATAGAAGAGAAAGAGAAGCAGACAATTCCAAAGTCTCCGGCGAGAATTGAACCCACAACCACCAAACAACTGACTTGTCCTTTACTGACTAGTCCACAGGGGCACACATGAGAACATTATCAAATATTTTGCTTAAGAAAATTATTTCGTATTATGTGAAGCTGTTCTTGGTTAAATTGCTGCAATAAAACTCAAAATTATAGTTTCTAGTGAGTGGTATTTACTCAAGTACCCCAATATTCGAGAACAATATTACCACCAATGGGATTATCCCTTAAATGTGGAAATTTATTAATTTATTAATATATTTAAAAATTTATATATATCGTCGTTGCTCTAACAAATTCAGTTATGTGATTTTTACTAAGTTTTCAGGAGATCGAAAAAGCATTTAATTTTCTTACATTACAGTATTAAACTTACGAATACTGACTATTTTTTATTCTTGAACCTACCTAGATATCCTTAAACGATTTGGTGGATAGATGTACGACCAAGAATGGTTCAAAATAGAGCAATAAAAACTTTTTTGAAAATTGTGACATAACCGTTTTCGTCAGAACGGCGACGATATACACATTTGTAGTTTGTGTATCATTATATATTAAGATTTTTCAATTTACTTAAAATGTTTCGAAAAATAGCTTTTATTTTCTACTTTAAATTTTATAATTTCTGTATAATATCCTCTAGTTGATCAAATGCTATATGTGTTTCTTAATTTCTAAAATATTTTTTATGATTACTAGTCAAGCCGTTTTCATATATTTTATAACCACATTGAAGATATGTTGACTGTCATTTTGTTTCCAACTTTAGATTTTATTTGATACCAATAAGATGGAGGTTCAAGAGCATACGTTTGTAATTACTATTAATGACCCATATTAAATTTTGCTCACCATCTTGGATTAAAATTTTATATATATAATATATGTTTAATTTTAAAATGTATATAATTGACATCAATCTTAAAAAATGTGGGAGGTTTTGGCAATTTTTTAGCATTAATTTTTGTGAGATAATACCTTTAAATTATTTGGACACAGAACAGCAAGAAAAAACACAAGTTTACTCAGTAAGCAATTTGGTATTATTTGATATTTAAAAATACGATGATATTTTAATCACCATTGAAATTTTGGTTATTTATTCTCATATAATTTTTGAAAATAAAATTTTGATTATCGACTAATTTCGCGCAAAGTTGTTTGTCATATAAATTATTTTTCAGGAAATATTTTTACATTAAAAAAAACGTTAACCATATGTGTTCTGCGGATTGCAGATCTATTTTAGTTCAAAATTTCATCGAAGTCGTTACGTTATTTAGGTGAAGCATAAAGTGTTCCTTCGAGTGAGTCACCCTAAATATTTAGGGGTATGGAAAATATATGTTGACCGATCCTTAAACGTTTATTTCTGCATTGGCTGGACTATAAATTGCGTACAATTTGAAGAAATATACTAAAAACTATATGGATGCAAGTACATAATTAAAAAAGTGGGCGTTAAAGTAGGCGTGGCAAATCCTAATAATCATATCAGAGTCTAAGTAATATAATATAAAAATTCCAAGAAGATCGATCCAGCAGTCTGGCCTACTTGAGCGGGCGTGTTGTTGAGGGTTATGAAAACAGATATTGGCCAATTCTCAAATTTATCCGATATGCACACAAAATTTCATGAAAATCGGTATAGGCATTTTGAAGGAGTTTAATCGCAAAACCACGACACGAGAATTTT
The DNA here is from genome assembly GCA_941918925.1 of Phyto melanocephala. NCBI lineage: Eukaryota > Metazoa > Arthropoda > Insecta > Diptera > Rhinophoridae > Phyto > Phyto melanocephala. The sequence goes on along the minus strand of OW799235.1, from coordinate 103,134,979 downwards.
ATATATTAGATTGTAGAAATTGTGTTTTGACCGATATGTGCCCATTATCGATATGCGACGATAATGGGACCGTTCAAAAATACATCGTGCAATTTTTCGACATAAGTACCGATCAAACACGACAAAAATCTCTACACATTGTTATATTTACCCCGATAGTGGGATCTTAGCTTAACATTGGCATTTCTAATAGAGATTTGCAATTCCATAAAGAAAAAGTTTTAATAATTTAATTGTTTTTGTTTTGCCAAATGCGCTGTCTTTAAAAATACCACGCATGTTTCATAAGTAACATATACCAAGCAACCTAAATATAAAAGCCATATATCTGATAAAGCAGACTGGATGTTTTCATTTATATGTTTTATTTAATATTTTTAGGAAAACGACATTTGTTTTACTTATTTTCGTTTTTTTTTTTTTTTATAATATTGCTGCAGGCAACAATTCTTTGGGGGTTGACACCTTCGAAAGCATCTGCCTCGCTGTCTAGATAATAACTTTCACTATTGTGAACACTAATCAATGCGAAATAGTAATATTTTCTATACAGATTTAATTATACTTAAATTCTTAAAATTCAGCTTTAATTTTTATTTATGTATTGCGAGGTATTGCAATATCTGTCACCATACTTACGCCAACAACATCAATAGTTTTTATACCCACCACCAAAAAAATGGTGGGGGTATATTCATTTTGTCATTCTGTTTGTAACACATCGAAATATCCATTTAACACCCCATAAAGTATATTTATTCTGAATCGGGGTTTCATTTTATGACGATCAAGCTATGTCTGTCCGTCTGTTGAACGCACGATAGAGGTCGCAACGAAAAGCTAGGCGGCTCAAATATTGCTGAAATACTTCTTATACACAAGGTTTGTTTGGTATTGAAACTAAGCTTAATCGGAGTATTACGAAGTGTGTTATAGCTCTAATACAATAGTAAAAAAAACCGTGTCCTTCTAACATCGAATAAAATGGAATTGTGGCCAAACGCATTAACATGGAGCCATGAAACTTCGGATATATATTTCCTAAGTAAACGCAATATTTGCCTCTGAAAACTGCTTAAATCTATGCATTAGGAAAGAAGTTATATACCAAAATGTACGAAAATTTATACCCCACAGTGTCTTTTTCGGAATATACAAAATTTGAAACCTAATTAAACTGACAAAATTAAATTAACGATTCTAAAATTTTGCAGCCATTGCTTTGTATTAACGGAAAATAAATGTGACACGCCAACTTTTACGCCCAACTCCCATATAACGCTTTATCTCAAATTCATAAAATTTTTATATGAATAAAGATTTTGGAATAATATAGGACTATATTGAAATATCTAAGTTGTATTCGCTAGCAGAAACAAAATGAGAGCTATTAAGATGAAATTTGCTATATATATCCTTCTCCTCAATGTCATTTCTATGCCTAAAAATTTTGGTGACACGCCTACTTTAACGCCTACCTCCCATAATTCGGTTTATTTTAAAATCCATATAATTTCTCTATTGACAAAGTTTTTGGAAGAATAAAGGACTATATTTAAATATCTGTTTTATTTATTATCAGAAACTATATTGACACGCCTACTTTAACGCCCACTTTCATTGAAAGATTAAATTTATGAAAACATTTTACTAGCATACGTAAGTTATACCGAGAAAGTGATACATATTTTAGTATAAAGAGATTACTAGCGATTACTGTTAATAACAAAATAATACATTTTTTACTATAAAGGTACACAAAATTGGTGTTGGGTATAAAAGATTCGGCACAGCCGAATATAGTGCTCTTACTGGTTTCGTAACAAAAAGAACAATTTTAAATGTTTTTTTTATGTGCAAGTGCAATAAAATTATATACAAAAATACATTTTTGTGCTTCTTTTATTTTACACAAAAAGGAAAAAATTCTTGTGCACAGGAAAGTACACATGTATACATTTAAGTTTTATGGTTACACGTACAAATTTTGTGGACATGTATTCTTAAATGCCGACTATAAGAGGGTGACTTATAAAACAGTAAAGTTATAAAATTTTAAATTTAAATAAAGGAAGATCACTTTTTTGAAAACTCGAATTATAAAATTTTCAAAACAAAGAAAAAATTTTTTAAATATTATGTAAATTTCTTCGATCTTTTTTTATTAATATATTGTTTTTATTTATTCGAGCTTAAGATCACTTTTTTTATAAAAATTATTCTTTTATTCCGATATTTCGCTACCACATTGGGTAGCTTCTTCAGGGAAAGTTTTTACAATTTATAACAATTAACAATTAAAATATTAAAATTGTTCAAAAACAAATTTTTAAAAAAGGCGGGAAAATTTTTTTTTTTTTTTTTTTTTTTTTTGTTTACATTTAAAATAACAAACGAAAATTCAAATACATACATATATCATAAAAAATATTTTTGTCAACAATTTTATAATTTTTTCAAAAAAGGCGGGAAAATTATTTTGTCAACATTTAAAATATTGTACAAACAAAAATTTAAATACATACATATAAAATATTACAAATTACAAAAACTTTTCAAATATTATACAAACAAAAAATACAGATGCATATAATATATTATATTAAAACTAACTAACTAAAAAACTAACATAGTCCTAGACCTTATTAACTAATAGCCTATAATTCTGTGCAACATTAGCTGTACCAGTTTTATAATTAATTCTTTGAGTAGACGGTACTTTTATAATTTGCAACATTTCCAATATATATCTACGTCTATAGTTATTCTCTGTATTTAAAACTGTTGTGTTTTTAAAATCAGGATAACGATCGGAATTAGTGCAGTGTAATGATAATGCAGTTTTTTGTGCAGTTGTTGTATTCCTGTTCTTTTGGTCTGACTTATGTCCAGCTAACCTAGTTTTAAGTTTATTCTTCGTTGTACCTACATATACCTTATCACAAGTTTCATTATTATTACCACTACATGGTATTTTATAAACTAAATTAGACCTTTCGAATTTATCTATTCTATCCTTCGTTTTACTAAATAATCTACCTAATGTGTTATACATTTTATGGGCCATTGTATATTTCCTACTGTCATAAATCTGAGATTTCTCCAATCTTTCAGATAAAAGAGGAACATAAGTTACTGATGTATGAATTTTAGGTTCAATAATAGTTCTTGCATCTAAATTGTCCTATTTTTTAAATTGACTTATCAATCTACAAATCAACTGGGTCGGATAATTATTATCAATTAAAATATTCTTAATATTCCCTATATTCTTTCTATGAAATACCTTATCACTAATCTTCAAAATTCTCTCAATTAGATTTCTCGCTGTATTTACGATAATTCTCTTCGGGTGTTTTGAATAATAATTAATGATTCTTCCAGAAGACGTGGGCTTCTGGTACCAATCCATTAATAATTGTTCACCCTTTCTTATTACTAATGTATCTAAATAAGGAATTTTCGAGTTACATTCTTTTTCAATAGTAAATTTTATACTATCATGAAAAGAATTGAAAGTTGTTAATAAATCATCAACAATTTGATTAGGAACAATCAAAAATAAATCATCAACATATTTCGTAATTATCTTTGGTTCCATATCTAATTTTCCAATACAACAGTCTAATAATTTCTCCATAACAATATCTGCTATAATAGGAGAAGCTGGAGATCCCATAGGAAGCCCTTTCTGTTGTATATATATCCTATTATTATATCTGAAATATCTATTATCGATTATACAAAATTTCAGAATACGTAGAAAAAGATTCTTATCCATCATTGTATATTCCTCTATCAATTCCCATTTCTCGTTCATAATATCTAAAGCTACGTCTATTGGTATACTTGGAAATAAAGATACAACATCAAGTGAAATTAACTTTTCACTATCTTGTATCTTCAAGTTCCGTATCTTCTCTCTAAATTGTAAAGAATTCTTTACATTATATTTAGAGTTTTCAGTTAACTTCCTTAGAATATTTGTAATATATCTACAAAGTTCATAAGATGGAGAGTTAACAAAAGAACATATTGGTCTCAAAGGAAATTGTTCCTTATGAATTTTTGGTACACCATATAATCTAGGAGCTGTAGATACATTAGTTCCCAATTTGCCTTCCTCCGAAGATGTAATAATCTTCAATTTAAAAAGATCCTCAACTAAACTATTATTCATAGTTTGTAACTTTGTTGTTGGATCCTTATCTAATAATCGGTATGTGGTAATATCACCCACAATGTCATTCATCCTCAAATTATAATCACACCTATTCATTGCCACAGTAGTATTACCCTTGTCCGCATTCAAAATAAGTAGGTCCTTATTGCTCCTCAAAAATTTATCAGTCCTATTAACCTTATCCAATAAAAATTTGTCCCTATTTGTCAATCGTTCCTTATTCAAATGATTATCAATTATACCTGTAAATTCATTCCCCGCAATTTCCTGTTCCTCTTTTTCTGTCAATGTCTGTATAAAATCCTCACCATCTGCAATAACATCCATAATTGGAAAATTATCCCCTTTAACTGGTAGTGCATGTTTCTTTCCTAAAGAAAGAACCCACTGTACATCAGTCGGGATATCAACGTCTGATTTGTTCACAAACCATTTCCTATTTTGTCTAATACCTAGGTCCTTTTCATGTAAATCAATTAAACAAACAAACTTTCTTTTATGGAACCAAAGATAATTACGAAATATGTTGATGATTTATTTTTGATTGTTCCTAATCAAATTGTTGATGATTTATTAACAACTTTCAATTCTTTTCATGATAGTATAAAATTTACTATTGAAAAAGAATGTAACTCGAAAATTCCTTATTTAGATACATTAGTAATAAGAAAGGGTGAACAATTATTAATGGATTGGTACCAGAAGCCCACGTCTTCTGGAAGAATCATTAATTATTATTCAAAACACCCGAAGAGAATTATCGTAAATACAGCGAGAAATCTAATTGAGAGAATTTTGAAGATTAGTGATAAGGTATTTCATAGAAAGAATATAGGGAATATTAAGAATATTTTAATTGATAATAATTATCCGACCCAGTTGATTTGTAGATTGATAAGTCAATTTAAAAAACAGGACAATTTAGATGCAAGAACTATTATTGAACCTAAAATTCATAAATCAGTAACTTATGTTCCTCTTTTATCTGAAAGATTGGAGAAATCTCAGATTTATGACAGTAGGAAATATACAATGGCCCATAAAATGTATAACACATTAGGTAGATTATTTAGTAAAACGAAGGATAGAATAGATAAATTCGAAAGGTCTAATTTAGTTTATAAAATACCATGTAGTGGTAATAATAATGAAACTTGTGATAAGGTATATGTAGGTACAACGAAGAATAAACTTAAAACTAGGTTAGCTGGACATAAGTCAGACCAAAAAAACAGGAACACAACAACTGCACAAAAAACTGCATTATCATTACACTGCACTAATTCCAATCATTATCCTGATTTTGAAAACACAACAGTTTTAAATACAGAGAATAACTATAGACGTATATATATATTGGAAATGTTGCAAATTATAAAAGTACCGTATACACAAAGAATTAATTATAAGACTGATACAGCTAATGTTGCACAGAATTATAGGCTATTAGTTAATAAGGTCTAGGACTATGTTAGTTTTTTAGTTAGTTAGTTTTAATATAATATATTATATGCATCTGTATTTTTTGTTTGTATAATATTTGAAAAGTTTTTGTAATTTGTAATATTTTATATGTATGTATTTAAATTTTTGTTTGTACAATATTTTAAATGTTGACAAAATAATTTTCCCGCCTTTTTTGAAAAAATTATAAAATTGTTGACAAAAATATTTTTTATGATATATGTATGTATTTGAATTTTCGTTTGTTATTTTAAATGTAAACAAAAAAAAAAAAAAAAAAAAAAAAAAAAATTTTCCCGCCTTTTTTAAAAATTTGTTTTTGAACAATTTTAATATTTTAATTGTTAATTGTTATAAATTGTAAAAACTTTCCCTGAAGAAGCTACCCAATGTGGTAGCGAAATATCGGAATAAAAGAATAATTTTTATAAAAAAAGTGATCTTAAGCCCGAATAAATAAAAACAATATATGAAAAAATTTTTTGTCGCTTAAAAGTTTCAAAGGCAAATATAAATAAAACCAGGCTAAAAATTAATTACAATTTTTATTTAGCGTAATTAAATATTAACTTTAGAAGAAATATTTTATTGTAATGTTAATTTTATTACCGTTATTTTGCTCTATATAAAAATTATAGATTTAATATTAAACGATAATTTACGGAGTATTTTTCATGCAGAAGATATTAAATTTCGAATCATAATTAGTTAAGAAACGTTTGTGTTTTTCTTCTCTTGATTTAACGCCTTTTAAAGGTATTAGAGACTATCAAATATTTTTCAATATGTTGTACAATAATATATGAGTTTTAGTATAAAAAAAAAAAGTTAACAACTTATTTACAAAAATATTGATACAAAAAAATTTATATTTTGTATTTTGACAAACAAATAAGGACTAAAAAATAAATTTATAAAGTCAACGCTTAAATAAGCACCCAACCTAGTTTATAGGGAAGAGTTTATTTATTAGAAGACCTATCACGCACTTTTCCAAGTCACCTCCGATGTTCATAATTCATGTCTCCATTTATTTTAGAATGCGCTTTAACATGCCTCTTTTATGCAATTCATCGTAACTTTAAAAAAAATTCTCTAAAATTATTTAAAGAAACTAAATTTTTAAGTGATAAAATTTTTTCGTAAATAAATCAAAAAAATATTTACGATAAAGAGGATTTGGGAAATCTACAAGTCGTCTTGATTGCGACATTTTGATTGTATAGTTGAAATCTAAAATCTGCATAGACGTCGAAGTCGAACTGCTAATAACAAATTATTTATTAACTTAATTTGCGTATTAAATTCTTCTGTCGTCTTATTATATGAGATTTTTATAAACTTTTATTTACTCTTAAGTCTATAGTTAAAATGAAGAAAAAATTATTTATAATATTATCTCCGTTTACTGCATATCTACGTTTACTGGATTATAAAATCACATCCTTAAAAGCGTATAAAAAGTGCATATTAAAAAAACATGAAAATATCTAACGGCTTTCAAGAACTTAATCATTTTCTGGTGGGATATACATATGTACTGGCGAGATTTCCACTTAATGAATTTCTCAACTTTCAATTTTCACATTGGCATCTTATAATTATAAAATGAAGAATGCAAAGCAAATCTTAAATTTTGCACCATTATCACACAAAGCAATAAAAATATTTTTAAGTTTGTAGAACGTGCTAACACACCGCACAATAAGTCGTAATTTAGTAAATCAACTCATTAGATAAGAGGTTTCAGGCATTTAACTTAAGTGCAATAAACATTAAAGCGATGGCCTCATAAGAGAAATATTTTCGCTGCAAAAATTTCAGAGGATAAGTTCATCCTACCAGTTTTTTATAAAATGTTTATAAGTTGCTTAAAAATAATGAAGATGCGTTAAAGTGAAAAATTTCAAGTTTAAATTTTAAGATTCACCACAAGAAAAATGATGTGGGGGTATATTGATTTTATCATTCCGTTCGTATTAAAATTTTTATTTAAGTCTAAATTAAGTATATATTTTCTGAGTCTTGTTTTCATATTATGACCATCTGTCTGTCCCGTCTTCTCTTGAAACCATGATGTTGAACAGAAAAAGATGGAAAACTAAATTTTACCGAAATATTTTCTATACATCAGAAATGTTTTGTATTGAAAATGGGCTAAATATGTCTACTAGAAAGAGAATTGTAGCCTTTTATGCAAGAATATGTCATAAAAAGTGTCTTTCTAGCATCGAATAAAATGCGATTACGTCTAAAGGCAGTATTTTTCAGTCACAAAACTCACAGAATTAGATCTACGATTCGAAGTTTTTCCATAAATATATTTTTGGATATATTATTGTTTTAATGGAAAATAAAGGTTATGCGCCCATTAACCATATAGGTTAGGTTAGGTTAGGTTGAAAAGGAGGAACACTAAAAGCCCAAAACCATCACAGGTATACACTTATGCCCAGTTGGCATGTTGTGCGCTCCACAATTCTACAAAAAAGGATATTAAAAAATCTGACACAGTCGTATTTAGTGCTTTTATTTGTTATTTGATCAGATAATGTTTAGTTCACTCATTTGGCCTTCCGAGTATGCTAAAGTATTTGTAGTTATATAAAAGAAATGAAACATCTTGTTATTATATAAACGGGAATTATTAAACTGATTGCAATAAGAAGAAAAAGTGAAAGAAATTTGACCGTTAAATTTAGATAAAATTTTTTCAATGCCTTTCGCAACAAATTCTTAATTCCTCTTTTCCTAGGTAGTATGGACATTAGTTTTTATACCCGCCACCAAAAAAATGGTGGGGGTATATTCATTTTGTCATTCCGTTTGTAACACATCGAAATATCCATTGTAGACCCCATAAAGTATATATATTCTGAATCAGGGTTTGATTTGATGACGATCTAGCTATGTCCGTCCGTCTGTCCGTCTGTCCGTCTGTTGAAAGCACGATAGAGGTCGCACCGAAAAAGCTAAGAATCTTTCTTATAGACAAGGTTTGTTTGGTACAGAGTTATAGCTCGAAAAGCAAGAGTAGGTCGAAAAAACCGTGTCCTTCGAACATCGAATAAAATGGAATTGTGTCCAAACGCCTTAACGTAGACTCATGAAACTTCGAATATATATTTCCTGGGTAAAGACAATATTTTCCCCCGGAAATTGTCTAAATCTATGCATTTGGAGAGGAGTTATCGATCAAAATGTACGAAAATTTATACCGCACAGTGTATTTTTCGGTATATTTAAAAACAAAAACGTCATAAAAGCAACAAAATTGAATGTACGACTCTGAAATTTTGCACACTTTGCTTTTTGGTGACACACTTTCTTGTAACGGCAAATCAATGTGCCACGCCCACTTTTACGCCCACCTCCCATATAACGTTTTAACTAAAATTCATATAATTTCTCTATTAATAAAGATTTTGGACTAATAAAGGGCTATATTGAAACACCTCAGTTGTACTCATTCGCAAAAATAACTTTGACACGCCTACTATAACGCCCACTTTTCACGTTATCTACCGTTAATGAAATTTAAAAGCTCATAAAACCGCTAAAATTAGAGGTATGATGATGAATTTTGCTACGTCTATCCCCCTAGGCAATTTCATTACTATGCCAAACAAATTAAGGTGCCACGCCTACTTTTACGCCCACCTCCCATATAACGTTTTACCTAAAATTTATATAATTTCTCTATTAATAAAGATTTTGGAATAATAAAGGACTATATTTAAACACCTAAGTTGTACTCATTAGCAAAAACAACTTTGACACGCCTACTATAACGCCCACTTTCACTTTTGAATTGTGTCCAGACGCATAAACGTAGTCATGAAACTTCAAATATATATATTTATCGAGTCAAAAGAATATTTTTCCCTGAAAATCGCTTAAATCTATGAATTAATAAAAGAGTTATAGATAAAAATGTACGTACTTATACCGCACAGTGTATATTTCAAATTTAAAACGTAATAAAACTGACAAAACTATATGTACGATTCTGAAATTTTGCAAACATGGTTTTTTGGTCAAAGTCTTCGTTATAACGGAAAATAGATGTGCCACGCACACTTTTTTCCTTAAATTTTTATAAAAATATATTAGTCATATATATTAGCATTTATTCATCTTACACTGCGCCATTTATTGCACTGTAGCTAAATATATGATAAAGATGATAAGATAGATGACTCTGTTAGCAACTACTAGATGGCATGCTAACAACTTATGCTTATGTTCTCCTGAAATTATGCTCTATTAAAAATGGGAATTTAGGAAAATTTTGACCTAAGTAAAAAAAAAATATCTCAACATTATAAACAATTTATTTTCATGTACTAATGGCTAACAAATTTTAAAATTATACAAAACTTATTTCGTTTGAAAATCTTTTAAAAGTAAAATGTTATAGAAGTTTAAAAATCAAAATCCCGTTTTAGAAAAATGCAGAGAATGTATATTTTAAATCACCCTGTGGCCCTTAAAATTTAACCTTAAATTCACTTTCTTCCTCTTAAATTCATGTAATTTCTCTATGAATAAAGATTTTGGAATACTAAATGACTATATTGAAATATCTAAGTTATGTTTATTAGCAGAAACTTTATTGACACGCGTATTTTAACGGCCACTTTCATTGAAAGACTAAATTTACGAAAACATTTTACTAGCATACCGAAGTTATAATGGGTGCTTTAATTTTAAGGGACTCTGTTGATTTTGAATAAAATTATTGTGAAATTATTATCATTTATTTTTATAATGATAATATTTGTATGCTTCAATTATGTATGGAACAAAATATCGGCCAAATGGCCCCCCAACCTAGGCGGCACACCACGATCCGATAGTCCAAATTTTCAATGAAACTGTTGATGCTCGATTGTTGGGCACGATGATGAGTGGAGGTTGCTTGCTCTTTTGCCACGTTATCGTGAAAAACAGCAATGTTTCCCATTCAACGAACTAAGATGGCATTCTCAGATGTTTTCACATTTCATACAGACCTGCTTTGCAGACATTTAAATATTTTTTACAATTCTCACGATTGTGGACGAATTCGAACGATTATGTTGACCAAAAGAATCACGAAGTGCACAAAATGCATTTTGATTTGAACTTTATTATTTAAAAGCGTTGCTCGATTGCGTATCTTTCCACGGTTCAAATTGAGTTAGTCTGAGATTGAGCAATGTCAAATGAAATACAAGAAAAAAGTTGAAGTTTAGATGTGGTTCACCTTAAACATGGGCCCTTAAAATTTAACCACCCTCTACAAAGAAAGTGATACATATTTTATTATAAAGAGATTATTCTATAGCGATTAACAAAATAATAAATATTGTGCTTTAAATGTACACAAAATTGGTGGTGGGTATAAAAGATTCGGCACAGCCGAATATAGTGCTCTTACTTGTTAAGTATAGTTTTTTTTATAGCAACAAATTTTAAAACATCAAGGTATACCCTAATCTACACACATATCACTATGGCTAAGAAACCATCACAAAATTTAAATACAACAATAAACTTTTATTATGTTTCCTCTTGCTGTAACTTTACTCTTTAAATTTATGTATGACTTAATTCCGGTATATGCAACTCTCCTATTCGTAATACACACTTAAACGTTATTCTTGCCAAAAAATATGAAATGTATAAAAGAGACAATGTCAACAACATGTGAACAGTTTTATTATATGTTAAGCTATCATATTTTGATATTTGTTACCAGTTATTTTCATTTGTTTATAGCTTAAATTTTTGGCAATAAAATGTTTTCATAATTCTAAAGTGAATTATTTTATAGCACTGCCAGTAGCAGAGAAGTTTATATTTATATATGTATTTATATTTTTAAATGCGTAGAAATATGTTTTATTGTTGTTTAATATTTTTCTCATTATAAATTTGATGTATATGTTTTTTGGGCTATGTTTTGCCTTTAGATAGTTTTTTACAAATATGCTAATTGTTTCACCTCTATATAGAATATATTTTACATGTTGAAAAAACTATTTAATAGTAATTCAAATATCCCTTAACCGTGTTCGGTCTAAAAGAGAAAACCATAAAAGTATTACAAATCATACTAAGTACAAAGCACTTGCATTAATTGTATCTACCAAAGAGGGCTGTTGTTTTTCATGTACCATCAGAACTCAACAATCTGTATGTTGAATAAGTTTAATGAACAGTGCTTCAATCAATAATTTTAATAAAATCAAAGCATTTACTATATAAATACAAAATACAAGTAAGAAATAAAAAAAATGAAAAAAGACATTCTCAAATCATACAACACATTAAAAATACTTGGCATTGCTTGGTTACATTTTCAGTATTGAGAACATTTGGCCAGTTTTTTTAGCACGTAACTCCTGCAATCCATTGCAAATAAAAATACAATTTTTTTACAAACTGATTAAAAAAGGCTTGTGATATTTTTTCATTAAAAAGCCATTAGAAAATTTTTAACATTGCCACTTTAAATCGCTTTTTTAACTTTTTTTATTCAAACCTCCCCTTCTGCAAAATCAACTACAAAAATACCACAACTTGTATATATGGTAATTAACATCTGACACCTTGCATTTATTTCTCGCTCACTGCCCTCTCACTTTAGGTTATGAAAATTCCCAAATAAACGCTTCAACTTGATTAAATTCAAAAGCTTTCACGTTAAGTTAAACGGTACGTTGTTAAAATGTTGCAAAAGTTGTTTGGGGGTAGTGCGATGTGTTATTAATTCGAAACACTGTTTTTAAGTACGATGCATTGCATTACAAGTGAACCGCAATATTTTGAATTTTTTTTTCTGCTTCGAGTATATACAAGAACATGTGATTCATTCTCTACAGCTACACACGAGTATGATTCCAATTTTTTTTTATCTTGTATTTTTTTTAACTCTCATTACACTAAACTACATTTAATGATTATAAGTATAGTTGGAGCTTAAAAACAGCAACAACAACCTTTGTGAGTGGCTTAACATCATGTACATAAACGCAAGTACCAAACGCAAATGAACACACACATACGTACATAACTTGCTATGTAAAATTTTTGAAAGGCAATCTTAAAAGTTATTTAAAGATAAATCAAGAAATTAAGTTATTAGAGGAATTTGTTATATATTTTCTAGTAGCTACGAAATTGGAAAATTTTAAAATAATTTTAATTTTTCCAAAAATATATACATATGTAAAAATAATCTTTTTATTGTGAGCAGATAAGTGTTAAGTAATATAGTCTATTTCAGTTTAATTTTGATGATAATATCTATGCCAAACATTTCGCAAATGATTTTGTTAAACTAATGTCCAAAGATCATCAGGATTCCATCATCAGTACCATGTTGATGTTGGTTAAAAAATGAGACCATTCGCAAAAGTTAATGTCATTAATGCAAAATTCACTGTCACAGAATTTATTAAAGAAGATCGTTACTAAAAAAACAGCAGGTTAATAACTGATTTGTCCAGTGTGGGCAACTATTCTTATTTATTTTTTTTTTTTATGAAAATTTTGCGCTAATATGTACATCGATTGGAAGGATTTCAATATTCATAAAGTCTTGTAATTAGCGTCTTTGATTCGCCAGTTTCCCTAAATTAAACTTTTGTGATGAAATGATTATTTAACAGCATCATTGAGATATTTTTCTTTGAAAATAACCAAGCAGTCACCCTTAAAATCAATAGCAATCGCTAATATAATCTGTTTAACGAATTTCCGTTTCTACATATTAAATAAACTGTCATGAAGTCATGAGTATGGAACAATTTGTCACACAGCCAATGCAACAATTGAACTTGAAAGTATCGTTTTCCAAAACGCTTTGAAATGTTCGAAATATTTGGGCTATTTTCTATAAAAATTAGTTTCAGGTAAATTTTATTCTAACCAACCGGCAACGATTGAAAGTTTTAAATACGAAAGGAAACTAACAATTAAAAACTACTATATAGCAAAACAAAAAACAAAAAAAAGTGAGAAATAGGTTTAACGGATGGGGCACTATCGGCCCAGCCATGACACTGATTTTATGTTTGACTTTCAAATATCAAAGTTTACCATGTCCCATAAAAAACAGCATTTTTATACTCTTCTCACGAGAGAGCAAAAGGGTATATTTGGATTTATCAATCCTTTTGTAATTTCTACAATATCCATTTGCAATCTAATAAAGTACATTTATTTTAAATCTACAAAGATAGAGAAGTTTATTTAGAATGTCCCTCTGTCCATCCACGTGAGCGTGGAAATAAACTTTTTGAAGACCCCTATATATCGCACGGACTAGAGTGTAGCACAAGTTTATTAGAAGTGCTTTCGAAAATTTATGAACTAAAAATTATACATTTTAACCCGTTAGCGGCTAAGGTATGAGAAAAAACCACAACCGCCCCTGTTTTTATTGAGATTGCAAAAACAAAATTCCTTTTAAAAAGAAACATTAATAGAAGCAGATGATTTTGTACGTGATGGTTAAAAATATGTGGTTTCTTTTTTAAGTTTTAATATATCTTTTTATGCTTATTCATAAGTACAAATTAGAAAGATCGAATTAACGACTTTTTTCAAAAACCGGTTTTCGGATATTCCTATTAAAGAAATCGGTTTTGGTTAAGCATTTCAAATATAACCGTTTAACCGATTTCATTCAAATATATAACAACACAAAAATCAAATTATTTATTATCACAAAGGTAAAGAACGAACAAAATATACTGTGCTCTTGATAGAAATTTTTAAAATATTTTGATTTCGAAATATTATAGAAACATATTTATACATTTATATATAGTTAAGCATATGCACTTTCATATGCACTTTCATTAATAAAATAGTATTACATATACTATATGTAGTTTAACAACTTAACATAAGTATGTGAAACCTTATTTTTCAATAATAATAATTAAAAATTTTTAATAGAAGAAAACACCAAGTAATGTTTTAGTCTTTCAGATCACTTATGACAATTAACAGAATAAAACAAATCCTGCAAAATGTGCTCTTTATGATAGACTTTTGTAGGACATTTTTGTATGTGCATATATTTAACAGTACTCTTCAGCTCATAACAATAACCGGTTTATTTTTATAAAAATTACCGATTTATTCGATATTAAAAAAATGAGAATTTTAAAGTATTCGGCTTTGACAAAACTGAAAAAAAAACGGTTAAAACCGGTTAAAACCGGTCAAATAATAACCGTTCGATCACCCTAGAACGAATGTGTGTAATGGGAAGTTTTTTATTTATTAAGCAAGGGTTAATTTGTTTAATAAACAACTTATATTTTTATGCTTTTAGTTGCGTATCTACACATTTGTAGCATTTGTTTGGCACATTGTTATAAAGCAATATTTCTTGTTGAAAAACTTATACTTTGAAATTGTCCGCCCCTGGCATACAAATTTCAAAAACAGTAAAATTACTAAAAAAAAAAAATATTTTTATTGTCTGCTCTTTTTTTAATAAAAAAACGTATTTAAAATAATCAGTATAAAAGAAAACGACGGTAAAGAATCTGGTTTAGTCTTTGGTGTTTCTCATAAACCTCCATTTCTTAAAATTAAAAAATAAACTACCAAAGACTACAGTGCATGTCCCTGTTACAGAGGCTGATATTGTAAAAAAAATCTTAGAATTTGATTAACAAATAGCAAACAAAATATGTTATAACCTTAACACAATTTTTAATACTGCACTCGTATGTGTATATATATGCCAAGATTGTATAACAGTATCTACCAAAAATTTTTGTTGTAGATTTTATTATAAAAACTGATACTTACTTTGGCATACATGGGAGTACTTCTTTACTATTACTTTAGATGATTGGCTGTACAATTAAAAATTTAAGGTCTTTTGAAAAGAGATAAAAGCATTTACATATATTTTTAAGGTATGGCATTGTATTCAATGCTATCGAAATATAAAAAACAATAAATAAAGACACAATTGTTCACTAATTATACTTATTTCGAAATATTATTTTTTTTAACTATTTAAATTGTTAATGCGATTTTGATTGTGTAAAGTAAAAATCAACAATTTCATTTACATTTTTTAAATATTAAAAAACACAAGCATACATATATCAATTGATGTCGTGAATTAATTAGTTCGAATAATATATATGTCCCAACTATGACTGAAATGAAACACATTTTATTAAATAAAATTAGGGTTCCCTAAGAAAATTCTGGAGTTAACTTTAACGGAAAACTTAAAATCTAAACTTTAATATAAATTAAATTAAGCATCTTTTGCTTTTTTTTCAGTTTAATACAAAATATTTGCAAGATTACCCAAATAATGGTACTTAATATGGTTTGAAAACAAACATTTTCCCATCACCCTAATTTCCATGCTGACTAACATATAAACATCACACAAACATGTATTTGTGTGTGAGTTTATATGTATACGAAATGTTGTTTCTTGTATTTAGTGTATTAAAGTTCAGATTCTGTTGGACGGATTTTTGCTTTTTTTTATTGTATGTTTATAAGAACGTGTATATGAGGCTGCAATGAGTAATGTGGCTACAACAAACAACTACCATTCAAGTTCATTTGCATCGCTTCAGGTTGTTCGTCTGTAAAATTAAAAGAAATAAAAGGAAATTGTTCATGAGCGAAAATAATAAAAAAACATAACTTATACACTCAAACAAAACAAAAACTGAAAGAAAAAATAAACATAAAATGTTCGGTTAAAATGCAGAAACAAAAAAAAGCACAATTATTTATATATAAGGAATTCCACAAAAAAAAAACATTTTGGAATTAAGCACTACTAGTACTAAACTAAAATAATCTCTTTGTTTAAAAACACAAACATCGTTAAACCTAAATGGAGCAATTTTTAGGGATCAGTATTTTTCGATTTAGATAAGTTGTAAAAGTCAGATCGAAAAGAATTAAAAGCCGTAAATAAAATAAAATAAAATAAAAGAAAATAAAAGAAAACCAAATTATTAAAAATCTGCAAACATCTTAAGTTTCTATTTTAATTTTTTTTTTTTAAATAAAACACATATTATTAGTTTATTAATATCATTTTTGTTTTTTATTAATATATTTTTAAATTAACATTTTATTATTTTTTTTTTTTTAAATGACAAATTAGTACTGCTACGTTGTCAAAAATATAAACTGCAGCAAGTTTAGTCTCTCGGCTCACAACAAAGTCTTCCTCACAATAAAGTCTTCCTCACAACAAAGTCTTTCGTAACCCCACAGAATTTAATATAAACTATGGTTCCACTTAATATAATTGTATGTCAGCCATTGTTTGGCATAAGCGCAGAAAAATCTCACAGGTAAATCAAAAAACATCATCTTTGAGGTGATCGATTATCGGACTAATTTTGTAAACTGGTTTTTGTTTTTCCAAATGTATAGAGACCCAGCAAAAAAATCTATGACAAAAAAGTGATTTTGCAGGGGTTTAACTGGTGACGAAGTGATTAAATTTAGGTGAAAACACTAATGATTTTAACATTAGCGTGTCATTGGAGATCATGTGTTTACATGAATATTTTAATGAACTGCACCCCATTCTAATAAGTGCATAGAACTCATGCATATTTGGTGACAAGTATCGGATATTTCATGTGTTAAATTTGTTTGGTTACATGAATACTTTAAGATATTTTGCATGATGTTGCATTCATTTTTAAGCACTTTATTTATGACAAATTATATCGCATCCATGATGTCATTTAGAACGAATGCTTTAACACAATTGATTAAGAAGTCTTGTAAATGTAATTCGCTTTGCACTACTTCCAATTTTTTTTGCTGGGGATGTATAGAAAATTATTATTACAATTGGAAAAAAAATTTAAGTAGGGTTTTATTTACAACAAAAGTAAGGAAAACATATGCAAATTATAAACTTTTTAAAATAGCTGGTTCATCATTTATAAATAACCTTTTCACACGACTTATAAAAAAATTTACATAAAATATAGCCTGCTGTAAAAAAACTTAAATAACCGGTTAAAATGGCGACATTAATTGTTGGCCTCACTATCGGCATATAAATCCAATGTACGCCTCAAACAAGACTTTCCACTATCGTCTACATACTCTTTAGTCGAATGCAAGTTCAAAACTTCTACGTTGACTAATTCAATTAATTGCAGTGTTACGTCTAGACATATAACCTTCTTGAATAAGTTCATTTCGGGCACTGATAAGCACAACATCTGATTTACAACTATTCACAGTCAGTCCTTTTTGTTTACAACATATATCGGGTACACTAATGGACTGATCAAGATAAATATGCATTAAAAATTTACTTTTTGATGGAAGTTAAAAAATATTGAAAATAATATTTGGACAAAATCTAACAAAACTACTTGAATGAGCCAAAAGTCAAGCATGAATAAATTTTATAACTTTTTTATTCATTGCCCACCAATTGCTGGTGTAACACGGTTTGATGAATAATATCTGAAACAAATAAGAAATCATAATAAATAAGTTTTTAAGTTTTTACCCACAGACATGACTTTTATACCACACTGGCGAAACTTTTAGCCCACCCTGTGCTTTTAAGAAAATTAAAATGGATCGACTTTTTTTCAGGTATTTTTAATTATATAAGATTCTATTAATAATTATAATCATAAAATAATTATAAAATATTATCTGGATTACATTAATAGTCACACTAATATTAAGAGGGTGCCGTGCAGTGTTGTTAACCGTACAGTAATTACCGTATTGTACGGTAATTAAGAGTCTCAAACGGTAGGTAGGTAATTTTGATATTTGTACGGTAATTTTAATAAGTTTTTATTTTAAAGTGTTAGACCCCAAAAGTTTTTTTCCAATGATTCTATACATGACATACATATTTCTCATAAAATCATACCATACAAAGTACGGTTTCATTACAACTATGCAAATTATTGAAGTTAAATTCTTTACGTTTTTGCCATAAATGTAAGGCGAATTCATTAAAGATGTTGATAAAACTGACATTCTTCAGGTGACGATTCCATACTGTTTCCTGTTTTACAAAAATTTTTTGTTTATTAATTTTCATTGCCACATAATTCGGCTACTGTGGAACGAATTTTTTTAAATAATATATCTTAACAAAACCAAAATAAAAAACAGGTTAAATACTGATACACTTCTTAATTAAGAATTGAACATTTCTTAATTCCAGCGACGGTTTAAATATTAAATCCAATAACAAACATTTTCTATATTTTGATCAAAATGCATATGATCACAAACAATTAATGCAATCAAATTAAGCTGTAAATAAGACAATCGCAAGCAAAAAAAATCCAATCCAAATGTATAACACTCTCGGCTTTAAATATAACAAAAATGTAAACAGTGATTTTACAGTGATTTAATTTATTTTATTTTTACTAATTAATTTTTTTTAGGTTTTTTTTTAATAAATATATTGAATTACGAATATAAACTCGTTTAACAATATTATTTTTGTACAAGGCTTTGTGTACGGTAATTTTACCTTAAAAATGGTAATTTTTTTAGGGCAGTACGGAAATCGAAATAAAAAAGTTAACATCACTGGTGCCGTGTCCTAAATTTCATACAAGATTAACATGTGTGTCCATTATGACGTATGAGTGTTATATAATAATTGTAACAAGTATACGCAATATTAATATTAAATATCTATTTATGTATTTAGAATAGAATAATTCGAAAAACCCAAATTTTTTTTAAGCCGAATTTCGGGTTTTTACATGTAAAACCAGTTCAAATAACTGTTTTTTTTTTACACGTAAAACCGGTTTGAATAACCGGCTTTTTATTTTATATTTTTAATTTTATAAAAATTAAAAAAAATCATTGTTTTATTTTTTATTTAAAATTAAAAATAGTTAAAAAAAAATAGTCTTTAAAATTGAAATCAATTCATAAAATAAACCTTTTAATACAGATATATGGCAAATTATTCTTCAATAAATCTAAAATATTTTTTTAAGAATACGCCAGTATCAGTATAATTTGTATCAGTATAAAAAAACAGTGCGTCGGAGACAAATGTAATTTCTAAAGAAAGTTAAAAAAGGTCGCTCATATGAACAAGGACATATTGAAGCAAACCAAACTATTCGATATTGTCGAATAAGTCGAGACAAAAACAAGTTCTCAAATAATTCAAAAACAGATGAACTAAAAAACCAGAAATATATTTAAAAAAAATTTGTCAATTTATTTTAAAACCAGTGTTGATTCATATCAGCGGTTTTCAAATGACAACTGTTTTAAAATAACTATGTAACCCATATGTACAGAAATTAGTTAAACATTTTTAAATTTTTCATATAAATATAGGTCATAGAAATTTAAAAAAATATTTTAGACGAATATCTTTTAAATAAGCAAAATGATACGAAGCAGTTTTAAATTGGCTTTATCGGATTGGAAAAGTAAGTTGAATAAAACCAAAAAACCTAAATCATGAGATAAAATCAAAATAAATTGTAGTATTCGAGTTATCTAAAGCCTTCAGTATTAAATCTGTATCTTTTGAAACTTATTCAAAACCGTTTCGTTTATTTGAGTGTTGAAAAACGAAACTAAATGAAATTTTACATAGATTACACATAAAACTAATTACATATGAACTACACATGAAAATAAAAATTTAAAGTCACATGCGTAACTACACATAAAACGTGCTGTTCATGTGATATAGGTGGAAACAAAACGTTCTAGAACGTACATTCTAGTCCTATGCAGTACTGTCCAACACTGTATTTCAATGCAAATTTAATTTCAAAACAAAACAAGTGTCAAGTTTTTTAACAAGCAAAGGCTGTATAACTTCAAAAGCTTTAGCATTTCTATGGGGAATAGAATATTATAATAAAGAGATATAATAAAGTAAAATAATGATGAATCATAGCAATGCATAGCGTAAGCAGTATAACACAGACAAAACCCAAGATAAAACTAACAATGGTGTTATTAATGTAGTGATTTTTTTTATTTCTTCTACTCTTTACTAACTAACAAAAATTATTTTTATGCTCTAAAATTTAGTTTTTAGTTTTGGTCATTCATTATTTGATTTGGATATTAAATAAAAACTAAAGTTTTTCTTAAAACATGCCAAATAAATAAATTTTTGTTTTGAAATCGTAAAAATTTCTATGTTGCAATATCTTTATGTCAAGGCATATTCATACAGGTATATGCAACGGCGAATTGATACAACAAAGCAACTCTTTAGGGTTTATTCACTGTCAAGACCGATTAGTTTATCAGGGTTGGAAAAGTTGTTTTGATATGTTTGATTTAATAAAATTCGATGCAAAATCAACAAACATACATAACATTTATAAACAAAAAAATTACACTCAAATTAATTGTTTAATACCAAAACCAAAATCTTATTTTCCATCTCTGCAATAATTAATGAAGTTAATGAAAATCAACAAACATACATAACATTTATAAACAAAAAAAGTACACTCAAATTAATTGTTTAATACCAAAACCAAATTCTTATTTTCCGTCTCTGCAATAATTAATGAAATTAAGAAGAATTAATAAAATTTTGACAAAATGATTCCCAATAAGCTGGGCAGGTAAATTGACCTGTATGAATTCGTTTTGCTTTATATTTAAATAATTATTATTTATTATTTGCTATAAAAAAATTTTAAAATTTTGTATATAATAAACATATGAAAACTAAAGTGGTTTCTTTTTAAATTTAAAATAAATAAAAATATACTTATATGAATATTTAAAATTTGCGTTGTATATTACATGAACAGATAATATATAAAAAATTACCACGTTGTTGTGTTTTCTTTTTTTTCGAATTAATACTTTTTAAAAATTAAAAGTTGATAACAAATCTAAATTATGAGGTTATTTTAGATTTAACACTTTTTAAAATTCAAAAGTTGACAACACTAGTAAGCAAAACCAACAGAGCATGCAATGTTGTTTTGCTGTTGTTTTGATGTTTTACTTCTATTTTGTTCTACTTCTATTTTGTTCTACTTTGCTTTGCTTTTGCTTCAACCTTCTTTCATTTTAGCTATGATCTTCTATGCTATTGTTTGACCATACATATTTTTTTTTTGTTGTGATCGTTTTGAAATAAAAAAAGGTGAAAAGCAGTAGTTGAAATGAGAAACGATGGCTTATAAAACTTTTTTTAGTGATTGTTTCCACCTCTTGTATGTGAAAATTACGAAAAATGTGATCGGCTTCCGAGGGTGGATTGACTACGGTCTAAAGTTTTAAACGATTTTCTAGAATTAATTGTGAACAATAACAGTTGCAAAACTATAATTTAAAACTGAATAATTCCTCTAAAATCTGGGGAAAATATTATGAAAACCCCCATATAAAAATTTGTACACAAATATGTGCACATACCCACATATGCACCTATACTTATAAATAAATACAAAAATATGTATGGCTGTAGGTGATATTTTTTCTTTTTGTAAATACTTTTTTTTTTGTTTTTGCTTAAGTTCACAACGTACACAACTATTATATTGTAACAGTTTTTTGTTTTTGCCAGTATAATTTTTATGTTTTATTATTTTCTGATTTTTATACCCGCCACCAAAAAAATGGTGGGGGTATATTCATTTTGTCATTCCGTTTGTAACACATCGAAATATCCATTTTAGACCCCATAAAGTATATATATTCTAAATCGTGGTTTGATTTTATGACGATCTAGCTATGTCCATCCGTCTGTCCGTCTGTCCGTCTGTTGAAAGCACGATAGAGGTCGCACCGAAAAAGCTAAGGGGCTCAAATTTTGCCAGAATCTTTCTTATAGACAAGGTTTGTTTGGTATTGAAAATGGGCTAAATTGGAATATTAGGAAGAGAGTTATAGCTCGAAAAGCAAGAGTAGGTCGAAAAAACCGTGTCCTTCAAACATCGAATAAAATGGAATTGTGTCCAAACGCCTTAACGTAGACTCATGAAACTTCGAATATATATTTCCTGAGTAAAGGCAATATTTTCCCCCGAAAATTGTCTCAATCTATGCATTAGGAGAGGAGTTATCGATCAAAATGTACGAAAATTTATACCGCACAGTGTATTTTTTAGTATATTTAAAAACAAAAACGTCATAAAAGCAACAAAAATGGATGTACGACTCTGAAATTTTGCACACTTTGCTTTTTGGTGACACGGCAAATCAATGTGCCACGCCCACTTTTACGCCCACCTCCCATATAACGTTTTAACTAAAATTCATATAATTTCTCTATTAATAAAGATTTTGGAATAATAAAGGACTATATTGAAACACCTAGGTTGTACTCATTAGCAAAAACAATTTTGACACGCCTACTATAACGCCCACTTTCACTTTTGAATTGTGTCCAGACGCATAAACGTAGTCATGAAACTTCAAATATATATTTATCGAGTCAAAAGAATATTTTTCCCTGAAAATCGCTTAAATCTATGAATTAGGAAAAGATTTATAGATAAAAATGTACGAAAATTTATACCACACAGTGTATATATGTACGATTCTGAAATTTTGCAAACATGGCTTTTTGGTCAAAGTCTTCGTTATAACGGAAAATAGATGTGCCATGCACACTTTTTTCTTTAAATTTTTATAAAAATATATTAGTCATATATATTAGCATTTATTCATCTTACACTGCGCCATTTATTGTACTGTAGCTAAATATAAGATAAAGATGATAAGATAGATGACTCTACTAGCAACTACTAGATGGCATGCTAACAACTTATGCTTATGTTCTCCTAAAGTTATGCTCTATTAAAAATGGGAATTTAGGAAAATTTTGACCTAAGTCAAAAAAAATTATCTCTAAACAATATAAACAGTTTATTTTCATGTACTAATCATGGTGTAATTACATAAGGTGATAGCGTAAAGGAGAGCAATTTTTGTCTCTCTTTTTTTATGTATGGAGTTTGACAATTTCCGAAGTTGAAATAATTTTTTTAAATATGTAGTTTGACATTCTCCAGAACACAAAAAAATAGTCAGCTGGGCTGGCACCGCCACCTTGTATAAGTGTACCCTGGTACTAATGGCTTACAAATTTTAAAATTATACAAAACTTATTTCGTTTGAAAATCTGTTAAAAGCAAAATGTTATAGAAGTTTAAAAATCAAAATCTTACTAATAAATTTCCCGTTTTAGAAAAATGCATAGAATGTATATTTTAAATCACCCTATGGTCCTTAAAATTTAACCTTAAATTCACTTTCTTCCTCTTAAATTCATGTAAATTCTCTATGAATAAAGATTTTGGAATACTAAAGGACTATATTGAAATATCTAAGTTATGTTTATTAGCAGAAACTTTATTGACACGCGTATTTTAACGGCCACTTTCATTGAAAGACTAAATTTTCGAAAACATTTTACTAGCATACCGAAGTTATAATGGGTGGTTTAATTTTAAGGGACTATGTTGATTTTGAATAAAATTATTATGAAATTTTTATCATTTGTTTTTATAATGATAATATTTGTATGCTTCAATTATGTATGGGGCAAAATATCGGCCAAATGGCCCCCCAACCTAGGCGGCACACCACGATCCGATAGTTCAAACTTTCAATGACACTGTTGATGCTCGATTGTTGGGCACGATGATGAGTCGAGGTTGCTTGCTCTTTTGCCACGTTATCGTGAAAAACAGCAATGTTTCCCATTCAACGAACTAAGATGGCATTCACAGATGTTTTCACATTTCATACAGACCTGCTTTGCAGACATTTAAATATTTTTTATAATTCTCACGATTGTGGACGGATTCGAACGATTATGTTGACCAAAAGAATCACGATGTGCACAAAATGCATTTTGATTTGAACGCCCATTTTGATAAAAATCTTTAATATTTAAAAGCGTTGCTCGATTGCGTATCTTTCCACGGTTCAAATTGAGTTAGTCTGAGATTGAGAAATGTCAAATGAAATACAAGAAAAAAGTTGAAGTTTAGATGTGGTTCACCTTAAACATAGGCCCTTAAAATTTAACCACCCTCTACAAAGAAAGTGATACATATTTTATTATAAAGAGATTATTCTATAGCGATTAACAAAATAATAAATATTGTGCTTTAAATGTACACAAAATTGGTGGTGGGTATAAAAGATTCGGCACAGCCGAATATAGTGCTCTTACTTGTTTTTTTTTCTGATTATTTTCATATTATTTATTGCTATTTTTTATATTAATATTTTAAGTATAATTGTATGAGTTATGTCAGAGTTTAAAAGAGCGGAAATGCTTATTGTATAATTACAATATAATGTTGTGTATGAGTGTATGAGGACATATACTACTCGTACTTTCAATAATAAAAAAGGCCATAAAATAAATAAGTGTTTTTTTGTACAAATATGTATATCGTTTAATAAAATGTGAATTAATATAGCAGTCATTTTAATACCTGAGCGAAAAATCGAAAAGTCGAACAACCTAATAATAATTTTATCTGTGTTAATAATCAAAAAATTAATAATTTGGCTACAAGAAATTTAAAAAAGATTTTAAAAAATAAGCTACGAAACTACTTTCAACTGCTTCTAGTGTTAATTTTGGTGGTAACGTTAGAATACTAATAATTAAACATATTAAATGATTTTAATTTACAGAAGTGCTAATGTGCTTATTAACTACACCCACCTCAATTAAAAAAAAACAACATAGTTAGATTTCTTTTTTGTATTCCCTTCCATCAAGATATACATCAAATGCTAAAACCAACCAGTGGTAACTTTCCGGCTGTCTATAAGCTTAACTATTACCAGCACGATAAGGCTCGAAAGAGTACACTTAAAGAAGAAAATACGTTAATATATTGCATAAGAATCAGTTAGGCTTTGTATTGAAAAGCAGAAAAACTTGCCTCACAGATAACAATTTAATCACCGTTGCGCAAAAATTGGTCATGTCAATACATTTATTTGGCAACAGTATATGATTTATAAATTGTTAAAACCTAAATATAGAATCATTTTGATTTTTTTAACAACCTGTTTCAAAAGTTACTAAAACTGACTTTTTTGCTATTTGGTTTTTGATGGAAAACAAGTAAGAGCACTTTATTCGACTGTACCGAATCTTTTATACCCACCACCAATTTTGTGTACCTTTATAGCACAGAATTTATTATTTCGTTATTAACAGTAATCGCTATGGAATAATATCTTTTTACTAAAATATGTATCACTTTGTATAACTTCGATATGCTAGTAAAATGTTTTCGTAAATTTAGTTTTTCAATGAAAGTGGCATTAAAGTAGGCGTGTCAAGATAGTCTCTTCTAATAAATAAAACTGAGATATTTCAATATAGTCCTTTATTCTTCAAAAAAAAACTTTTTCCATAGAGATCTTTTATGAATTTAAGATAAGCCGTTATATGGAAGGTAGGCGTTAAAGTGCGCGTGGCACCTAATTTTTCCGGCATAATAATGACATTGACTTGAAGGATATATTTAGCAAATTTCATCGTCATACCTCTAGTTTTGTCGGTTTTATGAGCTTTTAAATTTCATTAACAGTAGAAAAGTGGGCGTTATAGTAGGCGTGTCGGAGTTGTTTCTGCTAATAAATAAAATTTAGATATTTCAATATAGTTCTTTATTATTCCAAAATCTTTATTCGTAGAGAAATTATATGAATTTGAAATAAAGCGTTATATGGGTATGGGCGGTATAAATTTTCGTACATTTTGATCTATAACTCCTTTGCTAATGCAATAGATTTAAGCAGTTTTCAGGAAAAAAATATTATTTTTACACAGAAAATATATATTCGAAGTTTCATGACTGTACGTTAACACGCATGAACACAATTGCATTTTATTCGATGTTGGAAGGACGTGGTTTTTTTTACTTACTCTTGTATTACGAGCTATAACTCACTTCGTAATACTCCGATTAGGCCTATATTCAATACCAAACAAACCTTGTGTATAAGAAATATTTGAGCGCCCCCTAGCTTTTTCAGGGCCTCTATTGTGCTTTCAGATGGACAGACAGATTGACATAAGTAGATCGTCATCAAATCGAACCCTGATTCAGAATATATATACTTTATGGGGTCTTAAATGGATATTTCGATGTGTTACAAACGGAATGACAAAATAAATATACCCCCACCATTTTTTTGGTGGCGGGTATAAAAATATTCGCATTTCTGAACAGTTCTTTTTAACGGTATTTTGATTTTGCATTATTTTTTATTTTTTTATTTTTTTATTTTTTTTTTTTTGTAGAACAATATTGTTGGTGTTACTTGTTTTTTTTATCACTTTTCTTAAGTATAAGCTTCCTGGCAAATGCCGTACTTTTGGTATTTGTTTTTTATAAGGAATTCCACATTAACACGTAAATAAGTCATTTTCATGGTATTTGGTCAAAATAAAAAAACCCGTACACGTTGCTTTAATTTTTTTATACAAATAAATTATACATATGTATGTACGTTTACATACAATATATATATAAAAATAATATCTGGTGTTTTTTCGTAGGCGAAGATTAATATGTTTAATATTCATGAAATTGATTTAATTAAATTTTTTTGAAATTGAAACTGAAGTTCATTTTAAAAGTGCCTTGACTTTCCTATTTGATGGAAAATAATTTAGTGATGGTTAATTGCAAAAACGAAATGTCCAATTAATAGGTTCATTTTGCGAAATCTATCATGCGTCAAATATTTAAATTAATTATTATTATTTATTGTAGACGGTGTGGCATGAGGTAACATCCACATAAAACCACATATTTGCAATGTTAGTGACAACTAAGGCACGAACAAAATAGTAGTAATATCTCTTTACCATTTATCACAACTATAATATTCTTGAAGTTCATTTGAACAATGGTTGTTAATACTTAAATTCTGATTATTTCCAAGGTTATTTGAACAAAAGTGTCAATAATTAAGTTACAGAAGAAATTTTAAATACTTTGCAAATGTTAATAATACATTTCGAAGCCAAATGTTGAAATTGGCTATCACAATATCCGTAAAAAAATACCCTTTACTCAAAACAAAATATATATCAAAGTCATTCATAATGTATCCCAGTTGGCCATTTTTTCAAAACGTGGAAGATATATTGAGGACAGCCCAACTAAACCGTGGACAACATTTACAAACAAATTTCTATGAAATGACACAAGACATGTCGACGTCCACATAAGCTTTGTCATTAAACTGGTTGTTAACAATGCATTCCAACATATTAGTGATAGCGTCAAGTTCAGTGAAAAATTTTGTGTATAAAAAATAAAATAATGTCTTCTTTTGAAATCATTAAAGATTTTGCCAACTGGTACATTGCATATTTATGCGGTAGAATGGTCCTTCTAAATACCAAGCACACATTAATTATATTTTCATTTAAACATCTGTGTATATGCTATGAAATAATACAATGATAAATGATTCGAATGAGTATTTGGAAATATTTACAAATTTGTGGGCATTATTTATTAAAATGACAAGAGAAAAGTTCGAATTATTGGTATTAGTTATTAGAAAATTCTGAAGAAGGATTAATTGAAATATTAATAAATCATAAAAATGGAATATAAATAGAAAACTTGCAAGGGCACACAAGAAGCGTTCTAAGGGCACAGTTAAGTAAAAAGTATTAATAAATATTTAATATAAAATATTAGAAAAAAACAGCTAGTGATGATATTTCATAATAATTGAATAATATTCTCTAAACCCTTTACCTATTTTCTGAAAAAAAAATATATATATATATAAACAAATCATGCAGATTTAAAAAAAAGATTTTTTGTTTAATTTTCAAAAAAAAGCAAAAAAAAAACACAACAAACTAAAACACTTTTATTTATTGGCGACTAGATTTTAATTTATAATGAAATAAGAAAAACAAAATTGTTCAAAAATATTTAAAAAGTATATTGTTGAAGACGGTTGGGTATTTTAATACCCATGTCCTATCTCAGGAATGGTGGGAGGTAAAAATTGTTGTTTTTACTCCAAGCAACTTCTATGGCCTCCAGGTAAAATTCTAAAAGTTTCGTCAAAATCGTACAAGTTAATTTTGGGTTTCGGTTAATTTTTTCTATTATGTGACATTTCTTATTATATAACTCGCAGCAAAACGCGGCTTACTGTTAACTAGTTAGAATATTGTACAATGCGGATGTGATAAAATAATTTTGATAAGATTTTCCAAAAACACACAGGAGTTAAAAAAATAAATAAAACAGTTTATTATTTTGTATGTGATATCACGTAATGTTGTTTTGAAAATTTTACTTTTATGATTAAGAAAGTTAAAACAGTTCTTTATCAAATTAAGTTGTTTTGTCAAAAATCCAAAAAATTTACAAAAATTTATTATTAAAAATAGTTTCTCAATCATATATCAAATGTTTCCTAAATTATATAAAATTTAATTGAAATTTACAATGCACAGAAATTTATGTTTACTTTTCTTAATTTCACTTTAAATACAAGTGTTCATGTACATGTTCTTGTCTTTCTTTTGCAGCATCACACTTGGTGTTTTATTTAAACATATTCATGAATCAGTATTTTTTTCTTTCAACCAATTTTAATTAACATGCCACTGAACGTAATAATAAGACACACATGCAACATATTTATTAGAATCTTTTATCAGCATGACGGCCTCATTATACTGCATCAAAATGGTATTCTGAAGCTTACACGTTTGTTTTTTGTATTTCCGTCGTTCAAGGAACATTGGATCTGAATAAAAACTTTTAATCGAAACCTTGCATTTCAACTAGTTTGATTATTTTTTTCTTCTGCCTGAGATATGTATGAACTCGTGGTTCCAGTTCATCAAACATCAAAATTGAATAATATTTTTTTTAACATTGAAAAGTCAAGAGAGATTGATAGAAAAATAGCTAAAGAGTTTCATAATTTGGTCAGTTTACCATAGGCTTGCACCGTCTTTTATAATCGATAAAATAGCGTTAAACTTCAGAGAACGTATCACAATTTTTATACGTGTAAAGTTTTAGTTGCACTAACAAAAAAAGGTATAATTTTAGTATAAATGGTTGGTTAGAAAGAATCGCTAGATGTCTCGCTAAACTAGATTTAAAATCTGTAGTTTTGATGTGAAAATAACTAAATTCTCAACTCATAGACACACATCAAGCATACTAAAAATCATTATTGTAAGCTTTGCGTAAATGTTATTGTATGTGTTACATCGTCGCTAGGGTGATTGATGAAAAACCTTAAAATCTTTATTTTTCGGTAAAAAAAAAATATACACATTTCCAATTTCCACGTCGTCTAGAATAATTTCATAAAAACAACCTTTATTTGATTGAAACTTTCCAAATAACTGCGGAAGGTGTCAACAGCGCATTTGTTTTGTTAAGCGTATAAAAAAACAAACAATAAAAAAAGCGCACTACAAACTTTCATAGCTTTCACATGACTGAGTCAAATACCAGCAGTTGGCAAAGTCAATGTTTCCGTTTATTTTGTTGTCATAATTGTGTGTAATTTGGCTTTATTCCCTGCAAATCTTTTATAAGTTTGTTTTAAAGAGTGTTTACATTTTAAGGGGCGATGCCATATGGCCGCCGCGACCTCGGCGGCACACCTCCATCCGATGGTCCAAATTTTCGATGACGCTGAGGTATAATTGAGGTTCTATGCCGTTTATGTGCCGAATTATCTCATCCATTAGCCCTTGACCATTGACGACGTTTGGAATGATCAAGAGGATTTAGTTCTTGAATCAATTGCACCTTGTAAGCGTGTAAACGCAAGTCTTCATACATTATGCTCATCAACGACGAGCGTGAGAGGTGCAAATGTTGGGCATTTTGATTTCAACGCCCATTTTCATAATAAGCCTGAATACCTTTAACACGTATCTTTCCATGGCTCAAATTGAGTTAGTCTAAAATTGAGAAATGTTAAATAAAATGCAGAAAAAAACTTAACGTTTGGGTGTGGTTCACATTCAACATCGATCCTTAAAATTTAACCACCCCATATTATAAAAATTATTTTACACTTTTGCTATTGTCAATCCATAAATGATTTTTGCACACTAAAATATATATAGTACTAGCCAAACCCGGCGCGCGTTGCTACGCCCCTTAATGAATCAAAATGCATTCTGAATTTTAATTGAATATCAAATGCAAAAACCTAAATATTATAATTATTTTTATGGGCGTGGCCCTGCCCACTTTTTTAATCATGAAATTGTAAATTCATAACAGCTCAATGTGTGTGCAAAGTTTCAGAATAATCGGTTCAGTGCAAGTACCTCAAAATGATACCTATTTTTTATGGGCGTGGCACTGCCCACTTTTCTAATCACAAAATTATTAAGTCATGACAGCTCAATATGTGTGCAAAGTTTCAGAAAAATCGGTCTGGTGCAAGTACCTCAAAATTATAACCTTTTTTTGTGGGCGTGACCCTGCCCACTTTTCTAATCACGAAATTATATGGTTATGACAGCTTAGTATGTGTGCAAAGTTTCAGAAAAATCGGTCCAGTGCAAATACCTCAAAATTAAAACTTTTTTAGGGGCGTGGCCCCGCCCACTTTTGTTATCACGAAATTATTTAGTCATGACAGCTCGATATGTGTGCAAAGTTTCAGAAAAATCGGTCAAGTGCAAGTAGCTAAAACTGATAACTAATTTTTATGGGCGTGGCCCCGCCCACTTTTTTCCACCCATAAACACTCCCTGGTATGTGTACAACAACTTACCAAAGTTTGAGCCTGATCGGTTTTACAGTTTTGGAGTCTATAGCTAACACACACACACACACACACACAGAGTTTCACTTTTATATATATAGATATACATGTAGGGGGGATACCGAAGCAGACCTCTTCCATAAACGGGTCCCTTTTCGACCCCTTCGTTTCCCAGAGATTTCGAGGCTACTAAAAAAAGGTATCCCCGACCTCACTGAGTCTCGTGTCATCACAGGCGTTTTCTCTAGACTTTTGTGACTTCACACTGTAGACTGATGATTGTCTACAATCCTTTGTTATCGACAGCATCTGCCCTAGACTAATTTTCCACATAGCACTCACATCCAATGTGTGACTGCCGGTGGTACGAAGTCTACTGCCAGCCATTGCCGGACATTCGCATACTACATGCGCCCCTGTCTCAGCGTCTCAAGGCACATTCTGCAAACATCATCCACAACTAACATGTTCTTTAACCCACATTAGCGTTACCTCATTCACAGAGGCGTACCTATGGAGCTTCAGAACACATGCAAGCAACAGTTTCGAGTTCACATTCGTACGCTGCACGCATGTAACCACAGACTGGTTATCAAGTGCTGCGACATAAATATGACCTGAATTTATATGCGTCGCCTCTTTATGTATACTATTTTCTCAAATGTGTAATTTAGAAGTCAGTGGAGCGAAATTCTTAATTTCCAACACTTGTGATATTACTCGAATTCATGTCTTCTCTTCGGCTTCACGTATATAAGACACTTACACTGAAGTTCTGCCCGCGGGCGTTCTACTGATAAACACTGATTTAAAATAATCACTTAAATTTTGTAGAAGTATTTTAAACTAACAAAATAATTATTATACGCACAGTCATGTATTTGTGCTATAAACAACTGCAATGCAGTGACTTCTCATAGCACGTTCTTTAACAACGACGTCAAAGTTTAAAATGCCTCTAAAACCAGAGTGTAAAAGATTACTTTAGTACGCCTTCTTTAAGTATAATCTGAATAGTATTGTAACAGCTCCATGTAAAAAATAAAAGAAATATTAAATATTTTGCGATGACTTTATCGCACACTGTGTACACACAAACGTCTGCATTACACTTTATTGAAACGAGTACTTTAAACAAAACTGAGTAAAAGTCACAATAATAGAAAAAACAAGAAACAATAACAAAAAAAGCTAAGACAATAAAATTGGCATAAACAAGTTTAAACAATAAATAAGTCTTTGGCAAAATGCAAGCATTCAAATAAACTTAAGCAAATACATGCTAAATATATTATTTTACATTTAAGTACTTATAAAATGCAAACTGATGGGAAACGACTACGATTAAACAACAAATAGAAGTAGCAGCTACACATTTCTAACAAAAAAAAGTTCTCATGCTCAGTTGACAGTGGAAGAAAATCTAGATTTGTTTGTCAAAAAACGCTTGTTTGTAATCGAATGAACGAAGCTATAGCATGAACTTTTACATGACCTTAAAATGTGCATATAAAAAAGTTTTAATTTTAAACATTTGCAGGATAATTCTACACAATAAATGTCAATGTTTAGCTGTTAAGTTGCTTAAATGTTTGTTACTCAATAATGCAGAAACGGCTTAACAGAACTAAATAAAATTTTGCACACAGATAAGCAATAACCCAGATCAACACATAGGCCACCTCTTATCACAATAATCAGGCGAATTTGCAAAATATGCAATATATTATATTATTTGTATTTAGTTATTCGGTTGTTTAATAGATTCAGGTGTCCACAATCTGTACGTACCGACGAAAAAAATTTAATCTTCTATAGAAGTATTTTGTCTTAAATATCTGTAATTATTCATATTCCATTAATATAATAAATATTAATGTTTAAATATTATTTTGATATTTTTACTCAATCAAGCAAAAATTTACTAAACGGATTGAAATGAAATTTGCAGCGCAGATAGATAACAACTTGAATTATTGCATGAAGTGGCTACTTTTCGTCCCGATAACTAAGTACGCAGAAAAAGTCGATGGCATAGACTAGTATATTAAAAAACATTATTTTTATGAATAATTTAATGTACCATCATTTGAATTACAGTCACCTACTTATTATTATAGTTTTTCAGAGAAATTAACTATACAAATGATTTAATACAAAATTTAGTAAATAATATTGGTACACCGCATAATTCATACTAAAGCGGGGAAAGACACAACACTTTAAATATTACCCTGCATCTGAAATTTTAAATAATTACGCTTTAGGACAGTCCTGTGATGACCAAATGTTAAAATCGATCATTTGATTTATAAAAAAAAGGCAGATCTGTAGCTGGTCTGAATTAAAAGCAACGGATATTTTTGTGACCACATACATGTGTCTTTATCTGCAGGATCTTGCCATTTAAGTATCAATACACACACACTTTTTTTACTAATACACTCATACCTTTTTGAAAATCAAGCTAAATTTGCTTTTAAATGTCTTTTCAGTCGTGTGTTTCAACTAACAATCTCAAATTTTTTAACAATGGCGTCCTGAAGAAAAACAAACACAAATTCTTTAAAATTGTATTCAAATGAATTTTGAGAAGCAGAAGCTTTGTGTTAAAAACTTGAACGTATGACTGTAGTATAAAAGACAGATAAAATCAGCTGATTTTAATTCTGGACAGAGCTTATCTAGTAACTCATTTAAATCGTTTGATTACTATTCAAATGATTTTATTTTGGGTTTTGTCTATTATTTAAAAAGCTATTTTATGAGCTTCTTAAAAATTTTCAGTTTTCAAATCACTGTAATGCGATTATGCTAAATACTATGGTGTAGAAACAAACATTTTTCCAACATTAAATTCACATTGACATGCAAATTGTCAGTTGAATTTATTATATGACTTTAAGAGCAATAAGTGTGAATACAACAATGTATACAAGCGTAAGTGTAACAGAAATCCCCCTTAAAATGTGTCTAGAAATTTTGGCACTAAAAACATAAACATTTTGAAAATTCTTTACTAAAAAGATAAGACCATTAAACATTTTAAACAAAATTTGGTAATAAGCAAAATTTTAAATATTATTTAAAAACTTGTTTGTTGTGGGAAGTCTGTAGCTGTAGTGTGTTAAAATCATATCAAACAACTTCATCGCTGCTTAAAAAAAAACAAGAAGCAAATGTTATAAAATAAAAGAGAGTAGAAAAGAAAACGAGCAAAGAAAAGGAATTCGAAATAAATTTTGACTTCCGCCCTAATAAACTGCTTTCATCGACAGGATAATAAAATTTAGTTTTTGTTGTAACAGCAACGAAACATATTGAACTTAGTAATAAGATCATATCAAAGTATTTTACACCTTAAGGTACGCAAAATATATCTTTAAAGGTATGTATATCAACTTTATGCTTTTTAGCTTTTTAAAATGTAGCTGGGTTACTTAGAGAAGAACTAAATTCAATTATCTTTTATGGAATTTAAATATTTAAAGATCCCTAACATTAAAATAAAAAAAATTAAATTTGACTTTTAAATGTATCGATAAAAAATAAAAAGTAAAATAGAAGACTCTTTTCAAAACAGGCTCATTTATATGCTTATTTAGAATAATTTGAATATAGGGCAACGCAGTACTTGAGAAAATAGTTTTCTAAAAAGACAAAGTAGGTGAGGAAAAAATTTACTAATAAAAACTGTTAAAACTTACCTGAGTGCGTAGCAAAAAATAATTTTTTTTTCTTTTATCCGCATGAATTTTGTATGATAAGTTTACACCCGTAAGATCAATCAAAATAAATTATGGGGTTTAAGTCATATCTTTTATTTAAGAAAACAAATATTTTTTTATCATGATCTTTATAATCAGAACCTTTTGTAGACCTTATTATATATAAGGGGTGCCAGTCCTGAAATCCCGAACCCAAAAATCTCAGAATTTTTAAAATAAATCCTGATTTTTTCTTTGTTT
The DNA here is from genome assembly GCA_941918925.1 of Phyto melanocephala. Lineage (NCBI taxonomy): Eukaryota > Metazoa > Arthropoda > Insecta > Diptera > Rhinophoridae > Phyto > Phyto melanocephala. The sequence goes on along the minus strand of OW799235.1, from coordinate 103,099,576 downwards.
GAACTACTATCCTTTGCACATAGAATTCTTTCGGCAATTATTGATGCTTTTTTGAACGCAGATGATGATAATGAAGAAAATTATGACTTCATTGATTTTTGGGTTATTAAAATGAAAAACGATCTCACTGATAAATATCGAAATAAACAACTCGTTGAAAAAACATCAAAAATGTTTCGAAAGTTGCCAACAAAAATTAGTTTTTACAAAAATATGTTACAGAAGAAAAGGGGGAAAAACTGAAACTTATTTTCGATTGCAAAATAAGGTGAAAAATAATTCTTGATGCGATTTTGTGAATTGGAAATACCTATTAAAAAATCATTAATATTTTTTTCCAATATTTTGGAAATTAAACTAAGTACACAATATCATAAAAAATACTCTTAAAACATACACTATGCCTTGCAAACTATCGGTTTGTTGAGGCAATTAGGGCATTCTCGGGCACTCATTATTTGTTTACCCATCGATCAATGCGATATTTTGTTCTTGTTCAAATCTATGCCCATAAAAAATTAGTTAGCATTTTAAGCTACTTGCACATGACCGATTTTTCTGAAATTTTGCACACATATCGAGCTCTCATGACTAAATAATTTCGTGATAAGAAAAGTAGGCGGGGCCACGCCCCTAAAAAAGTTTTAATTTTGAGTTACTTGCACTGGACCGATGTTTCTGAAAGTTTGCACACATATTGAGATGTCATGACTTTATAATTTCGTGATAAAAAAAGTGGGCGGGGCCACGCCCATAAAAAAAAGTTATAATTTTGAGGTACTTTCACTGGACCGATTTTCCTGAAACTTTGCACACATATTAAGCTGTCATGACTAAATAATTTTCTGATTAAAAAAATGGGCAGTGCCACGCCCATAAGAAATAAATGATAGTTTTTAGCTCCTGGCACTAGATCGATTTGTCTGAAACTTTACACACACATATTGAGCTGTCATGACTATATAATTTCGTGATTAGAAAAGTGGGCAGTGCCACGCCCATAAAAAAAGTTATAATTTTGAGGTACTTGCTCTAGACCGATTTTCGTGAAACTTTGCACACATATTGAGTTGTTATGACTATACAACTTCGTGATTAGAAAAGTGGACAGTGCCACGCCCATTAAAAAAAGTAATAATTTTTAGCTTTTTGCACTTGATATTCAATTAAAAATCACAATGCATTTTGATTCATTAATGGGCGTAGCAACGCGCGCCGGGTTTGGCTAGTATAAAATATAAATGGCATACAATACAATAAAAATTGCATTTAATTCGTCTTCCTCACATAGAATAACATAAGCAAATAGTTCGCTTTCCTATTCTTATGAACAAACCGATTGCTCTTCAAAACAGGGTTAACAGAGAAGAAGTTCTATTAGTTCAGTTCAAGCACGATAGAGGTCGGACGGAAAAGTTAAGGGGCTCAAATTTTGCCAACATATTTCTTATACACAATTTATAAATCGGAATATAAGGAAGAGAGTTATAGCTCGAAAAGTAAGAGTAGGTCGAAAAAACCGTGTCCTTCAAACATCGAATAAAATGGAATTGTGTCCAAACGCATTAACGTAGACTCATGCCACTTCGAATATGTATATATTTCCTGAGTAAAAATAATATTTTTTCCTGAAAATTATCTAAATCTATGCATTAGGAAAGGAGTTATCGATCAAAATGTACGAAAATTTATACCGCACAGTGTATTTTTCGGCATATTTAAAAACAAAAACATCATAAAAGCAACAAAATTGGATGTACGACTCTGAAATTTTCTAAACTTGGCTTTTTGGTCAAATGTTTTGTTTTAACGGAAAATAAATGTGACACACCCACTTTTAAGCACACCTCCCATATCACGTTTTAACTTAAATTCATATAATTTCTCTATTAATAAAGATTTTGGAATAATAAAGAACTACATATATTGAAATATTTAAGTTGTACTCATTAGCAAAAGCAACTTTGACACGCCTACTATAACGCCCACTTTTCACGTTATCTACCGTTAATGAAATTTAAAAGCTCATGAAACCGCCAAAATTAGAGGTATGATGATAAAATTTGCTACGTATATTCTCCTAGGCAATGTCACCACTGTGCCAGAAAACTTAGGTGACACGACCACTTTTACGCCCACCTCCCATTTAACGTTTTACATAAAATTCATATAATTTCTCTATTAATAAAGATTTTGGAATAATAAAGGACTATATTGAAAAACCTAAGTTGTAATCATTAGCAAAAACATTTTTTGACACGCCTACTATAACACCCACTTTTCACGCTATCTACCGTTAATGAAATTTAAAAGCTCATAAAACCGATAATATTAGAGGTATGATGATGAAATTTTGTACATATATCTTTCTATTCAATGTTATTGTTGTGCCAAAAAGTTTAGGTGACACGCTCAATTTAACGCCTACCTCCCATATAGCGGTTTATCTTAAATTCATATAATTTCTCTATTGACAAAGTTTTTGGGAAAATAAAGGGTATCTTTCCACTGTTTAAATTATGTTGAAAAATGACATATGAAATGCAAAAAAAAAATTGTTGTTTATGTGTGGTTCACCTTCAACATGGGCCCTTAAATTTAATCACCCTCTACAAAGAAAGTGATACATATTTTATTATAAAGAGATTATTCTATAGCGATTAAGAAAATAATAAATATTGTGCTTTAAATGTACACAAAATTGGTGGTGGGTATAAAAGATTCGGCACAGCCGAATATAGTCTTATTGTTTTATTTTGGATAACTCATAATCACATAATTATTACTTACTTTTTTTAGCTTATTCCCAATTTAAAACATATGTAGGTATGTACCTATGCAACAACTGAAGTAGTCATTAGTATTTTAATTTTATATGTTTATGTACATAATTTAATATAATTAATTTTATTGTAATTAATGTATACACATAAATAGTTAATATTAATAAAAAATTCTTCTCATTAGGGCATTTTTAATTCAACCAAATTTAATGCAGTTTTATTTTTACAATAACAAAATATATATGCGTCCGCTACGACAGCACAGGCGATCATTTCAGTTCCTTCTACAACATTTGTTCATATCAATATATTAAATTGCATATCCCAGCAAACATGACTTTAAATCTTTAAATTCAAGTGGGTATATATTACTATATATCAAAAAATTTTTTTGCTAACTAAGACTAAAGTTAAAAGAAAATGTGACTTTTTTATTGATAAAGCAGTTACATCCAAATGTTAATCGTCTAGGAGAGAGCTTAATGCATAATACACTTAATTAGTATTAATTTCAAATCAAGCCTGCGTGTTTGCTGGGCAGCACGCTTGGTAATATTTACACACACACATAAACAGTCCATCACATATAATTTGTTTTTGTTGAGAACTTGTTCTCTTTTTATTATTTTACTCTCTGCATATTAGAATTCTCCCAATATGTATCATGGTGTAATCAGCGTTACCGTTAGGGCCACTAAAGTAGCATTTTGCCACTTTTTCAAATGCTTGGATACTATTGTGCCACTTTGTCAAAATGCCCCCAAATGTGATACTTTTTATAAATCGTGCCACTTTTTAGATACTTTTTACGAAATGGAAATATACTTTCGTTTTGTTAAAACACCTAACTTTAATACATATTCATTACACTGTTTTAATATATATGTAAGCAATTTCATATGAAATCTTTTGCTTATCATGCGTGTTTAGTAGGGAGTTCGATTATTCGATATTTTTAAGAAACCGGTTTTCAAATAGTTTGAAATTCAGAATTAAAGAAAAAACCGGTTAACCGGTCGAATACATAAAATATAATTCTTTCTTATACCCATGACAGAGATACATATATAGGTATGAACTAGTTTGTTTTATGGTTTAATTGCATTTTAAGTTAACACAAATTCAATGGCATTATTATAAAATACCGTTAACTTTGTAACAAGGAGGTTGTAATAATGAAAAATATTAAAAAGTCACTTCACTGCTCACTGTAGTCACATTTATCTTTTACTAACATTAACTTTGTAGGCGAGCTGTAATAATGACCCTTTGTGTGCCAAACTATTTTAGTATACAAGTCAAATGTTATCAGAGATATTAGTAAAGCTATGGGTAGTCTTTAGTACAAGTCGCTAGATTTCGTAGAAGCAAAATATTATGAAATTCGAAAATGAGATCAAAAAGTATTGCAAAGTACAATAAGTACTGAACACCTGATAATCACACCAAATTATAAGCGCAACAACGTATTAAATACCTGATCTCCATTTAAAACAAATAATATTTAACCTAATTATTCTTATTTTGAAACAACAAAAAAAATTCTTACAATATTATGGAAGAGTATTTAATAAAGTTTTTGATTTTTGGAAATTTTTTAAGTAATAAAAATTGTATGTTACGTTTGGTTACAAAAATAAATGAACATACAACTAAAAATGAAAAAAACCGGCTTCTGTGAGTAAAAAAACTGGTGTATTCGACATTTGAAAAAATAACATTTGGAAAAAACCGCCAGCTGAAACAGTAAAAAACCGAGTTTTCCACCGCTTTTAAAACCGAGTCGATCACCCTAGTGTTTAGCTTATGTATGTATATGTTTCTTGCGATTGCGTATACTTATGTCCGAAATACATTAAATAAGGTGTATGCTGTGCCGAATTCAATCAATCAATGTTTTAGCCTAATAATTGATGAAACTTCAGATATTTCTATGGAAAAATGTTTGGTGCTGGTGGTTAGGCAGTTTGATAGTTGCAAAGGAAACACTGTTGATAGCTTCTTTCGGTTAGTGCAGCAAAGCGATGGTTCTGGAGAAGGAATTTGTAACTCCATATTGTCATCACTAAAAGAAAATCAAATTCCACTAAAAATTTAATAGGTCTTGCTACAGACAACGCATCTACAATGGTGGGGAAAATAAATGGTGTAGCAACAATATTAAAGAAAAAGATTCCGCATTAATTTCATATCGGCTGTGTGTGCCATTCTATAAATCTAGTGAACAATGCATCATTATCTTGCATTCCAAATGACGTTGAACAGTTACTTAGAAAGGTTTTAAAGTATTTTAAGAGTGCAAAAAGACAACACGATTTGAAGGAGCTGCAAGGTATTTTTGATGTACCTGAACATAAAATACTAAGGCTAAGTGATACTAGATGGCTATCATTTAAATCTGTTGCAACAAGAATTCTGGAGCAGTGGTCGGTTCTGCAGCACTATTTTATCCGGGCACAATTTGAAAAAAAATGTGCTTCTAATTTAAAAAAAATTCGTGTTATTCTAGACTCTTTGTCGCCTGCAAACAAAACATATTAAAAATTTCTAACTTATATTTTGAAAACTATGAACAAATTTAACAAAAATTTTCAAAGTGAGTCCTCTCAAATAATATATCTTGTTTCTTCAACCAAAGACATTTTATTAGAGCTTTACAAAAATTTTTTAAGAAAAGAATATACAGTAGTATCTCGATATAACGATCTATATATTGTCAGCCCTTATCGTTAAATCGAAAATATCGTTATATCGAATGAATTTTTTGATTATTGAAACTGCAGAGTAAAGCTATTTTTTTAGTTTTATTATATGTATGTATTTATTATTATAAATATTTTATAAAAATTAATATAATAGAAAACATTAAAAATATGACATTCAGTAATTTATTGGCAAGCAATTATTTATAAAAACTAAGAGAATCCATTTTATGAAATAGAAAAGAGTCTATGAAGATTTGAAGAATTGATTAATTGTTGTTTGCTTTTGAGGAACTATTAGGCTAATACGAATGGCTTCTTCTTGAAGTTCTATCGATTTCGAAGAATCAATATTATTCTGTTCGCTCCCGTTGGGCTAGGAACCAGGAAAACAGTTTTGTTTCCATTCTTTCGAATTCCCCCGAATTCATCGATTCTCTGTTTTTACAACCAAAATTTGTTTTTTCCATATTGTGCAAAAGCTTTTTACCCTGAAGATGCTTCCCATTGTTTTTTAGCGAAATATTGGTTTCTAATAAAAAATTTTTTATAAAAAAACAAAAAAGTTGATCTCAAGCTTAAATAAAAATCAAATATTATCATTAAATAATATTTTTGTTATGTTTTTATATTATTTTTAATATGTTATTTTAAATAAATTTAACAAAATACTTAAAAAAAGTTTTGGTGTACTTTTTTTGATTTTTAAAGAGGTGCCCCTTAAAACAAAAAAATCCCCTTTTTGTTGCCACTTTTGTTGCATAAATCCCCTTTTTTTGATACTTTTTGAAAATATCCAACGGTAACGCTGGGTGTAATAACATAAGGTGATAGCGTAAAGGAGAGCAATTTTCTCTCTCTTTTTTTATGTATGGAGTTTGACAATTTCCGGAGTTGAAATCATTTTTAATATATATATTGACATACTCCAGAACACAAAAAAATAATCAGCTAGGCTGGCACCGCCACCTTGTGTAATTACACCATGATGTGTATAACAAAAATTGGATTTAATTAAAAATCCCACATAGAAATTAACACCGGCAAAACTTTGTATGACAGAGCAATATCTTTATAGTCTATAGTCTTTGTTAATAGTACAATAGAGTTCAATGGGTGTATATCAAATTGAGATTGATAATAAAGATTTATAACAATTAGTGAAAAACTGCTGCATAAGTCCATATAAAATTATTAGAAATAACAAAAATTACAAGATTTTCTTAATATTAATAAAGTTATCAAAACTTTTACAATGTAAACTCTAAATGTTATTTTATGCAATACAAAGAGTCCCAGTTTATTAAATGGAAATAACCACCCAGGTTTATAAGAGGTGTAAATGTAACAAAACATACAAATAAAGTTAATAAAAAAATGGGTACTTTTTTAATTCATACATACAAACAATTTGAATCTAATCGATTTCAATATTTAAGATATAAAATTCTGAAAAAAAATGTGAACAAAAATTATCACTATCAACTATAAGTGAAGATAAGAATACACATATTCCTGACAAAAAATATAAAATATAATTTAGTTTTTAAACTTTTCCCAGCAAAGGAAGACATGTAAACTGTAAATAAAATTAAAAATCAAAATTTTTTGCAAATTAAAAAATTCCATGTTGGATACAACAAATCAGACACCTTCAGATGCGCCGCAACCACAATCACAGCCTCAGGTGCAAGAAAATAATATACCCACACCAACGGTACCACAATATCCAGCCGTTCAAGCAGCGCAACAAAATGAGAGATGGTGGAGACGCAAACTCAAAAATAGCCCACAATTATATTCAGTTGGAGCAGGTAAATCAAATAAAACATATATTCATTTAAAAGAAAATTTTCTCAGTTATATATTAATAGGCAAGTAAATTTAATGCAGAATCTATATCGTTAAAGTATTTCAGGAGTTAAAGTTGTTGTTAACACAAAACAGAAAATATATAGACAACCAAGACCCTGCAGATAAAGTAAGTAGTATGAGGTTGGAAATTTACTAGTTTCTTTTAACTTTAGACTAGTTAGGCCCATACCTAAACAAGAGCGTTGGGCGGCAAGCGTTGCAATTTTGAATGTATTTTGTTATTGTAACAAAAACAAAACACATGTAAAACTACAATGCTTGACGCTCAACGCTCTTGTTTAGGTATGGGGGTTAATTATCTGTCCTTCTTTCATATATAAAACTATCGATTTTAGCATTTGGTTGTCACAGGAGCCCACCTAGTTTATTTTTATATAGTTTTATACTAGTTTATATGCTAGTTATTATTATAAAGCGGTGAGTATATATACTCACATGATATAAAAAATGTTGAACTTTACACAGAAATTCAAGCAATAAACACTATGAAATATTTCTCGTCTCAGATTCACGATCTAATCATTGCACCAACACACTATTGTGTTAAATCGATACTAATAATATTTATGTTTGCAGAACAAAGAATTCTTTGATTTTCCAATAGTGAGTTCGTTTATTTTTGGTCAATTTTATAAGATTGTTATCGCTAGTTATATGGCTGGTTCAAAACGTTAATTGTTAAATATTTGGTGAGAGGGAAGTGTTGTATTCGAATATTTACTGGAATGTCCCTAGACGTAATAACTATATCTCAGCGTAGCTTACATTTTAATATAACGATTGTACGCTATTTTAGTTTGTTATTTCTAAAGCCCTCTTGAATTTTGAATTTGTACATAGTTAACTGCAATTCAACAACTTAAGAACTTTTATTTGATATCTATATTAATGGAGTTAAGAAAAATAGTACTATGGCACTTTGTATCGGAAGCCATTTTTATGCTATTACACTTTTTCATAGTTTACTGTATTCAGTTTTTAAAACCTGAAAACTTAAACATCAATCGTATTTCGGATTCGAACATGAAACCTCTTAAAAAATAGTAAAAATGCTTCAACATATTTTGCTCGAAACAACTTGTTTTGGGTATAAGCAAACCTCACTCAACGCGAGAAATATACACATTTCATACTTGTGCTTACAGTATTCCATAAAATACTATTTTTTACATTTCTTGTAAAAAAAATAAATCTACAAGTTTTATATGTTCTAATAAAGTTATCGGAATATTTTAAAAAATACATATTATTTGTTTGGGGTAGATAATTAAAATTGAGACGCTAAAGAGCGCTAAAGTCAATAATGAACCTCAAGCACATTTTCGGAATTTTAAACTTACATAATGCCAAATACTACAAAGACTTTGAATAGAGTTTTTTAAAGTCTCCATTACCGAACATGGTTAAAGCACTATAGAATTAAAGTTTACCATAATATTGACTATGAAGAGCATCGATTGGTTGTGTATTAAGTAAAAATTAACAATTATTTTAGTTTCCGCGAATTTCTAAAAAATTTGTTCATGCAAGTTATAACTAAAAATATGTTTATTATATCGCTATTTTCTTCTCATTATACAGTTTCGTTGATTTTTATATCGGGCGGTATAAATATGACTTGGAAACTTGGTCTTACAACTACTTTTAATGAAAGTCTTACAATAACAAAACACATTATCTTAAGTTGGTTTATTGGTGCCATGATTGGTTCTGTTATTTGTGCTTTTCTCTGCAATTGTTTACCAAAGAAATTGTTAGTGGTAAGTCTCACGTCTTTTAAGACTTAAAATTTTAAAATATATTCTTATGTTTTAAACTTTTTTCAGGGTTTTTCCTCAGTTTTGGTAACAATCTGTGGGATATTACAAGCGAGCAGACCGTATCTTTATAATGCTGTTTTAGCTTCACGTTACATTAATGGCATAGCAGTGGGTCTGATATTCCCTATGACATTTGTTTTGCTTGGCGAGGAGGTTGTTAAACAAATGCGTGGCATGATTGCAGCTTACACTGATATAATGTGGTTTGGTAGCGGTATATTTGTAAATACTCTTTTAATATGTTTGCCGCCAACTTATTATGGGACTGATTTTGTTCTGACATTAATGGGAATCCTTGACGTAGCATGTGGTGCTATAACTTTTCATTCACTATTAAATTTATCTTCGCTAACCGTTGAATCGCCTGTGTTTGGTTTAGCCCATGGCGACGAAGAGATGGCCATTGATAATTTAAGACGTCTTCAAAGACCATTCACTATAACCTATGAAACTTACGAACAGTTGGAGGAACACAAGCTTTATTTAGCCGAGAATAAAGAGAGAAATTTTATTCAAAATGCTGCCTACGGAGTTCCAGCTTTGCTAAAACTATGCTTTTACCGTTCCTTTATGGCTCTAGGATTTTCTTATAACATAAACTACGCCTTTTCATATGCGTCAATTTTAACTAGTAATTCACAAATATTTCCATATATTTTGTATGCATTAGCAAGAATGTTGGGTCCTTTATTTGTATCATTTAGCTTGGACTCTAGAGGACGTAAGCCGCCAATGATTATTGGATTTGTTGCTTGCTCCATTTTGGCTTTCACTATTGGTGGTATTTTCGATGACACACAAAATGTTATTGATTTTAATTACATGAATGCTATCAAATATATTTTAATTTTCTTTCAACTGTTTGCCTCCATATCAATGGTATCATCTTCGGCTTATTTAAGTGAAGCTTTTCCTTTAGCTGTCAAGCCCTACTATGTAGCCATCGTGTTCATAGTTGAAATGTTGGTACATGTCATCATCATTTGCAGCAAGGATATTTACATCATTAATTTTGTCCATATATCTCAGTTTTTCCTAACTTTGGGCGCTCTTTCGTTGGTATTTTTATTGATGGCTTTATTTGTTATGCCGGAAACTAAATTGTGTTCGTTGCGAGAATGTCTTCCAAAATTTAGACAATTGAATAATTTTTGTAAGTGGACACCTAATTGACGTGGCATAAACTTCCTCCGGGGCTAAGTGTTGACTTTTTTCCAAATCCACGAAGTTGAATGAAATAATTTTGAATCACATGAAATTAAAATACTGTAACAATTGGTTGTGTTTAAATAAATACACTTATATACGGAACATTTTAAGTAAGCATTTTTACTGCAGTGAAGATAATGCCAGTTTGTTTAAAGCAAAAACCAACGTTTATAAATATGAATGCAACCACATATAAATTTAATTCGTTTATTTTTTTAATGGAATGAATGAATTGTTATTTCATTTCTAATTTTCATAATTTATTGGGGGATTCACAATAGTGTCATAAAATCATACGTCCCATAATAATAGCATGACATAGACTGTTGTGAACAACCCCTCATAATTAAGTGTGCTATTTTGAATTTAAATTAGCTGATATAAAACAATTATAAAAATAAATATTTTCTTTCATAATGCCAAAAACAAGAGATAACAAGTAAGAGCACTATATTCGGCTGTGCCGAATCTTTTATACCCACCACCAATTTTGTGTACATTTAAAGCACAATATTTATTATTTTGTTAATCATTATGGAATAATCACTTTATAATAAAATATGTATCACTTTCTTTGTAGAGGGTGGTTAAATTTTAAGGGCCCATGTTGAAGGTGAACTACACCTAGTCTTTAAATTTGTTTTCTGCATTTCATTTGAGATTTCTCAATCTCAAACTTATTCAATTTGATCCGTGAAAAGATACGCAAGTGAGCAACGCTTTAAAGTTATTCAGGTTTTTTAAAAAATGGGCGTTCAAATCAAAATGCATTTTGTGCACTTCGTAATTCTTTTGATCAACATAATCGTTCAAATTCGTCCACAATCGGGAGAATTGTAAAAAATATTTAAATTTCTGCAAAACAGGTCTGTATAAAATGTTAGAAAATCTGTGAATGCCTTCTTAGTTCGTTGAATGGGAACCACTGCTGGTTTTTGCGATAGTGTGGCAAAAGAGCAGTCAACGTCGCCTCATCATCATGCCCAACAATTGAGCATCAACATTGTCATTGAAAATTTGGACCATCAGATAGAGGAGTGGCACCAAGGATGGGGGCGGCATTTGGCCGATATTTTGTTAAATACCTAATTGAACCATACAAATATTATAATTATAAAAATAAATAATAATAATATCCAAAATAATTTGTGTTTTATTTAAATTCAACATCGGTCCTTAAAATTTAACCACCCTTTATAACTTCGATATGCTACTAAAATGCTTTTGTAAATGTAGTCTTTCAATGAAAGTGGGCGTTAAAGTAGGCGTGTCAATAAAGTTTCTGCTAATAAATACAACTTAGATATTTAAATATAGTCCTTTATTTTCCCAAAAACTTTGTCAATAGAGAAATGACATGAATTTAAGATAAACCGTTATATGGGAGGTAGGCGTTAAAGTGGGAGTGTCACCAAAACTTTTTGGCACAGCAGTTGCATTGATTTGAAGGATATACCTAGCAAATTTGATCATCATACCTCTAATTTTGTCGATTTTATGAGCTTTTAAATTTCATTAACGGTAGATAACGTGAAAAGTGGGCATTATAGTAGGCGTGTCAAAGTTGTTTTTGCTAATTAGTACAACTAAGGTATTTCAATATAGTCCTTTATTATTCCAAAATCCTTATTAATAGAGAAATTATATAAATTTTAGGTAAAACGTTATATGGGAGATGGGCGTAAAAGTGGGCGTGGCACCTAAAGTTTTTGGCACAGTAATGACATTGATTAGAAGGTTATACGTAGTAAATTTGATCATCACACGTCTAATTTTGGCGGTTTTATGAGCTTTTAAATTTCATTAACGGTAGATAACGTGAAAAGTGGGCGTTATAGTAGGCGTGTCAAAGTTATTTTTTCGAATGAGTACAACCGAGGTGTTTCAAGATAGGCCTTTATTATTCCAAAATCTTTATTAATAGAGAAATTATATTAATTTAAGGTAAAACGTTATATGGGAGGTGGGCGTAAAAGTGGTCGTGGCACCTTAATTTTCTGGCACAGTAATGACATTGCCTAGGGGGATATACGTAGCAAATTTGATCATCACACGTCTAATTTTGGCGGTTTTATGAGCTTTTAAATTTCATTAACGGTAGATAACGTGAAAAGTGGGCGTTATAGTAGGCGTGTCAAAGTTATTTTTTCGAATGAGTACAACTTAGGTGTTTCAATATAGCCCTTTATTATTCCAAAATCTTTATTAATAGAGAAATTATATTAATTTAAGGTAAAACGTTATATGGGAGGTGGGCGTAAAAGTGGTCGTGGCACCTTAATTTTAATTATATGAATTTTAGTTAAAACGTTATATGGGAGGTGGGCGTAAAAGTGGGCGTGGCACATTGATTTGCCGTTACAAGAAAGCGTGTCACCAAAAAGCAAAGTGTGCAAAATTTCAGAGTCGTACATCCAATTTTGTTGCTTTTATGACGTTTTTGTTTTTAAATATACCGAAAAATACAATGTGCGGTATAAATTTTCGTACATTTTGATCGATAACTCCTCTCCTAATGCATAGATTTAGATAATTTTACTTTTACTCAGGAAATATATATTCGGAGTTTCATGAGTCTACGTTAGTGCGTTTGGACACAATTCCATTTTATTCGATGTTCGAAGGACACGGTTTTTTCGACCTACTCTTGCTTTTCGAGCTATACCTCTCTTCGTAATATTCTGATTTAGCCCATTTTCAATACCAAACAAACCTTGTCTATAAGAAAGATTGTGGCAAAATTTGAGCCCCCTAGCTTTTTCGGTGCGACCTCTATCGTGCTTTTAACAGACGGACAGACGGACGGACATAGCTAGATCGTCATCAAATCAAACCCTGATTCAAAATATATATACTTTATGGGGTGTAAAATGGATATTTCGATGTGTTACAAACGGAATGACAAAATGAACATTTTTTTGGTGGCGGGTATAAAAACAAAATAATAGTCTGTTTGTGCGAAAAGTACATTTTAGACGTTGTAATGGCAGACTCAAGTAAATAAACAACATTTTTTTATTTATTTATTTTTTTTTTTTTTTTGTATAAAATAAATAAATTTTTTTGTTTTATAAACAAAAACAGTAGAGTCCTTAGCCGATCTTATTTGACGCCTCCAGTGATTTTATATAAAAAATTAGCAACTGCGCTTAAATTTAGATGTCGGCCCGATAAAATTATACAATGAACGGCGACGGCTTACAAAAACTATTGCGGCTTGGCTTAGCCGTTTAGCACAGGTCTCTGCTTATTAAATACGACAGCACAATAAATATAGCGTACAAAATTCTATTATTAAGACACTTTTTGTTTGAAAAGCAACAACAACATTTTTAAACCATTGTAAAATTTTAGAACAACATGACAATATGACATGATAAGACACCTTGTGAATCTCACATGTGTGTTTATTTTTGTTACGTTCCTCAATATAAAGATAAACAAATTGTGCAGAAAGTTGACATAAAAATATATATGAAATGTAAAAGCATATAGTCATCGATCAAAATTTTAAAAATGGTTTGATTTGCGCACACAGTTTTTTACAATCTTATCAGTGACTAGAAACAAAAGATTTTTCTTTGCTTTTGATTCGGCTTTATGGAGTGAAGATATGTGAGAATATGATAATAAGAGCGTAACTTACAAAAGCTACAATAAATAAATATTACGATTCGATCGAACATTTTTCTTATCAATTGATAAGCGAATGCAGGCAGTCGGCCTAATTACAACTTTAACTTTGTACCGTCACAACCCAAAAAAACAGTGTAAAAGCGTATATTTACGTTGTCATAAATTATTATTTTCTGAAAGCTTATGAATAGGTAGGTCAATTAAGAACTATCCGTCTGTACGTGTGTATGTTAAAATCATTTTTTTAAAGTCCCCGACATCGCCAAGACTTATGTAAGATATCAAAATATCAGAAATATTCGGGGGCAGATTGATGTTGGAAATCAGCATAATCGCTCGATAACTTTCTTATATACAAGCAAATAAACACGACTGACTTGCTTATTTTAACTACAAAAATTTAAATTTTTCAGCCCTAGGGTAACTTATCGACACGGTTGTTACCATTTGAAAATTTTATTTGCTTTTGGAGATTTTCATGAAAAATTTTAGACCAATTGGTCACTAAGTTATAGGCAAAAATTAATTGACTATATATATATTTTTTTAAATATATCAAAAATTTTTTTTAACTTTTAAATAATTTTTGAACACATTTAAAACACCAAATTATAAACCGTAGTGTAGAAATAATTTCTAAGATAAACTAACAAACTGAAACTAAACTTTACAAACTGAAATCAATATTTTTCAGTTTCTATACAACCGAGATAGCCAATATGGGGATCAAATGAAATGGCTTGAGTATTAAAATATAGTTACCCATGTAAAGAAAAAAATCCAAGATGGAACGGTTAAGTGGCTTTATCTCCTTTAATCCGTACAGTATAGATATCAAATAAAACGACTTGACCAGTTCAATGTAGTTAACTATTAAAAAAGTGTAAAATACAAGATGGCGTCTGTAAAAAAATGGCGGGAGAAATTTTTTTAACCACAACAGTACGGGTATTAAATGAAAGGGCTTGACTAGTAAAATACAGTAACTATGTAAAAATTCAAAATCAAAGCTTACTTCGTAAATAATAAAACAAATAGCTTATAACATGAAATCCAAAATCTAGGCTTAGCTACGATGTGGTATTTTATCCTATGTACACGCAAAGAAAAACTATGGTTGCGACATGATCACGACGGTCATATTATAGTTTCTAAAACAATATTTGGTTGTCGAAAACAAGTAATAGTTATTTTTGTTTCATTTCATCATATATTTTGTCACGATAATCAAGCATTTGTTTGAATTGTATCATTTAATAATAACTTTTCGCAAAAATTTCAAAATGGTTATCATTTAAAAATAGTATGATTTAAAAAATTATGACGATAAAAATAATATTATATTCAAAAGCATTATGAATTAAAAATAATCATTAAATAATAAGTTAGACAACAGTATGATTACAAATTAATCAAGATATGATTTTTTTAATAATAATTTGATTTCAACTGTTCTTCTTCTTGCTGAATAAATTTTTATTATTTTAAAAGTTTGAGAAAAATTTTGAGAAATTAAAGCAAATTTACAAATAAACGATAATATGTAAAAAAATGTTGGTATAAAAATTGCAATTAAATTGGTAAGTACAATCAATATGTGTATGCTACAGCAAAAGACAATAATTTGCCGTAAAAAAGCAAAGATTGTCGATTTCAATTGTAATCATATATATGATTATTGAATGATACTTAAATTAAACATAATAATGATAAGTGGTTACCATTATTATTTTTAACCATAATCATACAATTCAATCATAGTATGTTGCTCTTCGATTATAGTTACCACAACCATATTTTTTCTTTGCGTGTACATGATGGTGAAGGGTATTATTAGATTCGGCCGAATACAGCGCTCTTACTTTTTTATGTTGTGATTCCAAAAACCCTACATAGGTATAACTTTTTAAAGAGAATTATGCGACTTTATTTCGGTAATATTTGCTCAATTCACAACTATCTTAGGATTTGTATTTCGCACATAGTGATATTTTGGCAATCTAGCCGGACATTTGGTCAAAAGTGAAATTTAAGAAATGTAAAAATTTAAGTACGCAGCTCGACAGACAATAAAATTTTGCATAGTTTAGTGAATTTTCAAGACTTTTGCTTCAGATTTGTCATTTTGAGACACTGTTAAATTCAATAAAGTTAAGTAAATTGCTTCGGTACTTAGTGCCTTTTTTACAGTTTTGAAAGGTTTACAATATATTTTTTTGTGTCTAAACGAATAAACATTTTTAATTGATTTCTTTTTACTGTCAAAGACTATACTACCAGCTGGTAATAATAATTTTTAAATTTTTTTTTTTTAAATTTTATTATAAAAAAAATTCGTTCAAAATCAACAAAACTGTTTTTTTTCAGTTTTTGAGAAAAAAAATATCAAAAAGTTTTTAAAGTGAGAGCAGTCGCGATTTTAAAATTTTTATCCATCACGATAAAATGTGAAATCTATACTATCAGAATTAAAAAGAAAAAAGTTGCATATTTTTGCGACATTTTTTTAATGGTTTTTTTAAAATTTCACTTTTATTTCTGTTTTTGCTCATTTTGCATAGGCACAAGCGTCAGTCAGTCAGTCATAAAATATTTTGGTTGTTTATAATAAATGTTTTTTTAATTTATATTATTACACTTATTAATTACTTTTATCTACCTGCGCAAAAATGAGCACGTATAATTTTCACCCACCCCTATAACGGTTTTTAACCACCTGTGCAGCTGCATTCCAAATGACGTTATTTTATGGAGCAAAATATGTAAGTGTACCTGTTGAAAATAAATCTTAAAAGTATTAAAAACAAAAGAATAATAAAAAAACTATAATTTGTGGCTATTACACAAAATTGTTATCAGAACCCTTTTGAAGCTTCGAGAGTAATATGAACAAGTAAGAGTACTATATTCGGCTTTGCCGAATTTTTTATACCCACCACCAATTTGATGTACATTTATAGCACAAAATTTATTATTTTGTTATTAACAATAATCGCTATAGAATAATCTCTTTATACTGTTTTTGTATAACTTCGATGCTAGTGAAATATTTTCGTAAATATAGTCTTTCATTGAAAGTGGGCGCTAAGTTAGGCGTGTCTATATAGTTTCTTGTAATAAATACAACTTAGTCTTTTACAATATAGTCCTTTATTCTTCCATAAACTTTGAAATTATATGAATTAAAGATAAGCCGTTATATGCTAGGTAGGCGTTAAAGTGGGCGCGTCGCATTTCGTTATTGCAAGCCTTTTGATCGAACAGCACATTTTGAAAAACTTCAAAATCATACATAAAATTTTGCCAGTTTTATTACGTTTTTAATTTTAAATATACCAAAAAAGAGACTGTGCTGTATAAATTTTCGTACATTTTGATCTATAACTCCTTTCGTAATGTATAGATTTGAGTTATTTTCAGGGAAGGATATTTTTCTTAATCAGGAAATATTCGTTCGAAATTTCATCACTCTATGTCAATGCGTTTAGACACAATTGCATTTTATTCGATATTGGAAGGACATGGTTTTTTAACCAACTCTTGCATTAAGAGCTATAACTCTCTTCCTAATATTTTGATTTCATTTTCTCATTTTCAATACCAAATAAACCTTGTGTACAAGAAATACTCTAGCAAAATTGGAGTCCCCTAAATATTTCGGTTCGAGTTGTATCGTGCTTTCAACAGACGGACAGACGGATGGATATAGCTATGACGTCATAAAATGATACCAGGATTTAGAAAATACATATGTATATACTAAATGCGGTCTAAAATAGATATTTCGATGTGCTACAAACGGAATTATAAAATAAATATACCTCCACCATTTTTTTGGTGGCTAATACCCGCTAACAATAAAAAATTTAATAAATATACTACAATAAAATATAATAAAATAACATGATGTAAATTTTTAATAAATTGACAGACTTGGCACACTAACAAAACTTTGAAAATAAAACATTATAATAAACAAGAGAAATTAACAAGCTTGCTTGAAGCAGAATATTTGACAGCTCGAAAATGAAACAAAGAAGTGTATATTTGTTGTTTTAAAAAATACTGCACAAAGTACATGTTCCTTTTAAAAACGTAAATGTGTGTCCTTTTTTTCCTAGAAACATTTAAGCGTTAAATAGTTTAAGGTAAAAAGGGAACACAAAATTATGTATTCTAAGAATAGTGTACTTAGGGTACTAATTATAGGGGAATTCTAAGAATACCGTAATTGTAGATAAGTAAGCTACTCATTTTCAGTATTTAAGGTAGCTGGTTTGTAAAAAAAATATAAGTTCATTTTCGACAACGGAAAGAAGCAGTTTAGAGCGTGTTTTGTTGAAATTTCTAAATTAAACATTTTATTAACAAACGCTAACAACGTTAAGGAATCTTAATCGCTTCATCGCCAAAGGAACTTGTAACTACGCTGGATTATTTTAGTTAAAGAAAACTGTAATCACAGTAAATTATAGTGCTACCAGTCGACGTTTGATTGTCAAAACACTGCAATATTTTTGTAAAACTGTTGTAAGAAGTGCATTAAAAAGTCTTAAATAATTTGCAAATAATTCTAAATCATGGATGTGTTTAATGATCCAAAAAATATTTATTCGCATGATATTATTGCAAAGTATAAATCCCTAGGGAGTGATACTTTAAGAAGAGAGTTTGTAGAAAAATTTAGAAGCTTACGCACAGAAAATTGTGAACAAATCGAACCATGTGACCATGATGAAAGGATAAAGCAGGATATAAACAACTGTAAATTTGTGCATCAAGAATTATCAAATACACTTTCGGTGGAAGAAAACCAACATCAGACTTCTAAAGATTTTTCTGTTTCAAAGACGCGGGCAGAAACAAATGAATTGAAGGAAAATAATGCAAAAAAATTATGCCTTGTGCGAAAACTTCAACATGTATTAGATGGTTTGAAATCAAAAATAGATAAATATAACGGTAATGGGAATGTAATTGATATTGTTAGAGAAAAGTATGGAATAGTAGAAAATATATTTTCGCAATATCTAGGGGAATTTCCCGATGATGAGTTAACGGACAAATTTTACTTCTTGCGAAACTTATATCAGGAAATCCCTAACATTGAGAGTGATTTGAAATCTATTCCACTTACATTGCCCACCACTGACATACCAATATTTGATGGAAATTTTGGAGAATGGGAGAAATTTGAAGAAATGTTCGAGCAGTTAATTATATCTCAACCAATTTCAGAAACACAAAAGATGTGCATATTAAAATCTAAATTGTCCGGAGAGGCGATAAAAAAGATTTCAACATCTAATGAGGAAAATTTTGGGACGGCCTGGAACATTTTAAAGAAATATTATTCCAACAAAATGTCAAAATATTTCAAATCCCTTCTGGATGCTCCTTTTGTTAGCCATGATTCCGAAAGTGTAACGAACTTTGTGAAAATAATCAATGAGAGTGTGAAGGCACTAGATACTCTCAAAATTAATGCTGAAGATCTATACCAATCCCTAATTTGTTTTGTTCTGCAAAATAAAATGGATGATGAAATGAGAATTCAATATGAACAATACTTGCTCGAATCTCAAGAACTGCCGAGAGTAAATAATTTGATTGGATATTTGCAACAAATTAATTTTATGTCAGCAGCAACGCAACATATAAAAGACAGTGATGAGGAAAAGAAAAGTCAGGGAACTGATGAAAGTATTCTGCAATATTCAAAAGACAGGAAAGATCAGTGTTCAGAAATCCCATCAGGAGCATTAAAACATTAAAACATTAAGTTTAAGAATAAAAAGCTTTTTTTAATTTAATAAATGGAGTACGTACTCTGTGCAAGCAAAAAAAAAAATGCAACTTCTTATAATTAAACGTCTTTATTTAAATTTAATTACCTTTTCTTAGGAAACTTAATTTAAATTTAATATTTGGTGGAGTAGCCATTATATTTTATTACTTCCTTTACTGTGGAAGGCATAGAATCGACTAGCGATATTATACTACTAAGGTGTATTTTATTGTTGGTTGTGCAAGGGCTGTGCAAGTATAGTGAAGTATTTATTTTTGTTCATAATCACTTCAATTTTGATCAATGGAACGACTCCATTACAGGATAACGCACCTAAAAATATTATCAATGATTTTCAATGATTTAATTTTAAATATCTCGCTTTTTACCCCACACCATAATTAATCCACCACCATGTTTGACTCTTGGTAGCTGAAATTTAGAAAGATATCTTTGGTTGGATGGTCTACGAACGTAATTTATTCCTTCGGAGTCAAATAAATAAAATTTACTCTCGACGCTCCTAAAGATCTTAGACCAATGTTCACTTGACCAATGCTGATACCGTTTATCAAACTCTAGACGCTTCCTTTTGTTGACTCATTCGCCGCTAGTTTGGCAAGCAAATTTACTTACGAAGTGCAGTGTGTACCCCAATAGAGACACCACCCATATCTATGCCTTACTTCCTCAACCTCGTATCTTTAAAAACAAGTAACAGTGCTATATTCGGCCGTGCCGAATCTTATATACCCTTCACAACGTGTAGTCATGCAATAACAGTAGTTTGTGTCACCATTCATCCCATATGAAATACGTACATACATATAAAAATATACATATATAGAAACATCCCATTGTAAAATAAAAATAAAAAATAAAAAAATGAAATAAAAAATAAAAAAAAAAAATTAAAAAAAAAAATTTAAAAAAAAAATTTAAAAAAATATTATATATATAATATATATAAAACAAAAAAATAAATAAAAAAAATTAAAAAAAAAATTAAAAAAAAAATTAAAAAAAAAATAATAAAAAAAAATTTAAAAAAAAAATTTTAAAAAAATTAAAAAAAAAAATTTTTTGGCTCAGCTGGGATTCGATGCCACGTTTTCTCTAACCAGTATACACGTTTGTATGTATGTATGTTGTTGTTGTAATGTTGTTTTTGTGAAAACAAAATCGAGGTGGTCGTGGGTTTTTGCTCATATCTCAGATGTTTATGTACCGATGTTTCTGATTTTCAATACCGATCTACTCCCGAATATTTCTGATATTTTAATCTTACCCGGGTCCAACCTATGTCGGGGGGCTTCAAAAAGTTGATTTCAACATACACACGGACAGACGGTCAGACGGACAGACTGACAGACTGACAGGGCTTAATCGACTCCCCTATTCATAAGCTTTCAGAAAATATATACTTTATGGGGTCGGAAATGAAAATTGTAGAAGTTTCACACGGAATGACAAACCTATATATACCCTTTTTCACTGTGTGAAGGGTATAATAAAATTTTTTAGGAGAGAAAAAAAAACGGTTCATCTTTTCATACTTCGGTGTTTGGTTAAAAGTTTAAATGCAATTATTAAGGAACTGATTGTATTTTTGTATATTAGTAGTAATAATATACTAATATTTTTTAGTTAAAGCATGAAACAATCGTTTGATATGCAAAAGTCAAAGCCGTATTTTTTAAGTTACGAGGTTGAGGAAGTAAGGCATCGATATGCTCATTTTCGAAACTGGCAACTTCTACTGCCGTCTTTCGTGGGTCTAACCAATTTGGCTCACTGTAGTAGTTTTTCGAAAACAACCACTGCCTGATTTTCGTGGCGCTACACGACATATGGTGGATTTGTTAACTCCAAAAAGCAGGCCAACTTCTCACATGGATTTCCCTTCCTCTAACAATTTAATAATAGTTTTTTGGCTATCTATTGATAGCTGCTCCTAAAGCAAAGTAAATATTATTAAAATAACTTGTGCAAATTTTATCTAAAAAGCAATATTAACTTACTTTAATGACTGTTTCTTTACGGTGCATTTTTTTGCAAATTTTAAACTTTGTGTAAAAAAAACTAAAACAAAATGTTGTTTAATTGTTTACTCATAAACAAAAAAGATGAATTGTTTACTGTTATTTTTAAAACGAGATTCGATATAAGGTTGTATATCACAGAGTTGCAGTTTTTATGCTCGCAACTGTTCAAATATTCCAGACACAGTTATCGTTAAGTTGAATTTTAAGTACGTAATATAGATAAAAAGAAAAAGATATACAAATATTATTATTCTTGGAAAATATTAAAATAATAAAAATAAAGTTTTTAGCAAAATAAAAAATATTTACAAATACTTTTTTATTAAAACATAGTAAAAAGGGCTACAAATACCAAAGTTCTTAAAAGTTATTGAGTGTTCTTAAATCAATGAAACTTGGCAGAAATATGTGTTATAGTCGTAGGCTGGTAAAACTTAAAAATAAGAAACAACCAGATCAAGGGGAAAAAAGTTTTCCTAAGAAGAACTAATCCTACCTCTGAAAAATCTACGTTTTTTAAGTTTCCCTATACTTTTGTTTAGCAAATGCATCTTTTATGGTCAGCAGAAGTTTATGGGACACCAATAAACTATTATAAAAGTCTATGTTGCACTGAACCCTTGTGTCATAAAATGCCACGGATATAAGGTAGAGTAAAGTTATACAGTGTCCAAGCAATAATCGGCAAACTTGTGCCTTTAACATTTTTCATTATACTCTCGAAGCTTCAAAAGGGTTCTGATCCAAATTTTGTTTAATATCCACATTTTATAGTTTTTTTTTATTATTTTTCTGTTTTTAATACTTTTAAAATTTATCTACAACAAGTACACTTAATTTGCTTAAAAAAAAAGTCATTTGGAATGCAGCGTAGGAGTGGGTAAAAATTACACACACCTTTTTTTACGTAGATAGATAAGGGTAATCTATAAGTGTAATAATTTAAATTAAAAAACATTTTCGTACAATTATAAAAAACAAAAATATTTTATGATTGACAAAAAGGTTTATTACTCACTTGTACCTATGCAAAATGAGCAAAACACGGAAAAAAGGTGATATTTTAAAAAAATCATTGAAAAAATGGCGCAAAAACGCGCCCTCACTTTCAAAAAACTTTTGATAGTTTTTCTCAAATTTTCTCAATTGAACAATAAAACCGTTTTGTCAATTTTTAACGAATTTTTCTATAATAAAAAATAAGCAGCTGTTAATATAGTCTTTGAAAGAAAAAAAAAAGATCAATGTAAAATCTTTATTCGTTTAGCCACAAAAAAATATATTGTAAACCTCTCAAAACCGTAAAAAAGTCAATAAGTACTGACGCAATTTACTTAACCTTATTGACTTTAACAGTGTCCCAAAACGACAAATCTTAAGTAAAAGTCTTGAAAATTTACTAATCGATGCAAAATTTTATTGTCTGTCGAGCTGCGTACTTAATTTTTACATTTCTTAAATTTCACTTTTGACCAAATGTCCGGCCATATTATCAAAATGCGTCGTCAAACTAAGCTACAGATGTAAATTTTTTTTTGTTTTGATAAATTCTTTACTGACAATTTGTACAACACAGACAACAATTTTATCGATGTTTTAAGATGGAAAAATTACTTGTATTGTCATTCTTTTTAATACATTAAAGTGAATGTCTTACAAGTTACAACTCCTACGATGGGTTGTAAAGTGGGCATTTGTGGTCACAGTAATCATGTGTGGCTTATATATTAATCCGGTATTGTAAATTCATATTAACGGTGTTGCCCCTATAACGAAAGCAAGGACAAGAAAGCTCTGCAGTAATAAGATTTTATTAACTTTCCCATTCCTGATTTTTACGTTTAATACATCTACTCAACCGATTAAACAGAAATTGTCTTTACAAGTTAATAAAACAAAACTGTATTTTAATAGGCGACGGGTTGTGAATTGAAAAATTGTAACTATATGCAATACCTTTAACAAGGTCAGAATAGCGAAAATTCTATCCTTTGATATCAGTTATGTCGGCATGAAATATTGAGCCAATTTATATTAAATTAAAAAAAATATATAAAAACACTTATGCGATAACATCTAATATATTAAATAATACAAAAACTGAAATGCAATAAGTTCAAATAGAGAGTTGTGAAGTAAAAACTAAAAGCAGAGTCTCCTTATCTACACGCAAAGAAAACCCATGCTTGCGACATGATTACGATGGTCATATTATATTGTCTATACCAATATTTGATTACCGAAAACAAGTAATAGTTAAATTTATTTTGTTTCGTCTTTGGTTTTGTCATGATAATCAAGCGTTTATTTGAGTTTTATCATTTAATATTTACTTTTCATATAAATTTCGACATTGTTGCGGTTTAAAAATAGAATGATTTAAAAAAATTGTTATGACAAAAAAAACATAATATTTAAAAGAATTTTAATAATAGGTGAGACAACAGAATTATTACAAAGCAATCAAGCAATGATTTTGTGTAATAATATTTTGATTTCAACTGTTCTTCTTCTTGCTGACTACATTTTTATTATTTGAGAAATTAAATTGAAATTAACAAAAAATTTTAAAAAATTAAATAAACTTCAAAATAAAAGAGAAAATGTAAATGATAATATTGTCGGTTTCAACTATAATCATATATAACGTTATTGCATCATACTTTAATTAAACATAATAATGATAATTGGCAACCATTATATGTATGATTTAACGACAATCATACAATTCAGTCATAGTATGTTGCTTTTAGATTATGATTACCACAACCATATTTTTTTTTTGCGTGTAGCAATAAGTAGTATAGTATAGTATTACACATGTTACGTCGTATTTTTATAAAAATTTGGGTACTTTTTTTTAATCTAAAATAAAAATAATAATCTCAATATCTAATCGATTGACTCAATGTTTGCAAACAAAATTCTGGGAAAAATGTGTACACAAACAACTGTTGCTTATAATTAAAAGTTATTACTATTAGCCATACGTTCAGATAAGAACACACATATGCTCGCCTAAAAATTAAACATAAAATAAAATTTAGTTTCTAAACTTTTTGAAACAAAACAAGACATGTAAAGTAAAAAAAAAACAACGGAATTTTTGCAAATTTACAAATACTATGTTGGATACAACAAAACAGTCTCTTTCAGCTCAGTCACAGCCACAATTACAGCAACAGGTTCAGGAAAATAATGAACCCACACCAACGGTATCTCAATATCCCGCTGTTCAATCAATGCAACAAAATGAGGGATGGTGGAGACGCAACCACAAAAATAATCCACAATCAAATTCAGTTGGAGTAGGTAAGTTAAAATTTGAAAATAAATGTTTAATTATAAAAAATTATTTTAAATTTATTACCATGTTACCAAAGTCAAAAATATTGGATTTCGGATTGCAGAAAAATAACTTTCAAATTTTGAATTAAATAGTGAGTTTCCACTTACGTGGAAGGTTTCTTTGTTCCACTTAGACATTGTGCTTCTATATTCCCCTTTGATCCTTTCAATCCCAGTTCTCCAAGATCTTCTTTTGGACCCCGCGAACCAACTTCTCCTTTTAATTCTTGTTAACCCGTTATTTCTGATTGTCCATCTAACCCTGGTCGCCCTGGTGCACTGAGCTCACCTCTTAAATCTTTATCCCCTTGCGGACTAACTGGACCTTGAGTAACTGACTTACCTTTTGGTTTTAAAAGACTTCATAATAGATTAATCTTCCAATCTTAAATTTATTGCAGAGTTTTTATTATTATACCCTTCACACAGTGAAAAAAGGTATATATAGGTTTGTCATTCCGTGTGAAATTTCTACAATTTTCACTTCCGACCCCACAAAGTATATAAGCTTATGAATAGGGGAGTCGATTAAGCTCTGTCAGTCTGTCCGTCCGTGTGTATGTTGAAATCCACTTTTTGAAGCCCCCGACATCGCTTGGACCCGGGTGAGGTTTTAAAATATCAGAAATATTCGGGAGTAGATCGGTATTGAAAATCAGAAACATCAATACATAAACAACTGAGATATAAGCAAAAACCCATTTATTATATATATTTTAATTTTTTTTAATTTTTTTTTTATTTTTTTTTAACATACATACGTAAATTTGTAATTTTACAATGGGATGTTTTTATATATGTATGTTTTTATATGTATGTACGTATTTCATATGGGATGAATGGTGATACAAACTACTGTTAGTGCATGACTACACGTTGTGAAGGGTATATAAGATTCGGCACGGCCGAATATAGCGCTCTTACTTGTTCTAGTTCTAGATTATAGTTTTGCTCGAAAACGTATACTTTGCTAATTGTTAACTCATACAAATTTCGTAAGTGCAAAACATATAACTTAGCTGCAAAGCATGTTGAGAGCTGCGTATACAATACTGCATTTGTGTCTACTATAAGCATTGTAACTCTGTGTTATGCGTTACTGTAAAATTCGAAATAATTTGGAATTTCAAGGCGAACAAGAAGGCTGCATAACAACTTGTGTTTGTCGTAGTGATAACACACTGAATACGATAAATATAAAGATTTAATACTTCACCTTATACAATAAATGCATAAGATTTTATTTTGTTTCGTTTTTTGAAGGAAAAAAAAATCTACCGGTTTCATTTCTAATAATAAGGTTCTCGAAATATTTGTTTAAACACAACTTCTGTATTGGCTATAAGTTCTTAACTTAAAGCTATTAAAGTATGAACCTCCAGCCCATTTTCGGAATCAAAATCGTACATGATAGCTAGTGTCAAAAACCACAAAAACTTTGAATAATAAATGTGAATGTTTGTATGTTTGGATATTTGGATCATTGTTACTCAATCGCGCATAAACAGCTGAACGGAACTGAATGAAATTTGGCATACAGATTGACAACAACCTAGGTTAACACATAGGTTACCTCTTATCACAATAATTAGGCGAATTCGCAAAATTATGCGAAAAAAATTCTTTTGTATTTAGTAAGTCGGTTGTTCAAGAGTTTCGAACGTCCAAAATTTATACACACTGGCAAACAAAAAGTAATCATCCAACGTCGTCTGTAGATGTTTTTGTTCTTAAATATTTGCATTACCTAATAAATATGATTGCTTGTATGTTTAAATGTTTTGATATTTTTATCCAATCGCGCAAAAAATTACTAAAATGATTCAAATGAAATTTGTCACACAGATATATAACAACCAGAGTAATAACATAAATTCTACCTTTCGTGCCGATACCTACGCAGACGATGTCGCGGGCACTGGCTAATTGACTATAAAGAGCACCGAAGTCCTAAACAATTTTTTAATTATATCGGTATTTTTTCTCATTTCGAAGTTTCCCTAATATTGATGTCAGGTGGTATGAATATGGCCTGGAAACTTGGTATTACAGCTACTTTCAACGAGACTTTTACAATAACAAAACATATTATTTTAAGTTGGTTTATTGGAGCGATAGTTGGTGTTGTTATTGGTGCTATTCTCTGTAATTATCTACCAAAGAAAATATTAATGGTAAGTCTGAAGTTTTTCTACACTCATAATTTAAGAATATAAAATTTAAACGATAAAAATATTTTTACAGGTCTTTGCCTCCATTTTGGCCACAATCGGTGGTATAATACAAGTGACCGAACCAAATAGTTATGGTTCCATTTTAGCTTCACGTTACATTAATGGCATAGCAGTGGGTCTGGTATTCCCTATGACGTTTGTTTTGCTTGGCGAAGAGGTTGTTAAGCAGATACGCGGCATGAATGCAGCTTATATTGATACAATGTGCTTTGGTAGCGGTATATTTGTAGAAACTATTTACAACGTTTTGTGGCCTATTAGTTTTGGTAGCGACTTTCAGCTGATGAAAATTAGTGGAGCCCTTAATATAATATTTGGTGTTGTAGCCTTTTTTATGTCACAATTGCTTATAATTGAATCACCTGTATTTTATTTGACTCGTGGGGAGGAACAGATGGCCATTGATTCGTTGAGACGTCTTCAAAAACCACTTACTATTACTTATGAGACCTACGAACAGTTGGAGGAACACAAGCTTTATTTAGCCGAGAATAAAGAGAGAAATCTTATTCAAAATGCTGCCTACGGAGTTCCAGCTTTGCTAAAACTATGCTTTTACCGTTCCTTTATGGCTCTAGGATTTTCATATTACATTAATTACGCCTTTTCATATGCGTCAATTTTAACTAGTAATTCACAAATATTTCCATATATTTTGTATGCATTACCAAGAATGTTCGGTCCTATATTTGTATCATTTAGCATGGACTCTAGAGGGCGTAAGCCGCCAATGATTATTGGATTTGTTGTTTGCACCATTTTGGCTTTCACTGCTGGTGGTATTTTCGATGACACACAAAATGTTATTGATTTAAATTACATGAATGCTGTCAAATATATTTTGATTTTCTTTCAACTGTTTGTCTCCATATCAATGGTATCATCTTCGGCTTATTTGAGTGAAGCTTTTCCTTTAGCTGTCAAACCCTACTATGTAGCCATCGTGTTCATAGTTGAAATGTTGGTACAAATCATAATCATTTGCAGCAAGGATATTTACATCATTAATTTTGTCCATATATCTCAGTTTTTCCTAACTTTGGGCGCTCTTTCGTTAGTGTTTTTATTTATGGCTTTATTTGTTATGCCCGAAACTAAATTGTGTTCGTTGCGAGAATGTCTTCCAAAATTTAGACAATTAAATAATTTTCGAAAGTAGCATTAAGAAAAAAATGAAGAACTGTCAACATATTTTATTGATGAAAGATAAAAGATTGCTTGAAAGCAAGGCGAATCCACCGTGCTTGAAAGTTTATGTTTTTTTATTATTGTCAGCATATACATAATTCTAAAATTTATTAATTTAAACATTATATTAATTAATAATATTAAAATTATATAGTATTGAAATTAATTTATAGCTGCTACATTGATAAATAACTTAACAACAATTAAAACATAAAGTTCTTAATAAATATGAACAAAGAACTATACAATATACTAACATGTACTTATACATATATTGTGTAGTTTCTTTATTTCGGGATTTTCCAAATTTTTTTATTTGCCTTCACGTTTAATTATTTCTCTTCAAACATATTTTACTTTTTTATTCACCACCAATTAAATAAATATTCTACACTTGCTATTTCATTTTATATTTATTTAAAAAACTTTGTAGATTTATTAAATATGTCTTGTTAACAAAATTGTAGATCAAGGTAGACAAAGTATACCCTTAAATATGAAATTGTTTGTGATGTCATTAAAAACTTTGTATCTAATTTTTAATTAATTTTTAACATCCTTGTATAATTTTCGGAACTTTTTTAAATATATGCAAGAGCTATGGCCAACTGAACCATTAGTTGAAACAAGGAAATAAATCCAACGGCAGTTGTAGACTTTTTCTGAGGCAAACAGGTGTCTTTAGGAGAGCCATCTGTTAACTCAGAACTTGTGTTATTACAAAATTATTTTTTATAACTCATGTCTTAAATATCACTAAAAACCGTTAGAGGTTAAACAAATAAGTGATTTTTTAAAAAAATTTTACTTTTATATTGTTGTTTTTTTAACAGAGTAAAATATTATTGATTTTTAATTGGATCAACTGACTCATCATTACCTTTCTTCAACTGGCATTGTACTCTGTTAAATATAAGTGTTACATTTTTGTCTTTAACACACGTAGTAAATAACAGTGGCGTTCAACTGGTCATATGACTGGCATAAAGGATATATCAGTAAAAATGTCTATCAACTTATTAAGGGTAAAATGAAAAACTTGAAGGAAACATCTGTGTAAAAGAAAAGAAAAAACATGGTTGTTTTAATAATAATTATATAAGAGCAATATACTGTCACTGAATTGTGCGATTGTGGCTAAAACATATAATGGTTGCTCCTTATCATGCAATTATCATACTAAGACAAAAAATTAAACATAAGATTTTTGATCGTTCCTAAAACTCTTTTTTTTAACAAAAATATATGTACGCAAGATTTTATGTACATATGTCTTTACATCAGCAATCTCTCACATTCGCCTGCGGCCAGAAACTAACCTGCAACCAATTAAGCATGAGTAACGCAAACACAAATGCTTCTGGATATGACATACTTGGCCAAATCATCATCTGACGTAGAACAAGTAACAGTGCTATATTCGGCCGTGCCGAATCTTATATACCCTTCACAACGTGTAGTCATGCAATAACAATCTCATATAAAATACGTGCATACGTACACGTTAGAATAAATGTGGCATCGAATCCCAGCTGAGCCAAAAAAATTTTATTTTATTTTATTTAATATATTATTTATATTTTATTATTTTTTTTTATATTTTTTTTAAATTTTTTAAAAAAATTTTTTTAGAAAAATTTTTAAAAAATTTTTTTAAATTTTTTTTTAAATTTTTTTTAAATTTTTTTTTTGGTTTTTTTTATTATTTTTTTCTTATTTTTAATATTTTTTTTTTTGTAATTTTTTTTTGTTTGGTATGTTTTTTACATGTATGTATGTATGTACGTTCAGATAAGAACACACATATGCTCGCCTAAAAATTAAACATAAAATAAAATTTAGTTTCTAAACTTTTTGAAACAAAACAAGACATGTAAAGTAAAAAAAAAACAACGGAATTTTTGCAAATTTACAAATACTATGTTGGATACAACAAAACAGTCTCTTTCAGCTCAGTCACAGCCACAATTACAGCAACAGGTTCAGGAAAATAATGAACCCACACCAACGGTATCTCAATATCCCGCTGTTCAATCAATGCAACAAAATGAGGGATGGTGGAGACGCAACCACAAAAATAATCCACAATCAAATTCAGTTGGAGTAGGTAAGTTAAAATTTGAAAATAAATGTTTAATTATAAAAAATTATTTTAAATTTATTACCATGTTACCAAAGTCAAAAATATTGGATTTCGGATTGCAGAAAAATAACTTTCAAATTTTGAATTAAATAGTGAGTTTCCACTTACGTGGAAGGTTTCTTTGTTCCACTTAGACATTGTGCTTCTATATTCCCCTTTGATCCTTTCAATCCCAGTTCTCCAAGATCTTCTTTTGGACCCCGCGAACCAACTTCTCCTTTTAATTCTTGTTAACCCGTTATTTCTGATTGTCCATCTAACCCTGGTCGCCCTGGTGCACTGAGCTCACCTCTTAAATCTTTATCCCCTTGCGGACTAACTGGACCTTGAGTAACTGACTTACCTTTTGGTTTTAAAAGACTTCAT
Source organism: Phyto melanocephala (assembly GCA_941918925.1). NCBI lineage: Eukaryota > Metazoa > Arthropoda > Insecta > Diptera > Rhinophoridae > Phyto > Phyto melanocephala. Next base: position 103,068,439 of record OW799235.1, on the reverse strand, counting down.
AATAGATTAATCTTCCAATCTTAAATTTATTGCAGAGTTTTTATTATTATACCCTTCACACAGTGAAAAAAGGTATATATAGGTTTGTCATTCCGTGTGAAATTTCTACAATTTTCACTTCCGACCCCACAAAGTATATAAGCTTATGAATAGGGGAGTCGATTAAGCTCTGTCAGTCTGTCCGTCCGTGTGTATGTTGAAATCCACTTTTTGAAGCCCCCGACATCGCTTGGACCCGGGTGAGGTTTTAAAATATCAGAAATATTCGGGAGTAGATCGGTATTGAAAATCAGAAACATCAATACATAAACAACTGAGATATAAGCAAAAACCCATTTATTATATATATTTTAATTTTTTTTAATTTTTTTTTTATTTTTTTTTAACATACATACGTAAATTTGTAATTTTACAATGGGATGTTTTTATATATGTATGTTTTTATATGTATGTACGTATTTCATATGGGATGAATGGTGATACAAACTACTGTTAGTGCATGACTACACGTTGTGAAGGGTATATAAGATTCGGCACGGCCGAATATAGCGCTCTTACTTGTTCTAGTTCTAGATTATAGTTTTGCTCGAAAACGTATACTTTGCTAATTGTTAACTCATACAAATTTCGTAAGTGCAAAACATATAACTTAGCTGCAAAGCATGTTGAGAGCTGCGTATACAATACTGCATTTGTGTCTACTATAAGCATTGTAACTCTGTGTTATGCGTTACTGTAAAATTCGAAATAATTTGGAATTTCAAGGCGAACAAGAAGGCTGCATAACAACTTGTGTTTGTCGTAGTGATAACACACTGAATACGATAAATATAAAGATTTAATACTTCACCTTATACAATAAATGCATAAGATTTTATTTTGTTTCGTTTTTTGAAGGAAAAAAAAATCTACCGGTTTCATTTCTAATAATAAGGTTCTCGAAATATTTGTTTAAACACAACTTCTGTATTGGCTATAAGTTCTTAACTTAAAGCTATTAAAGTATGAACCTCCAGCCCATTTTCGGAATCAAAATCGTACATGATAGCTAGTGTCAAAAACCACAAAAACTTTGAATAATAAATGTGAATGTTTGTATGTTTGGATATTTGGATCATTGTTACTCAATCGCGCATAAACAGCTGAACGGAACTGAATGAAATTTGGCATACAGATTGACAACAACCTAGGTTAACACATAGGTTACCTCTTATCACAATAATTAGGCGAATTCGCAAAATTATGCGAAAAAAATTCTTTTGTATTTAGTAAGTCGGTTGTTCAAGAGTTTCGAACGTCCAAAATTTATACACACTGGCAAACAAAAAGTAATCATCCAACGTCGTCTGTAGATGTTTTTGTTCTTAAATATTTGCATTACCTAATAAATATGATTGCTTGTATGTTTAAATGTTTTGATATTTTTATCCAATCGCGCAAAAAATTACTAAAATGATTCAAATGAAATTTGTCACACAGATATATAACAACCAGAGTAATAACATAAATTCTACCTTTCGTGCCGATACCTACGCAGACGATGTCGCGGGCACTGGCTAATTGACTATAAAGAGCACCGAAGTCCTAAACAATTTTTTAATTATATCGGTATTTTTTCTCATTTCGAAGTTTCCCTAATATTGATGTCAGGTGGTATGAATATGGCCTGGAAACTTGGTATTACAGCTACTTTCAACGAGACTTTTACAATAACAAAACATATTATTTTAAGTTGGTTTATTGGAGCGATAGTTGGTGTTGTTATTGGTGCTATTCTCTGTAATTATCTACCAAAGAAAATATTAATGGTAAGTCTGAAGTTTTTCTACACTCATAATTTAAGAATATAAAATTTAAACGATAAAAATATTTTTACAGGTCTTTGCCTCCATTTTGGCCACAATCGGTGGTATAATACAAGTGACCGAACCAAATAGTTATGGTTCCATTTTAGCTTCACGTTACATTAATGGCATAGCAGTGGGTCTGGTATTCCCTATGACGTTTGTTTTGCTTGGCGAAGAGGTTGTTAAGCAGATACGCGGCATGAATGCAGCTTATATTGATACAATGTGCTTTGGTAGCGGTATATTTGTAGAAACTATTTACAACGTTTTGTGGCCTATTAGTTTTGGTAGCGACTTTCAGCTGATGAAAATTAGTGGAGCCCTTAATATAATATTTGGTGTTGTAGCCTTTTTTATGTCACAATTGCTTATAATTGAATCACCTGTATTTTATTTGACTCGTGGGGAGGAACAGATGGCCATTGATTCGTTGAGACGTCTTCAAAAACCACTTACTATTACTTATGAGACCTACGAACAGTTGGAGGAACACAAGCTTTATTTAGCCGAGAATAAAGAGAGAAATCTTATTCAAAATGCTGCCTACGGAGTTCCAGCTTTGCTAAAACTATGCTTTTACCGTTCCTTTATGGCTCTAGGATTTTCATATTACATTAATTACGCCTTTTCATATGCGTCAATTTTAACTAGTAATTCACAAATATTTCCATATATTTTGTATGCATTACCAAGAATGTTCGGTCCTATATTTGTATCATTTAGCATGGACTCTAGAGGGCGTAAGCCGCCAATGATTATTGGATTTGTTGTTTGCACCATTTTGGCTTTCACTGCTGGTGGTATTTTCGATGACACACAAAATGTTATTGATTTAAATTACATGAATGCTGTCAAATATATTTTGATTTTCTTTCAACTGTTTGTCTCCATATCAATGGTATCATCTTCGGCTTATTTGAGTGAAGCTTTTCCTTTAGCTGTCAAACCCTACTATGTAGCCATCGTGTTCATAGTTGAAATGTTGGTACAAATCATAATCATTTGCAGCAAGGATATTTACATCATTAATTTTGTCCATATATCTCAGTTTTTCCTAACTTTGGGCGCTCTTTCGTTAGTGTTTTTATTTATGGCTTTATTTGTTATGCCCGAAACTAAATTGTGTTCGTTGCGAGAATGTCTTCCAAAATTTAGACAATTAAATAATTTTCGAAAGTAGCATTAAGAAAAAAATGAAGAACTGTCAACATATTTTATTGATGAAAGATAAAAGATTGCTTGAAAGCAAGGCGAATCCACCGTGCTTGAAAGTTTATGTTTTTTTATTATTGTCAGCATATACATAATTCTAAAATTTATTAATTTAAACATTATATTAATTAATAATATTAAAATTATATAGTATTGAAATTAATTTATAGCTGCTACATTGATAAATAACTTAACAACAATTAAAACATAAAGTTCTTAATAAATATGAACAAAGAACTATACAATATACTAACATGTACTTATACATATATTGTGTAGTTTCTTTATTTCGGGATTTTCCAAATTTTTTTATTTGCCTTCACGTTTAATTATTTCTCTTCAAACATATTTTACTTTTTTATTCACCACCAATTAAATAAATATTCTACACTTGCTATTTCATTTTATATTTATTTAAAAAACTTTGTAGATTTATTAAATATGTCTTGTTAACAAAATTGTAGATCAAGGTAGACAAAGTATACCCTTAAATATGAAATTGTTTGTGATGTCATTAAAAACTTTGTATCTAATTTTTAATTAATTTTTAACATCCTTGTATAATTTTCGGAACTTTTTTAAATATATGCAAGAGCTATGGCCAACTGAACCATTAGTTGAAACAAGGAAATAAATCCAACGGCAGTTGTAGACTTTTTCTGAGGCAAACAGGTGTCTTTAGGAGAGCCATCTGTTAACTCAGAACTTGTGTTATTACAAAATTATTTTTTATAACTCATGTCTTAAATATCACTAAAAACCGTTAGAGGTTAAACAAATAAGTGATTTTTTAAAAAAATTTTACTTTTATATTGTTGTTTTTTTAACAGAGTAAAATATTATTGATTTTTAATTGGATCAACTGACTCATCATTACCTTTCTTCAACTGGCATTGTACTCTGTTAAATATAAGTGTTACATTTTTGTCTTTAACACACGTAGTAAATAACAGTGGCGTTCAACTGGTCATATGACTGGCATAAAGGATATATCAGTAAAAATGTCTATCAACTTATTAAGGGTAAAATGAAAAACTTGAAGGAAACATCTGTGTAAAAGAAAAGAAAAAACATGGTTGTTTTAATAATAATTATATAAGAGCAATATACTGTCACTGAATTGTGCGATTGTGGCTAAAACATATAATGGTTGCTCCTTATCATGCAATTATCATACTAAGACAAAAAATTAAACATAAGATTTTTGATCGTTCCTAAAACTCTTTTTTTTAACAAAAATATATGTACGCAAGATTTTATGTACATATGTCTTTACATCAGCAATCTCTCACATTCGCCTGCGGCCAGAAACTAACCTGCAACCAATTAAGCATGAGTAACGCAAACACAAATGCTTCTGGATATGACATACTTGGCCAAATCATCATCTGACGTAGAACAAGTAACAGTGCTATATTCGGCCGTGCCGAATCTTATATACCCTTCACAACGTGTAGTCATGCAATAACAATCTCATATAAAATACGTGCATACGTACACGTTAGAATAAATGTGGCATCGAATCCCAGCTGAGCCAAAAAAATTTTATTTTATTTTATTTAATATATTATTTATATTTTATTATTTTTTTTTATATTTTTTTTAAATTTTTTAAAAAAATTTTTTTAGAAAAATTTTTAAAAAATTTTTTTAAATTTTTTTTTAAATTTTTTTTAAATTTTTTTTTTGGTTTTTTTTATTATTTTTTTCTTATTTTTAATATTTTTTTTTTTGTAATTTTTTTTTGTTTGGTATGTTTTTTACATGTATGTATGTATGTATGTTGTTGTTGTAATTGTGAAAAAAAACGAGGTGGTCGTGGTTTTTTGCTCATATCTCAGAAAGTTATTGGGCGATTGTGCTGAATTTCAATAGCGATTCATTCCTGGATATTTCCAAGAGATTGATACCATATACAGATCTGAGGAACATATAGTTGCTTATAAAAGTTGATTTCAACCAACACACGGACAGACGGGCAGACGGACAGACGGACAGACGGTCAGGGCTTAATCGACTCCTCTATTCATAAGCTTTCAGAAAATATATACTTTATGGGGTCGGAAATGAAAATTGTAGAAATTACAAACGGAATGACAAAGCTATATATACCCTTGTGCACCACAGGTGAAGGGTATAAAAACAATATATAAATTGGATCCCAAAGTGCAGATGCAGAACATTAGAAAGAAATTTGCTTAGGCCCTTACTGGTTATAAGAGTTTAAAGGAACAAATGTATATATGTATATTAAATAAATTATTATTTATCCCATTTATTGTACTTACTCTTTCAAATATAACTTTTTATATTAATTTGATTTTTATCCTTAAAAATTTGTTTAAATATTTAATTTTAATGTGAACCATTATTTTATTTTGGCTTAAGTTCATTTATTATTTTTTATTTAATTTTATAATTCAAATTTAATTAAATTGTAACCATTTTTAGGAATATTCTTTCTAAAAATTATTTCCGATATTAGCCGAGTGGAATGCATTTTCGAAATCAGCTACGATTTCATCATCAGCACTCTTAATCGGTATACTACTATGTAATTTAAAATTCCTATTTATGTTACAATTCAATGAAATTTTAACTAGTGAATCTTAGTATTAATTTTCATATTTTGTTGAATATTTAATTTCACCTATCAAATGACAATTCATAATTCAACATGTCCATATTCTTCTATATTCGTAATACATTTTCGTTATGCTTTCAATATCCATCCTTTGGCTGGAATTATTTTTTTTTTTTATGTTTGTATGTTTTTACATGTCAAACTTTTAAATAATAAAAAAATTATTTGACAACAATAAAACCAGTCGAAAGCAAATTATGATTAATATATGTATGTAAGTCACTGCCTCATTGCTTTATAATCATACTGTTGTTTCACTTATCATTTAAACTTTCAAAACTTTCTATTTTTAACGGACAACCATATTGAAGTTTTCATTAAAAGCAAACATTAAGGGTCGTATCAGGGCGAATTCATACAGGTGAAATTATCAGCCCAGCTGATTGTGAAACATTTTGTCAAAATTGGTTGAATTCGCTTTGATTTCATTTATTAATGCAGGGATAGGAAATGTGATTTTGGTTTCGGTATTAAACAATTAACTTGAGTGTACTTTTTTGACAATAAATGTGCTTAATTTATGTATATTTTTTGCTTTTGCGTCATTAATAATGTGTTTAAAAAATTTATATTCTGTTTTTAATCAAATTTTATTATATTTAATATGTAAAAACAACTTTTCCATCCCTGATATACCAATTGGCCTTGACATAAAACATCCCATGAAAAGTTGCTTTGTTGTATCAATTCGCCGTTGCATATACCTTATGGATATGCCTGGGGTCGTATTCATAAAAAATATTTTAGGTTAATTGAAGGCTTATTTGACTAATTTCTTTACAACATCTGTCAAATAAGCGTCGACAAATGTCTCACTCTTGCTTATGCATGAGTGTGATTATTACACATCTCGTTCATGTAATTATAATGTTTAGACATTATCTTGGAGCTAGACATTTTATATTAAAAATATGCTTATATCCATAGGATCTGTTGTTAGTTCTATAATGATTATATTGACATTTGTGTATTTAGAATTGTGAACTACGCTTTGTTCACAAGGTTTATAGAGACAAACACATTGACGCTTATTTGAATATAATAAAGTTTTTCGTCGTTCGTTATACGTTTCACTTGTGTTAAAGTGGGCTGCTTTAAAATATCTGTTAACGAAAATTTTTTTTTGTTTAAAAATCAACTGAATTTTTTCTATAAAAGCGCACTCATTCCTTTTTAAAATTCATTTCAAATTAAGTGTTAATTCTAAAATGTTACGTGAAAAACTATTCTTCATCGCCACCTTGTGTTTAATTGCAAAAAAATCACAAGTAAACGCCATACCTCGTTATAATACCCTTTATAATGTTCTCACCATTTTTACCACAGATGGTATAAATTGCTATTTGTTCCGTGGTTTTGGTGATGTAATAATCAAAAACGCTGAGCTTCGCCGTGCTAACCAAGCAGGTAATATTATTATGTAGTTTAAGGCCTTATTTAATAATTCTACTTTTAACTTAAGGTTTATCAATATCTTTTCAACGTCGACACTTAAAATTGTTAACTGAAACTTTAACTGCCGTATTCATAAAAAAAATATATAAGGTTTATTTAACAAATTTCTGTAAAATATAGCTCAAATAAGCCTTTACTAAACCTAAAATATTTCTTATGAAAATGGCAGTAAATAGTTTTTATTTTTTTTTTAATTTTTTATGCGAAACAGAAAGTAAAATCCCATTAATTTTAATACTTTAATACTTTTTGTAAATAAAAAAAAAACTTTTTAAATAACTATTAGTTTCTAACTAATATTACAACCAACTAACGAAAAATATTTGAAAGGTGAACCTACTGCTAACGTTAGCCAATGCCTTTTTATACCACTAACTTTAGAGGCAATTTATAATAATGGTATGATGTTTAAAAATTCAAATTTTTTTTCCCAAAGAATTGAACCTTACGACCATGACCGCTTGTCAAGCCAAATGTCCCCGAATTTGTAGTTCTGAAGCTAATCCTGTGTGTGGTGAATTTAATGGCTTTTATATAGATTTTTTAAATGATTGTGAGCTATGGAAAAAATCCTGTATAAATGGACAAGGTAAGCTTTGTGTTCAATATTTTTTTTTTTTTTATCTAAAAAATAACTATTAAAATTCTCTTGCAGCCTTTATTAAAGTTCACTTCAGTAATTGTGAAAATTTACATTTGCTTTAGATTGTCATTACTGAAAAATTTTATTGCAGCAAAAAAATACTTACCACAGTAAATGAAACTTAAAGTTAAAATTTTTAAACTTGTAGCCAAAACTTTGTCACAGTAAAAATATATAATTTCAATTAAAAACAATTTTTAAAACCATAAATTGTTTCTTTTATTAATAGCTTTTAATAACCGAATAATTTGTAACCGTGGATATCTGACATAACATAATAAGCTGAATCCACTTTCATCCGTACGTAATAAAAATAATAATTAAAATTGTTTTCTATTGGTTCATTAACTATTTAAAATCTATAACGATATAAAAATTATTTATATTTATTAAAAGCAAATACCTCATTGCCTTTGATGACTCAAATTTGTATATTGAAACAAAGGGTATACTAAACAGGTAAGAGCACTATATTCGGCTGTGCCGAGTCTTTTATACCCACCACCAATTTTGTGTACATTTAAAGCACAATATTTATTATTTTGTTAATCGCTATGGAATAATCTCTTTATAATAAAATATGTATCACTTTCTTTGTAGAGGGTGGTTAAATTTTAAGGGCCCATGTTGAAGGTGAACTACACCTAGTCTTTAAATTTGTTTTCTGCATTTCACTTGACATTTCTCAATCTCAAACTTACTCAATTTGATCCGTGGAAAGATACGCAAATGAGCAACGCTTTAAAGTTATTCAGGTTTTTTATAAAAATGGGCGTTCAAATCAAAATGCATTTTGTGCACTTCGTAATTCTTTTGATCAACATAATCGTTCAAATTCGTCCACAATCGGGAGAATTGTAAAAAATATTTAAATTTCTGCAAAACAGGTCTGTATAAAATGTAAGAAAATCTGTGAATGCCTTCTTAGTTCGTTGAATGGGAACCACTGCTGGTTTTTGCTATAGTGTGGCAAAAGAGCAGTCAATATCGCCTCATAATCATGCCCAACAATTTAGCATTAACATTGTCATTGAAAATTTGAACCATCAGATAGAGGAGTGTCGCCAAGGATGGGTGGGGGCCTTTTGACCGATATTTTGTTCCATACATAATTGAACCATACAAATATTATCATTATAAAAAGGAATAATAATAATTTCCTAAATAATTTGTGTTTTATTTAAATTCAACATCGGCCCTTAAAATTTAACCACCCTTTATAACTTCGATATGCTACTAAAATGCTTTTGTAAATGTAGTCTTTCAATGAAAGTGGGCGTTAAAGTAGGCGTGTTTATAAAGTTTCTGCTAATAAATACAACTTAGATATTTCAATATAGTCCTTAATTTTTCCAAAAACTTTGTCAATAGAGAAACTACATGAATTTAAAATAAACCGTTATATGGGAGGTAGGCGTTAAAGTGGGCGTATCACCTATACGGCACAACAATAACATTGATTAGAAGGATATATGTAGCAAATTTGATCATCATACCTCTAATTTTGTCGGTATTATGAGCTTTTAAATTTCATTAATGGTAGATAACGTGAAAAATGGGCGTTATAGTGGGCGTGTCAAAGTTGTTTTTGCAAATGAGTACAACCTGGATGTTTCAATATAGCCCTTTATTATTCCAAAATCTATATTAATAGATAAATTATATGAATTTTGGGTAAAACGTTATATGGGAGGTGAACGTAAAAGTGGGCGTGCCATATTGATTTTCCGTTAGAGCAAAGCATTTATTCAAAAAGCCATGTGTGCAAAATTTCAGAGTCGTATATGCAATTTTGTTGCTTTTATGACGTTTTTGTTTTTAAATATACCGAAAAATACACTGTGCGGTAAAATTTTCGTACATTTTGATCAATAACTCCTTTCCTGATGCATAGATTAAAGCAATTTTTTGGGAGAGATATTGTTTTGACTCGAAAAATATATATTCGAAGTTTCATGAGTCTACGTTAATGCGTTTGGACGCAATTCTATTTTGTTCGAAGTTCGAAGGACACGGTTTTTTCGACCTACTCTTGCTTTTCGAGCTATTACTCTCTTCCTAATATTTCGATTAAGCCCATTTTCAATACCAAACAAACCTTGTCTATAAGAAAGATTCTGGCAAAATTTGAGCCCCCTAGCTTTTTCGGTGCGACCTCTATCGTGCTTTCAACAGACGGACAGACGGACGGACATAGCTAGATCGTCATCAAATCAAACCCTGATTCAGAATATATATACTTTATGGGGTCTAAAATGGATATTTCGATGTGTTACAAACGGAATGACAAAATGAATATACCCCCACCATTTTTTTGGTGGCGGGTATAAAAAAACACGTCTTCTTTGACGCCCCTTAAATAGAATGCTTTTTATTAAATTTATATCATTTCTATACACAGATTTTGAACGAACAAAGGTCTCTATGACAATAGAACTTTTAGCAGAAATTTTACTGACATGCCCACAATAACGCCTATCTTTTATATAGGCCTTACTTTACCATTTTTAAAGTGTATAACCTGATAAAACCGTAACGAATAGATGTAAAATGACTGTAACACGCCCATCTACCGTATAAGGCTTTTGCCTTAATTCATATATTGTAATATTAGATTGAGATAACTATAAAAATCTGTGTTTCAATGTAAAATTGACTTCATTAGCACATTTTACCTTGCTACGCATTCTTTAACTCACACCTCTCATATAAAACATACTTTGTTATTTTGTGTATTTCCTGTATTGTGGTTCTATATTCTTAAAATAACTTGGTTAACTGTATATGTTACACGCCCACTTGCTAAAGTGTGCCTGTTATATCAGTGTCATATTAGTCGAACTTTGCGATACAAGTTTTACCGTATTTGGGAAGTGCAACGCCCATTCAAAATAAATATTTTTTCAACCACTTATACTTATCCGATTTGCACACACCTACTTTAGTATTTAAAATTTGTATACAATTGATTAACTTATAAAAAAAATTAATAGTTTTAAAAGAATGAAGAGCCATGGCCACATAAGTTAATATTAATTTTATCTACCTCTGCGTACTTAAATCAATCCGTAGCGGTATCAGAAGTACGGTAAGTACAAATTTTCTTAAACCAAATACAAAATGCTTTGATTAAGAACGAATGTGTCAAATACGAATTTCTTAATTTAAGGAATAGTTCAGCCGAAAAAGTTTGATTTTAAGAATTATTAGCTTGATTAAAGCCGGAAACCGTTACCTGCCGTAAGCTTTGAAAAAGATTCATTCAAGTTTCAGGAATTGTAACTTAGTTTGATCGTTGCATAGTACAGTATCAGTACAGTATTTTTAACCGCTTCATTTTATTAAAACTAAAAAGGAAAAATAACGGACAAAGCATGAAACGTAACTTAACTCGGAAACTGCTGCTCGTAAACATTCTCACTTATAGCTAAAGTATGATAAACAACATGAGAATTATAAAAACATACTTGAAATTTTATAGAATGTATAAATCTAAGCAAATGTCTCAAATATAAAGTTTGTTTTTAATTTGAGAAAAATAAGAATTAATTTAAGAAGTTAATTGTTATTTATTTTGTCTTGTACTTGATTTTGTAAAACAATCCCGTTTTGTACTTGTTTTAAGAAAACCAGAAATAAATTGTACGTAAATTTTTAAGCACGATTTTGTCTTAAATTAAGAATTTAATTCTTGGATTTAGAACTTCATTTTTCTTTCCATGTAGCTAACGAATCTTACGAAACTTTTCATACTCTTCAGTTGTCATTAAAATACAAAATTGTGGAAACAAAGCGGATAGTATCACTCCTAATGCAAAAATATTTAAACTAAAATTGTATTTAAACACCAACTCAAAAAATTACCATAAATACATATTGATGCCTTACTTCCTCAACCTCGTATTTTAAAAAATAAAATTTTTCAGGAGAGAAAAAAAAACGGTTCATCTTTTTATACTTCGGTGTTTGGTTAAAAGTTTAAATGCAATTATTAAGGAATTGATTATATTTTTGTATATTAGTAGTAAAAATATACTAATGTTTTTTAGTTAAAGCATAAAACAATCGTTTGATATGAAAAAGTCAAAACCGTATTTTTTAAGTTACGAGGTTGAGGAAGTAAGGCATCGATATAAGAAAATAAATTAATACTCAATCGAATTTAAACACACAAAATAATACACATTTTTTTATTAAGAGATTACTCTATCTATCTCTATCTTATAAATCCAACAAATATATTACGATCTATGTATATAAGAGTTTTATCATATCAGATCCCTCTATTCTCTATTACAGCATTTACAAGTAATATGTTAAGAATATCTAGAATATCAATCTTTAAAAATAAAAACTCTTTTGAAAAATGTGATTTATTAGTTACTGAAGATTTTAAAAATATTTTTCTATGAAAAAAAAATGTGACTGTAAACAGTTTATTATAATTAAAAATTATCAATACCAGCTGCAAGATAAGATAAGACATCACATACGCTGGATAGAAAAATATTAAATAAAATTTAGTTCCTAAAAATTTTCAAACAAAGAAAGACATGTAAAGTAGAACTAAAAATAGTAATATTTTTATATGTCGGATACAACAAAACAGGCTCTACCATTGCAGCCCCAACCACAATTACAGCAGATATATAATATACCCACATCATCGGTACCACAATATCCAGCTGTCCAACCAGTGCAACAAAATGAGGGATGGTGGAGACGCAATCACAAAAATAAGCCACAATCAAATTCGGTTGGAGCAGGTAAAATAATTTACAAGAAACAATTATTTTAAATAAATTTCCAATTGAATAAAAAAATATTGGATTTCTAATGATGAAAAGTTTACAAGCAAACTAATTTGCCAAATTTTTATTTAAAAATGTTCAATATTTTCCGGAATTTTCTGGGTTTTGTCAGGCTATATATAAAACCGTTGACTAATACTACAATTAACGACTTAAGATATTGACAAATAAAAATTCATATCGATATATTTATATTGTTTCGAAAATTTTTTTTTGTATTGATTTCGATACATCGATATTTTAAAAAGTGTAGAAACGATATATATCGGTATTTTTCGACATGCATATTTAACGTAATCAGCAAAACAGGTTAAAAACTAATTTTAAAATTGTATTTAAAAATAGAAAGTTTTAAATAAAAATATTAAAAAACAACAAAAATACCACCAACACTTTTAAAGCAATTTTACTATACAAGCTTTTATAAGATATTGATATAAGAGCACCCTCAGTTTAATTAGCTCATCTGACCAGGTGCTTCTATTATTGGCTACTTGCAGAACAACTGCACCAAAACAACTTATTCGAAAGATACTGACGAAGCCTGTAAATTAAATATTAAGAGGCGAGTTCTAAAAAAAGGATCACCTTTACTCTCAAGTCCTAGGTATTATTTTAGTTTATTTGGTAAAGAGTCGAAGCTAAAGATCTATGCAGTTTTTAACAACAGAAATAAGAAATTTTCTTGTCCTGACCAAATTATGGTTTTCTTATGCTGGTGCTATTTAGATCGTTATTTGCTTACGAGACAGTTGATCTTCATATTGTTATTCGCTTTATTGCTGATTTTCTCTATTACACTCGGCAGCAAATCACATAATGAAATTAATTATTTTAAAACGGGGATCAAATATTTCTGCTACGGATAAAAAAGAAGAATTTTTGTCTAATGCATTAGACTTACAAACGACAGAAGGCTACGGCCTACACGACAGCAGATACCGTCGCCGTGTAGTCAGCTACTTAATTATTTAGGAAACGATAGCCACATATTTTCAAGTATTTCACTTTTTTATACCCGCCACCAAAAAAATGGTGGGGGTATATTCATTTTATCATTCCGTTTGTAACACATCGAAATATCCATTTTAGACCCCATAAAGTATATATATTCTGAATCAAGGTTTGATTTGATGACGATCTAGCTATGTCCGTCCGTCTGTCCGTCTGTTGAAAGCACGATAGAGGTCGCACCGAAAAAGCTAGGGGGCTCAAATTTTGGCAGAATCTTTCTTATAGACAAGGTTTGTTTGGTGTTGAAAATGGGCTAAATGGGAATATTAGGAAGAGAGTTATAGCTCGAAAAGCAAGAGTAGGTCGAAAAACCGTGTCCTTCGAACATCGAATAATATGGAATTGTGTCCAAACGCATTAACGTAGACTCATGAAACTTCGAATATATATTTCCTGAGTAGAAACAATATTTTTCTCCGAAAATTATCTAAATCTATGCATTAAGAGAGGAGTTATCGATCAAAATGTACGAAAATTTAAACCGCACAGTGTATTTTTCGGCATATTTAAAAACAAAAACGTCATAAAAGCAACAAAATTGGATGTACGACTCTGAAATTTTGCACACTTTGCTTTTTGGTGAAACGCTTTTTTTTAACGGAAAATCAATGTGCCACGCCCACTTTTACGCCCACCTCCCATATAACGTTTTACCTAGAATTAATATAATTTCTCTATTAATAAAGATTTTGGAATAATAAAGGGCTATATTGAAACATCTAAGTTGTACTCATTCGCAAAAATAACTTTGACACGCCTACTATAACGCCCACTTTTCACGTTATCTTTTTTGAACTTTTTTTGAAAGTCCTAAACTCGTAGATAAGCACATAACATTAACAAAATTTACTGTAATGTTTATACCTTTTATAAGCCTTGGCTTATTTCCTTTAAATAAACCGGCATTCATTTTATTAACAAAAATAACTTGAAATTTACGGTATAAAAATTAAGAACAATTAATTGATTTTAAACATTATGGATTAAACTTATATGGTACTTTATTCATAATTTCACTAATTTTTATCGCCCTGTTATCAAACTAAATCTAATACAAACAACACAATCTGTTGTTCTACTGCTGTACCAGCTGAGCTTATTTAGCTATTTATATTAGCACTGCCATAATGACTACTATCTACAATGTTTTTTTTTTATTTCTATAACAATAATACTAGTATGTTCCAGAAATCAATGTCGATATCGCGGAGCATGATAAAATAAAACTGAACCCTTATTCGCACGTGAGGATCTTGTTTGTGACAAGGGGCGTAATGCTTATAATCACCTGTAAAAAATGTAAATGAGACTAAATCTGTAACAATGCATTGGTCACCATTATAAAACAAAACTATAAAATGCTTGCGTTTTAACATTTTAGTACATTTCTGTTTATAGTTAACCAATCCCAGCCATATTATCAACTTAGTTATGGAAAATATTTTTTTCCATGTAATGAAAATCTTTTGTGGAAAACCATATTTTGATAAACAAAATATAAATGTTTTTCGATTTTTATTATTTTATGAGCTTTAAGAGAAGTCGGCAACGACAGGCCCATTGTAGAAATACTTTTAGTTCCATTTTTAGTAAGAAAATAAAATAATAACATCAAGAACTAACACGATTGTTGTATTTGGCTACTATAAATGAAATTAAAATTCAAACTATAAAGAGATCATCAATGAGTTGTGCTTTTTCTTTTCATTTTATAGCTTCATTAGTTTTTATATCGGGTGGTATGAATATGGCTTGGAAACTTGGTCTTACAGCTACTTTCAATGAGACTTTTACAATAACAAAACATATTATTTTAAGTTGGTTTATTGGTGCCATAATTGGTGTTGTTATTGGTGCTTTTCTCTGTAATTATATACCGAAGAAAATGTTAATGGTAAGTATTAAGTTTTTCATCACTCAACATTTGAAAATATATATACAAATGCCTTTAAACTTTTTTACAGGGTTCTTCCTCAATTTTGGTCACAATTGGTGGTATACTGCAAGTGATCGAACCAAATAGTTATGATGCCGTTTTAGCTTCACGTTACATAAATGGAACAGCAGTGGGTCTAGTATTCCCTATGACATTTGTTTTGGTTGGCGAAGAGGTTGTTAAGCAGATGCGCGGCATGAATGCAGCTTATATTGATACAATGTGCTTTGGTAGCGGTATATTTGTAGAAACCATTTACACCGTTTCGTGGCCAGCTGGTAATGGTTTTCAATCATTGCAAATGAGTGGAGTTCTTAACATAGTATATGGTGTTATAGCTTTATTAATCTCATCTTTGCTATTAATTGAATCACCTGTATTTTATTTAGCCAGAGGCGAAGAACAGATGGCCATTGATTCGTTGAGACGTCTTCAAAGACCATTCACTATTACATATGAAACCTACGAACAGTTGGAGGAGCACAAACGTTATTTGGCCGATAGTAAGGAAAGAACTT
The DNA here is from genome assembly GCA_941918925.1 of Phyto melanocephala. Lineage (NCBI taxonomy): Eukaryota > Metazoa > Arthropoda > Insecta > Diptera > Rhinophoridae > Phyto > Phyto melanocephala. The sequence goes on along the minus strand of OW799235.1, from coordinate 103,052,359 downwards.
TTATTCAAAATGCTATCTATGGAGTTCCAGCTTTGCTTAAACTATGTTTTTATCGTTCCTTTATGGCTCTTGGATTTTCATCATATGTAAATTACGCATTTACGTATTCGTCGATGTTCACTAATCATTTGCAAATATTTCTATATATTTTGTACGCATTAGCAAGGTGGTTGGGACCATTATTTGTATCATTTAGCTTAGACTCTAGAGGGCGTAAGCCGCCAATGATTATTGGATTTGTTGTTTGCACCATTTTGGCTTTCACTGTTGGTGGTATTTTCAATGACATACAAAATGTTATTGATTTAAATTACATGAATGCTGTCAAATATATTTTGATTTTCTTTCAACTGTTTGCCTCCATATCAATGGTATCATCTTCGGCTTATTTGAGTGAAGCTTTTCCTTTAGCTGTCAAACCCTACTATGTTGCCATCGTGTTCATAGTTGAAATGTTGGTACATATCATCATCATTTGCAGCAAGGATATTTACATAATTAATTTTGTCCATATATCTCAGTTTTTCCTAATGTTAGGCGCTCTTTCGTCGCTATTTTTATTCATGGCTTTATTTATTATGCCTGAAACTAAATTGTGTTCATTGCGACATTGTCTTCCAAAGTTTAGAAAATTAAATGATTTTCGTGAGTAGTATTAAAATACCTGTCAACTTATTGTACTGATTAAACGAAAAGCGATTGTCTGCAAGTTTTACATTTCAAAAGTATTATTTACGTATAATTTTAAATTTGTATTTATTCAATTAAAGTATTAATTAATTTTATTCTTATTTTATATATGTAGTTTATTAAATTCTATATTTTTACATATTTAATAAATTATTCTAATAAACATATTTTAACTCTTCAACACTAAAATTTGGAACACACTTTTTAAAAAAGACTTGATAATAATATTTACATAGTTATAATTCTATAGCTACAGTTTGTATTTGTTTGATTATTAAATTGTGTGTGGAATTTTCAAATCAAGTAGTTATATAGGTTCTTCAAATAATAAGACCTAATATCTAGACTGTTTCTTTTAGGAAACATCAAGTATTTATCATAAAACACCTTGAATATCAAAACACTAATATGATCAGACAATCGTTTTGTTAAACAATAATAACGCGTATTGAAATAATACAATAATTTGTATGAGCCAGCCTGAAATTAATCTTTGTTGTCACAATTTGGATTTTTCTACAAGTTTTTTTTTCTTTCATGTGTTATAAATTGTCTTTGAACATCTGAAAATTAAAGTTTTTATTATTTAGTTTTTTTTTATTCTCTATCTAATTAAGTAAATATCCTACATATGCTATTAAATTTTTTATTTATTTAAAAAACTCAATAGAGATTTAAAATATGTTTTGTGAATAAAATGCTTGATAGTATGCCGTAAAATAGGAAATTATTTTTGTTGAATTTTATAGCACCTTAAGCTCTAAACACATAGACGCCAGCAGACTTCACAACTTCATGGCTTCAAATGCTGCCAACTTCAAATGCTGCTCTGAAGTCAACTTCATAATTATTTTGAAGACAGCAACAACATAATAATCAGCTGATGTGCATTTTAGCAATACAAATTTCAGGGATGCCGCATATATATTTTATTATGAATAAAATTAAAGTTATTGATAAAAAAAATGTAATTATATCACGAAAAACTATAAAAACACATACATTTGTTTCTTTATTGTATTTTTGTAATGTTCTTTTATGTTTAATATCAAAAATAAGTTTTTGTTATTTTTTTCCAATTTAATATATGTAATGGCAACACTATATTTGTTCTTGCTGCCCGTCAAAATAGAAAATAGCCTAAGTTGGCAGCAGCAGCAAATGCTGTTGTGCAGTCGTGCTGCTGTGCTGCCGTCAAAATAATCGTTTTCATTTAAACACATGGATTTTATTTTTGACATATTGCTGCTTGCTGTCTGCTGTCGTCTATGTGTTTAGAGCATTATACTTAAACAATTGTCGGATCAAATTTGATTTTATTTTTACATCTATTTATATTCTTCGATAGTTTTCCAATTATGATTTGCTTACTATAGTATTCGGTATTATATATGTATATAATAGCTAGGCTTGGCGCCAACAAATGGTAGTTAAATTTTAAGGTCCGATGTTGAATGTGAACCACACCTAAGCGTCAAGTCTTTTTTCTGCATTTCATTTGACATTTCTTAATTTCAGACTAACTCAATTTGAACCATGCAAAGATATACAATCGAGCAACGCGTTAAAGTTATTTAGGCATATTATGAAAATGGGCGTTCAAATCAAAATACATTTCGTGCACTTCCTGATTCTTTCAAATTCGTCCACAATAGGGAGAATTGTGAAAAATATTTAAATTTCAGCAAAGCAGGTCTGTATGAAATGTGAAAACATCTGTGAATGCCATCTTAGTTCGTTGAATGGGAAACATTTCTGTTTTTTGCGATAGTGTTTCAAAAGAGCAGTCAACCTCGACTCATCATCGTGCCCAAGAATTGAACATCAACATTGTCATTGACAATTTGGACCATCGGATGGAGTTGTTCCGCCGAGGTAGCGGCGGCCATTTGGCCGATATTTTGTTCCATACATAATTGAACTATACCAATATTATCATAATAAATAGAAATGACTATCATTTCCAAAATAACTTGTGTTTTATTCCAAATCAGCATCGGCTTTTAAAATTTAACAAGCCTTTATACTTGCGATATGCTAGTAAAATATTTTGGTAAATTTAGTTTTTCAATGAAATTGGCATTAAAGTAGGCGTGTCAACAAAGTTTCTGCTATTATTAGGCATATCCATAAGTTATATGCAACGGCGAATTGATACAATAAAGCAACTTTTCAGGGGATGTTTTATGTCAAGGCCAATTCGTATATCAGGGATGGAAAAATTGTTTTTACATATTAAATATAACAGAATTTCATTAAAAAAGGATATAAATTTTTTAGACACATTATTAGTAACGCAAAAGCAACAGATATACATACATAAATTTAGTACATTTATTATCAAAAAAGTACACTCAAATTAATTGTTTAATACCGAAACCAAAATCACATTTCCTATCCCTGCATTAATAAATGAAATCAAGGCGAATTCAACCAATTTTGACAAAAAGTTTCCCCATCAGTTGGGCTGATAATTTCACCTGTATGAATTCGAATTTTATGAATTTCAGATAAGCCGTTATATGGGAGGTAGGCGTTAAAGTGAGTGTGTCACCTAAATTTTCTGGCATAATAATGATATTGACTAGAAAAATATATGTAGCCAATTTCATATTCATACCTCTAATTTTGTCGGTTTTATGGGCTAAATCTAAAAATAAACGCATGTTTATCTTCATCTTAAGGACAGCGGAAAGACAATGCTTTTTGTTTTTTTATTTGGTGTAAAAACGTATAAATTTTTTGGCGTGCCAACTCGAGAGCAAGGCACATACAACTGCCCGTGTGAAAAACATGAATTTTACAAAATTAAGCCTTCAATAGTCAATGGCTTTTTGCTTTGTTGATGGTAATATCAATGGCAAGACGCAAAGGGAATTGGAGCCTCTTTAATTGAAATGGTAAATCGTTGGAAATTTTCGGAATTCGTGGAATGATGACTGTTGCCTCGATTAAATAACTTCGGTGCGTTTCAGTTGCGAATAAGAATTACCGATGATCCAACCTTTAATGTTAGTACACGCGGTGGCATTCCGGGTAATTGCAATGAATTTAAAAATTCAATGGGACAATTAACAGCTTGTTCTTCATTCATTACTGTGTCAATGTAAATATCTTCGGAACTACATAACCTATTTAAGAGTTTAATATCTCGTTTTGAAAAGCTGACAACGGCTTTCAAAATAAAATTAAAAAATCAAAGAAAATAAATATATGTATGTATATGCCATTGGTGGTGCAATATGAAAATTAGATTTTGCCACTTTTTTATTTTCATTAGTAAATTATGTTTTTGACAAATTCCACCGTTTTAGTATATTTTTCTTGATAACTGATCACTTTTTGTAGCTACACGTTCATGGTAATGATGTTTTTAATTTTTAAGTACATTTCTAACAGCTTTAGGGTTAGATTTTTTTCAAAATACTTCTGCTGTTTTTGTTAATTTGTTTGACGATTTTTTTTTAATAGTTAGCAGTAACCAACGTTCATTCTGTTTTATAAACGTTTAAAGGCTTTTTGAAGTTGTAGCCACTGACAATATGATTGACCAATATTAATCCTTTTATAAAGGACGAATTATAATTTTGAATGGAATACTTAATAAGAACAAACAATAAAAGAAAGCTATATTTTTTAAAAGTTTTTAATTATTTCCATAGTTTTTTTTATTTATTTATCTTGAGATCAGTTTTTTTTTAATTTTATTTCATTCCAATATTTCGCTACCATATTGGCAAAGTTTTAAACAATTAACAGTATAAATCATTATTTATAATTTTTTTTTTTTTAATATGTATTTATATAATAATAAAAAAATTATTTGGAATGAAATAAAATTATTATTATAAAAGAACTGATCACACGCTTAAAAAATAAAAAGAAAGAAAGATCGAAGACATTAACCTAATATTTTCAGTTGTTAAAGCGGTGTATTTTTTTTATATAAAATATTTTTTTCATAATTGTAAATTAATGTAGACAATTTTTTAGCTGCAAATTATATAAACTTTTATAAGAATGCTTTTTAAGTTTTCTATTTAATTCGGTATTTGGTTAGAAAATTAAATGTCCAATTTCGTCTTTTAAAATTGTGAAAAATGTTTCGGTTTTTGTGACTTTCCAATAACATTTCCCAAATTGAGACCTTCCTTTTTAGATGCACACTACATAAGTACATAAGTACATTCATACATATGAGTAGGTGAGATGCAAAACTCGTTGGTTACTTTTAAAAAAAAATTTTAGAAGCGCACATAATCAAGGTGCTGCTGGCGAAATGCAGCAATTTAGGGTATCGTTTTTGACCCTAAAATAACATGACATTCTTAGTTAAATATTTGACATTTGAAAAATCGAAAATTGAGGAAATATAAAAGAATAATGAATTAAAGTTTGAAGCGAAAAGAGTTTTTTTTAATTTTGTAACGAACGAGTTTTGCATCTCACCTACTCATATGTATATTCTACAGATTATAATTTTATTTGTTGTAAGTGAACTTATTTTCCTCCCAATAATTAATAAATTCATTTATTTATTTTATTATTATCGCTTAGATTATTGGTTGTAGATTTTTTAATCGTTATGGCTACAACATTCATTGTTATTGCATTCAGTTGCATACTTGAGGATACAGCATTTGGTTTGCTACAATTACAGGCTTTCGTTACTGGCGCGAAGGTAGCCCACAAAGGCATACGTGGTTTAGTTATGTCAACTGGACGTTGCTTTAAAATGGCTTTGCATTTTACTGCAACTGGCATTCACATACATATATTTGGTATGTTTTTCAACCCACAACTGGTCATATGAGCATGAAATACATGGCATTGCGGTTGAATGTTTATGTATCGCAGCCATTATGTGGACATTTAAATTACGAAATGAATCTTCTAAGTTGTTGCTGCAATATTGCAACAACAAAGCAAACTTATAACTGGCACTGATTTGATGCGCCTGCATGAGAACTATTTGCAGTTGTTTTTGATGGACTGCACCGATGAGAATAGTTGGTGCATATTTTGAAAGTATAACATGTTGCCACTAATCAAAGTATTAATTCTACATTGTTTTGTTGCACTCTCAATGTCTAAACCTTATACTCAGTTTTGTTTTCATCCACAAGCTGGCTGGGCTTTGATTGTGACTTTAATTGTCTGCACACGCTGACAATGGCCAGCCTGTTGGTCAGTCTATTAGGTGGCCTTGTTGTAGACCGTACGAACGTCATAGCTGTGTGTTGTTACTTAGCTGCTTGGCTAAGGTGGCACTATGAACTATCACACGCAAATTTAAGTTGCCATCTCACCAACAGATTTGTTGTAATGTCTCCATCACCGTTACTGGCTACTTATCACAAAGCTTTGCCGTTACATAAAAACCTAAGAACATTGCTGTTGTATTGATTGGTCATTTTATATACTTTTAACCATCACTTCATTAAAACTGACCGTTGAGCAAGTTCTTTGCATTTCTTTATGAACTAATGTGTCTGCAGTTGGGATTATACATGTGACATACATGTAACGTGAGCATTCATGTAAACGTTTAGCAAAAAAAAGGCTTAACAAACCAGAGTTGACCATGTTTTCAATAATCCTTAACAATTGGTACAATGTAATGTAAAATCGCAGAAAACATATTGAGTACAGCTCATCCAAATGGTAAACGACATTTTCAAACAAATTACAACGAAATCATACGTCATGTAGCTAGATCTTGTCATCGACAACCATACAGGCGACTATACCTAAATATTCGCTCTGACACCCATTTTTTATTTGTATTTTTGTGCTATGAACATACATACTAGACGTCTGCATCACAAAGGACAAAAACAGGATTACGCATTCCGACTGTAAAAGAATATATTTCTGAAAGCTTATGAATAGTCGAGTCGTTTAAGAGTTGTCCGTTTGCCCGTGTGTATGTTGAAATCAACTTTTTGAAGCCCGCCGATACTGCCAAGATCAAAATATCACAAATATTTTGGAGCAGATTGATGAACACGAATGCCTCTTTTTTTATACCATTTACCTGTGGTGCACAAGGGTATATATAGCTTTGTCATTCCGCTTGTAATTTCTACAATTTTCATTTCCGACCCCATAAAGTATATATTTTCTAAAAGCTTATGAATAGAGGAGTCGATTAAGCCTTGACCGTCTATCCGTGTGTTGGTTGAAATTAACTTTTAGAAGCAACTATATGTTCCTCAGATCTAAGTATGGTATCAATCTTTTGGAAATATCCGGAAATGAATCGCTATTGAAATTCAGCACAATCGCCCCATAACTTTCTGAGATATGAGCAAAAAACCACGACCACCTCGTTTTTTTCACAATTACAACAACAACATACATATATACTGGTTAGAGTAAACGTGGCATTGAATATAATATCTATATATTATTTATATTTTTATTATTTCTTTTTATATTTTTTTTTTTATTATTTTTTTAAATTTTTCTTTTAAATTTTTTAAAAATATTTTCTTTTAAATTTTTTTTATTGTTTTGTTTTTTGTTTTAATACATTTTTTTATTTTTTTTTTTTGTAATTTTTTTATTTTGGAAACACATACATACGTAAACTCAATTTATAATTCTGCAATGGGTTGTTTCGTATATGTATGTACGTATTTCATATGATATGAATGGTGATACAAACAATTGTTATTGCATGACTACACGTTGTAAAGGGTATATAAGGTTCGGCCGGCCAAATATATCACTTTTACTTGTTTCGCTTATTTTTACCACAAAAATTTAAATTTTCCAGCCCTAAGATATATTATAGACACAGTTGTAAGCTATATTATTTCTAAAAAAAAACTAACAAATCTGTTTGAAATCAACTGTGATATAAGCATCAAAATACAACTGCTTCAATGTTTTTCCTAAAATTTACAAACGGAAAGAGATATTTTTCAGTTTCTATATAATCAAGATATCTAAAATGGGGATCAAACGAAAGGTCTTGAGCATTAAAATATAGTTAGATATGAAAAGAAAAAAATCCAAGATGGCGTTGCATTAAGTTACGGCTTTGTCCCCTTTAACCCCCAAAATATTTAAAACATTTAAACTTACATATTTATTCATATTATTTTTAATATTTCAAAATGGAACTTAATGCATATAATTATTTCCAATTGTTTTTCAGAATTTTTCTGTTTGTATTTCAGAATTTCCTAACCGTATTTCAGAAATCCCCAATTGTAATTTAGAAATTTCTAAATGTATATCAGAAATTTCCATTTGCATTTCAGAAAATTGTTTTATTTGCATATTTCTTTTCTTATCTAATAAAATTTTTATAGAAAGTATACAACTTAATAGGCTTTACAGTGCTTCATTTAAACTGACTATAACTTGCTATAACTGAAATATTTTTATTTACAATAAAATACTTTTGCGGGTTTAACTTTTATTCACAACTTTTTCACTTTTAAGCTAATTTTAAGTGTTTGAAACACATATAAAAGTAATCGTTAAAGATTTCTCTTTTGGGTCATAATATAGACTCCGACATGCAATTATATTTTTGCTGTTATTAAACTAGAAATATCATACATAAGTTTATAGACGATATGTACGTACTAACCCTTTAAACCTAAAATAAAATAAAATGATAATATTTTTCTAATTAATTATATATTGATATTTTATTCGAACTTTTCTTTATATTAAATTTTAATGTGAATCATTTTTATTTTGGCTTAAGTTCATTTGTTTTATTAAATTTTTCTAATTAATTAACTAACTAATAAATATATTAATTATGTAATGAAAAAAATTTATTTAGTCAATCTTATTTAATTACTAAGTAATGTTAGTAGTAATAAAAGTAAGTTTATAAAAATTCAGATATGTAACAAAAGTAATACAGAAATATGGGGACTTATTAATGAAACTATAACATACATAATTTAAAACTTTTTATATTTATATGTAACTCTGATCATGTTTAACTATATTATGCTTAATCTAATAAATCTAAAATACTAAATGCTATTGCAAAAAAAAAAACATTAAATTAAGACAAACTCATCTTTCGCCTTTTACAATATTCATCTTATTTGGAATATTTGAAATTTAAACAAGTTACAGTGCTATATTCGGCCGTGCCGAATCTTATATACCCTTCACAACGTGTAGTCATGCAATAACAATTGTTTGTATCACCATTCATCCCATATAAAATACGTGCATACGTACACGTTAGAATAAATGTGGCATCGAATTCCAGCTGAGCCAAAAAAATTTTATTTTATTTTATTTAATATATTATTTATATTTTATTATTTTTTTTATATTTTTTTTAAATTTTTTTAAAAACTTTTTTTTGAAAAATTTTTAAAAAATTTTTTTAAATTTTTTTTTTGTAGTTTTTTTATTATTTTTTTCTTATTTTTAATATTTTTTTTTTGTAATTTTTTTTGTTTGGTATGTTTTTTACATGTATGTATGTATGTATGTATGTATGTATGTATGTTGTTGTTGTAATTGTGAAAAAAAAACGAGGTGGTCGTGGTTTTTTGCTCATATCTCAGAAAGTTATGGGGCGATTGTGCTGAATTTCAATAGCGATTCATTCCTGGATATTTCCAAGAGATTGATACCATATACAGATCTGAGGAACATATAGTTGATTTCAACCAACACACGGACGACTCCTCTATTCATAAGCTTTCAGAAAATATATACTTTATGGGGTCGGAAATGAAAATTGTAGAAATTACAAACGGATTGACAAAGCTATATATACCCTTGTGCACCACAGGTGAAGGGTATAATAAGTAATAATATCCTCAAAAAAATATGCATTACAAAATTTAGTGATATAAAATAAATATTTCTGATTCATGTTCTGATATACAATTGAAAATTTCTAAAATACAATTTGGAAATTCTGATATGCAATTTGAAATGGTATAGTCAAAATTTGGCAAACATTTTCTGTGTCGCAATTTAATTCTTTTTTTGACGCTCTCTCCTTGCAAATTTTTTAATTTATGAACACTTTCTTGTTAAAATTGTTGGGAATTTTTAACAATTTTTATGAAAATAAAATATTTGTTGGTTTTTGTAATGTTTGAAAAACGAAACGATCCTAAGGCGAATTCAATATCAGGTTTTTTACAATTTTTTTTCCCAAATTTTAACAATTTTATAAAAGTTTTCTACCAACGCACATAAAAATTAATTTAAATGTAAACAAGCTTTGACATCGTGTCGTAAAAACAAAACGAGCAAAAAACAATCAGCTGGCTTCTTAACATCACCTGATATTGAATTCGCCTATATTAACCCATATCATACACAAAAACTTTTGTTTACACAGAACGAAATTAGCCCACAGGAAAAAGCAAAATACGTTAAATTGTACAAATATGGCATCTCAACTAAAAGAGGTTTGTCATTTAACACCTGTTATCAGTTTGATAGTCGCTGTTAACAATAGTATTTGTTATTCAATATTTTTGAGAAAAGTTGCATATTTTTAATTAAATTATTGTTAGAGATTATCTTAGTAAAAGATGTTAGCTTTGCGAACAACTATACGCTGCAATTCTGCACTCAATAGGATTTCAAGAAAATCGTTTATATCGTTAAAATTGGTTCGGTTCGAAACCTTTGCTTTTTTTAATCCGGCATCAATTTGGTCTAGGAAAATTTCATCAATACGGTCAGAGAGACAACATCCTTTACAAAATGAGTGCTTAACACAAAGAAGGTGTTTTGCCGCTAAATCAACGGATGAGGTCAGGTTAGAAGATTCAAAACGAATATATTACGGTTCTTTGGCACCACGCATGAGAGCTGTAAAGCTATTTTCCCTGACTACGAGTTTGGTAGGTTTAGCTGCTCAACCCATTCTAATGGAACAAGGTATGAAAATGAGTGGCATGGGTATGGCAGTTTTCTTGTGTAGTTTTGCTGGATTTTTTACATTTGTAACACCCCTGCTGTTGCATTTTGTAACCAAAAAGTACGTAACAGAAATACACTATAATGCAGCTACCGATGAGTATATAGCAACAACAATTAACTTTATTTTACAAAAAGTTGAGGTAAGTCGTTTGAAAAGATTATTTTTTAGTTAAATAATATCTTTTACCTAGACAAAATTCCGTCCAAATGATGTGAAAATTCCTGAAGTGCCTGGTATGTTTACTTCATTTAACGTTGGCAATAAACCGTTATTCGTTGATCCAGCCTTGTTCGAAGATCCCGAACACTACGTACGCATTATGGGCTATGATAAACCAATTGACTTCAAATTAGATTTAAAGGAATCAAACGGCACAATAAATGAAAATAAAAAATAGTCGTAATAAACGAATTTAATTTTTGTTTACATTTTGAGTTTTAGCTGTGTTAAGTAATCACAACTTCCATGCTAGTCAAAGTACTTAATTTCAGTGCTTTTTAAACCATCCTTTTTTTTGTTGAACGTGTTTATTAATTATTAGCAGATGTAATAAATAGAATTAGCTTCAAAGTATATTTTTCGGGAAAAACTGCATTAAATTTTAAAATAACATGACTTCAGCAGATTTAAAAATTATTTTAGAATTTAGGTCAGTTTACTTACATTATTTAATATATTTTATCTATTAAGTCTGTACAATTTTTCAAATGTAGTGCCGGTGCTGAGCTGCTTTTTGGCAACATAAAAAGACGTGAAATTTCTTTACCTTCTACTGAAAAATGTAACTTAAATTCTGTTTTATGTATTAAAAAAGTAATCAGAACTTTTTTATTATTTTAGGGACAATAAAAAATCTTTTAAAATGGATGAATGCCAACATTCTCACCGAGAGGCCAGAGTTGTTTATACAAGGTGACACAGTGTAAGTTAAACCTTTTGCATGCAGAATTATATTCCTACACTATTTACCTACCTACCTTATTAGAAAAAACAAATTTTAATACACCTTGTTAATTTTGTATTAGTTGAGTACAAACCAAACCTATTGTTTTTAAATACTTCGTTAAAATAATATACTTAACTCATCTTAAACACATGAAAATACCTTCCTAGGGTCAAATTTTTAATAAGTTATTGTATATTCATGGACGTAACTAGAACTTACTGGGGGCATTGTTCTTGCCACCCCCAAGAATTCAAAAAAGTTAACTTTTTACATAACGCCAATGTATCTGTTTATAAAAAGTTTGTGCAAAATTATCTATTTTTAGAACATCTTAAATTCTGTATGAATATTTTGTACGTTCAGTAAAAGATTTCACTTGACTTTACTAAGTTGTTCCCGTTTTACATTGAATTTTGTGTTAACGAATGGAATCCTGTAAATTTGAATTATCGAACTAACGTAATATCTTTATAAATTTTTAATTCATATCTTTTTTAAGTGCAAAAACTGTGTATTCACAAAAAACCCAAAGTGACTTATTTTCTAAAAATTTTAAAATAATTTTATTGTAAAATTTTTATAATAAAATAAAAAAATTTTGACAACAACACGTTGGACGCCTTAAGAATTCACCAATTATAAAATATTTATTTAAAATATAAGCAACTATTTTTTAAAATTTTGCAGACGACCTGGTATCTTGGTTTTAGTTAATGACACAGATTGGGAACTATTAGTAAATATAATTGTGTTCTTTTTTTATATATGTATGTACAAATTATTAATACTTTTTCAATTTTAGGGGGAACTTGACTATGAACTAAAACAAAAGGATAATGTTTTATTCATTTCAACTTTGCATGGTGGATAATAAGAGAATCTTTATTATATATACTTCTAACATTATTCATAATACATATTATTAAAAAATAGTTAACTTAAATTAAAAAATACATTTTTTATATACAATTATATTTTTTTTTCTGTTATATTGGATACAGGCGTATGCCCGCGACTTTTTCTGTGTAATAATAGGGATGAAAGGTAGGATACATGTGTGTTAATCTAGGTTGTTACCAATCTGAGTGTTAAATTTATTTAGTTCTTTTCAGTCATTTTGCGTGATTGAGTAACGAAAATTTAAATATTCACATTTCACAGCCAACTACGAATGGAAACAACAATGAGTTCGAAATGAGAACCCTTAAAGGCTTCTAAAGTGACTGCATCTAAACTCTGCGGCTGTGGTTATGCTATATAAATCATCTAGAACGAATGATTTGAAAATTTCCATTTTTTTTAAATAGAAGAAGAAGATATATCGTCTAAATTTCTTGATCTTTTTTAATTGATAATATTTAATTTGTATTTAAACTTGAGATCAACTTTTTTGTTTTTTTGTAAAAAAATATTTTTTAGAAACCAATATTTCGCTACCAAACAATGGGTAGCTTATTGTGCACAAGATTGACAACTGAACCTAAAATTTATAAATCATTAACATAAATCATATATCCCTCTTTTATCTGAAAAATTGAAAAACTTAAAAATTTACGACTATAAAAAATATATAATGGCTCACAAAACATATAACACGTTAGGTGGACTATTCAGTAGAACAAAAGATACAATAGATAAATTTGAAATGTCTAATTTAGTGTATAAAATACCATGTAATGGTAATGATACTGAGGGTTGTGACAAGGTTTATGTAGGAACGACGAAAAATTAACTTAAAACTGGAATTGCTGGACATAGATTTGATCAGAAATACAGGAACACTACATTGACACAAAAAACAGCATTATCATTACATTGCGCTAATTCTAATCATTATCCAGATTTCAATAATACATTAATTTTAAACAAAGAAAACAATTACAGACGCAGATATATGTTAGAAAAGTTACAAATTCTTAAATTACCACCTACACAGCGAATTAACTATAAGACTGATACAGCAAATGTTGCCCAAAATTATAGATATTAAGTTGATAAGATCTGAAGACGGTAGTCTAATAGTATTAGTTATTTTTGTAAATTTTACTATATAATATGTGAATGAATTATTTTTGTTTGTTTGTTTGTTTGTATATTTCAAAAATTGTTTATATTGAAAAAATATTTTCCCGCCTTTTTTTACAAAATAGTTTTTTCAATTTGTAATTGTTTTGAATTTGTTTTTTGTTTAATATAATTTGTATACATATTTACCCTGAAGAAGCTACCCATTGTTTGGTAGCGAAATAATGGTTTCTAATAAATAATTTTTTATAAAAAAACAAAAAAGTTGATCTCAAGCTTAAATAAAAATCAAATATTATAGAAGAAGTATTTTTAAAATTGCCATATGGTGTGTCTCAGAGGGAACAAGAATAGCTAAGGTACTTTTGTTCTATGAAACTAAAATTAATTTATTTGGAAACGGTACTGGACCACCACGATACGACCACCTCGATTTTTTTTCACAAAAAAAACATTACAACAACAACATACATACATACAAACGTGTATACTGGTTAGAGAAAACGTGGCTTCAAATCCCAGCTGAGCCAAAAAAAATTTTTTTTGCTCATATCTCAGTTGTTTATGTACCAGTGTTTCTGATTTTCAATACCGATCTACTTCCGAATATTTCTGATATTTTAATACCTCACCAGGGTCCAACCTATGACGGGGGGCTTCAAAAAGTTGATTTCAACATACACACGGACAGACTGACAATGATCATTCGACTCCTCTATTCATAAGCTTTCAAAAAATTTATACTTTATTAAGTTGAAAATAAAAGTTGTAGAAATTTCACGCGTGAATTATAATACTGTTTTTCATAGTTTACTGTATTCTACTGGGCATGGTGAGCTAAGGAGGCCGAAAGGTATCTTTCAATATTCTTCTCAATACATAAATACATAGTACTTTTATCTGTTTATATTACTTTGAATTTTAATAAAAAATGTGATAATTACATACCAACCTGTGGTTTATATCTATATATATAAAAGTGAAACTCTGTCTATGTGTGTGTTAGCTATAGACTCCGAAACTGTAAAACCGATCGGACCCAAACTTTTGCAAGTTGTTGTACATATACCAGGGAGTGTTTATGGGTGGAAAAAAAAACGCCCATAAAAAATTAGTTATCATTTTTAGCTACTAGCACTTGACCGATTTTTCTGAAACTTTGCACACATATTGAGCTGTCATGACTATACAGTTTCGTGATTAGAAAAGTTAGCAGTGCCTCGCCCATTAAAAAAAATTATAATTTTTAGCTTTTTGCACTTGATATTCAATTAAAATTCAGAATGCATTTTTATTCATTAAAGGGCGTACCAACGCGCGGCGGGATTTTCTAGCAATATATATTTATAAGAAATATATTTTTCAGAAGATCGAAAAAAAGTTCAAAAAGTTAGTGTTTACAGAATTAAGAAATACATATTTATGTATGTATGTACGTACGTACGTACCTATGTATGCATGTACATATGTATGTATGAATGTTTAAATTTTTAGAAACTAAAATTATTCCTCACTAAACAAATGTTTGTCAACATACTTATTGTTATTGCTAACAAATTAAAAACAAATAATATTTTGTATTTTATTTACAAAAATTGTATATCAATGAAAAGAACGTTTACTAAAATAGAAAAAAAAAATAAAATGAAATAAGTTGTTATTATAGGAAACCACAGTTTATGTAAGCATATTAGCTGTGTTTAGTAGTTTTTAAACAATATATCAAATTCTTTGAAAGCTTTTCAAACCATATTTGTCAAAGTGTTATTGTTTGTTGTTTATTGTTCAAGTGTCGTCAAATTAAAAGCATAAATAACAAAAGTCTTGCTATGGTAAAAAGATAGGATATATTTTTACTAAAAATATTTTGTATTTGTTTATATCTTAAGTTGCTGTATACTTTTGCCTCTAAGTATAATAGTTTGAGAGTCAATAGTTGTTTAAACATTTGTTTATTTGTGCTAGTAATTCCTGTTATCTTTTTTTATTTAAGTATATTTATATACCGGCTTTAAAATCAAATAAGTGGTACGGCGTTTATATGACGAAAAATTTTAACCCTTAATCACCGTGTGGGCCTTGTCTTTGACAAGGGACGTAATGCTGATAATCGCCTTTATTAATTAATACTAAAGAATATTTTTTTAATAAAAGTAAAACTTATATATTTTTCAATAATTTTATTATAATTTTTAACTTAATTAAATATTTGTTTTCCAATTATTTAAAAATTTTTAAAAAACACATTAAAAATTTCAGAAAATCTTAACATACATTCATGATTAAATTTTGAAACATAAAATTATTTGCTTGAAGTAAAAAAAAGTTCAAGATAATAGCTAAAAATAAGATGATTGATTGCTTTTTAAGAAAAATAATAAATAACAAAAAAATTCAATAAACAAAAATTAAATATAAGTATGTATGTATAAATAAATGTATAAATAATGACAAAAATAAAAAAAATAGTTATTTGAAATAAAAAAAAAAAACACAAAAATATTAAATTCATTGATACGGATATTTAAAATTTTTAATGCATAATTATTTTATCTAATATTCGCTTTCATTAATTTTATAGATAAATAGTAAATGTTTAAAGTTTTCGTAACTACATAAATATCCATAATTAAAGGCCATTATTATTCAATCACTGAATACTAATTACAAAACCCCTCAACTTGAATGTTCTAGAATTTCTTCCGTTTTCAATTCCTTGTATTGCTGATGCTGTTGGTGATGGTATGTTTGTGGTGATTCCTGTTTCTTACCCGAAGTATTTGATGAATAATATTTGAATGTGTTTTTCTGTCCACCAAATGCGGGGGATACTATGGCATCTGTTGGATTGAAGGGCCATGTTGTTAATACATCGTTACTATCCTGATCGGGTGTCATGCATATATCTGATATTATACCACTCTCTGTTGCACACAATACATATAATGAGTAAAAACCATTGTTAGTAAGCAAGATAAGAATTTTTTTTTGTTTATTTTTTTTACACATAGAGGAAATACTAATATATTATGGGTTAAATTATTTTTTTTTAAATTTATTAAATAATGGAAAATGTATCTTGTAAGAATAGTAAATACACATTTTTTGTTGTTAAATATTAAATTTAAATATTGACGTATTTTTAATTGTTTTCTTACATTCCAAAAATGTTAGTCTGTGAAACTTAAGGTGAGTTTTGGCATGCAGTTTAATTAAATATTCTAAGTACATCTGAATTTGCACTAAATAATTTAGTTATTGAAAAATTGAAGGAAAATTAATTTTTTTATTTAACTTTTTATATTCTCTATTTATAGAATTTTTTTTATTAATTTATTTACAAAATTTAAGTTAAAAGCCATTTTATTTTTGGGGAATTTTGTGATAGTTGGTTGAAATTTGGTAAAACTAATTACTACTGTTTTTTTCAATATAAACTACTATTTCGCCTGATTTGTCTTTTTTTTAACAAAATTTTAAAATTTTTTTCTTTTTATAATATAAAACAAGTAACAGTGCTATATTCGGCCGTGCCGAATCTTATATACCCTTCAAAACGTGTAGTCATGCAATAACAATTGTGTGTATCACCATTCATCTCATATAAAATACTTACATACATATATAAAAACATCCCATTATAAAATTAAAAATTGAGTTTAAGTATGTACATATGTACATATGTTAAAAAAAACAAAAAAAAAAATATTAAAAAAAAAAATATAAAAAATAAAAGTTTATAAAAATATAAATAATATATATATAAAATAATTTTTTTTTGGCTCAGCTGGAATTCGATGCCACGTTTACTCTAACCAATATTCCATGTTTGCATGTATGTTGTTAAAAAATGAGGAGGTCGTGTTTTTCCTTATATCTCCGATTTTTCTGATTTTCAATACCGATCTGCTTCCGAATATTTCCAATATTTTCAACATACACACGGACAGACGTTCAGACTGACAGAACTTAATCGACTCCCCTATTCATAGGCTTTTAGAAAATATATACTCTATGGGGTCGGAAATGAAAATTGTAGAAATTTTACATGGAGTAGGTGTGTTCCACAAGATCTCGGACAAGTTCGGACTAATGAGAGTAAAATTAAAATTACTCTCTAAATTTGCCAAAACTACCCAAAATTGCTGAAACGCAAAAAACCATTTTTGGGCTTCTTGTAATACTAATGGTGCTTACTTTTTAAATTAAAATCTATTTAAGTGATTTTAGACGCTTAAAAGCAATAAAATTATAAAAACAAAACATTTGCATCATTGCCATCAGATGTTTAAAATAATTTAAAAAGAAATGAAAGAAAAGCAGAGCCAGTGTAAATTTAAAGAACAAGGGAGATCTCTTCACTAATGTATTTACCACTTTAACTTTTTCATTAAAACCTTCCATTTTGCTTTTTAATATATTTTTTAACAAAAACTAAACTTTTTCTTTTGCTTGCAAATTTTTTGATTAATTTTCAGTTTCATATGTTAACAAAAACCAGCTGATTGTTAAATTCTTGTCCGAACTTACCCAAAGAAAAAGTTCGTGCAAATTTGTACAGGAAATAAAAAAATTACTTTCTCACTTACTCTCATAATTGAACAAAAATTGTTATGTCGAACGCTTTTGGGTAACTTTGGGCAAGTTCGGACTGTTTCGTTATGCATGTGGAACAGAGCTATTGACAAACCTATATGTACCCTTTTTCACTATGTGAATGGTATAAAAATATAAATAATCTATCTAATCTATGAGTTCCAAAACCATTTTTTTATTTGTACGATGATTTTTTTAAACATGACTTTGTGCTATTATTTTATTTACTAATCTTTATTGGTTTTCTTAATTGTCTGAAGCATTAGAAGAAGGACATATGTACATTAATGAGTGTAAATAAAAAGATGTATAAAAAAAATAATATAAAACAGAAAACACCGTTCTTCGATAAATAGAATGAGATGTCGACAGAACCACGTCGTGGCTGTATCAAAAAAATTGTTTTGGTTATAAATGTTTCCACCGAAGAACGTAATAGATTTTGTTAATAATTCATGTTTAGACACTTTTGGTTAGGTATATCAGAATATTTAAAAAAACACGCTGTTTAGCAAAATAAGTAGGGTGCTACCTAATATTTCTAGTCTGCTAAGTAATATTTAAAAAAAAAAAGCTGATTACACTGGTCTGCAAAAAAAAATTTTAACAAATATATGCCGACTATAGAGCCAAAATATCTGTTTTCAGTTTTTTCTTATCGTTTTCAGATTTTTTTATGGGCTTGCCTAATATTTCGCCCAAAACAAGGCGATTATGCTGATACATTTCATCATAATTTGAAAATGATTAGACAGATTTTGATGAAAATTAAAGCAAATGGTTAACAGTAAAATTTTCTTTAAGTCAGTTAAATAACGGATTTAGATTGAGCGCGCCAAAGTCTCCATTGTCCATATATTTTTTTTCAAAGGCGACTTTGGCTACAGGCCAGTGCTATTTTTGCTCTATTCTGATTAATGTAATATTGTGTTTTTAATTAAAAAAAATTACGTTAAAACTAAATTTTTGGATTATGAAATAAAAAATGACGCAATAAAAATACATAAATACACTAAATACAATAACGTCACAGTTCAAAATTTTTCAAAAAATTACTTTTTTCACAATACACATCTCTAACCACTCCAAATATTTCTTTCTCATCACTATCTTTTTGGACTGCCATAAGACCATTATTTGTATTTTTCCAAAAAGGCAACTAAAATATGCAAAGAAATTGCAAATTATTTAAAAAAAAGACTTGAAAGTAGTACATTATCTACCATTTAGATATCCCATTTAAATTCTGCATAAAAACATTGACTTCAAAGTGTTTAATTCATTGATAAGGACACTGATTTTGCCATTAAGTGAAAAATGCAAAATGTCAATTTTGAAATAATAAGAAAACTAAGCAAGAACCGAGGCTATTTAGTTTAAAAGACACATTTTAGTGTTAAAAAATTTTGCCCGCTTCAAAATAAATCTACACTATTTTGAATAGCTAATAGCATGTTCACACGGACGGCAAATATCGAGGTTCGCTCTCTCATTCAAGGTTCGCGACCGAATCTTGATGAAATCTACAAGATTCGGCATACAAAATTTTGAGAGCGAATCTACCTGGTTCATTTTGAATCTTGATGCGAATCTCGAAGAATTTACTATCATCTCTAATTTTGATAACAAAAAATCGCTAATTTATCTGTACTGGCTATCAAAAACAAAAATAAACAATGTAAAACAGAAAAAATATTGTGTGCAAAAAAGCATTGTGGAAATAAAATATATATGTTTAAACATACATACATACATATATGTATATTTAAATTAAAATGGAAGAAAGAGAAATAGTGAAACGTATTTTAAAGTGTAGAAGAATGACTTCAATAAACCTCAGAAAAAACAAATAGCCGCGTTAAATAATTGAAAAAAAATAATGAAAATGTCAAAGTGAAACAAGAACTATCGTCTGAACGACAGGGTTCGCATTCGAGATTCATGGCATGACATGAGATATATTTCATTCAAATAGATTTCACAATACGAAATTAAAATCCATGTGAACATATAAATATGTAATTTCAATTTAAAAAAGTATCAAAATTTAAAAAAGTATTTCCAAAAATTAATTTTTCACCTTAATTTCTGCAGGTGCAGGTCTAAAAGATAACTGTTAGCAAGTGTTCAAAATCAATTTTTATAAATTTTGGAAAATATTAATAATTTTAAACTTAAGAATGTCATATTCTCATTGTCGTATTCACAAAAAAATATATAAGATTTATTAAAGGCTTATTTAAGAGATATTGTACAGAAATTTATCAAATAAGCCTTCAACAAACCTAAAATATTTTTCATGAATATGGCAGTTGGAATATTAATATATATATGTACATGCATAAAAAATCACCTTGAACTTAATAAGACGCAAAATACATACAACATGGTTAAAATTTTAAAACAGAAATATGTAACTAAAACTAATAAATATCAGTTTTTTTACACAAGAATAACGAAAAAAAAACAATCATGCAATATACTACTCTAAATACAATTATTTACAACAATTATATACAATATTTACATAAGTACATATAACAAGTGACGTGTTCTAAACGCTACATACACAAAAACATACATACATACATATGTTGCAATAAAATAAATTTTTTTAGCGTGTATTCAAGATTTCATTTAAAAATAATAACATAAATCAAGTTCAATACCCATTGACAACTGGCTAACGATAGTCGTTGAACGTTTATGATGATTACGATGTCTAGAATTGAGGGTACCACCAGTTTGGCTGCTAAAGCCACTGCTCATAGTGTTTGTAAGCTGTTGAGGTCTATTGCAAGTGTCAGTGCTGCTCTCTAAGGCGAGGGTTTGACATTCGTTAATAAGTTCAAGGGCTTGATTTGTGTGTTGAAGTTGTTGTTGATTGTATGGCTGTAAATGATGATGGGCAGATGATGTTGATGATGAAGTCGAGGATTTACTTAGTGAAGAACTGCTAGTGCCGCTGGACAAAGAACTTTCTGATATTAACGAGTTGGGACGACGAGAAGTTTTCATTTGATCCGTGTGTAAGCCCACAAATGAATGGCGTAGTTTGGGTGCTATTTTTTTTTTTTGAAAAATTATATATACTCTTAAACATTATATGCAAGACATGACATACCTTTTCCCAACTGACTAATGGTTATCGAACGATCGTTAATTTGATTATTACTAGGCCTTATATCCAAACAAGGCTTACTGCCAATACCCATTGAAGACATTTCAGCCAGGCGAATTTCTAAAGGTAAAAATTAAAAAAAAACAACATGCTTCAAGTATAAATTAATCTACCTCGATTTCTTTTCGCCTGTTGCCACAATAACCTTGAAATTTCCTCAGTCCAGGCATTCTTTATATCCTCCGACATACATTGCAGTGTAAACGTGTCGTCCGGTTTACGTTTTCTAAACCAAATTTCAAATTTTGTTGGCGAATCACCAACATGCGCAGTCAAACCAATATCCGAAGTCTTAATACTATTCTTGTAAATATAAATATCAAGATTCTAAAATTTTATTTCAAAAATGTTAAAAGTTACCAAGGAAATAATGCCATTCGATTTGATTACCTTATGGTCCGGAAATCTTCGGGCTTTACTGAATAATACCAATTCTTCGAATAGGAATATTTGACGCAGAGTTTTCTTACCTCCCCTACCCTGCCACACTAAAAATTCGTTTTGCCTCAAGAGACGTCCTTGTTCTTTGACATTCACATCACAGTCTCTTAGTGAGTCCATGGCCAATAAGTCATTGCCGTGTCGCAATTGGAATTTTACCATTTCTTCGGCTTTTTGCAATTCTTCAACGTCAGCAGCTATTTCTTGTAAAGCTGAGCCCTGAGTTAAATGTTAAGTATTATTTTTTTAGAATTTTTAAATTTTTCTAGTTTTAGCATTTACTTGAACTGTATTACAGGCTTTTACCAACTGCTGCAAAAGTAATGCGTATTTACCCATACGTTGCACTGGCTTCAGTAGATATGAGGCCAAGTCCATTTTGTCGTTTAGTTCGATTTGTTTTGTCTGGAAAATAAATAAAAATCATAAAGTTTTCAAAGAGATCAAAATACGATCGTAGGAGTTGCATTCTAAAATTTTTGTTATTCTTCTGCATTTCAAGTGGGATATGCATTCCAATAAATATAGGGGAGTTTTGCGAAGCACTAATATTGAATATTAAAATGGAATCACGTTCACATATATGTGTTTTGGAAAATGCTTTACATTAATGCAATAGTGAAAGTGAATTAATAAATGGAAAATTGTACAATTTAATCAATCACAAGTGCCTTCATTCTTCCCATAATACTAAGCAGATTTCTACTAGAGAAAATTAGAAATACACTTGGCCTAATCTTTTCTTTTACTTACTATAATAAGCTTTAAAAGACGCGTGTTTTGTGCTTAAAAATAATGCTTCAAAACAGTAACTCGTCGTACAAATTTTATACCTTTCGTTAGCTCGTTTGTAAGTGAAACTTTTAAATGTCTTCCCTACGAACATGCTTCGCCCGAAGCACTATTTATACCCTTCACAGAAAGTGTATGGATATATATAGGTTTGTCAATGCGTGTGAAATTTTTACAATATTCATTGCGACCCCATAAAGTATATACTAATTTTTGTGTTGAAATCAGTTTTTTGAAGGTCCCCGCCATCGCTCAGATCCGTGTGTAGGTTCAAAATATTAAAAATATTCAGAAGAAGATCGGTATTGAAAGAAAAGAAATTTCGTTCCATAAACAATTTAAAAATGAGGAAAAAAACCAAGACCACCAATTTTTTATCACAACACATTCATACAAACATGCAATACTGATTAGAGCGAAGCTGTTTTCGATATACAATAACTTATTTCAGAATTTTACGATGTGGTGTTTTTTAAGCGGATAAAATCATTATAAAGAATAATAAAACGTTCATATAAATGAGAAGGAATGAGAAGGTTGTAATAATGGCCCTTATTACAACTTACCTTTAGTTAAAGTTAGGACTTTTTTTTGCTCGATAAATAGCTTTGCATTATTACAACTTCCATTTTTTATTGTTATTATTATTTATTTTAATAATATTTAATGAATAAAAAAATAATAAATTAAGGGTTTATAATGCAAAGCCATTTATCTGCCAAACAAAATCCTGCCTTTAGCTAACGGCAAGTTGTAATAATGGCCCTAAGTCTACTTAAAAATTAATAATTTGTCACTTACAATTGATATTTTTTAAGTTATAAATATTATTCCAAAAGTATTAATGAAATATTATTGTAATTTGAAGAAAAAAATCAATTGAAATTACATATTATAGATAATTTGAAAATTCAACTCATACTTTTTGAAATTCAATTACCAATTTCCAAATTCTATTTACTATTTTTGAAATTTAATTAATAACTTTTGAAATAGATCATTTTCAAAATTAAGTTTGAAAATATAGTGCATAGTTCTGAAATACAGTCAAAAATGTTAAAGCATTGGTAATTCGTTTATTCAAACTAATATCAATATTAATATCGAAAAACGACGTTTAATTTGTGTTTTTGACCACGTTAGTAACTTAAGATACTATTTGTAGTTCGACTCGATCTATATATGTATTGCGTTTTGAAACAAATGCAATATTTTTTGTTACGTCCTCATAGTTTTGTACATGCGTTTTATGTTATTTTTTTACTTATTTTTAAAATGTATTGAATTAAAAGTTAAGTCACCGTTATGTTCTCATAGTTTTTACATGTTTTTATGTTCCTTATTAACTTTTTTTAAATAAAAATGTGATGTATTGAAGTAAAAGTTATGTTATCAATAAATAAAAAAATGTACTGTTTTTTTTTTGAAAAGTACTGTTTTTCCCCCTCAATGTAACTTTTTTTACTTTTCAAATATGGCAACCCTATGCTAAGGCCTTCTAGATAATTTCTTAGACATTCCCAAGGCGAATTCAATAAGGTGAACTCGTCGCTAAAACAACTACAAAGTGAAAAAATACAAACGTGTATTTTGTTAGTGTAAAACAAAACGATATGTCAAAAATACACAAAAATTTGACAAGTGGTCCCTAGAAGTAGTCAACAGCTGATGATCAGCTGATCTAATAAGTTCACCTTATCGAATTCGCCTTGGACATTCCCAAGAATTTTATTTTTTGCATAAATTTTTTATTAATAAAGTTTCGAAAAGGCTTTGTTTTCCTTATCAATACTTTTGATGACAACACCAATAATTTCTAGAATTAATTTTATTATTATTTTTTATTTTTTTGAAAACATGTCCAAACATGTACATATAAGCATGTGAAAATTCTCATCAGAATTAGATAAAAACTATAAAAATTTTTTTTTCGTTTACCTTAAAGAATGCAGTTCCATATTCACTCATCAATGTATCACTTTTTGGTTTGTTCTTGTTATACAAAGCGTATAAATAAAATTTCGATTCCATTTGCAGGAAGGCGGCGCCAACTTTTAAAGGATTATGCTCATAACGTTCCAATTCAGCTAGAAAATGATTGTTATGGAATTCGAAAATCTTTTCAATATTACCGAAAATAACATTGCGTTGACCACGCAGTGACTGAGGTATATCGTCGCGCAGCAATTCATCAATATAGTTCTCAATGACATAATACAATGAACGTACATAATCACGTTCCGTGCCAATCATCTCACGCATGATTAATAGGAGCGTTCTGCAATGAAATAAGTTTTTTATATATTATAACAGTTGGAGCGTATAAAACAAACGATTACTTTTGTATTTTTGGATCTAAGCAGCTGAGTTCTTCTAGTTTGGGCAATTCGAAGGTGGAGGCAAAACACTGTAAATGTTTGTTGGCCTCCCAGGGTGAATGGACGTTAATATAATGTTTAGATGTTTGCTCGAAGCATTCATCATCGAGTTCATCACTGTAATTCAAAATAAGAAAATATTTTTAAACATTTCATTCAATTTGTGCATATTTTCTCAAATACTAACTGTTTTTCATATAGATGCTCCGTTTCCTCGTTGAGGCTTTGGCAAGAACACACTCTCGTAAACTTCGGATTCCCCTCACAGCGTTGACATTCTCCCACCCCCGAATCGGCAATTTTCGATCGTCCTTCTTCCTCATCATTATCCAACATTTCATCCATTTCATCTAGATTGCGACTATCACGCCAACATTGACATGTAGGACTCTCAAACGAACCCGTACCATAACTCGATCTATGACTTATTGAGCGCTGTTTATTTGCATCTGGTGTACTTGTAACGATTTGTGTTATCGACTTTTGCATGTTACTGTTGTTGTTCACGTGCAAACTTAAACTGTCCGGTTTCGATTTTGTTCTTTCATTTTCTTTTTCAAGATATTTCTCTAAAAGTCCCTTCATACCATACTGTTCAGCTAAACGTTCCATTTCATGTTGCATATTTTCATCAAGCATATGTAAATGTATAAGATGATATAAACGAGTCGCTCCCTCAATACGTTCTCGGGCAACTTCGAGTTTCTCAGCAAAATTGTCGAGAGCTTTCTTTAAATTAACTGAACTGCCTTTAAGAGATTCCATGCTAGCAGCTGCCAAATGAAGATCACGACCTTTGGCTAAATGTTTCTATAAAAATGTAATAAGATTGGCAAATACGTTTTTAAAACAGGTAATTTTATTATAATCAAATACCATTGATATGAAGTAGTATTTTTCAAATTCATGTTCAAGTTCCTTCATGGGTGTATCAAAATCTAATTCCAAGTTTAAAAATCCTTGCAGTGATTCACTGCCATCACTGGTTATCCAAGAAGTCACCTGAAAAAAATAAAAATTATAAATGTTAATATGTACTTCACGTATTGTATTAAAAATATCGGAAACAAGGAAATTAAGAGATAAATTATGTAAGAATCCTAAAACTTAGTTCCTTAGAATTTAGTGGAAACATTTTTAGGAACTGCGTTAAGAAACTTTTGAAGAAATTAAGTGAAAACTATAACTTTTAATTTTAGATTTTCTCCATTTCCTCTATCGAAATCATTGAGTCTTAAAATCATAATAAAAATTGCTTTTGGAAGTTTTTATTAAAAGACTTTTAAATTAGATATAATTTTTGTAAAAAAGAAACTAGCTAACCCGGCAAACGTTGTTTTGCCATATAAATTATTTCTTGGAAATATTTTTTAAATTAAAAAAACGTAAACTATCTTAGTGTAAAATTTCATCAAAGTCGTTACATAATTTAGGTCAGGCATAAATTGTCCCTTGGGGTGAGTCACCCTTAATATTTAGGAGTATGAAAAATAAATGTTGAACGATTGTTAAACGTTTATTTCTGCATTGGCTAAACTGTAAATTGTGTACAATTTGAAAAAAAAAATACTAAAAACTATATCAATGTAAGTACATAATTAAAAAAGTGGGCGTTAAAGAAGGCGTGGTAAAAAACGTATCCTATTAATCATATTCGAGTCTTAGTTATATTATGTAAAAATTTCAAGAACATCGTTCCAGCAGTCTGGCCTATCTGAGGGGGCGCGAAAAAAAGTGTAGCGTTAAAGGGTATGAAAAATAAATGTTGACTGATTCTCAGACCTACCCGATATTTACACAAAAATTTAATGAAAATAGTACGAGCCATTTTGGAGGAGTTTAATCACAAACATCATGACACGAGAATTTTATATATTAGAAAATAGTTTAAATTTTTATTATTATTAAAAGTTGTTTATAAATCTAACATTCATAAGGTTTTTTTGATGACTTATAGTAAGTAAGTCATATATTTAATTTGGTTCGGCAAATGTGGAAATATTTTTTTATGCGGAAACACAATTTGAAACTACTCATTCCGGTGCTACTGTATCCTTCCAATGTTGCGGTATATATTTTACTTACAAAAATTTTAGTATATTTCCCAAATGTTTTAACCAAGAGCTGAGAAATCAACAAGTTATAATTAATAGAAAAGGGATAATAGATCTGTCTGCCGGAAATCTTTTACCGCAGGAATGAATAAATGCAAATCGCATTTCAATCGATATATTCGTCCGAGGAATTTTCCTTTACGCACGGAACCAATAGTACCACCCAGTGTATAAGACAATTGCAAAATTTTTGAAGTATGTAAAACTTGTTTATTATTAGTAATGATCGTTTCCGTATTGGTCCTGTATCCTGGTTTAACAACTATCTTAAAATTTATAAAATTTTAAAATTATTTGAATTCGAAATAGTTTTGCAAATAAGTCTCATGGAAATAGATCGGACCCTAATAGTTCAAACTATATGCTCCTTTTAAAAACTACTAGAAAAACTCATCGCTTTCTAAAAAAATATTGCAATCAACAACAAGCTTGTCACAAATATGATTAACTTTTTGTTACATAAAGCCTACCCCTTTGAATCTTAGGCGATTTGAAAAATTATTTAATATATAATTATGGTATAAACATTTGATGTTCCGTTTTGAGTTTATATAACTATTATACTTGTTTCTTACTGATAGTAACACACGGAAATCAGTACTATCCAAATTAATCCTTTTAAGGATAACACTCAATCCAACTTTATAATTAAAAAAAAGAAAGAAGAAAAAAGCTATATTCGGCTCTGTCAAATCTGATATTATCTTTCACAATCATATATGTACGTATGCGCATTTCCATATCATCGTACGTGACATTTGTTCTCCTATAAAGTGGAGTAATTTTTGCAAAAGTAAGAGTAACTGAAACAAAATTAGATCTTTATGTTCCACTCAAAGGGTACTTTATTTAAAAAAAAATTAATTTTATTCGAATCATTGGTGTCTTAAATATCCAGAAAAATAAGAATATATCGAACGTGACATAAAACTGAAGTGATTTTGAGGTATATGTATGTAAATATGAAAAAATCTGCAAATCTTGGGAGGTATTTATTCTTCAGGTAATTGCAGTTCGGTGAGAATTTTTTTGTTTATATTTTTTATATATGAAGTTTGACATTTGAAATAAATTAGAAAAGAGAGAAAATTGTTTTTTGTTTATGAATTTTGACAGCTGAAATTTAAAATAATTAATGAAAAAAGAAATAAGCAGCTGACGAATCAAGAGTACCTGATGACTAAACCAAGTATTTTTAATTTAAAATCCATCATACTTAATTGAAAACAATCTTTAAATGATTTTATGATAAATTCAATTTAATATCGTTCGTTACATATCGTACGTGACAGATTTTTCTCTAATAGTATTCTTAGGTAATAAAATTTATATTATCTTAAGAAAAAAAGTTAAATTTGAAATTAGGTGCTCTTGCGACTGTTCAAAAACGAATGACGGAGACATATAATGTTTTTGCACTACGTACGTTACATTAAAATAACATCCAAGAGAAATCAAAAAAAAATACCGCTAATTGCACTCTATATTTTCTTTTTTCTTATGGATCTTGTTAATTGTTATTGTTACCTTAATTTTAAAGCATATTTACAATTACAATTTATTTTTACAATTTAGACGCTAAAAAATAGATGATTGCAATTCTTAACAAGTAACAGTGCTATATTCGGCCGTGCCGAATCTTATATACCCTTCACAACGTGTAGTCATGCAATAACAATTGTTTGTATCACCATTCATCCCATATAAAATACGTGCATACGTACACGTTAGAATAAATGTGGCATCGAATCCCAGCTGAGCCAAAAAAATTTTATTTTATTTTATTTAATATATTATTTATATTTTATTATTTTTTTTTATATTTTTTTTAAATTTTTTTAAAAAATTTTTTTTTTTAATTTTTTCATAATTTTTTTTTTGTAGTTTTTTTTTATTATTTTTTTCTTATTTTCAATATTTTTTTTTTTAAATTTTTTTTGTTTGGTATGTTTTTTACATGTATGTATGTATGTATGTTGTTGTTGTAATTGTGAAAAAAACGAGGTGGTCGTGGTTTTTTGCTTATATCTCAGAAAGTTATGGGGCGATTGTGCTGAATTTCAATAGCGATTCATTCCTGGATATTTCCAAGAGATTGATACCATATACAGATCTGAGGAACATATAGTTGCTTCTAAAAGTTGATTTCAACCAACACACGGACAGACGGGCAGACGGTCAGGGCTTAATCGACTCCTCTATTCATAAGCTTTCAGAAAATATATACTTTATGGGGTCGGAAATGAAAATTGTAGAAATTACAAACGGAATGACAAAGCTATATATACCCTTGTGCACCACAGGTGAAGGGTATAAAAATAAGTCAAAGAGATAATCAGATTAAACTCATATTATTGCTCTTAAAATAATTTAATAAGCTCTTAATACCTGCGCAAAGTAAAATTTGAGTGTTTTTGTTTTATCAATAAACTTATATTGAAAAACTTTCAAGAGTTTTTATTTTTACAGTCGAGGTTGACATATTCATGGAAATGTCCATATATAAAATCATATCGTAGCGTAGCTTAGATTTCAGATTTATTGTTCTTGTAACTATCACGTTTGACCCATATACCATATTCTAGAGGACGACTTACTGAATTTTAACTTCTTGATAGTTTACTATATTCTACTGGTTGAATTTTTAAATACCAGATTTGACTCAGATACATAAAATTATTCTATGCCATTTTGTAGAACAACATAGATTTTATTTTTATTTTCTTTAAATAACAGGATTATTTTATTATTATAAAATAATATTTTTTATTTTTTTATTTAAATATACTCGAATATTACTTATGCAATACTTTATTAATTATTTCAATAATTGTTACGCACCTTTATTAACAAACTCAATTTGATATTCGCGCCACAAACTCTACTGTTATACTACTGTAAATAAGGTTACTGTAAATTATACTAATGAAATTAAAATATATAATTTAATTATTTATATTCTACTAAACAAACCATTTTATTTTTAACCTGTATCGGCCCTCTCGGTTGTCTAGAAGCTGCAAAAAGTTGATATCCTTTGTAAAATTTCCAACAAAAATGAAGCTGCTTTATCTTGGTGCTTATATCTTAATTAGTTTCAAACCGATTCGATAGTTATTCTCAGAGATAATTTTTTAGGCTAACACTTATTATTT
This sequence comes from Phyto melanocephala, assembly GCA_941918925.1. Taxonomy (NCBI): domain Eukaryota; kingdom Metazoa; phylum Arthropoda; class Insecta; order Diptera; family Rhinophoridae; genus Phyto; species Phyto melanocephala. The sequence goes on along the minus strand of OW799235.1, from coordinate 103,022,104 downwards.
GGTATCTTCAACGTTTTCATAATTAATTTAACAACTTGAGAAACTTTATATATTTATTTTAAACAAGTTTCCTAACAAATTTGTTATAACTTATAACTTAGTCAAAAACATTTTACACATATCCCAGAGGCATATTAAAACCATTATTGGTAACAAACATGTTCATTACATCCCAACAAAAATTTATTTTGTACCGGTAAGCAGTAAAAAAAAATCATGCCTTCTTATAGAGCAATATTAGAGCGCATTCGAGGGTGCTATAAATGGAAGTCAGAAATTTCTATTAAATATATTTCATTTTTTACAAAATAACTTACTGCAACTTCTCTCGCTTACGAGGATGCAGGAATGTAAGCGAATGATTACCTCTCTTTACTGTAGTTCTTAAAAACACTCAAAAGAGACATGATATTACTGCATTAACCATGTGTGAAAATAGCAAATAAATAGAGCATCAAAAAGCCCTACCAAGTGGGACATCTCATATAAAAATCATGCCTTCCTGAAGCAGGTTGGGAAAGGAGAGTACATTTATCTCTCCCTTACAAACCTGCTTCCGGGTATGCAGTAATTTTTGCTGGGATTATATTCATGTACATTATTCTGAAAAATTTTGATTTTTGTTGTTAAAAAATATGGGAAAAAAAGAAAGACAGTCATAAAGTTGATTTCAACCAACAGACGGGCATTTCTCAACCGATTTCCCTATTCATAAATGTAATAATTTATGGAGTCAGAAATGATTATAGAAATTACAAAAGAAATGACAAAGCTATATTTACGTTTGGTGAAATGGTAAAAAACAAAACACAAACCTTATTTACGAAATTTAAAGAATTTTCTGACTCACACATTCATTGTGTTATAAAAAAAGTCTCTTATCAGACAAAATGATTTTAATGCTCTAAAAACTCAAGTGTTTAATCGTAATATTGTCAACAAATAAAAGAGCTATATATGTACGTACTCGTATAGTCGGCTGCCTCGAACACTTACTGTCGTATTCATAAAAATTATCAAAGGCTCTTTAGTTAAATATAAACCCTTTTATAAACCCTTTACAACCCGGTATAGCCAATAAAAAATTGAAAAAACCTTTATGTCTATTTGCAGTTCACATTCAATTCGGTAAAAAAGGCTGTGAATTAAGCAAAGACATTAAAATATTTTTTCTTTCGGAAATATGTACAGCGAAAGTTTCACCAGCCGGATAAATAATGATAACCTTTAATGCACATGAGTGCAAAATCCATATAATTTCAAAATTAATTAACCAGGTTACTTAGAAAGATTGGATGCGTTATCTTTTAAAACGTGACACATTAATATTTTAGTTAAAAGATGTGAAAAATTCTTTCAATCAAAATATCAAAAGTTTTGGACTATGTTTTGTATTCAGAGACAATCTAAATTCTTCGGAAAAATCGTTGCAGTGTTGTTTATAAGAACAATTCTATAGCGATTCCGAATAAAATAATTTCACTCGGAATAATGAACAGCGAGTATAGTCTAACAGCTAGTCGAGTTCGACTTTAGGACTACCGTTGTCTTTGCAGTCAACTTAGGCTAATTTATGTTTTTGCAGGCGACAATGAACATATCCAGTGCTGCTTACATATAAAGAATTGTGAAATAAATGTGAACTTTAAATTATTAGAAATAAGAAGAAATAAGAAAACATTTTAAATGCATTAAAAATAAAAAAGTGTAAAAAATATATATATTAAAAGTGAAAGTCACAGCTTCAGTATCAGGTGCTTATGATGTTATTATCGATTTCAAAATAATTAAGTGTTGGGGTACACGGCGACGACTGTAACCGACAGTTATTGTAGTTAGTAGTCTGCTGTCGTCTGTCGGTTTAATTCATAAACTCTTAAACAAATTTATAAAAGGTTAATAAGCAAAGATCGCAAAAAGAGTATACATAAACATTGAATAGCCCTATTAAGCTATTAAAAACCGTTAATAACTTTCAAATATTTAATGTAGCTTCAACCCTACTTTAAACCATTTATAGCCGTGAAATCATTTTTTCATATATTTATTACCAAGGTATATTAATAAGGTACTCGTATCCAATCAGCTGATTGTTTTTTAAAGCATTCACAAGTAGTACCAAGTTTTTTTTTAATAACGTGTCTGCATCCGTCAAGATATTTTTTTATATTTTTTGTCTGCGATTAAAAAATTTTAAGTTTGAGTTGGTTTAAAACGTTTTAAAAAATTCCAAAACGAAAATATAAGGTTTTAAAATTGAAATTTTTCAAAAATTATCAAAACTTAAGGTAAAAAGAAGAAATTAGAAGAAAAAATAAAAAGTGTGAAAAAGGCAAAAGATGAATAAAAAACAAGAGTACTATATTCGGCCGTGACGAATTTTAAATACCCTTTACAACGTGTAGTCATACAATAACAATTGTTTGTATCACCATTCATCTCATATGAAATACTACATACATATAAAAAACATACATATATAAAACATCCCATCGTAAAATTATAAATTGAGTTTACTCATGTATGTTAAAAAAAAAAAATTAAAAATAAAAAAAAAATAAAAAATAACAAAAATATAAATAATATATATAATAAAAAAAAATAGTTTTTGGCTCAGCTGGGATTCGATGCCACGTTATTCTAACCAGTATACCACGTTTGTATGTATGTATGTATGTATGTATGTATGTATGTATGTATGTATGTATGTATGTATGTATGTATGTATGTATGTATGTAAGTATGTATGTATGTATGTATGTGCTGTATGTTGTTGTTGTGGAAACAAATTTCAATAGCGATTCATTCCAGGATATTTCCAAAAGATTGATATCATACACAGATCTGAGGAACATATAGTTGCTTCTAAAAGTTGATTTCAGCCAACACACGGACAGACAGACTTTATGGGGTCGGAAATGAAAATTGTAGAAATTACAAACGGAATGACAAAGCCATGTATACCCTTGTGCACTACAGGTGAAGGGTATAATTACAATGAATGTAATTAATTTAATTTCTACAATCTTTAATTATTGCATAGAACATATTTTAAAATATGTTCATAATTCTTAGATTTTTTAATAAACAAAACAACCTAGTGTTGTACTACCACCATTCGGTATTCGGTATTTGCATACTTGTTGTACTTCTCGACAAAAATATTGTTTAGACAATTTTTCTAACATTTGTTATTTGTTTTTTTGTCTATAAAAAATACAATAGTTTTTCTAACTGCTAATAAGTAATTCTATTCTCTTTTTCTAGCTATAAATGACTACTTAGACAATCGTTTAATTGATGTATTCATCACTAACCTTAAAATGATATTCAAAATAATACAGTGTTGTAAACATGCACCCACAGAAATAATAAAATCGTTTAATAGCTAATTTCGTTTTACTAAACGTTTATAAATAATAATTCTTATAACTGGTTTATAAGACAAAAAGACTTTAATAACTAATGTAAACATAAAATCTAGAATAAGATATTTTAATGAATTAGACTGTATGTGTTTAATGCATTAATATAGAATTTATAGTTTTTGGCAGCTCTTATTATTATGATCTCATTTTAACATATTTACCCTATTAACTGTGTTACAATATTTCTATATATTTTTATACATTTTGTACACTAAACTATAATTTTATTGCAGTTGTAGCGAAAATAAAAACAAAAGTAAATTAAACAATAATATGACAGTATTGTCGTTCATTTAATAATGCGTTGTTTCATTTGTCAGCAATCTTACTTGAAGTTGTAGACGTACTATTCATATATTAACTTGCGAGAGAATTAAGCGAATTTAAAATCATTATTTTTTTAAAATAAAATACTTATAAAGCAATTAAAATACAGCAATAGTGAGTGCAAACATTATTTTACCGAATCATATTATAATCGACAACGCAAAGATAATAGATAGAAAGATTCGTACTTTAATATAGTAAAAACAAATGCTACGAGTACATTGATAAGAATTTTAATTAAATGTTAGACAAACATCCATCTAGATAAAAATATTATTTATATTTTACTTGTCAAGCGCTCAACACTGAAAATAACAATTAATATTTTGTTCAATGTAGTGAATTAAAAAAGATATAAATTTACAAAAAAAAAAAAAAAAAAATGGATAAAAAACATATAAAAGAATTGGTAATGAATGTTCTACATATGTACATATATGTAAAAACAAAAAAAATTTAAAAATTGTCGTACCCTTTCTGTGGGCAGATTAATAAAAATTTTTAACAGAAATTCATTATCAAATATTAAACTAACTCGTTTGATCTGTCAAAGAAAAAAAAAAACGAGTGCTTAAACAGGAAAATATTGTGGATTTGAATTAAAAATATTTGTGATAAATTTGACAGGTTTGACCAATTTATTTAGTCTTCATAAAATTGTTCAGCAGCAGAAAATAAATATTTGATACATTTGAAATTGCCTTTTAACATTTTTATTGCTTGTTGTTAAAACTAACGTAAACTTTTCACAAGTACTAAAAACAAATGTTTTTCACCATTTTTTGTGAAAAAGTTGACGCTGACCTCAGATCTTGTTGTGTGTCTTTTTATACCCTACACACGACAGTGTAAAAGGGTATAAATAGGTTTGTCATTCTGTGTGAAATTTCTACAATTTTCATTTCCGACCCCATAACGTATATGTTTTCTAAAAGCTTATGAATAGTGAAGTCAATTAAGTACTGCCCGTCTGTCAGTCTGTCTGTGTGTATATTGAAATTTGAAGCCCCAAAACATTTTCAAGACCCGTGCAAGGTACCAAAATATTTTATATATTTTTTTTTTTTTTATTTATTTATTTTTTAATTTTTATTTATTTTTTTTTAAATTTTTTTTTTTATTTTTTTTATTTTTTCTTAAACATACATACATAAACTCAATTTATAATTTTATGGCATGTTTTTAAGCGGATAAAGTGATTATAAAGATAATGAAACACATACGTATGTACGTATTTCATATTGATGAATGGTGATACAAATGTTATTGCATGACTACACGTTATGAAAGGTATATATAATTCGGCACGGCCGAAAAAGCACTGTTACTTGTTTTTAGTAAGATAGAATTTTGTGAGCATTTTTGAGAAATAACAGACGAACCTAAATAAGAACAGCAGTGTTTTTTAAATTGTTATGCCTATACAATTAATATGAAATAAACTGAGATAACAGGGCGTCAACTCTTTGCTGTTTAAAAACCCGATATTGATTATGCAATATTTAGTGAAGTTGGCTGCAAAATAAATTGTTGTTATTTTTATGCAATTTTCCCAGGGGCGTTCCAATGCAGGCCTTGGATATGTTTAAGCTTTCTTAAACCACCTTTTCTAGCTTAACATCTTTCGGGCCAGTTTTATGATTTTCTCTTCAATTCAGTTTCTATTTAGTAAGTTTTATTAAACAATTTAGTTAAAAGTTTGTTATTAAATAATATGACATTACTGTTCATAACACAACGTTGCGTTAAGGCTAAGCGCCATAAACACAACTCTCTGCCGCTTTGGTTTAGGTTTGTCTAGGAATCGCACTATTGTGTTGGATTGTGAATCACGGCCTCTATTGTAGTTTAGAATTTTTAAAATCATAAATCAGCTTAAAATATATTAACATGACTGGTGACCAATATCATTAAAATTAATCTTTTTAAAAGTTCACGGGTGTAGAAAATATAGCCAAACAAATTTCATTAAACCAAAAATTTTTCATTTAAATTCAGTAGAATAAAAAACAATCGATTGTGTTGGATGAATATTCTTCCCATTTTTTTGAAGATTTCATATTTAGTTTTTATTTTATTTAATTTTTTATTTATAAAGAAATTAATTTCTCTACAACATCTGTCAAATAAGCCTTTAATAAACCTAAAATACATATTTTTTATGAATACGGCCCTAATACTTTAAATTGTTTTAAATGAATAAAAAAAAATCTGAAAACGTAACTTTTTTGCCCGCCATAGTTTTGTTCTGCTCAAGTTATTACGCAATTTTTCATTAAATCTTGGGACATTTTTCATTTTACTATGTTTAGACATACACCTTAATTGCGCAATTAGGAAATTTTCAGCAATTAAGGTCTTGATTGACTACAATTTACCATAGAATAAACAAATTAAAAAGTAAATAAATTATGAATATTTGTTTATAATAAATATTTATCCGACTGTTTTGGAGAAGTAAATGAATGAATCTAACAACAAATTTAAATATAATTAAAATAAAAACGAGATAAAGTAAAACGGACATGGAAACTGAAATTTTTTTTGATCCTCGTCCATATTATGGAACGTTTGTTGCAAAATATTTTCAAATTTTCTTTGAAAATGGCATACGAGACTTCTATTTTTTACATACCTTCATAAAACAAACTTCTAGCGAATGAGGAGAACAAAAGATAATTGCATGTACATAAAGCACCGTACACTTTCCTATTATTCTTTCCTCTTTGTCAGCAACAAACTTAAAAACCTTGCAATAAATATTCCATTATGTGAACGTTGACTTACTAATTATATGTATATTGGTTTATTAGTTTAATACAGTTTTTTTTTATCGAAAATAGATTTTACAAAATTAATTTCATTAAAGAACATAAATACAAAGTTTAACGAATAAAAATATATAATAAAATAATATTTGTAGTTGTCTAATGCTAATTAAAAAACCCTAATTGAATATGTGTGAATACTGAAGTTGACAACTCAATTAAAAATCGAATTGCCTCAAGAAGGTTGTTTGAACAATGTATAGGAAAATTTTAAATTTTTTTGGTGATATTTTCAAGAGTCAAATATAACATGGTCGGGTTAATAAATGTACAAAAAACTCAGCGAAACCTTAGGCAGAGATCAAGGCATATTTATGAATAAATATGCCTTGGGCAGAGATGATAAATAAATTAAAATAAATTTAAAAAAAATTAAAATGAGAGCAGAAACTCGCCTCATCTTAAATATCAATAAATTAGTGTTAATTTGTGAGGCTTTAATACCCTGTTCAGACAGATATTTTTAATTGTTTCAATTTAGTGTTGATTGAGCAATTAAAATAAGTGTTCACACATACTCAATTTATCTTACTCAATTAGCATTTGATAGCTGTAAAATACGATGTACTTATAGCAAATCAAATAATGCCTTCTTTTCAGTGTTTTTCCTGTGGATAAAATATATTTACAATTATATTTATACATATATATACTTATATGTATGTATTTGAATTTATTCAAACATTTTTTTAAATTTTCTTCAAAAATTTTTAATTTTCTTAGTTTTTATTTTTTGTATATTTATTTGTTTGACATTAGATTTCTTCTCACTGAACATACTTATTAAGAGTTGTATTTCGAGTTTTAGACAATAAGTGAAACAATTAAGTATACATTGCTCAATTTAAAAATAATTTTTAGTATGGCAAATTGAGCTCAATAAGGCCTTTAATTGCAATAATATTATAAATTGACAATTAAGGCGCCTGTGTGAACATAGTATAACTTTAAATTCGTACTTTGACGAATCAAATTCAGGCTTTTCCAAATCAAATTTAGATTAAAAACTAAAATTATTGTTAAAGTCTCTTATCATTACAATTTCTCTATTCGCAGAAAAAATATCTAAAGAAATGTTTGCGTTCACAGGAAGCGCCTTTTAAATTGGAATACGCAAACGCTGTGATTTTGAAAACTTATGACCTGCAAAGTAGTGAATCTGTATGGACATACGCTAAGCCGCAGACTCTTAAACTGTATCGTTTTACAACATGGAAATTTTGCTGCTTAATTCATAAAATACTCAATGAAGGTCATCCAAACTCTTTAAGAGACGGCATTAAATACATGCTCCTGCTGAAACATTGTGCCAAATATTGGACGATGCAGAGTGATATAATGGGTCCTTGCAATGCATGGTATTTTAAGGTGTTGCACACAAAACTGTTATTCCATCAAACGTATACGAACTTTACGGGCAATTTGAAGTTTTATGATGAAACCCTAAGAGACATAAATATTTGGTAAATATTTGTGATAAATATTTTATAAATGAACTTGAAATGTCTACTTTGTATTGTACGTTTGTTATATGTACACAAACGTAGGTATTTTACAGCATATTTGTTACTAATACTAACGGCACAGTATTATTGTAATGTTTGAAAATTTTGTTTTTGTTTTGTTTAAAGTTTTCAGCTTTGTTTAGATTTGTTTGATTATCTAGAGGATTTGGTACATTTGCAACGTGTCATATTTGCCAACATGCAACAACATCAAATTTCAGCTTCATCTAAAAAAGGCATGTGCCGTTTGGCATCTCTTGTCACCATAATTGCCGAATGTAATTTACTATATGAGCATTCTATTACGATTCTACGTTTGCTGCATTTACAATTATCCCCAGATGATATTTCCGGCTTGTGCGATCGTTTCAATAAGATCTTTAAAGAGTTGAAATTGTTTTATGAACATGTGCACATTCAGCAATTTCCAGGCGATTTTTATTTGGCAATACCTGAATTGCCATCGATGCCACCGAATTTGTATATAACTGCGACAAATCAGCAAGAACCCAGTGCACCACCGTTGTAGGCAATTGAATTGAAATAATAACTAAATTTAAGACAAGTTTTTTTTCTTTTAGTTAAAACGTTTTGAAATGGTCAAAGGAATTTTTGTGTATACCATTACAGTATTTATTGTAAATAAAGTTTTACTTATTAGTAAAAAAAATATATATCGCAAATTTACATTAAATGAAAATTTATATACAAATTTATTAAAACAGACTTTATCATTAGACAGTTTATTTAAATATTTTAAATTTGTTCGGAACATCAATACCTACATATATACATACATACTTGTTTATGTACATACATACAAGGAAAAAGAGTTGCAACTTTAGAATTGTCTTAGCTGATGTTTTTGCCTCATAGCTTGATGATTATAACATATTGAGTTTTTTTTTTAATTAGGTTTTTATTTTCCAATAATTTTTCATATTGTTTTACTAAACGATAATGGAAAATAAAATATTAAAAATAAAATGGATTTTATAGATTAAAATATACTTTCATTGGCTGTACACAAAACGATTTATATATAGGGTTGGCTAAAAGTGACCATAAGGCTTCGTTAATATATGAAGAATATAACATTTTATTATTTAAATCAGCGATCAATTATAATCATCATAAAAAAATATTAAGGAATTTTATGCAAAAAAATCATCCGTTACAGGTAGCTAATGGAAAAAAGAGCAATTCAGCGTGCACGCACATTTATGAACGTTTATAACTTTGCTACCGCAATCGTCAAAATTAAACAACCTTTTGCTTATTACTAATTTTTTTTAATTCTGAGAATCACAAACATGTCAAAAAGGTTTTTTCCGAACAATTTTTCTAGGAGAAGAACATTAACTACTAAAATTGATGTATATCAAACGAAGAAACTAAAATTTTGTGAAAATGAGCGAGATCACTAAATTGTAAATAAATTCGAAAGATATCAATCGATTTTTGTGATCGATATCTTATTTTGTTGCTGTTACATGTAACTTTTAAATAAAGTAATACATTTTTGCCGTTTTTGATTTTTAATGATTTTTTGAAAACAGAAAAAATTGCTATTTGAATGTAAAAAATATATTTTTTGCTTTAATTTTTTATTATAACTCCGAAACTACTGAGCCGATTAAAAAGCAATATATAAATGGATTAAAGGCTATGCAAATCTAATTTTTCCAAGTTAATTTTAATATAATCGTAGTAACCGTTTAAGAGTTATTATTGATTATGTGGAAAAGCGTTTAGAAAAATCTAAATTAAAAAAAACTCTCCATAGAATTTAAAATTTTTACGATATTTGTACTACTGGAACCATAATATAAAAAAAGTGTGTAACGTCGACATCTTAACCACAGAATTTCGCACTCTGGAGTAATGAATCTTTGCTAAGTTTATAACCACCGCTAACATGGCAATGTAAAAGACTTGCCTCCAACCGGTAAACTATTTTTAGTTTGCACTGTGAAAATTATTCAACGTGCGGAACCAAGGCATTTAAATTCATAAAGTAATTGCAGTTCGGAGAAAATTTGTTTGCTTATATTTTTAATACATGAAGTTTGATATTTGAAATAAATGAGAGAGGAGAGAAATTTTTTTTATCTATAAACTTTGACAGCTGAAATTTAAAATAAGTGAAGAAAAAAATAGTCAGGAGTACCTGATGAATAAATTTGCCTTGGTGCGGAACAAAAATTTAACAAAACACCAAAAACAGATACCAGAAGACGGCTCGTTCGTCACGGCGGCGCATTAAAAAAATATTTAATGTTATTTTCATATAATTTGCAATTGATGCAAGAAATAAAAACCGCATATCAGGGATGCCAGTTTGGTTTAATCGGTAGATTTTCTTTTTAATTTAAGCTCAACTTGGTAGCTTGGTTGGTTTATTTTTATTTATTTTTTTATTTTTAGTAGAATATGATTATTTTCAGTAAAAGAGTAAAAATAATTTACATATAAAAATGTTATTATAAATATTTTTTTACATATAAATACATTTAATATCTTATTTTTATTATTAAAATTTAATATGCAAGAGCTCTTTATTTGTTTATTTACACTGCAAACATAATAATGTTTTAGATAACTTTAATTTTCAATACATAGTGTTCAATTCACATAAAACAAGTTAGAGTGCTATATTCGGCCGTGCCGACTCTTATATACTCTTTACAACGTGTAGTCATGTAATAACAATTGTTTGTATCACCATTCATCTCATATGAAATACGCACAATTAAAAAATTATAAATTAAGTTTATGTATGTATGTATGTATGTTTAAAAAAAAAATATTACAAAAAAACATGACAAAAAAAATTAAAAAAAATTTTAAAATAATAATAACAACATAAATAATATAAAAAATTAAAAAAAAAGATTTTTTGGCTCAGCTGGGATTCGATGCCACGTTACTCTAACCAGTATACCACGTTTCTGCTGAATTTCAATAGCGATTCATTTCCGGATATTTCCAAGAGATTGATACCATACACAAATCATATAGCTGCTTCTAAAAGTTGATTTCAACCAACACACGGACAGACGGTCAGGGCTTAATCGACTCCTCTACTCATAAGCTTTCAAAAAATACATACTTTATGGGCTTGGAAATGAAAATTGTAGAAATTTCAAACGGAATGACAAAGCTTTTAATGTATACCCTTGTGCTCCACAGGTGAAAGGTATAATACAATTTTAAGCTGTAGAGGAGAATGTTAAATTTGTGACATTACAACAGTCTATTGTAAAAAAATTCATATGCAGGTCTTTTACATCAAATGTCATTATCTATTTTATTCTGAGTCAGACTTTGTGTAACATTTCTTAAATATTTAAATAAATAAATATATTTTGGAAACATATAAACTTTTTTGAAATATTAAATATAAATTAATCGTAAAAGCTTTGTTATAAAAAGCAAATTTTAACTTTAATAAATTGTATAATTTTAGCACTTTTTTAATTATTTAATTATTTAAAATTGAGAAAATAGTAGGTTTTGGTAGAGGACTTTGGCCAGTTTCTAAGAAAAATTTGTATTATCAGATTCGGTATAATCGAATACAGCATTCTAACTTGTTTTTATGCTTTTGAATAAAAGTGAGATGACATAGATATATTGTTACTACACCATTTCCAATTGTTTTTCAGAAATTTCCAATTGTATTGTATGGTGTAGAAATATTTTATGCGCCTGCCCGTGTTTAAATATTAGTGACTGTATGTAGTTATAAACTAAAACAATCTAAAACATACCTTATAGCGCTAATACAAAATACAAGCTTGAATGAGATAATTATCCAGTGGCATATTTGAGCAATATCGCTACTATTACACAGAAAGTATTAAGTCGCAATTTTCACGAAATTATAAAAAAATTGAAAATTTAATTGATTAATTCATGTGTCACTAGCCCAAACAAAGGGATAAATAAATGACAACGCCAATTTAGTGTCACCGTAGCTAAGAAATTTAAAATATAGCTTTAATGTCTATTATGAGTCGATAGTTTTACTTTAAAATTCGCTTGCTAATTTCAAGGAAATTGTTGGCAAGGACTCAATGACTAATACACAGATGCCTATCAGGCATAATAATAACTTCAGTCATCTATAAAAGTTTGAATATTTAATTAAAAAGTTCATAAATGACAGTAAATTAAAATCAGCATTTATCATCGAAAACTCAACATTGTTAACATTTGTCATGATGGCATTTTAAATAGGGAATTAATGTATGTTTGTTTTGAGTGAGTTTGGCTTTGTCTGCGATTGAGAAGCAGTAGTAGTAGTCTGATGATAGTGCAAATCTATATATATAAAAGTGAATCTCTGTGTGTGTGTGTGTTAGCTATAGACTCCAAAACTGTAAAACCGATCGGACTCAAACTTTGGCAAGTTGTTGGACACATACCAGGGAGTGTTTATGGGTGTAAAAAAGTGAGCGGGGCCACGCCCTTAAAAATTAGTTATCAGTTTTAGCTACTTGCACTTGACCGATTTTTCTGAAACTTTGCACACATATCGAGCTGTCTTGACTAAATAATTTCGTGATAATAAAAGTGGGCGGGGCCACGCCTCTAAAAAAGTTTTAATTTTGAGGTACTTGCACTGGACCGATTTTTCTGAAACCTTGCACACATACTAAGCTGTCATAACCATATAATTCCGTGATTAGGAAAGTGGGCAGGGCCACGCCCATAAAAAAATTTTATAATTTTGAGGTACTTGCACCAGACCGACTTTGCACACATAATGAGCTATTATGACTTTACAATTTCGTGATTAAAAAAGTGGGCAATGCCACGCCCATTAAAAAAATTATAATTTTTAGGTTTTTGCACTTGATATTCAATTAAAATTCAGAATGCATTTCGATTCATTAAGGGGCGTAGCAACGCGCGCCGGGTTTGGCTAGTATCAAATAAAATTAAATCAGAATTGAGCACATATTTTTGTTGGTAGTGTATGGGGCCCTATTAAGGTGACTTGTTTCCATTTCTTATTCGTCTATCTCTCCCATAAAATCAAGAATTCCAGCAATTAAAGGTCTGGACACCAACATATAACTTATACGAATGCTAAATCGGTTTAAATAAAGTTTAAGTATTTTACAGAAATAATTTGGATTTTTAACTTCTTTTTTTTCCGATATGTTTTTACTAAAAATTTGGCATGAAGTAAAATCAACTCCCATATTCCTTATTACCATTTATCACGCAATGGTGCCACGGTAAAATAAACTTTTATTAATTTCATGACAAAAATATTTATTTAATCTTAACGATTTAATAGAAAGTGTAAGTTTTACACAATATTGATGAATTAACAATGAAAAAACTACAACAATGAAACAACTTTTATAATTCAAAATTCTTAAAATATTTTGCAAAACACTTGCCAATAGAAAAAAAAAACGTTATAAAGTAAAATGCGTATAATAATGAACAATTTTAATTATAAATAGAAAATTTATTACTCTTAAACATGCGCAAGACAATCTATAAAAAAAAACTTACAACTTTACCTATTTTACAATCATCTTTAGATTACAAAAAGCTGGCATTGTTTTGTGCTGCTGCTTACGGACCATACCTCAAATACAGATTTATAGCATAAACATTTTCGTTGCATAAATGTAAAGAAGTGGTAAGTGAGTGAGTCTAGTGTGGTAAGAAGCACGTGACAATATGGCTAAAGGAAGATGCATGAATAAAAAATCAAACAAAAGCTTGTTGGTAAAGCCGAACGAAACTTGTAGTTTTTGCTATGAACTGACTTGAAACAAGTTACAATAGAAATAATTGAGTAAAACATTTCATTCATTAAAATTGTAACGACTTGTTTGTTTTTTTGTTGTAAATTTCCCTGCATGCTAAAATGATTGCTGTTGTTGTTAAAAGTAAAAAAAAAACAAAATTGTTAAATAAAATTGCTGGTAATCAAAAGTCCAGTGGTTCGACCAACACATACATACATATGTATTTGAAACAAACAAAGAAATTACGATAAGTAGCAACAGGAAAAAAGCAGAAACAAATAAAGGTGCAACCGCAATGGCTTTTATCCAATTGATCACATCTCATCATCATCCATCCGTACGATCTGACCAATTGAATGAAATACTGTTTACATATGTACAGGGTGGGCCAAAAGTAACGTGTCTGCGTGTGAAAAATTAAAAACTTTTTTTATAATTATTTCTTTTTTTCAGATTTTTTATCTATCTGTGTTACCCCAACATAAAAAATTTAGCGATCGAGCAAAGTATCAAGGTGGTAGAATTTTACTTTTTTAATGGACATTCAATTTTACTGACAGACAACATAGAAACTTAGATCAGAGTAACAAAGTCTGAAACTTTGCGTAACTATGTAAGACGCCAGTCTAAGAGCCCAATTGTGCATCGATGAAAATAGTGGTCAACTCTCTAATATTATTTTTATACCCTTCACACAGTGAAAAAGGGTATATATAGGTTTGTCATTCCGTGTGAAATTTCTAAAATTTTCATTTCCGACCCCATAAAATATACATTTTCTGAAAGCTTATGCATAGGGGAGTCGATTAAGCTCTGTCAGTCTGTCCGTCTGTTCGTGTGTATGTTGAAATCAACTTTTTGAAGCCCCCCGACATAGGTTGGACCCGGGTAAGGTATTAAAATATCAGAAATATTCGGGAGTAGATCGGTATTGAAAATAAGAAACATCGGTACATAAACAACTGAGATATGAGCAAAAACCCACGACCACCTCGATTTTTTTTTTCACAAAAACAACATTACAACAAGTAACAGTGCTATATTCGGCCGTGCCGAATCTTATATACCCTTCACAACGTGTAGTCATGCAATAAAAATTTTTTGTATTACCATTTATCCCATATAAAATACGTGCATACGTACACGTTAGAATAAATGTGGCATCGAATCCCAGCTGAGCCAAAAAAATTTGATTTTATTTTATTTAATATATTATTTATATTTTATTATTTTTTTTATATTTTTTTTAAATTTTTTTAAAAAATTTTTTTAGAAAAATTTTTAAAAATTTTTTTTAAATTTGTTTTTAATTTTTTTTAAAAATTTTTTTTATTGTAGTTTTTTTTATTATTTTTTTCTTATTTTTAGTATTTTTTTTTTGTAATTTTTTTTGTTTGGTATGTTTTTTACATGTATGTATGTATGTTGTTGTTGTAATTGTGAAAAAAAACGAGGTGGTCGTGGTTTTTTGCTCATATCTCAGAAAGTTATGGGGCGATTGTGCTGAATTTCAATAGCGATTCATTCCTGGATATTTCCAAGAGATTGATACCATATACAGATCTGAGGAACATATAGTTGCTTCTAAAAGTTGATTTCAACCAACACACGGACAGACGGGCAGACGGATAGACGGACAGACGGTCAGGGCTTAATCGACTCCTCTATTCATAAGCTTTCAGAAAATATATACTTTATGGGGTCGGAAATGAAAATTGTAGAAATTACAAACGTAATGACAAAGCTATATATACCCTTGTGCACCACAGGTGAAGGGTATAACAACAACATACATACATACAAACTTGTGTACTGGTTAGAGAAAACGTGGCATCGAATCCCAGCTGAGCCAAAAAAAATTTTTTTTTAATTTTTTAAAAATTTTTTTTTTTAATTTTTGTATTTTTTTTTTTATTTAATATATTATTAATATTTTTATTATTATTATACCCTTCACACAGTGAAAAAGGGTATATATAGGTTTGTCATTCCGTGTGAAATTTCTACAATTTTCATTTCCGACCCCATAAAGTATATATTTTCTGAAAGCTTATGAATAGGGGAGTCGATTAAGCTCTGTCAGTCTGTCCGTCTGACCGTCTGTCCGTGTGTATGTTGAAATCAACTTTTTGAAGCCCCCCGACATAGGTTGGACCCGGGTAAGGTATTAAAATATCAGAAATATTCGGGAGTAGATCGGTATTGAAAATCAGAAACATCGGTATATAAACAACTGAGATATGAGCAAAAACCCACGACCACCTCGATTTTTTTTTCACAAAAACAACATTACAACAACAACATACATACATACATACAAACGTGTATACTGGTTAGAGAAAACGTGGCATCGAATCCCAGCTGAGCCAGAAAAATTTTTTTTTAATTTTTTTTTTATTTTTTTATTTTTATTTTTTATTTAATATATTATTTATATTTTTATTATTTTTTTTTAATTTTTTTTTTATTTTTTTTTTGTTTTATATATATTATATACATAATAATTTTTTTTTAAAACTTTTTTTAAATTTTTTTTTTTTTTTTGTTTTTTTAACATACATACGTGAATTTATAATTTTACAATGGGACGTTTTTATATATGTATGTACGTATTTCATATGGGATGAATGGTGACACAAGCCACTGTTATTGCATGACTACACGTTGTGAAGGGTATATAAGATTCGGCACGACCGAATATAGCGCTCTTACTTGTTCATAACTCGCTTCGATCAGAAAGACCGAAAATATTACAAAACCTAGTAAACGTTGATTGTGAACGGAACAGTGTAATGAATATTCAGAAATTTCAACGATAACCCGTTCTGGACAACTGGGTATCTCTTCAACATCACTTTTACGAATTTTAGTACGCCATTTATATATGCATCCATACAAGATCATTTGCCCTACTACTTAAACCAGTTGACTACCAACAAAGACTAAGTTGGAGTTGTGAGCAGGAAAGAGTTTTCTTTGTATATTTTATTAATAATTGATGAAGGACATCATCATCTTAATGAATATGTAAATAAACAAAATATGCGAATTTAGTGTACTATAAACGCCAGAGTTCTTCACCAGCGCCAATTTCATTCGGTAAAGAGCACAGTTCGGTGGAGTTATAGAAAATTAAGTTGGTAATGCAGTGGCAGTGAACGGGAGAAGATATTGCACTATGATAAATTATTTTGTATGCCCTGTGGCAGCCATCAAGTGGTTACACCAAGATAGAGAAACAGCATATATGACCGTGCCCCAATTACTCTTTTGAATTAAATTTTTAATGATCGAATTATCTCTGGAAATTAAGAATTTAATTGGCCAGCACGTCCACCGAATTTAACTGCCCCTGATTATTTGATATGGGGTTATCATAATCAAGCAGCTGAAGCACAACATTGAAGCTGAGATTAGGGCAATAAAGTCTGAAATTTTGCGAAACTATGCAGAACGCCTTAACGTCTAAGAGATCAATTGTTTATCAATGAAAATGGTTGTCATATCTCTGATATTATTTTTCATAATTAAAATTTAAATCATACAAAGTTAACTTCATATTAAGAAGAAAAAAATAATAATAATAAAAAGTTATTTAATTTTTACACGCAGGCGTGACTTTAGGCGTACCCTGTATGTTTGGACAATAATAATTCGAAATCCAACACTTAAATGCACCGAAAATATTTATATATATACATATTCAGTGCGTATACAGTACTGTGTAATTTGACAACAGTGTATTATGTTCTATAGAATGGTATTTATTTATTATTATTATTAATTTTTTTTATTATTATTTTTTGTAAACAAAAATGCGAAAATTTTACTGAAAAGGCAATTAAAGTATTTTAATAAGCTCTCAGATATTACATCTATCGCAAGAAGTTGGGAATTCACCATATATAAACATACTGGCAACCCATTTTGGTACTCAATCAGAACTTTTATTTTTATAATTTTAAAGTGGGAAATATCAAGAATAATGGAAATTATTTATATTTTTCTTCACCAAATACAAACATTTTTCGCACGAAATTATCATTTTCATATATTTAGAAACAATTGGTATTTAAAATTTTTTTTAATAAAATAAGCAAAATAAAGAATTACCTTTACTGCAGGAAAAATATGTAGGTCATCTAACGGAAAATTATGCACATGGCTTAATCTTTATTTATATAGTATTTCTTGGTTTTCTGTACTTATTTATCAACTGAGCCAAAGTTGTTAAAAGATATTGACTTGGTAACTTTGTAACCTATTTATAATAAACGAATCAGGGCAAATTCGTACTGGTGAAATTATCAGCCTGATCAGCTGATGGAGAAGCATTTTTTGATAATTTTTTGAATTCGCCTCGATTTCATTTATTAATGCAGGGATGGAAAATTAGATTTTGGTTTCCGTATTAAACAATTATATTGAGTGTACTTTTTTGATAATAAATATACCTAATTTATGTATATTTGTTGCTTTTTATTTATAATGCGTTTCACAAATATACTTATATGCTTGTTAATCAAATTTTTTTAAATTAAACATATCATAACAACTTTTCCATCCCTGATATACGAATTGGCCTTGACTGAAAACAGCCCCAAAAAAGTGGTTTGTTGTACCAATTCGCCGTTGCATAATCCTTATGAATATGCCTTGAAGCGAATTTATTTAAAGGTGGTGTTAAAAGCACAGATGAGCTTTCTTGTTATACCCTTCACACAGTGAAAAAGGGTATATATAGGTTTGTCATTCCGTGTGAAATTTCTACAATTTTCATTTCCGACCCCATAAAGTATATATTTTCTGAAAGCTTATGAATAGGGGAGTCGATTAAGCTCTGTCTGTCTGTCCGTCTGTCCGTGTGTATGTTGAAATCAACTTTTTGCAGCCCCCCGATATCGCATGGACCCGGGTGAGGTATTAAAATATCAGAAATATTCGGGAGTAGATCGGTATTGAAAATCAGAAACATCGGTTCATAAACAACTGAGATATGAGCAAAAACCCACGACCACCTCGATTTTTTTTCACAAAAACAACATTACAACAACAACATTACAACAACAACATACATACATACAAACGTGTATACTGGTTAGAGAAAACGTGGCATCGAATCCCAGCTGAGCCAAAAAAAATTTTTTTTTATTTTTTTAAAATTTTTTTTTTAATTTTTTTTTTTATTTGTTTTTTATTTTTTATTTAATATATTATTTATATTTTTATTATTTTTTTTTTAATTCTTCATTTTTTTTTTTAAATTTTTTTTTTCATTATTTTTTTTGTTTTATATTTATTATATATATTTTAATTATTTTTTTAAAATAATTTTTTTAAACTTTTTTTTTTATTTTTTTTTTATTTTTTTTTTTTATTTTTTTTAACATACATACGTAAATTTATAATTTTATAATGGGATGTTTTTATATATGTATGTTTTTTATATGTATCTACGTATTTCATATGGGGAATGGTGATACAAACTACTGTTATTGCATGACTACACGTTGTGAAGGGAATATAAGATTCGGCATGGCCGAATATAGCGCTCTTGTTTTTTTAATAGCTGATTATCGAAGGTTGTTTATTATCATTGCTAGATAAATCGCAAACAATAGCCGATGTGTCAACTACCAACTAAAGCAATAATGGAATACCATATTGATTTTGAAATATTGTTAGTTACATTTACCACTACCTTTAATGTGGATTTGCTTTGCCCTAAAAATTTTCTGCAACTATTTACATACTGTATTCACAAGGTGTCCTAAATTAATATGTTCTAAAATAATAACATAAAAGAATATAACGGTTGTGACCTTTAACAACAAATTGTGATATATCATATTTAAATCGCCGATTTTGCTAATTTTTTTTTTCTTTTTAACGGATATCGGAGGGATGGCTTACAAATATTACAGACGGCTCAGCTTAACAGATGCTTAGCCGATTCATTTAATTGAAAATGAAAACAATATTTTTTTTTTTTAAATATTGTGAAATACATTATGGCATACAAAAACTTTAATTTAAAATTAATATTTATTCGAAATAATAACATATGTATGTACATATTTTCATAAATTTCGCATATTTTTTCAAATAAAACTGCAATTTTCTGCATTAACGGATTTAAACTGTTAAAGATATTTTATTTTACTTTTCTTTTTTACATGTAATAAATAAAACAACATGTGTAGATTTTTACAATATTAAAATGAGGAATGGCCCCATTTGCACGATGACTTTCAATGTAGTGACCGGTTATTTTTAAAGATGCTATCAAAAACCTTTTTCATTTTTACGATGATTTTTTTCACTATAATCAATCGTTTTATCTTATTAATTTTCTCGCTTCTAATAATGTAAATATTCATAATACAAACTATTCATTCGCTTTTTTTTTATCTTTTTAGTACATTTTCCGTTTCTTATTATTTTTAAAAAGAACCTGTCACTTCAAAAAAAGAAAAAAAATAGAACATAATAATAACATTATAAGGGTAAAGAAAAATAAAGAAAAAAACATAAAAAGTCATGCAATAAAGTCATCATGAAAATGGTCGCATTTTTACACAAGTCTTTTATATTTGAATAATTTTTATATTATAAATAACAAGTGTCAAGTTATGTTAAATTTCACAGTACTGTTAATGAGTTCTTATTATCACAATAACTTTTAACTCCCTTGCTCCTATATTTTTCCAAGAATTGTGAAAATTTTTTCTTTATTAGGGTGCCATCAGTTCGTTTTTTGCTAAAAAAAAAGAAAAATTTCTTAGAAAATTCTAACGTTATTCAATGAGACAAATACGTTATTCAAGTCCATTATATGCATATCGGTGGTTATCGGTAGCCAGCAATTAACTGGCAATTTTTTTCAACAAAAAACGATGATAGCAAAATGTT
Source organism: Phyto melanocephala (assembly GCA_941918925.1). Lineage (NCBI taxonomy): Eukaryota > Metazoa > Arthropoda > Insecta > Diptera > Rhinophoridae > Phyto > Phyto melanocephala. The sequence goes on along the minus strand of OW799235.1, from coordinate 103,001,327 downwards.
TCTCTAGTTGGTAACATTGTTATTTTACGCTAGAAAAAAATTGTCAGTTACGTTTTATTTATTAAAATGCTAACAGAATTCGGGAAGTGTTTCATGTATTTTGATTTAAATTTTTTACTTAACAAATTTTACTTTATTTGTTTTTTATATTTATAAAATGTAAATGTAATTTTCCATTCATAATTTCTAATCTAAACAAACAGAAAAAATATTTAATACATACATATGTATGTTTGTACTCATGTATGCGTAAAATTATATACGATTTATTATATGTGTATAAATTATAAATGAATGGAAAAAGTTGATATGAATTCATCAATAGCATTTAGGTTACATTTTTCTTTTGATAATGCACTAAATTAAAATATTTTCCATTCGACTTGTTAAAATAACGAATGAAAATTTGTTTGTAGTGTTTTTGTATATTGAAATACATATAAAATTAAAACTTCGAAACCAAAAGTATAATAAAAGCATTTAAGGATAATAGCCTACATTAGATATTGTGACTTTGTTGGGATATGGGTTGTAAGAAAGACAAGAAAAGTTCTGAGCTGCATATTAAATACAGAATATGTTTTGATAGTGCAATGATACATCGCCAACTAGTATAGTGAAGAAGTATTATTAAATAAGTATAGTTGACCTTTTTTGTTGCTTATATATTTTGTTGAAGATTTTGTTTGGCTTGAGGTCATAAAAATTTAATTTTCTTGTTTTATTTTTAAGAAAAAGATTTTAAATTTCTTTATTTATTTTATCACAACATTTATGTTACGAACCGTTTTGGCCCAGTAAAGTTTCCGGCTAGCTTGTTCGTGGCGATAGCTCAGGCAGGTTCCAACCCTCTCATTGGCCACGCATCCGCTCATAAAACAACTGAAAATACAACAAAAATTACTACAGAAAATACTACACAAACTCCACCACACGAAGAATTCACGAAAGTCAGGTGTTTACTCCCGTTTTGCCCACCCAACCATGTCGCAGCAGCATCCTCTGTTAAATTTCTCTGCGACATACTTCGTAGATCATCATTAGGGATCCAATAACATAAATTATATAGTTCACCTCTGCAGTTATATATCTATTTTTGGTAAAGTAGCATATGGGGGCGCTGCTATAAATATTATCATTTAATATACCCTTTACCTGTGGTTCCAATTGTATAAAAATATAGCTTTGTCATTTCATTTGTAATTACTGTACTATAAAGTACAGTGTCGCCAAAAATTACTGAAGGGGTTTGATTTTGTACAAAAGACTTGAATTTAAAATGGAACAGTTAACAATTGAACAACAAATCAATGCAATTTATTTCCGACAAATAGCAGAAACAAATCGTGATTTAATTCATAACTAGGAGCGACGAAGCCAATTCCAAATTAAATGAGTTCGTTAATAGTTAAAACTGCAGGATATGTGCTACAGATAATCCAAGAGTAGCGATAGTTACAAATAAGATACGTTGTTTTGTCGGAAACAATAATTGGCTCATATTTTTTTAAATGAACACGGTTTCGCTGGTGTTTGACAACGTACAATGTTGGACAATTTTTTAAGGCCAGCTGTGGAAAACCAACCAGCGCGGACAAAATTATTTTTCGTTGAAGCGATTTTATTTGGCCTCAGCGTTCAGGACTTAACCGCTCCATACTGTTTTCTTTTTTTTTTAATTAAAAAGGAAAGGTCTATATTAATAAGCCTAAAACCATCCAGCAATTTAAAAACGATAGACCCCACGAAATCAACAACGTGATACCTGAAGTTTTGCGAAAAGTTATTGAAAATGTTTTGGACAGACCACCACATGCTAAATAAAATATTTCATAATTAAATTAAAATTATTTTGAATCAATATAATGTATTAAAAAAAAGTATTACAATAATGTATTAAATAAAAAGTTATAAAAAACTTAAACCACTAAGGGATTCGATTAGACGAAACAAACTTTAAGAATTTTTTTTTTTACATTGCATAGACATTTATGTGGTATCAGTCTTTGGAAATATTTAAGAATGGATTACAGTTGAAAAACTGGTACAATCACCACTTAACTTGCTGAGATATAATCAAATAAAAACGACTACCTCTGTTTTTTCCATATTTTTACTGCAATAATCAGGCCAAGGGTAATTTATAGACACGTTTGTTACTGTTTATAGATATGCTATACCTCTAAGGCTATTTGTAAAAAAGTTTGGATCAGTCTGTTTCTAATCAGCAAAGTTATAGGTAAAAATATTTAGAGATATATTTATATATATACATATTTTTTATATATATTATATCAAGTTGCTAAAGCTCCTAATAAATGTTCGGACATGCTAATGATAACAAATTGCAAACGATAGTCTCAAAAGTTATTGCAGAGAAAATCTTATAAATAATTTGGAAGCTAACTGGGATATAAGCACTTAAATACAACTGCCAACTTTTTGCTTTTCCCAATATTTACAAACGAAAATCAAATTTTTCAGTTTTTATACAACCGAAAGGGCTAATAAGGGTACCAGATGAAGGGCTAGAATATAATATAACACGCTATAAAAATTTTAAAACCTATATGTTCGCCCATACAAAATGGCGTACAATATATTAATATATGAGTCAAATCTAGTAATTAAAAAATGTACCCTTTCAACAGTCTACATAAAAGAACTTTGCTAGTAGTCAATATTTAACTATGAAAGAGTTTAAATCAAAGATGGCTTTCTAAATAAAATGGCAGATATAAGTATAATTAATATAGAATAATTACGGATTTGTCCCCTTAAAACCCCACAATATTGGTATAAAATGAAAGAGCTTAATCAGTAGATTACACCAAACTACGAACAATTAAGGAGTATATTTAAAATGATAGATTGCGTCGTCAAAAAAGTAGTGGATATTCTCAATACTTTTGTATTTCTATGATAATGTTATTTAGATTTTAATTCCGGCTTCCAAGTTCAAATTTTGTCATTTAAAAAGAAAATGAACTTTCATTTGCGATAATGAAAAACTGCACCATAAAGAAATAAGTTTTTACCGTCACTAGCCGAGTGAACTTCTTGATCGGTGAAAATCATCTACATATTAACTCACAAGTTGTTATGCAATAGAATTCGCTAATCAAATGATATTTTTTTTTTTTGCTTCAAACATCGAAAGGATGACAAAGTAAGCACTTGTTATTTTTTTTCTTAGCCTCCTAATATGCAAGGGCTTGACTAGTAGAAATTCAAACTTAAAGTTGGCGCCGGAAATAATATGGCATTAAATTTATAATCTAGGCTACGTTACTATAACCTTATTGTACGAATGTGTATTACGGTAAAGGGCATATCATATTCATAATGGCTTTTTATTGACTTCTACAGAAATCAAAGTGTTTATATTTTTCACTGGTAGTGGGCACACTATCATCGACACACAACAATATATCACTTTGTCTTGTTACAGTTCAAATTTAAAATAAAAATGCACTGGCTATTGTAAGGTCCTCTTTTATTAACTTAAAAATACTTGTATTTAGGTCATAGAGATGATCAGCACAATGTCTTTCAGTTATCGAATAATAAACAACAACAACAATTTTCAACTTCAAAGTGGTTTAACTTTAAAACTTGTTTCGTAGCAAAATTTATTATATTTAGCAATTAAGTTTTTCACGTACATACACATACATATATATACTTTTAGACGGTCATCACTTTGTTCTTAAATAAATTACTTTTCAGGTGCTAAATTTTTTAACTATGAGGAGGGAAGTTCTTATTATATGGGCGGTAAAAGAAAACCATATAACAGGTGAGATATATCTATTTTGTATAAAAAATAAATAAATAATAGTCAGTCACGCCCTCTTAGAATAAAATGTTTTTAGATGAGGTTTTGCAAACTGTACTTACAAGCATCTATAAGTATGTAAGTGTGAAAAAATTTAATAAAATCAAAGTTCATTTCATTGATATTTTCTGAAATTTGAGACAAACGAAATTAAATGAACATTTTAAAATTAATTTTATTTTTTAGTTGTGCTTAATAAATGCATTTACAATATTTATTAGATAGCGTGTTAAGAGAATTTAAATATTTTTTCTTGCAAATAATTTAGAATTTTCAGATGTGGGAGTTCGTTATTAGTGAATCATAATGTTTTAAAACTCTCACAACAACGTAGAGAAAAAGAAAATTTCACTCAAATTTCTTAGTTATGGAATAATTAACTTTTATTACTGTCTACCTTTATAATAAATGCATTTTGATTTAATTATTTACAATCTAAGAAAAAAAGAACTTCAATTAAAAGTACCTACGTATTCGGTTAATTGTGTTGCAATTGTTTCCACAACAAGATTCTCATGATTATAATCATCTTGATGAGATTTTTCAGTTTGACTAGATTCCATAATTTTTTTTCTTTATTTTATTTTCTCGTTTCGTTTTAATTTTTTGCTTCTACGCTAAAACTTTTTTTTTATATGTATTAACAAAAAAATTATCACAGTAATTCGTTGATTTAAAAACTTTTTGTATTTATTAGCAAATACATTGAAGTTCTTTGTAATTTCATTTGAAGCCGTGTGAAATGGTTCTTTCGATCTTAATTTAAAACTGAATTATGGAAGAAATAAGTATTTAATGAAGACTGAATATTGAAAGACACTACAAGATTATCTGTACATATGAAATAAATAAATAATTGATTGTATATATGTACATGGTCCTATGTAAGCACATATACATACATACATACATGAAAAAAATACAGCATTTATTCGTGTCCGTAAATTGGAATGGTATTTACAACTGCATTGATATTTATATTGAAATTCATTATTGATGACTGTAAAATAAATAAACAGTTAAATTATCAAAAGAAAATATAAAATAAGAATTGAAAAAAACGAAGTTGGATTTTATAAAAAAAAAATATTATTTAGTGCACAACTGAAACTTTTTTTCTGTACAAGAGATGCCTGCCAAAGTTCTGACTCCAAAATTCGGAATTATTTTGGTTCACAATTACAAAAATTTGTTTAAAATATTTTTTTGTTGTGTAATATTATAAGATTAATCAGAAATGTATTTTTATTTGTATGTATTTTTAAAAAATATTTTAAATATTGTATATTTATTTGATTGATCATCGCATTAGAACGGTTGCACTGATTTCGCTAATTGTTTCCATGTCTGTCATAGCCCAACTTAGGTTGTACGGATATAATTGACCACGCCCACTTTTTAATTTGTCTTAAATCTGGACACGGCTGGATTGATTTGTTTTTTTCTTCATATATTCGCTGTAATCCAATTAAAGTTTCGCTAACTTCTTTTAATATTTGTATAATCATCTATTATATAAATAATAGTAAAATGATACCAAGAATATAAGTTTTTCTTAAAATTATTTTCGAAACTCAAGAATGGTTCTTATAGAAATTTTTTGATAATTTAAACTGGGCCGCATATTCAGAATATTGTTATACCTTAAGTCTTAAAAATTCGTTGAGCTTAAAATGAGCTGGAAAACAAGTAACAGTGCTATATTCGGCCGTGCCGAATCTTATACACCCTTCACAACGTGTAGTCATGCAATAACAATTGTTTGTATCACCATTCATCCCATATAAAATACGTGCATACGTACACGTTAGAATAAATGTGGCATCGAATCTCAGCTGAGCCAAAAAAATTTAATTTTATTTTATTTAATATATTATTTATATTTTATTATTTTTTTTTATATTTTCTTTAAATTTTTTAAAAAAATTTTTTTTTCGTAGTTTTTTTTATTATTTTTTTCTTATTTTTAATATTTTTTTTTGTAATTTTTTTTTGTTTGGTATGTTTTTCACATGTATGTATGTTGTTGTTGTAATTGTGAAAAAAACGAGGTGGTCGTGGTTTTTTGCTCATATCTCAGAAAGTTATGGGGCGATTGTGCTGGATTTCAATAGCGATTCATTCCTGGATATTTCCAAGAGATTAATACCATATACAGATCTGAGGAACATATAGTTGCTTCTAAAAGTTGATTTCAACCAACACACGGACAGACGGGCAGACGGATAGACGGACAGACGGTCAGGGCTTAATCGACTCCTCTATTCATTAGCTTTCAGAAAATATATACTTAATGGGGTCGGAAATGAAAATTGTAGAAATTACCAACGGAATGACAAAGCTATATATACCCTTGTGCACCACAGGTGAAGGGTATAATAACAATGGGTATGGCACCTTCAATATAAGGAAAATACATTTTAATAGGTATCTAGAAAACTACTACATTATAGTTTCAAAACTTTGCGTTGTTTACTTTAATTTCATTTGTTTTATTCCAAAGGGGTGTTAGAGCCCCCATACGAAAAACTCATATGACATATTTTAGAAACTATAAATGTTAGAGTTCTTAGTCCTTCTATTAGACATTTAAATAAAAATTATACAATTCGTTTAAATGATTAGATATAATCAAATAAGAGGGCGTGGTACTTTCCATACAGAGAGAGAGATAATATATCTGCAGATTAATAGCTAAAGGCTTCTAATTCTGTATAATTTGATGCGATATAAGTTTACTTTTTCGGGCAAAAAGTCGTTAGGATAAGAGCAGGGAACATGACGCCCCCAGAGAAAATATTAACATTAATTAACATTAACACTATTAAAATCCATCTCCTTATGAATACAATGCAAAAACTTTATTGGGGCCGGAAAAGCGTCCGGGTTTTGCAAGTTTAATATTTTTTTTAAAGATCAACATCATGTTTTTTTAAGTTTGAGAAATTTAAACTAATCACAGATTTATCCATGATAGCCGATAAAAGTATTCTAAGCTATTCAAATAATTTTGGATTAAGGTCACACGTCCAAGCAAAATCGTTGAAAGATCAAAAAAAGATATTGCCACTAATCTATAAAATTTAAAAACTGTTTTAAGTTGCTTTTGTCATATTGGAAGCTGTAAGAATACAGAAACGTTGGTCAAAACTCTAGTTAAATATTAATTAAATGTTTCTAAGCATGATGCTTGTTCAGAACGTTATAATCAACGGCAAGCTGTACTTGATTAAGCAGCTAAAATACATGTCATATTTTTTACAACTGACTTGTTAAATTTGTGAGTCATATGTAATTCTGTATGTCTGTCAAATTTGTTACTTCATACACAACAGCCGCTGACGGTTTGCCAGTAACAGAGATTTCTGCCAACGGCTGATGTCAGGTGCCTGGTCAGATTAAAATAGAGCACGCTCTAATTAAAATATCATAATATGACTTAGCACATGTGCTTGACAGAAGAGATATCTCAATGCTAACATTCGACATGTACATATTTTGCAGCGAGAAATTTTACATGAAAAATGTAAAAAACATGCCGTGTATTAGCTGCTAAAAATTTAAAGCCTTGAATATTGCTTACTTTATTGGTAAAATTTAAACGATGCTTTTTACCAGCTGTGTATAAAATAGGATCAAGTGACTCCTTAGATACCTTAATGTTTTTTTTTATTTCAAGCAACTTTCTTAATTTTCTCTTTAACTAAAAAATTAAAATTTTTTCTTATTCTACATTTTCCTCTTAAAATAAATCCCGAAACCTTAAAAAAACACCAAGTTTTAAAATGCCAAAAATCTCAAAATATAGGATTGCAAAAACCACTTTCGTTTGGCTTCCCTAATATATGCAGTATGCATTGAATAGGTTTTTAGAGGTTTAGAGGTGTTTAATTGCCATTATCGGAAGTAAATTTTTTTGTTGTGATCTAAAAAAAGACAATTTCAGACATTTATATATAATTTCGTTTAAAGGTCTAGTTTTTGATCAATTTTTGGGATTATGTCAATAGTGTTCGTCTATAAGATACAATATTTAAAACAAGGCCTTCTGAATAGAAATTATAATAAAAAGGTATCAAAGAATGTTCTAGTGCGATATAAAGAAGATTTCAATATCAAATCCTATTTTAAGTGTTTTATTTAAAACTAGCTTGTGCCCGCGACTTCATCTGCGTAGTTATAAGGATAAAAGGAAGACTTAGTATTAACCTAGATTGTTATTTATATGTTTGTCAAATTTATCTTAACATTCACATTTATTATACCTATTAGTAGAATTATTAATTTAAAAATTTGAATTTGAAAATAAAAAAGAAAAGTCAAAACTTGCAACAAAAATAAAAATTTTACAAAACAAACAACCCGTTTAGGCTGTGATGATGAGTTTGCCAACGACTTCGCCTGGTTATCGTGATAAAAAGTATCCTATGTGTTAATCTAAGTTGTTATCTATCTATGTGCCTAATTTCATTTAGTTCCGTTCAGCCGTTTTTGCGTGATTGAGTAACAAATATCCAAACATACAAACATTCACACTTACATATTATATTAGTAAGACAAGATAACAATTTTTTAATGTTGTTATCTATTATTATTATAAATAAAAAAAAATTTTTCTGATAAAGCTGCCACATAAGGAAACGAAATTTTGGAATTAGTAAATATCAAACCCATGCTTGTTATAAAAAGTTATATTATTAATATATATTTAGTTGTTGGGTTTAAGCTGGGATCTTAATCTAAATTAAAGGGATTAGAAAAATAAAATAAATAAAAATTGAAAAATTGTTGGTTGGGTTTTTGAAAAAGTTTTTTGTATCATTTTTGAATTCTGATTTTGTTAATGAGAATTTAAAAATATAACTTATAACATTTTAAAACTTGTTCAAGAATTTGGGTTAAGGTTTACTTCAGTGAAATGCATATAAACCAGCTTAAACCCAACAACCAAATATATATTATTGAAAAATTATGGGAGCATATCCTGAATAATTTAGTAAATTAAATTATATTATTGTTAAGAAAAATATAAGAAATTGTATTTTATAATATTTTACAAGTCCTTTAAATGAATCACACATTATTTAGTAATTAAATATTTGAACTTTAGAGAACTGTGCAGAATAAGTTTTGTCATACATTCACAAAAACAAAATTGTTGCAGTTTGTCAATTAGAGATATTCTCGGGGAATGAATAATGTAATTGCACCAGCTGAATTTTGTCTTTGCAGCAAATAGAGCATCTATTTAAACAACAGAGAATAGTTAAAAAGCATAGAGCAAAATGCGTTTTTGATCATAAGTATATACAAAACATAACAATTTAGAATGATAAGTAATATTTGTATTAAGTGATTTTTAAAGTCGGCATGTCAAGTCCATTTTTCTCTGTTATAGCATGTACAATCTTTTCTTATGTGCATAATGTTTGGAATTGTAAATAAGTAGACCAGTATTGAACAACTAACAATTTCACAATCTCAGATTATGTTTTTTTTATTTTAATATTTTACAAAAGATTTTTTTCTCATATTATCAGCGATACTGGTTTCTACTCTTGGGTGTTCATGATGTGTTATTGTTTATTATTTAAATAAAAGAAGAGTATATGACCATACATACATATTTAGAGATTATTTCAATATTTGTCTTTATTGACAGCAGATCATATGTACTGAATAGATAGCACGTTATTGGAATCTTTTTAATTGTGTTAAAAATAAAGAAAAAACTTATTGGGGCATCTTTTCATTAATAATTATAATATTGTAAGTTAAACCAATACAATTAATTTATAGTTTTTTGCAAATATTAATTTCAATAAAAAATTTCTATTGACATATACGAGGGTTACCTTTTACATTACACGACTGGGTAGCCCAGTACTGCAATCTGGCATCTGTCGTTCCATTTATAGGCAAAACTGTTCGAGCAATATCTTTGTAAAGTGAAAGTGTTGAAAACGTAAGCGGTAGATTATAAATAGTTTTTAAAGCTCTGTTTTGTACTCTTTGTAAAGACTTCAGAACCTCAGAATTTTTACTTGCATACACTATTGGTAAGTAGTTGAGATGGCTATGTATTAACGCTTGGTACACAATGCCAATTTAGTTTTTGTATTAAATTTGTGTTTAAATTTATAAAGCAAACCAATTACAGAAGATATTTTAGACTTCAAATCCTGAATATGCAGGTTCCACTTTAAATTAGATTGCAACGTTAGACCTAGATATTTGGTAGCGTGAACTTCCAAAATTTCTTCACCTTCCACATATATAGCAAAATTATTCAAATTTCTTGGATGTGGTCTGAACCTTATAAGTTTAGTTTTTCCTTTGTTTATTACTAGCTTGTTTAACCTGGCATATTCAAAAATAAGAGTTGAATCTTTTTCCATATAAGCCTTTAAAACTTTCTCATCTTTATACGGATAAAATAAGGAAATGTCATCAGCATAAATATACAACTTCCCATTTAGTCCAAGATTAGCTATATCATTTATGTATAGAATGAAAAAAAGCGGACCCAACACACTACCTTGGGGGACTCCAAATTCTACAGTCTCTGCAGAACTTTGGCAATTACTAAGTTGTACATATTGTTTTCTATTTCTTAGGTAACTTTGAATCAGTTGAAGATCTCTACCCCGAAATCCATAAAAATTCAGTTTTTCTAATAATATATTATGACCCACAAGATCAAAAGCTTTTAAAAAATCATAAGAATAGGGAAGTCGATTAAGCTCTGTTAGTCTGTCCGTGTGTATGTTGAAATATTGGAAATATTCGGGAGCAGATCGGTATTGGAAATCAGAAAATTCGTTGCATAAACAACTGAGATATGAGAAGAAAATCACGACCACCTCATTTTTTTCACCACAACAACATACAACACATAAATACACACATACAAACGTGGCATTGAATCCCAGCTGAGCCAAAAAAAAATTTATTTTTTATATTATTATATATATATACTAGCTAATACCCGGTGTGCTTCGCCACCCCAAATTTCAGTATTTAATTCATATGGTAGGTGCCACGTCCACTATTGTTAATGCACCCATTTTTTCCATAAATGTTTATTTGAATATCAAAGTTGCTTTTGCAAAATTTTAGTACTCTAATCAATATCGTTTTTCAGATATACGAATTTTAGTATTTAATTCATATGGCAGGTGCCACGCCCACTATTGATAATGCACCCATCTTGCCCAAATGTTCATTTGGGTGTCAAAGTTGCTCTTGCAAAATTTTACTACTTTAATCGATATCGTTTTCCAAATATACGAATTTTAGTATTTAATTCATGTGGCCACGCCTACTATTGCAAGTACGCCCATTTTTTACCCAAATGTTCGTGTAGATGTTAAAGTTTACCGTACTTAATTTGAAGACTCTAGCTGCATTAACTTTCGTGATATATAATATTTAATACTTATTATTTAATTGGGCGTGGCACCCCGCCCACTTAAAATTTCAAACCAAAGTGTAGCCTATAGTTCCTTCCAGACATACAGAAAGTTTCTGTGAACATTTCAAGGAAATCGGTCCAGCCGTTTAACCGTCTATAAAGCACAAACAAACATACTTACAAACATATAAACAACAAACAAACACACATTGATTTTTATATATGTATATAGATTATATCATAAATATTATTTTTTTATATATTTTTTTATTTTTTTATTTTTTTTTTGAAAAACATGCGTAAACTCAATTTATATGTTTACAATGGGATGTTTTTATACAAGTATGTTTAGTTATATGTATGTATGTATTTCATATGAGATAAATAGTGATAAAAAAAAAATTTTGGAGAAAAGTTCTTTGGACTGATGTTAGCTCATTCCAATACAACTCATTGAAGAAATATGATTTATGTAAGACTTTCACAATCAAATTCCAATAAAGCACTTTTAAAGTTAATAAGAAAAGTGATTTTTTTTTTACAAAATAATTGTGTCGACGACTGTATGTTAAAAATGTTTGAATGACATGCAGCGATATCTATTTTTTAAATAAATGCTCCATTTTTATACCCTTCACACAGTGAAAAAGGGTATATATAGGTTTGTCATTCCGTGTGAAATTTCTACAATTTTCATTTCCGACCCCATAAAGTATATATTTTCTGAAAGCTTATGAATAGGGGAGTCGATTAAGCTCTGTCCGTCTGACCGTCTGTCCGTGTGTATGTTGAAATCAACTTTTTGAAGCCCCCCGACATAGGTTGGACCCGGGTATGGTATTATAATATCAGAAATATTCGGGAGTATATCGGAATTGAAAATCAGAAACATCGGTACATAAACAACTGAGATATGAGCAAAAACTGTAATGGTTGTAATAGAAAGCAATCGTATGCACGTACACAAGATTTTTGATGTTATTAAAAGTGGATTATTGGAGAATTGACAGATTTAACTAAAAAAATTAACATTAAAATGAAACCGTAACAACAAGATCGTGGTTGTTAATAACTGAAGTAATGCCGTCTGTCATACTTAAAATTTAAAATTCGCCCATATTATCCACATTGTCCATGATTAATCTAAGACCTGCGGGACCCATCCGATCAGCTAGCTTCAGTGGTTGGGGTGGTTCTTGGCCCTGATTAATCGTACTACACCATTATCAATTTTATTTCAGAGTCCCTAAGAAATTATTTTAAGTAAACAGAAAATTAAAAATATCAAACTATTGCTAACGTATATAAAAAAATTAAAAGTTAATTCGCTGATCGTTAAATTTACTTCTACAGTATTTAAGCGGAAACTGGGGAAGATGGTGGTTACTTCCCGGGAGCTAAGCCCACCCTACCTATGTTTTTCATTATCCCTATATTAAATAAAAAACCCTGACATGTATTATAATCTCAACCTATAAGGAAAATTAAAGATTTTTATACATACATTTTATGATGTTAAAAATTCCAATTTATTTTTTTCATAGCCAAATTTTAAATAGTTACATTTTTTTTTGTATAATTTTTATTTAATATTTAAACTATCATTACACGATGTTGATCATCCTGTACAAGTAAAGTTTAGTTGCTAAATTTAAAAATTTTTAATAATCCAAAAAAATAAAATTTTACGATAATTAATTACAATCCAATTCAAATATTTAAGATTAATAAGCAAAGCATCGATTAATTTTTATTCTTATTTTCACGAAAAATTTTACTATTTTGCACAGAAATATTAATATCAGAAGTTGTAACAAAAAATTATTTTTACAAGCACTTAAGGGGTTAAACGTAACTTATTAAATTAAAGGTACGATAGTGCGATCCTTGTCACACTTATGGAGTTTTAAGCTATAAGGTTTAATGGAAAAATGTATAAAAGAATGATCCCAAAAGGAGATTGAAAGAAAAAAGATATAGCAAATGACATTAAAATTATTATTACCTTTATAAAATTTATAATATTAATTTTCTATTTGATCTCATCTAATATTTTAATTTATTTGATTATCAATTATTTTAATCTTTTTCTTCTTTTGTTTTGCCAAAAAAATTTTTTTTTTTTTTTATAATTTTTACTAAATTTTTCTCTTTTTTTTCTTTTAATAGCGTTTGGCTATATGTTCACTTATTTTCACTCTTAAGTAATAATAAAAAAAATAAAAAAAGCTATACCATACTGGAAAATTTATTAAATTTTTTTCTACAAATAATCTTTTTCTTAGGCAATATAATGCAAAATTTTTAACAGAAAATTAAAAGTTATTCTTCTTTGATTTGTTTTCATCCAGTATGATATATTTTAGGAATGAAGCAAGATAACAAAAGAAAATGAACAATTAATAAAGTACTTACTTGCTGAGCGTTGAAAGGCCTTCCAATAGCTGCATGCAGTGTAGTTTAATTTTCGATCTTTCTATTATTGGTGAATATATATAGTTGTCTCTTTTTTTTTCTGACCGATTTTTATTAATTTATTTTGGGGTTTAGTATGTTTTTCCTTTTTTTTTTTTTTTTTTATTATTACTTTACGCGATTTATTCGGTTTCTATTTTTCCATTTTTTTTTATATACTTACATACTTATATATATAAATATATTGTAAGAAAAATTTTTATTTAAATATAGTTTAAAGTTGAAAAAAAAATTTCAATGTTATATTTTACTATTTTTAATATGATTTTCTTTCTGATTTTTTTTCTTTATATAACCCGTCTACACTTAAAACTCCACTTTTCTGTTAATTATCTTATTTTTTGTTAGACTTATACATACATTTATATTTTTTCAAACGGATTTTTTTTTTATTGTTTTTTTCTTTTTATGAACACTGTGCAAATACTAAAACCTCGTGTTTTTATACATATTAAATTTCATAAATTTTAAGACAAAATACAAATTTCAAATTTTTGCAACATTTGTTTTTTTACGAATTTTTTTCACATTAAATTTTTAAAGAAATAATTAATTTTTCTGAACCTTTTTCACATGCCCGTATAACAGAGCAGAAACAACCTAACTTATGTATTTACTTGTGAACTAAACACAATGCCGAGATTTTTCTTCACTATTTCTTATTCTTCGAGCAACACTTTAGGGAATGTAGTTTTGCAGTAAGACATTTAAAGTTTATTTCTCCTTGTCACCTAACTTCCAAAAAGGTATACGGTATGATAGGAACAACAAACCCGTCTTCTTCTTGACCTTAGTTTCGTTAAGCTCGGTGAATTATGGTTAACTTCATCTGGGAATTATATTTTCGGAGAAAAACCAAAAGTGAAGAAGAATCTAATTTAACCCTGTTGTGGCCTTTCGAATTTCCTTCTTTGGATTAAGCCTTCCTTGTTTTACTTTTAAGATTTCTTCCTTTTTCCACTCAATCTTGTAGAATTTTTGAAGTAAAAGATGGAACTGAATGTTAATGTTGCCCAGGTGTTTCCACTTTCAAAGATCAAACAGGAAAGAACTCAAATTTCCTTTACCGATTACTAGCTAAACTTTCTGAGAATCTATCCACGCGTTAAATATTCTTAATTTGTGTCTAATCGGCCTGCCTCTATTTGACATATATGTCAGTTAGTAATTTGGCAGCATTACTCAACCGTGGTGAAAAACTATGACAATACAATTAGGTCGTTCGGTTTGTTACAAGTTAAACTATATCATTCCAATTTGATTCTGAAGTAATATATTTATATGCTCAAAAGATTCCATATAAATTTAATTTCCCACTAACACTCTAGAATATTGTATCTCAAAATAACTACTAATTATTTTCCTATAAAATTATTTTCTCTTTACCTTTGTTTTTAATTATAACAACAATAATTTTATAACAACTTGTAACTAATGTTCTGCATTTGATTTTGTATTAAAATACAAAACTTTAAAAATTAGGCAAAAATTTTGCATTTAGCAAACCTTTATATATTATTTTTCTTTGTTTCACAATATTTATACAAACAATATTGATATCATTTCGAGTCTATTACAAAACCGGATAATTTTAAAGATTTCTAATAAAATTAGACGGAAATTTCTAGCGTTGTTTGTTACATTGTTTCTATTTTTATTCCTACAATTTTCCTTTGCTTTCTTCTTTTCCTTTCCTGTAAGTTTCCACATCCGTATAATATTTATTTTATACATAACTTAGAATTCTCTATTCTTTTGTTATCACTGCTGTGTGCTACACTTTGTAACCTAGGAGTTCCATAGGAAAACATAGTTATCCGATGTGACGAATTTACTGATATTTTTTTCCTTCTTTTTTAATGATTTCATGTGGCTGTTAGGAAAAAGCATTTAGAGTAATCTTAATTTCCATTTTACGCTAAACTCAAATTCGGATATCTTTGGCATGGTAAGTGCCGACATTTTTGCCTTCGATATCTTCCAGAAGATAATAACAAGTTCCCAACTTCTCTTTTACTCGAGCTTTTACAAACAGAGGACTTAATTTAGCATTAAACTTTTGTTCAGCGTTGCTCTGCGCAAAGTTTCGCCTAAATACCTGCTGTCCAATATTAAAATTTACGGGTCTAGCTCGTAAGTTATATTGCTTCATGTTAACTTCATAAGCTTTTTTAATGTTATTAGATATTTGGTTTCTTAACAATGTTAGTTTATCGTCACGATTAATTATGGTGTTGGATTCATCTAACGAATCAATGGACCGCAACAATTTAAATGTTGAACCATGCGTCACCATATCAAACCCGTATAACGCGTGGTAAGGGGAATAACCTATGCTATTGTGAACGGCGTTTCGTAAGGCACAACTTATCGCTGATATATGCTCGTCCCATTCTCGATGGTCTTTCCTTAAATATGCGCGAACAGCAGATAAAATGGACCTATTTACCCTTTCCGACGCATTACTTTGTGGCGAGTATAACGCCGTATATGTATGCTGAATACCGTATTGGGTCAAAAATGCGTTAAAATCGTTGCTCTTGAATTGACTTCCATTGTCGCTTACCACTACTTCTGGTACACCATAATGATGAAAAACCTGCTTTTCTAAAAATTCAGTTATAACCTTAGATGTAAATTTTCGAAGCGGGCATAACCAGTGGTATTTCGAAAAGTGGTCTAAAACAATTAACAGTCCAATATACCCATTTTTGCTCCTTGGATAAGGACCTAATAAGTCTACGTAAAATTTTTGAAAAGGTCTATTTGAAGTTGTGAATTTTCCCATCTCCGGTGTAAGTTTTTGGTTTGTTGCCTTGGTGGTTTTACAAACATCACAATTTTTTATATATTCTCTGATTTCAGTGACCAATCGCGGCCAGAAGTAATGCCTTCGGATCAACTCCAGCGTTTTACCTAATCCACCGTGAGCAGCTATGACTGAATCGTGTGATCTTTTTATAATGCCCAACCTAAGTTTCTCCGGGATCCACAATTTCCAACAGTTTGAATCTAATTCATCATTACCTGTAGCAAACTTAGTTCGAATATAAATGTACCTGTCAATTATCTTTATATCGGGATAATAATCTTCATTCTCAATAAACTTCTTCCTTAGTGTTACATATTCATCATCTAAAAAGTGAACCGATTCTAAATCTACTTCTGGACCTATCATTTCAAGTGTACATACGTCTCCCTCATGTATTCTACTAAGCGCATCTGGTACCACATTTTCTTTGCCCTTTCTATGACTAATTGTAAAATTATAGGATTGGAGCTTAAGAACCCAGCGAGCAAGTCTTCCCTTTAAGTTGGGCTGTTTCATCAACCAAACTAAGCTACTATGATCGGTTATGACTTCAAACTCATGTAGTTCAATGTAGCATCTGAAACGTTCTATAGCTTCAATCGCTGCTAGACATTCTTTCTCTGTCACTGAATAATTACGTTGTGATGAGTTTAATTTTTTTGACATGAAAGCTATTGGGTTTTCTTCTCCATTATTTCCCATTTGCACTAAAACAGCTCCAATGCCAAAGTCGCTGGCATCACAGTGAATAAAGAATTTTTTTGTAAAATCGGGGTTTTTCAGAACAGGAGCAGATGTCAATAAATTTTTAATTTTCTTAAAAGCTTCTTCGGCTGCAGTGGTCCATTCAAATTTTCTTTTGGTGGATAGTACCTCTGTAATTGGATGAGTAATATCAGCAAAATTAGAGATAAATCTCCTATACCATCCCGTTAGTCCTAAGAATCCTCTAACTTGTTTTAGATTTTTTGGCGATGGCCAATTTAAAATTGATTCTATTTTCCCAGGATCTGTAGAAATGCCTCCATTTCCTATCACATACCCTAAGTATTGCACGCGTTTTACACAAAACCTACTTTTTTGAAGATTTAAAGTCAAATTTGCTTTTCTAAACTGTTCAGCTAACCGCACTAAAGTAGCAATATGATTTTCAAAGGTATCCGATACCACACATACGTCATCAAGGTAGCCAAATATTGAATTTTTTAAGTCTGGAGGAATTATGGAGTCCAATAATCGACACATTGTTTGAGGAGCTGTACATAAACCAAAAGGCATTACTGTAAACTGGTACAGTGGTCGTCCAGGTATGGTAAATGCTGTTATTGGTTTAGAGGCCTCCTCTAACGCGACTTGCCAATATGCGTCTTTTAAATCAATTTTAGAGATAATGTTAGCCTTGGGTAAACGGGCGAATATTCCTCCAATATTTGGAAGAGGGTAAGCGTCCTTGGTGGTAACTTCGTTAATTTTGCGGGCATCTAAACACAACCTAACTTTTCCAGGCTTGACAACCATTCTCATCGGTGAACTCCAGGCACTAGAACTCTCTTCGATTACCCCTAAGCTAAGCATTCTATCAATTTCAGTATACATTAACTTTTCCACCGCAGGAGATACAGGGTAAAAGCGCTGCTTTATGGGTTTTGCACCTCCAACATCAATATTATGTTTAATTAACGGTGTTCGACCTAAACCTTGCTGCTCGAAACTTGGGAACAATGCTTTAACTAATTCCAATTGTTGTTGTTGTAATTTATTTATAGGAATTAGATCTGAATCCAGTGAGTTTGCTGAATCTGGCTGACTTAAAGTAACACTAGCAACTATATTATTAATTAACCCAAACTTTCTCCAGAAGTCTAATCCTAAAATTAATCGTTGGCTGAGGGAAGGTACAATAAATAGAACAATTTTTTCTTCCTTTCCTTTATAACCCATCTTCACTTGTATCGACCCAATAACATTTTGTTTTTGACCATCAGCTGTGCTAACCGTGGATTTAACGACTTTAAAACCCTTTTGTTTCGTAAAATTTTCTGCGGCTAACTCACTTCCAATACAGCTTATATTAGCTCCTGTATCTAATAGGCCTAACTCTACTTTACCTAAAAATGTTACCTCTGCATATAATCTACCATCCTTTTCCGAATTCAATATTGAAGATACTACTAGCTTGTGGGTGTATTAAATCTTTTTATAAAAATTTCTCATACGTACCGTCGACCGTTTATATTTCCTGATTAATTCTTTATCTAACTTTTCATCATTAAAAATCTTAAATCTAGTTTTAATATAATCCTTTACTCTCTCATGTAGTGGACGAATATTAAATAATTTTGGTGGTTTTTCATAAAATTCATTTTCCTTATAACTATTTCTATCATTCTTACAAATACTTATCCTATATTCCTTTTCATTATTAATATTATTTAAATTATCATTTTCAGGTTGGTTTTCGTTTTCATTTTCCCCTTTTAGTAATTTCTTCGTATCTAATTTGGATGTATTCGATTGTGGTTGGAATAAGTTTTCTGTAAGTTTTTTGAACTGTTTAAACATTTTACGCAGTTTGGCTTATACACGTTTTTTAATCCACATCCATAGCAGAAAACTTTTCGCTCTTTTAGGCACATATCCCAAAAGTGACCTTCCTCCTCACAATTCCAGCACCTTATAAGTTTATCTGAATTGTGAATAGCATGTATTTCAAAGCTAGAATTTGCATTTACTTCATACTCTAACATGTCGGTATTCTGTTCATCGTTAGGACAAGATTCAAGGGCAGAAACTCTACGCGATTGATTTCCTACAGGATAGCGATTAAAACTACTATTACGATATGCAATTTCACTAAGTAGTTTTTCCCGTTTTTGGCATAGTTTCTTTAACTGTGAAAGTGTCCTTACTTGTGTATACAAAAGCTCATGACGTATCTCTGGTCTTAAATTACGCGTAATAATTTCTATTAGCTCTTCCTCTTCTAATGGAACTGGTAATCTATCCAAAATTTCACTTATAGCATCATAAAATATCTCGAAGGATTCACTGGGCTTCTGCTTGCGATTGTGCAACTCTTCACGAATATCAAAAGTCGTTCTAAAATCTTTATATTGTTTCTTTAACTCTAAGCAAAATAAATCCCATTCAATGCGAACTACAGACTTTCTATAACGCCAAAACCAATCTTTTGCTTTTCCGGTAAGTAAAACATGTAAGTTTTTAGCTACACTGTCCTCGAAATTTCCGCTAAACGTCTCCTCAACTAAACACTTTATCCTATATAAAAATTCTTCACACCTTAATCCATTAGTAGAACCATCAAATTTAATTCCCCAGCTCTGAATAACAGCGGTTATTTTATCAGGATGCATTCTTAATGTATTAATTGCGGCTGGAATGATATTCGGTTGACGTAAGTCACGTAATGGTGGAGAATTGTTAAAATTTTCCGATCGTATTGGTTCACGAAATGAAATTGAATGCTGAGGTTGGGGTTGAGAATTATCAGTTTGTGGTTGACCAGGTAATTGTAACGGACTTACACTCATTCGTAATAACAGACGTTGAACTGTCGTTTCTATTATTTGTGACATTTGATTTAAATTTCTACTACCACGATTACTTCGTCGACCTCTGTTTGATTGACAGGTTGTATTTTTATCAGAATTCTCTACAGTCTGTGACCCATTTGGCTCGTTTAAAGAATTACTTAAATCTAAAATTGGACCTGACACACTTACATTAGATACTACTCTATCTTCAGGAGCTTGAGAGTTCTTTTCCTCGTTTTGAAAAGGTTTAGAGTTTCGAGTGTTATTTTTTATTTAATATATTATTTATATTTTTTTTATTATTTTTTTTTTATTTTTTTTTTTAATTTTTTTTTAAATTTTTTTTTTAAATTTTTTTAAATTTTTTTTTTATTTTTTTTTTTGCTTTTTAACATACATACGTGTATTTATAATTTTACAATGGGATGTTTTTATATATGTATGTTTTTATATGTATGTACGTATTTCACATGGGATGAATGGTGACACAAACTACTGTTATTGCATGACTACACGTTGTGAAGGGTATATAAGATTCGGCACGGCCGAATATAGCACTCTTACTTGTTAAATCTGTAGCAACCAATAATTAAAAGTATTTTAAATACTTGCGTGTTTTGCCTACTACATTGTTGCAGGTAAGAATTAAATCATTTTTGACAGTTATTGCGGTTGAGATCAAACGAATTTAATAGGCTTAAAATATCATGTGGTTGCAATTTCAAATTTCAATAAAACTATAAATTAAGTTTTGCAAAAGGAAACTCTGTCATTGAATGGTGTAGTATATATGTGTTTAAAGCTACTTGAAAAAAAAGAAAGAAATAATAACTGCGACATAATATATAACCTGTTTGGCTAAAAATGTTTGTAATTATTTTAGATTTTGTACCAGTTTGAAATACTGCACTACACAAGATATTTCTTGTACAAACTAACTACAAAATTATGGCTTTGCTTAATAATGTTCTTTAGGTTATGTAGTTTTTTTTTAACAGTTTACATATCGTCACCTAGAACGCAAGCCGACTATATATGTGATAACTAAAATTTCAAAATATGCTGTCTTTTATACATAGAACTTTATTTTTTGAACATTATTTATAGTGAGTTCGCGTGACATCCTTAATATGTGCAAAATTAACTGTAAAGCACATTTAAGGTTTTTCTGTCGTTTAAGTGATATGTAGTATGCCGAATTTTATATATATTTTTCGAGCACTTAAACCTTTCATTTCAACGTTTTAAGGGTACTATTTTGTCCGTTTTTACGAATTAAATATACTACAAAAATGCTATCCGTTATATATAACGTAAGTCTACTAAAAACATTATCCATGAACCTAAAATGCAAGGTCATTTTCATCATTTTCTATGCCGATTCGCATTATTAGTCACACATGTTTCGAAAAAAAATTGTGAATTTCACATAGAAAAAGGCTTGTCAACCTCTACGCAAGGCGTAATTGTATTATATAATTCTTGAATTTATTATTTACTATTCAATATTTATCATTTTAAGACAGGACCAAAAAGAAAAAAACTGCTCAAGTCGACATAAGCTAAAATTGAGATTACCACATCGTTGCAATCCCGGACTTAAAAAATATCATCAGGAAATTTTTTAACTAAATATTTAGGACAATTTTGCAGAAAGTTATAGCGTAAAGTCTTATTGCCTGTGTTTATTCAAAGACCAATATCATTTCGAATGGCAACTTCTCTAAACTTTTAATTAAGCTAAATATACGAAAATCCATATGACCTTTAATTTCTATGACGCATAATTTAATGTTAGTCTTTATTTTAAAGGCAGTGGAATCCATTTTTAAAAATTAACTCAAAAATTTAAAAGTGTTTTCCTGGAAAATTATAACAACAGACGTAAGCAGTTTTTCCTTATTGCTAGGGAAATATTATGGATTTTGTTTATAAAAACATAAAATGTTTTTGAAGTGTATTTTAATAAAATTTTGTATTAAAAATTTTAAATAAAATACATTTAAAAATCATTGTATATTTTATGCATCTAAGGGTAAAACCAAGGTATATTTATTCATCAGGTAATTACAGTTCGGAGAGAACTTTTTTGTTTATATTTTTTATATATTAAGTTTGACATTTGAAATAAATGAGAGAAGAGAGAAAATTGTTTTTTATCTATGGACTTTGACGTCTGAAATTTAAAATAAGTGAGAAAAAAATTATCAGCTGACGAATCAAGACTACCTGATAAATAAATATGCCTTGGGTAAAGCTTTTGGGCAATATAATTTTAGGTAAACAATACTTTAGTAGTTACTGGTTTATTTTAAATAATATAAATAAAAATTTTGCGTTTCGTAAGCAACATTCA
The DNA here is from genome assembly GCA_941918925.1 of Phyto melanocephala. Taxonomy (NCBI): domain Eukaryota; kingdom Metazoa; phylum Arthropoda; class Insecta; order Diptera; family Rhinophoridae; genus Phyto; species Phyto melanocephala. Next base: position 102,978,878 of record OW799235.1, on the reverse strand, counting down.
AACAATAAATAACATAAAAGTATCCATTATAACAGTTTCATTCGCAATTCTACAAAAGAAGTTACATAAATAATAAATTTTCTGTTATGTTTTCACTTTCATATGTAAAGTTACAATTATTTGAGTTAGGGTTTTTCTACCTGTTACCATCGATAAGTACAGTAGCAATTTGCGACTCCATAAAGTAGATATATTGAATCCTTATAGATAGACAAGTCTATCTAGCTATGTCCGTCGGTCTGTCCGTGTGATGTTAAAATCAACTTTCTGAAACTCCTATATGTCCACTGTATCGTACATTTATCAGAAATGTTTTCGAAAACTCAGGTATTGAGAATCAAAAATTTTGACCCAAAAGCCGCTGGGATATGAGCAAATATCACGAATGCCATTGTTTTCGCAACACCAAAATTCAATTTAAAAATCAACAACGAAAGCAGTCGTTTCTGAGTGCAAGAGTCGGATTATTCTTCGTGAAGTTTGATTTATAATGTAAAATAAAAACCATAAATTTGGATGTGATCTTAAAATTTGTATTATCTGATAAAAGAAAAAATTTTGGGATTTACTGTTTGAAAATGATATCATGTAAATGTTGGTCACGATTACGTCTAAGGTGTTCCATTTGGAAGGTCTAATTTAAGGCTACTCGCTCGAGCATGGCGAATGGTATCTCGCGAATAACAAGAGTCACGATGGCACCCAAAGCATCAATCATAACTGGCTTATTCCTGAAGATTTAAGATTTTCTATATCCCCGGAGAAAAATGTTCAAAGGTCCAAAGGGGCGCATGATCAATTTACCAATTTAACAAAACGTGAAATTAAGTGTTTACCAACATGATTAACAATGGACTTAAAAAGTCCATTATTTCACGCAATATATGGCTCGTAGTGCCGTTTTGTGGAAACCAGAGCTCACTGAGACCTTGCGCTTGAATTTCAGGAAGCACATAGTTACCATTGACATTCTAATATTTTTAATTTTTACAGAAATATTGACCAATGAGTCCACCATGATGGTAAAAAATGTGTTGGTTTTTGTTTTAGTTGCATATAAAAGTAGTATATATATTTATGCTTATTCATGTTTGCGAAAGTATGTAATGCAAGGTTTTTGTTTACTGTATGTTGCATGATCATGATCACATAAAGCAAAAAGGTGTGTATGTAACTACACGATGACAGGCAATGAATCAACAACAAAAAATATTGATCCAGTGTAAATCTGGCACACACACAACTTATACGCTAATAGTTGCGTATCTACACTTCTGTAAAGGCTTTCTTAGGATTTGGCAAAGCCGAATATATCGCTCTTACTTTATTTAATGTTTCTAAATTAAAAAAAAACAGTTTTTGGACTGACACAATTTTTTATGAGTAGTTAAATTTCGTTCTTTTTGAGAGAGAGAAAAAATATTGTTCGCAAGCTGGAATTCAAAAACTAAAATGAGTTAGTTGCCATCAAAAACGATAAGTTATGCTACGTTCAAAGTTAGTTAATATTTATCCAAATTAGCGTCAGCGTTAGCTGAACTCGGAACGCTTCGCTAGTCCCCATAAGGTTTTATGTCATTCTTTAATTTTATGTCATTCTTTAAAATCGCACCTTATCAAAACGTAAGTAAACGGCGATTAAGATAATTTTTAATTTAATAAACGTTTATTTTATATTAAAAAAAAACATTTTAGTGGTTACGTCCTTTATTCAGTTATTTGCCAAGAAATTATTTAAAAAAATAAATCCTATATTTTAATAGAATATCTTAGGCTACATATAAAGATAAAATATAAATATAAAATATGTTTTACACAAACTTAACTTAAGGTAATTTAATAAAAATTTTCTAGAAAAATGTTTGAGAGTTATTAAGACACTTTGAAAATTAAAAATAAAAACCTTATTTTACTTTGGAATTATTTGAAAATCATTTTCAAACGCTTGGCTAAAAATAATCCTGACTTTGTGATCTCTGTGTTAACTGGGTACTTCATGAAAGGAAATGTCGGTCGGTCGCTTATTGTGAAATATGTATATGAACAAATAATGTCTACTACGTTCGTATTCGAATCAACGAGCTTTATTTCTTGTTAATTCTGTTGAGTTAGTAAGCCTGTCTGCTGCGTTTGCAAATTAATGCGGAGTTGCAAGCACATACCGATTTGTTCGAATATAAAAAAAGGTGTTTAAACAATCAAAGCAGGTGACATTTTGAAATAAAATATGAATTTAAAGTTAATATTATTGGCTGCAAATCGTATGTCTTAACTTTTTTCCTTTATTTATTTTCTTTTGATTAAGTAAAATTTTTAATTTATTGTGCACACGTACACATATCCGTTGAAAGTATTTTAATTGAAAGTTTTCCTTTTCTATATTATTTTTATTGTGTTACACTCGTTGGCCATTTCGGCAGAAATCCATCGATGGCGACATTCGTGTTAATGGATTTCATTTAAAGGAATCATGTTATTTTTGAATTTAAAAAAATTATATTTTTATTACAGATAGATATTTTTATTTGTTCTTATAATGATCAACAAATAAGCTAATTTACATATCGACATTTGTTTTCAAATAAGCATTAACTTACAAAAAAAAAATCAAAATCCACTTTTTGACTGATGATAATGCACTGCATCAAAATCATATTAAAGCAAAATTTTAAACTTGTACAATTAAAAATTACGATTTTATTGGCAAAATTCTAAAAGTTCTAAGTGCAAAAATATATGTATAATAAGATTTTTTAAAGAACATATAAATTATCATAACTTTTATACTGTTGTTATTTTAAAATGGTAATTCATTATAATATTACCTTTTTATAGACAAAATTTTCTTTATGGTAATATGGTACGAAATCTTTTACTTAAAGTGTTTTTTTAACTAACTTAAGGACTTTTTGTTTTCAAAATCCTCAAAGGTATAAGTTTCACATCTCAGCAAATAATAAAAAACTTGATTTTTTCTTTAAACTAATTAATTTTAATTAATTAATTCTTTTTAATTAAACTTAAGCTTAAACTGGAAAAATTGGAAAAATTTCTACATACTATTTTATATTAGAAAAGTTTTTGCTTTTCCTGTAAAATTGGTTCAATGTAAGTTAGGGCTTTATTTTTAGAAAATGTTTGGTTCTGATTTATATGGGTGTTTTTTTCCTATACAACTTCCGATAGGGATAACTGTTAAACTAGTCGTCATATATATAAAGTGTATTAATATTTTTCAGTGTATTTTGGCAAATCACAATGCAAAGACTGAAACCAAAACAACTCTCTATTCGCCAAACTTGAAGAGATTTTTTGTCGTGAAAACATCTTCAGCGATAAGGCTCATTTCTGACTTAACGGATATGCAAACAAGCAGAATTGTCGTTTTGGAGGGAACACAATCCTTATAATACTCTAGGGACCAACAAAATTTACTGTTTAGTGCGGTTTACATGCCTAGGCTTCATTGGCCTATTTATTTTTAAATCTAAAAACCGGTGCCAACATTTTACGTTTGTTATGGAACACCTAACAAAACATTTTTACAGTAAAGTATATGTGACAGCGCATAGAGAAAGGGACCTAAGGGTAAAAAAAAAACAATTTTCATTTTTTTTTTTATGTTTACAACATCTGAGAATCGAATGAGACCGATCCCATGCCCTAAAAGTATTCCCTCCCAGAGATATGAGCGTTTTATAAAAGTGAAGTGGAAGATTCTAAGCGCAAATAGAAAGGGACCTAACCAAGGCATATTTATTCATCAGGTACTCTTGTTTCGTCAGCAGATTATTTTTTTCAACACTTATTTAAAATTTCAGTTGTCACAATGCATAAATAAAAAACAATTTTCTCTATTTTCTAATTTATTTCATATGTCAAACTTCATATATAAAAAATATAAACAAAAAATTCTCTCCGAACTGCAATTACCTGATGAATAAATATGCCTTGGACCTAACGGTAAAATTTGTTTTCATTTTTTCCCCTACTAAATTAACAAAATAACTTCATTTTACGAAACTACAAAAAATTTATTTTTTTTTCTTATGAACAATTTAAAAAAATAGAAAAATCATTTATTCTTTAAAATGGCTCTCCTGAACAAAACCTGTTGTTACCCTTAGGTCCCTTTCTCTATGCGCTGTCACATATTAGTTGATTAAAAGGCCTTCAAATGAAAAACCCCCAAAAAATTAACAAAAGAAATTTTTGTTGTAGTGAGTGATGGATGAAGACGGTTGTCATTTTGCATGAAATAATTTGTAAGTATGAATACAAGGGTGATCGATTCGGTTTTACAACCGATGGAAAACCCGGTTTTTTTACTTCTTCAGTTGGCGATTTTTTCCAAATGTTAATTTTTCGAATGTCGAATACACCGGTTTTTTCACTCACAGAAGCCGGTTTCTTTCATTTTTAGTTTTATGTTCATTTAACTTTGTAACCAAATGTACCATACTATATTTATTACTCAAAAAATTTCGAAAAATCAGAACATTTATTAAATAATCTTCCATAATATTGTAAGAATTTTATTTGTTGTTTAAAAAACAAATGTAAAATAAGAAAAATAATTAGGATTAAATATTATTTGTTTTAAATGGAGAGCAGGTATTTTATACGTTGTTGCGCTTATAATTTGTTGTGGTAATCAGCTGTTTAGTTAAGTTTGGTAATCAAATTATTGTACTTTGAAATACTTTTTGATCTCATTTTCGAATTTCATAATATTTTGCTTCTACGAAATCAAGCGACTTGTACTAAAGACTACCCATAGCTTAACTAATATCTCTGATATGGCTTGTATACTAAAAAAGTTTGGCACACAAAGGGTCATTATTACATCTTGCCTATAAAGTTGACTACCGTGACCAGTGAGTGACTTTTTTATATTTTTCATTATTTAAGCCTCCTTGTAACAAAGTTTTTTTTTATATGGCAGAACCAGAGCAAATACCGGTTATTTTTAACAAATTAATTTAGTTCTTAAAAAATGTAGTGGCATCAATGTAAATTTATACATTTTATTTACAAAACGAAATAAAATTTTTATTGATTTATTTACTGTTTTGTGTCACTAATATTAGAAAATGAAAAAAATTAAAAAGGTCGAATTAGAAAAAAAAATATAAATCACAATTTAGTTGCCATATTTTGTTTCATGTAGAGAAACAATAGCATTTTTAAATTTATAAACATTACCTTAAAAGTTAAAAATAATTGAAGCATAAACTTAACTTTTCTGTCACTTTTAGGTAAAAAGTGTCTGTGTAGTGTAACATATTTATTTTAAATAATGGCATTTTATAATAATTCCATTGAATGTGTGTCAACTTAAAATGCAATTAAACCATAGAACAAAATAGTTTATACCTATATCTGTATTTATCTCTGTCAAGGGTATAAGAAAAAATTATATTTTATGTATTCGACCGGTTAACAGGGTTTTTCTAAATTTTCAAAAGAGCAACCGGGTTTTTTTAAATCTATATTTCAAACTATTTGAAAACCGGTTTCTTAAAAATGTCGAATAATCGATCACCCTAATGTGTAAAATGTTTGTATTTACGAATTTTTTCTCAAATTAAAAAAAAAACATTATTGCCAATCTCATAGTATAGTTGCGATAGCAGTATTTATGGTTGTATCTACAGAATTTCGTTTCGGAATATAAACATGTAGTCAGCGATAGAATTTTTATAACCACTAAAGAAAAGCTACATTCGATTGGCAGCGAATTTGATTGTTTGTTTTCTGGGATGGATGTCCTTCCACCATACGTACAAGTTTTTTTTTATAGCACGCAATATTTCGAAAACCAATTGATTGGCTTAAAACCCTAATCAAATATGCATCAAAGTCGACTAACGAACCATGTGCCGCAGAAAAGTGTTACCCTGTGGTGTCTGTGTGCAATGAGATTTCGAAAAACGCATTAGCCTTGAAATCCTTTAGAGATGCCAATGCCACATTTCAAAAATTTTTCAAAGTTTTTAATAAGTATCAAAGGTTTTTTTTTGCCAAACGTTAAAATAGTTAAAATACTTGAATTATGATAAGGTTTCAATCAATTATTTGTTTTACTTTTAATATCGACCCCAATTTTGTAATAATCTCTTATTTAGTTCGCCATTGTGATGACATAAGATTTCTAAAATTATACGAATTTGCGAACGACATAGTTAATATTAACCTTTAATTAATTTTGCAAAATTAATTGGTTTAAAAAAAATGTAGTTTGATCATAACTTGCGTGCCGATTTAGTTCCCATACTTTCTCTAGTAGTCGTCACAACAATAAAATATTTTGTTAGTATTTTACATTCTTTATGGTCTTATTTTTAACAAAAAAATATAAAAAATATAATCAATTGTGAACATAAATCTTAATTATACACAGATCACTACATTTGTGGCATTTAAATTTGTTTTCTTTTTTTTGCTTTTTCTTTTGGTTTTGGCTTTTGTCAAACACCGGTGGTGAAGTTTTTGAGAAACACCTTAAACAATTAAAATCACAATACCCATATCTCTGTAAATAATAACCTTGATTGACAACCTAAATTAATATCTCTAAAGTTGAAGTGGAAATGGGTTTATAAATGAGGCTAAATACTGACACTTTTTTTGTAAACATATCGATAGTGAAGTTTAAATAAATCACCGAAATTTGCAGCAATGATGACTTTGTTTTTTTTTTTTAATATTAATTAAAAAAGACTAAATTACCAGTATTAATAATAAAATCACGGACTTGGCGAGGATGTTAAAGTGAGTAGTTACTTTTTACATAAAGATATTAATAATGTTTTTCGTGGGAATTGAAAAAAATTTCTCACATAAACTGGTTTAAAAATTGTATGTAAAGAGAAGATTTTATTGAATATTTTGTAAAAAGGGTATTTTTATAAGTGAAAGTTTATATTTAATAATTATTTCATATATGATACATTTTAAAAAATGTTCTACAGAAACAGAAAATTCTTAGGATTTCTATATATAAAGTTATTTGTAGAAAAAAAATTTTTTTTAAATTACTTTGCAGAAAATTTAATTTATACAAGACATATTGAAAAATTTCTGCAAATATAAGCATTTTTATAATTTCATTAAAGAATAGTGCTTATCAATAAAACATTGTTTTCAGAGAAAATATTCGGGTATTTCATTAAATTTCCAACTCCGTAATCGCGGAAATTCTTCAAAATTATTTTGGCTGTAAAATATTTATAATAAATCAGGGCTAGGAAATAAAAGGAATTTAAAAATATACGAAAACAGTAATGTCAATAAAAGCAAGACAACAATGCAGTAACGTAAAATATGCCAAATTAATTCACAAGTGTTGTATGTTGTTGTTGTGAAAAAAAACGAGGTAGTCGCGGTTTTTTCCTCATATCTCAGTTGTTTGTAAACCGATTTTTCTGATTTTCAATACCGATCTGCTCCCGAATATCTGATCTCTGATATTTTAATACCTCACGCGGGTCCAGGCGATGTCGAGGGGCTTCAAAAAGAAGTTGATTTCACCATACACAAGGACATACGGTCAGACGGACAGGCTGACAGAGGAAATGAAAATTGTAGAAATTTCATACGAAATGACAAACCTATATATACCCTTTTTCACTGTGTGAAGGTTAGGTAGAACAGGCAGCTGTTGTGCAGCTCACTTGGGTCCATTATATTGATCCCTTTGTGATACCTGAATAGAAAAGTAAGAATAGAAAAGAGAGAAGAGAAGCAGACAATTCCAGAGTCTCTGGCGGGAATCGAACCCGCAACCCCCAAACTAGCCGACAAGCACACTACTGACTAGTCCACCGGGGCACTCTCACTGTGTGAAGGTTATAAAAAGCAAATAATGAAATATTGAATTACTACTGTTGAAAGCGAGCAATATGTAGCTAAAATTTTAAACCGACTTTCTGGTGATTCCATAAACGCACGTTATATGTATAAATGCTAGTTAAACCCGGTTCGCATTGCTGGCCCCAATAATGTTTTTGTATTTATTTTAGCATAAATTCTGATATCACTGTTAGTAAAAATTAATAGCTTTTTATAGTTAGATAAATTTTTTTTCTGTTTCTACGAGCAATAAATCCGTTACTTCACTAGCGCAGTGCTTACTTTTATTCTTATAATTTTTTTTACCCAATTTCAAAAGTACTGTGAGGGCATAGTGGGAAACTAAATATTTAATCCTATGAAAAATTATTATTTACCACCATTTTAAAAATTTACTTCATCCAAGTTTTCAAATCTTATGTTCATAAACTCTGAAAAAATTAAAATAACTATAAAAAAATATACTTTTTGTCCCTCACTATGACTTTCAACTTCTCTATGAATTAAACTTAATTAATAGTACCTAATTTTAGAGATCTATGTATTTACATATATTTAAAAACATACAAAGTACAAAAAGCACCTTTTGTAGTCGTCCAACATATTTTTGATCTCAACTTAAATCAATAGTTCATAATTTAAAAAAAACTAGATAAAAAAACGTAGAAAATACAAAAAGAATCATTAAAATAGCGAAAAGTACCTTTTGGGTCGACCATATCATTTTCAATATCAACTTGAACCAAGTCTCTAATGCAAAATAATAAATAAAAGTTAATAAGATATTATTTCATAAACGTAGAAAATACAAAGAGGTCAAAAAAATGGAAAAAGTACTAAAAAGTTCAATCTTAACTTCTATCAAAAGTCCCTTAATTTTAAAATACTGGATTTATAACCTAAAAAAACAAAAAGGAAGATACAAATGGTAAAAAGTACTATTTTAGAATTCCCATATCAATATACAAATTTGAAAATTAAAATGTTCAAATATCTATTTTAAAATAAAATAGATAGAATAACTATTTTTTTTAGAATAATGAATAAACTACTTTTTTTGCATAAAAATAAATATGATGTAAAAAGTACCAAACAGCTTTCTTGAATATTCCCTTTTCTAAGTTACATAAATTTTTTAGAAAAGTACCAAAAAGAGAGATTAGTCTTACCCCTCAAATAATGTAATTTGCAAAAAGTGCTGAAATCCTGTTTACATTTTTCGCGGAGTTACTAATACAATTTAAATTTATCTAGTAGTTTTTGAGCAAATTAAGTTCACGAAGAGAGACAGTCACACAGGCAAAATTCGAAGAAGTAATATTTCTATTTAAGATCATCGAATATTTTATATATGGCCATCATCATTTGAAAAATATTGTATCACTTATTACTTATAAGGAAAAATATTGTTAAAACTTTTAATAACAGAAAGAATTTTATTAAAATATGTGAAGTTAAAAAATTAAATTTTTTAAAGTTCTATTTCGAAGTTTTTAAGACATTTTTCTATAAAAGATTTTACCTAAATTTTGTCGTAACAAAAATTTGGCACAAATAATTTTTTATGCTACATTTTTAGGTGTTGGCATGGTCGGGCTTGATGCATTAAAAATGTTTTGCTGTACTTCTTTCTGGTGTTCAGGTAAAATCCTGTTACGCATTTTCCTATGCCGCACATTCATTAATAATATATTTTAAAATTGATTTGGTGGGCGTGTTTGTAACTGTCACATACTCGAACACTGATTAACTTAAAATATTATATCTTTTTTGTCTTCCTCTAATTCCGCCAAAGGTTAATAACAGATTTTGTTGATGCACGAGCATAAAAAAGTATGTATGTACATACATATCTACTCACATACATATTCATATAAATAGCATAGTACTCTTGTATATACGGTAACCTTAAATGGAGTTGCGTGTGAACATAATTACTGCACCTTTATGTAGTCATGTACGAGTGTTAAAAATTTACGAACATGTATGTACATACACATGTGTATGAATATGTTGTGAAAAAAATTAACACATGAATATCGTTCAAGATCTAAACAGATACATATCGTTAGTTAAAATGCTTAATCATGTTGGTGTAAAGAAAACCGGATACAAATGTTAATAACTTAAATTTTGCTTTAAAAATAATTTAATTAAAATCTGAAACCAAGCAGAGAAAATGAGCGACAATTTACAGTTTACTTTTGCAAGAAAAAAGTATTCGATTTAGCTGGTTTTACATTTTTGCTAACCATATGTATTTAAGTTTTTGTGAATATGTATTCAAGATACATTTGGAGGATTTACTTTATACTTTTTTTCGAAACAATATAAATGACACTAGATTATTATATAATGTCGCTTGTTTGAATCGCATATTTCATTCTCATATCGGCGTACTCGTGCTGTGCAAAGTATTTTCAAAAATTCATATGTAAAAGTTAATTTAAAGGTATCTGTTAATGTAAATTTTTATCTGCTTATTATGCTACTTACATTCCTGTTAAAGCCAACTTTAATATAATTTAAGCCCTTTGCGACAGAGGTCACAATTCTTTTACAGGGGATAAATAAATTTTTGCCTGCATAAAAAAGTACAACAAAACAAATGGAGACTTAACGCAGACTTTTATATAAATAGTCAGATGGAAATTGCGAAATCGCGCGCGGTTTTTAACCTAATTTTAATGTATTTTACACAGAAAATGAGGATTTTGTGTTTGGGGATTTTGATTTTGGCAATTATGTGGTACACCCGTCTTTTATTCATAATAAAACAAGTAAGAGCACTATATTCGGCTGTACCGAATCTTTTATACCCACCACCAGTTTTCCGTTCTTTTGTAGCTAGGGTTTTTTCCCGAAAATTTGTGTTTCCCGGAAATGCGAGATTTATTTTTTAATTACCCTGGAATCCCGCAGCAAAACAAATAAAAAGTAAATTTGTTTTTAATTAAAAAAAAAAAAAACTTTTTATTAAAAAGCATAAAATAGTTAATAATGTAAAAGAAACACTTCAAAACTATAAAAATTAATAAAGAAACTTTAATTTAAAATATAAATTGAGTAAAAATATTTTTTATTGAAAAAAATATTATTCTCTAGATACGAGATCAAATATGAGCACAAAAAAACCAAAATACAGGTACTTCAGCTATCAGATCAAAAATAAAATCATTAGAATTCAATTTCAATATAAACATCTGCTTTCGAATCGTAGCCACCTTTTTTATTTCCCGGGATTCCGGGAAATCGGGAAGATAAAATAACTCAAATTCCCGGGAAATAACCCAATTTATAGCACAAAATGTATTTGTTTGTTTTTAACAGTAATCGCTATGCAATAATGCCTTTATACTAAAATATGTATCACTTTCTTTGTATAAGTTCGATATCGATGCTTTACTTCCTCAACCTCGTATCTTAAAAAATAAAATTTTTCAGGAGAGACAAAAAAAAAACGGTTCATCTTTTTATACTTCGGTGTTTGGTAAAAAGTTAAAATGCAATTATTAAGGAATTGATTGTATTTATGTATATTTATAGTAATAATATACTATGTAATCCTTTTTAGTTAAAGCATAAAACAATCGTTTTATATGAAAAAGTGAAAACCGTATTTTTTAAGATACGAGGTTGAGTAAGTAAGGCATCGATATGCTAGTAAAATGTTTTTGTAAATTTAGTCTTTCAATAAAAGTAAGCGTTAAAGTAGGCGTGTTGAAGTTGTTTTTGTAATGAGTACAACTAAGATGTTTCAATATAGTCCTTTATTATTCCAAAATCTTTATTCATAGAGAAATTATATGGGAGGTAGGCGTAAAAGTAGGGGTGTCAACTAAATTTTCAGGCATAACAATGACATTGACTAGAAGGATATAATTAGCAAATTTCATCATCAACCTCCAAACTGGTCGGTTTTTGAGCTTTTATATTTCGTTAACAGTTGATAACGAGTAATGTGGTCGTAATAGTAGGCGTGTCGAAGTTGTTGTAGTCTTTCAATGAAAGTGGGCGTTAAAGTAGGCATGTTAAAGTTATTTCTACTAATGAATGCAACTTATATGTTTTAATATAGTCCTTTATTATTTCAAAATCTTTATTCATAGAGAAATTATATGAATTTGAGATAAACCGTTGGGTGGTAGGCGTTAAAGTGGGCGTGTCACCTGAATTTTCCGCCATAACAATGACATTGACTAGAAGGATATCTGTAGCAAATTTCATTATCGTAGCTCTAATTTTGTCGGTTTTATGAGCTTTAAAATTTCATTAACAATGGATAACGAGAAAAGTGGGGGTAATAATAGGCGTGTCGAAATTATTTTCAATAATGAATGCAACTTAGATGTTTCAATATAGTCCTTTATTATTCTAAAATCTTTATTCCTAGAGAAATTATATGAATTTAAGTTTATACGTTATATGGGAAGTGGGCGTAAAAGTGGGCGTGTCACATTGATTTTCAGTTAGAACAAAGCATTTGACCAAAAAGTCATGTGTGCAAAATCTCAGGATCGTACATCCAAGTTTGGTTGTTTTATGACGTTTTTGTTTTTAAATATACCTAAAAATACACTGTGCGGTATAAATTTTCGTACATTTTGATCGATAACTCCTTTCCTAATGCATAGATTTAGGTAATTTTCGGGAACAAATATTGTTTTTACTCAGGAAATATATATTCGAAGTTTTATGAGTCTACGTTAATGCGTTTGGACACAATTCAATTTTATTCGAGATTCGAAGGACACGTTTTTTTCGACCTACTCTTGCTTTACGAGCTATAACTCTCTTCCTAATATTCTGATTTAGCCCATTTTCACCACCTAAAAAACCTTGTCTATGAGAAAGATTCAGGCAGAATTTAAGTCACCTAGCTTTTTCGGTGCGACCTCATGCTTTCAACAGACGGACAGACGGACGGACATATTTAGATCGTCATCAATTCAAACCCCGATTCAGAACATGGGGTCTAAAATGGATATTTCGATGTGTTACAAACGGAAGGACAAAATTAATATACCCCCACCATTTTTTTGGTGGCGGGTATAAAAATACCACTTGAACGTTCCAACAGTGTGTTGCAAGTACTGAGCACTTTGTAACAGAAAGCTAACGAAAGTGATAATCTAATTAAAGCAACTGTGACAAAGTAAATTCCGTTTTTTTAATATTTACAATAGAAACCTACCAAAATACAAAGTACCTATGTAAAACTTTAAAATTTATGAAAACATAGGTGATAAAATCAGCTAATATTCCACAAGATAAATAATTAGATGGAATGATCAACAAATCAAATGGTTGAAAAAAATAAATAAATAAAAACATGGAAATATAATAACAAAAAACAACAATAATGTTTACGACCATTGACTTACCTCATTAATTTCATCTTCAAGAGCACGTTGGCGTGTTAATTCGCGTAAACGTTCGCGACGTTGTTCGGTAAGTTGTTCCAGGCGCTTGGCGGCACGATCAATTTCATTGAATAATAATGTTACCTTCTGTAGTCTAATTGCAACATCAATGTTACCATTGGTCGTAGTCGTTGTTATTGTTGTAACATTGTTATTGTTATTATTGTTGTTGTTGTTGTTACTGGTGTTGTGTAAAAAGTTGCTGCTGTTGTTGTTGTAGCTGGTATAATTGGCGCTAACACGACTAGCTGTGGTAGTAGAAGTTTGAGAGTTGGATGAATAAATGGATGACTTAATGAGGGGATTTGTTGCTATTGTGCTTATTTGGGTTTGTAGTAATGTTGCTGTTGCTGCTTGTTTTGATGACACTGCTGACGATGATGGTGATGATAATGCTGATGATTTGGTTCCTGTTGTTGTTATTGTTGAAATATTGTGACTAATCTGACTTTGATTTTGGTTGCTTTGGTAATTAAAGCTATAACTGCTGCTACCGCTACCCATGATCTTGTTACGATTATATATACCGCCACTACTGCTGCAAATAGTTGTTGCAGTCTTAAGGCTGCCACCGTAACCACTACCACATCCATTGCTATTGCCATTATTAATACTTTTTGCCAATTCCTGCAAACGTATCATGGTTGTTGTACTACGCTTGCGCAAATTATGCAATTCAGAATCCATAAGTGCACGACTTAAGGCTCTATGTTGAGCATATAACTGACGCCTGGTAGGCAAACCTTGTAGGTCAGCGTGGCGTATGTCATTTAGAGCAGCCACCAAACGATGTGCTGCACCCGTACACTGAATATAAAATGGTTCAAATTGCATGAAGAAATCACGCCACTTCCGTGCGTCATGATGATGTAAGCCACATAGACGTCCACTAGGTGTCTGAGATGGTGCAACACTTGTCGTGACTTCATCAATACTAATGAATTTGATCGTATACGTCTGAGATTTCTGCAAAAAAATAGAAGAAAAAAAAAACATTTTAAATGGAAAAATAAATTGGCTGCAAACAACGATTATGGCAATTGATTCAATGCTGTTTCGTTATTTTCATTTATTTGTTTATTTCTTAACAGTAGTTCAGTTAATTCTTTATACTTATTATGTTCTCTTTTCCTACTAAATTGCAGGTTAATTGAGGTTTTCTGTGTTTTAAAGGCGTGTGGCGTTAACTTTAATTTTATATATTGTTAAAAACTATTTTAATGGTTTGAATTGTGTAAATCTACCGTGAGACTTAAATGGTTAACCTAATGACAACTTATTTAGTGTGCTTTTCTATTTTTGGTTTTCATTAGTTAAATAAAGATAATTTTCAGTTTCTTTGTGATTCTCTGCACATAGTAAAAAATACAATAAAAATAAAAGTTGTTCGATTTGAAAAAAGCTGTAATACAACTACTAATATTTGCTTTTGTACATACTTATCTATGTACAGTAGGGCGACAATCGATTATATGAAAGAAATTTTTTGTTTGAAATTTTAGGGGTGCCGACCGGAGAGTTGTGACAGTAGGTCCAAAAGTTCAGTTCTAAAATTTTAAACCCAATCGGACAAAGTTTTTTAAGCGCAAACGAGATCAAAGTTCAGGTATTAGCAAATTTCACTGTTTATATGAAATAAATGTGTAAAACTCCTTAATTTTATACATTATGTTAACACTATATAAAGATTTATTTGTTTAAACAACGACATAGAAACGAATTATAATTCAATCATTTTTCGGTGAAAATTAAGAGCCATCATATTTGAAATTGTGTTAGCAGCAGTTTTTTGACAGAGGCCAATGTTTGGCATTCGAATGGACCGGAAATTTCTTTATTTAAAAAATTCAAAAAACATTGTCATGTTATAAATAATTCAGGAATATCTCACTCAAAAGTCGTTGAAATTTTGGTTGATAATATTGCTGAAGTTTTAACTTTTGCTAATAAATTGTAAAATTAAAAAATCCTTTCCAATAAATTATTATAAAGAACTTTTGAAATTCGTTATGGCAGTCCTTCTAGAGGAATAAAATAACAAAATCTGGTGAAATACACGACGTAAGATGGATGGCGGACACTGTAACTGTTTGAAAATAATAATTTTTCGCAATTAGTTTACTGAAGTAACCGAATTGGAAAATAATAGTTTGATAAAAGTGGCAGGTTTTATTGTAACCTGCTACTTAATTCTTGATTGCGATAAAGCGCACAAAGTAACTTTAAACGATAATATATTTTTAAGAAAATTAGAAAACTAAAAAAGAATTAACCAAACCGTGCCGTGCCGAATCTTATATACCCTTTACAACGTGTAGTCATGCAATAACAATTGTTTGTATCACCATTTATCTCATACTAGCCAAACCCGGCGCGCGTTGCTTCGCCCCTTAATGAATCAAAATGCATTCTGAATTTTAATTGAATATCAAGTGCAAAAACCTTAAAATTATAATTTTTTTATGAGCGTGGCATTGCCCACTTTTCTAATCACGAAATTGTACTGCCATAACAGCTCAATATGTGTGCAAAGTTTCAGAAGAATCGGACCAGTGAAAGTACCTCAAAATTATAAGTGTTTTAATGGGCGTGACCCTGCCCACTTTTCTAATCACGAAATTGTAAAGTCATAACAGTTCAATACGTGTGCAAAGTTTCAGAATAATCGGTCCAGTGCAAGTACCTAAAAATGATACCTTTTTTTTATGGGCGTGGCACTGCCCACTTTTCTAATCATGAAATTATTTACTCATGACAGCTCGACATGTGTGCACAGTTTTAGAAAAATCTGTCTGGTGGAAGTACCTCAAAATTGTAACCTTTTTTTATGGGCGTGGCCCTGCCCACTTTTCTAATCACGAAATTATATGGTTATGACATCTTAGTATGTGTGCAAAGTTTCAAAAAAATCGGTCCAGCGCAACTACCTTAAAATTAAAACTTTTTTAGGGGCGTGGCCCCGCCCACTTTTCTTATCACGAAATTATTTAGTCATGACAGCTCGATATGTGTGCAAGGTTTCAGAAAAATCGGTCAAGTGCAAGTAGTTTAAAATGATAACTAATTTTTTATGGGCGTGGCCCCGCCCACTTTTTTTCACCCGTAAACACTCCCTGGTATGTGTACAACAACTTACCAAAATTTCAGCCCGATCGGTTTTACAGTTTCGGAGTCTATAGCTAACACACACACACACACAGAGTTTCACTTTTATATATATAGATGAAATACGTACATATACACACACATATATGATTCATTATCTTTATCCGCTTAAAAACATCCCATTGTTTAATTATAAATTAAAAAAAAAAAAAATTTTTTTTTGTTTGTCATAACTGGGATTCGAACCTTTGTTTATCCAGTTTGTATTGGTGTGAAAAGACGAGGTGGTCTAGGTTTTTTCATCATATCTCAGTTGTTTATAGAGCGATTTCTCTGATTATTAGTACCGATCTGCTCCAGAATATTTCTGATATTTTGATACCTTACGCGGGTCTTGGAAATATCTGGGCGTTTAAACAACATACAACATACACACGAAAAAACTGACAGACGGACAATGCTTAATTGACTCTCCCCCATTCATAAGATTTCAAAAAAAAATATATACTTTATGGGGTCGAAAATGAAAATTGTAGAAATTTTACACGGAAAGACAAATCTATACTATACTCTTTAACTCACTGTAAAGGGAATAAAAATTAAATAATTTTTATAACCACCACCAAAAAAATGGTGTGGGCGCATATTTATTTTGTCATTCCGTTTATAACACATCGAAATATCCATTTCATTTTATGACGATCTAGCTATGTTCGTCCGTCTGTCCAACTGTCCAACTGTCGAACCACGAGAGAGCTAGAAACGAAAAGGTTAGGGGGCTCAAATATTGCCAGAAGGTTTGTTTGGTATTAAAAATGGGCTAAATGGCAATATTAGAAAGAGAGTTATAGGTCGTAATGCAAAGGTAAGTCAAAAAAAAACAATGACCTTTGTACATTGAATAAAATTCAATTATGTCTAAAGGCATTGACGTAGGGCGACATTGTACAACAATTTATACCGCACGGTGTCTTTTAAGAGATATTTAAAATTTAAAACGTAATAAAACTGACATAATTAAAAAGGCTTTCGGCCTTATTCATAACAGAAAGTTAGCCACAGTTTATACACTACGTACAACGATCTGTTAACTAGAATGCCGATTAAGTTTGGCAGATCGTTGGCACAGAGTTTATTCATAAGAAACTTTTATCCGTCTGCCAACTTTTCATATATCAACTCTTAAATTGCAAGAAACTCCTCAAAAATGCAACCATTTTTTGGATTTTAACATTTTTTGTTTTTCCATCCATGTTAACAATTTTTAAAATTGTTATTATTAAACGAACAATAAATTTTTTATAAAAATGGAAAAGCAAAGCAAACGGTCTGTAAATTGGGAATATGATGAGAAGGTAGGTAAAAAAATATAGGTAATGTAAAACAACAACACAGGACAACTATTTTTCACAAGTTGGCAAACGTTTGGCAGCTCGTTAACAAGAGTTTAGCAAATCGTTAGCTAGAGTTTGGAATGTGTGTTATGAATAAACTTTATGCTAATTTTATGCCAACTTTTTGTTATGAATAAGACCGTTTATCTATATCGTATAATTTCGCGATGGACAAAGGTTTTGAAAAAATAAAGGACTCTAGATTGAAATATCTAAGTTGAATTTTTTAGAAGAAACGACTTTGACACGCCTAATTAAATGTCCACTTCTCACATAATTTATTGTTAGTTAAATTAAAAAGCTCTGGTAGAATTAGATGTATGATGATGAAATTTTACATATATACATATCTCGTCAATATAAGTATAATTTCGAACAGATAAGGTGACACGCTCACTTTATCGCCCACTTTCCATTAAGCGCTTTGTCTTAAATTCATATTATTTCCTTTTTTTAATCTGTAATGGATTATCTAATTTGAATTTAAACACTAAGTATATAATTTTAAAGGTAGGAGTGCCATGCCCACTCAAAGTGAATAATTTTTTAACTACCTCTGGGTACCAAATTATACTTTTCAGTTTCCGCAAAAATACAACATTGTAGTAAAAAAGGGTCAGTAGTATAATTTTTAATGTAGAAATACTAAAGGTCTCATTGTAGAGAATAAATTTAAGAAAATAAATTGATACCAAATCGAAGTTACAGAAAGAAAGTAATACATTGTTTAGTATAAATTTTGTGCTATTAAAGTGGTGGTGGTATCAAATATTTGGCACAGCCGAATATAGTGCTCTCACTTGTTTTATATGGAATTTGACAACTCTTTGAGCATTGAATTAAGAATTGTTTTATGTAAGGACTTTGAAAATTGAAGTTTAATTAATATAAGTTAAGAATCAGCTGACGAATCCAGACTACCTGATGAATTCATATTCCTTGTGTGTATGTAGACGGCAGTTCGAGACACATGATAGCACTTCTTGTGAATTCACCAATTTTTTATAATTTATTTTTTTATATATTATTTGTTGATAAAGTTATATTAAGGTAAATACATATTTCATAGAGTAAAGAAATAGAAATTTACATGTTTTATTTGAAATTTGAATTTTATTGTATATAATCTACAAGCAGTAAGTCCAACAATTTGTGGATTATCTTCTATATATACATATATATATATATATATATATATATATAAATGAATCCCTTTTTCCCTTGGTCACGGCATCACGCGTGAATGGCTGGAATGATTTCACTAATTCTTTTTTGTTGTATTTGTTATTATTAGGAGAATGTTCTTATGTAAGAAAATAATAATAATAATAATAATGTGTCACTGGCAGTAATATTCACGTAGTTCACATTAAAACAAAGAAACGTAGTTTACATGCTCTTTGCAAATATATCGGTCAAAGTTGGTCTGTGGTCGGAGTTATAATAACAGAATACCTACATACATAATTCATTTACCATTTCTTGCTGTACTTTTCACATTGGTTTCTACAGTATAAATTGTACTGTGTGTGTTTTTTTTTAAGTGTTTGTTAAACGGTTACAATTTCCAGTGCGGCTAGCATTTGCAATGTCGATAAATAAATTACAAGGGCAGTCGCTAAGTGTTTGTAGCATTTATCTTGAAAATTCATGTTTTTCACATGGCCAGTTATATGTCGCCTGTTCCCGTGTCGGAATACCAACAACACTATTTATATACGTGCCGAAAATAAAACTAAGAATATTGTGTATCTTAAAGCATTAGATAAATAAACACTTTGTTTTTGGAATAATTTTGATTTATTAATATACCAACAGCAATACTTAATAAAGAAATTAACTTAATTCAGATAAAAAGGTAACAAATATTTCCTGATTATAGGGCGGTACGAAGTTCACCGGGTCAGCTAGTATACAATAAAATATAACAGTTTTATTGCGATATTAGTTTTACTATTTATCAAATATACAAATTTGTGGGCTTAATTTAATTTTCTTTTTGGGACGTTAAAAATAGTAAGTCCCAAGTAAATTGAAAAAACTCCCAATAAAATAAATGCCAACAGAAATTAAATAAACCCATTTGAAACAAAAATGCTTTTTATAATACAATCCATAAATAAGATAATTTCCAACGAAATGTGTTTCGGTTAAAACGGTATTATTAACAGATGAAATAGTATTAAGACAATTTTTAATATTAGCTTACCTATAACTTATTTGATATTTATTAACCTACAATTTACTTCCTCAATCATACATTCATAAAACATTAATTCTCACGTTGACAGTTATATATTGAGTTATTATGAAACAAAAAAAAAACGCCCAATTCTTTTAGATAATTAAGATCTCAAATGAATAAAATTATTTTAAGCAAATATTTCCTCGTACTGTATTTATATAAAGTCACTGTCTGAATCATAAAGCAATTCTTGTTTAACAAAAATAGGTCATTCCCGCCCTTTTTTATGACAAAAAGAGTTCAGTTTAAATCTTTGTATTGGTTGCCAAGGCGGACACCATGTTAAATTCTATTGAAAATTACACACATCAATTTATACCTTAAAATACTAAGAATGTCTGATGTCGGATTATGGACATACATTCAATAAAATTAAATATTTTACAACAGCAAAATTGTCTTCTAATTGTTGTTAACCTTTTGCAGTCATGCCAAAGCAATAAGGTCACAACAAGAAATAAATATAATAAAAAATAACGTAAATGTACAGCAACTTTAACCGTGTTAAACATTTTGTCATGATCTCTTTACAGCCAATCTACTACTGTGATCATGCGATTAACAGAAAATTTTATTTTTTTATTAAATTTTTCTTTTGAAGTAAGTTACATAAGTGTCATTTATCATATCGAGTTTAAAATCGAAATCGTGTCTTAAAATTACAACAAAGAATAAATACATATAAATAATAATAATAAAGAACGAAACTAAATTTATGAAAAGAACTAGTTCAATGACGTTTAATTTGTTTGAAATTCTGATGGGAACATACCTTATTATTGCTGCTGGAATAATTGCCACTTGAATCCGTCGTTTTGGTTTTTTCGTTCAACTCAGCTGTGGTTGTGAGTTCATCGCTACTGCTGCTATTAGCAGCATTGTCGCCAGTGTTTGCATTTTTATTTGACGTTGGCAGTAAATTGGCATCGAGACAAATGGCAAGTAATTCACAATACGCAACATGCCGTGTTAGAAGTTTTAAACTTTGGCTAATTAAATCGATTACGCACAGGTGTTGCGACTTTTCGATGGCAATTAAAATTGTAAATGTTACTTGTTGCTGCTGTTGCAATTGTTGTGGTGTTTGTTGTAAATGTTTAGCTTTTGATTGTTGTTGTTGCTGTTGATGTATGTTGGTGTTGTTGTCATTTAAGGAGGTACATGTTGCATTTGTAGATGTTGTCACCGTTGTTTTCGTTGACAATTGTGTATTTGTTGCAGCATATTGTGATGTTGTTAATTGATTTGATGTTTGTTGTATCGGTATGGGTATGGGTGTTGTTGTTATTGTTGTTGTGACTGGTTGCGATCTTTGTGCTGCATTTGATATCGTCTTACTATTTAAATGAATGCTGCTGCTTTGCACACAGCTACAACGTTACAACAAGAGACATAGAAGACACAAACAAAAAAACAATTAAATTAATTTAATAATACTCGTAAAAAACACACATAAAAATTGTATCTTGATTTGAAAACATTTTGGTTGGTTATGTATGTATGTTTCCTTAGTATTTTTTTTTACAACTAAATCATTATTATTTATAGGTCATAAAAATGTTTCCCACAAATCTCTGGGCCACATAGACTAAGGGTGACTGCACATTAAAAGTTTATGTCACATATACACACACACACACACACAATATACATATCGATGGTCACACACCAATAAGCTCTAATTCGTATTTTTTTTAAGAAATTGACTTTCACAGTGATCCTAATACATTTTCGATAAATACACCTCGACACAAAAATTTAATGCAATAGTATTAAAAAAACAAATTTTTAAGCAATTTTATAAAGAAAATACATTATGAAAATACACAGTTTTTATTACGTTTTTGCATTCTCCTTTAAAGTTACAATTATTTGAGTTCGGTCCTTTCTATGTGTGACCAACGATATGTACGTCCTTAATGTCAGTTACATTTCATCTTTATAGCCCAGAGGTGTTATCAAAACACTAACTTTTCGTTAAAAGAGAGAGAGAGAAAATAAAAACACAATGGTCCAGTGTGAAGTGCACCACTACAAATCATGTTGAGCAGTCACACAAAAACACAATAAAATATTTAAGTGTAATGACTGCAACAAATCTAGAATAATTTTAAGACTTATCATTTACATTTTTAAACAAATGTATGTATGTAAGTATGTAGTGTATCATTACTTAGGGCTTCTTTGATTTGTGGTTGTTTGGTTTAGGCCCCTTTTTTTCGGTGTTTGCTTGTTGTCAAACAACCTGTATTCTTGATCTGACATAAATGTCAGTCAAAGGATTTTAACTGGTTCTAACCAAGAGAGCACAGTGGTCACAATAAAGATGTTTTACAAAAAAATCGTTGTTGAAAAACTTATCACAAATTGTCCTTCAATATCATCTTGCATGCTTACTAATTACTCAAAAAGTTTGTGAAAAAGTTATATTTAGTTAGATTTAAAAATGTACGTCAAAATCTCTACATTTTTTATATATTATTTTTTTCAGTCAGTATTATTTAAATTATATTTTAGCTGTGTGTTTATAAATTTCTAAGCATACCTTATTTTGTCTACATAATGTATGAAGTTTATTACAGAAAACCCTAGACAAGAGCGGCTAGCGTTGTGCTTAGCGCTAACGCTGAAGTTAAAAACTTAAACAAGAGCGTTATAGAGATTATAAATAAAAATGCGTATAAAATTGCTAGATTGACCTAACTTTGCAATAAATAAAAAACAAAAAATAATACCTGTACATGAGAATTGTTGACAGCTACAAAACGATTAGCGCTATTTGGTAACAATAAATTTTCTGCAAACTCCATATGTAAAATTTTTTTTTACATAAAATTTGTCTTTAGAAAATCGAAAGAATTCTTCCGAATTAGTAAAGCTTCCATAGCGTTCTAATATTGACTTAAAAAAAGTAAAAAAAAAAAATAAAAATTAAACACACTTCATGAGAAGTGTTAATTGTCCTTTTCTGTTTCCCCGGAGCCATGAAACCTTGGCTAGTATCAGGCCAACGTGTACTGTCAGTACGGTGTAGAGAGGTGGGTCCAACAACTTTGGCTCCTTGCAGCAATAATTTGGAAGAGCTAAAACTCTGTTTTATTTATATGGAATGTTCTCGGTATATTCTGTACGTTTAATAAAACCGAAGCCAGTTCTATATTTCGCCCCTAAAATAATGGACACTGAAAGATATTTGATAATAAAGGGTCCGACAAATAACTTTTTTTTTTAACTGATATAAAAAAAGTGTAGCTTCGGCTGTGTGGCACGTAGAGCCGTCCTGTTGAAACCAAATGTTGCCAATATCCTTCTCTTAAATTTTTATGAAAACGAATTCGTTTAACATGACCCGATAACGCCATTGACTACGGCCACTGCTTGATCATTTTCGAATAAAAATGACCCAATTACGTCACTGGACCAAATCCCCACCAAACAGTGACTCGTTTTGGGTGTATCGACTTTTCAATGTATGCGTGCGGGTTTTCTGTGCCCCCAAATGCGACAATTTTGCTTGTTTACTACCCGTCAAGATCAAAATGAGCTTCATCTGAAAAGATGATTTTTTTGACAAAATCGGCGAAAGTAATGTCGCAATATTTCCCAGCCTTGTTCAAGCGTATACACAACCATATTCGTTCAGCGGAGGGATAAAACTAATTATCTGTCAAATCAGACATAAGCTAAGTGTTCACGAAATAAGCACTAGTTGAAAACAAAAAGTTAGATTGCGGACCCTTTATCAATGCAAATGAAAATATCTATAATAATTTTAGTTGAGATATTATAAATGACTTCAATTTTCATTTAAGATTATCTAAAGCAAAGCAAATTCTCTATGCAAATTTTTTAAAACTTCTATCATGCCTGTCTTGTACAGGCTATCTTATTTGTATTAATTGAAACAAAACCTAACAATTTTAAACTATATAGTCCACTGTCTGGCGGTATAAATACTTTGGTCTTTTTGAATTTTTTTGTTTTTTTATTTTTTATTTTGGCACGAAATTGAATTTAAATATGATCTACGTTACAAGAAATAATACTAAAAAGCTGAAGGCAAGTATTGTCAGTGAGGAGAAACAAAACAGAACAAAAATAAAAATATTCAAACCGACATTAAATTCTTCACGTTCAAATTTAGATTTAATACCTTTTTCTTATGCATACATACTTGTTGTTGCATATACATATATGTATGTATGTATGTACATATGTGTATGGTTTCTTATTTAAACTTTGTTTTCTTTAGCTCATAAAAGTAAGACGAATGACTTTTCTGACATTTTTATAACACACTTTATACATTATGATGTGAACTTTTATTTGGCATGTCTTGTTTCTTTATCTCAGTGCAAGTAAGTATGTATGAATGTGTATCGCTTAAATACGAAATAGTTAATATGGAATCTATTATATGGCTATATGCAATCATGTGATGGTCAGTTTTACTTTAAAAGTTATGCATTTCGTTTTATGATGATCTATTGCATACTCAAATAATAAACAATCCCAACTTCTATAGAATTTGACATAAATAAATCCATTGGACACAAAGAATTCATTAGTTTAAGAATCGTTAAGTTTGGTTTGGCTTGTCAAGTATTTATGCAACTTGGAAAAAAAAACTTTAGTTCTATTCAAATGAGTTTTGTTTTGCTTTTGCGAATGGTTGCCAAGTTTTTAAAAATACGTGATGGTACTAAGTAACGGTATGCTTTATATTTATTCGAATGTCTTAGGGAATTAAAAATTAGTTCCTTATTGTTAGATATGACTTGTTTTGAAAAATGTATGACCAGTTATTTTAGAGAGATCCGTTTAACTTTCTAATTTACTGATTTAGTTTAAGTGGAAAAAAAAAAAGTTTAAAAGATGTGGGATGAAATAAATTCCAACGTTTATATTTATAAATACCATGTGATCGGAATATAATAAAATTATAAGTAAATCAGCTTAATGTAGGCCTTTTTAAGGCCCATATTGTGTATTTACAAGTTGTGCCAAAAATGAGCTTCAGTGCTTTTTTTCTTTTTGTAAAAAAATAAAAATAAAAAAAATAAAATAAAAAAAATTTTAAATAAATAAAAAAAAATTTTTTTTTTGTCTTTGGATTTGGACCTATGTCATCTAGTTTGTATTGGTGTGAAAAAACGAGGTGGTCTAGGTTTTTTCTTTATATCTCTTATTATATCTTTTTAATACCATATATGGGCTTATCCGAAAATTTTTAAACCAAAGACAGAAATTTAAAGTTGCCCAAAATCCAAATGTTTGTTAATTGAATACTAGGATACATATTCAAGCTTCAAAATATATAAGAAATACGGTTTTACAGTGGTTTGTTTGGCCTTGTCAGAGGCTAACCTAAACGTACCTCTTGCTTTCATTTATTTTTGTAAAAAAGGGTATTTTTAATAATCAAAAAAAATGGGCAGAACAGTCGTTTCGGTATTTAACGTTTAGCAAAACTTTAATTTGCTTAATTTTGTTTTATTTGCGATACAAATCATATTTGTAAGTTATCTAATATATATTAACAATTTGAACTAAAAATGGGTACACTGTATGTAACGTCCGTAACGGAAAATAGGGTTTTTTAAGTTTAACAGAATGAATTTTAATAATTTTGTTTTTCAAACTAGCTTTATAAACAGAGTTTTTTATGCACTTTAATCTGATGAAAAAAAAAGAAATACCTTTATTGGTGGGGGTATATTCATTTTGTCATTCCGTTTGTAAAACATCGAAATATCCATTTTAGACCCCATAAAGTATATATATTCTGAATCAGGGTTTGATTTGATGACGATCTAGCTATGTCCGTCCGTCTGTCCGTCTGTTGAAAGCACGATAGAGGTCGCACCGAAAAAGCTAGGGGGCTCAAATTTTGCCAGAATCTTTCTTATAGACAAGGTTTGTTTGGTATTGAAAATGGGCTAAATCGGAATATTAGGAAGAGAGTTATAGCTCGAAAAGCAAGAGTAGGTCGAAAAAACCGTGTCCTTCGAACATCGAATAAAATGGAATTGTGTCCAAACGCATTAACGTAGACTCATGAAACTCCGAATATATATTTCCTGAGTAAAAACAATATTTTTGCTTGAAAATTATTTAAATCTTTGCATTAGGAGAGGAGTTATCGCTCAAAATGTACGAAAATTTATACCGCACAGTGTATTTTTCGGTATATTTAAAAACAAAAACGTTATAAAAGCAACAAAATTGGATGTACGACTCTGAAATTTTGCACACTTTGCTTTTTGGTGAGGTGCTTTTTTGTAACGGAAAATCAATGTGCCACGCCCACTTTTACGCCCACCTCCCATATAACGTTTTACCTAAAATTCATATAATTTCTCTATTAATAAAGATTTTGGAATAATAAAGGGCTATATTGAAACACCTAAGTTGTACTCATTCACAAAAACTAATTTTGACACGCCTACTATAACGCCCACTTTTCACGTTATCTACCGTTAATGAAATTTAAAAGCTCATAAAACCGCCAAAATTAGAGGTATGATGATCAAATTTGCTAGGTATATCCCCCTAGGCAATATCATTACTGTGCCAGAAAATTAATGTGCCACACCCATTTTTACGCCCACCTCCCATATAACGTTTTACCTAAAATTCTTATAATTTCTCTATTAATAAATATTTTGGAATAATAAAGGACTATATTAAAACACCTAAGTTGTACTCATTCGCAAAAATAACTTTGACACGCCTACTATAACGCCCACTTTTCACGTTATCTACCGTTAATGAAATTTAAAAGTCATAAACCGCCAAAATTAGAGGTATGATGATCAAATTTGCTAGGTATATCCATTTAATCAATGTAATTGTTTTGCCAAAAAGTTTAGGTGACACGCCCACTTTAACGCCTACCTCCCATATAACGGTTTATCTTAAATTCATGTAATTTCTCTATTGACAAGGTTTTTGGGAAAATAAAGGACTATATTGAAATATCTAAGTTGTTTTTAATAGTAGAAACTTTATTGACACGCCTTCTTTAACGCCCACTTTCATTGAAAGACTACATTTACAAAAGCATTTTAGTAGCATATCGAAGTTATAAAGGGTGGTTAAATTTTAAGGACCGATGTTGAATTTAAATAAAACACAAATTATTTAGAAAATTATTATTATTTCTTTTGTAATTATAATATTTATATGGTTTAATTATGTATTTAACAAAATGATGGTCCAAATTTTCAATGACAATGTTGATGCATGTTGGGCATGTTGTTGGGCATGATGATGAGGCGAGGTTGACTGCTCTTTTGCCACACTATCGCAAAAACCAGCAGTGGTTTCCATTCAACGAACTAAGAAGGCATTCACAGATTTTCTAACATTTTATACAGACCTGTTTTGCAGAAATTTAAATATTTTTTACAATTCTCTCGATTGTGGACGAATTTGAACGATTATATTGATGAAAAGAATTACGAAATGCACAAAATGCATTTTTATTTGAACGCCCATTTTTATAAAAAACCTGAATAACTTTAAAGCGTTGCTCATTTGCGTATCTTTCCACGGATCAAATTGAGTAAGTTTGAGATTGAGAAGTTTCAAATGAAATGCAGAAAACTAATTTAAAGACTAGGTGTAGTTCACCTTCAACATAGGCCCTTAAAATTTAATCACCCTCTACAAAGAATGTGATACATATTTTATTATAAAGAGATTATTCCATAGCGATTAACAAAATAATAAATATTGTGCTTTAAATGTACACAAAATTGGTGGTGGGTATAAAAGATTCGGCACAGCCGAATATAGTGCTCTTACTTGTTTTTAAATATAAATGACAAAGTGTGTAACGTCCGTAACGGCACGAAAAACCCACAAATTTTATTTTAATATTATGAGGTGGAAGTAAGTGTTTATAATGGATTTTCACCTGCTGAATCTGAATCTGGGCTTTAAATTGCTCTAGATTGCTGAGAACCCGAAAAACTTCACCTCAAAGTAACAAAAAGTGAGTTTAATTAACATGCGATCCCCCAATCTGCAACTTAAATTGAGATGAATTTCAAATTCTTCTAAAACCTAAAATAATTATTAAAAATCATTAATTAGTAATTAATAACCATGTTGTAAACCGCAATCCCCATGTCCCCCTTCAAATATTTGGCGGTAAGCCCATGCATGCGATGTTTAAGTACTGGATTTTCCGTTAGAAATTAGAAATTTTTTTGCTACTTTGCATGGAAAAGGAACGGTGGACGGTGTTGGCGAAAAGTTTGCCAACTAGTAAAAGCCCAAAATCTCATCTTAAAAAACGATCGAGATTTTCATAAATTAGCAAAAAAAATATATATATATATAAATGGCGTTTTCTTAACTTACGTTGGTAAAAATTATGTCAAAACTGTATCTGACAAAATATCAAAAACATGGATAAATGTAAAAAATATCCAGATCTTTTAATCATATTATTATTTTTCGGGCTTTTCCAATAACAATATGTACTATAAAAGTAGCTTGAACAGCTGGGTCTATTAAGCATAAGATACAATATTAAACAGTTAAATAAACAAATAAATAAATGAATGTAAGCTAATATCAGAGTAGTGAAATATTCTATAATTTTTTTGTAACTAATAAATTAATAATTACAAGGTTAAAAAGATTTTTAAATACATGAATGTTTTTTATATACACAATTTGGTTTAATGGAAAAAGTGTAACGTCCGTAACGTAACGTCCGTAACGTAACATCCGTAACAGACAAAAATTAAGATTTTTGTTTAACGGGACTACTTAGACTTCTTTTCTAGGCAGGATTGATATCGTCATATATTCCAATTAATTTTTTGTATATGGATTTTTTTTGTTTATTATGCAAAATTCGCTAAAAAAAAAATGAGCAAATGCACATAAACCACAAAATCGACTTTGCAAAAAATTTCATGAAAATATTCCAATGTGAACGTCAGCCGTGTCAATCTTAAGAAGCAAATTTGCGTGCGAATGTAACGTCCGTAACGCAGGATTAGCCCATATGCTTTATGGGGTCGGATATGAAAATTGTAGAAATTTCACACAGAAAGACAAACCTATGTATGTATACCCTTACACTCACTGTGAAGGGTATACAAACACTATAATTCCAAGGAATTTTTATTGTCCTTGGAAAAAAAACTAGTTGTTATGACATCACCCTCTGCTACCGTAATATTTTCGGTACTAAATAAAAGTTTTTTTTTTTTTAAATTTAATATAATTTTTTGAACTTTTAGAAAACTTCTTTGCAAAGTGATAAATTTCTTATGGAGTTAACAGAACAAAAATTACTGTTGGTATTTCGACAAATATATACTTTAGTTTTATAAATAATGTCATCTAGAATTTGGCAAATGTCATACATATATGTTTGTTCCGGTTATTAAAAAATAAAGTGCTTTACAAGAGAACAATGCGTTATAATTGTAAAAAGTTATTAAGCTATTGACAGTAAGACTTTTGTTCGTTAACGTACCGTGAGTGTCGCTTAAAACCCTAAAACACGAAGCAGTATGCACTGAATTTTAACAAAAGACCTTCATGCGTACAAAATTCAGATTACTTAGAGCCAGTTTTTAGGAGGTGGATTAAACTTAGTTTGTTTGTAGTTTAATTAACTGCCTTAAATCCGCTGAGTCGTTTTTCAGTGATAGTTTAAAAAATGTCAAATTATTTGTTATGGCCATAGTTTTTGGAAAATAAAAATATGGCACCATTTAAAATTTCCAATATAAATATGGTGACATTATCAAACTTTACAAAAAGAAACAAACAAAACAAAGCGTCAAAAAGAAAAAGCATAACGTGGGAAAAGATTTTGTTAATTATATTATTTATTTGGGTGATTCACAAGGTGTCTTATCATGTGATATTGTCCTAAAATTTTACAATGGTTTAAAAATGTTTTTGTTGCTTTTCAAACAAAAAGTGTCTTATAATAATAGAACTTTGTACGCTATGTTTATTGTGCTGTCGTATTTAATAAGCAGAGACCTGTGCTAAACGGCTAAGCCGGCTAAGCCAAGCCGCAACAGTTTTTGTAAGCTGTCGCCGTGCATTGTATAATTTTATCGGGCCGACATCCAAATTTGAGCACAGTTGCTAATTTTTGATAACAAATCACTGGTCACGTCAAATAAGATCGGCTGAGGACTCTGCTGTTTTTGTTTATCAAACAAAATTTAATTTATTTGTAATTTATTTACTTGAGTTTGCCATTACAACATCTAAAATGTACTTTCCGCACAAACTGGCTATTATTTTGTTTTTTTTGCTTGTTTTTGGCATTATGAAAGAAAAAATTTATTTTTATAATTGTTTTACATCAGCTGATTAAAATTCAAAATAGCACACTTAATTATGAGGGGTTGTTCACAATAGTCTTTATTTTTCATGCTATTATTATAGGACATATGACTTTATGACACTACTGTGAATCCCCCAATTGTGTAATTAAAAACTGAATATAAGCGAAACAGATGGCATAAAACGTTCCTCCAGGTTTACTACAAACGAGATTCAAGTATTAGTTGAATTGAGAAAAATACAGACAATACAATGTGGATGCCTATAAACTTAAGCTGAATTCAATTCAACTTTTGATAGTTATCGCTCCTATAAGAACCTTAAGACTAAGTTTGAATATATGAAAAAGGTTGCTAAAAAAAAACTATGCAAAAGATATAGAAGAATTATACAGAACTGGTGGGGGGCCAAAGCTAGCTGCGCAAGTGTCTGCTATTGATGAAAATATTTTTAAATTGTGAATTAAGAGCAAATTATTGGGCATGAGTCCATATATGGTGATGATTTTATATCACTATCTAGTCAGTTAAATTTTTTTAATTCTGAAAATTTACTTGCTTTTATAAATTAAACTTATTTTTAGAACTCTAAACACAACAGGATATTTTATTGAAAGAATCCCTTGAAGTTCTTACTGATAAAGAGCCAAAGACAAACCTAAAATGGGACAAATATACTCTCAAGATGTTGAGATGTAAGAAACATGCTGCTCTCTGTGCAGGAGAAAAACGAAAAACCAAAGATGTTTGGCCAGATGTTGGTTTTTATTGTCCTGGATTGTCTTAATATTGTTTTATTTAAATTTGCGTATATTTCTGAATCATTATAATCCTCATTACCCGAAAAAATCCATTTTATCTTTTGTTTCAATAAATTTTGTTTAAAAAAATTTTCTTTAACCAGCTGTTTTATGTTTTAGTATATTTTTTACAGCTGTTATGTTTTGACTACTATAACTCGAGTTTAACCGGACATTCTTGGTCGGTTAAACTTCAATTAAATAAAAATAAATCACATCTCAAAAACACCATTTCAAGTTTAAACAATGTTTAAACGATAAACATAGTTGAACTACATCCTAAAAACTGGCTCTTAGTATCTCAAACCTGCAGATATTGAAAAGCGCCGGCAATTCGTTCAATGGGTAATGGAGCAAAGTCAATACCAATATTTCGAAAAACCTCATCCCATCTTGTTTTACCTTATTTACATCTGAATTGCTTCATGAATACACAAAATTGTCGAATTTAGGGCTCAGAAAATCCTCTATGCGAAATAAATCCACATGCAACGAGAACCTGTTTGGTGCGAATTGTGATCAGATGACGTGATGTGGGTTAAGCAAGACGCCGCCACTAGCCTCAAAACGTATGAAATAATCCTTTTATTGCAACAACGATTTTCAGATCAAATTAAGAATTTCTGGGGCCAAATTACGGCATTCGGTCACGATTGAAATTTAAAGCGAACGATAGAATCGCTGTGCTTAAGGTATCACGTTCGAATGCTGTAATTTGCCCCCTGTTTGTAAAACTTCGGATTTATGCAAATAAACCAGAAACATTTCCTTAGCCCAAATTTAAGATCCAACGCGTTATAGGTGGCATACAGTTACACCTCTGTAAAAATGTCATAAAAAAATTTCATGCCATCAGAGCTGTAGGGGCCGTTTGACGAATATTTTATTTCATATTTAATTGGAACATGTATTTTTATAACAATCTAATAAAAAAAATTCTACATATCTAATAAGTATGTGTTTTAATTTTAAAACTAAAAAGTGCAATCTTACTGAGCCACCCTTTACAAATGTCAGAAATATTGTCTTTGGTAATGTTACTATAACTCTTTGATTTACACATTTTAAAATTTATTTTATGCACAACATTTTTCACCAAATTTCCTATTATCAGTTGTGCCAAAAATTTCTCATGTATACCTATAATAACATCCCGTTGACTTGTGTAAATGTACTCCAAAAACGAACTTAAAAATAACGGTACTTTAAAACGACAAAATATTAACGATTATATTGACCTATAGGGAATAAAAGACTTATGCACATAAAAAAGTTGTTAAAACACATTGGCTTTTGGTATAACATAACTCAAATTTATTTTGTTTGAATAAGCTCAAGTTTTCTTAACAAAAAACTTATAATTTTAACGTTAAGAACTTTTTAAAATAATAAAAAAAAACAATACATTTATATGGTAACTTATACTGCTGAAAA
The DNA here is from genome assembly GCA_941918925.1 of Phyto melanocephala. Taxonomy (NCBI): domain Eukaryota; kingdom Metazoa; phylum Arthropoda; class Insecta; order Diptera; family Rhinophoridae; genus Phyto; species Phyto melanocephala. The sequence goes on along the minus strand of OW799235.1, from coordinate 102,946,292 downwards.
TAAAGTACATTTTTTTTTGTGAAAACATAAAAAGTTTTAAATCGTTAATAACTTGATAAATATGACTCAAATCTACACACTGAGAATGATACATACAGATGATAAATCTACGCACATGTCAAAAACGAAAGGTGTGTATCTGTCCAAATCTATATTCACTAGATAAGATTATTTTAAAACCACGAGTCAATGTCAAAGTTTTTTTTTTATTTATTTTAACTGACTTATAAAAGCACAGATGTGTGTGTGTGTGTGAATGACTTTATGCGATAACAGTTAAAGCTGTTTTTATCGTTTTTTTAACCTATTCATTAAATATTCAGACCAAAACAAAGAACACATTAAGTCTTTTATTTTTATTACTTTTTTTTAAATTAGAAATAAATTCATTAGCATGTTTTAAATCTTAAAGATAAAAGTACCAATTTTTATTTAATGTTAGCAAATAGGAAGTAACAAATGTTGTCCATAAAACTATAAATTAAATCTAAGAAAAAATAATTTAAATAAATAATTTACAAAAAAAAAACAATAAATAAATAAATTACATAGACCCACAATCATTATGACAATCGATTGGTGTACATTTTCAAAGATTTTAGTTAGTGTCTTGTGTTTGTATCAACATTTTATAACAAATTTATAAAAATTTCCGTACTCACTAGTGAAGGGCCAAGTGTGCTATTTAACTTACAGATAAACTTAAATAAGAACGACAACAACTCTTATAGCATGTTTCCACGACACATTCAATTACTTGATTCGCTCTTTAAATTACTTAAGTGAATTACCCTGTTTCCACGACATATTGTTAATATGATTTTACAGTTCTTCTTTGTGCCTTTTTTATTTAAATTATCGTTTTGTTTTTTGGCGGTGAACATTAAGTAATATAAAATTTTTTATAGAAAATTATAATTATTTTATCAATGGAGGCAAAAAGTAAGTAATAATAGTAATAATATTGTAAATTTATAAGAAATGTATGCAAATAATATCATTATTTTTTTATTACAAGAAAATAGAAAAAGTTCAAAAAATAGGACCAGTGAGCCAGCAAATCCTCTAAACACAATTTTGTCTCATTCACTAATTTTTATGTGGCCAATACTCTGCTAGACATAACAACTTTCTTTAAAGTTTTCGTTTTTTTTATTTTTTATATATGAAATTGAACTTTTTTCTTTTTCCTTTTCGCTTTGCTTTGATATTTTTGACAGCTGGAGACGGTAAGCTACCGATAAAAATTAGAGAAGACACTGATTTATTATAATTCGCATGGTAATTCTAAATGAATTACGCACAAAAATAGTAATTCGCATTGAAAATTTTGCATGGCAAATTATGTAATTCGGTTCGTAATTAGGCTTTGAATTATAAGTAAGACATCGAATTACGAATATCGTTGCCGTGGAAACATGCTATTACTCCACGATAATGCTATAAACACAATCATGGTACAATCATCAGGTAGCCGCAGTTCTGCAACAACAAAACCCTAAATGTATTTTGTTGCTGGAAAACGACGACTTAAATGTCAAAAAGCAAATGTGTGTGCGTGTTTTTTTGGCGGTAGAATATATACGTACACAAAATATACACATACATACACAAAATTTGACATCTAAGTTAAACTTTAAGGCAGAGAAAAAAATAATCAGCTGTTTTAGTGAGGCTACCTGATAATTTTACCATGAACACAATCAAGTCCACCGACCATCGACTACAAGATGTCAAAAATAGAATACATGCGTGCTTATGAGAATAATTCTTTTAGCCGCTAATTTCTATTTTTCTTGGCTACAAAAAACAGACTAGTGCTGCCAATACAATAAATGCATGAAATGGTGGTTTTAAAAACGCAATACATTAAATATCGCTATTAAAAACGCGAAAAACTATTATAGTGGCACCATTGAAAAATAATAATCATCTGTTCATTTGTTTACATTTAGTGTAGTTAGTGGTCGATAGTCGTTAAAAGAATAAAGTAGCTGGCGACTTGGCTACTTTTGTAGTCGGTAGTCGATGGTCGGTAGCCTTTGATTGTGTTTATAGCTTAACACTGAAGTGTCAAACCTATACAAGAGCATCAATGTTGTGTCATGAACAATAGCGGAAATCACTCTTCGTTGTAAAACAGATCATGCAAGTGTTGCAGACCTTGCAAGTTTAGTATATATTTTATTGCAAACGTTGATTTTGAAAGTTTCCCACTATTTTTAGTATTGGAAATATGTGCTTGTGTGGGAAATGTAGTTTAAGTGTATATTGTTTTTGTGGTGTTGCAAACTTTAGAATATATACTTGACTTGCAAGATCTGCAACATTTGTATGATATGTTTGCAACGAAAGCTGATTTCCGCTAATATTACAAAATGTTCACATACATACACTCCGGTTCACTGATTTAAAGGCACTAAAAATTCCATATTCAGAAGCCTGTATCTTTTGCAATTTTTAACCGATTACCTTTTAAAATGAAAATGGAAGCTAGACATCTTGAGGTATAAAAAAAATCATGAGCAATTTATAAAAACAAGTCCAAAAATGTGCAATATTTTTTGGTTCACTTGAATAAAGGCATTTTAACTAATTTTAATGAAAAACAGTTTTTCTTTTTTATTAATTTTACTTTATTATTACTTTATTTACTTAGTAAAAGGTACAACCCCCTTTGTTTTTAATAACTTCAAATATACGGGTTTTCATTGACAGATAAAGATAATTTATGTAATCCAACGAAATTTGACTCCAAGCATTCTTAATAGCCTGAATTAGTGACTGTTATCATTTAACATTGTTATTTTTATAAAATACAAAGTAAATATATATTTTATGAATAGTAAAGTCGATTAAATAATGCCAGTTTGTTTATCTATTCGTGTGTCTGTTGAAATCAACTTGCTAAAGTTTTTACATATTGTTGGTACCCGTAAATAGTGTCAAACTTTCAAAAATATTCAAGAAGAAATCGATATTGAAAGCCAACAAAATTAAGCAATGGGCAAAAAAAAAACAATTGCCTTTTTTTCTCATATTTTTAACATAAAAATTAACTTTTTCAGCTCTTTGATAATTTATAGATGCATACATATTTTTGTTGGCATTTCTTTTTATGTAAAACCACCAGAGCTATTCGACAAATCGACCAATAATCCTCAAAGTTATGGGCAAACATAATTTTGGAAAAAATTTTATTTTTTAATATATCAAATTCCTCAAATCTTAGTATAGAAAATTATTTAAAACTAGCAAATCGCTTAAAACTGACTGAGATATAAGCACCAAAATATAACTGCCTCTGAGATATAAGCACGAAAATATAATTGCCTCGGTTATTTTCTAAAACTTACAAACAAAAAACGTGTTTTTTGCAGTCTTAAGGCCACCGAGAGACTTTTGGTAGATATGAAATGGATTGGCTGGTAAAATACAGTAAATAATGAAAAGAATTGAAATCAACTGCGGAAATAAAATGGCGGATATATGGGTGAAATATTACAATTACAAATTTGTATAGTTCTTCCTGTACAGTATTGATATTTTTTTACTAAATATTAATGTTTGTTTAATTTATTATTTCATCCTTAATTTATTATTTCATCCTGTTATATAATTGACCAGTTAACAATCTATCGTGGTAGTTGTACGTTGTAAGAAATTCACTTAAAGATAGTATAAGAAACGACAATAGGATTAATTTACCCATCTCTGATGTATTTTTTCGACATTATATAAATGAAATGAAAAAGCCATGTTTGTCCATGTGTTTTTATGTCCATATAAACAGTATAAACAGAGTACACTGATCACTGATCTAAATATATTTCAATGAGATTTAGCAAACATTACTTTTTGAGCCATAAGCCAACCGTATTAATTTAAAGTTTTTTTTTCGGAAATTGTGTCTGCAAATGGAGTTACACGTTTAGTTACATTAGATGGGGAGGAGTAAATAGCAAATCAGGCTAATATGAAAATTCCATCCGGTAGAGATATATGGCGAACAATTCTATAAATTTTCAATAAACTACCTGAGTCTTTAAGCGTAAGGTATTAATGAGCACTTAAGTCCCTTGTGCTTTAAGCAAATATTCAAAATATATAATCACTGGAATCAAATGGGTGGGTTTAGAGAATTTGTAAGCTAGAAGCTAGGGTCTAATTAAAGTAATTTTTGTCAAAGCAAAGAGGTGCTTAATATCTTACTGCGCATAAGAGGTTGTAAAAAGAAAAAAATGCAATAAAAACACACTTTGAGAAGGATAATAAGTCTTGAAAATTCTCAAGTAGAAGCAAAAAAAACTTTACTAAAATAAACATGATAGCTTAGCCGAGATGTACTCGTACAACTACCTCAAAAAAGATCGTTAAACCCTGGAAGCTTCTGAAGTTCAAGACCCTACCAAATCTTAGATGTTACATGATGTTATTTAACTTGTTAGACTGAAATATATTCCAGGATTTTTTTTTATTGTAGGCCGAGTCACAAAGAATCCATCGCCGTTGAAAACTGACAGCTGAGTGTTATTACAGATTTTCTTATAAACCTTGTTCGATGCGGTAGTTTACCGTCAGTGAAAAGTACTAATGTTGCCAACTTTTAACTTTTAATATACGTTGAGTAGTTTTACAGATATCAGCTGACTTTTTATTTTGATTTCACTGATTTAAAAGCGGCAACGCATGACGTATGTGACATGGTTCTAAAAAGTTACATTCCAGATATCATCTAACATCATTTGTTGTAATTTAACTTAAAGCTAACTAATACAAAAAAATGTCTCTACTATCACATTTACAGCCATTTCTATTCATCCCTATTCTGTTTAGCGTCGTCATTGACGTTTTTTATCAGTTGTTATAAATTCGTATTTCCGATATCAATATCACTATGTTTTGTAAGAAAAGGTGAAATCGATGTTGCTTCAATTGACTTAAATTTTGTCCTTGTTATTTTTAGTGTTGTGTTTAAATGAATATGAGGATAAAAGAATTAGAGTAAAAAATATTATAAAAATATTTAAAAAATAAATTACGAATCGATAAACAGTTAAAGTCGTTTTAAAGCAATTAGCGATAGTTAGTGATTGAATTGCCCCTACCGCTGAAAAAATGCATAAGCAAAAGTGAAACAACTAATGTGTTTTGCAAAATTTTAATTGAATTCCAAACATTAAACAAATTTTTTGAAAATTATAGTGATTTTTATTAAAAAAAAAAAATATATTTTAATTTTGTCACCACAATCCATAATAAAGAGAATGCCTTGCGTACGGATTTTAATATTTCCCTTCCGGAATTACTACAAATATTCCCTTCCAGAATAACAACAAATATTTTTTAAAATATAAAACAATAAATAATATTAAAAATAACATCAAATTTCACTGATTTTTACATCATCGGTTATTAGCAAGTAGCGGTATTTTTTTTTTGGTTGCAAATTAAATAATAATATAATAATAATATATTTTTTTTTAAATCAAATATTTTTTTTTTATTTTTTCACATACATGTTAAAAATTTGTACAATTGTCAAAATTTTTTTTTTGCAACTCTGCAATGGTAAAATTTTAGCAATTTTCGCACTTCTGATTTTTTATTTGCCTCACGGTTAATATAAATAGACAATTAACAATACAGCCGATACAACGGAAATTGTGTTCACAAGTAAGTAAATCAAAACTGTATTTCAATAGACGATATAGAATACAACCCCCTGTGTGAATTAACCAAGTGTTAATGTTATACAATACATTTTCCTGGTCATTTAAATTTTATGAAGACAAATTTTTTTTTGCAGTAAAATTGTATTATTTTTTATGTCTTATTAACTTACCCTTCCGATATTGTACTATAGTACAAAAGTAACGTTGCAACTTCGTAACAGTTGAGACCAGCTGTAACAACACTTTCGGCATCGACTGTAACTAACGGATTTCCTTTCAAATCACGGGTTCCTGCAATTTAATCACACAATTTTTATAAACTTTTAATTATTTAAAAGCACTTGAGCAAACAAAAACTTTCTAGGTGGTCCCTCATAAGTATCACCCAACATGAATGTTTGCTAATCTAAAGCTCAACAATATATACATAGTACATATTTACATACGAGTACATCGACATACATACATACATTAGAAATCATATCGTTTCTAAAATGCTTAGAAAGACTCAAATGCCGTTGCTTTCATAGCCATTGAAACCAAAGAGAAATTCTTGTCGATAACATTTATTAGAAAGATAGTTTTCAATTAAAATTTAATTTGCATATATTTGTATTAAATATTTATACACTTGAATCTGTATTGAGAAGGTGAAAAATGTGTTCAAACATAAAATCTTACTGAACACAATAATTAAAAAGAAATGATCGCAACAAGGTGTGTTTCATTAGCATTGCTGATGATGATGTCGATGACAATCATTGACCATGACTACGAAAAGACTATAAAAGATACCGGGAATACGGGTAGTCATCTCGTCTAGTACTGTGCAGTGGTTAATGATACAATAAAAAAAGAGATGTATTGAAATTTATGTTGTGCGTAAAATGGGGTTTCCAATTGCAAATCAATTAACGCAAATGTTAACAATTTTACACAGCGTATCATTTTTCTGTATGCAAATTCTTAATGGATCAATGTTGGTGATAAATTTTTACTAGTGAAAGTAACTAGAACTGTGTCACAGCAGAAGTGGTAGTATTGACAACAACTGACATTGGCCAAGCCTAGACACAAGATCTAAAGCTGCTGGTATTAATATGTATTAAAGGTGTGTTTAAGAATTTATATCAACCACATGAGGAAGAAAGTTTTTTATGTAAATGTTGAGTTAATGACTGCTAAAAGGAATATAAAACAAACTTACCAGGTAAATAGATGCCAGATAAAAGTAGTTTTTCGGGTAAATCGGTAATAAAATTTGGCGGTATAATTTCACTTTCCAATTGATCTATAAGTAGGCAAAAAATAAAAAAGAATAATAAAACTGCAAATAAGTAAAGTTGTGTGAAATAGTTATATAACAAAAAGCTGTTAATTTATTTTTTTTCTAATTTTCTACTAGTCAATACAAAAAAAATTTTTGAGCGAGAAACCCGAAAAAAATTTTACAAAACATCAGTAATTTTTAATATTTTTTATGCCCTTCACCTGTAGCTTCAACATAACGTTTGTAATTCCTACAATATAAATTTCCGACTCTATGAAGTATATATTTTTTGAAAGCTTATGACTAGGGGAGCCGATTCAGCAGTGTTCGTCCGTCCATGTGTTGGCTAAAGTCAACTTTTAGCAGCCACCTCATGCTTTAGAGAATGCATCGCCATTGAAATTCAGCATATCACCCTATAACTTTCTGAGAAATGTACAAATATTATTATTCCCATATTTTTCCAAAAAAAAAAAAAACATTCTTCAGACAAGTTTGCTACTTTTGTAGGCAGAATATCCCTCTAGGGCTATTCAAGCTCCAAATTAATTTTTGGACACGCTAAAGATATTCTTAAAAAAGGTATGTAGGCAAGGCAGGTGCAAAGTTACCCTCACACCCTCACCGTGAGACCATTACGGTCCATTGTGATGCCTTAATATAGAAATAAAGAGAAGAATAGAATAAGAATATAAATAGTTAGAATAGAAGAGAAAGAGAAGCAGACCAGTCCAGAGTCTCTGGGGGGAATCGAATCCGCAACCCCCAAACTAGCAAACCAGCACACTACTGACTAGTCCACCGGGGCACCTTACTTGAAAAAAAATAGCTGAGAAAAACCGATAAATCGGTCTGATATAAGTACACAAATTAAAATGCTTCAGTCTGATATAAGCACACAATTAAAAATGCTTCTTAAATTTACAAACGAAAATCGATTTTTCAAAGTTTCTGGACAACAGAGGCTAACAATATGTGGATTAAAAAGAAAGAGCTTGGCTAGCAAAATAGGATAAAGTGAAAAAACAGTAAAAAAAAAAACATGGCTGCCAGTACAAAATGGCGTACAAAATATTTTTATAAGTGAGTCAAAACTAGTAATCCTACTTATAAAAAAATGGGAATTTTTAGATGTTTGTTAGCCAATCACGTAAAAATGGCTGAACGGATATAAATTTCATCACTCACATAGACAACAACCTAGATTAACACAAAAACTACCGCTTATTACGATAATCAAGCAAATTCGACGATATATGCTATAATTATATTTTTTGTAGTTAGTTCGGAACTCTATGTTCTATTTTAATTTTTACGCCGTATTCCCTAAATTAAAGTTTTCACATAAAATGTTTTACTACATCTTAAGGACTTTATAACAGTTTAGTCATAGATGTTACACCACTTTTATTTGTGCCCTAGAATGCGTTGACACTGAATGATATGAAAAAAGTATTTAGATATAGCGAAGCCGACGTTTTGAATTTACCAGAGTTCTAAGTACGACTTCTTCAACTTGCTTATAGAGAAGATTTTACAACAAAAGTCCTATGCTTCTTACATAAGCTAACGACATCGACATTATTGGTTGTCACACGCAAGCATTAAGCGTACCATTAGCAGAACATGAAAAGCATGGTAATAATACGGGGTTAAAAGTAACTGGGGCCAAACAATAAATTTTATCTCTGGTAGCCAAATATCGCAACGTATCGAACAGCGCCAAAGTTGTTAAAGACTTCGTTTATTTATGACCCAGTTTAACTTGAACAATGAACTCGTTTTATATAACTCGGATAATAACTCTTGCTAATATATGTTTAATAGGGCTTAGTAGGCAATTGTAAAGCCCTATCCCGACGGACAATAATAACAATAAAAAACGCTCACCTAACCTTTAGCATGTAGTATGAAAAAGTCAGATGAGTAATTGTTGTCAGAGTTAAAGAACAATTAACTTTACGCTAACGTAGATGTAGTTAAACGCATCAAGATCCAACTGAACCAGTTAGCGAGTATATAATAACGCTCTAGCTCTTAGGGCATAAAAGAAAAACCTCGTCCCAGTCTTCGTTAGAATTACAGAAACAGAAAAAAAAAAAAAAAAAAAAAAAAAATACCTAACGTTCTATATTCATTCAGGCTAAAACTGACTCCCGGTTGTAATAGCCAAATAAGGGAAGAGTTTGAAATACATGTGCCAGGAAGAAGTCTGTAGCAAATAGGGTGGATAGAATCCATAAATGTTTAAATTCTCTCAACCGTTGTAAGTTTGTAGAACGGCGTCATCATTGGATCATACTTAGAGTCAATAGAGTAAGGCACTGTACGATAATTACCGACTCTTTTCTCCCATAATGCAAGAATTGGACTTGGTTGTTATGTAGTTTTAACAAGATAGTGGCAGATGCCATACGGTACACGATACCATAAACCTATTAAGAAGCGAGGAGCTGCTAAGGATCAGGCAACGGAAACTAGACTATTTTAGTAGAGATACCCGAAGGTTTTTGAGTACATGGACAAGCGAGCCATAATCTGAGCACACTACAAATGCTATTAGTCAATTTAAATTTTTAAAACCTAAATAGTAAAAAATACTAAATGGTAAAAAAAAAATACTCAGAAAACAAGTAAGAGTGATATATTCGGCCGTGCCGAATCTTATATACCCTTCACAACGTGTAGTCATGCAATAACAATAGTTTATATCACCATTCATCTCATATGAAATACGTACGTACATATAAAAAACATAAATATATATATAAGAACATCCCATTGTAAAAATATAAATTTACAATGGGATATAATTTATGTATGTTAAAAAAAATTAAAAATGAAAGAGAATAAAATTTAAAAATAAAAAAATAATAAAAATATAAATAATATATATAAAAAAAAATTAATAAAAAAAAAATAAAATAAAGATTAAAAAGAAAAACAAAAATAAATATATATGTATATATTTATATATAAATAATTTACTTAATTATTCGGGATATGCTCCCAACTAATTTTTCAATATTTTATTTAGTTGTTGGGTTTAAGCTAGTCTATAAATATGCAATTCACTGGTGCTTATACCAGATCGTCAGTAGACCTTTTACTTAAATTCTTGAAAAAGTTTTAAAATTTTATAAGTTTTATTTTCAAATTCTTATTAACAAAATTTGAATTCAAAAATAAAACAAAAAACTCTAAAAAAAAAACTTCCTCAAAAACCCAACCAACATTTTCTTTCTTATTAAATTCTTATCCATTTCACATTTGGCTAACCGTTGGTTAACACTAAATGTGTATAAATGCCAACCGAAAAATAAAATTAAAAAATTAGTTGGGAGCATATCCCGAATAATTAAGTAAATTATTTATAAATGAAAAATAATATTTTTAATTGAAAATATTTTTTTTAACTAATTAAAATTCTAAGATTTTTTAAAAATGATTTTAGTTAATTTAATCACGCCTATAATTGAAATTAATTTGAAGAAATTAATGATACAATAAAAGTAATTTAATGATTGAACCCTTTTTTAAATAAATGAAGAATAAGAATACAAAAAATATTACAAACTTAGGAACTGGTGGCATAACCAAACTTCATATTTCCTTTCAAAAATCTTTATCAAACGAAGGGAAGAAATTCAAATAATTACTTACATATTAGGGTTAGAATCCAACAGAATTTATCGGGCTGCAAGGAAAATTGACTTTTGTCCCATTTGCAATAAAGTTGAAGCTCTCTATGATATCTATTAGGAAAAAACTCTGATTTTTAGCTTACTAGAATTTTAATATGCTGATTGATCTTTTTTTCTTTAATGTTAATCCCTCTTTTTCACACGATTAACCAAAATTGTATAACCTTTTCTTTAAAATGAATTCTTGAAAAAAAAAATTTTCTAATTTTATTTTTTCAATTGATAGAAATCTCTAAGTTTTTGCAAAAAATTCAATAACAATTAAAAAAAAAAATTATATTAATTAAAAATATAATTCAAATTTAAGAAGAAATCAACTAGTCAAATAATTTTAGAATTTAAAACAATAATTTTTCTGTGTTTATATGAAGTGAAACACGATGATTTAAAATCAACGTAATAAAATATATCATTTGGAAATCTCTCAATAGTAACTTCATGTTCGTTGGTACAAGTATTTCGCATTTTTTACTGAACTTTAAAAAATTCTATGTAAATAGTTATAAATCTAATGAAGTTCAGTCCAGCTACATGTACACATGAAATAACTAATGGCTTTACGAACCACTGTAAACCGCCCAGTTGCCAAAATGGTCATAGATGTTGGTTTCTTTAGAGATTTAATTAAGATCTTTTTTAATATTGTAAGCACACTGACGACAAGTTTTTTAATATAATCAACTTGTTCGTATGCAGAAAAAAAGAAATGTAAAGAAAAACCAACCTAAACAACAAGGGTACTTTCAAATCGCAAAATAAAATATAAATACTTTATTATTAAGTAGACCATATATAACAGAAGAGATCTAGTATGATTTCGATCCATTTGTTTTAAAAAGTCATCGATTTGGTTAAGCTATCTGCAAAAGGGTTTCGACGACTTTCTATGGCCTTGTGCCCGTTGATGATATCCAACCGGGATATTTCAATACGGTGGCACAGCTCATGCTAACAGTTGCAAATACATGAACTTACTTTAATTTGTTAATATTTTAAAAAAGTATTATTTTTTTCTTATAGTAATTGAAATATATTTTTCGTAGATTTTTAGAATTAAATAGTAACTTTTATAGTGTAACTTTATTGGGCATATATATATATTTTTATATAACATTAGCAAATTAACATATTAACTTCTTAAACAAATATGATTCTAATGATAACTGTTTTAATAGTACTAATTATGTAGGCTCTTCATATGTCGGTCCCACACAAATTGTGCGGGCATATGTAGATCTTTTTGTTCTTGACGCTGATGTAGGAAGGTTAAATAAGTGCCACTGTTATAAAAAAGAAATAAATAAAAACTGTGAGTCATGTGTTGTTAATAAACACACATAATATATTATGTTTTAAAAAATAGTCTCCAAATTAAAAAAAAAATTTGTTACTACTATTTTTTTATTGTTCTCAATATTATTTGTAAATTACGGTGTTTCCTTATAAATGATATAAATAATAAATTTTTAATTTGAATTTTTACACGCAAAGAAAAAATATGGTTGTAGTAACCATAATCGAAGAGCAATAAATTATGATTGAATTGTATGATTATGGTTAAAAATAATTATGGTTACCAGTTATCATTATTATGTTTAATTAAAGTATCATTCAATAATCGTATATATGACTACAATTGAAATCGACCATCTTTGCTTTTTTACGGCAAATTATTGTCTTTTGCTGTCACATAAACATATTTATTGTACTTACCAATTTAATTGCATTTTTTACACCAATATTTTTTTACATTTTCTCGTTTATTTGTAAATTTTCTTTAATTTTTACAAATTTTTGTTAATTTTTTTGATATCTCAAACTTTTAAAATAATAAAAATTTATTCAGCATGAAGAAGAACAGTTGAATTCAAATTATTATTAAAAAAGATATTATAGCTTGATTGCTTTGTAATCACACTGTTGTCTCACCTATTATTTAATGATTATTTATAATTTTTAATGCTTTTGAATAAAATGTTATTTTTGTCAAACTATATTTTTTTAATCATACTATTTTTAAATGATAACGAAAAGTAAACATTAAATGATACAATTCAAACAAATGCTTGATTATCGAGAAAAAATATACGATGAAATGAAACATAAATAACTATTACTTGTTTTCGACAACCAAATATTGTTATATAAACTATAATATGACCGTCGTGATCATGTCGTAACCATGGTTTTTCTTTGCGTGTATCTTTTACATTTTTAAAACTTATAATAAAACAAGTAACTGTGCTATATTCGGCCGTGCCGAATCTTATATACCCTTCACAACGTATAGTCATGCAATAACAATTGTTTGTATCACCATTCATCCCATATAAAATACGTGCATACGTACACGTTAGAATAAATGTGTCATCGAATCCCAGCTGAGCCAAAAAATTTTATTTTATTTTATTTAACATATTATTTATATTTTATTTAATATATTATTTTTGTATATTTTTTTTAATTTTTTAAAAAATTTTTTTAAAAAAATTTTTAAAAAATTTTTTTTAAATTATTTTTTTTACATATATTTATGTATGTATGTTGTTGTTGTAATTGTGTAAAAAAATGAGGTGGTCGTGGTTTTTTGCTCATATCTCAGAAAGTTATTGGGCGATTGTGCTGAATTTCAATAGCGATTCATTCCTGAATATTTCCAAGAGATTGATACCATATAGAGATCTGAGGAACATATAGTTGCTTCTAAAAGTTGATTTCAACCAACACACGGGCAGACGGACAGACGGTCAGGGCTTAATCGACTCCTCTATTCATAAGCTTTCAGAAAATATATGCTTTATGGGGTCGGAAATGAAAATTGTAGAAATTACAAACGGAATGACAAAGCTATATATACCCTTGTGCACCACAGGTGAAGGGTATAAAAAAAAACTTGGAATTGGGCTTTCTTCATTCCACGAGTGGCGGAAAATAAAATAGTCCAAGAAACCATAAAATCAAATCATACATTTAAATAACCAAAATTTAAATAACAATAATAACCAACAAAATACCAGATTTAAATGTCCACATCTGTAAAAGATTAATGTATGTATTTCTGGGAAGATATATTAACACTGTATACTGAAAACGGACGCCCTTTTTTGCCGCTTGTTAATCTGTAAATTACGGCGTATACATACGGTGACCATACGTTCTGTCTTTTTACGGAATAATACTGTATTGAGGACTCTTGTTCTGTATAAATTATTTATTAGGAAAAATTATTATCATTATCTCTGTCATTTTACTTGTTATTTTTATAAAATTCGCTTGCGACCAGCGATGCCAATTTAGCACTTTTTGCGATAAATTTAGGCGTTTCAACCACACAAAAGTCACATATTTGTTGGTCAGCGATTTTTTTTCATCCTGCTATATCAACGTGATTTACTTTAAAAGTAAAATTATCCAAATGATGTAATATTTTTACTAACATTTAATAATTATAAAATAACTTATTGCAATTGTGTTCTTTCTTCAATTCGTACCTACTCATTATTGGTATCTTGGCGTAAGTATTTACTAAAAATTTAAGTATCAACTAATCATAATGCTCGAAACAAATTTAAAAGACCCTAAGTATACGAAAATAAAAGCTGTATGAAAGATGTAAGTGGAAGTTAACTAATATTACAAAAAAGGCACCTCCCTTTAAATGAATAACCCTGCGAATACTTATTTGAATAAAATTTTTATGGAATTTCGAAAAAATTATAAAACTACAAAAGTAAGCCTCAATATATTCTTAGATTTTAATCAAGCCTACAACATGTAAAGGATGTCTAAAATTTGAAATAACAATGCTTAAGGGTAATCGGTATAGAGAGGTGATCGAAAGCTTTTTGTCGCAAAAAATTTATGATTTAGACGTAGAGAATGTGTGGTTTAAACAGGATAAGGTCGCTTGCCACTCATCAAAAGAAACAAGGGATCTTTTGAAAAAAAGGTTTGCAAATCGCTTTATTTCCCGTAAAGGACAAGTGAATTGGGCACACTGATAGATCAATTTAACACCTTTATACTATACTAGCTGACCCGGTCCGCGTTGCTGGGATTTTTTTGTAAATATCTTCAGAACTACATAACCGATTTAAGAGCTTGATATCTCGTTTTGAAAAACATGATAACGGCTTTCATATAAAATAAAATAAAAAAAGGAAACAAAATATGTATATATATGTATGAATATGTCATTGTTGCTGCAATTTGAGAATTGGATTTGCCACGCCCCTCCGCCCGCAGACCGAAAATCAGAAATCAGACTTCACAGTGTCACCCGCCTAAATATTCTGAACATTTCCTGAAAATTTTATCAAAATCGGCCCAGCCGTTTTGGAGTCCATACGTTACATACATACACACATCCTGTTTTATATATATGTATAGAGAAGAGATAGTTATAAATATATTGTCTATGTAGTTATGTACATTGTAAAATAAAGACTGCAAAATATTTTTGAAGATCCTTAGCTTGAAAATTCCTAACAATGAAGGACTTAAAGAAAATGATAAGAGCGTTCAAGTAAAATGTTTTATGTCCTTGAAAAAGGTGAAAATTTCTTTTAATACAACATTTGTGTTGACCTTAACAGGCCTAAAAACAGAGACATACATTGACGAACATTTTTATACATGTAGAATATAGAAGAAGAGGACATAAAATATGCAGTGTAATGAAGATATGGAAAAATTCCAAATTATTTTTTCAAAGAAATAATTTAAAACTGTTTTGCTAAATAGTTGCTATGGCAAATGAATTATACAAACACACTGACAGTACTTATGTATATTAAGATCATACAGGTAATACTAAATGTTAAATACACATACATAAGGCTTAAAGAAAGAAAGAAATGCATTTGTATTAGTATTATTGAAAAGGCAGATGAACCAACAACCTTTTTTTTTTTTTTGATAGCGATGTAATTACTTAAAAAGTTAAAGATTTAAAAATTTATCTGAGTTGATAAGTAATTAAAAGTTTATGAAAATTAAGTCATTTTAATTAGAGACATGCATGAATGCCACTTAGTGGAAACTGTTGCTATGTCACATATAAATACTTATAAATGTGAGTACTGTGGTAGCTTTCTTTGGAACATAATGTGCACTTTTCCATTCACTGTTCTTAGCATCCAGTCATACGTCGTTTGCTAAAAAAAATCTGTTTTTATAAATGAAAAATCTGAAAATTTTTAGCTTAAAATTGGCATTTCCAAAATTGCTAATTGCTTAGTTCAGTTCTTGAGTTTAGCGATTTTTATTTACTTTTTGGCCAATTTGTAGAAGAGGCAACATTGAAAATAGTAATAAAAAAAAATACAGGAAACATTCACAGTTTTGTCTCTCTAACATTACCGTTTTCACTATTTCAATCTTAGATTGAGAAAATATAGAAAAGGGCAAGTGTCATAAGAGCTTAACCCTACGTTATCGCTTACTTATAGACTAACTTGCAGATAGTGTATATATACATATTACATCATATTTTTACAAAAACTTAGATAAATTATTTACCACAATTGCATCAAATACTTACAAGTGAGTTAACGAAAAACTTGGTGCTCGGCAACACAGTTTGAATTGGTATTGATATCTAGCACAAGCGCCCTATAACTATCTGAGATATGAATAAGAAACTTGAATGTCTCTGTTTTTTATACTATTTAGCATTTTTCTGTCCTAGGAAAATTAAAAGACATGTTTGTTATTATTTTTTTGATACGCTTTGCCTTTAGAGCTAAATATTGTAAGACAAATCCGACGGTAATCAGCAAAGTTATCAGCAAAATTTATTTTTTAATTTTTTTTTATATATATTATATCTCTAAAGCTTTAAATACATTTTTCGACACGCGTAAGACACGAATATACAAGCCATAGTCTAGGAATTTATAACAAATATTTCAGTGTTTTTCTTAAAACTTAAAAACGAAAATCGATTTTCAGTTTCTGGCCAACAGAGAGGAGTGATATGGTTGTCAAAAGAATTAGCCTAACAAGGAAAATATAATACACTATTAACAGATTTAAAATCCTTGACGGCCGCCACTATAAAATGTAGCCACTTAAAACCCTTTAATATTGGTATCAAATGAAAAAGCTCGTCTAGTAGAATACTAGAATGGCGTTGGAAATAATAAAGCAAAATTGTACAAACATTAAATCTGAAAGCTAGGCTAAGCTATGGTGTGGTCACTATGATGAGGAAGGGTATTTTCAGATTTTGTCCAGCCAGAATATCGCATTCTTACTAATTTTTAATTTTAAAATTTTCGATTAGCATATGTATGTAGAGCACCTTTAGTACAATGACAGGGGCTTGTCATACACAGTATCCAGTTTCTACAAAAAATTACTACGTTCATCTACATTTTAGTTAGTATTTAGTTAAGTCAATATTTAATTACAAGTTTAAAATATCAGGCGAACTAAATATTTGGAGCGAATCGTTTTGCTGGCTTTTCTATAACATTCATTAAATATTTGCCATTAAAAAGGAAAATTTGTATTTTTTAAAAGGAAACAATTCAATACGTACGCTAAGAAATTCATGCGAAAATATATAAAATTTTGTCAAATCTATTGTGTCAAATACTAAAAAATAAATTAAATCAATGCCGACATAAACTAGCACAAAAATTACCAAAATAAATAGAAAAGTCTTTATGCTTGCCGTCTTAATGTTTGTTTTTTTTTAGACACCAACATTGGCCACTTTTTGTGTAAAAATCCATTGGGTTGTATTTCGCCTACCTAAATTGGTTAACAGCCATGCATAACTACCAAGTATTACTACTTGTGCTGTTATGCTTGAATTAAACTAAGCATACACAGATATGTATGTAGGTATACATACCAGTACATTTCAAAGTATGTGTTATGTATGTAAAAAGCATTCTACAAATGTAGTGTAAACCAACTACTTTTTGAATACCACTTGTACGCTGAATATGATTTGAACAAAAAATAAATAAACTTGCAATTTAATTCGTTTGAACATACAACTTTTAACTTCTAATCTTTGTTAAATGTAAATGTATGTATGTGTAAATTCATTTAAATGTTGTACCAGTGCAAGAGTCTAATATTCATGTAAAATTGATGCTGTTGCATGCAATCAAATTTCTTTATTGACAAATTAAAGTGTTTATAGGTGTATTGATTACATTTACTTGCTATTTACGGCGTTTGAGCAGTATTACTCTGGGTAGGCTGAAATCTAACGTTCGCCATATAATTAAATTTTCGTATTTACAGTCAAGGTACAAAATATTATGACCGTTTAAGAGTTAAGAGAGCCATATGAACTGAAAATATTTTTATTTTTAGAAGGTTGTGTATTTCTGAATACAACAAAAAAAAATATATATATTCAAAAACTTTGTAAAAACAAAAAAACTGTAGGAAAATTTTATTCGAAAAAACACGTTCGAATATAATTTTTTTCGCAAGTCGTCTTAAAAGAAAAACAAGTAAGAGCACTATATTCGGCTATGCCGAATTTTTGATTTAAATTTCTACGGTTATGGCGATAAGGCAAGTCACCTATAATCAAATACAGTGTTTCCCATAAGTTTGATTCAAATATGGTTTAGGTTATGAGACGTCTTATTAAACCTTATATTTAATATGTATGTCGATTTTGTTGTTAACGTGGTATGCTCTTGTATTCATATATACTGCTATATTAATATATATGAACTTATATGATTTAGTAAAATGTTACACTATTCAGTCACGTGCTCGAGTTTACAAAACCTAAAATTCAAGGCAACAAAATAATAAAACATAAGCATTAAACACATAGACAACAGCAAGCTGCCGACTACATTCTGTCAATAATAAAATATGCACACGTTTATATAGAAACTATTATTTTGATTGCATATCTGCATATAGCTGCACTACTGCAAGGCTACATATGGCAGTGGCCCAATTAAGGCTAATTTCTTTTTTTGAGAGCAGCAGTAAGCAAATTTAGTGCTGTCAACATAACAGAGGTATAGGTATATTTGAAGTTAGTTTCAAACCGATTTGTCGGCTATTGTTTTCAAGACTATGGCTTATTTTTTAGTGTTATTTTCGTGTTAAAAAATTAATAAGATGCTTTAATTGGCTGATATACATACTTAAAAAATCATATATTTTTAAAAATAAATATATTTTTAACTTTGTCGGTTAGTGACCCATTTATTCAAAATGTTTTCAGAAAAGCCATAGAGGCATGTTATGTCTACAAATTATGAGAAAACTCAGAGGCAGTTGTGCTTATTTGCTTATATCTCCGAAAGTTATGGGGCGATGATGCTGAATTTCAATACCGAATTATTCCTGAACATCTGCAAACATGTCTAAACAGATCTATGCAACATGTGAGGGCTCCCCTAAGCTTTCAGATAATATATACTTTATGGAGTGGGAATAAATACTGTAGAAATTACAAACGGAAAGACAAAGCTATACACACCCTTCAGAATAAAATTAATTCTTAATTTGAAGGTAAGTCCAATTAACTGTGAACACTATATTTAAAACAGAAAGAAACGCAATTACATAAAATAAAAAAAAAACAAAACATAATTTAAACGTGACTTGAATTGCTACACTATCTCTCTCTCTCTCTCTCTTTGTTCTACTTATTATACAAATAGAGCATTCTTTATATCAACACACAGTATTTTGTTATTTTTTTGTTTTATTACATACTTGCGGTTTGCATATGGGTTTGTAGAAACTTTAAACGGCTATAGCTTCTAAAATACTAAACCATTTAAAATAGAATATATATTTTGCATACATGCAATAAAATTCCTTTCAAATGGTATACAATGTGAGCATAAACTGTTTTTAATTATTTTATGGCGAATCTTTACATTTAATAGCAACTTAGAAAATATTCATTTAAATCGAAACAGTAACTCTTATTTAAACAAATCAACTGATATTGGTCATAATTCTGTGACCACGTGTGCTTTTAAATGAATGCGAATATAGTAAAAGTATTATATAGTATAGTAAGTAAAGTATTTAAATCAAAGCCAAATTCAATATACCTCATGCTGTTTCAACTGTCGTTATTAAATTCTCTGTAATATTTTGCTTTAAATATTATTTCGACACATTTTTCTAATCTCAAACACTAAGACAAATATTTAAGTTAACCAACTTGTCGGCAACGTACAGTAGGAATTATTTATGTCTTTCTTCTAATACAAGTTATTTTCGTTTTTGTAATATTAGGGAAGCGATGAAAATCTAATTTTGGATAACTTTCCAAACAATAAATTTATATAGCAGATGTCATATGTATTTGTATGCTGGTAGTGAATAATGATTAGAAGCACGCAAATTTGTTGTGAAATTTATGCACTCGTGCATAGAGGTTTAAATAACACAGATTTTAGAAAACATGTTAAAAACGCATTTTTTATTATTACAATTATTTTGCTAATGTCTACATAGCTACGCAAAGGCGAAAGTTAATGCATTTCGTTAGCAATTTATTAATCCGAAACTGTAGAACAATTTAGGAATTTTTCTAAATTACGGCGTTCTGACAATGGATTCGAGGGAGAAGACAAAAAAAAACATACTTGTGTCGTCTTTTTATTTTGTTTAAAATTAACCTTCTTTGGCCTGTGTGCTTCACATATTTTTGAGGACTTAAATATTTTCTTTTTACACAAAAACTATACTTTTTAACTCCTGGGTTGTAAACTATCTGCAAATATCCCTTTTTTTATACCCACCACAAAAAAAAAATGGTGTTAGGTAGATTCATTTTGTAATTCCGATTGTAACTTAATTCTTAATTCTAGAACGTTCTAGCTATGTACAACCATCTGTTGCAAGTACGATACAGATCGAAACGAAACGGGTAGGGATATGAGATTTTTCCGGAATATTTCTAGGACATCAGAAATGTTTGGCTTTTAAAATGTTTTTCTGACATCGAATTAAATTTGATTGCGTTGAAACTCAATGACGTAGAGTGATAAAATTTCGCAATTTTATTTGTTGATTAAAAATATGTATCGCCGAAAATTGCTCAAATCCGTATATTACGAAATGAATTATAAATCAAAATTTACCCCGCACAGTGTCTTTCTTCGTTTAATTAAAATTTAAAACGTCATAAAACTGAGAGAATTAAATGTACGATTAAGAAATCGATATTATTACACAAGGCATATTTATTCATCAGGTACTCTTGATTCGCCAGGTGATTATTTTTTTCAACACTTATTTTAAATTTCAGCTGTCAAAATGCATAAATAGAAAACAATTTTCTCTATTTTTTAATTTATTTCAAATGTCAAACTTCATATGTAAAAAATATAAACAAAAAATTCTCTCCGAACTGTAATTACCTGATTAATAAATATGCCTTGATTATTACAATAACAGAAACTGAAGGTGACTCGCCTACTTTTCATTTATATCAAATTGATTTAATTTCTATATAGACAAGGAATGTGAATAAATAAAGAAATCTAAATTGAAATGTCTGCGTTAAGTTTATTAGCAGGCATTAATTTCACTTGCCTACTTTACCGCCCACTTTTAGCAGAATCTACAATAAATAAAATTTAGAAGCTCATAAAAGCAACACTATTAGATGTACGATGCTAAAATTTTCCAAAAATAGATCTCCAGCCAGTTTAAATGTAGAACTAGAAGAAAATGATGATGACACGCCCAATTTAAATTCATATAATAATTTAAATATCGACAATGATATTGTGTGCTCTATTATGTAATATATAATTTAAATGCATTATCAAAAATTATATTATTACGCCTAATTTGACGCTCTATCCACATAATCTACTTTTAAAAAAATCTAAAAATACATGCAAAAACAAAGCTGTACTACGTAGTACCAAATAGTGATTAGTAGAGATACTTTGTACCATGTGGCTGTTAGATAGACAAATGGTATCAGTAGCAGGTTTCCAAAATAGAAAAAAAAACAGAATATATCATATCGATGGTCACAAGTTGAAAGGCCCTAACTCGTATTTATACGAAATTGAATTTTTCATTGTTTTCAATATATTGCACATAAGTTGAAAAAAAACAAGTAAGAGCACTATATTCGGCTGTGCCGAATCTTTTATACCCACCACCAATTTTGTGGTTGAATGTGAACTACACCTAGTCTTTAAATTTGTTTTCTGCATTTCATTTGACATTTCTCAATCTCAAACTTACTCAATTTGATCCGTGGAAAGATACGCAAGTGAGCGACGCTTTAAAGTTATTCAGGTTTTTTATAAAAATGGGCGTTCAAATTAAAATGCATTTTGTGCACTTCGTAATTCTTTTGATCAACATAATCGTTCAAATTCGTCCACAATCGGGAGAATTGTAAACAATATTTAAATTTCTGCAAAACAGGTCTGTATAAAATGTTAGAAAATCTGTGAATGCCTTCTTAGTTCGTTGAATGGGAACCACTGCTGGTTTTTGCGATAGTGTGGCAAAAGAGCAGTCAACGTCGCCTCATCATCATGCCCAACAATTGAGCATCAACATTGTCATTGAAAATTTGGACCATCAGATAGAGGAGTTGCGCCAAGGATGTGGGGGGGGGGGGGGGGGGGCATTTGGCAGATATTTTGTTAAATACATAATTGAACCATACAAATATTATAATTACAAAAAGAAATAATAATAATATCCTAAATAATTTGTGTTTTATTTAAATTCAACATCGGTCCTTTAAATTTAACCACACTTTATAACTTCGATATGCTACAAAAATACTTTTAAAAATGGAGTCTTTCAATGAAAGTGTGCGTTAAAGTATGCGTGTCAATAAAGTTTCTGCTAATGAGTACAACTAAGGTATTTCAATATAGCCCTTTATTATTCCAAAATCTTTATTAATAGAGAAATTATATGAATTTTAGGTAAAACGTTATATGGGAGGTGGGCGTAAAAGTAGGCGTAGCACCTTAATTTTCTGGCACAGTAATGACATTGCCCAGGGGGATATACCTAGCAAATTTGATCAATATACCTCTAATTTTGGCGGTTTTATAAGCTTTTAAATTTCATTAACGGTAGATAACGTGAAAAGTGGGCGTTATAGTAGGCGTGTCAAAGTTGTTTTTGCTAATGAGTACAACTAAGGTATTTCAATATAGCCCTTTATTATTCCAAAATCTTTATTAATAGAGAAATTATATGAATTTTAGGTAAAACGTTATATGGAAGGTGGGCGTAAAAGTGGGCGTGTCACCTTAATTTTTTGGCATAGTAATATAATTGCCTAGGGGGATAGACGTAGCAAAATTTATCATCATACCTCTAATTTTGGCGGTTTTATAAGCTTTTAAATTTTATTAACGGTAGATAACGTGAAAAGTGAGCGTTATAGTAGGAGTGTCAAAGTTATTTTTTCGAATGAGTACAACTTTGTTATTCCAAAATCTTTATTAATAGAGAAATTATATGAATTTTAAATAAAACGTTATATGGGAGGTGGGCGTAAAAGTGGGCGTGGCACATTGATTTTCCGTGTCAAAAAAGCGTCTTACCAAAAAGCAAAATGTGCAAAATTTCAGAGTCGTACATCCAATTTTGTTGCTTTTATGACGTTTTTGTTTTTAAATATACCGAAAAATAGACTGTGCGGTATAAATTTTCGTACATTTTGATCGATAACTCCTCTCCTAATGCATAAATAATGGATAATTTTCGGGGAAAATAATTGTTTTTACTCAGGAAATATATATTCGGAGTTTCATGAGTCTACGCTGATGCGTTTGGACACAATTCCATTTTATTCGATGTTCGAAGGACACGGTTTTTTCGACCTACTCTTGCTTTTCGAGCTATAACTCTCTTCCTAATATTCCGATTTAGCCCATTTTCAATACCAAACAAACCCTGTCTATAAGAAAGATTCTGGCAAAATTTGAGCCCCCTAGCTTTTTCGGTGCGACCTCTATCGTGCTTTCAACAGACGGACAGACGGACGGACATAGCTAGATCGTCATCAAATCAAACCCTGATTCAGAATATATATACTTTATGGGGTCTAAAATGGATATTTCGATGTGTTACAAACGGAATGACAAAATGAATATACCCCCACCATTTTTTTGGTGGCGGGTATAAAAATTTAACGCAAAAAAAAACATATTACAAAGAATTTTCATTATACGGTTGCTGTAACGTTTTTACCTGCCCCTGTGAAGTTACATTTATTTGGGTTAGGGCCTTTTACCCATGACCATCGTAAGTAGTGTTGATCAATCATCATTTATATTTGAAATGCAAGGCATATGCTACTTACCATCGGTTAATGAATTACGTTTATCTTCGGCATTCTCTTCGTCACTGTCGATGTGAGGAAAAGAATTGCCCAAACAAAATCTTGGCAAAGCAGGTGAGTTCAGTTCATTTGGTTTGGTTTCAGTATTCGTTATTGTTGTTGTAATTATTGTATGGCTATTATTGCTGTTACCGCAGTTATTACTATTGTAAATGTTTTTAATATTGTTGTTGTTGTTATTTTTGTTGCCGCTATTTAATAGATGACTTTTGGCAAAAGAATCGCTATCACTTGATGCGGTACTTAGACCACTGGCACTGCTATTACCCGAAGACGTGGAATTCATACTATCCTGACGATTGGTCAAACGTCTCAGCATGTATTTGTTGTTGTATAATTTATTTTTGGTAATTAATTCACTGCGTCTTAAAGCACATTTTGGTGAATTTGGCAATTGGAGTCTACTGCCATTGAGCGTGCCATAATGGCTTCTCTCATCTTTACCAGATGAGAATGCCGGCATGCCGGATGCTGCAGATGATTTAGAGTACTTGGTTTCGCTTTCATTAAAAGGTATTTGTGGCAGTTGATTGAGCGATAAACGCTCAAGGCTGTCCTCCACGCCTATCAGTAGATTTTGTAAGAGTTGTGGCAAATCGTCACTTAACATTTCGAGTGCTAATGTGCTCAGGTACAATGTGTGATCTTGGTAATCAAGTTGACAACTTGACAAAGTTGATCCTGATTCTAATGTTGATTTATTTATTGTAGTTTTTATTGTCGACAATGTGTTGATTAAATGGTGCTCTGTTGGCGTACGCCAAACGGCATACAATTGAGGTTCCTTATTCGTTTCAACTGAAATAAAATTAAGTAAAAATTTTAATTTTTTTAGTTTGTTTTTGAAAAACTTTAATGTGGTCGTAGGTTTTTTTAGCGAATCACAGTGGGCTTTATTAAACAAATTAACTACTTAAAAATAAAAATTACTCTACTAAATATTGACTAGGTAAACTAAAAACATTAATATTTTTAATGCTCATTAAAATATATTCTTTTCATTCCAGAAATTTTAATTTGTGTCATTTTACTGTCCAGCTAAAATGTAAAGTATGTGTTGTTTCTGCCAATAATGGGCAGATGCTAGAAATTTCATTCAAGTTCTGTTTTTTAGGTTTTTAGTTTAATGTTATAATTAAATATTTTATTATATTTAAATTTCTGCAAAATAGGTCTGTATAAAATGTGAAAACTACTGTAAACGACTTTTTAGTTCGTTAGTGTCGCAAAAGAGCATTCAATCTTGATTCATCATCGTGCCCAACCACTGAACATCAACATTCCAGCAAAAACTAGGTAATCACTTGCTCTAACTAAACAACATACTTTTCCAAGACTATTACATATAGTGTATCTTACTAAGAAGTATTTTAATAATGACTTCAGACATTTGCTTAGATACACAGACAATACTATTTCTTGTTGCGAAATTTGCTTGAAGCCATTCAAATACATAACTTTTTATAATTCTCATTTTGTTTAACACGCTTGGGGAATAAGTAATAATTATTTTAACAACAGCGGCAAACTTATAGACTTTCACTGATTGGTAAATTACAAGTTAAAACAGAATAATCTAACCGAATTTTCGTCCTAAGAAGAACCGAACGACTTCTGTAAGTCCATAATAGTAATGGGTTATTTAGGTTATTAGGATCAAGTACTTATAAATATATTGCTATAAAAGTAAGTACTTATTTAAGTCGCTATTTATAAGCGACCCGAATAAGTACTTATAAATACGAGTCCCTATTTGTAAACGAGGGTGGTAAGACTTATACTTATTAAAGTCCCTATTTGTAAGCGAGCGTGGTAAGCACTTGTCTCTAATGACATCGCCGTGTTAAAAACATGGGTTTAGATGCCATGTACTTCAACTCATTATTTTGTAATGTGTTATTTTGCTGGGATTGCCATTGAAAATTTTGTCGCGGCGGCCATTTGGCAGACATTTTGTTCCATACATAATTGAACTAGGTTTTAATTAAATTTATAAACGAGTAGAATAAAAAAATTGTTTTGTTAACTTTTAATAAATTTAAAAATTATTTAAAACTATCATTACTTATTTTTTGGACCCACTGTGCTTCAGTTATCAAAGCATTAGAATAATATACAATCTGGTACCCTTTCTTACCTGTTTTAACACATAAATATATTTCTGCAGTTTTAACTTGATTGTCATCAAGGCCCCCCAAATGAAGTATAACTTCGCCAATAGGTGTTACTAGAGGCCATCCTTGACACCAAATTAAAGCCTAAAAATAAACAAAAATAAGAAGCAAAATAAAAATTATTTAATTTTTTTAATAAGTATTTGTTATTAAGCTGTCTACAAAAAACATTATTGCAGAATATGTTTTAGAATGCAATATTTTTTCTCAACTAAATATTATGCCACATCATGTGCAAGTGTATGAGTTTCATATAAACGTGCATATACATTAGAAAAACGTTTGTATGAAACTGCAGGTGGCAGTTAGCTAAATTTTTCGAAGTAATTTAACGTTTAAAAATATTTATGTATGATTTTTGTTAATGTTAATTTCCCAGCAGATAAAGTAATTATTATGTGGTTAGAAATATACTAGTTCCTTCTAACTCCAGACTAGTTACACATCTGTCCATCTTTCATATATCAAAGTATCGATTTTTGCATTAGGTTCTCATAGGACCCCAACTTGTTCGTTTGTATATAGCATTATTATAGTTTTTGTTAGAGAGTGATGACCGAGTGTACTCACCTCACACATACGGAAACAAATTATTAGAAACTTTACACAGCAATTCAAGCGTCAGACGCTATGAAATTTTTCTTGTCTCACCTGGAGGTTGAAACAGGCTCGTCCGATTTTGAAGTCAAATGCTCTAAGCATTGTCAATGGTTACAACTAGTTGTATGACTGGTTTAAAACTTTTCTAGTTAAATATTTAGCTATTTAAATTTGTATGCAGGCTGAGTTCATTTCAAACATTCTTATTTTACAAAGAATTTTTTTTTTTCAAATTGTGAGAATTAAAGAATAATCTGGAAGATTATGTTTTGCCGACACCACCCGAGTGTCATTATTTTCTTTGGCTTAGAGGCCACCAAATCATACTACCAAAAACATATATTTATTCGTTGTTTTTGAACCTTTCACCAATAGTGACAAAAGTCAATTCGTTTTTAGTTTCAACAGTATTCATTTCTGACCGCAAAAAGTATATATTTTCTACAAGTTCAACAGCTTTTAGAATCCCCCTTATATTGAACAGTATGAACTATCAAACATTTAGATATATTCGGGAATAAAGTGCTGTTTAAATCCAGCATAATTTCCTCATAACTTTATGAGATGTGAGCAAGCAAATAAGCACGAGTGCCTCTCCATATCCATATAATCAGCTTTAAGATAATTTATATTCATCTCTTTAACTTTTTACAGATACTTAAAGTTTTTAGGGATAATCGAATACAACTTTGGGTAAATCGGTCACTGATCACCAAAGTTATAGGCAAAAATAATTTATAAAAATATATATTTTATGGACTATATAAAGTTACTTTAGCTGCCAATGTCTGAGATGTATGCACCAAAACACAACTGCATCAATATTTTTCCAAAAAATTTGAAAATCGATTATTTTTTTTTTAGATTTTTTACAACCGAGAAGGTCGATGTGGATATCAAATGAAACTGTTTGACTAGTAAACTATAACAAATAATAAAAAGTTATCAATCCATATTGGCCGCCACTACAAAATGGCGTACAATTAATTTATATATAGGTCAAGTCTAGTATTTAAAAGCGCTGCCTTTTCTACCGCAAAATGAGAGAGATTGACTAGTAGAATACAGAAAAAAACGAAAAAGTTAGAATCTAAGATGGCGTCTTAAATAAAATGGTGGATGTACGGATCAAATAGAGAAATAACCCCTAGAATATTGGTATCAAATGAAAGGGCTTGATGATTAGAATGCAGTAAACCATAAAAAAGAGTAAAATCTGAGATGACGTCCGAAAGAAATGGCTATTTTTTCTCAATCCACTTAAATGTAAGGGCTTAAACAGTAGAATACAGTTAACTTTGTCAAACTACAAATCAAAGATTACGTCAGAAATGACAAAGAAAATTCGCTTACAATATCAAATCTCGGCTACTTTACGATGGGGACATTAACCTATGTTTATGATGGTGAAGGGTATTAAATCATCAAATTATTAATATAGAACTCTTACTTGTTGACAATAAAGTTGGTGGATAAGTCTTCTCACGTCTCAATTTTTGTGAGGAAATGTTATGATGTAAGGTGCGTTTTCTTTAGAATAATTCGTACTAGCAAAATCAAAAATAATTGATGGCTAGGCTGGCTCCTACATAAAAGCAATATTTAGCAGAATTTCTGTTTAAATTTAAAAACATTACGATAATACGACATGATGGGAGAACTTGTCAATATGATAGATGAAACTAAAGTATCCTTTATGACAGGATATAAAAGAGGTGTTAAGATAGATTAAAAAGGTACACGTATTAAATCAGCTGATTGTTCTTTTTATACAATTCACCAGTGGTGCCAAGGTTTTTATTCTTTTTAATAATTTGTCTGCATCTGTCAAATTTAATTTAAAAATTAATTTTTTTTGTTTGTCTACAATAAATAATTTTCAGTTACAGATGGTTCGAAACATTTTTAAAGAATACCAAACACAGAATATAAGTCTTTTCTTTGATGTTTTAAAAAACTATTTAAATTAATGAATAAATGAAATAATTGTATGACATTTTGACGCTTTTCTTCTTAAGCCACGTGAGTGCCACTTTTTTCGAAATTGACTTTTTTTTGTTTATTTTGATGGTTGAAACGAATATTATCAATTTAATTGTATTCCCATCTTCACTTTTTTATACGTTACAAAATTAAACCCGTTTCGAATACCTCGTAAGCGCCACACAAAATGACATTGTCATGCTAAACAGAATGGTTTTGATATTAGAAGTTGAAAATGAGTACGCCTCACCCAAAAATTATTTTGTCCTTGAGAAAAAAAAAAAATCTGGAAAGTTTCAGGCCAATCGGAACCTTTTTTATCCCCCGTCATTTTCTAAAAGTCAGTTCGGTAAATTCTTTTGACGTTTGCTATGGCGCCTGAAACATAAATAGTACGTTAACTAATAACTTTTATTTTAACAGTTACTTGAAAACGCCAAAAGTTCATCCGTTCCCTTACAAGGTTTTCTATATGGAACGCAATTTTTGCAAAGATTAAAAAAAAATAATAAATTCTATCAATCTATAAGACCAGGTGATCCGTAAGTGATAGTTATAAAGTGTTTGCCATGGTACAATCATCAGGTAGCCTCAGTTCTGCAACAACAAAATCCTAAATGTATTTTGTTGCTGGAAAACGACGACTTAAATGTCAAAAAGCAAATGTGTGTGCGTGTTTTTTTGGCGGTAGAATATATACGTACACAATATATACACATACATAAACAAAATTTGACATTTTAGTTAAACCTTCAGGTAGAGAAAAAAAAAATCAGCTGTTTTAATGAGGCTACCTGATAAATGTACCATGGTGTTTGCGTTATAAGAATATAACATGTTCTACAAATCAAGTTAAGAAAATTAATTTAATTTGTACTTCCCTAAAAAAATGCTAATGATAACGTAACTTCTTAAAATCCATTGCAAAATTGGGTTAAACCACCTTAAATCAATTGATAAAAAAATGTTGTTTCGACATCACACTTTCCAAATTTATTAACTTTGACAGGTATAAAATGTATTACAGATTTAAGAAAAATTCACAGTTAGCGTTCACAAACTCACCTGCAGCTAAAAATATGAGGTCTTGA
Organism: Phyto melanocephala; assembly: GCA_941918925.1. NCBI lineage: Eukaryota > Metazoa > Arthropoda > Insecta > Diptera > Rhinophoridae > Phyto > Phyto melanocephala. The sequence continues at coordinate 102,916,444 of OW799235.1, read as the reverse complement.
ATATCGGGGAAAGCCATAAAAATGTACAAAGTTGGACTAGGTATATTAATTTCCATTTTCTGTTAAAGTATTTTAGGTACGTATTTCAACAGGGTTGCATTTTAAAGATTATCAAACTGATGTTAGTTTTATATGCAACATTACTTTCTCTTAGAAAGCTTAAAGGTAATTTTTCGTGATCTGACTCAATCGCATTTTATTCGATTAAGGAAGGACATTGTTTTTTTGACATACTCTTGCATTACGGGCTATATATAACTGTCTTCTTAATACACCGACTTAGCCCGTTTTTAATACCAAACAAAACTTGTGTATAAGAAATATTCCGGGAAAATTTGATTCCCCTAACTTTTTCGGTTCAAACTATATATGCTTTATGGGGCCTAAAATGGATATTTAGATGAGTAACAAATGGAATGATAAAATGAATACACCCCCACACCATTTTTTTACTAGTGGGTATATAAAGTGTTTGTTAATATTAAAACTACAACCGAACTCAAAAAAAATTAACAATGAACAACAGAAATTTATATGCTTGTTCTGAACAGAAAATATGTACATATATTTAACAATCTGGACAAATGTATATTTGTTGTTTTGAAAAATACTGCACAAAGTACATGTTCCTTTTATAAACCTAAATGTGTGTCCTTTTTTTCCTAGAAACATTTAAGCGTTAAATAGTTTAAGGTAAAAAGGGAACACAAAATTATGTATTCTAAGAATAGTGTACTTAGGGTACTAATTATAGGGGAATTCTAAGAATACCGTAATTGTAGATAAGTAAGCTACTAATTTTCAGTATTTAAGGTAGCTGGTTTGTAAAAAAAATATGAGTTCATTTTCGACAACTGAAAGAAACAGTTTAGAACGTGTTTTGTTGAAATTTCTAAATTAAACATTTTATTAACAAACGCTAACAACGTTAAGGAATCTTAATCGCTTCATCGCCAAAGGAACTTGTAACTACGCTGGATTATTTTAGTTAAAGAAAACTGTAATCACAGTAAATTATAGTGATACCAGTCGACGTTTAATTTAATTGTCAAAACACTGCAATATTTTTGTAAAACTGTTGTAAGAAGTGCATTAAAAAGTCTTAAATAATTTTTAATCATGGATGCGATTTATCAACGACAGAAAGTTTTAGAGACTGAAATTGCTTCGTTGTACAATACCCTCTACTGTTTGAGGCTGAAAAGAAAGTATAATCAAAACATGGTAGAACAACTTGAAAGCTTAAGGAAATCTTTTAGAAAAGCAAAAACTGAATTTAAAAAGAATTGCAGAATAGTCCCACCATGTATGGCTCATGAAAGGATAACAGAATATATAGATAGTTTTCACTTTATGTATCAAGAAATAACAAATACGATAGCGCTGAGGAATAAACATAAGACTTCTGCAACTATTTCTGTTCCAAAGACATTAGAAGAAATAACTAAATTAAAGGAAGATAATGCAAGAAAATCAGGTAAAGTGCGAGAAATTCGATACTTATTAGATGATTTGGAATCAAAAATAAATAAGTATAACCGTAATGAGATTGTAATTGATATTGTTAGAGAAAAGTATAAAGATGCAGACAAAAAGTTTTCACAATATTTAGCGGAATTTCCAGAGGATGAGTTAAAGGAAAAGTTTCGCTTCTTGCGAAACTTATATTGGAAAATCCCTAACATTGAGAGTGATTTGAAGTCTATTCCATTAACATTGCCCACCACTGAAATACCAATATTTGATGGAAATTTTGAAGAATGGAAGAAATTTGAAGAATTGTTCGAGCAGTTAGTTATATCTCCACCAATTTCAGAAACACAAAAGATGTGCATATTAAAATCTAAATTGTCCGGAGAGGCGATAAAAAAGATTTCAAAGTTGACATCTGAAGAGGAGAATTTTGGGATGGCCTGGAACATTTTAAAGAGATATTATTCCAACAATAGTGTTAAAATGTCAAAATATTTCAAATCTCTTCTTGATGCTCCTTCTGTTAGCTATAATTCCGAAAGTGTAACGAACTTTGCGGAAATAATAAATGAGAGTGTGACGGCACTAGATACTCTAAAAATTGATGCTGAAGATCTATACCAATCCCTTATTTGTTTTCTTCTGCAAAATAAAATGGATGATGAAATGAGAATTCAATTTGAAGAATACCTGCGTGAAACTCAAGAATTGCCGAGAGTAAATAATTTGATTGGATATTTGCAACAAATTAAATTTATGTCAGCAGCAACTCAACATATAAAAGACAGTGATGAGGAAAAGAAAAGTCAGGGAACTGATGAAAGTATTTTGCAATATTCAAAAGACAGGAAAGATCAGTGTTCAGAAATCTTATCAAGAGCATTAAAACAAAATGAAACAGAATGCTTGTTAGGTTGCTTAATAAACCATAATTTAATTTGTTGTTCTAAATTTAATAACATGTCACTTAAGGATAGACTAGAAACGGCAATAAATTTTAAATTATGTACTAAATGTCTGTTTCCAAGTCATACTGATAAAGAATGTATTTGGGATATAGTTTGTGAAATATGCAATTGTGATCATAATACACTTCTTCATGGAGAACAATTATCAAAAAAGGAAATTTCGCTAAACAATAACAATGATAAAGGAAATAAAACAGCCCTTGAGGGCTACCAAGATATGAAAAACCTTAAAGATCCCGAACAGATTATTTCTACTCCTTTCATTGAGAGCAATAAGGATCTTGAAAAAGGGCCTCAACAATTTTGTGTGGATTTGGGAGAGTTGTATACAATTGAGCAGAAAGAGCATTTGATAGCCGAATTTTCCCAAGCTTTTGAAAAGGTCGTTGCCATGGGTGTCAACATAGACATGACATATTCTTACAAACTAATACCATTTCCAAAGGTTGTTAACACACCTGATGCCTCCAATGATAGCACAGAATTTTGTTTTGTTGAACACGATGAAGCCTATTTGGATGATATTGCCACGAGCAGTGCCCAAGCCAAGAATATTTCAGCCGCAAGACCATCAGTCATTAATCTAACTTCCGGCGCAAATCTCAATTTAGAAGATTATATATCTAGCTAGAAAGCTTCCATGTAATGGTAACAAAAATTCCTCAGATATGATCTTGCCAACTTCCCCATTAACCCCGTTGAACACAACCACATCTTCCAGCCAATTATTGATATTAGGACATAACTCGATCTCTTTCAAAGAATCCTAATGACACAAAAATACAATTTCGTTTAAAAATCCATGCTAAAAATATAACTTTGTTGTTTTTTGTCTGCGTTTTAATTTTAGTTTTCTTAATGTTATTATTAACACATATTTATTTTTATTTTTTCGTAACAAAAATGTTTTTGTTTTTTCCCCAAATTATTTACTTTATGTAACTGCCAGTATTTTTATAAAAATAAATTTAAATTGTATCCAATAACAACTGTATTACATTAAATCATTATTATCAATAAAATCAATACATCTTTATGTATTTATTTGTAAATGTATAGCACCGTTTAATGTTTTTTTTTATTGTTTAAGTAATCTGCATTCACATTTAGCAAATAGTTACTCAAATAAGTGTGGCCACTATTTTTAGTCAATAAATATTTAATATTATGAGATTTTTCTTACTGAAATTATCGTCAAGATACTAGATAACAATAGGTTGACAATAAAATTGTATTAAAGCAAAAAAAATATCAATATATAGTGAAGGCACTACATACTCTAAAATTTAATGCTGAAGATCTATATCAATACCTAAGTTGTGTTTTTTTTCTTTTTTTTGCAAAATTATAAGGATGATGAAATAAGAATTCAATTTGAACAATACTTAAGCGAATCTCAAGAATTGCCGAGAGTAAATAATTTGATTGAATTAATGCAACAAATTAATTTCATGAAAATAAGAAAAGTCAGGGAGTTGATCAAAGTGTTCTGACAGGAGAGATAAATTTTCAGAAATCCCATCAGAAGCATTAAAACTAAATGAAACAAAGTGTTTGTTAGGCTGCCAGATAAAGCATAATTTTTCTTGTTGTTCTAGATTTAGAAACATGTCACTTAAAGATAGACTAGAAATGGCAAAGTAACTATTTTAAATTATGTCCTAAATATCTATATCCAGGTCATAGTGACATGGAATATACTTGTATTGTACTTTTCTATGAAACAAAATTACTACGAACACAAATCTAAAAGAGAAAAAATAAAAAAACAACATATGTTTTAAACGGGAGTTTTAATTATTATATTTACTACGCTCTTTTTTAACACTCTTTGCAAATACAATTATTTTTTACTTTTTGTTTTTTACACACATGTAACTTCTAAAATACTTAACCAATTTTAATAGGATTGAGATTGTGTACATCTGCAGAAAAATGTCATTCAAATGGCATATAAAATTTTTTGTAAATTGTTGGCCCAGAACGCGAAGCTGCTCCCAGCATAATTTATAATTTTACTTTCTCTTAAACTATATGTTATTCGTGGTACTAAAGTGACTCCATACTTAAGTTTACTAAAATCCATCTATCAGTTTCTGAGTTAATCGAGTTCAGGAAGATAGACATAAAGGATAACAGACAGACATATACACAAAAGTTCTAAATTTGGTGTTTTATAGATTTTCAGTTAATTTAAATTCATATTTAGAAAAAGTTTCAAATGCGGTTGTGCAGGTAAGCGAGTTACCCAGTAAGAAAAGACAAAAACTTGAAACATGATTATAAATTTTATTTCCTGAGTTAATATTTAAAGCTGAGATAATAAATTTAGAGCAGCTGGTTCAATTTCGATTTAATTAGCGACAATCAAATCGACACCTCACACATGATTTATTGTAGAAATTGAACTATATATTACTAAAACCATACCCAATAATGACTCCTGTTGATAAGTTTTCATATTAACTAGTTTGGAACATGGTGTAATTACCCTGGTTTGGAAGGCAAGCGATTTGTGTCAGTAATGTTTCAAATTATGTTAAGATATCTTTTGTTTTTGTACGTGCGTTCAATACAAACAAATATACCGTTTATTTTACATTTACAATATTTTAGGAATGCCTTTTCAGGATTTTTGCATTCACTTACCCATTCTTTAAATTTTTAATTACTAGTCAGTCCGCTCTGCAAAATTTTTAGGGAATTTTTTTTTATGCTTTTAACTTCTATTAAATGTTAATTTATTTACAAAATCCAGTAAACCCAAATAATAGATACACGGTTAACACAAACAGGTATTTTTAAAACATTTACCGGAACCACAAGTAAAATTCAAAATTACAAAAGAGTTTCACAGTTTCTACTTTGAAACGTTTATAAATGTAATTTAGATGCAAAATAAAGGTAATTAAAAAATAACACTAAAACTGTGTGTTTACGAAGGAACCTCTATGTTAGCAGTGATTTTTGTCATATATTCTTTCGAAAATTTCAGAACACTTTGATAACTTGCTGCTAACATGAAATTAATATGTTGCATTAATCCAATTAAATTATTTACTCTCGACAATTCTTGAGATTCGCGCAAGTATTGTTTAAATTGAATTCTCATTATATTTATTATCTATTTTTATGGAGAAATTTTAGAATATCTATAAAGAGGCTAAAAAAAGTCAATAAAGTCTAAAAAGAAGTTTAAAAACTTAAGTTCCTTAGCTAAACAGGATTAAAAATAGCTAAGTTTATCCTGAAAAGGGCTAAATTGGCAACGATGATAATCAGCAAAGTTACAGGCAAAAATAAAGTAGAAAATATACTTTTTTTTAAATTTATCAAAAAATATCTTGGTACGCTTAAGACACAAATAAATGATATCAAGTATATTTAGAATAAAAAAAAAACACTTAAAAAATTGTAAAAAAATACACTTAAAAAAAATAAAAATACACTCCAAACTGTATGGTTGAAATCTAGCATTAAAATATGTATCCCTTTCAACCCCCAAAATACTATTACTATTACGAAATGAAGGGTTTGAAAATGCTGAAAGTTAAAATCCAAAATGGTAACTAAAACAAAATGGCAGGCAAAAATTTTTTTTTACTCCATCCATCAATATGGGTATGAAAGAGCTTGACTAGTAGAATACAGTTAAATAATCAATGATGGCGTCGAAAAAATTAAAGAAAAATTGCGTATAACATGAAATCTAGGTAAAAATACGATGTGGAATTATACCTATGAACATGATGATGAAGAGTATTATCAGATTCGGCAGTACCGAATATATGTAGAACTCTAATTTGTTATTTTTTAATTTTGTACACATCAGTTGAAATCGTTGTGCGCTGCCAAAATAAAAGTCTTCTGTAACATTATTTCTCTGCCTTAGTAATACTTAATCAATTCTTAGCATTTTTATATCAAAACATGAAATTCTAAAATTAAAATGTATATTAGCATTTTATAAGGGTTATTGACTGCATAAGGAATGTTGAAAAGAAATGTTTGCAGCCAAAGAATTATTGTCTGGCCCAGAATTTCTATTTTTATTTTCATGTGTGTACTTTTTAAACAGAGCATCTGCTTTGAAAGTTACTCTAATGCATGATGCTCATTAATGCTCATTAATGGGGGCATATGTTTTGCATTTTGTAAGTGTATACAAAAATTTAATTAAAAAAAAAAATGCCTTGAAAAAAATATGTTACATTTCGAAGTAAATGTCCAACTCTTTTTTTCCCCGGTAAGGTATACATAAGTACAAATATATGGATGGTAAAATAATATTCCAAAAATCAACAGATACGAAACAATCATTTTATAGTCAGACCTATATGCAAATTAAATGATTTTAGTAACATTGTGTTTTAGCTAGCAGCAAGTATATAAAAACATTTTACGTCTACCCATACTCCACAAGTAGTAAGTATGTATGATTGATCTAACAAAAAAAAAAAAAAACGTACACAATTCCAATGAATTGTTTAATTATTTCAACGTCTGCATATTGTTAAATACTCTTAAATGATTTTGAAGAGACCGGAAATCAAACATTAAACGATTAAATGTTTATTTATTAAGCTAAGTTAAATAATGCGTTTTTTATAAGGGGCTTCAAATCAAAGAAATGCAAATTTTTCGCTATTTTTTTCTGATTTTTTTTTGTTCTTTTTTCTTGTTGTTATATGTGTATGAATAAAATTTTTTTGCAGATTTCGTTTTTAAGATGCAAACATATTCTAAGTGTTAACATACGATTTAAAGTGAGTTTGTGGTTTGTCGTTTAATGTTTTTTGATATTGTTTTAAATATTTTATGTAGCTGTTGTAGTTGACTGCTTTGCGTTTGTTAAGAAAATTCTCATAAATCATGGCCATTATCATGACACCATCTATTCAAAGTCATGTTAAGTGTTTTGCATTCGCTGTGTGAATACAGTAAATGCGCTTATTATATAAACAAATAGACGTACAAACGAGATTAACTTAAAAAGACATTTTTAGCTCTACTAAAAGGCATAGTTATATTTTCAACAGTAACTTAAAGAATTGCAATTACATTTTTAATTAATAAAAAAAAATACTTTTTTTGGCTTCTTAAAAACTTTTCAGTTGTACCTCGTATTTGCACATATTTTTTTTTTATTCTACATTCATATATTCATACGAAAGTACAAACAAATTGTGTTGATTCATCAGTATGCCTAATGCATTTTTCGTTCATTCGACATAAGTCTTAAATATTGTTGACGACTAATGTTGCTGCTGCTGCTGATATTGTGGTTTAAGCTATTTTTTTTTCTTTTATATTTTTTCCAATATTGTGGACTGCATAAATATTTGCTATAGAGTTGTTTATATAGTAATTCATAGGTAGCAATAAAACAAAGTATTTTATATTTGCATTCAACTATTTTAAAAAAATACAAACAATTTATTCAATATTAACCAAACAAATTTTTTCCATTATAAAGAACATATGCACTATGGTCGGGATACAGTCATTTGGTTTTTCATTTATATGCTTCATATTATCTTTATTATGTTTTGCTTTAATGTTTATATTTCGTAAGATTTTAATCAGCAGCTCTTTGTAACTTTTTATGTTTGCCTTTTGTTCCGTGTAAGCATCCCATCCAATTATAGCCCCAAATAATTAGTAGCTATAACTTCATACCACTAGCTATTAATGGCAGCGTTTTTATTGGGCTCATTTCAAAAGAAATACGGACCAAAGAGTGTTTTTTGTTCGGATGAATTATATCTTGAAAATTTTGCTTTATACCAATGTTGGCATGTTAGGGGGTTTACCCCTAGATTAAGGGTGATTTTTCTCTCTTTAAGGAGAAACTTAGGAGAAAACCATTTGTATTTATTGACTTTTTATGGAATATTGATAACAGCTATGTATGTGTTTACACAATATTTTAAAACTAATAAAATATTAGTCATTTTTATTTTAAAGTGGAATAGAAATGGTATGCAGGGGACATTCTAGGTGTTAAGGAATTAGCAAATGATTATTATTTTTGTATGCATTTCCTTATTCAAATGGTTCTATTAAGAGGCATTTTTCTTGTTCAATGTTTTCAAAAATACGCCAAGTAACGAATCAGTAAAGTAATCTGTAAACATTTACTACTGCAATACCAATCTGTTCCCACATATTTTTGATATTTCAATACCCTACACGGGTCTTGAGGATATCGGGTAGCTCCAGAAAGTTGATTTCAACATACACACGAATAATGCTAAATCGGCTTCCATATTTATAAGCTTTCAGATAATATATACTTTATGGGATCTGAAATGAATATTAAATTTCACACGGAATGGCAAACCTAAATATATCGACTTAAACTATCATGTGAAGGTATAAAAAATAATAACAATATAGTTTAAGGCTATTATTGTATATAATAAAAATAAAGTTATAATTTACATTGACATTAAAAATTACGTCAAAAACATTAAGTACACGCAAAGGAAAACCATGGTTCGACATGATCACGACGGTCATATTATTTTTTCTAAAACAATATTTGGTTGTCGAAAACAAGTAATAGTTATTTTTGTTTCATTTCATCATATATTTTGTCACGATAATCAAGCATTTGTTTGAATTGTATCATTTAATGATTACTTTTCATAAAAATTTCAAAATGATAATCATTTAAAAATAGTATGATTAAAAAAAACAATTTAACAAAAATAACATTATATTCAAAATCATTAAAAAATTAAAAATAATCATTAAATAATAAGTGAGACAACAGTATGATTACAAAATAATCCAGCTATGGTTTTTTTTAATAATAATTTGATTTCAACTGTTCTTCTTCTTGCTGAATAAATTTTTATTATTTTAAAAGTTTGAGATGTCAAAAAAAGGAACAAAAATTTTGAGAAATTAAAGAAAAATTAAAAATAATCGAGAAAATGTAAAAAATATTGGTAAAAAAATTGCTATTAAAATGGTAAGTACAATCAACATGTGTATGTTACAGCAAATAACAGTAATTTGCCGTAAAAAAGCAAAGATTGTCGATTTCAATTGTAGTCATATATATGATTATTGAATGATGCTTAAATTAAACATAATAATGATAACTGGTAACCATTATTATTTTAAACATAATCATACACTTCAATCATAGTATGTTGCTCTTCGATTATGGTTACCAAAACCATATTTTTTCTTTGCGTGTATAGCCCCAAATATAACTATAACAAATTAGTAACTATAACTTCATACCACTCGCTATTAATGGCAGCGTTCTTATTGGGCTCATTTTAAAACAAATACGGACCAAATAGTGTTTTTTGTTCGGATGAAGTATCTCTTGAAAATTTTGCAATGTTTGCGTGTTAGGGGGTTTACCCCTAGATTTAGGGTGATTTATCTCTCTTTAAGGAGAAACTTATGAGGCAAACATTTGTATTTATTGACTTTTTAGGGAATATTGATAACAGCTATGTACGTATGTGTTTACACAATATTTTAAAAAAGTGGAATAGAAGTGGGACATTCCAGGTGTAAAGGAATTAGCAAATGATTATTATTTTTGTATGCATTTCCTTATTCAAATGGTTCTATTAAGAGGCATTTTTCTTGTTTAATGTTCTCAAAAATATGCCAAGAAACGAATCAGTAAAGTAATCAGTAAAAATTTACTGCTGCAATACCAATCTGTTCCCACATATTTCTGATATTTCAATACCCTACACGGGTCCTGAGGATGTCAAGTAGCTTCAAAAAGTTGATTTCAACATACACACGGATAATGCTGAATCAGCTTCCATATTTATAAGCTTTCAGATAATATATACTTTATGGGATTTGAAATGAATATTGAATTTCACACGGAATGACAAACCCCGATATCGATTTAAACTGTCATGTGAGGGTATAAAAAATAATAAATATATAGATAGTTTAAGGCTATTATTGTATATAATCACCCCAATTCTAATTATTCCCAGGGAAATGAATTCCCCGGGAATTCATTTTGTCCGCGAATAAAATTCCCCTATTCTAAACAGTCGGGGAAGATAATAACAAGGGAGAGAGAATTTTACATTTTCGAAGTCAGCTGTTTGCTTTAGCAATTTTTTTTTTTTTAATAATTTTTGCTAATAATTTTTAGCGTAAAAAGTGAATATTCGTAAATAATAAAAAAACAATTGTTAAAAGTGAACAAAAATGTTTAGTGTAGCGATGATAATAATAATAGCTGAAGCAGAAAACTCTGAAGCACAAGAATAAGCAAAGGGTAGAAAGGAAAATGCTAAGTGACGCCAGCAACCCACTTAAGTTGCCGCACACTTTTGTAAATTTTACTTTTGGAAGGTTAGAAAAATATTACAGAGTAAATAAACCGGCGTTCAAATATCTGTTGAACGTGTTAAGGTATTCAGCCCAAACGTAAGTCCTTTGCAATTTCTCCAATCGTGAAATTAAGTGCGACTTTCCGCTTCTTTGCTGAAGGTTTGTAGATGTGTTGACGGAACTCAAAAAATTAAAGGTCTGTGAACATGAGCTGGGGATTCAGTACGTTGATGCCTCACCTCCCGGAGAGTGTCACGATTCATTTATTTGGAATTCTGGCGAATTGCGTGCTTCTAGGAGGCTTAAAGATGCCCACAGGATGAGTCTGTTGAAATAAAATTCACTCCAAGTGTTGAAATGTGGTTGAACGCATTAATAGTGTTTTAAAAAATAGATGGAGGCGCATTCTTAGTGCTAGACAGCTTCAGTACGCTCCAAAATACATAGGCTGCTAAAATAACAAAATTCTGATGTGCGTTGCATAACATCTGCATTTATTTTAAATGCAATGCTGAAGTAAACGATGTAGAAAATTTAGATTATTTGAGCGCTCAGGATAATAATGTGGTATCCTTAGACTCACCACAATATTTATTCATTGCCCAAAATATTAGAAAAAATATTGCGAACATTCTCTAATAAATTTCTGTAATAAAGCCATTTCTTATATTTATACATTTTATTAATATATATAACATTTTATTAAAAAAATTTAATATCTTCAAAAATAAAAAACAAAAAGATAACTAAAAATTAAAATTTTTTTAAAACTAAAAAACAATTCAATATTCTGCTTCCTGTTTGTTGTTTTTGTTTTAAAACACAATAAATTGCAATATTTATCACATTTTTTTATAAAAAAAAAATAAAAATAAAGTTATAATTTACATTGACATTAAAAATTACGTCAAAAACATTAAGTACACGCAAAAAAAAACACCATGGTTACGACATGATCACGACGGTCATATTATAGTTTCTATAACAATATTTGGTTGTCGAAAACAAGTAATAGTTATTATACCCTTCACACAGTGAAAAAGGGTATATATAGGTTTGTCATTCCGTGTGAAATTTCTACAATTTTCATTTCCGACCCCATAAAGTATATATTTTCTGAAAGCTTATGAATAGGGAAGTCGATTAAGCCCTGTCAGTCTGTCCGTCTGACCGTCTGTCCGTGTGTATGTTGAAATCAACTTTTTGAAGCCCCCCGACATAGGTTGGACCCGGGTAAGGTATTAAAATATCAGAAATATTCGGGAGTAGATCGGTATTGAAAATCAGAAACATCGGTACATAAACAACTGAGATATGAGCAAAAGCCCACGACCACCTCGATTTTCTTTTCACAAAAACAACATTACAACAACAACATACATACAAACGTGTATACTGGTTAGGGAAAACGTGGCATCGAATCCCAGCTGAGCCAAAAAATTTTTTTTTTTAATTTTTTAAAAATTTTTTTTTTTAATTTTTTTTTTATTTTTTTTTTTATTTTTTATTTAATATATTATATATATTTTTATTATTATTTTTTTTTAATTTTTTTTTTTTTAATTTTTTTTTATTTTTTTTTTGTTTTATATATATTATATATGTATATAATAATTTTTTTTTTTTAAATTTTTTTTTTTTAAATTTTTTTTTTTTTTTTTTTTTTTGTTTTTTTAACATACATACGTGAATTTACTGTTATTGCATGACTACACGTTGTGAAGGGTATATAAGATTCGGCACGGCCGAATATAGCGCTTTTACTTGTTTTTGTTTCATTTCATCATATATTTTGTCACGATAATCAAGCATTTGTTAGAATTGTATCATTTAATGATTACTTTTCGTAAAAATTTCAAAATGGTTATCATTTAAAAATAGTATGATTTAAACAAAATAATTTAACAAAAATTACATATTATTCAAAAGCATTTAAAATAACAAATAATCATTAAATAATAAGTGAGACAACAGTATGATAACAAATAAATCAAACTATGATTGTTTTTAATAATAATTTGATTTCAACTGTTCTTCTTCTTGCTGAATTAATTTTTATTATTTTAAAAATTTGAGATGTCAAAAAAATAACCAAAAATGTTGAAAAACTAAAGAAAATTTACAAATAAACAAGAAAATGTAAAAAAAATATTGGTATAAAAAATGCAATTAAATTGGTAAGTACAATCAATATGTGTATGTTACAGCAAAAGACAATAATTTGCCGTAAAAAAGCAAAGATGGTCGATTTCAATTGTAGTCATATATACGATTATTGAATGATACTTTAATTAAACATAATAATGATAACTGGTAACCATTATATGTTTTAACCATAATCATACAATTCAATCATACTATGTTGCTCTTCGATTATGGTTACCACAACCATATTTTTTCTTTGCGTGCGGATGATCCATCAATGTCAATGTAAGCCTATCTGGAAGTGATACTGCTTCCTCTTCAGGCAAACTTTGAATAAGGCGTTTGTCTGTATGATCCAGCAAGTCTTGCAGTTTTACCTCTACCGATACTTCAGTAACCTTTACATTAGGTGGCACTGTTTCTTTTTTGGCAGATGTAATCTTTTTGTGTCGAGAAAGAATATTCACATTATGATTATTTAAAGAGCGTCGTAAAATAGAATATTTTTTCTTTGACAATCCTAATTCCATAAGGAACGCTAAGGCTTCTTTTACGTTATACTTTGTGGGTAAAGCATTTGGTGGAGTAGGAATACTCCCTTTGATTCTCTGCAGTCGAACTCTGTTTGCAAGCACCACAGCTTTTGTAATGTCGGACCTTGATTTATCTTTATATTTTACAAGCTTAAACATAAATCTTCAACAAAAAAAATTGGAAACCCTTTATTTATTTCTTTTCACATTTTGCGCACATCTTTGTTTCATACTTTAAAAATGAGGAAAAAATTTTTCTCGTTTTCGCTATGAGGTTGTAAAAGTTTTCTTCTTATTTCACCTACAGCGGCAACTTGCGGCAGCCAAACTAAGTTAAATTATTTAAAGTATTATGTAGCAAATATGCTGAGAAAATATGGGCGAGACCATTTTTGACCATTTTTTGATATGCTCTATTTTATTTGTAGAAATTACCTAAATATAGGGTGTCTAAAAAAATTAGCGCATCTGCTAAACATTTTACTACTTCTTTTAATAAAAAACAAACATTCTTTAAAAAAAAATATCAAAAAAGTAGTAATCAAACGGCAACGTTTCTGACACTTTAATTCTAAAGTGCATTTATTTATTAAAGATCACCATTTTTTTTGCTTCCTAAAAAATTGTCGACTTTGAACCGCTCTACAAACTATAATTTTTATGCAATTAAGGAAAACGTTTTTGAATTGTGATTAGTAAGTAGTTCTTTATAGGATGCTTTCATTCATTTCACAAAAATTTTGTCATGAAATTTTGTATTTTTGCCACGGGTTTTAAGAAAAGGCGCCACTGTGTGTCGTTAATGTGAGTGCTATGTTTACTCACAGTCACGAATATGCACACATTCTAGTTTTATGAATATTTTTAAATATAGAATTTAGGATAAAAAAAATATTGGTTGAACTAAATAAATCAAGCAGAATAAAAAATCTTTGTTAATATTCATTTTAATTTGGCCATAGTGAGCACAATCATATGTATCAAAAAGTATATTACTCCATCATACAAACCGATTCGTATTTGTGACTTCGGTCAGTTTTCAATAAGGTAAAATTAAAATAGCCTCGTAAATAAGACCGAATCTTATAATCATAACAATATCTTTTATATGAGTTTACAATACGCACTGAACTCTATTTCCAATCGTCATATATTCAATAGTCAAACAGCTGACGATTGTACTTTGTCTTTTGAGAAAAAAATTTAAAAAGTTCTTAAAATCTTTTGCTAAAATTTATTTTTTTACAATTTGTTTTTAGTTCCTTTACAACATTATGAAATATATTAGTCACCGCCAATTGAACGACACAAATTGTCTTTGCTATCGGTTAAAAAGACGTTATTTAGACATTTGCTAGAACGCAAAGGTTGCAGTAATAATGTACCAGTTTTTTTTTTGTTTTTTTTTTTGGCGATAATGAATCGTACATATTTTGTCCTATACCTATACGTGTTCCTTTGTACCACAAACACATTCATTTTTTATACGCAAAGTTACACAAACATTTGTATATTCGACTGCTGATATTAATACAAGCAGTATTTGTTTTTCGGTTGGCATTGCGGCTTTTGTCGTGTGAAATTATCAGAGATGAGACTTTTGAAAGACAGTACTTTTTTAACTGCATCAATAAAGAAATGGTAAATTTCCTTTGAAGTTTGAGGCAGGTTCGTCTTAGGTCGTCTATAGTGTTATTCCACCAGTACACCGCCGTCTTCTTTCCTCGTGGCCCCAACAGTCGTGGAATTGTCTTGTTACATCCTTTGACTATGATGCCCATTGTCCGGCTAGTAAATATCCTTGCGTCGCCGTTAATTTGCCTTTTTTAAAGCTTTCGACCGATCTCGTTCCTAAGGGAAGTTTGGTTCAATCTGTTCACGTTCCATTTCCGGGTACTGCTTATTACTCTCTGATTTTTTTTCGGCTCGTCTTGTCTGAAATAAGTACGATATGTGCTGATGGTCGCTTGCAGTGTATATCTCCAGATCTTTCCAATTCTTAATTTTGTTTATTAGCCCCTCTGACACCAAAGTAATGTCCAGTATGGTGCCTTCGCTGCCAGATCGCCTAAAAGTTGGAACGATTCCAATGTTTGCGATGCTGAGACCAGTCCTCGCTGCCATTTTCAGAATGCTCCTACCTTTTGAATTTTTAGTCCGGTAGCCCCATTCAACTGCACGAGAGTTTAAATCACCCGCAACTATTACTGCTACATCCATACTTCTGATATCGTCCTCAATTGCTTCTAGCTTAGCGTGAAATTTATCTATGTTGTCAATAGGGGTCAAATAACAGCTAATTAACGAGATCTCATTAAGCTGTATCCATAAAAACCCTTTCCCTTTGCCAAAGTTTTTTAGTTTGAAAGTGTTCTTTGATATCCACATTGCAGCTGTTCCCGTTTTATCATCGAACCAGTTGCCGTTATCCTTCCTTGAGTATTGCTCGCTTAAAATCATAATGTCTGCGCATTGCTTAATGGCTATCTGCGATAGGAGAGCATAAGCATCCTTTCCCCTTTCAGCTGAAGTATCTTCATCGCACCTCCCTCTGACTTATGTGCAGTGCAACCTCTCGAGCCGGGTACATGATCTAACCTGCTCTTATTTGTACAGATCTCTTAAGGCTTGAAGTGGGTAAATTTTAAATAATTAGATTTTGTAGTGGCTGTCATCATGGATTTTAATGTTTTTTATAATATAGTATTCTGCCAGACAAGTATTTAAGTTTTTCTCGAAGCTGAAAAAAAAGATTTTTGTTTGTAAATTTGTGAAAAACACTGAGGCATTTGTATTTTTTGTACTTACAACTTAGTTGGTTTCAAACCGCTTAGTCAGTTTCTCTCAACAGTAGTTTTCGAAACCACGGCTTGTATTTTGGAATGATAAAGCAATATAAAGCCTTGACACCACATATGGAGGTTATATAAAAGATTCGCTTCTTACTCAATTGATTTCAAAAAATTCAGAGAAAACATTAAAAAATTTTTCCAGAAATTACTGATTTTAGAAATCAATTTTGCAGAACGTAGTAATTATTGCTCAAATAAATCAAAATGTGTGAAAGAGATCTTCATACAAACAGTAAGTTCTACTTTGAGTTTTATGGTACTTTTTTCAACATAAAAACATTGTCATCTTTTTAACTATTCGTTTATACACTAAAGGTATGTTCACATTAGGCAAATATTTGAAGAAATAGATGTTTCAATTTCTTGACTATATAAAAAAAATGTTAAATTAACGTGTAACTTGAATCTATAATTAAATGTTTACATCATATTACAATAGATAGTCATTTACCAAAAAATAGTGACTGCGCTTATTTGCAGAAATATTTCTGAAATGTGAACGTGGCTTTAGAAAAAAGTGTAAATTTTCACCGATTGTGCGGCGGCCATATAGTATTTGCATTATACATTTGTGTGTAGTTTAAAAGGACAAGCAATACGTTTTGTTTGTATAGTTAGCTCATCGTAAATATTTTTGTTCTTGTTTTAGCTGCGTTTTCCGCTGAAGCACTATTCAGATGGTTGTTGTATTTGTTTGTGCAGAAGTTTCATAGTATGTAGTCATAGCAGAGCGAGCAAGCAGTGCTCACGTTCTTGTAAATACATGCTGTTTTCGAATTTGTTAACATTAATGCTAGATTTGTGTTTTGAATTTGTTTAATTTCAACATTGGCTAAAATAACTTTAGTCACCACCAACAACACATAGATAGCAAAGAAGAAAAAAAAAACAACAAGAAGCAATGTGACTGCTTATCCGGTACAAATGTCTTTACAAATATACTTATGTATTTAGTAAATGTTTGTATTTTTACTTCTTGACTATGTTTAATTTTTGGTTGCTGCTATTGCTGTTGTTGGAAGAGTGTTTTTTTTTTGCATTGACCGGAAAGATGTAAAAACAATATTTATTGTTTTTCTTTTAACTTTTAATGTGCAGTTTGTTTAGATTTCATGTTTGTTTTCAGTAAAATTGTATGCAATTTATTTATGTATTAATTAAAATGTTCTAAAAAACAGTATTTTTTTGTTGTTTTTTTTTACTTTTTTTTTCTGATTTGTAAATTTATTTTACACAATTTTGAAATTAAATGCTTTTAGAGTAGTTTAAACGAAAGCCTTAATAATCAAACTTAAACTTTTTTTATGCAGATGAAAGAATGAGGAAATATATCTTCTAAAATAAATTATTATATATATTTCATTCTACATTACTGGGTAGTATTGCATTTGGAAAATAAAATCATGGTACAAATAGAGAAAGTAATACTTTATTACGGTAGTTATTAATGTGTACAATTACTGAGAATTACTGAACAAGAAAATTATGACAAATAAAGTGGTGTTGAAAATGTGACCAATACCTCAAAAATACTGTAAAAATTCTACTGCTAAAAAGTTGTTTACTTTAAATATATACATGCATTGAAGTATAGCAAATTTTTTTTTTATTTATTAAAATAGGGACTGAATCAATTTATGAATTTTTTAATATTTTTAGGATATCAAGAAATAACATGGGTGTAATAATCGTAATCTTTGAGCAACATACTATAACTGCATGGATCATTAAGGTAAAAGCATATCGAATGCGAATATTATTGGATATTAAAATGTGGCCTATTAACGATCTAATGCAAGTTCTTTTTTACGTTAATTTGTCGTCTGCATTTCTACCAGGCTAGACTTAAATGTGTCCGCGATAA
The DNA here is from genome assembly GCA_941918925.1 of Phyto melanocephala. Classification (NCBI taxonomy): domain Eukaryota; kingdom Metazoa; phylum Arthropoda; class Insecta; order Diptera; family Rhinophoridae; genus Phyto; species Phyto melanocephala. Next base: position 102,898,278 of record OW799235.1, on the reverse strand, counting down.
CGTAACCCACAGAAAAAAGTTCAGAATTTTTTTTTTTTTTTTGATATTTTGCTTTAATCAAGCAATTGTGCATGAAGGTGATTAAAAAACAATCGCGTGGGTACAATGGTTTTGATATTGGAATGTATTGATTTTTTCATTCGAAATATCTGAATAATATTTTAAATGATTCATTTTGGCTAAAGTTAATATTGCTTAATTATTAAATTGTAAACATATACGAATATAAGGAATTTATTACGATCTTAGCCGAGTGCAATGTATTTTCGCAACTAGCTACGATTTTGTTAACACCACTCTTTAACGGTATACTCATATTAGATCTAAAATTACTATTTATTTTTCAATTTAATGAAATTAGAAAATAGAAAGCATAAATAAACTTGGCTAAATAAATAAAATGTATAATAGTAGTATAGAAACTAAAAAAAAGTATTATGCACACACATCACGGATGGAAATCATGATACAATTGTACTTTTTTTGGTACATTTTTGAGCTTGATGGTACCGTGGTACTACCGCGAGATAAATACTTGGTACAATTTAAAAATTTGGCCATGTTCTCTTTAATTTTGTTTGTGTGTGTGTTTTATTTATACTGTCAGCTTTTCTGTTTTTGTTGCAATGCTGTTGTCAAACTAAATTCATGTACCAGGTGGTGTCAAGTTTTCAACAACAAAATCTGCCTAGTACTTTATTGCAAATTTCTTACGAAAATCACCTGTTAATTTGGCACCACCTGGTACATGAATTCGACTTGGCTGTTGTTATATGTATTTTATTTAACTTATGATTGGTAAGCATGTAAGGTGGACTTTAATAATGAAGTGCTAAAATGGTTCGATAATTTTACTCCAGAAAAAGTTTTTATGGGAGAAACAAATTCAATAGTACCTCTTCTGGTGAAAATGTTTCCACACGAACAAACAAACTTTAAAGCAATAAATAATCAATACAGAGCACTAGCCGATTTGATTGAACTTAGATCACACAAAGTTTCAAATATTTCCTATTTTTGGTCTAAAGTGTCATAAATGAAAAATGAATTAAATGAGTTCATGTTCCCAGATATTTCAAGAATTTTAAGAGGAACTCTGTCTCTTCCACGAGTCTTTTCTTTTCAAAACTTAATTAAAATAAACAAAAGAAATAGACTTCACGTTTCTACTGTTTCAAATCTGATACAAAAAAAAAACAGATTTATTGAATTCAACAAATTTTTGTTGCTTTAGTTTTAAAATAACAGAAAATTTATTATCTAAAAGTGTTTAATAAATAAAATTTGTTAAATAACCGATCTCTGCGTATGTACCTATGAATATAATATTTAATATTTTTTATTCTATACTGAATTTTTATACACATTTTTGTTAAGTTTATGTTTTTATTAATAAATATAAAAAATGGTACCGTCATGGCCTAAAAAGTACATTTTGTTTTCATACTTGGTACAAAATCATAAAAGCCATTTTCCTTCCCTGACACACATACACATAACTAGAATGTGCGCCTGCATTATTTATCTTTATAAAACAATTACATATAAATATAAAAAAAAACAATAAAATATTTCCGTTGGGTATAGCGAAGCGCACCGGGTAACAAAGTTTGTAATTAACTGAAATAAAAATATCTTTTATATCTCTTAAAAACACCTTTTTCACTAAAATTAAAATTATACCTCAAATTTGGACACCCTTTAGTTATCTTACATAGTATGTATGTTAGTATGATAAATAAATTTGATATTTTTATTTCAAAATCAACTTAAGCCGTACTAAAGTCGCACAATTATCTCTTCGGTGATAGGTTTTCTTAAAAAAAAAGAAATGTTGACAAAAATCAAGTAGACTAAAATTTCAGTACTTTCTAGCGCGTTCTGAGTTAACGTCTAGGGTCTTTTTGGTTATAACTAGTTCACATCGCTGACTAATCGTGATATTTAGATTAAAATTAAAGTATTTATTTGTTTAATTGGTGAGAAGAATAGCCCATGATAGTCAACATTTTTAGCTAAACACAGAATACAAACGTTAGAAATTTGTATTTGCTAACGTCTTCTGTAATGCCGATGAAAGGTTTGTGTTTTATGCTAGGCGCACAATTGCGACGAACGACGAATTTTCTGCCGCGAATATTCGTCGTCAAAAATAGATTTATATCTATTTCTTACGCCGGCGAACAACGAATAAATTGGTACAAGGTGACCATTTTCAATATATTTGGTTTTACTTTTTAACTTTTTTTGAAAATAAAGTTTGTTAAAATTTTAAAATTTGTTTTATTTTTTATTTTAAAACATTTATAATAAATATGAAAATAAAATATAAATGTGAACTACAAAATTTGTTTTTATTTGTGTTTTTGTTTGAGTTCTTTAAGTAACCTTTTTTAAATATGGTCACACTATTAGCTGTTATACAAAAACAAAATTTTAATTACTGGTTTCTATACGTACCCACCACATTTTTTGTAAACGTTTACTTAAACGTAAAAAGTTTATTTATATAATGACAGAAATTATATTTATTTTTTTGAGTTTTACAAAAATTGAAATTCATTGATTATTTTTTTTTTTTTTTTGCACAAACAGTAAAAATAGATGCTTTTGTCGTTTTTGTGCTTCATACGACGAATTTACACGGCGAAATTTTACCGACAAATTCCGCCTAGCATTATTCAATTAAACACAAATCACTATGTAGGTTATTTGAAAGTGCACAATCTTTTTACAATATGACAAAACATACAAAAAAAAATATAATGTATATAGGTCGCTATTTCATACGGTATATGAATACTTTTAAATTTCTAGGGAAAAAATATCTTTTGTATCTACACACACACATGTCTATTTTTTTTCTCAGATTATTAACGTTAAAACATTTAACAAATTTTTATAATTAGAAAATAATTAAGCATATTAATATTTTTTTCTAATTATCTTAAAAACTAATATGTAATTCTTTTGTTTAGAATGTAACATTTCTGTTTACTGTTTGTAAAGAATATATACATTTTTAAGCTTCTTAGTTGTAAGCACAACTCACTTATGGTGTGCAAGTAGAAGATTAACAATAAATATGTATAAATAATAATTCAGGCAATTATATGCAAATTATAATCAAATTTTTTCACACATATAAACTAACATGTACAAAGTTAAGTAATTCCACAACTAAGTTAATTATTCCTTTTGTACAATATACTTCGACCCAATTAGATTCGAAATATTGCATAAATTTTAAAGCTTATGGATTTTATTATTTCTAGCTTCGTCGCCATCAAGAACATATGAAAATACATTTGAATAATGTACACACATATGTAATGGGTGTCCCATCAAGAGCGCAGGATTTAAATTTTCTACCATTAAGGTAATACGAGTTGTAGTGTGATATTTTTTTGACAGTTGTCACGTAGAAACCACATGGTTTAAGAACATGAAGAACGTTTAATTATATATCGTCTAAATTTCTTGATCTTTTTTATTGATTATATATGATTTTTTCCAAGCTTGAGATCAACCTTTTGATTTTTTTATAAAAAAAAATTATTTATTATTAACCAATATTTCGCTACCAAACAATGGGTAGCTTCTTGAGGGTAATATGTATACAAATTTTATCAAAACAAAAAACAAATTCAAAACAAATTCAAATTGAAAAACTATTTTGTAAAAAAAAAAAAAAAATAGTTTTTCAATTTGAAATTGTTTTGAATTTGTGTTTTGTTTTTATAAAATTTGTAAATTTGCATCAAATGAATAGATAACAAATAGTTTAATTGTTAAACTTAAAGTTTGAATTATACGTGCCATAACTATAACCACACAAAATATCCGTTTAAACAAAACTTATGGGCAACAATGTGTTTCATTACAGGTTACTGTCGCCATTAACATAGAAACCAATTGAATTGGCAATTGTTACGGCACTTCTTCTCATTTAAGCTTAAGATCGAACTTACGCAAACTTAAGCTTAATACGAAACTTATATTTGGCATCGTGGTCAAAAATTAAAAAAAGATCTGCAAGTGATGTGGAGGTCATGCATTTTCAACAAGATAGTACGACCTGCTATACAGCTCATAAAATAATGATGTTACTGCAAATAATGATGTTTTCAGGCCATATCATTTCTGGTTTAGGCACTTAACACATTGGCCACCATGATCGCAAGATCTAACAACAACAAAAGAAAAACCCTGTGTCAGAACTTTCGCGATAACAATTTTTCTGATTCTGTATTTAATCGTTTAATCAAAAATATTCTTCTTTCTGTTAAAAAAAAATATTTGTTTAATTCAACACATAAATGAGTGAGTGTTCTGCAAAAAAAATCCAGCTTTATTGTTGGGACACCCTTTATGTAAACATGTATGTTCATATAATTTAGGAAAAAACAGACATGTGTATGTGTGAATGGGAAAAAAGCAAACTCATCCATAAAAACTTTGTACATACAAACAATCATGTATGAATACTGATATGTGGGCCAGAAAACTAATTAAATTAGATCCAATGCCTTTCGTCTTCACCAAGATTTACATTCTTCAGTACTGTTGTACTCGTACTTCATTAAATAAAGATTTCCATCTATTATCATCTCTCAGTCTTATGGCAAGTGTGTAAAGAATTTTTATTGGTTAGGGTGAGAAGAGAAATGTCTATGCCGCTTGTTTGGTAGATTATTTCGTGGTGATTGAATTAAAATTTAAAATAAATAAAAATTCATTTATATGCAAGGGATAAGGAACAATAAATATTTACTTGTGAAATTTTTTCGAAATAATAATGTTAGCTCATGGTGGGCTTTGTGCTTTATTTTAAACATATGGAGGTAGGTTATGAAATACTTTTCATCACTGATAACATGTTAAATCTGAAGAATTTTAATTCATTTTTACATTACATTACCGGTGCAATCAAAAATAAAAAGATGTTTGCAAATCATACAAACTTTAAAGTATAAGAAAATTAAATCAAATAATTTGAATGTATGAAATTTAAAACAAAAAATATTGAACTTTTGTTAGACAACGCATTTGAGAGATGTTCGAGTTTTATACGGGTGCTTTATATAATGCATTAATACCGCAGCACTAAGAAACTTTATAAGCAACACTTTGCTTACTAGTACCCATTTGAAAAGATATGGAAACGAAATTTACGACATTTATTTACTAAGACAGACTTTTTTCCGTCAACTCAAGCAAAATTTAAAGTTCTGCCTAGATTGGTTGATCATAATCAATGCATATGCATACAGGTATATTCATACAACAAAACATATTTTTAATACATGTGTTTTATCAAGGCGAATTCGTATATCAGGTATGGAAACGTCATGATAAACAGATCAGGATATATTAAATAAAATATTTTTTAAAAACAGGATATATATTTCTGAAACCCATGATAAAGGGTATAAAAGACAAAAACTATAAAAAATTTAGTATATTTGTTATCAAAAAAATACACTTAAGTTAATTGTTAAACACCGAAACGAAAATCTCATTTTCCATCTCTGCATATATCAATGAAATCAAGACAAATTCAACACTTTCTGACCTTATGCTTTCCGGTCAACTGTTGTGATAAGGTTTTCTCGTGAATATGCCTTGATCATAATTATATCTGTAGCTTCTACATAAAATAACAAAAATATAAGTAATGATTTATAACAACTAATATAATAATAATAAATCACAAAAATATATGTTCTTACATATAATAATTTATAAAAAACTTAATACTGTAAATATTAGTATATAAACATAATTATCAGTAGGAAAACTAATTTCTGTAAAATCTGCCCTTTAATATTTTAATAACATTTTAATTATTTCAAGTTTATTTAGAATACTAATTCGTCAATGTTAGAGTATGTATATCACTTCTCCATTGGCAGTTAATGTTAAAGTTTGTCAATGTTTTGCCTAAGGGGTGACTTTAAAAAAAATCCATACGAGTTGTTTGACGGTATTGTAAATAATAATTAATCAAACGATCTAATGATAAATATTATCATTAGCAGTACAGGAAGTGCATCTTATATAAAACTTATGAACATATGAGCTGAAAATTTCCTCAAAACATAATGGAACTCGTAAACAATAATTATTGATTTACATCTGTACTTTAAAGATTAGTTTGTTATATTTCTTAAATAATTTATTTTTTGTTTCAAAAGTGTAAGGTTTACTAAAATTATATTTATTCATCCGTGCTTAATACGTATAAACTCAGTTAGATATACATATAACAAAAGAAAAACCACTTGTCAATTATGAAAAATTCCCACATTTATTTGTCTTATAGACAACTGCAAGTAAAATTAGGCAGAAATAAAGATAAACGATGGTAAGATCTTGATTAAATTCACAATTATGTTAAGGTACCTGATTAAAAAAAATAGGGCAAATTGTTCGTAACCTTACGTTGCGATAGGTAATTAGCGTATGTATATGCAATGTAAGGCGTTATCAAAATTTGCTCTTCTCAAAATAGGATAACTTTCCTTTGTTGGGAACTGAAGATGTCAGATCTGGCGATTTCTCGCCAAACAGTGGTGATTTTAAAAATCGTTTGGAGTCCAAATTTTTGATTTGACGACATGGCGATTCATAAAATAGTTAGCGATTTTGTTGACTATTTTTAATGAAACATGCATTTTTTTGAGAATCCTTAAATTCAATACGAAAAAATTAAAACTCGAGCTCTATCGGCCTTTCAACAGATGGACAGACGGATGGACATTGCTAGATAGAACAAGGACTCAGAAAATATATACTTTATGAGGTCTAAAATTAACATTTCGATGTGTTAAAAACGGAATAACAAAATGAATATACCCCTACACCATTTTTTTGGTGGCGGGTATAAAAATAAATTTAAACGTTTTTAAAAAAATCATTGAATTTAAAAATTTTACTCGATAATAAGATAACAATTATATATTACAAGTTCTAGTTGATAATATATTAATTAATTATTATTTTACATAACCATAATAATTATTATGGTTACAGGGTTTTTTCTCGTTACATATTGTGGTCAAAATTTAATTTAAACTTTTCCATTATAACTCATAAATTATTGCAATATTAGAATATTCCAAATCTTATCTCTAAATGAAAATAAAATAAAAGTTCTTTATTAAAGTATTTTGGACAAAAATTGTTGGAAATGAAAACGACATTTTTTATGAGTGATATTAATAACAGAAAAAATAATTTTATATTTCGTCACAGTTTTAAGGTCTGAATACTAAAAAAAACACCTTGAAAAAGAAAAATTCAAGAAAATGTTTGCCTGAAAATTAAGTAAATGAAAACTTTGTCAGCTGTGCAACAAGAGAATCCATTAAGAATGACAGAGATAAAAATTTCGCACAATATTATGTACGTAGTTACTAACTGCTATACTTATAAAAATCAATAAAGGTTTGTAATCTATCTTCTATCTATATATATAAAAGAGTAACGTGACTGACTGACTGATTGATTCATCATCGCACAGCCCAAACGCAAAGAGCTTGAGACATGAAATTTGGACAATCAGTTTCTCTTTCGATGTATAGCTCCACTAAGAAGGGATTTTTGGAAATTCGAACTTTAAGGGGGTAAAAAAGGGTAAAAACGGGTAAAATTGGTAATATTATATCTGCTCAACTAAACATGATGCAAATTAAATTGAACAAGTATTATAATTTGCACAAAAAATAAGCTGACAGGTGTCTGGCCTTTTTTTGAATTTTCAACCGCTAAGGGGATAAAACGGGTAAAAACTATAATTTGGTACTTTTTTGGTACCCTATGTAACTTCCAAACACATAACGATAGGAAAAAAATTTAAGCTGTTTTGAGTAACCCTCGAAAAAATATTAACAGGCATTTGGCACTTTTTTCACATTCGCATGTATAAGGGGTAAAAATTTTTCCTTTTTTTGGTACTTTTTTTAAAAGAAACTTTTCTAATATTATTCAATGGGACAAAATTTGATCATGTTATTGCCTAATAGAATATGGACAGTTATTTAGGTGAAATTTTTGGAAACTTTTTTTGGGACAAAAAAGGTACCAAAAAGGGCAAAATTCCGGAAAATGTTTGTAATTCCTAATTAGACGGCCAATTTTTATAAAAATTTTTAATTGGGATTTCACCAGACATAAAAAATTATGTAATTTAATAAAAATTTAAACACATTTATAACAGGGTAGAAAGGGAAAAATCGGTAAAAGAGTTTGGTACATTTTAGAACATAATTACTTTTATGCAAAAAAGATTAGATTTACTAACTTTAAATCATGTCTATTAAAATATTTTGTTACATAGATATTTAAACATTTTAAACTTGAAATTTGGATCCTGGACCAAAAATGTACTTCTTCGCATTTCTATGGTACTTTTTGTATTTGGAATTAGTGACTATTGATACAAGGTGATACTGAAAATCTTATGGTCGACTAAAAAGGTACTTTTTTGAATTTGTATGGTACTTTTTGCATTTTCTACGTTTATGAAGGTAGGATTAAACAATCAAGGACAATTGATACAAGGTGAGACTAAATATGTTATGGTCGATAAAAAAGGTACTTTTCTGAATTTTTATGGTACTTTTTGTATTTTCTACGTTTTCGAAGCTAGAATTTTGATACTAGTGACAACTTGAGTATTCAATAAATAGTAAGAACTGCGCTATCGAAGTAGCGGGTTAAATGCTAGTGGCTTAATAAAATTGATTTTGTATGGAAATTGGATTTATTAACGCTTAAAAAACCTTTGATAATTTTTATAAAAAAGGCCGTTAGTCCTTTGTTAGGACACATGAATAATTGAATTTCCATACATCACTTACGACTCAACTAAAACATAAATTTTCAGCTATTTAAAACTGCTTCAAGTGAAGTTCAAAAATCATTAACCATTTAAAGATTGTTAAGTGGATGGCGTTAAAGAAAAATATGTTTAAATCATTTAACATAAGCATTAACTCGTACTACAGCATTGTTTAATACCAATTTTCTCACTTACTAACCATTTCACTTTCAATGTCAATGCAATTTACATGCAAAAACCATTTTTTTAACGGGACCTTAACCTTTTTCTAACAGTTAATCTAACATTTCTGAGATTTCATAATGATAAATTGTTGCCACTTCTGCCAGGCAACAAGCAATAAACACAATTCCATTAGTAAATTTTCAAAGTTTAACACTTTTCTGATTTTTTTTATGCAGATTTTGTTTCTGTTAAATTTAAATTTTTTTTGTTGTTAAAGTCAATGTACGAGCAAATACGTTTTTGCGTATTTTATAATTTGAAAATCGTGATTGTGTCTCAACACCCGCAATCGAAACTATTTACAGTAACAGTAATAGCAACAACAACAGCATCAACACTATACATGGCAACCAGGCAGGTCTTTAAGGGGATATTAAAAAAAAACAATAACAAATTTAGCTTTTGTTTTTACCTGCTTAGTTTTTGGCGCTATTATAATCATTAAACATTGCCAAAGCAACAAACTTTAATAAACATTTAATAATGTTAACAATTGTACATAATTTTTGGTTTTAATGTTTTTGTTAAATGTTTTTATTGTTTTTGATTTTAGCCATTCTATACGAAAAATAATAATTGTCTGCTAACCATAAGTGTGAGTAATATGAGTCAGCCGTTGGTCAAATAAATGCATATTCATAAAAACTTTTGCCAAAGTCGTTTGTTGGTACACAAATAATAATATTTTCAGCAAGCACATGCTTACACTTCTGTTTACCATATAAGTATATAAATACTTACGTATCTTGGGGTAGGTCAATAAACATTCAATTATGTGTTAAATTATTTATTGATTTTTTATTTTTTTTTGTTATTTATAAAATAAATTTCTGTAAAATTGTTGCTTTACATTCATTTTATGGCTTTAATCTTGTAGACCACTAATTTCTTTAATAGAGTTTTAATCCCTGAGTTTTTGTATGAAACATTTCTAAGTTCAGAGTTACACTATTTTATATCCATAGGGCTTAGTGATGGACTTTAAAATAAAAAATAAAAAATTAAAATTATTAAACTTTTTTAAACTAAAAAATAATTGTTTTTAGATAGCATTTTGTTTTTATCTTTTTAAAATAGATTGGTTGAAATAAGCTGTCAGCCATTTTATGCAAAAAAAAATACTATTAGTGTAAATGAAGTGTCTTGAAAATCTTTTTCATTACAATAACATTTCATCGTACATCAAATGTTTTGTTTAATGGTAAAACAAGAACTACACTAAAAAACAAAATGAAATATCCTATATTTAGTTTGAATTTCGACCATAATGTATTAAAAATGTTTTTCAAATTAATATCTTAATAGCAAATTTATAATAGGTGCTTAAATTTTTAGGGCCGATGTTGAATGTGAATCACACCTAAACGTCAAGTTTTTTTTTTGCATTTCTTTTGACATTTCTCAATATCAGATTAACTCAATTTAAACCATAAAACGATACACAATCGACCAAAGCGTTAAAGTTCTTCAGGCTTATTATGAAAATGGGCGTTTAAATAAAAATGCATATCGTGTACTTCGTGATATCTTCGGTCAATTTAATCGTCCACATTTTCACCTCAGTGGATTGGTCAACAAGCAGAATTGCCACATTTAGGCGAATGATAATCCAAGACTGATTGTCGAAAAAGTAATGCACCCACAAAGAGTGACTGTTTAGTGGCGTTTATGGGCTGGAGGGAATCATCCGGCCATATTTTTCCCAAAATGTGGTTGGTCAGGTAGTTACTGCGAATGGTGTTCGCTAAACTAAAACTGGCCCGAATTGGATGATATGGATGTGGACGATATGTGTTTTCAACAGGACGGTGCTGGTGTTATCTCACATGATTGGCCGCCAAGATCATGTGATTTGACACCGTTGGACTTCTTTCTTTGGGGTTATTTGAAAGAAAAGAAGTACGTCGATAACGGCATAGAACCTCAATTTGGCCAATATTTTGTTCCAATATTATCATAACAAAATGAAATGGCAAAAGTTTCCTGAATAAGTTGTGTTTTAATCAACATCGATCCCTTAAATTTAACCATACTTTATAATAGTTTTTTTTTCAAGGTTTTTTTTAATTAAAATGAAAATAACTTTTGTTTTGTATGAGTCAGCTTATGAAATGGTAGTAAATGAAGCGTTTCTGGTAATTATTTGCCTATAACACAATGTGATAAAGTTAAATAAATCGGGTATAAAACCAGTGTATTCTACAACTAGCGAATATGGAATTCTTCTTAATTATTTTAATGCAGAAATCTCTTTTTGAAATATTATACTTATATATATTTACATATAAGCTTATGTGTAACAAAATATACCATCTCCAACAGATTCAGAAGAAAGATTTTTACCCATGTGTAACGTAGGGCTATAATGAAAGATTTCTAGTTGTTTTTGTTCGTTCCACGATTTAAACATCTGGTTCATTTCTAAGTTTATGTTGCGTCGCCTGATTTTCCCTGGATTCTAAATTCATAAGGGTTCCACTTTAATGCTGCTCTGCATGTAACCTCAATGTCTTCTAAAAATGTTCGGAAAATTTACATTTGTTATAATCTTACCAGCACTGACGTTAATGTCAGGACTTGCTCCCATATAGAATGACTGACTATATTCTGATATTGCTTTTAATAGATCCACAGTTTTATGTCCATACGTTATGAAGTTGGGAGAAAGCCTTTCTGGCTTAATTTATGCGGTAAGTAATATAATCTCCTTTGCTACCAATTAGTGTAGGTATGTTACTTAGATAACAAAATTATCTAGGGGGCACTTTTAAGCGTTGTCATAAATTCTGTTTTGCCGTCATTAATTTGCATGCCATCATTTTCGATGTTTTGGCTTAGACGATTAAGTTTATCGCAGATGTACTATATCATCTACCTAAGGTAGCTCTCCAAGAATGCCAAATATGTTGCACGATACCTCGATTATTAAGATACATCTTGAGTATATCGTACAATACTTCTAAAAGCAAAAGAAGGAACACTAAGTAGCTCTGCTTTACACCAGTTTTGTGTTCTATGTCTAACGATAGCGGTATGATGTGGAGTGTTCTATATTTGAAACCGTCATAGTGACCATTAAAAAGGTTTGTCGGGATATTTATCGAATGCAGAGAATACCATAAATGCTGTCAAATGCTGTGGTAATATCAAAAAAAATTAACAAATTACCTAAGTCTGCCTTTTTTTAAATCTTTATTAAAAGCCTTTTAGATTAATCTAAGCTGGACTTGAAAATTATTTAAGATGCTTTGGAAGGAAGAAGAACTTGTTTAAGGGTAGGTATATAAAATTCGGTACAGCCGTTATTTTGTAAAATCTTTTAAAAGAAACTGAACTTGAAAAATACACCTACAAAATTTCATCACGGTACTGTTAATGTGTGAAAAGTGTTTATGTGTGTCTTTTTTCTGTGACAATACATTTGACAAATTTCAACGTCAATTTTTTTAATGGATAACATAATGCGTGAGCGTGAGTGTAAGTAGACATTGTTCAAACAATTTGTAACTATGGGAAAAAGCATTATTTGTAAACACTTTGTATTAATAATAAATATAGACATGTGTGATATATTTGTAAACTAAAAAGTTTATATCCATTCCATTCATCGTTTTTCTTTATTTGTTTCGTTTGAAAACCAGCGCATATGAACTCAAATTAACAAAGATTTTAACACCAATTCCTCTTGCTTAATATGTCAAATGTTCAACAATGATTGGAAATTAAAAAATACGATATTTTTTAATTCTGTCTTGTGTTTAATTGTTCTTTCCTTAACAAATCACTCTTTTGATTTCTGTGACACATGACAAATTACTCAACCGCATCTTTGGCGTAAACATGTCACTTTAAGATACAAAACCTCTTGATGAAACGTGAGAACATATTATAAAGTTAAGTATTTTTAAACAGGTTTTAATTTTAAACAAAACAGTGTTATTTATCGACCCTAACTTTTTATTTGCATAATTACTTTAAAGTAAGTAAAAAAGCATTCTTTCATGCTAAATTAATTTTAATATTTATTTGCCATTTTTTTCCAAATTGCAGTAACTATTGGCATATTTAAGGTAACGAACATTAGATATAAGACTGTTGAATTTTTATAAGTTTTAAATTAGAAACCACTTGTTAATCAGTTTAGAAAAAGGCAGATATATTTTTGTTTACATGCTTTACCTTTGTACATAAGTATGTATAAACATTTAAGAAAAATATTGCAAATTGAGAATTATAAATTAAACCAATGCATAACTCACTGCATCAAACATATAACAACGAAAGACTTTTTAAAAAATATTTATAAAATATATTCTCAGAGTTTTGACAAAACAACTTTAGCCGTTTCAACTTTCATTTAATTTTTCTATGGAAGAATAAAGGACTATATTGAACTTATTAGTACAAACTACATTGACACACCTTCTTTAATGCCCACTTTCATTGAAAGACTAAATTAACGCAAATATTTCAATAGAATATCGAAGTTATACAAAGAAAGTGCTACATATTTTAGTATAAAGCGATTATTCTATAGCGATTTTTGTTAGTAAAAAAAATTAATTTTGTGCTATAAAAGTACGAAAAATTGGTGATGGGTATAAAAAATTCGGCACAGCTGAATATAGTGCTGTTACTTGTTTTTTATTTGTATGCTTTTTTATCCACCACCAAAAAAATGGTGTGGGGGTATTTTCATTTTGTCATTTTATTTGTAACACATCAAAATATTTATTTTAGACCCCATAAAGTATATATTTTACACGCCTACTTTAACGCCCACTCATATATTATACTATCAATAAAATGTAAAAGCTCAAAAAGCCGATATAAAAAAACATTAATTTTATTATTTAAAAACTAGGAGGTGTCATGCCCACATAATGCCTATATTATATTTAACTACGTCTGGTTACCAAATTAGACTCTATGGTTTCCGTAAAAATACATCATTGTAAGAAAAGTGTAAGTAAATATTGTCACTATTAATGCAGAAATGCTTAAGGTTCCATTGCAAGACTAAATTTATGAAAATAAATTAATAGAATATCGAAGTTACACAAATAAAGTGACACATACTAAAAATAAAAAAATAGTATATTTTTTGCTATAATAGTGTGGTGGGTATTAAAAATTCGGCACAGCTGAATAAAGCAATTTAAGTTAATTCTGCCAATATGAAATGAAGATTTTGAATCATATTTTAATATCGAAACTTGAAATAGTGGAACACTGTTTAAGAGCTTTAACCTATATTATTCAAAACTTAGTTTTTAATTTATGACACTTTTGAAGTAAATGTAAATTCTGTATTAACTTTTAATTACAATAACTTTGACAAAAAATTTAATAAATATTGTTGTAGAAAATGTTAGATGGAAATATTAAAAATTTTTATGTAATTTATGTTTGTTTTTAATTTATAAAAATTTTTATTCTTACAAAGAATAAATAATTTTTCTTATCAAAAGTCCACCGTTCACAAAATACTAAATTACTTACACTAATCAGCATTTTGTTACTAATTACAGATAAAAGCTATAACATTATTGTAAAAAGGTAAAATTAAATTTTTTTTTATTTTATTTTTTCAGCTCTACTAAAACATTTAAAAAATTTGATCGTGATGTTGTTTTGAAAAACCTTTACAGAAATATTCACAGGATTTTGTAGTTTTTTTTAATAAAATTTAAGAGGCACATAAGTATGTATATATGTAATTGAAATTAATATTTTCGGACTTTGCGCTGATTTACGAAGAACTTAATTTTCTCATATGTTCTATTTAGTTTGGGGTCTTACAATTTTAAATGTTTATATTAATTGTATAAAAGCTAAAGTTAGCAGAGTGTGACGCTTGTTATTTAAACTTAAGTATGTAAATATGGTATCGAAATTAATATTTTGGAACTTTGAGCTGATTTACGAACAACTAAAATTTTCGCATATGTTCTATTTAGTTTGGGGTCTTCAAATTTCAATATTTATATTATTTGTATAAAATCTAATGTAATGTAAGCAGAGTGTGACGCTAGTTATTGAAACTTATTTGTAATATAAAGTTTTATAAATCGGTAAGACTTAAGCATGTTTTTAATGCATGTCGGTAAGCAATTTAGGTTGTGTTTGTAAGTCATAACTGAAGGCATCACTCGTAAAATAAAACAAAAACAATTAATTATTGCCGAAAACGCATGCCTATACAGACGCACATGCCTTTTAGAGTGTTTAAGTATGTATATACATATTTAATTATCTTTAGTTCAAACTTTTTGTTGGGTTGGGTACTACCAATTAGCTAAAATTTAAATGTGGGCATGACATCTCCGACAGTTTTATAATTTCAGTTTAGTCGCGGTCAGGCTAATGCACTTTTCTTTTACAAATGCGATAGGTAGTTAGTTATAGAAAAGTTTTATGTACCAATTTATTTATTTTTTCATTTCATTATTTATTTATTTATTTATTTAATTAAACATACAACAAGATATAAATATTATAAATAACAGGGCCTAGGTTTATAATTTAAGAAAAAACTTGCGTTGTTTTTTTTATGTGGAAAAATTTATAATTGATTTCATAATCGTTTATTTGTAGAAAATTTGTAATAAATATTAATTTAAGGATATAGGTATATCTTTGTTTTTTGTTTAACAATTAATTTTATCTGATTTATAAATAAAAGATGTTTAAAAGTATCAATCTTTTGTTTGCACTTTTGTCTTCACAGATGTTAATAACAAATATTTTGCAAAACTAAAATTGCACAAAAGTTATACCTAATAACACAGTTTATTTAAAAAAGAAAAATCATTTATATTTATATAAATGATTTGATTATTAAATAGTATAATTTAATTACATTTAGTTAAAAAACTTATTAAATTATTTATTTTTATTTGCACTTTAAAAAATTTGTATATTTACCTTTTATAAATTTTTACTTCAGTTTTTAAAAAATTAAATCCAATTTGATAAATATTTATTCAATACAATACCACAAGCACAAATATTTAAAAAAAAAATTATTAACTTGTTCAAAATGTGTTTTACAAAAACATCTTTAGTAATGGTGTAGGTATTTATAATAAATATGTTTTTTTTTAATTCTTTTACACCTTAATCACTATTTTAAACATTAAAAAAATGTAATAATTAAAAAATTTCTCAATAATTCTTTTCGTTTTGCCACCTTTTGATTCTATATTTTATTACAATATCCACAACTTATTAATCACTTTCGTATTATGCAAGTAGCATATCACATTAATATTTTTCTTAAATTTTGTTTATTGTATTTTACAATAATAAAATGTGATTTAGATTAGAATTAAATTCTCTTTAAAAAATCAAAAACATAATATTATATATCTAAGGCAATTTATTTTAAAAATTGTTTAAGGCACCTTGTAAGCAAAAGCAATTTATCTGCACCGTGCTTTTTTTATTGTTTTAAAAAATGTTATAATATGTATCTCGATACTGAAATTCTTATCCGAAAGTTCGAAAAAATACGACTGAACACTGCAAACGCAACTGCTAAACTGCATCAATTGTGGCCACATTCAAACCCAATGACTTCATTGGAAATATAAGCACGTTTTTTAGCTTTTGTTTTGTTTAGATTTTTGTTTACACTGAGAGTATACGTCTGGTGTGTTTGCTGTTTATGCCGTATTCCAAACTGGAACTTCCAGTGTTTATAAACAAGAGAATATAAACTTTTTACAGTTAGAGAGCCTCGACATGTTTGAGTTTGCATCTTTTTTAGAGTTAATTTCGACCAGATTAAAAATGTAAGCATGTAGAAATTCCATATAATAATAATGTGATAATGTAATGTGTACATTACAGGGAATGACAAATCTTTGGATTTTTTTGAATAGTTAATATTAAAAAAAATCTTGTTCACATTAAGTAAATTAGGAAACAAAAAAAAAATTTTATTAATAAAGCAGTGTGCTGCCAAATAATTGATTTACTCCGTTCCTAATTGGCTTTGTGATTTCCAATCAATTTGTTTATTCTAAATATTCGTCAATTTCTGTTAAACAAATTTTCTGTGTTTTTTTCGTATTTTTATATGCATGTGTACATACTTAGTATGTGATAAACTGAACCAACGTTTACATTTGGCAAACATTTGATTCAATAAGCGGGACCACTATTTAAGGTAAATAGTTATTTATTCCCAGCGGAAAAAGTCATGCAAAGGTAGAGTGAATGCATGAGTGTCATTGTTGAGCATGTGTTTATATGAACATATTAATAAAATTCACTACATTCTAATAAGTGCATAGAACGCATTCCCAGTAGATGCAAAGAAACTTATGGTTCATGAGTTAATAATTTGAATTAAAATTTTAAGAAAATTTTTAATAAAAACATTTATTTATTACTAGAGAAAATAAGGGATTTTAATGGTTACGTCTATTTCCTCAAAAATTGTTCTATAGTGAACATATCTAAGCATATTTAAAAAAAATCTTTTTATGAGTGGTTTTGATCAATATTAATGTTTGATTATTTGAACAACATCAATCTTAAAGGTTTTTATTATTAATTAAAAGAACAATTTATGGCAATTAATATTAGAAATTTACATCATATAAATGATAGACCCGACTATTTCTAAGGTAATCCATTCGGAAGGTCCAGTTTTGCACGACTCGTTCGAGCTTGGTGACTGGTATGTCGTAAGTAACACGTGTAGCGTTGGCTTCCAAAACGTCCGTAGACGTAGAAAAACTTGAAATTATGTAAGTATTTAACAAAATGATTTCAGAGACAGAGATCACCGAGACTATGCGTTTTAATTTCTGGAAGCATATAGTCCATTAACATGATGCGATAATGGTTGCCATTAACGGTAACAATTTTTTAAGATAAGTATATACCTACTATAAATACCAGCCCATAAACTACACCATAACGTTGTTTTTAGTAGATATAATGGTAGCTCTTGTTATTATTCGGTGGTCATCATCAGTTTGTTAACGTTTTTGTTAAGACAGAAATATGCTTCATGGCCGAACAAAATTTTACGATAAAATACAGGATTTTCATTGACTTAACCAGAGCACACTCACTGAAAATGTGACAAATTTAAGTAGCCTGGCCTTAATTCTTGTACAAGTTGAATTTAGTCGATAATGACAAATTAAACTGCTAAGAATGATGCCTTATTGATTCGCGTACACTCTATGCTACAGCTTCTGTATTCTCTTCACTACGTGCTGGATGTAATCATGGTACAATCATCAGGTAGCGTCAGTTCTGCAACAACAAAATTCTACATTCATTTTGTTGTTGGAAAACGACGACTGAAATGTCAAAAAGCAAATATGTGTGTGTGTTTTTTTTGGCGGTAGAATATACTTATATATACACATACATACATAAACAAAATTTGACATTTTAGTTAAACCTTGAGGTAGAGAAAAAATCAGCTGTTTTATATCCAGTTTGACAAACATTGGCACACAAAAAAATACGCAGCTGGGCTGGCACCGCTACCTGTATAAGTGAACCCTGGGCCGAGTATCATCCACTAATGTAAACTATATATGAATATGGGGTAATTTAAAAATTGTATTGTCGAACTTAGGGGGTACTTTTTTCCATTTTTCGTTCCAATATTCACGTGCGAATACTAAATTGTGATAAGACGATTTTTTTGTTATGAGTAAGAATGAGTAAAATATCATAATTTGCTTTACAAACATTTTGTAGGTTATTTATTTGGAATTACAATTTCAATCAAAATAAGATCAGTCATATATCTAATATTTGTCAGTAGTTTGTCATAATCAGCTCTCAAGGTAGAACAAAACAGAGCAAAAATAAAAACACCAATGGTCATTTTAACAAGTAACAGTGCTATATTCGGCCGTGCCGAATCTTATATACCCTTCACAATGTGTAGTCATGCAATAACAATTGTTTGTATCACCATTCATCCCATATAAAATACGTGCATACGTACACGTTAGAATAAATGTGGCATCGAATCCCAGCTGAGCCAAAAAAATTTTATTTTATTTAATATATTATTTATATTTTATTATTTTTTTTATATTTTTTTTAAATTTTTTTAAAAAACTTTTTTAGAAAAATTTTTAAAAAATTTTTTTAAATTTTTTTTTAAATTTTTTTTAAATTTTTTTTTTTTAGTTTTTTTTTATTATTTTTTTCTTATTTTTAATATTTTTTTTTTTAATTTTTTTTGTTCGGTATGTTTTTGACATGTATGTATGTATGTATGTTGTTGTTGTAATTGTGAAAAAAAACGAGGTGGTCGTGGTTTTTTGCTCATATCTCAGAAAGTTATGGGGCGATTTTGCTGAATTTCAATAGCGATTTATTCCTGGATATTTCCAAGAGATTGATACCATATACAGATCTGAGGAACATATAGTTGCTTCTAAAAGTTGATTTCAACCATCACACGGACAGACGGGCAGACGGTCAGGGCTTGGTCGACTCCTCTATTCATAAGCTTTCAGAAAATATATACTTTATGGGGTCGGAAATGAAAATTGTAGAAATTACAAACGGAATGACAAAGCTATATATACCCTTGTGCACCACAGGTGAAGGGTATAAAAAGAAAAATAAAATATATATATCAAGCTAATTGTGATGTATAGGAGATTATAGGCCAAATAAAAATGATGTGTAAGGAAAAATTGTGCACAGAGGGTCCTTTTAATACACAGGAGAAATGCTTTTAATTTTGTTCACATATTGACATTGTCAAGGACAAGTGAGAAT
The DNA here is from genome assembly GCA_941918925.1 of Phyto melanocephala. Lineage (NCBI taxonomy): Eukaryota > Metazoa > Arthropoda > Insecta > Diptera > Rhinophoridae > Phyto > Phyto melanocephala. The sequence continues at coordinate 102,878,435 of OW799235.1, read as the reverse complement.
GTGTTTTAACAACAGTGTAATTCGCTTAAGTATGTAGTTTAAAGAGCAAGTTAGGTAATTATGGAGCAAAATGCTATGAAATAAAACACACATTTTTATAATTTTTGCCTATCATCCTTCCTTAACTTGGGGAAGGATGATAATTTAATTTCGTGGTATTGTGATATCTGTATTAATATATCTGTGGCAATAAGGAAAAACTGCTTATGTCTGTTTTTATCGTAGTTCAGTGAAACACTTTTTATCGTTTGAGTTGATTTTTATAAATTTCCTTTGAAATAATTACTATTTATTATTTTATTTATGAATTCCATTCTTTTTTAATTATCCTATTATCAGTTAAATTATAAGTTGAAATGAACAATTGTTTCAAATGATATTGTATGATGAAAATAAAGGCAATAAGTTTTTACATTATGTTAAAAAGAGTTAAAAATTTAACGGAAGATTGTATTAAATTGTGAGATAACAATGTTGCTTTTATATCAATTGTGGCTTATTTCCACTTAAGAAGTTATTCCCTTTTGTCACAGATATACAGACATACACAGGATAATTTTTGTTACACAGTAAAGGCCATGACTGACTATCCTACAAAGTCGTGCGATTATGTCAAATAAAAATCTGATAGTTTTCTGTCCTACATGAAAAAATCGCAACAAAATGTGTTATTGGATGCCACACTGTCATACTTGCTTAGAAAAAGCAACTCTGATCGCACAGAAACTATTATTTTATGAAAATTTCCAAAAGATTATCAAATCGGACACACTTGTCAATAAATCTGTCACACATGTACACTTTGTGTCCACACTATCACACTTTCTGAACACACATACAATTTTTGACATATCGAACGACTAAATCTGATAGTCAGTCATGGCCTTAACACCTTATTTCCAAAATAAAATAAAAAAAATCTGTTTTTAAAATAAATTGACATTATAAATAATACTTAAGTACAATTGCGATTAAGTTTTTTAAAGTATTCAATTAAGCGATATTTTTCTAAAGCATTTATTAAATTAAACTGTTTGCTTGAAAAATCTAAAATGCTTTCAAATTATTCTTTGGTTAAGAAATAAATATAGACGTAATTTAATTAGCACACTTTAAGTGTGAGTGCGATGGGGGACCTTAGTCTGAGGGAGATGCTGGCGATTACAAAGGACTGTGCGATGAGGATTGTCGACAATCACCAGTCGGCAGTGTGAAATCGTTTTCCTAGTCCAGAGCAAACGCCGGTTGTGGCGCGGGACTCAGTGATTGAAGGTATACTGATCGGTAGACACGAAATCACTGAGGAGCGAAGGGGGTCGAAAAGGGACCCGTGATAGTAGTGGTCTGCTTCGATATTCCCCCTACATGTGTATATATATAATTAGAAATTGGATTTTGTATTACCGTCTTGGCGAAAAATGCATATTAAATTTGTTTCCAAAATTAATTTATGGTGTTATTTCTTCTCGAAAAATAAATTCCATTTTTTAGCATTTTTTAGAAGCGCGTTTTTTTGTTCTTAAAAAAAATGTACCCGTTGAGAGGACTACGTGATCAATTCAAATAGTTTTCCCTTATTTATAGCACAACTTGCTACACATTTTGTATTTTTTAAATTGCCGGATAACCAGTACCCTGATTATTTGTTTGTTTAATTTTTGTCAAAAAACTGACCTTGATTATTAGATTGTTTTTGTGGCAATTAGGAAAAACTGCTTACATCTGTTTTCATAGTTTTTCAGGAAAGCATTTTCTAATTTTTGAGTTGGTTTAAAAAAAATTTATTCCTCCGAAAATAGAGACTATTGTATGAATTCTGTGCTAAATAGATTAAAAAGTATATTGATTTTCGTATATGTGACCTTCTCCGAGAAAAGGGACCTAGTGTGTGAAAATTAAGTTTTGAGAAAAACGCTTTCAAAGTTTCATAACGCATTATCACTGTGAATACAATGCGATTTGGTATGGTTAGTTATGATTAGGTGCCGACTTTGGTGACGTCATACCTATGTGGTGACGTATTTAAAAAGAAACTTTAATGTTTTTTCATTTTTATCGATTTATCCAAGTTCGTTTTTATGGGGTAAGTAAATTTTTATCAGAAATCTAATTCATTTCATCTTATTATACACCCTTCTAGGTACCAGAGTCCACTCTTAAGTCTAAACATGCTATTTTGGACACAAAAGGTCCCTTTCTCGGAGAAGGTCACATATTATAAATTAAAATAATTTATTCTTTCAAATGGCATTGTTATTTCAAAAAATAAAGGCAATAAGGTTTGACGCTATAACTTCCTGGAAAATTAGCCGAAATAATTGAAAGTCTGCCTGAGTGTTTTAATATGTACATGTATTGATATATGGTTTCAGTATAATTTGTACTTCTCTTCACTAATGATTATTTAAGGGTGAATTAAAAATTTTACAAAGAAAAGAAAACTTCATTAGTAGTTTTAAAATAAACTTTTATATGTGAGCGCACAACATGTCAATTTGTGCATTTATACCTATCATAGGTTAAGCTTAAATGTCATCCTTTTCCACCTAATATTTCCTATAAAGGGTGGTTAAATTTATGGGCCGATGTTGAATGTGAATCACACCTAAACGTCAAGTTTTTTTCTGCATTTCATTTGACATCTCTCAATTTCGGACTAACTCAATTTGGACCATGGAGAAATACGCAATCGAGCAACGCGTTAAAGTTATTCAGGCTTATTATAAAAATGGGCGTTCAAATCAAAATGTATTTTGTGCAATTCGTGATTCTTTTGGTAGACACAATAGTTCAAATTCGTCATTATCGGGACAATTGTAAAAAATATTTAAATATCAGCAAAACAGGTCTGTATGAAATGTGAAAATTACAATAAGAAGTACTCGTTAAAGTTGAAATAGTTTTGTTTTTTAAAACTTACTTCCACAGAATCATTTTCTGCGAGTGACAAATTAAGAAAAAATATGCAGAAGCATTTATATCTTCTTAAAAAAAAAACAAATTTAAATATTTTTGCATACTTCAGTATCAAATCTCCCAGATAGTTTAAAAAAAAAAAAAATACTCCAAATGACTTAATTTCTTATAAAACGAGTCTTAAGGGAATCTCTTAAATAGTTTTAGATATTATTTTCATTTAGTTAATGGTTTTGTGTGGCAAATTGTACTTAAAAGTTTTTGTAAATTCTTTATGCAACAATGCACTCACCTCACCAACACGATGACGTTCCTTTAGCGTAACAGCGATTTCTGCAAATTTACATAGAAATTGCCGTTCAAATGTTGTCAAACAACCGTGATAGATATTCACGAGCACGTCACGTGCCTCACGTATTAAAACTGCACGTGTTGTTTGAGTAAAGATGGGATAAATGCATGCAAGATGCCTGTCAATCAGAGCTGCAATATGAGACTCCTAAAACACAGTGATATGATAATCGTTAAAGGAAAGAACAAAAAAAAAATTAAATGAAAGCATAGATATAAGGAAGGTCTTAAGACGACAAAGTAACAAGTTTGTTTTTTATACAACAAGTAAATAGTTTAAAACTTACCATTTGTGTAGAATCTATTAATTGTTCTACATTGTTTCCATCAGCATCATCATTGTTGTCGTGGTCATGCTCTTGTTGATGGGCCAATGACTTCAAATGTTCATTTTCCTGTCGTGTTTCCAATTGTGCAGAATTGCAAACATCATTTTCGTATGTTGATGTTATTGCAGTATTACGACTGTATGTTTCTTCTTTTCCAGCTGTTTTAGAAAATTCTGAACCTAAGCCAAAATCAATATCTCTATACGATTCTTCATCATCGTCATCAACATTATTTTCGTCCTCTATTTCTTTTACATTCCTAAGGGCACATTTAGTGGTCTCACCAGCACCACCCATAGACGTTGACCTATTGTTTGAAATTACCGTTACAATTGTGGATAATGTTGTTGCTGTTGGCCTCAAGTCTTGACTGACATCTAACTCATTTATTGTAGACATTGTTGATTTTGGATCATGATCTTTATTATTGCATTCTTGCAATTGATTATGCAAACCAACTGCCAACCAGCGATCTTTACATTTTTTCAAATAATTACGTACACGCGATGATTTACTACTACCACTGCCACCGCAACGCACTACAATTTCATTGTTTACTTGGTATTGTTGTTGTTGCTGATATTCTTCTTTGAAATCTTTTGATTCTATTTCATGTATCTGCCTATGCTCCTCAACCGTTTCTTCATCTTCTTCTTCGGCATCTTCTTCACGTGCAATTGGTGCTGTTTGATTAGTTGGTATTGTTGACATGACTTCATTGCTGTTATGAATTGTTGCTAAATTTTTCGATTTTTGAACAGCAACGGGAGTTATGGTTGTGGGTGTATGATTGACTACTAAAATTTCGTTTAAATCTCGTATGTTTTCAGTATTTTCGTTGTTTGAAATTTTCGATACTTTGGCTGGGGTATGTTCTACGTTCGTTGAGGAATTTGTGTTGTTCTGCAAAGAATAAAAAAGAGATAAAAATTTGTTTATTAATTTACAAGAATTTACACATTACATAAAATTTTTTTTATATATGTACTAGGGTGATCGATTCGGTTTTACAACCGGTGGAAAACCCGGTTTTTTACTCTTTCAACTGGCAGTTTTTTCCAAATATTAATTTTTCAAATGTCGAATACACCGGTTTCACAGAAGCTTGTTTTTTAATTTTTAGTTTTATGTTAATTTATCTTTGTAACCCAATGTACCATATAATATTTATTACTCAAAAAATTTCCAAAAATCAGAAAATTTATTAAATACTCCTTCATAATATTGTAAGAAATTTATTTGGTGTTTGAAAAACAAATGTATAATAAGAAAAATAATTAGGTTAAAAATTATTTCTTTTAAATGGAGAGCAGGTATTTTATACATTGTTGCCTTATAATTTGCTGTGATAATCAGCTGTTCAGTTAAGTTTTTTGACCAAATTATTGTACTTTGCAATACTTTTTGATCTCATTTTCGAATTTCATAATATTTTGCTTCTACGAAATCTAGCGACTTGTACTTAACATATGACTTGTATACTAAAATAGTTTGGCATACAAACGGACATTATTACAACTTTCCTACAAAGTTAAACCACAGAACAAACTAGTTTATACCTATGTATGTATCTCTGTCATGGGTATAAGAAAAAAATTATAATTTATGTATTCCACCGGTTAACCGGTTTTTTCTAAATTTTTGAAAGAGCAACCGGTTTTTTTTTTTAATTTCAAACTATTTGAAAATCGGTTTCTTAAAAATGTCGAATAACCGATTACCCTAATACGTACATAGGTACAGTATGATGTTTAATGAGGCGTATGTGAAACGAAAAAAAAATTTTAGTTCTTGAGCAACTAAAAGCAATGCAATTCGTAATAAAAAGTCAAAAAAGTTAGTGACGGGAAAAAAATATTTAATATTTATGTAGAGTTATAGAGATGTATAAACATTAGAAATCAATCTATGGAAAAACTAATTTTGTAAAGTTTTGAGTTATAACGTTATTGCATTTATCGTGCGGTTTTGTCTGCTATGACCACTTAGAAAAGGCTTAAACCTATAGTACACGAAATGTAAAAGGCCACATGCACATGTGGGTCTGACGTCACTAAAATGTTTAGCACTTTGGTTAAATCTTTTAAAATAGTCGTAGGGGTTGCATGCGGTAAGATTTTTATATTTCACGAAATGTATTTTAGTCCCAAATGCAAATGAAACACATGTGGCCGAAGCGGATACATTTATGCTTTATGATGATGTCAAAATTACGTCTCAGCCACATGCGTATGTGGGTTTTTACATTTCATGTACAACAGGCTTTAGTAATTTTGAAGGTGATTCGATCCTGCCTCATTGTGACATATTTTACCTTTTGAAATGATATTTATTAATAATTTTCCCAAAATTAGTGAACTACCAATACAAAAGATAAGTTTGAATGTAAAAATTAATATTATTATTATACCCTTCACATAAAAGTAAAAAAAAAGTATATATAGGTTTGTCATTCCGTGTGAAAGTTCTACAATTTTCATTTTCGACACCGAAAAGTATATATTTTCTAAAAGCTTATGAATAGGGGAGTCGATTAAGCATTGTCAGTCTGTTCGTTTGCTTGTGTATGTTAAAATTAACTTTTTATAGTCCCCCGACAAGGCCTGGACCCGTGATATTAAGTATCAGAAATATTCGGGAGCAGATCGGTATTGAAAATTAAAAAAATCGAAACATAAACAACTGAGATATGAGGAAAAAACCACCCATCGTTTTTTTCACAACAACAACATACATGCATACAAACGTGGTATACTGGTCAGAGTAAACGTGGCATCGAATCCCAGCTGAGCTAAAATTTTTTTTTGTTTTTTATTTATTTTTTATATGTATTTTTATTTTTAATATTTTTTTTATTTTTTTATATTTTTTTATTCTTATTTTATTTTTTAAACATACATACGTTAACTCAATTTATAATTTTGCAATGAAATGTTTTTATATACATACATATGTATGTACGTATTTCATATGAGATGAATGGTGATATAAAAAAATCGTTATTGCATGACTACACGTTGTGAAGGGTATATAAGATTCGGCACGGCCGAATATAGCACTCTTACTTGTTCTTTTTTATCAGCCTGTGTACATACATAAGCATGTTCAATATATTTTGTATTAAGTAACATATTTAATTATTCATATTACTCTAGTTTTAAAAGCAATTTGTAAAAAAAACTCGTTAAAAACAATAGACTATTTACGTTAAACTATTATTGAGAAAAAACTAAATAAATATTTGTGTACCTATAAAACGTGCAAATATTACAGTATGTATGTACGACAGCCGTTTTGTGCCAGTATAAAGAATATGTTAAATTGAGGACATTTATTGATCGTCTTATAATTTGCTAGACACATTGAACTAAACAAAAAGCTAATAAATTGAAAATTTTTGAAAATGTATATGTAATAAAGAGAACAAGTGCTGTTTCTTTTTTTTTTTTGTTTTTTATTTTCGTTTTAGCCTAACACCAACCACATGTATTTATGTAGAACAAATAATGAAGGAAAACTCCAACAGACAATGGCCCCAGCCTACAAAAAAGAACAACAAACACTCAATACCAACACCTTAAATGATGTCATAATGGTGGAGAGGGTGGAACAATTATTTGATACAATATTTTAAGTTTATAAATATGTATGTAGATATGCACGTATAAGCAACACATTTGTTGCATGTAAAATAATTGACAGCTATAATAAATTACTCGAAAAAAAAGGGAAAAATTACTTCATAAACATGAACAGAAAACCAAAAACGAAATTTAAATAAATGTGTTTATGTATGGTCATGTTAATAAAACGTCGTATTGATTTTAGAAATAGAATTTTATAATTGACTTAGGTCAAGAGTAATGCTTTACTTTAAATAAAAAAACTAAATAATATGTACAAACTTCACTTTTACTTGAACAAAATTTAATAAATAATATAAAAAAATATCCGATAAACATACATACATTTAACATAAAAGTACAACTTTTGCAAAACATACGTATATATATATAAGTATATATATATATATAAATATGTATATATAATTTTAAGTATGTACGAATTTGCTTGATACTTTATAACTTAAGCAAAAGTATTAGTTGTTTTGATTTAATTGTCACCCCGAAGAATTTAAATTTCACTGCGGTAAAAGAAAAACTTTTTCAAACTATTTTTAAAACAATTTTTTTTAATTTTTTAAATTTAAATATTTCCTTATACTTACACTACTTTTCTCACTAACTAAATTTAGACAATAAATTATTTTTACTTGTTTGTTGTTAGTTCTTACTAATAGTTAGGTATTTCCTTGGAAATGTTTTAGGTTTTTTATTATGGTTCTTTTTGTATTAAAAGCTTTTTAGTATTTATGTTGTCGTAAACTCACAGCAGATGGCGCCTGTATAGTGTCATGCGCAAAATTTTAACTTTGATGGAGTTATTCTTGTAAGGAATTTCGCCTAAGCTCTCGTCACTAACTTTAAGTGATATGTGCTCAAACATTTTTAAAAATTATTAAAAATACATATGTATATTGTTGTGCTATCTTATAGCAAAATGAACTAAATTTGTGTTCATATAAAATCTGTTAATGTTTTATAAGATTCAACAACCTAGTGGCAACAAATATTATTTGCTTCCTTATATTTATCGGTGGCTGAGTTTCCTTTTTTTTAAATTTTTCGTTTACGATGATTTAATGAATAATATGAAAGTGTAAGTTTTTTGTCGACTCTAATTTTGAAACCAACTGCGGTTTCATCATCATTGCTCTTACCTACCAACATACTTTTCAATGACTATTACATATCGTCTGTCTTACCAAGAAGTGTTTTAGTAATGACCTGATTTATAATGTGATACATACATACGTAAGTACATACTTATTTTTAGACATTTGCTTAGATACACACACAATACAATTTCTTATTGCGAAATTTGCTAGAAGCCATTCAAAACCATACATTTTTTTTATACCCTTCACCTGTGGTGCACAAGGGTATATATAGCTTTGTCATTCCGTTTGTAATTTCTACAATTTTCATTTCCGACCCCATAAGGTATATATTTTCTGAAAGCTTATGAATAGAGGAGTCGATTAAGCTCTGACCGTCTGTCCGTCTGCCCGTCTGTCCGTGTGTTGGTTGAAATCAACTTTTAGAAGCAACTATATGTTCCTCAGATCTGTATATGGTATCAATCTCTTGGAAATATCCTGGAAGGAATCGCTATTGAAATTCAGCACAATCGCCCCATAACTTTCTGAGATATGAGCAAAAAACCACGACCACCTCGTTTTTTATACAATTACAACAACAACATACATACATACAAACATGTTAAAAACATACCAAACAAAAAAAATTACAAAAAAAAATAATATTAAAAATAAGAAAAAAAAAAATAATAAAAAAAACTAAAAAAAAAAAAAATTAAAAAAAAATTTAAAAAATTTTTTTAAAAAGTTTAAAAAAAAATTTATAAAAATTTTTTAAACATTTTTCTAAAAAATTTTTTTAAAAAAATTAAAAAAAAATAAGGAAATATAAATAATATATTAAATAAAATAAAATAAAATTTTTTTGGCTCAGCTGGGATTCGATGCCACATTTATTCTAACGTGTACGTATGCACGTATTTTATATGAGATGAATGGTGATACAAACAATTGTTATTGCATGACTACACGTTGTGAAGGGTATATAAGATTCGGCATGGCCGAATATAGCACTGTTACTTGTTAATTCTCATTTAGTTTAACACGCTTAGGGTATAAGTAATAAAGATTTTGACAACAGCGGCAAAGCATTTAATTAACAAAGTGATGACTTATAGATCTTTACTAACTTTTAAATTTCAAATTAACGTATCGCAAAGTAAAGGCTGTGGCACAATGAATCCGTCGTCCGTCAAACTTCAACTTTTTCAACTGACATCAACGTATTGACGGAGAGGGGTTGGTACAGTCAGTACTTTGTGTTGACTGAACTGAAGTCGGCTGAAGGCCGATAATATTTATAAAATTTTTTTTATTTATTTTTACAATAACAAAAAAATAATAAAACAAAATAATATTTTTTTAAGAAAATGTAAATTTTGCTTCAAATTCATACAATCGATATATAAAAAAAGAGTTTTGAACCGAAAAAAACTGCATGCTTCTGTGGCGGCTCATGCATCACAAAAAAGTACGGCGGCTGCTGTAAAGCCGGCTGACTTCGCTTTTTGCGCACAACCATATGGTAGTTGTCAAAGTACTTGACGTACGTCAAAAGTTAAAAGTTGGTCAACTTTCGTACTTTGCGTTGACGGAGACGTACTGAATGTGACAACACTAATAAGAAAACATGTATTTTAACTTAGTTGTCAGTTGAAAAAGTTAAAGTTTGACGGACGACGGATTCATTGTGCCACAGCCTTAATAAAACCGAATTTTCGTCCTTTAGACAAACAAAACGAATATTAATGGATTATTTAGGTTATTCAAATCAAGTGCTTATTTAATGCTATAAAAGTAAGTCCTTATTTAAGTAACCTTTTATAAGCGACCGTAAAAAGTACTTAAATGAGTGCCTATTTGTAAGCGAGGGTGGTAAGTACTTATTTAATTTCCTATTTGTAAGTACTTATTTAAGTCCTATTGGGATATAGACAAAATTTTGTATAAAACAAACTATAAAACAATCAAAAAAAAAAAAAATTATTTTCGTACTACTTTTATTTGTACGAGCGCATAAACAAGCTACAAATTTTATACTTTTGCAAATTGTAGTAACGACTATACTCAGCATAGAAAATAAAACACGCAGTTTTTTTAAAGGTCCTTTTTTGTAACTAACAGCCAATTTAAATAGGCGCCCAAAGCGTTGTCTATCTGTGAAAAATTTTCGACTTCATACAAAATGTTTAAAGCAAACTCAAATAGCGCCTCATCAACGCTTTATCTTCTTTATTTGTTTACTCATATTAATTTTACCTTTACACTATGTGAATTTTCATCTGAGCTTAACAACTTATTCACGTCCAGACATTAAATCTATGAATATCTTAATTTATATTAGCTTCCCCTAAGTATATTTAAGTTAACTTTAATATTATTCTATCATTTTTAGATACTAGGAAAGCTTTAAACTAATATTTAGTAACTAAATTCAGATGAGAAATTTGATGATGTAAAGGCAGCTTTGTACAAATATAAAAGTATTGAATACAAATCTAAATATTGGTAATACAAATTGTTTTTCCATTAAATCTTTTATTCTTATAAATATTTGAACTTCTAGAAAAGAAAAACATTTATATTTTTTTGGTAGATTTTGCGTTTTTAATTTCTTTTAAAAAGCACTTGTCACTTCAAAAAAAAAAAAAATCAAACATAATACAAAGAACACAAATGAGGATAAAGAGGAATAAAGGAAAAATCACCAAAAACAGAAAACTTGTTTTTTGTTTATCCCTTCTTCCTCTCCAAATATTTTGCTAGCAGCTTGATACGCTAGCAAAGTGTCATGACATAATTGCATGCAGTAAAGTTGCTTGCAAAAATGCAAAACTTTTTTTGGTTGTATAATTGTTCAAAAGTAATGCCATTTTAGCCATTTTTCGATTAATCTCGTTATTTTATCTCCATTGTTTTCTATTAAGCTTTCCTTTAACAGCTAGTTGCAAAGAGTACCCTCTTTGTCACCTTTTCAAGCATGATTTAGAACAGATAAATAAATGGCATACATACTAATTGCGGCTTTTTGAGGTCATAACTCTGAGGTTAAATTTTTACTGCACATATTTTAGTTTATACAAAATGTTTTTTAATATATTTATGAAAGTTTTTTTTATCCTAAATAATTTCCACGTTTATTGGTCAAACAGAATTTCGACATAACGTAAAATTCACCGCATAATTCAGTCGCGATATAGAATTAATTTTAATCTTACGGCGTATTATATCATACTCTTTTTTAAAGAGACTGACTCAATTAATAATGTTATAATTCAGTAATTTGTAACGATCCGACAATCGTTAAATTTGTCGACATTTACTAGCGATTCGCTTAAAAACCATCTTTATCAAGAAAGTACCAAATTAAATTCACCACTAATATAACTCCCATAAATAGCCGCGTAATAGATGAAAATTAATTAAATGGTTTCGAGTATAAGATTTAATAACAACTTTTGCTAAAATACTTTACTAAACACCAAAATCGATTAAATTGTTTACTATTTTTAACGATACCATTATCGTTCAAACAAGTAAGTGAATCCATCGATTTTATTATGGACCGAATTTTGCTTTTGCAGACGCAATTCTATTTGAGCTTTTATTTTTATATTTTTTGAATTAAATAACAAAATATTGTATAAAATGATATTTTTTATCACATCAACTAGTTAAAGATATGTGCATACGAATGGCAGGTGTCTTTCATAACTTTTTCCCTCCCCACTCGTTAAGTTTCATCTCTGCCGGCAATAAAATTTATCATATTTCTGCCAACTCACTGCTGCACTTTTCAATTTCCCCATTTCGTTTGCAAATATTGGCAATAGCTGATAATAAGCGATAAGGATTTTATTTTATATATTTTGGGACTTAAAGTAATTAATCTTGAAGCCACGTTCGATTAAACAATAGTTAGTTGAAATCCTAAATCGTTAGTTAATTTTTTTTTGTTTCTTTTCAACTGCTACGTGTAATAACTATTTTATTTGTGCGATCATATAAATTTTTTTTTTGAGCTTAAGTCATCTATAAACCATAATAATTTGTTAGATGTTAAGCTTTATTAGCCAACCACACACAGAGTTGTCGTCGTTGCCAGCGTTATTGCAAACATGGTAACAGCAGCAACAGTTAAGATAAAAGACGCAACTAGTAACAGCAGCTATAGACGTACAAACAAAAGATTACAATGAATAGAGGCAGTGATAGACACAGCGATATGAGTATACTGTTGTACAGTGTTGCCTATTTAGGGTTAACAAAAATCGATTATAAATAGTTTTATGAAAGAGAGAATTTTTCAGAAATTTTCAATAAATTTATAAAAAAAAAAAATATCTACTCTTTCAGTTTTTACTTTCACCATCACAAACAAAAATGTAATTCCATAATATAAAAGGAAATTGAAATAAAAATTAACAATATCCAAAAATAAATAAAAAAAAACATTTTGTGCATGTTCTTTATTCAGAGTGAAATATTATTGTTCGGAATTGTTAAAGCAGTGATCATGTTTATAACAACAATGCCACGACATTTCCGAACAATTTAATTCCACGCGGAAAGCTGAACTCGAATGCCTTTAAATTTCCTATAACAGGAAATAAATTCTCAAAAAGCTTCACTAAATAGAAAAGACTGGCATTGTTTTAATTTTCATTTATTTTCCAGATACCAAAAACACAAAAACACAATGTTTATAATTGCTTTTCTTCATAAAAACAGAATTATCTCAATAAAGGACTTCATATTTCTCTTTGTTTTTATTAAAACTTTAATAAGGATTTGGCATACATAAAGAACAAAGGCATTATTCAATTAATAGTGGTTAGTTAAAACAGTTCCTACAAATAAGAAACTTATTGAAGATATTCTATAGTAAGATAATTGTTAAAAGAAATAAAATATGTTTGTGTGCTGGCAACACTGGTTGCTATTTGGCAAAAATATTGAACTAAATCCTTAAGATATCAAACACCAATACAGACAACGGTGCTAACAAAAATACATGAACTAAAACTATAAACTATAAATGTTAGTGAATGGATCTACGAATGTTTATTTGATCACTCTTAGCCTCTGTAATAATCCGTACGAAATATTCATTCATTTATTCACTCAGTAACTCATTCATTTATTTTTCTGAGTTGCATCCTTATAATAAACCACCTCGAAATAAATGTAAAATTTTAAGCTCTTTGGCATATTTGTTGATTTTGCAATTTATTTTGAATTGTTTATTTAAATTGTTTTTATTTTTGTTTACATTGCTCTATTCGTATACAGTCAGCTATAATAGACTACCTACTAGGAGTATTAACTGTCTATTACAAATGCATCTAGCACAGTATCAACTTATGTACAAACACTAAACGCTTTTAGAAAATGGTAAGGTTTTTATCATGCTAATAATATCCGACAAATATGTTATTTAACTATTTTATAAGTGAAATACTAAAAAAACTTGTAAAACATAAAAATTGTTACCTGTTGTCAGTTCGTGTGCTGTTGATTGTGCAAATCAATGAATGAATACGAAAAACAACAAATACTGCACAATTGCAACTACAAATAGAGAAAGGCATGTTTATGTTAGGACAAATTCATATTTAACAAATCGACTGCCATAAGTGTGATATGGCACTCAATTTCACTTCGTACTCAAAAAAAAAAATTCAAAAATAAAGCGTCGGAAATGAAAATTGTAGAAATTTCACACGGAATGACAAAACATTTTTCACTTTTGTGTGAAGGGTATAAAAATCTACTTTGAAATTAAATAAGGCGTTTTGCTTTTTTTACATAAGTAAAATTTTAGTTTTATTATTTTTCTTTTCGAATCCGCTGTACCAAAACAGTTAACCGCTATGACCAAAACAGAGTTATTATATCAAAATGAAAATAATTGAACGGCGTTAATACAGCGTTAATACTATATGTAAATAAATTAGAAAATAAAAGACAAAATTTCGCCAAAATTTAATCCTTCAACTTATATTTAAGTATAAATAAGCAATACTCGACAAAAGTGACCTTTTTATACAAAATATGGCTGAGTAAATTTACTACTAACATAACTCCCACAGACGAGACTTAAACAAATAACAATTAAAACTGTTGTTAAAGTATGTTACTTAATACCGAAATCGATAAAAAGTTTCGTTAACGTCTTTTAACTATAGGAATATCGTTAAAAGAAGTTGCTGAATCACACTACAGACCATTTCCATTTGCACCAATTATTTCATTGCTTTGAGACACTATTGTTTAACACAATAGCCTAGAAGGAATCTTGTATGAAATGGGAAGGAGACTAAGCCCTACTCGAATGACTTTCAGTATAATTTATTTTGTGCAGCAATTGGTGCTACATAAACAAAGTTGTACTCGTATGTATGTTAAACTCATGTTGTTGTTGTATGGTGTAGTCTGCAATTAATAATAACAATTTAACACTTTTCAAATGAAAAATTATATCTTTTACTTTGCTGTGCTATTTTTTTCTAGCAACGAATGTAGGAAAAAATTGGAATTTGAAGACAATACGATTATCGCTGTTTTGGGGATGTGGTTGTTAAGTTGCAGTTGTTAAAATAGATGATTTTTATATTAGATAATGTGCATTAATAACAATAAGTTGTCTACAATAGTGTACAATGTTGTATTAAAAACATAATAAAAGGAAGTATTTTATTATTTTATTTTATATTTTGCCTACTATTATATGTACATTCATACATACATATGTAAATACATTAAAGAGAAATAAATAATGTAGAATTATGACAGGTTAAATATGAATTTAGTTAATTTCAGCATATTACCATTATTATTACTATTATTATTATTATTTTATTTTCTTACATCTTAATATGCAACTTTAAATAGTTTATTATCGCGATAGAGAGATTTAAAAATTTAATTTTAACTTTCTAACACAACAAATGAATGAATTTGCAAACTTAAGACAGCAAAAAGAAAAGACAATTATAAACTTGTATGATGGGAAGATTTTCAGCGATTTAAACAATGGATGTTTGTGTTTGATAGGAAATTGTATCGTTGTTAATAGTCCGTAGAAAATGGTAACTAATTAGTAATTTAATTTGGATCCAATTAATTTAATTAGCAATAATTTTAATTTATGTATATTAATTATTGGTGTGAGGGAAAGACTCAAAAGATAACAACATTTGATTTATATTAAGAAGACATAAGACATATTTGGAAAATTTTAAGAAACACCGCTCAGTGAATGAGCATAATTCATGGAATATTCTGTGGTAGTAGAGAGCTTTCTATACAGACAGGTAACTAAAAAATTAAATAAAATAGATAATTGTTTTTTTTTTTTAATTTGTCCAATAGGCATTATTAACAGAAGGTTAAATTGAATTTTGGGAACAGAGCCGCTGCAGCCAGCGCGAAGATATCGTAACCTGTGGTACCATATTGCTCTACCCACATGTATACAATACTAATGCCTTTGAATTGAGCCACACAAAGGTAAATAAGCATTTCTAATACTGCTCACCGTTGACTGTAATTAACAAAGTGAGCTTATCTGAACGAAATGGTGTTTCGACAATGGCTTGAGGATTATAATAGCTCTAATTGTGCAGATGATGAAGTGTGATTCATCCGATTCCTGATAAGTTTGTCGAATATCAAAATAAGTTTAATATTATTTTTCTGGATTTATTCAAGATGAATTGACAAAGCAAACTAACCTTAAAATAACCAGTAAATGTCAAATCAGCTGTCATGGGAAAGTGTGCCGCCAATTTGAAAATATCCGTCTCTAAAACATAAACTAACAAAATCCCATGACTTTAAAAGAGCGTTTGTTATTGGAGGTGATCACATTAAAGCTTTTAATCTGACTAAAATAAATATGTGGCGTTTTTGGTGTTATAGAATAAATTTCTAAAATTTTCTTAAAAGTAAACTAGCTGCTGAAACCAGATCACTTTGCCGGTAACACCTTAAATATTAAATATATCGTTAAGGTTTTCTTTTTATTAGGCTAAAGCTACCTAAGATTTAAACATGCGTCGTTGTTATTTATTTATAAATACAAACATTTTTATAATTCGACTACATCACCATCTGTTGAAAATCTATCGACTTGTCTTTTTTTCTAAACCTTAACGTAACACTTATGAATAAACTGAGAGAAAGAAATAACCAATTTAGACCACACTCCACAATCGGGAGAATTGTGAAAAATATTTAAAATTTAGCAAAACAGGTCTGTATGAAATGTGAAAACATCTGTGAATGCCTTCTTAGTTCGCTGATCGGAAAACATTGCTGTTTTTCGCGATAATGTGGCAAAGGAGCAGTCAACCTTGACTCATTATCTTGGCCAACAATTGAACCTCAACATTGTCCTTAAAATTTTGGACCATTTTGTTCCATACATAATTGAACTATACAATTATTTCCTAAGTAATTTGTGTTTTATTCAAAATCAACATCGACCTTTAAAATTTTACCACTCTTTATATAAAGAAGAAAACAAGAACCCGATCGATATTATAATACAATTAGTAAAACTTTTTGACGTGCTTCTTTCTTAATCATAAAAACTTAAGGTTCTTTTTGAATCTCTAACAAGGTTTGCCATTTTCTAAGATAATGGATTTATAAAACGATCCTATTTTGGAAAATTTGTCGACTTCTACGTTTCTAATTATACTGCGATGGTTGGTATTCATATTCTTCAGAGCCGTTATCAACTCTCATGTGAGTAAATCTCATTTTTGCAGAATATTCCGAGATTTAACTTGTTTGTTCATTAGAGTATTTGGTACTGATTGACTATTCGTTAAGAAATGAATCGGAGCTTCGTTATCAATCTGCTTTCCATTTAATATCTTCCGTAATGCTATAATCTCACCCTGGAAAACAGTATTGTGATCTGCTAGACGAAAGTATTTACCTCTGTTTTGGTTTATGTCATTGAAATCTATTCCAGGTGTGTCACCAGTCTTCGATCTGTTTTTATGTAGGTCGACGCTTTGGGCATTTTTTACCTCAATTACCGCATCATATCCTCTGGTATTATGGTGATGCAGTTAATGCTTTTATATCTCGTTGGGGTTTTATCACCATTTGGTATCTGGTTTTATGATATCTGACCACAATTTACCCATTATAATTATTCTGGTAGCGGCCAAGGCAGACTTATATTTCTGTGGCTTGGACCTAAAAGGGCCAATGTCACTTTTTTGCTCTTTTCAGTTAATCATTGCATTCGATTTGTTTTCTTGCTCTATTTCGTTATGGTAAAACAGCTAAAGACATACTTAACCCAGAACAGCTTCATAAATAAAGTGCTGGCCAATGTCACTATAAAAGCACCTATAAAAGTTAAAGTTCCATTGTATTTTTCTCAAAAGTAAATATTTTGACATTGACCCTTTTAGCTCCAAGCCACAGAATTCACCTGTATCTCAATCGGCCGAATTGACAGTGTATTCTCAATAGCCATTACTGATATGTTTCTCATGGCACCAAATACAAATGAAGCACTATCTTTGTGTCCTTCGAAGAGGTTTTATATTAATCTTCTTCTTCTAACATGTCTACCACACTCTTGAGTCATATTTTAGGATCGTACATATATAGCCACTGTGTCATCTTGGGGCTTATGACTGATTTCGGGCATATCGCTATTCTATGAAGAGTTCAAATTATTAGAACTTTCTCCACTCTTCTCACAAAGTGTTTTCTTTAAGATAGCCTAAGATCAAGTATTACTCCTAATTATTTGAGTTTTTTACCCAAGAATGTTTTCCTAACTAAAAAATCAGGACCGCCGGTAGCAATAAAATTGATATAAGCTTCTGTAACACAACAAAGGACATGCATATTAAATATTTTATTACACATAAAGGTTCCACCAAATAACTGTTTTTTTTTAAATGCTATAAAAAAGGTGTAGCTTCGGCTGTGTGGTACGTTACGCCGTCCTGTTGAAACCAAATGTTGCCAATATCCTCCTCTTCAATTTTTGTGAACAAAAATTCGTTCAACATTTTCCAAAAACGATCGCCATTTACTACGGCCACTTCTTGCTCATTTTCGAAGAAAAATAACCCAATTATGCCTCTGGATCAAAATCCGCAGCAAACAGTGAC
Organism: Phyto melanocephala; assembly: GCA_941918925.1. Taxonomy (NCBI): domain Eukaryota; kingdom Metazoa; phylum Arthropoda; class Insecta; order Diptera; family Rhinophoridae; genus Phyto; species Phyto melanocephala. The sequence continues at coordinate 102,859,968 of OW799235.1, read as the reverse complement.
TCGTTTTGGGTGTATCGACTTTTCAATGTATGCGTGCAGGTTTTCTGTGCCAAAAATGTGACAGTTTTGCTTGTTTACATACCCGCCAATATCAAAATGAGCTTGATCTGAAAAGATGATTTTTTTGGCAAAATCGGCCAAAGTAATGTCGCAATATTTCCCAGCATTGTTCAAGCGTATACACAGCCATATTCGTTCAGCGGAAAGATAAAACTAATTATCTGTCAAATCAGACATGAATTTACGTAAACACTTTCTTACAACAATATTTATAGATTAATTAATTTACATTTACAGAATTCGTCATTCTTCGTAGGTTACCTTAGATTGTGTAAGATGAATTGCTTTTTAAAAGTTATTTCGTTATAATTTTAAATTTGTTATTTGAACTTTTTATTTAAAACTTTTTTTGTAAATCGATCAGAATAATTGATTAATAATAAGTCGGTATGCAAAAACTTCCTAAAAACTTGTCGTTAATATTTAAAGAGTGCGAAAAGTGCCGAGCAAAAAGCTTCATTACCAAAAAGCTATTCTTGTATCGCTTACTTAGTACTTATCTGCTTCCAAGAGCGCTTCTAAAAGGCATGATGTTCAAATTCGAAGTTCTCTTCTTTGAAATAAATATGCGCTTATTTCAATCCGACCAGGAACAGGTCATTCATGCCGTCCCCTGATGCACTGCCGCAAAAAAAACAAGTAAGAGCACTATATTCGGCTGTGCCGAATCTTTTATACCCACCACCAATTTTGTGTACATTTAAAGCACAATATTTATTATTTTGTTACTCATTATGGAATAATCTTTTTATAATAAAATATGTATCACTTTCTTTGTAGAGGGTGGTTAAATTTTAAGGGCCCATGTTGAAGGTGAACTACAGCTAGTCTTTAAATTAGTTTTCTGCATTTCATTTTACATTTCTCAATCTCAAACTTACTCAACTTGATCCGTGGAAAGATACGCAAATGAGCAACGCTTTAAAGTTATTTAGGTTTTTTATGAAAATGGGCGTTCAAATCAAAATGCATTTTGTGCACTTCGTAATTCTTTTGATCAACGTAATCATTCAAATTCATCCACAATCGGGAAAATTTTAAAAAATATTTAAATTTCTGCAAAACAGGTCTGTATAAAATGTTAGAAAATCTGTGAATGCCTTCTTAGTTCGTTGAATGGGAACCATTGCTGTTTTTTGCGATAGTGTGGCAAAAGAGCAGTCAACCTCGACTCATCATCGTGCCCAACAATTGAGCATCAACATTGTCATTGAAAATTTGGACCATCAGATAGAGGAGTGGCACCAAAAATGGAGGGGCCATTTGGCCGATATTTTGTCAAATACATAACTGAACCATACAAATATTATCATTATAAAAAGAAATGATAGTAATTTCTTAAATAATTTGTGTTTGATATAAATGCAACATCGGTCCTTAAAATTTAACCACCCTTTATAACTTCGATATGCTACTAAAATGCTTTTGTAAATGTAGTTTTTCAATGAAAGTGGGCGTTAAAATAGGCGTGTCAATAAAGTTTCTGCTAATAAATACAACTAAGATATTTCAATATAGTCCTTTATTTTCCCAAAAACTTTGTCAATAGAGAAATTACATGAATTTAAGAAAACCCGTTATATGGGAGGTAGGCGTTATAGTGGGCGTGTCACCTAAACTTTTTGGCACAACAACTACATTGACTAGAAGGATATATGTAGTAAATTTCCTCATCATACCTCTTATTTTGTCGGTTTTATGAGCTTTAACATTTCATTAACGGTAGATAACGTGAAAAGTGGGCGTTATAGTAGGCATGTCAAAGTTATTTTTACGCATGAGTACATTTTAGATGTTTCAATATAGCCTTTTATTATTCCAAAATCTTTATTAATAGAGAAATTATATGAATTTTAGGTAAAGCGTTATATGGGAGGTGGGCGTAAAAGTGGGCGTGGCACCTTAATTTTTTTGTACAATAATGACACTGCCTAGGGGGATATACGTAGCAAATTTGATCATCATACATCAAATTTTGGCGGTTTTATGAGCTTTGATATTTCATTAACGGTAGATAACGTGAAAAGTGGGCGTTATAGTAGGCGTGTCAAAGTTATTTTTTCGAATGTGTACATTTTAGATGTTTCAATATAGCCTTTTATTATTCCAAAATCTTTTTTAATAGAGAAATTATATGAATTTTAGGTAAAACGTTATATGGGAGGTGGGCGTAAAAGTGGGCGTGGCATCTTAATTTTTCGGCACAATAATGACATTGCCTAGGGGGATATACGTAGCAAATTTGATCATCATACCTCTAATTTCGGCGGTTTTATGAGCTTTTAAATTTCATTAACGGTATATAACGTGAAAAGTGGGCGTTATAGTAGGCGTGTCAAAGTTATTTCTGCGAATGAGTACATTTTAGATGTTTCAATATAGCCCTGTATTATTCCAAAATCTTTATTAATATAGAAATTATATGAATTTTAGGTAAAACGTTATATAGGAGGTGGGCGTAAAAGTGGGCGTGGCACATTGATTTTCCGTTAAAAAAAAGCCTCTCACCAAAAAGCAAAGTGTGCAAAATTTCAGAGTCGTACATCCAATTTTGTTGCTTTTATGACGTTTTTGTTTTTAAATATACCGAAAAATACACTGTGCGGTATAAATTTTCGTACATTTTGATCGATAACTCCTTTTCTAATGACTAGATTTAGGTAATTTTTGGTGAGAAATATTGTTTTGACTCGAGAAATATATATTCGAAGTTCCATGACTCTACGTTAATCCGTTTGGACACAATACCTTTTTATTCGATGTTCGTAGGACACGGTTTTTTCGACCTACTCTTGCATTCCGAGCTATAACTCACTTCCTAATATTCCGATATAGCCCATTTTCAATACCAAACAAACCTTGTCTATAAGAAAGATTCTGGCAAAATTTGAGCCTCCTAGCTTTTTCGGTGCGACCTCTATCGTGCTTTCAACAGACGGACAGACGGACAGACGGACAGACGGACAGACGGACGGACATAGCTAGATCGTCATCAAATCAAACCCTGATTCAGAATATATATACTTTATGGGGTCTAAAATGGATATTTCGATGTGTTACAAACGGAATGACAAAATGAATATACCCCCACCATTTTTTTGGTGGCGGGTATAAAAACATAAGCCCGTAAGGGAGAAATATAAAGAAAAAATTATTAGTAAAATAAATTTGTCTTCTCTTTATAGTGCTGAAACAATAAGCAGTACATAATAAAAGGTTTTTCAATAAGAGTGATATGATTTTCTTAACACACTTATTCTTAAGGAAATTGAAAAGTTTTTTATTTAATGTGAAGTACAATCGATACAATTAAGTTCTATATAAAACGTCATTTAAACGGCCTCCAGGACTTCTTTTGCAGAAGCGGATTCGATGAATCCAATTTTCGAGCACTTTTTCCACAATTTACGCATTTCAATAGAATGCAATCTACACTGCTTAAAATTTTAACTTTCACTTTGGTCATTATTGTCATTTATTAACTTCTGCTATACAAACATCAACAAACTACTGTATCAATTAGGCAAGTTTTCACTAAACATATAAGAATATAGTTTTCCACAAGCCTAAATTTCTTTTTTTATATAATCCATAAAATTTCAATCTACATTAATAAAATAAGAAATAATAAAAAAAAAGAAAAGATAACTGGACCTATTGAAATCATGTGATTATTATATAACTTGTAAATATAAAATAAATGGTTGATTGAAATCGTGGTTAATATGTCATAATGCCAAGAGGAGTTTTAAAGGAAACAACAACAATAAGATATGCATGCGTAAGTGCAAGCAGAGAAACAAAAAATGTGATTATTTTCTGGAAAGTGGGAAACATTATTAGCAAATTGTGTTGGCCACAAAAACCAGTAAGAAAATAATGCCTCAAGGAAAATTGATTTTAGATCAAAAGCTGCACATGGTTTTGGCGGTAATTATTGTTTAACCAAAAAGGCAATTGAATCAATGAATACAACAAGTGTATGTACATTTTGTTTCTACTCTGCGTACATTCATTCATTCCATCCAGAAGATGTAGAAAAAGAAGTAAACGGCAAAAAAATTCATTAAAACCTATAGATTATTGCATAATATTTTTATATAAAAAAAAAAAAATTTTATACAATTTTATATGCTAGTATGTACAACGTAGGCACATACGTACTTTATGTAGATTTTTATCAATTTAGCCGGCGAACGTGTATTTATAGGTTTTTTTTTGTTGGTTTAGCATATTTTACACAAATTACACGTTTAAACACAGGAAAACGCAATACATTAAGTTTGCAAAAATATGCATGATTTCTGCTTAAACTGATAAATAAATAATAATACATTAATTTCAATACCCTACACCACAAAAGTCAAATTTATATTGTTTCTTTATATTTGTTTTGTTTTTTTTTTAAATCAAAAATGTTTATTATATTATTTCTATACCAACATAATTTGTTAGTAAAGAAACAAATGGGGTCAGGGTCTTTCTTTCAATTTGCCTAACCACAAAATAAGGTATTGCGAAATTTCTCTAAACTGAAAGTATTTTAATTTTGCATATGTTAAGCTTATGTTTAGCATATTTTTGCTGTCTATATGTTGATGATTGAATATGATCACAAACGCTTTGCAAATACTGTTATCATATTCATGGATATGATAACACATTATGTTTGTTTATGGTCATTTACATTAAATGTATGACTCCAAATTTATTAAGAACTTGTTGAACCCGGGCCGCATTGTTGATCCCAATAAAATTTTTGTATTGTATTCATTTTAAGATAAATTCTTGTTGTTAGTGCAAATAATTAATTAGCTTATTGTCTATAGTGTAATATCTTTTATATTCCTCCTTTTAGTGTCTTTTTAAAAACATTTTATTTTAAACTTTCTGCATAAATAAAATACTAAAACGCACTAAAAGATACCCTATGTATGTATATGTTAACCAAAAATCAACGAATTTCCGTATCAAATTTCATAAAAATCTAGTTCAGGATGCCAGACATAAAGAAATACACACACAAATTCTAAAAAGTTATATTTTGTGGTATAGATTAGGACGTTAATAAAAAAAATATATATAATATAGTATAGACGTCTAAAAATGTTTTGCAGCCATATTGGTGAGAGAATTTCAAAATACAGTGCTATGAAAAAGTAAGCTCACAGATTTTTACCAAAACATAGTCACAGAAAATTCTTTAGGTTTTTAAAAATGTATAATAATGCAGTTCACACAGAATTTGCTTCTTTTTTTTTGGTTAAAAGAAAAAATAAGCATAAAGATTTCCACTAAAACTTAGTTATTAATATTTATATAAATATAAATACATACATAAATATAAATATAAAAATAAATATAAATAAAAAGAAAACAATAAAAAATTTCTTGGCGAATGTAGCGAAGCGCACCGCGTTAGCTAGTTAACAATAAAGTTACTTTGTGAAAGTTATAATCTGTTTAATTTTTGGATGTGGGCGTGGTGATAAAAATTTTATAATGCCTATAACTCTCTCCAGGTTATCAGTAAGATCCCTGCAAAAATTAAAAAATCGGTTCAGCAGAGTGGCCTACTATAAAGTTCCAAAACACATACATATATGTGACGCGAAAAATAGAAAGAGACCTAAGAGTAAAAACAGATTTTGTTCAGGATTTTGTTAAAAGAGAGATTTTGTTAAAAGAGCTATGAAGAAATGGTACAATCAGATATATTATTTTCGAAGTTTGCCGATATGCCGTGATATGTACTTCTTCCTGTATACAATGGGAATTAAACGCTACAAAAATTTAATCGAAAATTACGACAAAAATGGTGTTTATCCACGCGAACATGGCATGACGAATAAAATTAATCGTACAGATGCTTTAACTACTTTGGAAAAAAAAATTGTTTCATTTATCTGCCGTTTTGCTGAAACTGTTGCTATCACTTTACCTGGACGTCAACCAAATCATCGTGATTATCGTTTATTGAAAATTCCAACTACTGAAAGTAGGACTGCTGTTTACACTAGATACACCAACAGCGTCGAACCGGGTGGTAAAATCGTAAAACTTCGCACTTTCCAAACGCTGTGGAAGAAATATTGTCCCCACATCGTCACTATGAAGCCGGCATACGATATGTGGGAATTGTGTTGAAATCTTGCAAAAGATGCTGTTAATACAGTAAACGTTACTGAAAAGTTGAAAAAGAAGCAGCATTGAAGGTGTATTCTGATCATTTGCAATCTGCATAACATCTGAGTAACAATACCAGTTTCGATGACAAACCAATTATAATTCCGTCACCAGGGTTATCGATGAAGCGTCAATGGTACTTGTATAAAGAGATCCGAGGCTTATGTTTTGACGATTCAAAAAAAGATTCGATTGCTCCTCTTCCTTTGGTCTCTGGAAATGGAAACGAAGAGGAGGATTCGGATGAAGTGGACAATCCTCAAGAAGTGGAGGCAGCAGACGTTAAGAAGAAATCGAAACATGCCTGTTCTGTATTCCGAGTGAAATTATCGGTTTTTGTTTATTGTTGTTATTAATGCAGTTTTTGAAAATTAATGTTGTTTTAGCTATTTTAAGCTAAATTGATTGGATTTTTTTTTTGCATTTTTGCTTCTATTTAGTGGGATTTTAAACGACATTGGCTGTTAGAAAAATAAATACTAATTTGTCATAAGTCAGTTTACTGAAGTTAAACTCAACTAAGTTTAAGATTTGTTTAACCACAATTTTTCTTTTTAGTTACACAACTTTATTCTTACCAATAATAGGAAAACTTTTTATTCCTTAAACGTTTATAACGTTGCACATTTTGTTATAAAAAATAAGTTTTAATATTTCTAAAACAATCTTGGTTATAAAGGCATTTAAATTTGGAAAATTATATCACTAAAAAGAAATGAATGCTTTACAAAAATTCATCAACACACAAATTATTTACAATTCAATACTTTTAGCTGCATATGCTTGCATGTACTAAAAAGTTATTTATTTAAATTAACTAAGAATTTTACTTCATTTGCTCTTAAAATAAATTCTTCATATAATTTTACTAGTTTGGCCAACTTTATTTATATTTGTAAACAAATTTCTTTTACTATTTTTTTTTTTTCAATCAAACCACCAATATCTTTTGCACCGCCTTCCGCTAGCAATTACGGTTTGACTACTTCACTTACTGCTCCTCATAAAATACTAGAACACAACCGCATTCACTTTGCTCACTTAAAGCGTCATGTAAAAAAAAAATGTTTCGCACACAAAAACAAAAGTTCAAACAATTCGGTCGATTTTAACTACAAACTTAACATAGTGACTAGTGTGTGGTAAAAGCCCTCAAGTATATTTAACAGTTAAACATAGAATGAAAAAATAAACACTTCTTTGGCATTCCACTTTGAGAATGAATGAAAAAAGCTAATAAACCCATGAATGAATTTATGTTAGTGGAAGAAAGGTATTAAAAGTAATGCTTAGGGTTTAGAATTGTTTTTTTAATGGTACCCCTAAATGCAAGGTTTTTATCCCAAAAAATCTCTAATTAAAAGTAAAATACACTAGAGAAAATACACTAGTAATAATATATATTAGACGTATTTTCATTAGTTTTGTAAACACAAACTATATCTGCTTAATGCTTCAAATTGCTTTTGATTTTTAGTTGTATATATGGATCAAATATGAAAATAAAAGAAAAGATAATAAGCCTATATGGGGATAGAAAGGGAAACAAAAAGAAAAAAACAAAAAAAAACCTAAACAAAATTTTTAAAAATATCTATAGCAAATTGATTGTCTCTTTAGCTAATTACTTTTAACGATTTGTAAAAAGAACTTTTAAATTTGGGTATTTTCCTCTAAAGCTCAATAATAACGTTTGCACTTCTATACTAAAAACATAGGTGAAGGGTATAAATATATACGTTAGTGTTATATAGAAAAAACAATATAAGATCAGTTATCACTTCTTGTATTTTCATCATACTGGGTGGCTTAACGTGGTTCAATTAGACGTGCTATAACCATATAAGACAGCTGGTGGAACCAAACTTATGGGCAACACTATATTTGATGTAAGTGACTCGTCATAACGCCATAGCTATTACACATAAAAATCAAACAAATTTTTTAAACACTTATAACTTCTTTATTTTGAAAAAATAATTTGAAATACAATTGTTTCGTTTTGAAGGTTAGAATTGAATTCTTGGAAATTTATTATGGGTTCATACAGTACAGAGAGGCACGTTTATATTATCCATTTTTTCTTGTCAACGAACTATTTGTATGATGCAGTGAAATTATTGTAAGTTTTTTATTTCAATACCATCATGTAATGCCTTCATTATTAAGAATGGGTGTCGGTTAGATCAACTGATCGAAATATTCGCACTGAAAGCAATGTGAAGGTTGAAATGGTTTCTTTTAGAAGAATTGTTGACAAATTTTTGCTCCCTGCAGCATAACAGTACCTTAATTTGTTTTTTTTTAAAGATGGAGCGACTGCGGACACTTTTGTGCAATAAATTGTCCTGCTGCCTGAAATTTTTTTCGAAAGTTTGATTTCAATAAATTTAATTAACCTTAGCCAACTAGTTTATGAAATTTTTATGTGTTTATATTTTAAGTGTATATTTAAGGGACAATGTTTATTTTAACAAGCCAGAGTCTAATTGACATCTGAAGCAAAATAGTCGAGTAAAAGATACGAAGCTTGTAGCCAGAAACATTGCGCTGTGTAATTTGAAAAACACACTTAAAAGAGCCTCTGTTTATATCGAGCCAAATTATAGACATTTGTCTCATGTTATTGTCCACACAGAGTAGCATTAAATTTCCATAAAATAATTTTTTTATATATACAAAGTGAGCCAAAAGATATCGTGGTGTTTAAACATTTAACAACTTTTTCGTTCATATTGTTTTCATTTTTTTTAGGTTATAAAATACACAAGGCATTTCTGTTCATTAGGTAATCGCAGTTCATAGAGAAATTTTTTGTTTTTTATATAAAACAAGCCAATCCCAGCGCGCGTGGCTACGCCCCTTCATGAATTTAAATCGCATTCTGAATTTTAATCGGATATCAAGTGCAAGGCTAAAAATTATAACTTTTTTTTTATGAGCGTGGCACTGCCCACTTTTCTAACTACAAAACTGTCGTGACAGCTCAATAAGTGTGAAAAGTTTCAGAAAAATCGGTCCAGTGAAAGTACCTTAAAATTATAACTTTTTTAATGGGCGTAGCCCTGCCCACTTTTCTAATCACGAAATTATATAGTCATGACAGCTTAATATGTGTGTGCAAAGTTTTAGAAAAATCGGCCAAGTGCAAGTAGCTAAAAATAATAACTAATTTTTTATGGGCGTAGCTCCGCCCACTTTTCTAATCAAGAAATTGTAAGGTCATGACAATTCAACATGTGTGCAAAGTTTAACAAAAATCGGTTCAGAGCAAGTACCTCAAAATTATAACTTTTTTAATGGGCGTAGCCCTGCCCACTTTTCTAATCACGAAATTATATAGTCATGACAGCTTAATATGTGTGTGCAAAGTTTTAGAAAAATCGGCCAAGTGCAAGTAGCTAAAAATAATAACTAATTTTTTGTGGGCGTGGCCCCGCCCACTTTTCTAATCAAGAAATTGTAAAGTCATGACAATTCAATATGTGTGCAAAGTATAACAAAAATCGGTTCAGAGCAAGTACCTAAAAATTATAACTTTTTTTATGGGCGTGGCCCTGCCCACTTTTCTAATCACGAAATTGTAAAGTCATGACAGCTCAATATGCGTGCAAAGTTTCAGAAAAATTGGTCCAGTTCAAGTACCTCAATATTAGAACTTTTTTTATGGGCGTTGCCCCGCCCACTTTTCTAATCACGAAATTGTATATTCAAGACAGCTCAATATGTGTGCAAAGTTTCAGGAAACTCGGTCAAGTTCAAGTAGCTTAAACTGATAACTAATTTTTATGGGCGTGGAACGCCAACTTTTTGCCACCCATAAACACTCCCTGGAATGTGTACAACAACTTGCCAAAGTTTGAGTCCGATCGGTTTTACTGTTTCGGAGTCTATAGCTAACACACAGACAGAGTTTCACTTTTATATATATAGATTTTAACACAATGTTGGCCTTTAGTTTAAAGAAAATAGTCAGACTCTGACAGATCTGGTGAACGCACTGACCAATTAATTTTCAAGTTTCTGTAAAGTAAATGGTCTCTTAAGATTTGACTTAAAGTTCCCCTTGTATTTTTGGCAGTGTGAGCAGTGGCTCCATTCTACGGAAACTACAGCTCAGGTCTATTTTCAAGAGCAGGATATAAAAAATGTTCTATTATAAACCGAAAACACTCCCCATTTACGGTTACGGCACTTTCATCTTAATTTTCAAAGAAGTAAGTCCCAATGGTGTTGATAAATTGTAAATCATTTTTAAATACACCATAATGAAGTAATCCTAGTTCTAAAGAACTCCTATTGGTAGATAGTTCTGATGTTTCATTAACACTGTGCGCTACACTTTCTTGCATCAGAGGTAGACCAGCTAGTGTTTTAATGTATAGATCAGAAACAATAATAATTTTTAAATAAATACAAAATATTTTTCAATAACTAAATACAAGTAAATGTAGAAATCATATTTAGTTTACATTTTATTTATTAAAATAAACCTTTTCTAATTTATTAATAAAATCACATTTTAATTTGAAATCGGAAGAAAAATGTTTTATTAAATTAATCTCAAGAGAGTCCTATCTCTAATATATTTATTCAACTTAATCTTTTTCAGTTATTTTTGTTATCTCAAATCAGTAATCTTTATTTTTTGTTTTTGTATTTAGAAAATCTTAAAAAAATATTGAAGGAAAATCTTAATTTTAGATTAGCACTCTTGATTCGCTTATCTGCTTCTGGAAGGAATGATTTTTAAACGCGATATATATATAAACACAAAGTTGTTTGTCACCCTATATTTATTCCCCACACTATTTGTGTACAGTTAGTATTTAATGAATTGTTAAACTCGAAGTTTATAACTTCATTTAGCCTCTTACTCCACCCAGTCATTCGCCAATGTTCGTTTAAATTGCCCAGTAACAACAGCAACCCTCTTCTTTTCTAGTCCAAGAGGAACACACCTTCATTTGCAATTCATTTACAAGAAAGTCAGGAAAACAGTATAAATACAACCAGCATTTTCATGTGAAAACCTCATCTATATCTATGTTAAGCAAAAAAGAAAGAAAACAACTAAATCCACTTTATGAATACATTACAAGTTGTACGAATAATATAATGTTTTAAGAGGTGTTTTCCAAAGAGTTTCCTTTCAAGTTGAAAGCAAACAAAAAACGGATGGGTACTCGATATCATTCCATCATACCCAAACATCGTTGTCATCCTCATCACCATCAATGTCTAGTACTGCAAATATAAGTGTGTATTTATGTGGAGTTTGCGTGCTTTAGCAATAAAAAATTTCCAGCAAATATTTCCAAAAGGCATGTACATTTTCACACATTCGAACAGTGATTTAATATTTTTCTTATTGTAAACATTTTAATTTAAATTATTTAAAGATTTAAAAAAAAAATTTTGTTTAAATTGCTGAATTAAAAAAGTAAAGATTTCTTAATGCCCTACACTTTCTCTAAAGTAATCGTCGATTTAGTGATATAGATTTGGGTTTAGAATGTTTTAGGGTCTAGGGTTATAAAATAGTCAACTGCATAAATACTGTCATTGATGATGAGTCTTCAAAAAAAAAAAAAATTTTTTACGTTTACTATCATTAAAGTATTAGTTTCGGCATTAGTGTTTCTAAATAAATTAGTTAGACATTTGCGAAAATAAAACAAAAAAAGCCAATAACACAGGCTCCAAATCTTTTGTCATAAAACTCCACGACTTAGCCCAAAAGATTTTTTTACAATAAATTGTATAAATTGTACCGATCTAAATTATTCCACAATGCCTGTAACCAATATCTGATTGTTATATTTTTCTCATGTATATACAAATTAAATATGCATTTTATTACCAAGGAAATTATTAGTATTAGTTATAAATAAAAATTAGCACGACAACTGCATTTTGCTTCTAATAAGTAAAAGTTTTCAACTTTTGCAAAAAATATTATTCTTTAATTTAAATATTAAAAACCTAAATAAACTTAAGTGAGAACTTTGTTAAATTAAAAAAAATGTTTATCAAGTAAAACTTAATTTTAAATGTATGGTGAACTGAGAAGGTGTCCTAAGTATCGTATGTCATAATGTCATAATTTTTCAACATTTGTAGTAAGGTTTAAAATGTTAACAATACAAAATACAATACTTTTTATTCGATTGAAGATATTTGGGTAATTATGACGTTATACCAATACGGCATTTAGGACTTCCTGTGCATACACTAATAGTGTTAAATTTACTACTTCTGTTTCTTTCGTAAGATTTAAATTAAAATGTTACCTTTTACAAGATTTTGCAGTAGTTTTATAGAGTATGCAAATATTATTGCGAGTATATTACAAATCTTTTGCAGTGTTGCCGGTTATTTTTCTTTTATAAAAAAAAAACAAGTAAGAGTGCTACATTCGGCCGTGCCGAATCTTATATACCCTTCACAACGTGTATCATGCAATAACAATTGTTTTTATCACCATTCATCTCATATAAAATACGTACATACATATATAAAAAACATACATATGTATACAAAAACTTCCCATTGTAAAATTAAAAATTTACGTATGTATTTAAAAAAAAAGATTTTTAAAAAAATTAAAAAAAAATATTAAAAAAAAATAATAATAAAAATATAAATATAATATTAAATAAAACATAAAATAATAATAAAAAAAAATTAAAAAAGCAAAATAAAATAAATAACAAGTAAGAGCACTATATTCGGCTGTGCCGAATCTTTTATACCCACCACCAATTTTGTGTACAATTAAAGCACAATATTTATTATTTTGTTAATCGCTATAGAATAATCTCTTTATAATAAAATATGTATCACTTTCTTTGTAGAGGGTGGTTAAATTTTAAGGGCCCATGTTTAAGGTGAACCACATCTTACCTTCAACTTTTTCTTGTATTTCATTTGACATTTCTCAATCTCAGACTAACTCAATTTGAACCGTGGAAAGATACGCAATCGAGCAACGCTTTTAAATATTAAAGATTTTTATAAAAATGGGCGTTCAAATCAAAATTAATTTTGTGCACTTCGTGATTCTTTTGGTCAACATAATCGTTCGAATTCGTCCACAATCGTGAGAATTGTAAAAAATATTTAAATGTCTGCAAAGCAGGTCTGTATGAAATGTGAAAACATCTGTGAATGCCATCTTAGTTCGTTGAATGGGAAACATTGCTGTTTTTCACGATAACGTGGCAAAATAGCAAGCAACCTCGACTCATCATCGTGCCCAACAATCGAGCATCAACAGTGTCATTGAAAATTTGGACTATCGGATCGTGGTGTGCCGCCTAGGTTGGGGGGCCATTTGGCCCATATTTTGTTCCATACATAATTGAAGCATACAAATATTATCATTATAAAAATAAATGATAATAATTTCATAATAATTTTATTCAAAATCAACATAGTCCCTTAAAATTAAACCACCCATTATAACTTTGGTATGCTAGTAAAATGTTTTCGTAAATTTAGTCTTTCAATGAAAGTGGCCGTTAAAATACGCGTGACAATAAAGTTTCTGCTAATAAACATAACTTAGATATTTCAATATAGTCCTTTAGTATTCCAAAATCTTTATTCGTAGAGAATTTACATGAATTTAAAGGGAAGAAAGTGAATTTAAGGTTAAATTTTAAGGGCCACAGGGTGATTTAAAATATACATTCTCTGTGCTTTTCTAAAACGGGAAATTTATTAGTAAGATTTTGATTTTTAAACTTCTATAACATTTTGCTTTTAAAAGATTTTCAAACGAAATAAGTTGTGTATAATTTTAAAATTTGTTAGCCATTAGTACATGAAAATAAATTGTTTATAATGTTTAGAGATAATTTTTTTTGTCTTAGGTCAAAATTTTCATAAATTCCCATTTTTAATAGAGCATAATTTCAGGAGAACATAAGCATAAGTTGTTAGCATGCCATCTCGTAGTTGCTAGTAGAGTCATCTATCTTATCATCTTTATCTTATATTTAGCTACAGTACAATAAATGTCGCAGTGTAAGATGAATAAATGCTAATATATATGACTAATATATTTTTATAAAATTTTAAGGAAAAAAGTATGCGTGGCACATCTATTTTCCGTTATAACGAAGACTTTGACCCAAAAGCCATGTTTGCAAAATTTCAGAATCGTACGTATAGTTTTGTCAGTTTTATTACGTTTCAAATTTGAAACATACACTGTGCGGTATACATTTTCGTACATTTTTATCTATAACTCTTTTCCTAATTCATAGATTTAAGCGATTTTCAGGGAAAAATATTCTTTTGACTCGATAAATATATATTCGAAGTTTCATGACTACGTTTATGCGTCTGGACACAATTCAAAAGTGAAAGTGGGCGTTATAGTAGGCGTGTCAAAGTTATTTTTGCGAATGAGTACAACTGAGGTGTTTCAATATAGTCCTTTATTATTCCAAAACCTTTATTAATAGAGAAATTATATGAATTTTAGTTACAAGAAAGCGTGTCACCAAAAAGCAAAGTGTGCAAAATTTCAGAGTCGTACATCCAATTTTGTTGCTTTTATGACGTTTTTGTTTTTAAATATACCGAAAAATACACTGTGCGGTATAAATTTGCGTACATTTTGATCGATAACTCCTCTCCTAATGCATAGATTTAGACAATTTTCGGGGAGAGATATTGCCTGTACCCAGGAAATATATATTCGAAGTTTCATGAGTCTACTTTAAGGCGTTTGGACACAATTCCATTTTATTCGATGTTCGAAGGACACGGTTTTTTCGACCTACTCTTGCTTTTCGAGCTATAACTCTCTTCCTAATATTTAGCCCATTTTCAATACCAAACAAACCTTGTCTATAAGAGAGATTCTGGCAAAATTTGAGCCCCCTAGCTTTTTCGGTGCGACCTCTATCGTGCTTTCAACAGACGGACAGACGGACATAGCTAGATCGTCATAAAATTAAACCCCGATTCAGAATACTTATATATACTTTATGGGGTCTAAAATGGATATTTCGATGTGTTGCAAACGGAATGACAAAATGAATATACCCCCACCATTTTTTTGGTGGCGGGTATAAAAAAAAATTTTTTTGGCTCAGCTGGGATTCGATGCCACGTTTACTCTAACCAGTATACACGTTTGTATGTATGTATGTTGTTGTTGTAATGTTGTTTTTGTGAAAAAAAATCGAGGTGGTCGTGGGTTTTTGTTCATATCTCAGTTGTTGATGCACCGATGTTTCTGATTTTCGATACCGATCTACTCCCGAATATCTCTGATATTTTAATACCTCACCCGGGTCCAAGCGATGTCGGGGTGCTTCAATGTCGGGGTGATTTCAACATACACACGGACAGACGGTCAGACGGATAGACTAACAGACTGACTGAGCTTAATCGACTCCCCTATTCATAAGCTTTCTGAAAATATAAACTTTATGGGGTCGGAAATGAAAATTTTAGAAATTTCACACGGAATGACAAACCTATATATACCCTTTTTCACTGTGTGAAGGGTATAAAAAACATACATAAACATCCCATTGCAAAATTATAAATTGAGTTTACGTGTTTCCAAAAAAAAAACAAATATTACAAATAAAAATAAAATATTAACAACAACAACAAAAAAACAATAAAAAATATAAAAAAAAAATTAAAAAAAAAATTTTAAAAAAATTAAAAAAAAAATATAAAAATATAAATGATATATAAAATAAAAAAATTTTTTTTTTTGGTCCAGCTGGGATTCGATGCCACGTTTACTCTAACCAGTATATGTACATACATATATGTATGTACATATGTTGTTGAAAGTGTGAAAAAAAACGAGGTGGTCATGGTTTTTTGCTCATATCTTAGAAAGCTATGGAGCAATTCTGCTGAATTTCAATAGCGATTCATTCCCGGATATTTCCAAAAGTTTGATACCATACACAGATCTGGGGAACATATAGTTGCTTCTAAAAGCTGATTTCAACCAACACACGGACAGACGGTCTGGGCTTATTCGACTCGTCTATTTATTAACTTTCAGAAAATATATACTTTATGGGGTCGGGAATGAAAATTGTAGAAATTACAAACGGAGTGACCCTTGTGAAGTGTATAAAAAAATACAAGCTGCCATTAGAAAAAATTTTTCTATTAAGCTGCTTGGGATGCTCATTTCATATCTGTTAAATAGGATGATTTAATACAAAGTTTGACAATAAAATTATCTTTAATACATTTTAAAATAATGTTTAAATTTGCTTAGTAGTTTTTAGATATCGCTAAAAATTGTACTGAAACAACTTCATTCTGAAAAAAAAATGCAAATTGGTTTACAAGCGGTACGGCCTTGTTCATTAAAATTGCAAAAGGTTTGAAAAAAGTCTATAAATAAAATTTCTTTAGAAAATTCAGTTTTAAACCTCTTTATATAACCTTAGATAACTTGATTTTTGTTTTCTCAGTTTGTACCTCTTATTGGCGTAGCTAAAATTTTTTTTCTGGGGGTGGCAAAAGCTTAAACATTTTTTTCTGAAGCGGGAGGCAAAATCTTAAACTGAGTTATTTTTTATGTATGTTAAATGTAAATAATTTAAAAATAATATTTTTTTTAAATTCTGGGGAGAGCAAAAACATTTCTGGGTAGCATTGCACCCCTTTGAATGATGTAGTTACGTCCATGGTTGTCTTGAGAGCATACGGCTTTCACATTACAAGAGTGCTGACAACTCTTCAAATAGCATTTATAATTTTACTATATAATAATATAATTTTACTACAGCGCCATTTTGAGAAAAAAATTAAATATCGGCCTCATAGTTCTGGAGAAGGAAGTGCACATAGAAAAGTAGAGATTTTAATGCATACATCAATGTCTACACATTAAATATAATAATTTAACTGCAGTGCCATCTAGAGACTAAAAAATTTTTATGATTGTAAATATAAGCCATTTGGTGTCATCAATGTTAATGAAATGACTAAAGCACCACTTAAACAAACGTTTGACCCGAACGTATGGTAAAAATACAACTTAACATAATGCTTTCAGGATTCTCAAATTCATGCAGATTTTATTTTTTTAGAAAATGTTTATTAAGTTCATCTTTTTGTACTTTTTAATGCTATTTGTTTTTATTTATTTATTTATTTCTATTTTTTATATATTTAAAAAATTATTTTTGCAAACATTTATTATTTGCAAACAAATTAACACTTAATTTTTTATATTCAAAAAACTCTATAGCATAGAAAAAATATTAAAACTGACCAGTCTGGCAACGCTATGCAGATATCACTCTTTAGTGGTGACTGCAGAAACTGCATTAACTCTTTAGTACGACTGCAACCCCTTTCTATAATAGTTTTACCTATTTCAAATTTTATCTATTTATGACGTTTGGTAATTTTACATAAAAATAAAAGTTTTAACACAATAGCGTGACTAAAAACTATATAACGGCAAACAAATTACAACCCCTAGTAATCTTTACTAAATGTATGTAGTTTTCATATTTCCACTATTAAAATTAGAACATTTAAACTACATCCGTTTTGTCAAAATACTTTAAATGGTTTTATGCCTTTTTGGATGTTCCAACATAATACTAATCTAAAGGGAGTGCTGGGAAAGAAGTTGGAGGAAAACAAAAACCAAGTCAAATAAACTTTGGAAAAAACTAAATAAATATTTACACTCCAACAGGATAAAAAGGTACTCATTCTTATTTATGACACATGTCCATGAACACTATATACTTATGTCTAGTATCTACAAGCTACTCTATTAATGTATTTGGTGTGTGAATTAGACTTTGCAGGGAGTGTTACTTTCGTTTAAGAGGCTTAACTAATGAATAATCATTTTCAATTAAAAAATATAATTTAATTACTCGCTAAAGTCAGACAAATTTAAGTGAAATTTTTTTTATGCAAACTGAAAACACGTCAGTAAAAGTACTTGGCATTAGTTTGTTGGGTTCATGATAAAATTTATTAAAAAAAATACTATTCACCACACAAGTTTAACTATTTATTATGCTTTAAATACTTTGTTGGGTAAATTTCACTATAGTTTTATTTATATATTTTTGTGTTTTGGTATTTTCTTAAGCAATAAATTTGCTAACTGTATTGGAATACTAATTCCTTTGATAAATATTTCAAAAAATATCTAATTTATCGAGGTTTTTTAATGTGATGAAATGGTTCAATTGATATACAGTAACGAGAAATTTAATTTATTTATTATTCATAATTTTTTTATTAACAGACTTTTTACTATTATTTATCCTTAACTAAAAGATAAAACTTTTATTATCTTGGAGTTGTCTTCATGATCTTAGCGCTACAAAATATTTTTTTAAATACAAAGACCCTAAATTCTTGCTACATACTAATGTTGGAAGCTCCTAAAAATAGCTTTATGGCTCAAATAGTTGGCTTTAATATGTTCGATCTTGCGCCAAGGAATCTGAAAAAAATTGCACCATTTTGGAAACTTTAAGTACAGTAAGTATGCTGATTGAAATGTAATGTTTTCGCTACCAAGTAAAAGGACGGACATTGCATTAAAAATAAACTAACAAATGATGTAATAGATTTTGGGTGTGTAATAGAAAATTCTGCATTATAATCGCAATAAATAATCGCTTATATTATGTGTTATAAAAATCAAATTAAGAAATAAATTTACTATTTTAGTCTCATGCCTTGTACGAATGTCAAACTGATAGTGCAGTTGGAAATCCCTGCTCTGGCAAGTACTTGTTTCTCTGATCGATTAAATTTTTGAAAATGTTTTGCTGGGTCGCTGTACAACTGAACGGAATAGACTAGCTGTTCATTCTGAAAATTGTTAAATTAACCGGGGTATTAATAATAATAATTCGTTAATAACGTCCAAGTCTTATGCAAATTTTTAAGTATAAAATCGTTCACATTAATATTGTTATTGAATTACGAAGAGTAGTTAAATAAAAAACAACATTTAACGTCCTACGCAACATGAACACAAATAATTATTAAATCAACAAATTTACGTGAAATTCACTGCTGATAATTTGCACGGTACTATACATAAGTTGTTCATAACACCTTGAATATGAATTTACTTCATTTAAGTAAAAATTCGCTTTTTTCACATTTTGTGTGTGGCCTTAAAAAATATTAAAGAAATGTTTATAAAATAATAAAAATTAAGAGAAATTAGGAGATATCAATGAATCTAACACATTGAAATAATACATTCAGTTGGTGGCTTCACTAGGCATATGAATATTACCATAATATCGTAATTTTCTAAAATTCTAAATTTCTTAATCATTTGGATTTTTATAAATTTTTCTCAATATGACAATACGATAGATAGCATATCACAATGAATTACAGAAGATAAATTACACAATTTTGGGACAAAATTTCTAAAAAATATAAAATTAAATCCTAAAAAAATAATTGTTTTGTTACAATAAAAAAATGTTAACTGCGTAAATTACGGCAATCAATCGAACGTGGAAGTTTGCCTTGCATTTTGTATCACAATTCTAAAATTTTCGATCGATATCGAATGTCTTAATTCGGCCCCAGTGTATTTGATAAGAAGATAAAATAATTAAACAAGATTAAGGCCTATTATAACAAATTGCTTTTAAAGTTCATATTAGTAAAAGATAATATGGGCTTTTTTGACAGTTCTCATAAATGGCTTGTAAAATACTTTTTGATAATATCAGAGGACTAAGCCAATTAAATTTAACATAAAAAATAAGTATTTTTTTTTAACATATGTATGTACTATTATTTATTTGTTAACTGATAAAAAAAACAATAAAATTTTGTTGTTACTTTACTTTTTTTTCGTGTAAAAAATATTAAAAAAAAATTAAAGTTAAACTAAAAGTTGACGCCGAAGAAAAGACATGTTTTATCGTGATTTAGTTGCCACATTATTTATTATAGAGCATTAAAATTGGGAACTTAAACAAAAGAATTATCTAGTTTTAAGTGCTAAATGTAAGGTGGGCTTATCGGTCCCTTTTTGAGTTAATGTATACATATAATAACGAAAAAAATTTTCTTTAGTTATTGCTAATTTAAAATAATGGGTTTTTATTTATGGGTTTGTGAACCTATTATAATCAGCTATTCACTTGTCAAATATTCCGTGTTTCAAAACTCGCGCTAGCTTTAAATTTTTCACCATTATAATATAACGTCAACACAAAAGTTTTAAGCTTCAGTTTAAGTAAAGGGTGTTTTAGTTAAAATTAACTGTTTCATTTTAAATAAAACTACATATTTTTTTCAAATAGTTATAATTTTTACTGGACATTACCAAAACCCTAAGGAAAAAATTGCACGGCGTTAAATCGTATGATGTTAGTGCCCAGTTGACATCACAATTTCGTGAGATAATTTGTTTTAGAAATCGTTGCTGCAATAAATTTGTTGTTTCATGCGTGGTGGGGCAGGTGACTTTGTTTATTGTCTGTGCAATTTCGGCCTCAGCTTCAAAAGATTAAAGCCTATTAGGGCCGCCTGACAAAAATATCTATGGGCACATATTCGTTGTAGGTGCATTTGTTTCTCATAAATTGCATGAGAATTTTCTGACCCCAAATTTGACAATTTTGTGTGGCATTTGCCATTTTAATGTAAAAGCGCTTTATCGAAAAAGAGAACTTTTTCGAAAAATTGTCATTGACTTCATTTTGCTTAATTACCCATTGAACGAATTGCCAGTGCTTTCTATGGTCTGCTGGCTTGAGCAGGCTGAGCAGGCTGAATTTTGTATACATTAAGGTGAAGGTCTTTTATCAAAACTTGTGGCGCCGAGCTTTGTGAAATTCAAATTTTTTTGAGAACGATGCCGAATTGATATTTTTGGGTTTTCGTCGACACTCTCGTTTAAAACTGCCATATTTTCAGAAGAACGACCGGTCGCGACCAGTACATTGACACGCAAGAGTCTTACTATAACCGACTTAGTTTTATAAAATTTTTTGTCAACTCTTCGAATGGTTGACACATTAGCTAAACTTTCTCGACTGAAAATTCTTCGTTTGTTAGTAGTTTTCGAGTAGTCTAAGCATAACTTTTGAAATTTGTGTAATAAGTTTTTAAGATTATAATGCGTTGTTCTATCATAAAACACTCTATAATAATCGGAATAAACGCACATATACTACAGCTGGCAAATTTAAGGGTTGCCACTTAAATAAAAAATACACTAAATTTAAAAAGTGCATCCTTACCAAGGTACCCTTTCTTAAGTCATAAAGAAAATAATAAATTTTACAACGTAAAGAATTAGTACAGGGCGGATTTAAATTACTTGAATTTATATGTGTGAGAAATATTAAATCGTCATATATTGATGCATGGAAGCCTATAGATTAACTTAGTTAATAGATAATTTGCCTGCGTAAGAATTTATTATTTAATAACTAAAGGAATCTACTGTTATAAGATATATGTATATGCATATAAAAGAAAAATTTTGAAACAGAGAATAAGTAGCGCAAAATACCGGCCTTAATTATTCTGCATAGAACTTACCCTTTTCGAAAATTTTCTGCGTATCCATTTAATTGATTCACTGCGTCCCAAAAACATGATGAAACTTTGATAGACGATTATAAGGAATACACAAATCTGGTGCCATAAAACACCGATATCACTGAGAGAAATATCAAACATTGATTAGGTAATGCAAATAAAAAGAAACGGTTGATAAAAATAATGATGATGAAGTTAAAGTTGTAATAGAAGCAGAAAAGCACGAAGAGCAGTCGAAGAAGAAGGCGATGAGTGGAAGCGAATTTAGCATAATATATTAAATACGAACTTTAGATAAAACAAGTAGAGCAATAAAATCGAACTAAAACAAAATATTTTTTTGCTTTGTGTAAAAATGCAACAGAAATAAAGAACACTAATAACAAAAATATATTTGAAGAAACACTATAATGACTGTTTGATTGATTGATTGGCACTTGAAATGAGACTAGTTATATTTGAAACATATGGGTAGAAATTTGATTAATATTATATTTTTTAATATTATCTTTTTAAATTCTTTTAATTGAGTGCAATGATTTTGAAATATTTTTATTTAATGTTAAAAAATTCACAGTTTCGCGCATTTTTTGTTGCAACGCACTTCATAGAAAACTTTCCTTTGTTTCGTTTCGTTTTGATTTCGATTTTTTGTTTTTCTGATTTTTTTAATTTTCGATGCACTTCTAACGATTGTAAGTCCGTTAATGAGAAATTTAACCAGCGTATTAACAAAAAAACCGTGAACAGTATACATTGCAAACACGAGTCAGCGTTGTATACATTTGTAAATAATTTTTTATTTTATTTTTTCGTTTTATTTTGTTTTTGTCAATATATTTGTTGTTGTTGTTGTGGTGTATGTTTGGATTTATACTTATTTATTATTTTTGTGTTGATGTTATTGATAATCGGTTACTTTTGTGCAGCATAAATTCTTGGTATGATTTAAGAAATACTATGAACAAGGAATAACCAATATCTTTTGAAAAATAGAAAATTTTTCGAACATTTTCTTTAAAAATAATTCTTAAATTTTAATTAAATTATATAAATATTTTCTCATCTAAAAACTAAACACAAGGTATAATATTGTTTTAGTCATCTATACACATATATAAAAGTGAAACTTTGTCTGTGTGTTAGCTATAGACTCCGAAACTGTAAAACCGATCGGACTCAAACTTTGGCAAGTTGTTGTACACATCCCAGGAAGTGTTTATGGTTGACAAAAAGTGTGCGGGACCACGCCTATAAAAAATTTGTTATCAGTTTTAGCTACTTGCACTTGACCGAATTTTCTGAAACTTTGCACACATATTAGGCTGTCATGACTATATAATTTTGTGATTAGAAAAGTGGGCGGGGCCACGCTCATAAAAAAGTTATAATTTTGAGGTACTTGCACTGGACCGATTTTTCTTAAACTTTGCACACATATTAAGATGTCATGACTATATAATTTCGTGATTGGAAAAGTGGGCAGAGCCACGCCCATAAAAAAAGTTATAATTTTCAGCTACTTGAACTTCACCGATTTTTCTGAAATTTTGCACACACATATTGAGCTCTCATTTTTATACAATTTCGTGATTAGAAAAGTGGGCGTGCCGTCACGCCCATAAAAAATTAGTTTGCATTTTTAGCTATTTCAACTTAACCGATTTTTCTGAAACTTTGCACACATATTGAGCTGTCTTGACTATACAGTTTTGAAATAAAACAAGTAACAGCGCTATATTCGGCCGTGCCGAATCTTATATACCCTTCACAACGTGTAGTCATGCAATAACAGTAGTTTGTATCACCATTCATCTCATATGAAATACGTACATACATATAAAAAATATACATATGTATATAAAAAACATCCCATTGCAAAATTATAAATTTACGTATGTATGTTAAAAAAAAAATAAAAAAAAAATTTAAAAAAAAAATTTAAAAAAAAAAAATTAAAAAAAAAAAAATTAAAAAAAAAAAATTAAAAAAAAAAATTAAAAAAAAATAATTAAAATATATATAATTAATATAAAACAAAAAAAAAATAATAAAAATATAAATAATATATTAAATAAAAAATAAAAAAAATATAAAAAAAAAAATTTTAAAAAAATTTTTTAAAATATAAAAAAAAATTTTTTTGGCTCAGCTGGGATTCGATGCCATGTTTTCTCTAACCAGTATACACGTTTGTATGTATGTATGTTGTTGTTGTAATGTTGTTTTTGTGAAAAAAAATCAAGGTGGTCGTGGGCTTTTGCTCATATCTCAGTTGTTTATGTACCGATGTTTCTGATTTTCAATAGCGATCTACTCCTGAATATTTCTAATATTTTAATACCTCACATGGGTCCAAGCGATGTCGGGGGGCTTCAAAAAGTTGATTTCAACATACACATGGACAGACGGTCAGACGGACAGACTGACAGAGCTTAATCGACTTCCCTATTCATAAGCTTTCAGAAAATATATACTTTATGGGGTCGGAAATGAAAATTGTAGAAATTTCACACGGAATGACAAACCTATATATACCCTTTTTCACTGTGTGAAGGGTATACAAATTGGGCAGTGCAACGCCTATTAAAAAAAGTTATAATTTTTAGCTTTTTTCACTTGATATTCAATTAAAATTCAGAATGCATTTTTATTCACTAAGTTGCGTAGCAACGCGCGCCGTTCTTTTCTAGTATCATATATATCTCAAATGTTAAAAACTATAAAAAAAAATATATTATATTTAAAGGGGTTGCATATTAGTGCTATAGAAGCCATGCTTGAAGTTATATAAATAATATTACTATATGCAACTGATTTTCATATTCTCAGTCACCCTTCTTTTCTTCTTTATCGTAATAAATGCAGTGTTGCCATACAAAGAAATGTTTAACTAAAATTGTTAGATAAAATATCCAAAGGAAAACAAATAACCTTAACAATATTTTAGCATCTTTTCTGTACTCTCCATTTATATTTTTTTAGGAAAGATAGAAAAGAAAAGATTTTGTTATAACTCTCTCTCTTTTTCGCCTTTATCTCTTTTCCAAAATTAATAATGTTATGAGTTCTTTCTATTTCTTTTCTCGTTCTATTTAAAGGTATCACAAAGGGAGCAATAATGGACACAAGTAAGCTTAACAACAGCTGCCTATTCTACCTAATTTTATATTTATTTTAAATTATTTAAGTTTGTTCATTGAATTAAAAATGTGTGTCAGAAAAGTTTAAATAAATATAGTTCTTGGTTCTAGATTTTCTACAAAAATTTTTATTTAGGCATGTGTTTATATTATGTGAAAATTAGGTTTTAAAATTGTCTAAGAATCATGATCAGCAAAAAAGGCAACTATGATCAAGTGTATTTGTTAAAATTTTTAATAAAAGGTATTCTTCGAAGTTTATCGTTTTATAATATGAATTTACTTTAAATTGGCTTATTGTTGTTGTTCATTGCCATATACATATTTTAAACATTTTAAAATTATAAAAAAAAACACAAAAAGCTAGAGCTATAAATCAGCTTGTAATCTACTCAAAAAATAAGTTAACAAGTATCTGACCCTTTTTCGTCTGACTATATCTTTGTACTTTTTTGGTCCCCCATGTAACTTTCACACACAAAAACACAGAAAAAATATAAAGTTACTCTGAATAAAATGTAATTAAAACTTTAAGACCTTTTTCGAATTGTCAAAATTTTTAGTACTTTTATTCAGATCTTATACAATAGGACATACATTGATTATCATATTGCCTTAGATAATTAAACAACAATTTAGGGCTACAAAAAGGTACAACAAATCGGAAATGTGGGAAAATATGTATAATTCTTAATAACTTTAAGCTTCGCGCTGCGTTGAAAGTCCTTTATGTGACAGTTGGTACTTTATACAAAAATTTTTTTTATGCGAAAAATAGTAGATTTATTCATTTGAAATTGTATCTATTAAAATACTTTATTGTAAAATATAACTTATTTAAACATTTTTAATTTGTACGTTGATATAGAAAACCCAAAAATCGTTTTGAAATTGATATGAGCGACACAAAATGTATATTTATTTTTTATTTCTATTGAACTTTTGTATTTTTAACGTTTTTGAATCAACATAGAATTTTGAAATTAGGTTAAATTATTCCAAATTAATTTTTTAAAATTATAGAGAAAGACAAAAAGTTAATTTTTTTATAGTCAATTTTGAATTTTTTTTAGTTTATAACCTCAAAATTTAAATATATGTGAAAAAATATTCTATTTAAATTATTAAATACAGTAATAAAAAAAGTTAATGGTCCCCTATGATATCCTCAAAGTACTTTCTATTTCTATCTGCAAGCAACAACAAAAAACAGAGACGATGATAACATCATAGCTTGTTTTGAAAAAAAACCCACTCGGCTAATATCGAAATAATTTTTCAGTATTTTAAAATGTTAACAATTTAATTTAAAAATATTTTTAGGAAGGTTTTCCGGAATAAGGGATTGACAATAAATTTAAATAATAAGTTCAAAAGATATTAATTTACAATTATAACATAATATATACATAAGTATGTGAGTTAGGTTTTTTTTAAAGTTCTAAAGGATTAAATAAAATGGGCAAACACAGTTGTCTAGTTGCGCCCTTTCTAAATCAAGCCTTCGATATGAACTTTTTACTCTGTGTATTTATACACGACAAATAACCGATTAATCGTTAATATCACAATCATCAGTTACAGTACAAGGTAATATCTCTGTTGTCTGCTAGTGATACGAGGGATTTCAATTGTTTTCAAAACGTTGCTTTTGTTTTTTTGATACCATTTTTTTTGTATTTCATTTCGTTATTTTTTCCTATTTTGTTGTTGTTGTATATGTAATTGTTGGTTGTATTTATACCCGCCACCAAAAAAATGTTGGGGGTATATTAATTTTGTCATTCCGTTTGTAACACATCGAAATATCCATTTTAGACCCCATTAAG
Source organism: Phyto melanocephala (assembly GCA_941918925.1). NCBI lineage: Eukaryota > Metazoa > Arthropoda > Insecta > Diptera > Rhinophoridae > Phyto > Phyto melanocephala. Next base: position 102,833,186 of record OW799235.1, on the reverse strand, counting down.
TATATATATTCTGAATCAGGGTTTGATTTGATGACGATCTAGCTATGTCCGTCCGTCTGTCCGTCTGTTGAAAGCACGATAGAGGTCGCACCGAAAAAGCTAGGTGGCTTTTGCCAGAATCTTTCTTATAGACAAGGTTTGTTTGGTATTTCAAATGGGCTAAATCGGAATATTAGGAAGAGAGTTATAGCTCGTAAAGCAAGAGTAGGTCGAAAAAACCTTGTCTTTCGCACATCGAATAAAATTGAATTGTGTCCAGACGCATAAACGTAGAGTCATGAAATTTTGAATATATATTTATCGAGTTAAAAGAATATTTTTCCCTGAAAATCTATGAATTAGGAAAAGAGTTATAGATAAAAATGTAGGAAAATTTATACCGCACAGTGTATATTTCAAATTTAAAACGTAATAAAACTGACAAAACTATATGTACGATCCTGAAATTTTGCAAACATGGTTTTTTGGTCAAAGTCTTCGTTATAACGGAAAATAGATGTGCCACGCACACTTTTTTGTTTAAATTTTTATAAAAATATATTAGTCATATATATTAGCATTTATTCATCATATAATGCGTCATTTATTGTACTGTAGCTAAATATAAGATAAAGATGATAATATAGATGACTCTACTAGCAACTACTAGATGGCATGCTAACAACTTATGCTTATGTTCTCCTGAATTTATGCTCTATTAAAAATGGGAATTTAGGAAGATGTTGACCTTAGTCAAAAAAAAATTATCTCTAAACATGATTCAAAATATACATTCTCAGCATTTTTCTAAAACGTGAAATTTATTAGTAAGATTTCGATTTTTAAACTTCTATAACATTTTGCTTTTAAAAGATTTTCAAACGAAATAAGTTTTGTATAATTTTAAAATTTGTTAGCCATTAGTACATGAAAATAAATTGTTTATAATGTTGAGATAATTTTTTTTTTACTTAGGTCAAAATTTTCCTAAATTTAATAGAGCATAACTTCAGGAGAACATAAGATAACAAATATAAATTAGCACTATTTCGTAGATAAAACTTTCCTCTTAAATTCATGTAAATTCTCTATGAATAAAGATTTTGGAATACTAAAGGACTATATTGAAATATCTAAGTTATGTTTAGTAGCAGAAACTTTATTGACACGCGTACTTTAACGGCCACTTTCATTGAAAGACTGAATTTTCGAAAACATTTTACTAGCATACCGAAGTTATAATGGGTGGTTTAATTTTAAGGGACTATGCTGATTTTGAAAAAAATTATTATGAAATTATTATCATTTATTTTTAAAACGATAATATTTGTATGCTTCAATTATGTATGGAACAAAATATCGGCCAAATGGCCCCCCAAACTAGGCGGCACACTTCGATCCGATAGTCCAAATTTTCGATGACACTGTTGATGCTCAATTGTTGGGCACGATGATGAGTCGAGGTTGCTTGCTCTTTTGCCACGTTATCGTGAAAAACAGCAATGTTTCCCATTCAACGAACTAAGATGGCATTCACAGATGTTTTCACATTTCATACAGACCTGCTTTGCAAACATTTAAATATTTTTTTACAATTCTCACGATTGTGGACGAATTCGAACGATTATGTTGACCAAAAGAATCACGAAATGCACAAAATGCATTTTGATTTGAACGCCCATTTTTATAAAAATCTTTAATATTTAAAAGCGTTGCTCGATTGCGTATCTTTCCACGGTTCAAATTGAGTTAGTCTGAGATTGAGAAATGACACATGAAATGCAAGAAAAAAGTTGAAGTTTAGGTGTGGTTCACCTTCAACATGGGCCCTTAAAATTTAACCACCCTCTACAAAGAAAGTGATACATATTTTATTATTAAGAGATTATTCTATAGCTACTAACAAAATAATAATAATAAATATTGTGCTTTAAATGTACACAAAATAGGTGGTGGGTATAAAAGATTCGGCACAGCCGAATATAGTGTTCTTACTTGTTTTTTTTGTTATTGTAACTGGTGGTACACCATGTATGTATGTAAATAAATAAAGCAAAAAAGACATAAATATAAACAATAACAGTAACAAAAACGATAACAACCACACAGTAAGAAAATTTTAGAAATTATTTATCCGTATGACTGACACAGAAACCTGAGAAAATAACAACAACAGAAAGTTTAAAAAAAAAGTATGTAACAGAAACAAATTTAAAATAAATAGACAATTGTTAATAGGCAGGCATACCTCATCGCTTACTTACCCACTCAGTCGCCCATTTAACACATACATAGACAAATACATACAGCAAATACCATTTCGTACAACGGGGTAATGCGCGCGCGTAATTTAAATTCGATACGTTACTTTTTATGTTCCTCATATTAAGAAGAAACAAAACCTTTTTTATCGGTTTTTTATTTATTTTTTTTTTGATTTTGGGTTTTTGTATGTTTTTGTTGCAATGGCCTAGTCTTGTATTGTCAACACATTTGAATGCCGTAGTGTACTGATGTACCCTGCAGATAATACTGGACTAACTGGTTCATTTACCTGAAATGGACTAGTTACAACATTGTCCTATGTAATGCATTCATAGAGCATATCATTTTAAAACAATAATTTTTAGTTAAGCGACATGTGTTCGTGTTTTAACACAATTCATAATTCACAGCCAATCGTATGGGCTGTAGGTTGAAGGAAATCATTTATCCATATTGAAGAAAAGCGGCAATAGTACTTTATTTTTCAACCAGGAAGAATTTATACGACATTCTTTAAACACAGCTTAAATTGTTGTATTGTGTAGAACTACTAAGACATACAATACCTACGACAGCTTGTGAATTGAGACATAGTGTTGTGAAGAGGTGTATAAAAATAATGGTAGTAGTGTAGGTGCTTCATCGAGTCGTGATAAAGAATTGTGATAAAATTTTTAAACAACTCGGATGAGTGATATGATTTAGCCCTAGAACATTGCAATAATAAATTGAACATATTTTTCCATTACAGTTGGGTGACCTTTGAACTAGTTCTGGTTTATTTTTAAGTAAACTCAACATGTGTGTACGGACTAGTCGAGTTAACTGCAGGGTACTCATATATACAAGTGTAAGCATGCATACATTACTACATCGTAAATCGGCTGATTCTGCTTTAATTTATTAACTTATGGACATTTGTTTTTACTAGTGTTTTTTGTTTTACTTAAAATATTTGTCTCAATACCCTCTGCTTACTTATGGATAGACGACAACTTGTTGTCATGTAACATACATAATTACTTAGTATATAAATGTATTAAATATATTGAAAATAATAACCATAACTTAAGTTTATATTGTTCCTTTGTGTCAAATACTACAGAATGCAGAGAACTTACATATATCTAGAGTCTACATGGTTGAATTCTAGAGTCTAGATTCTATACAATGTTGCGGTTTTGTTTTCAATCTTGGGAGATATTTCAGCTATTTACTTAATTAACTGGGCGTGGCAGCCCCATAAAAAGTAAACAACTATTACTGTATATCTTACAAATCATGTTAATTAAACATTAGTACTATTTATATGTATCACTTTCATGTTCAATTTCATTTTATAATGAACATTGAAACCTTTTGATTTTAAACGAGAATGTGGGAGAAGATTAAGAATCAAATAAAAGCTTAAATTAAATTAAAAAAAATTGGTGTCAAGAATTATCATGAATACGTTATTCTAGTTCAAATAAAACTCAACCAGATAGTTTTAGTATTGATACATTTTGTATTTTGATAAAGAACAATACTGTAAGTCAAGTTTTGAACTGTTGTTAAGATTTACTTTTTCAATTCCATACCTTGCTATGTAAAAAAATACAGAGACGTAAAGGTAATGGTTTATAATTATTTTTAGCTTAGCAAAGTTTAACAGAAATCATAAATTAAATTAATTTTACATTATTGCTTTTAGGCATCCAAGGTTCCTTTACATGAGCTGTATTTTACTTATGTCTTATCATTTTTATGATACATATGTAATTTCGTCATTCTGCAGGTGGTTTAGTATTAGTTTTTAGTTAGTTTTAACACGTACAAGATGAAAGATGTTTTGTCAGAACAAATTAAAATTCGCTCTGAATGAAATCCTGTCATATGACTTTTACATACACATTTTACACAACCTATTCTTTAAAGATTTTGCACGACATCTATAAATTTTGCAGAAGAAAATTTGACAAGTCGCATGTAAATTTTAGTACCTTTTGCATTAATTATGTAATCGGTTGCAAGGAAATGATAGAGGTATGATTAAAAACCTAAACGTAGAAATACTCTGATCTAAATGCAATCATAAAACATTGGTATTCCGCTGTGAACAAAATGTTCCGTTTCGGATTGACCTGAAAAAATTTTATTTTCTTTACATGTTAACGTGACAACTAGGGTGATCGATTATTTGAATTTTTTAAGAAACCGGGTTTCAAATAGTTTGAAATTTAGAATTAAAAAAAACGGTTGCTGTTTTGAAAACTGAGAAAAACCCGGTTAACCGGTTCGAATATATAAAATATTATATTTAAAGAAAAAATTAAAAAAAAAATGTTTAAAAAAAGATTATAATAAAAATTATATCTAAATATGAAAATTTTACAGTTTATATACGTTTGGCTGTTCGATGGTTAAATTGAAATTTAAGTTGACAGACACTCAATGCCATTATTTAAAATTAGGATCTGGAAGGAGAAATAATTAGTTTTTCTTTATTGTAACTACACTTTTTACCTAAAACTGATCGATCAGCTAAGTTTATGCTTCAATTACCTTTAAGTTTTAACGTTAGGATTATATCCTATACAAAAACTAATATTTAAGTTCAATTATTTTTCTTATTTTACATTTGTATTTTAAACAACAAATAAATTTCTTACAATAATATGAAAGAATAATTTATAGTTTGTATTTACTGACTTTTGGAAACTTCTCGCATACGAAATATATTCTGGTACGATTGGTTGCAAAGTTATGAAAAAAAAACCGGTTTTTTCGAATAAAAATAACCGGTGTATTCGATATTCGAAAAATCAACATTTAGAAAAAATCGTCATCTGAAAGAGGAAAAAAACCGAGTTTTTTACCGGTTGTAAAACCGAGTCGATCACCCTAGTGACAACTGAGCAGTGACAATAATTTTACTTTTTATTTAAAACCGTTAGTTATGTGACAAATAATTAAAAAATTATAGTCGTTAAGTTTTAGGCAATTTTTTACTCAATGTTTTAATACATATTTTAGTGGCTTTAACAAGTCTACCAACGATCCTTCAAATTAAAAAAAATTACATAGGAATATAAAAAATTGAAAAATATAAAGAAAAATTCAAATGGTGAAATTTTTGAAAACAGATACTTTTCGAGTTATAGAATATGAATGCTATTTCCAAATAAGTTTCTAAACGTACACAGAACAAATTATTTCTTAAAATTTGTTAATTAATTGTCTAATTGACGTATTTTATATGAGATGAATGGTGATACAAACAATTGTTATTGCATGACTACACGTTGGACCAAAATCAAGTAATTAATATTTATTAATAATTATTTAATTAAAAATTTCAGTTTCGTAATTGAAATTCATATATATTTTTTCTGTATATATAGACAATATTAGTATTTTCTGAAAGCTTTACTGTCGTATTCATAAAAAAATATTTTAAGTTTATCGAAGGCTTATTTGACAAATTTCTGTACAAGATCTGTCAAATAAGTGCTAAATTAATGATTTTGTGAATACGGTCGTGAGAATATACACCGAGAAAACAGTATCGGTTGTGAGTACCACAGTTGTCATAGTCGCCAGTCGCATAGTTTAGTTGTGGTAGAAGAGTTTTACGTTTGTATCTACTGAATTTCATTTCGAAATGTGAATATATAGTCAGCAATCAGAAATTATGAGAAAATTCATAGCCACAAAATAAAAGTTTGCTGGCAACAACTGAAGCATTCGATTAACAATGAACTTGATTTTTTGTTTTCTGGGTATATCTTTTTGGATATAAATTTTTTTTTTTTTAAGTTGTTAACTTATAAGGGAGCGGGAATAAGTTAACGAAAATGCAAGAGTTTTAAGTAGGCATACAAACAAATTATTATTATTATTATTATTATTATTATTATTATTATTATTATTATTATTATTATTATTATTATTATTATTATTATTATTATTATATCACAGAGTAGAGTATCCTTGAGCACCGCAGAAGTCTCGCTACAAAGAAGCTCTTTGGTGGGTAAAGCTGTTGTAAATTATAAATTGGTGAAGAAATCCCAATATGAGTATCATATGAAAGGGCTCGACCGGCAAAACCAACCCATCAATATTGGTATCAAATGAAAGGGCTTGAAATCTGAAATCTAGGCTTAGCTACAAAAAGGTTATTATACTCATGTATTGTACATGATGGCAAAGCTTATTATCAGCTTCGTCACGGCCGAATATAAAACTTTTATTTTAACGTTAGAGTTCTATGTGCTTGGTAATTTTTCTATAATAATGCTATTGTTCAAATGTCATAGATTGCCCTGTAAGATTAAATGGAACAATTAAGTTGACAAAATATTTCTACCAGTTGACGATTGCACTATAGTCCTCAATTAAATAAAGTTTAAACATTTGTATGTGATGTTTATTCGTAGAAATTTTCTTTAAGTTTTGGCATTAGTGTGACAATAGGGACCAAATTTTGACATACGAATCCGACTTTTTTATGCTTATTCTAATAAAAGATCTAAAATTTCTATTGCTTTCGTGTTCTCCCAGATTTAAAAAGCCTAGTAAAAACCCCTTATACTATCAACATCGATTTGTGAACATTGCATTAAATATTTGTTGTTTATATTGTTCAAGGCACATTTATTCATCAGGTAGTCTTGTTTCGTCAGCTGATAATTTTTTTCTTCACTTTGTCTAAATTTCAGCTGTCAAAGTCTATATATAAAAAACAAATTTCTCTCCTCTCTCATTTATTTCAAATGTCAAACTTCATATAGAAAAAATATAAATAAAAAATTTTTTTCCGAACTGCAATTACCTGATGAATTAATATGCCTTCATATTGTTTTTATATTTTTTATAACTATGTTTTTAATTCACAATGTTTTTAATCGTCTCTTTACTAATCGTCTAAAGATATTTATTACAAATGCAACCCCAAACAATTGTTTTCATAAAGTACAAATTATCAAGGTCATTTACCTGCAATTTAAAAGTAATTCTATATAGAACTGAACATATTATTGACGTTGCGCAGTAAAAAAGCAAACATACATTGTATATATTTAGTAGAAGTACCAACCACAAAGTACGCGACTCTATCATATAACAAAATAGTGCAGAGTGTTGTTTTTCCATTTCTACAGTGGTGGATATAAAAAATTGAACTCTCACAGCTTATATTTTGATACACAAAAAAAGAACTTTTTCAGTTTGTAAATTTTTGCTTATGCCATCTTAAGTATGGTCAACAATTACTAAGAAGTTTAAAAAAATTTTATATATATAAAAAAAACGTATATTTATCCAAAAATTTTTGCCTATAACTTTGCCGATTAGTGATCATTTTATTCAAACTTGTTCGCGAATATCTACAAAGGCATACCAAATCTATTAAAAGCAACAACTGTGTCTAAAAATTATCCTAGGGCTGATAAATTTTAATTTTTGTGGTAAAAATAAGCGAAAAAAAAGAGTCAGTCGTGTTTGTTTGCTCATTTCTCAAAAAGTTATGGAGCAATTAGGCTGATTTCAAACATGGATCTTTTCATAAATATTTTTGATATTTTAATATCTTATACGGGTATGTCAGGGGGTTTTAAAGGGTTGATTTAAACATACATTCGGACAGACAGATAGTCAGACAGATTGACAGACTGACGGACATACGGATAATGCCTAATCGACTTCCCAATTTATAAGATTTTAGAAAATATATACTTTATGGGGTCGAAAATGAATATAATAAAAATTTCAGACGGATTGACAAACTTATATGTATCCTTTTTCATTGTCGGGTGAGGTGTCTAACAATAAGAATGAGTGAGTGTTTATAAATACAAAAGTGTGTGACGTGTGGAATGTGAACCGAATTTATTGAATTATTGGAGAGAAATAAACCAGTACGCAGGGGTTATATTTGTATAATTTGAAGTACTCATTTATCTTCTGCTACAATTTAACTGAAATAATCTATTCACTCAGGCTACATTTAACTCATCCATTTATCCATTTATTCGCTGTTTCTCTTTAAAATGAATAAAATTCGCCAGCATCTAACACTTAACAGGCAACAAGTATTGTTTTTTACCTAAGCAAACTTAAGTGACTTTTTACCTCAAATTTTTAATATTTTTTTTATTTTGGCTCTTTTTCAATCAATTGCTAAAATAATTGGCTGTCTTTTATATGAAAAAGCAAAACCAAAAACTTAAATAAAAATTCATATAATAAACAACAATGCTTAATACAAGATGCAGTTTTCGAGCTTCTGTTGTTAAAATGAAACAAACTACATGTTTAAGTGTCTTAACCAAGGGCTTAAAGGTGGGCTTCCGTGTGTCATTTTATGCCACAGATATTGTTGAATGACAAGACATAAATATTTTTTTCTACTTACCGTTCATAAAATTTTGATCAAAAACAAAATAAATTTAATTTGCAAAAAAAAGCAGGCAATATTGAATACACACTACAACTCATTGTACATGCATTTAATGCATTATGGAGAGGTAAAAGGTAGACATTTCATTGTTAAAATTTCAAGTCAAGGCGGATGTAACTTTTACTCCCTTATTAAAACTATTATTATTTTCTTTCTCAAAATTTTAAATGTGTTTATACCAATTTGTACCTGATAAAATATTTGATAAATTTTTCAAATTATCTGTTTTTCTTTTAATACTAATATTATTAAATCTTGAAAAATATTGTTACAAAGATTTATTTTATTTTAATTTCACTGGTTTAGTTTATATTTATATTTAATTTTTTATTTCTATTTAAATTTTTTTTAATAGAGTAATTTAGTTCTATTTAAGAACTTTGGCAACATTAATATTATGAATAACAGCGTTGTCAACTTTGAAATTTCAAAAAGCACATGAGCTAAGAAAAAGCGCGAAATTTCCAATAAAAAACACTTAGCTTAAACTATTTTACATTTACTTCTTACTTATTTCATGAAAGTACAAACTTTGATATAAAAATAAAGTAAGCTTCCATCGCTCCTATTAGGAGCATATAAATTTAAAAATAATTTTATATAATACGTTTTTAAATAGTTTAAAAATTTAATTTCACAGGTGTCAATACAATCACTATTTTACAAAAAAAAAAATTACAGCTTTTGGACGCAGTTGCTCTCTGGAATAACTTTTTTTAAAACTGGCAATAAATCTGAAGTTATATTGCTATCTGTGAGCGACTTTTATACCTGCAGATATTCTATTCTTTATATCATCTGGCCTTTAACCCTTTGAATTGTTAATTATGCATAATAATTTGTTTTTTTTTTTTTCATTTTCACTTTTTTAATGCATATCCATACAAATATAATTTTTAAAAAAATATTCAAAAGGTTGATTAACGTGAAACTTTACTTACAAAATAAGTTCTCATAACAATTGAATTTAAAGAACAAGCGGTGCTTTTTGTGTCATTAACCATACAGGATATTAAGAAACGAGTATCGTAATTCAATTCTGATTAATTTACTAATAACTATTGTTTTTATGGTTGCTAGTTCAAAGCAAAAATAACAGAAACATTTTGCACTATCAATCCTTAAAATATTCCTAATTAAAAGTTTCAATATATTAAGATAAAAATACTTGTAATCATTTTACAATGAGTAAATATTTTTTAGCTTTGTTAAGAAACAAGATTCGTAAGGGTGATTTAAGATATTTACCCTTTCGAAATTCTTTTTCATTTCAATTCAACAATTTGAAATTTAGTATTTGCCGTCGCCGAAGAAAAAAGAAAAGCACCAAAAATTAAAGAAAAATGCACCGAGCACTGACTTAAAAAATTTCCGCGTCATTAATTTTAAATAGCACAAAAAACAGTGCTAAAATCACCGAGTTGACAACACCGATAAATAATTTACACATTGTAGCAGGGTACACTTACTTATACAAGGTGGCGGTCCCAGCCCAGCTGACAATTTTTTTGTGTTCTGGAGTATGTCAAACTACAAACGACGTACATTGCAACTTACCAGTCGAAGTCGAAGAGAGAAGAAGGAATCGGTTTTTCACTTTCTCTGCAAATGTCCTGCACTGGCGGCTAAGAGACACAGATTTCTGGGCGAACATATACTAGATGGACTCTCTGCGATATCTGAAGTTGGACTGAATTATTTACTGAGATACCTCAGGGCCACGGGCCTTACTCTTGGATTTTATTCTGAGATACACTGGAAGCTGACGAGTGATGTGGTCCTGTCAAAACGGAGTCATACAGACTCTACTTGACTGTTGGCGTGCAGCGAATTACCACGATAACCAACCAAATGTCAAACTACATATTAAAAAAATGATTTCAACTCCGGAAATTGTCAAACTTCATACATAAAAAAAGAGAGCCGATAATCGCTCTCCTTTACGCTATCACCTTATGTAATTACGCCATGCTTTGTAGCAAACTGTGTTTTAAAATAGCTATTTCTAGAATTGACATCACGATATAAATATTAGGAAAGTATAGCAAATACAGTGTAGACCAAAAGTCAACAATGGGTTGAATTTTTGGTTTTATTGTTATAAAGAATTCATAAAAAATATTTTTGAGTTATTGAAGGCTTATTTGACAAATTTCTGTACATCTGTCAAATAAGCCCTTAATAAACCTAAAATATTTTTTAAAATATTTTTGTGTACATGTTAACGTAATAAAAACGGTCTTCTGTAAAATTTTGATTTTGTAACATACGAGAGTTTCGAGCACAGGGGTTGATATGTAAATACATTTTTTCATACATTTACCTAGATACACTCTAGAGCAACTATCCTTTCCAGATATTGAGAAATTTTAGCTCGATTAAACGATGTTAAGCCGTGCTGCTCGTCGCTCAAAGTTTAAAAAATCTAAATTTTTGGGCAAAAAGCTGACATATGGAGCCATAACTCCAGAATGGTAAAAAATAAAAACACGTTTAATATCTGATATTTATGAAAGCAAATGTTGTTTTTCTAAATTTATATTCTATACATAATTGTTGTTATTTTAAGTCAAACAGTGCGGGTCATTTCGGACCTACCTGAATGGGCGAAAGCGAGTATACAAAATTATTTCTCAGGAGCGGAGCTACAGCGGGTTGAACATGTTAAAATGTCCAACTGTAAATTTTTTTTTTTTTGGTCATCCTTGTTCACACGTAACTATATATTTCTTAAAGCCTACAGGCTTACATAACAACATAAAAAGTGCAAAACATTTTTTAAATCAAAATAAAATAGTAAAATAGTAAAGGCGATTCTAAATTTTATTTATTTTTTTATTTTTCCCACGCACCTAGATACTTCCATCTAAGTATTTTTTACACAACGTAGTCGGAACATTACATGTCATATATCCTTATTTTTGTATATAAGTCATACAATTTTTAATACAGTAGAAACATTTTTTAAATCAAAATAAAAATTAAATACTAGTAAATAGTAAAGGCGATTCCAAATTTTATTTATTTAGTTTTTATTTTTGCCACGCACCTACTTCTATCCTAGTATTTTTTACATAACGTCGCCATTAGTAGTCGAAACATAACCTAACATATCGAATATCCTTATTTTTGTACATTAGTCATACAATTTTTAATACAGTAGAAACAAGTTTGTTTAGCTCTTTGAGTTTTCTTTTTTTTTTGCAAAAAACTAAAAAAAAAAACAAAAACAATGCCTCAATTGTTTTTCAGTTAACAATTAAGCCAACTACATTCATTAACAATATTTTGTTTGTTTAGCCAATTAAGCCATAAAAATTACAATTTCTTTGTTTAAGTGCGTAACGTTATGCCAACATACAACTTTAAAAATCTTCTGATGGGCGAAAAGCGCAGAACTGAGTAGTCAAGTCTGCAGAAGGTGGGGTGCTATAGTTAATTTTTTTTAGTTTAATTATCATATGAGCTTATATCCCTAAAAAATAATTTCTGAGTACACTTGTAAATAGAAGAGAAGGGCGATTTTATATGGCATATCTTATATATATCAGATATCCGTATAGCTGACAGCTGCCAACAACGATCAGTTGTTTGTTGGTGTATAAATCTTTCTAAATTTAAATTATAACAACATTGTAAATTCATGCAGGTTCCGTTACGTTAAAATTAACATTTTGTAAGTATTTTTATACCCTTCACACAGTGAAAAAGGGTATATATAGGTTTGTCATTCCGTGTGAAATTTCTACAATTTTCATTTCCGACCCCATAAAGTATGTATTTTCTAAAAGCTTATGAATAGGGGAGTCGATTAAGTTCTGTCAGTCTTTCCGTCTGACTGTCCGTCCGTGTGTATGTTAAAATTAACTTTTTGAAGCCTCCCGACATCGCCTGGACCCAGGTGAGGTATTAAAATATAAGAAATATTTGGGAGTAAATCGGTATTGAAAATCAGAAACATCGGTACATAAACAACTGAGATATGAGCAAAAATCCACGGCCACCTCGTTTTTTTTTTAACACAAAAACAACATCCAACAACAACATACATACATACAGACGTGGTATACTGATTAGAGTAAACGTGGCATCGAAGCCCAGCTGAGCCCAAAAAATTTTTTTTTTTATTTTATATATTATTTATATTTTTTTTTTTTTTTTTTAATTATTTTTAATTATTTAAAAATTTTTTTAATTAATTTTTTTATTTTTTATTTTATATTCACTATTCATATTTTTATAATTTAATTTTATAATTTTTTTTTATATCTTTTTTTATTTTTTTGTTTTATTTTTTTTATAAAATTTTTTTAATTTATCTTTTATTTTTTTTTTTTTTATTTTTTTTAACACACACACATACGTAAATTTATAATTTTACAATGGGATGTTTTTATAGATGTATGTTTTTTATATGTGTGTACGTATTTCATATGGGATGAATGGTGATAAAAACTACTGTTATTGCGTGACTACACGTTGTGAAGGGTATATAAGATTCGGCATGGCCGAATATAGCACTCTTACTTGTTTTTTTTATTTTTTTTACAGAAACTAAATATTATAATTTTTTCTGAAAACAAGTCCAAATGCTCCATTCGTCCATGCCGTATCTGATAATACCCCTTAACATTATGTACATAGGAGTAGTGACTACATCGTAGCTTAATTTTCCTTTATTATCTCTAACGTCATCTTTAATTTTAGATTTTAACATAGATAGTTGTATTCCACTAGTCAAGTTTTTTTGTTTAATACTCATATTGATAGAGTTGAGAAAAAAAAGTTATCCTGCATTTAATTTCGAACACCTTCTAGTATTTTACCCATTTTCACATTTTGTTTTAATCTACTGACGAAGCCCTTTTATTTAATGCCAGTATTGTGAGGATTGAAGGTGAAAAATTCGTAATTATTTTATCTGAACCATATACCTGTCACTTTATGTAGTTCGCCATCTTTTATTTTACTTTTTATAATTCACTGTATTTTACTGGTCAAGCCCTTTCATTTGATATCAATATTGTATGGGGTAAAGGGGGATAACGCCGTTATTACTATAATTCACCCATATATCCACCTTTTTTTAAAAAAAAACTTTATCTTGAATTTTTTCTTTGTTCAAGCCCTTTCGTTTGACACCAATATTGAGGCGATAGAAGTAAGTATATCTTTAAATAACTAGATTTAATCCATATAAAAATTATTGTACGCCATTTTGTAGAGGCAACTAAAATGACGTTTTAGTTTTTTTTTTTATGCATTGTATTCTGATATTTAAATCCTTTTATTTGATACCCTAATCGCTTCTCTCTCGATTTTCGTTTGTAAGTTTTAGGAAAAGCACCAAAGCATTTGTAATTTTTTGTTTAGATCTCAGTTAGCGACTGATTTTTCAGTTTTTATAGGTAATAGTTTTGACATCTCTAGCATGTCGAACTTTTAATTAGTACCTTTAATAACTTGGTATATATTAAAAAGAAAAATATTTCTAAACATAATTTGTGCCTATAGCTTTAACGATTAGAAACCGTCTTATATAAATAGTAGCAAAGTTGTCAATAAATTTAGTACTGAAAATATTGACTTTTACGATAAAAATATGGGAAAAAGAATCAAAAAAGGTTATGGGCGATTGTGCTTGATTTCAATAGATATTCGTTGCCGGATACTTGCGAAAGATTGATATAGCATTCAGATCTGTGCTATATTTGGGCGCTTCACGGGTCACGGACAGACTGACAATGCTTAGTCGACTCCCCTATTCATAAGCTTTCAGAAAACATATTTTATGGAGTTAGAAATGAATATTGTAGAAATTACAAACGGAATGAGAAAACAAATTTCAACTTCTTTTGTACAATTGCTTGTAGAACCATTATTTTTGATACTACTGTATTCAAGTTTGCTGACGAGGTGTACTTGAGTTAAATGAATTTGGAATTATTAAAAACACCAATATCGAAAAAGCGAGCTTTGGCCTACATATGTTTATGAGACCAACGATATTTAGTATAAATTTTTGATCGACTTTATGTAACTAAAATATAAAAATTAATTGTTTTTTTTTGATTATTCCCAAAACTTATTACCTTATTCATCAGTAACGTGATTCTCAGCTTTAGAATTTCATTTAATAATAATCTAAAGTCCATGTCAGATAAAGCTTTTGCTTCACGTTGCGTTAGAAATTTGCTTTGACTTATACGAAACATGTCATATAAAGTACTTTTAACGCAGCGTAAGTTTTAGGATAGGCAACCTTCATCTTTTTGCGCGCTTTAACAATCAGATGGCATATTTTCTTATATTTTTTTTTTTTTAAATTCGAACGCAAAATTAATTAGTTTTAACAACTATATATTTAAAAAATATATTATTTAATAATGAAATACTAGTGAAACATTTAGAAAAGTACTTGTCAACTTTATAGGTAAATAAACAATGCGTTAGTGTTGTCAAAGTTTTCATTGTGGCATGCACCTTTCGCTCGCGCTTTTATGTCAAAGTTAGAAATGTCGCGCAAAGCGACGAAGTTTTATCTAACATGTCCTTAAGAGTTAGGCCCCATACACAGCAAAATCTTTTTATGCAAAAATATTTTTTAATTAATTTATTAACACACGTAATAATGTTTGTAAAAATATATACATATTTCTTTATAAGCTTTATAGTTGTTTAAAAAATATATATGAAGAATGTATATGTATCTCTTACCTATTTGTTTTTTACAGAATTCTTGTGATTACTTCGCACACAATTAGTTGTGAAACATTTACATAAAATACATTTTTAACAGAGAAAAAAAAAACAATAAAAAAGAAAAAATGCTGATGGTTTGTTGTGGAGGAAGGCGGTCGATTAGACTTCTGGTCATTAAGGAAGAAACACACTGGTATGACCGTTAACCACCAAGTATATAACACGATAACCAAAGATGAAAATAATGAAGGAAAAAATTACACTGCCACCAGTAGCTGTGCCGTTGTTACCACTACCGCCACCACAATAACATTTCATCAGCCTCCTCGTCGTCAATATTATCGTTAGCCATTGTGTTGTTTGTTTATATTTAATTTGTTGTTTTTTAACTTTATCGGATATTGGTTGTAAAAATTTGAATTTTTCAATATATCGAATATAAGGAAGTAATTGTTAATAAAATATTTTTTTTTTCGTCTTAGTCGTATTAGAAAATTTCATTTTTTTTAATTTGTTTCGCTCTTTATCTTTAATTGTTTACTTAATTAAACGTAGTACATTTAATTAGGGTAGTCTAAAGAATATAATAATTATGTTAAAAAATTATTGTTGACATTTTTTTGTTGTTTATATATTTTATTTAAAAATATTTTTGATATAATTTTATATCGAGTTGAAAAACAATCTTATTTTTTTATAAGTTACTTAACTTATAAAACTTATAAGTTACTTAACTGATGATGAGTAGGTCGAGGTTTTGAAATAAAATAAATAAATGCATTTAAAATTTTTTCTTAAAAATAAAACAACGAAATTGAATTTTTATGAACTAAAGCCAAACAAAAATCTACAACCAATAATAATTACTTAAAATTTTTTTTTAATTGTTGGAAATATGAAAGTTGAAAACATCTTTAATATGAAATATTTCGTTTATTATAAGCAACAGGCCAAGTTAACTTAGCTTAGTTCATTGAGTAGTTACAAGATATTTGCAGATCGTAAAACTGTACGCAATGTATATATCAGCGTAAATGTGGCTGATGTGACCGAAAGTGTGAAACTTAAGTCAAGAGTATCGACTCTCTAATGATCTCAATAATTCCACACTTCGTGGACTTTAACAGAGAGATATCAAAATTTTAAAATTCTGATTAGAGTTTCTATGCCAATTCGCAGCTTTGATAGTGGACTCTTTTTGGGCTTAAACTAAAAATGTGAACTTGGAAAATGCTTATATGACAGTTCACTACATAACGCAGCTCACTTTAGAAATATATATTCTGCACACTAAGTTCGATAATCGTTTAGCGACGTCAATTGGCTATCTCAGAGCTGCTATTTGACCAATTATATTTTATATTGTGCGTCGATGGTATACAAATAACTTGAAAACAATTCACTATTTAAAGAATATATCGTTCTAGCCATTCGTGAGATATATATTCAAAAACGTCGCAAAGTTTTGAAATCCTAATCTTTCAAGCCAAATATCAAGCCTGCCTCTGCAGCCATATGAATAAGGCCATTTGTTTTTATTTATTTTTTAATTTAATATAATATATATATGTATATGTACATACTAAAACAATTAAAGTTTAGTTTATTTGTACCTCTCTTTATTTTTTTATGGGGTCACAAATAAATATTGTAGAAATAGCGTAAAAAATACGGAGTAAAACAAATGACCATCTTTTTAGGTATTGCAAACTCCGGCGGACTCAAATAAAATTTTTTTACCAAAATATGCATGCTCAACAACAAATGGTTGAACAAACTCAAAACAAAACTTTATAAACAGTCTGCTTTCAATCACCTTCAATGTCTCTTCTACAACCCAATACACAATATAGTCTATATAATCTGAAAGCTGAGGGCTTCCATGGGATTTACCATCAGCAGCATTGTTAGATATTTATAATCCCTATTTTAAATTTACGGTAAGCGAATTAGTCTTTCATACTCTTAAGACTTTTAAGGATCACCCTATTCTTTATTAATATATTCCTTGTTATGCGTTTATGTATGTGTGTATGCAATTAAGAGATTATTCAATGGCGGTGCCTTTATCCACCGGATTTATTTAAGACATTGTTGTGTGCATGTAATGATGCAACAATATCTTGTGGATATTTTAATTATTTCATGTTTAAACTGTCCAATATTGCTCGCAACTAAGTAAGTAATAAACATGTTAACACACATCTTTAAGTGAAAAAAATATATAGAAAAAATACATAAAATATTTCTAGCTACTACGCTGTAGTAATTCAATAATTCGGAACAGTTTCTAGACTTCTTTTGTATTGTTTTACTAGCTTGAAAAATTGCCAATACAAAATTATTTTCAAATGACTTTATTAAATACATTTTATATACATAAATATTTTTTTAAACATAAAATCTATATAAATATTAAAGAGCTGAGCAAAATGTTCTTAGAGTTATATATTTTATTTTATACTACTTCTAATCAATATATTTCAGTGTAAAACACAAATAACAAAACATTGCTCTTACTGAAAAAAAATAAATCATCATCTACAGATTTGTTTGTGTTTTCAAACAAAGTATAATTTCAAATCAAATAATATCAGAAGCATCAAGTAAATTATCACACATACTAAAACCGTTAAAAAATATTAAAGAGCAGTGTTTCTAATGGTTAAATTAGACGTGTCATAACTATAATAACTATAACTTTAATACATCTAGTTTTTGTGGTTATGGCTATGGCATTATGGCATTATGGCAAGTCACTTATAATAATTTAAATTCAATGTTGCCCAAAAATTTGGTATATTAAGGGCCATTATTATAACTTACCGATAGCTAAAGTTAGGATGTTATCGGACAGATAACTAGTTTTTCGTTATTACAACTTCACTTTAACCTAAAAGTGTCCGATAAGTTAAAGGGAAGATCACTCTACCTTTAACTTTTAACGTGTTTACTATTTGCTTGTCGTTGCCACTTTGTTTTTAAAGAACTTATTAATTTGTTCAGCATTTGTTTTGGTGCTGTCATATTTAAAAAAAATAAAATTTATTTTACAGGCAGGTTGTAATAACGAAAAATACTTAATGGTCAGTTTATTGCTCACGTTAACAAAAGTTACCTTTTATAAACATTAACTTTGTCGGCAAGTTGTAATAATGGCCCTAAGAGTTCAAGCTCAAAGAACTATCAAAACATTCAAACATGTTTTGTTTGTTCTATTTCAGTTTGAATGTTCTATTTTATCATTGTTTTGATCCAACTTTATTTTACTCCATCGTTTTTCTATTTCAGTTTTGTTCTATTCTTTAATATTTTTATCGTAAAGCAAAACATATATTTTTGCAAGTATGTATTTTATAATGAGAAAGTAATATACCCACATAACATTGAATTTAATGAAATTGCTTGTCAGCCATTTTTCTTATGCTTGTGCAGCTCTCTAATAAATATGAAGCAAATAACTTGAAATCCCTAATGTAATGTTACTAGTCTTTCCAAACACATTTCTTACAAACGTAATTATAATTTTATCTTCTGACCGCTCCCAAGTGGTATTCAGTTGCATTGAAAATCAGAACGATAATCGCTAGTAAAAAAATTAACAAATTTGTGAACAAATCCAACATTATTGAATATCTCTCATTTCAATAGTACCAGTAATAGCAGAAATACAATTTATTGAATAGCCAATTTAATCCTTGGAGAATAATACTTGGGGGACTTTATTAAAGGTATGTAACATAAAACACAAACTTTTAAATCCGAAAACGGCAAAATCAGTTTTCAAATTAACTTTTTTTTTTCTCGCTATGTTATATATTTTATATTAATTTTTTTTTATAAATTAAAAAGTATGTTTTTGTTTTTATTTCTCCAAATTATACCAACACATACTTACATATACATATGTATGTATACTATGATTTGTGAGTTTGCAATTTTAAACAATTTTATAAACTTATTAACACAATTTATCATGACAAGTTTGTCATCATCTTGATTGGCTAATAAGTCACTTTGGTCAGTTGGACACCAGTTTGAGCTTTAAAAAATAACAAACGTTAAGAGTTCAGCGAGCCATTAAAGAAATTAAGCCGAAAAATAATGAAAAAAATAAATCAATAAATAAATAAACCACGTAAACAAAAGTAATAAAAACGATTAAATCACTCTGATCAAAATCATGTCATTTATTTGAAATGTGTATTGCAACTTGTTAAGGTGCAATTTAAACAAATACAAACAATTAAAACTCAAGCGATAAATACTTTTTTATCGAGCCACAAGCAGTTGTTGATCACTTGATTTTTTATTATAATTTTTTTGTTGTACTTTTTACCTTTTCGCTTTAATTTTGTATCTGCTCTCTAATCAATAGCTTTGTTTCAACACATAAACACAAGATATAAAACGATACGATATCTTAATGTTCATCTTTTGAAATACACGTATGGACATGTTCAATATACACCGCGAACTTTAATGACAAATGCGACAAATGACATATTGCGTTTAAAAAAAATTAATTCTTATAATAATTATAATATAATAATTATATAATAAATTTAAATTCAAGTTGGTCAAACTAATACCACAATTTTTATAATAAATTTGTCTTTATATGCAATACATTTAATAAAATTTTACCTGCATTATCCATAAAAATTATTCAAGGTGCCAAAAGGTTTTAGAAAACTCGTTCTCTAATAAAGCTGTATTAAACTTTTTTAAATTATACCATAAATATTTAAGAATTTTTTAATTATAGATTTTAAAATATTATTAATAAATTCAACATAGACCAATAGCTCTGGATTATGAACTTATGAATATTTTTTTATAAATTTATGTTTCCAAATTAAAATTAA
This sequence comes from Phyto melanocephala, assembly GCA_941918925.1. Lineage (NCBI taxonomy): Eukaryota > Metazoa > Arthropoda > Insecta > Diptera > Rhinophoridae > Phyto > Phyto melanocephala. Next base: position 102,812,930 of record OW799235.1, on the reverse strand, counting down.
TTTTTAATAATTTCTTTTAGAGTTCATAAAATTTTAGTTTTAAAGTGAAGAGCATTTCCAAATTTAGCACAATATATTCAATATAGCATTCTATATAATGAAGCATTCTTACTGGTTTTCTTTGTCTTTATATTACTAAATAATTGTTTTAAATATTTAAACCAAACAATAATGCTGCTTAAGAGAGTTTTATTTATAATAATTAAATGCAATCACAATTATGATACTCTTATATTTTGTTATTTTGTTTTTAACTAAACTCCATTTATTCGCTATATTTTGTTAAAAAAAATAAAAATTCAACGCAGAAAAAATAAAACGTACTAGAAAGTGAAAGAGACAACAAATGGTAAATGAGAGCGATTTTAAGTGACAAATATTATGTTTATTTATATACGATACAGCACAGATAACTCTCTGTGTAAATTTGGTACATTTTTAAATAATCAGATTTTTGTATAATGAACAACAACAAAAAGAGAAGTAAATTTAAACAGGTAAGAGCGCTATATTCGGCCGTGCCGAATCTTTTAAAACTCTTCACCGATATTTGCCATTTAATCTAGGATGTCATCTTGGTTTTTTTTCCGTTCATAGCTAACTATATTATATAACTCAGGGTCTTTCATTTGACATCGATAATGGCTCTTTAAATGGCATAGCAAATACAAAAAATCGATTTTCGTTTATAAAATTAAGAAAAACATCGAAGCAGTTTTACTTTGGTGCTTATATCTCAGCTGATTCCAAACCGATTTGTTAGGTTTTCTTAAAAATAATTTCTGAAATTACGGCTTATAATTTTGTATCTTAAGTAGGTTCAAACATTAATGAGGAGTTTGAAAAATTTGGATATATTTAATATATATATATATATATATATATATATACTAGAAAAGCCCGGCGCGCTTTGCTACGCCCCCTAATGCATTTTGAATTTTAATTGAATATCAAGTGCAAAAAGCTAAAAATTATAATTTTTTTTAATGGGCGAGGCACTGCCAACTTTTCTTATCACGAAACTGTATAGTCATGACAGCTAAATATGTGTGCAAAGTTTCAGAAAAATTGGTGAGTTTAAGTAGCTAAAAATGATAACATATTTCTAATGGGCGTGGCACTGCTCACTTTTGTAATCATGAAATTGTATAATCATGAGAGCTCAATATGTGTGTGCAAAGTTTCAGAAAAATCGGTGAAGTTCAAGTAGCAGAAAATGATAACATTTTTTATGGGCGAGGCACTGCCAACTTTTCAAATCACGAAATTGTATAGTCATGACAGCTCAATATGTGTGCAAAGTTTCAGAAAAATCGGTCAAGTGGAAGTAGCTAAAAATGATAACTAATTTTGTTGGGCGTGGGCACGCCCACTTTTTTTACTCACACTACCACGCCCACTTATATTATCCCGCCCTTATTCGGCATGGCTACGCAAATTAATAATATAAGGCCTTACATAAATTTAAAAAGCTCTCTCTGTCATAGTTCTCAAGATAAATGATATTAAAAATTCATTTTGTATCGCAGCTACCACGCCCACTTATGCGATCCTGCCCATTTTCGGTACGGCTACAAATAGTAACAACAAATGATGTCGCACGAATTTTCGAAGCTCTCCCTTTCATAGTAATCAAGATATATGATGTTAGAAATTCACTTTGTATGGGATGTGCCACGCCCACTTCATTAAAGAACATAAAAAATAGTTATAAACCTATTTTCAGACCTATAGAATGTGTATGCAAAATTTCATTAAATTCGGTTCAGCCGTTTCGGAGGAGTTTGGTGACAAACACTGTGACACGTGAATTTTATATATATACATAGATGTGACGCGACATGACGAAAGGGACCTTATCTTGCCAGGGGTCAAAAACAAGTTTTTAAAACCAACGGATAAAGAACAAAATTCTGAACAAAATGACACCAAAATCAAGCAAATCATCTCAAAAATTGACCAAGTTACAGCACTTTGAAGTTTTTATTTCAAAACAGGTAGTTTCGAGATAATTGAAGTTAAAGTTTGACTATGTTTTTGAACGTATTTTTTAGGATTTTGGCTGCCCTATGAAGTGCCCATGTGTTTAATTTGATTTCGTTGGGGAATTTTACCCACCCCCGCCATTTTTGAACTCCCTCAAAAAACCCCCCACCCCTCAAAAATTTATTTTGCGTGACCACTTTTTTCCTAAATGAAATGAAAAAGTATAATATTTTTATGATATTTGATTTTTGTTTAAGTTTGGTAGCGAAATAAAAAAACAAAAAAGTGATCTCAAGCTTAAATAAAAATCAAATATAATCAATTGAAAAAGATCAGGAAATTTAGACAAAATAATTTTTATGTATCCATGTAACATTAAAAAACTTGTAAAACTCCAGTATAGGCAAGTACCAAGTAAACATATTTTTGAAAAAATAGAAAAATTTAAAAAAAATGTGTGTTAGGTAGAAAATATTCTTGTTTCTTCTTCTATCACCGCCTTCCTGCTCCGAATCTTCATATTTACAACCAATTACAAAATAATCCTCATACGCCTTCCTCCATTTTATTTTTATGTAAAAACACGCTAAAGACAAAGACAAAATTCTAAAGTGTCAAACACAGCATTAAACGAAAGAAAATTACCGATAATGTGATGTAGATACACGACGAGATATGTACATAGGTAGCGTTAGGTATCAAAAACCCAAAACATGAAATTTAGACTTTAATTCACGTTTAAGTCTGTACTGAAAATTTTACTCTGGCAAGATAACGTCATGTCGCGTCACATATTTTTTGAAAAAACATTTTAATTTTTGTGGTAAAAATAAGCACAAAACCGAGGTAGTCGTGTTTATTTACCTATATCTCAAAAAGTAATGGGATATTATGCTGATTTGTAATACCAATCTGCTCTCGAATATTTCTAATATTTTGATAATTACTCGAATCTTGGTGCTGTTGGGGGCCTAAAAAAAGTTGATTTCAACATACACACCGACAGATGGTCAAACGGATAATGCTAAATCGACCCTTTAATACTGTCGTACGAAGGGTATAAAAAGCAAAATTAAAAAGTATATTTTTTGTTTAGCATTTTGAATATTTTATTTCTATTTTTTTGCTTATTTATTATATGAATAGTTGTTACCCTTTCTCTCTTACAAGTGTGTTTCTTAGCGTTTTATCATTGAATTATTAAAACATTTTTAAGTTTTTTTTGGGATTGAAATTTTTTACGTTTCGGTACTTTTGTACATTATGAACGTTATGAAAATATGAAAATACAACATTATAGCATCTCTTGTGAATCCATCATTTACAACTTGTAAATGTTGCAGTTGATTTAATTTTTTTACCCTTCTGGGCTTAGGTGTACTACTAATAAAAATGTTTTTTTTTTTCCCAATTAAATTTATAGAAATAATATGTATTGCTGTTGTACGTATCTATTTTGTGCACGTAGACAAAGTTTAAAAAGTTGTCATTCAAAGCTCCGATGTTTAAGGATTGTGCCCGTATATGACTTAAATTTTATTGGGTGTCGGTTGGTTGTTTTTAATTTATTTTTGCATCATAGTGGCGTACGAACATAAATACACATTACAGCTTCAGTGCAGTTGTGTCGTGGAGAAGTTCGAAAGAAATATAACATCTTGGACAGGTGGAAAATGATAGTGACGATGATATTAATGATAATTTTCAAAGTCAATGATGGTGTGGATGGAAAGTGATGCTGTTGCCTTGATATTATTTTGATGTGCTATCGAAAAACGAAAGCAAATATTTATTGTTTTGTTTTTAATTTTACTTAATTGCAGTGGGAATAATTACAAGTGAATATACAGATAAAAATACTTCTACCCGTTATTTGTAAAATCAAGAGAAAAAAGCATAATCATATTTAGTTTTGTTTATCAGAGTAATTGCTTAATTTGATTTAAAAAAAATAAATTCAAAGTTTATTTTATGCTTATGTGTATCACATACTTACCTGTTCACTTACAAAGTTGGATTTAGCTTGAAATTTTCACAACAAGTTAATAGTAATTAACTAAATATTTATTCGTTTATATAATTGAATAAAGTATGCTTTTTGTCGGTCAAGACCGGTATATGGATTTATGTGGATTACGCACTGGCAGATAAGTAGCAAATTTTTTGGATTTTAAAAATATATGAAATTTCCTCACACAAAATATTTTCACACGCATTACGATGTACGAGCTGAATATTAACTTAATAAAAAAAGCAAGATTTTAATTAAAGTTTTTATTAAAATTGTTCAAAATATTTGTGTGGACTTTTGGTGAAGCAACTTATTTCAAATTTAAAAGATATTCTTTTTAATATAATAGCCCTTAGATTGAAGTACGTAATAAAGGTTAACTGATAACCGAGCATCTAAAACAGTGAAATTCATATGAACCGGCCTAAAGCCAATATCACTGAAGGAAAAAATAAAATAAAATATATGAGCCAAAGAATTCAAATTAATTATTTATTATTGTGTATTATTCCTTTAAAGTCATTAAACATAAAATAACGCCGATTAGCTCCAAAAAAAAAACGCTTTGATCATAAAATTTCTATTAAACCTGAAGATTTCACTTAAGATATTTACCAAAACATCACAGATTATTTGATGACTAAAAGTTATATCAACCTTTTTTAAAAATTATATGGTTGTAATTGGGAGTAATATGTATGTAGAGAAAAATTTCTCTTATTTAAGAACACGTAAAAAATTTTATGTGAATTCACTTTTATATATTCAATTCCTTATCGTCATATTATCTATACAAAGCCCTAAGTTACATTGAACAAATTTTACAGTAGAAGCAAAAAACTCTCTGATATGAAAAACTAACCAAAATTGTTACAAAATTTCTCAATTTAACCTTAATTTGTATTAAATCATTAATGATTGAAGAACAAAATCCATTTTTTTGTTATTATCTGCAGAGATATGCAACTAACACTTTTAAGGATTTATTTTTTCTAAAACCGAAAAGGTCATACGTCAGTTAAAAAAATGGTTTTGATAATCTTATGGAAAAGGTTTTTTATATTCCTCTTAAGTTGAATGAAATGTACAGTTTGTATTTTAATTTAATTCTATCTTTACTAAAAAAAACAAAAACATAAAAAGTAATCAACAAACATAAATTAAAAAAGAGAAAATTTATATTTTAAAAAGATAATTATACGCATATTATGTATACTTCATAATGGACCAGGACTAGTCCAAATATCACCCAAATGTATGGAGAAAAAATGGTCGATTGAATATTGCGATATCCTAGAGCTAGACCATACATAGAAGTAGTCTCAAAATTACTCTTTGCCACTACTCGATGTATGCACGAAATAGTCCAATATTATGTGCAGAGTTATGAGTCATTTTCATATGGTAAATGAGTATAAAAATCATAATCATCTTTTGGTATGAATATCTTTTTTCTATTTTTTCTTAAATAATTTATTTTTTTATCGAAAGGCGTAAGCTACAATTTTGTTTTAGAAATTTCTACGCTTGCAATAAGGGCTTTTCGAATTATGTTGATAAGAACGGTAATATTAATTGTTGAAATGCAAAGTTTTGCTGGAGCATTTTTTTTAATGCTGCACCATACTCAATCGAAAAGTCTATTTTAGTTTTTTTGTTGTAATTTTTGTATAGCGTTACCTTCACTCGTAAAATAGCCAAATTCACATGTTTTGAACATCCGGTTCTCAATGTAATATAATAGAGTAAAAATATATTATTTGTTGAAAAAATGCGAACCTTTTTCTCTTACTTGTGGACTTTCAATGATGTGTGAATGGGGCATAAATTTAAAGATTTAAAATAATAAGATTTTATCAAGTAAAGGGTGGATAAATTTTAGGGGCCGATGTTGAATGTGAACCACACATAAATGTCAATTTTTTTTTCTGCATTTCATTTGACATTTCTCAATTTTAGACAAACTCAATTTGAACCGTGGCTTATTATGAAAGTGGGCATTCAAATCAAAATGCATTTCGTGCACTTCGTTATTCTTTTGGTCAACATAATCGTTTAAATTCATCCATAATCGGGAGAATAGTGAAAAATATTTAAATTTCATTAAAATAGGTCTGTATGAAATGTAAAAACACCTGTAAATGCCTTCTTAGTTCGTTGAATGGGAAACATTGCTGTTTTTCGCGATATTGTGGCAAAAAAATAGTCAACCTCGACTCATCATCGTACCCATTAACTGAACATCATCATTGCCCTTGAAAATTTGGACCATCATATGGAGGTGTACCGCAGGTGTCGCGGCGGTCATTTGGCCAATAATTTGTTCTATGTATAATTGAACCATACCATTATTGTCATAATAAAAAGATATGACAATAATTTCCTTAATAATTTGTATTTTATTTAAAATCAACATCGTCCTTCGAAATTCTGTTAGGAATAATATAAAATTAGCCGTCCTTTGAATAATGTTTATCAAAATGGAACTCCTGCAGCTTTTAAGGAAAAAGTTAAGTGCTACGTCTAATGCTATCAAAGTTCCTTCTGGTGTTCCGCAAGGTAGCCACCTTGGTCCTATTTTATTTACCTTATTCATAAACGATCTACCTTCAGTTATTCAGCACTCTAAAGTTTTGATGTATGCCGATGATGTCAAAATTTTTCGTTCTTCTAATAATCCCGAAGATCAACTTTTCCTTCAATCTGATATTGGCAAATTGGTAAATTGGTGTGAAATCAACTTAATGGAGCTGAATATAAAAAAATGTAAGCATATGTCCTTTTTCAGAATTAAGAAATTGGATTTATTTTATTGCATAAATGAGTGTAAACTTGATAAAGTTCTGAATTTTCTTGATCTTGGTATTTTGCTTGATCACCAATTAAATTTTCGTGACCATATTTCTTTAATTGTTAACAAAGCAAATGGTGTACTTGGATTTTTGAAGAGGTGGTGCAAGGAATTTCTAGATCCTTATATTACGAAACAATTATATTCATCGTTAGTTCGACCTATTCTTGAATATGGATCGATTATTTGGGATCCTTGCTATAATATTCATATTGATAGTATCGAGTCTGTACAAAAGAAGTTTTTAATATTTTGTCTTCGTGGCCTTGGATGGAATTCGTTTTTACTACCTTCATACGAAAGCAGACTCTGTCTTATAAAATTACCAACTTTAAAAAGTCGTCGTTCAATGCTGAGTTTTTCTTTTGTGCTGGGCCTAATTCAAGGCGATATCGACTCAGAATTCCTGCTAAGTAAAATATCTTTTAATGTTCCAACCAGACAAACTCGAAATTTCCGTTTTATTAACTTAAAATACTATAGAACCAACTATGCTAATAATGATCCTCTTCGTCGTATATGTGAAAACTTTAATAATTATTATCACCTTTTTGGCCTTAATGAAAGTAAAGAAATTGTTAAAAGAAATATCATTTTATATTTAAATCGTTGAATTATTATTGAATATTTATTTTATATATAACCTTAATTTTGTTTTGTTATTTTACATACTTTAGTCTGTAAGGATTATTATCTATAGACAATAAATTAAATAAATAAATAAATTAAAACTGTGACAGTGAACTCGAGTTTATTTATCCAATGCCGGGCTCAGCAATATTGTCTCTTCTCGTCCATTACTTGAAAAGATTTGAGAAGAGATCTGCGCCCTTAGCCATATCAGATCAAATTGGTGCAACAATTAATTCAATTGCTTCGTGTTTTCGGTGAATAGACAAATAATAGGCTAAAAGCTACACCCGACTTTTATCATCAAATGATGATTATTTACGTATTATCGAGTGTGTCAACAAGAATAATTGTAATTTTTATAGAGGCCACAATTGGAATAAGAGTGCTGAGACTTCATTAGATACCGTATTGTAGTCAGGCTAGAAGATTTGTCTAAAGGACTTTTCTCCCTAGACAGGAAGGACCTGAGAGTGCTATAAGGTTTTCTGACTGGACACTGCTATCTCAGATACCATTTAAGTAAATCTGGCTGGTCAAATGTAGTGACGTCCCGGTTTTGCGATATGGATGATGATACAGCAGAGCATGTTATCTGCAATTGCGCAGCACTCTGAACAAGAAGAAAACGTTTTCTTGAGTGTGGAGTTCTTACGACAATGGGTTTTTGAAATTTTTTACCTCGTAGGGTACTAGACTTTATTCAAAACCTTGGCCTATAGGTAAACTAATAGATGCTTAAAATACCTATTTTTGGTAGCGTTGCTTATGAACCAATTTATAATTATTAGATACTATTATTAGATACCGAAAAAATTACTGTTTAGAGCGGTTTATATGACGAAGAAATTTACTTGGATAACCCGTGCCAATATTACTGCTATGGTGTCATTGCGTAGCATTATGTTAAGAAATGGTTTTAACAAGACGATGCAACATGTCATGCATCACGTGAAATCATCACTAGAGTTGTGTAGTTCACGAACGACCTAGTTCAAATGAACGATTCAGTTGATTGAACTAACTGCCCTAGTTCAATCATTTAGTTCAATTTTGCTCTAAAATGGCCAAAATTAATATTTTGAGGGCGCATATCAAATCTCTAGTATATGCTTATAAACAAAGAACGATTGATTATTTATAAGCCAACATTCTATGCACTTTTAGTAAAATAATACAGGGTTTTTCGAAAGAGTTGTGCAAAATTGGACCGTCAGGATGGCCTTCATAAGACGTAGTCGCCAAGATTTAATATGTAATTTTTTTATATAAGGTGATATAATTATGAATTAGTTGTATGTAATTTTTTTCATATTTCTATGAAATAGTGTGTCAAGTATAGAATACAAGTCGCTATTGTTATATACAGATATTTTCGCGATCATTTAGAAATCCACAAATTATCATTCCTAGAATATTATACCGCGTTTCTGAAGTATCATTTCTCGTTCGTATTGCTCGATATTTTAATAATTTACCTACTAACTTGAACAAATTCCCGATCTCAGTAAATGTTTATCGTGGTCAATTATTTAATTATTTATCGAATTTATAGGGTTTGTTGCTGTTCTTGGACCATGTTTTTGTTAATTTTTTCTTCTTATTTTTACATTTAGTTTATTGTAACTACTGGGGAGCCAAAGGGTATTAAATTGAATTAGAAAAGTAAATTATTTTATGATAAAGTAAAGTAAAGTTGTAATTACTATGTAATAATTGGTTTTGGCCTTTCGGGGCTTTTTTTTATTACGAAATTGAATAAATAAATAAATAAATAAAATAAAATAAAATAAAAATATTAAAATCTACCTTCAATAAATGCAAACGAATTTTTTTATTTGGGGATACTGGTTCAGACAAAAATATTAAGTAATTATAAGATAAAGCTAATGATTGCTAATTAACCTTCTTTCGTGGAATCCTCTAATTCATCAAACAATTAGAATTAGCTCAACTAATTCCCATTAGATAATTGAAATTTTTATTCCAATGGTAAAACTTATTGCAATTAGAGAATATAAACCAATTGCATCAATTGCTAATTCTAATTGGAATTTAACATGTATGGTTCAGATAGCCATCAATATATAATAACTATAAAAGAATTTTCTCACGGCTTGTAAAAGCAATGCAAATCATCTACAAATAAAGAAATTTTTCCAGATAAATATAGATAAAAGGTTTATGAATGAGTGTACATATTTTCTTTTAACATGAACAAAATTTCATATCCATTACTAAATGTTCATTTCAATCTTAATTCAGTCGAAAGACAGAAATATAGCAAGATGTTAATTAAACAAACCCTAAAATTATATTCATTTATCACAAAACTTTCACAACTGTATCAAAATAAAAAAAAAACGAATTAAACATTAAAACATGCTTAAGAAATGTATACCAAGAAAGCAAGTGCACAACAAATATCCTTGCCATAGGAACAATTCACGAAATAAAAAAAAGTAGCAGGGAAACAAGTAAGAATACTATACATGGCAGTGCTGACTTTCAGATACCCAGTATAAGTAAAAAAATTTAAATGTTTTATAAACGGGAGTAGTTAACGCCTACCAGCGATAAATAAAATCAGTTCAAAATCGAAAAGTAATAAAAATAAATGAATATTAGGATATGTATTAAAAAGAAGGTGAGTTTTAAGTAGGGCATATCCTGTCTACTTTTGACTTAAGCTCAAAAGGTTTATTTTGAACACAATTAAATTATTTTAATCATGAATAAATATAAAGTTTTTAATTTGAAATGAAAGATAAGAAGTCCATAATACTTTATTTCACAGCAAAACAAACATGCAAAAGAAATAGTGATTACTGAATTCAACCAATGATGAAGTGGTTCAATTTAGGTGAAACATGCATGATTTTTATATTAAAGTGTCATTGGAGAGCATGTATTTATATGAAAATATTGATAAAATTCACTTAATTCAAATCAAGTGCATAGAACGCACGCATAGTAGATGAACAGAGACCCATATTTCATGAGTAAATAATGTTTGTTTACATGAATTGTTTATTTTGCATGTATTAGCATTAGTCTGAAACACAAAAGTAATAGAGGTAACTACTCAGCAAAAATTACTGCATACCCGGAAACAGGTTTGTAAGGGAGAGACAAATGTACTCTCCTTTCCCAACCTGCTTCAGGAAGGCATGATTTTTATATGAGATGTCCCACTTGGTAGGGCTCTTTGATGCTCTAATTATTTGCTATTTTCACACATTGTTAATGCAGTAATATCATGTCTCTTTTATGTGTTTTTAATAAATTTTTTAAGAACTATAGTAAAGAGAGGTAATCATTCCTGCATCCTCGTAAGCGAGAGAAGTTGCAGTAAGTTATTTTATAAAAAATTAAATATATTTAATATAAATTTCTGACTTCCATTTATAGCACCCTCGAATGCGCTCTAATATTGCGCTATAAGAAGGCATGATTTTTTTTACTGCTTACCGGTACAAAATAAATTTTTGCTGGGTATTTTGTATTTGGACAAGGCATCTTTATGCCTCCTCTTGCAGATATGAATAAGAAGCCATTAAAAATGTTAATTACATGGAAGTAGTGAAAAATTTTTTTAGGTTATTATAAATTTAAACAAAATGTATTTATTATTATAGAAAATGTATGTAAATATATCTTTAGAGTTATGTCGAGAAAATGCGAATTATAATTTCGTTCTTTGGATGTACAGAAAAAAATACAGACGGAGGGGCATGACCATATTGCCTTTAAAATCATCTCACTTAAATCGGCAGTGCACACTAGGGATACAACTTTTTTACAATTTTTTTAAAATATAAAAATGACCCTATCCATACCATGTAGTGCATAAAAAAACAATAAGAACTGTATCTTTAGATTTTCGATTTCATTAAAAAAGGTTCCGCCTCAAATGCAATTAAGTTTGGGATCAGTAAGTTCTATAAATAATATTTTTTAGATTGTGATTTTGATTATAATCATATAATTACATTAAGAAATCAATAAATAGTTAAATAATTAAAAAATAAAAAATTTTGAAAAAATAAAAAATTTTTATAAAATAAAAAATTTTGAAAAAATAAAAAATTTTGAAAAAATACAAAATTTTGAAATATTAAATAAATTTTGAAAAATTTTGAAAAAGTTAAAAGTTTTTAAAAAATAAAAAATTTTGATAAAATAAAAAATTTTGAAATAATAAAAAATTTTGAAAAAATAAAAAATTTAAAAAAAAAAATAAAAAATTTTGAAAAAATAAAAAATTAAAAAAAAAAATAAAAAATGTTTAAAAAATAAAAAAAAAACCTTAAAGGGCTTTCAGAAAACTGCTTCGACGCGGAACGTTTTTGTTTCGAAATGACCTGAGGAAACATTTTCCGATCTCAGCACAACATCGGCTACAGCGTGGTGTAGGACCTTACTTTGGTTGTTCCCCTAGTGCACACACTTGCTGAGATATTTAACAAATATTTCAATGTGTTACAAACAGATTAAAAAACTTAACCCCAATATTTTTTTAGTGGTGAGTACATAAATTAAAACAAAATAATTTCGTTCGATTGAATGTGTTGTTACTCTGTGTTTATGGGTGGGCTTTTCACATTTTTAAAATTTTTTTTTCAACCCAAAATAAATAAAAAATATTAAAGAAAAGATATCAAAACGAATAAAATTCACAACGACAAACTTCCTAAAGATTGTCTTTTTATTCATGTGATTGTATGGACGTTTGTGTGTGTGTGTGTCCGTGTATGTGTGCTTATAAGAAACAGTACACCCAACATGTTTTCTTTAAATTGCATCCACACGCACTTGTATTTACCAACAATATAATTAAGTTGCCGGTAAATCGATTTTAACAGTCAAAGGCAGACAGGCGTACACTTGAATGTTTTCACTTCATTTTCTGTTCAACGATAATCACATCGTTGTATTTGTATTCCTTTTTATAAATACGTACGTATATACCTTTATTTGATTAAGCTTTTTATATGCGTTTCTTTAATATTTGAATTTTTGCTTAAGTTTAACTTGAAAGTATCGATTCGTGTTTAATGTGTGTCATTTTGATTTTGCTACCATTTTTTTCTTCCTGAAATACTAAATTTTTATTTTCAGAGTCTAGGCACACCCGTTCTAATTAATATGGTACGTTACGTCAAAGAACAACGTGTTTTTATTGTTAAAACATTTTTGAAAAATGCCAAACTTTTCAAGATATAAATAGGAAATTAAGAACAAAATTCGGTAGAGAAAATGCTCCAACAAATTGTGTCATCAAGCTGATGGTTGAGAAATTTAAAGAAACTAGATCCGTTCATGATAATAGAAGCAAAATTTATCAATGTTGTAACAGTTCATTTGAGAATGTAGCAGCTGTGAGCAGAATGTTGAAAAAGATCTACAAACATCTTCTTGTTATCGCTAGCAGCAATAAAATATCCATCGATTCACATTTTCAATATTTTGCATCGTGATCTCTATTTGAGCTGACTCAAGAATTAGAACCAGCTGACAAAGCATCCATCTTTATTAATCTGTACGTCAACAAGCGTAGAATCCAAGATTTACCTTGGAACAACCACCACAACCACATAAAAGTAACGGTTTGGTGTAGTTTGTCGTCTGGAGGAATCATCGAACCCTATATTTTTTTATACGAAATTGGAAATGTGATTATGTTCAATAGGAGATAATCTAAAGTTTTTTGTTGCAGAATATTGCTGACCTCGACGTAGAGAATATATTATTTCAACAGTTGGCCGGCTGAAAAACCAAACAAACTTTATTGAAAATCTGGTTATGAGTGAAAAAGATCTTGTTCGTTTCAATGGCTTTGCTTATAAGCTAAACTGTAGGTTTTGCGGTTCTAAAAATCTAAAGGTTCTTATTGAATGTTTGTTTCACCCCAAAAAGTGTACAGTTTGGTTGGACATACTTCTTCGAAAATGTTACTTGAAGTGCTAAAACCGTATATGGAGAGTGTCATCTTTTCGTCTTACTCTTGAAGCGGACACGCGATGAAGTTTCAGTAGAATGGAGACACTGCACGCACTGCCCAAGATACCCGACTTTTTGATTTGCAATTATTTAAATTACCGAGTATACACGCATAAGCCCGAGATGTTTAAATGCTAACATTGTTGCAGAAATTTTAGTGCTACATCTACAAACTTTGAAAGATATATAGAAATAAAGTCAAATTCAAAACTGAGGTTATGTAAGTGACCAAGGCGAATTCAATAAGGTGAACTTATTAGATCAGCTGCCCATCAGCTGTTGACTACTTCTAGGGACCACTTGTCAAATTTTTGTGTATTTTTGACATATCGTTTTGTTTTACACTAACAAAATACACGTTTGTATTTTTCAACTTTTTAGTTGTTTTAGCGACGAGTTCACCTTATTGAATTTGCCTTGTAAGTGACATTTTTTTTATGTTAACAAATTTCCATTGTTTATAATTTTCAATTTAGAAGAATAAAAAAATTTGTACAAAAAACAGTTTTAAATTTTTTAAACCCCAAATGTCGTTTATGTGCAAAATTATCTTATACTTTAGCTCTTGAATTGTTCTTGGCTTATTGACGTATACCTTTTCTTTTTAGTGACCCCAAAGAAAGAGGTCTAACGGTGTCAAATCACATGATCGTGGCAGACAATTTACATCGCCATGAAATCAGAAAATACGGCCATTGAATTTCTCGCGCAAAATAGTCATTGCATCGTTGAGGGTATGGCAAGTAGGACCATCCTGCTGGAACAATATATTGTTAAGGTCTATATCCTCGATTTTTGGCGATAGGAAGCCCGTTATTATCTCGCGATATCAAACACAATTAACGGTAACAGTTTGGCCGAACTCACTTTCAAACCAGACACCACCAGTCCATAAACAGCAACAAACAGTCAATATTTGTAGATTAATAGGCTTTCCAACAATCACTCATGGATTCTCATTTGCAAATAGGCAAGACTGTCGGTTGTGTTAATCCAAATGTTTAGTCAAATTATTCATCAGTGATGTTTTTGAGATATTTAATCGACAACTCGAGGTTGATGGCTCTATTTCCACACTAACATGATCAACAGCAATGCTTTCCGTAGAACAACTTGGGCGAGCATGCGCAGGAGTTTTCACATTTCCCTTATTTTTTGTCAATTTGAACATGCTTGACAAGGAAGAACTAAGCCTTTAAAGTATCTGTCCTTCAAACCTATGTACATACATACATACAGACATATCTACATAGAATACGTGTATTCGTGCATGTACTGGCATCACTTAATTTCTTCCTTAAAGTGGTAAATTGAGGTATGGCGCTTATTGTCTGCAATAATTTTTGGTATGTTGTAAACTTTTTTTCTTCTTTATTTCTTTTTTATTGTTTATGTTTATTTAGTTTGTTTTTTCTTGTCAAATTTTTACTTAAACAATGCCATTGGCCTCTGTTATTTATTTGCTTCGAGCATGAATGACTTAAACAAGTGCAATTCTGCGAAAAGAAGATACAGGCAAACACACACTTTGATCGGCGATGTAACAAGCTCAACATTACATGTTAATAAAACTTGTATAAATTTCCTTTTGTCATCTACCGGCCGTTCTGACAACTTTCATTTTCATTAAAAGAATGTGAATGTTGAGGGGCCAAACAAAAAAAGAAATAAATAAATAAAATAAATAGCACGACAAGAAACGATTTTTAAGCATAAAAGAAAATATCTTGTAATACATCAAATCAAAGCCTTACTTAAGTGGGGTATATATAAATAGGTCCTTTAAAAATATTTGTGTTCTAAAAACAAATAGAAAATAAGCCTTAAAATCATCATCAATAAAATTGTTTAAATTTCAGATACTCTCTATTTTTTCAAAATTTCTCAAGATATTGGCATCACACTATTATATTTCCTCTCCTTATTTGGGGTCTTGACTAGGAATGCGAAAGACGAACAGATTTTTGGAAATTCGTGATACGGGATATTTAAATAAAAAAAATATATTCGAAGGGATTGGGACTTTGTGTACAAAAAATTAAATAAATTTATGCGGCTCATTACTTCTGCAATACTTTGATCTTCGATGATAAATTTACTTTGACATTCACTTAACTCAACTTAAACTTTTATCGTTTACTTTTTTCACTATTTACTAAATTTTCCGCTTTTATGTGAAACTTGATAGTTTGTTTTTGGTTTATGACAAAGTTGAGATGACACTCATGCGATCAAATTGCGATAAGTTGATATCGACAATAGGTTAATTATTCAATAGCTTAGAGAATTATAACTTATACCTACACGCAAAGAAAAAACATGGTTGTGGTAACCATAATCGAAGAGCAACATACTATGATTGAATTGTATGATTATGGTTAAAACATATAATGGTTACCAGTTATCATTATTATGTTTAATTAAAGTATCATTCAATAATCATATATATGACTACAATTAAAATCGACAATCTTTGCTTTTTACGGCATATTATTGTCTTTTGCCGTAACATGCACATATTGCACTTACCAATTTAATTGCAATTTTTTTTAACAATATTTTTTACATTTTCTCGTTCATTTTTAAATTTTCTTTAATTTTTCAAAATTTATGTTAATTTTTTTGACATCTCAAATTTTTCAAATAATAAGAATTTATTCAGCAAAAAAAAGAACAGTTGAAATCAAATTATTATATAAAAACAATCATACCTTGATTAATTTGTAATTATACTGTTGTCTCACCTATTATTTAATGTTTATTTGTAATTTTTAATGCTGTTTTTTTTGGCTCAGCTGGAATTCGATGCCACGTTTACCAGTATGTATGTAGGTTGTTGTTGTAATATTAAAAAAAAACGAGGTGGTCTTGGTTTTTTGCTCATATCTCAGAAAGTTATGGGGCGATTGTGCTAAATTTTTAGTAGCGATTAATTCCTGGATATTTCCAAGAGATTGATACCATACACAGATCTAAAAGTTGATTTCAACCAACACACGGACAGACGGGCAGACGGACAGACGGTCAGGGCTTAATCGACTCCTCTATTCATAAGCTTTCAGAAAATATATACTTTATGGGATCAGAAATGAAAATTGTAGAAATTACAAACGGAATGACATAGCTTGTGCACCACAGGTGAAGGGTATAAATGACAATAATTTCCTAACTAATTTGGGTTTTATTCAAAATCAACATCGGGCCTTAAAATTTGACTACCCTTTATTACAAGATTAAATAAAAATAAAATTTTTTTATTTAGCCGCACCCTGTAGAATAGAAAAGTTTGTGTCTTAAATCTTTTACTTATAACAAATCAAAAAGTTTCAGTGAAGCTTGCTTTATTAACTATGTTTGCTGCTTAAGTCTTTTGAAACAAAATATTTTTATTCTGCTTCTTGCTTAAGTCTTTAATACTTTATTATCAAGTACACGAAATATAAAAAGCCACATGTGACGGTGATGTGGTAGTGCCTTCACGATAAGGCTAATTTTTTCTTCGTTAAATTTGCTTAGAGAGTCGCTCGTAAAATTTACGACAAATATTTTGTAATTTAAATATGACACATTGTGCCCTTAATTATAAAAGTGATCTAAATCATATATTTTTAGTTTAAGAAATCTTTATTGTTTTGCACTTGCACAAATAGAAAATTAAGAGTGAGTCAGAAAAAACTTATACTTTTATTAAGTTAAATAGAACTTAAGTCGCTAAATATATATTCAATTTTTATTACAAACTTAAATTTGATTAAATACAGCACAAATTCATTATAACATTGGCATATTAATAGGTATTTTTAAATTTGTCCACTTCTCCCGGAAATATTTTCATGAAAGCTTTTATAGTTGCTTTTGTTAACCTTTTAGGCGAGGTGGTTTATTTACGCCTTAAATAGGATACTTTCTGAAATAACTTTCTTGTTTTCTTGATTTGTTTCTACAAGAGCCCAGTACCATTTTACAAACCGAAGTTCTGAACAATTAAGAGGATTTGACTCTCATGATACAAAATAATCCTGTTTGTTTGACTACCACTCAAGGACATACCACCCACAGTAATATGATGCGAAATGGGATCAGAAATATGAAGACAAAAAGTGGTGTTTTAAGAAAGGATAAGGCCCTTTTTTCAATACTCCATAATATGCGTATATATATTTCTGTGTTTGTCATGTCTGGTGTCGCAAATGATTGGCTTCTTTTACAACAACTGCGTATTGCTTGCCAGACAAGGAACTTTTTGAGATATTTTGTTTGTTTCTTTTTTTGTTGGTATTGTTCCCCGTTCATCAGCCACATAAAAATCATAACCCAAAAGTTGTGAAAAGCCTGATAGTAAATAAGTTTCATCATCCATAACACAGCAGGTATATTTCTTTTATAAAATTTTACCAAATTTTTTTCGCTCGTTCATTTGCTTCTAAGTTCCATACCGTATTGCGATCTAAAAATTTCTCAATTTTATACGATGTTAATCCACCATTAGCTCTGACTTTGTGCACAAAATAATCACAGTATTTAGCTTAAAGAGATGTTTTTCAAATAGAAGTGTTTATCTTCAATCCAAGTATTGTTGAAATACTTAAACATTTCATAAGTAGATAGAACATTGCCGGGATGCAATAGCGCCCAAAATTGAGCTAACAAAACCAACAAACCGCTCCCCAGTAACTATAACTTAATATACCTACAAAATTAACTCAATTTCGAGATTTTAAGAAAAAAAATATTTAAAAATTTGTCACAACAAAAAAAAAAATTGTAGCTATGCCAAGTATTCTTTATAATGTTTAATTGATTTCAAAACAGTGTGACGAATCTTTAAGTATTTTTTAAAATTCCATATTGGATCTTTTTATATTTTCAATTATTTTTTACATATTAATTTGCGTAAAAAAAAAAATAAATAAAAATGCATGAAAGATAACAGCTTGGTTAGTTAACAAATCACCACCAGTTTTGTTATTTTTTCCATTAATTTAGCGGTCAAAATGTGATATTTGATAAGGACAGATTTAAGAAATCAAACTGACAATTATAAAGCTTTTTAATGCAATTTTTGCAAGAAGTCAAATCGTGACACAGATTTAATATTATTTTTAATTTTTATTATGCAGAGCTTTAATTAAAAAAAAAAAACATTTTTTCGTAACGCAGGTTGCAACAAAACGACCTAATTGTTCCTATTTAATTTCAATCTTTCCGTAATAGTTAACAAATAATTTTACTAAAATTTAAGAGATTGAAATGAAAAATATGGTTTTCGATCGGACCATTATCTTAAGACTATAATAATGGAATGAACACCTCAAAATAGTCATTTACTCTATAACTTTAATCGATTTGAAAGTAGCATCAAAGTTAGGTTAGATCCGGCATGAGCCCGAAGGCATAGCTCAATCGGGTCCTCCGAGGGTCATGTTTTGATAACGTAAGCACCAATGCCCGTTTGGTTTGGACGTCCTCTGGCCGTCGTTGCTTAGCCATCCTGTTCTGTTTATAAAAATGTGGATCTTTCCCAGATCACCTGCGGAAAGACGAGTTTTGCTTTCAAGTATTCGCTGATCAAGAATCTGGTGTCTAAGGTCCCCGTATGCAGGACAATTACAGAGAAGATGTTCAGTTGTCTCCTCCTCTTCCTCGTTGTCGCAACTTCTGCAGAAGACGTTGAAGGGATATGTAGCCTCTGCGCGTTTGAAAGTAGCATCAAAGTAGAATAGGATTTTGTTATAATTTTTTTATTAATAATCAATGAAATACGTTTTGTGTATACATTTATTAAATTATATTCTTGTCTGTCTAATATTCACTCAAAAAAATTAATTTCGATTAATTTTAAAAATTTTTAGTTAGTGGACTGTTTTCGGAATATTCCCATAATTAAATTAAAACGCTATAATGATATGACACATTTAGGTGTTCTAATAAATAGAAAAAATAGGATTTTTGAAAACCAAATATGTATATTTAAAAGACATATGTAAGTCTACATGTCTGTCAAAATTGTACTTTTACAGACAACCGTCGCAAACTACTTTGCAGCAGCAGAGCCTTCTGCCAACGTCTGATGTTACATGTTTTGACAGAAGAAAATAGTACGCGTTCTAATTGAAATTTCATCAGATGACTCAACGAAAGTTTTTTACAGAAGTAATGTTTTAAAAGTAACGCACGATATGTTCATATTTATCAGTGTGGGATTTGTCAAGTCAGATGTAAAAAACATGCCGTGTATTATAGCCTTCAGTTAATGAAATCCAAACTTGAGGTAACATTTTGATTTAATTAAAAACAATTTTTATTAGATATTAAAAATATCAATGCTTGACATCTGCCCGATTATGTTATGTTTAAGCTCTTAAACTATTGTAGGAACTTTTCTGTACATCTTCCATTTCAAAACACCCCACAAAAGATAGTCTAAAGGTGTCAAATCGCAAGATCTTGGTGACTAAATTACCTATCCTCTAAGAGAAATAAATGGATTTTAAAACTACTATTTCATAAGATTGACTGTTTCTCTTAATTTATGGCAAGTGGCACCATTCTATTGAAACCTTATTTTCTCTATGTTTAAATGAAGAATTTATCACTACAAAATGCTTAGGACCATCTCCCTGTAATGATTTCTATCGACCAAAGTTATTTCAAATTTGGAAACCCTCTACAATATTTATAATGCTTTATTAAATTTCAGCTTTTACTACTATGTCTTAAAGACTTCATTGCAATCACTTTGATGGTACAACATGATTACCCAATTCACATTAATTTGTAGATGTTGTATATCAAAAAGTGGTTGAATTAATTTTTTGGTGGTTTTCCATTAATACTTTGTATAATACTTACAAAAATTTTATCCATATTTTAAAAATGTTGTATTAAAACATCACAGATAAAAATAAATAAATAAAATTAACACTATTGTCCTTACCTAAGTGTGTAATAGTACTATTTAAAACATACAACTTCTACGATAGGTTGTGAGTTGGGCAGATATAATAATACAATTTGAAACACTAAAGAAAACATGCATTACTCGCAATATAAATGTTTATTTTCACAAATGCTATAAATATTTATGAGTATGATTTGTTAATGACCAAATAAATTTTATAATTTCCACTTGAAATATTGTTTGCAAAATAAAAATATAAAAAATACATTTTTAAATTATCTTATGGTAAAACAATACAATGTTTTTTGCTTTTTTATTCCTCTTATAAAAATGTAGCAAATCTGTATGTTCATACTAACATTTTAAGTTTTATCCTTTTCTATTGCGTATAATGCGTAAAATTTCATTAAGTAACATAAATCATTTTATTGCCTGGTGCAAAACAAACTTGTAGTCGGTTGTTGTTAAATGTCATGCCGGGCTTGTAAAAGGAAATTGCAATTTATTTCTTCACTAAAACAATTTTTTTTATTGGATTCTTTTTTTTTTTTAGTTTGTAACTTCACTTTCAATGTTTTATAGCCGGCTACCTACAATTTTAATTTCACACATTTCAATACAATCAACACTGTACAATATGTGTAAACATATTTGGGGTGTTTAAAAAACGATAAAATGTTAAAATTTTTTTTACTTAGATTTTCTTCATCTATTTCGTTGTGTTGGACATTTGAATTGTAGCCAATATTTATGGATAAAATTGTATGGTGGGAAATTTGAAAACAAATTTGATTTTTTTTTAATTCACAGGTCATATGTACATGTGAGTATTGATTTGTGTTTATATATTTAAAATAGTTTACTTTTCGTGTATCCTGTAATGTGCTGTACTGTACTCTACTGCAAAAACGGAAATAAATATTGTGGTAAAATAACCTTGAGTTATAAAAAAAATTACGAAATTATAGAGGTTGTTAACATTTATTAGGTGTTTGAGAAACATGCACAAACTAACATGTGAACACACATGTCTTAAATTTACAACGGCAAAGTTAAAGATTAATAACTAAAAAAAATTTTTATAAAATTGTAATATTGTGCATATAAAATCCAGTAAATCTTATTTGTTATTAATATAAAAATCTTGTTGATATCAGAAAATTAAAGAATTATTATTGTAATAATAATTACTAAATATTCCTATTATTAAATATTAAAAAAAAATTTATAAAAAAAACAACAACAGAGGTATGAATCTGTATATGTGACAGCGTATAGAGAGAGGGACCTAAGGGTAAGAACAGGTTTTGTTCAGGAGCGCCATTTTAAAGATTTAAATACTTGTATCTTTGGTGTTCCATCACTGAGCGTGTTGGTATTAGTCTCATTTAAAAGCGACACATCTCATGACGTCACGAACGTATTGGTCAACCTTGAAGACGTGCGTAGGTCGTCCCTACCTCTTGTTTTGTCTAGTTGGTTTTTACTGTTTTCTACTAAGCGCGCTGTTTCCATGAGTTTGATATCAATTTTGCTCGCGTTTTTTCGAATCCAGCTTTATTTTCTAAAATTATTAATTGTAAATTACAATAAATACTCATTTATAATTCTTTTAAATCGTGAATATTACTCTGTTAGTACGAAAATTTTTTCACATAACCTTATTATGTTATGCGCGAAAATAATTTAAAAATGATAACATTCTTACTGTTTGTTTTAGGATGAAATGATGGACGAATTCGAAGAAGTAGATTTACTTTATCGCTTCCCTGATGACGAGGCTGATGACGATCACTTCTCAGAATTATCGGATAGTGAATCTGAAGATGATACCGATAATATGTACCTTGATAAATCTGATTTTGATTTACGCAAAGAAAAGGTAGTTGCTCGACTGCATGGTTCAAAAATACCTCCGTGTTGTTCAAATCAATGCAATGAAGTGATCCCTAAGAAGATGTCTGTTGATTTTCGTACGTCTTTCATGAATTTAGATAAGGAATCCCAAGAATTTAATTATTCTCGCACAAAATAAAGGACCGGTACCGTCAAGTTCTAAGGAACCAGTTCACAAGAACCGTCAATTAAAATGATTTTGCTATTTTTTTAAATTGTTCATAAGGAAAAAAATAAATTTTTTTAGTTTCGTAAAATCAAGTTATTGTGTTAATTTAGTAGGGGAAAAACTATAAATTATAAATATTATAAAACGCGCATATCTCTGGGAGGGAAAAATTTTGGGGCATGGGATCGGTCTCATTCGATGCTCAGATGTTGTCCACATAAAAAAAAATTGTTTTTTTTATCGTTAGGTCCCTTTCTCTATGCGCTGTCACATATGTAGACCCAGCAAAAAAATTTTGAACTACATAGTTTGGTGTGAACAACTTTTTTTACGACTTCTAAATCAATAGCGCAAGTAAAGGCATTATTCTGGCCTCCCTAAATCTGAAATAGTTTGTCATAAATTATTTTTTTTAGGAGAACTCTGTGACCGATTATGGCCTAGAGGCTAGATTAACAAGCTTTAAAAAACAAAATAAAGGATGTATGTACTTTAAAATACATGCAAATGCTTACAAATGCATGACAAACAAAATCATCTCATAACAAATCGGCTTCTTTTAACCCAATATATGTACATACCTTCTAAGTGTAGTTTCTCAATAAATTCATTTAAACACACGATCTCGAATGATACTTAATGACGTTAAGGTCATACTTATCTCACCTAGTCTATTTCTTCGTATTGCTTGGGCAATTCAACAGCTTTCTGAAACATGGACAAAAGAACACATCATTGAGCTTCCTAAGAAAAACGATTTGACCAACTGAAATAGCTGGAGGATCATCACTCTGCTTAACACTATTTATAAAATAATTGCTGTTATAAAAATAATAGACCATAGTGCATTAAGAAGAGACTGTGAGATGAACATGCAAGTTTTCAGAGATCGGAATTGCTTAGATCAGACAAATACTTTTCGTATCATAATAGAACAGTCTGTAGAGTGGCGCACACCGCTTCATTTAGTCTTTGTTGACTTTAAAAAAGCGTTCGACATATAAGACGTGACGCGATTAAGGGCTAGGGGCATATCATCGAATTTAAGAAACCTCACCAAAGCTATGTATAAGAATTCCTCACTACAAGTTCGTCACAATGAGATGTTCAGTGAACCCTTTAGCACAAAGGCAGGGGTGAAGCAGGGTTGTCCTCATTCTCCTTTTCTATTTGCCTTATTAGAGGTATTGTGTGGTATTGGGAGTATTGTGTGGGGCTTTAACAAACATCTGGAAGACTTGGATTTTGCAAACGATATCTGCCTCATTTCACACAAATTCAAAGCCATGCCAAGAAAAGTAAACGATTTAGTCAAGTTAGCCAGAGCCGTTGGTTTAGAAATAAACTTTAAAAAAATTCATGCAATGTGAGTTAATAACGTCACAGGTAACCCATTGTAACACATTTGTATTATCTGCGATGAATGATGTCAATCGATGGTGGTGTGTAGCACGATGTGTCTAATAGACTTAAAAAGTCAAGGTCAGCATTTGGTCGCCTTAACAAAATGTGGCGGGCTCCACAAATATCACAAAACACGAAGATCCGCAAATTCAAAGATTGTATAAAATCTACACTTTTGTATGGAAGCAATGGCTGATGTCAAACATCGTAGCACAGAGAGTATTTATAAACAAATATTTTTGCCAAATAAAATCACAAATACAGAGCTCTAGAGACTAACCAAGCCAAATCCAATAGTTCATCAAATAACAAGAAGAAAATGTAGACAGATGGGACATACTCTTTGTAAACCTATTGCCAGCATTACGAGAGCCGCCTTAGAATGCAATCCGCAAATACAAAATACAAAAATACAATTCTATATTAACTTAAGAAAAGTCAAAGTCTTTGATGAAATTAAAATAACTTGTTATGAGAGAATTAGTTGGAATTTGATTGTAGAAGCCCTATGTTCCCAAGAGGAACAAAAAATAAATGTCTCACCTAAATTGAACCAATTCATCATAGGTTGAGCCCATGCATTCACTGTTATTTTTACTTGCCTTTCTGTTTTTGAGAGTAATGAGGTATTCATTTAATTATTATTTAAATCGTTTTTCTCTTGTATTGGTGGTAGTTTTATTTCATTTAAACTATGTAATTGTTTTTTACGGGTATCTAAGGCATATCTGGCATATAAGGCATTAATTTCTAAAAATCAATGCACGCGATTAAAACTGCTTTATTCTGATGGGCCGAATACATAAAACACTATTTAGGATCATAAAATTTTCACAAGGTGTCCAAAGTACTTTTTTTATTTTATATGTGGGATCGAAAAAATCTTAACTTATAAAAATTTCAATAATAAAGAAACGGTTAATCTTGCAATTTTTTTTATTTATTTTTTATTTAGTTGATATTATATTACAGATCACAAATAACTGTAACTTTTGTAGCTCTAACCACTATTTATTTTTGAAACAGTTTTACCATCTATTTTTAAAAACTCCCATATTCTTAAACGCATTTTTTTCATCCATTCTCTTTTCCCAAGAGCCCAATATCTCTCCACTGGCCCTAGTTTCCGATAATTTAGAGAATCGACCTCTCTTGGTACAAAAACTAGGTTTTTGTTTTATTACCACAACAGAGCTTTCTTATTATACTGACGTGATTTCCGATTTGAGCCGAAAATATGTGGATACATTGTGCTCTCTTACAAAAAGAACAAGCCTCTTATACAAACAATTTTTGATTGATATTTCGGTATTTATAAAGCCCAACTACCTACCTAAAGCTTGCCATATCAATAATTTTGTTATGAAATTTCGTATACCTTTTGGACCATAATTTATTTTTCAGCATTTTAGCGAGCATTAGCAATATATAAATATTGATCAAAAAGCTGCCGGTACATACTTTTTGTTTCGTATTAAACAACATGAGTAATTTGGTATGAAATTTGATTATAATTTTCTTGCCCTATTTTTGACGTTAAAATTTTTACCGCATTCATCTATGGAAGTTTTTGGACTTTGTATGCTTTTAAAGCTATAAACACAATCAAAGGCTACCGACCATCGACTACCGACTAAAAAAGTAGCTGGCTACAAAAATAGCCAAGTCGCCAGCTACTTTTAACGACTACCGACCACTAACTACAAACAAATGAACAGATGATTATTATTTTTCAATGGTGCCACTATAATAGTTTTTCGCGTTTTTAATAGCGATATTTAATGTATTGCGTTTTTAAAACCACCATTTCAGGCATTTATTGTATTGGCAGCACTAATCTGTTTTTTGCAGCCAAGAAAAATAGAAATTAGCCTAAGTTGGCTACGGGCTACAAAAGTAGCCGTGTAGTCGGTAGTCGTGTAGCGGCTAAAAGAATTATTCTCATTAGCACGCATGTATTCTATTTTTGACATCTTGTAGTCGATGGTCGGTGGACTTGATTGTGTTTATAGCATAAGTTTGCATTGTCTTTAACATTTTGTACCAAATGTAGGAGCACTAAGCTAACTGGGATGCGTTCGGTCCCGACCATTACGAATTATCGAGGTCTCAGTGTACTTGAATAATATAGAGTGTAATGCTGTACCATTTGACTTGACCTCAAAGAATTTGCCTTGACATTTCCAATAACTAGGAAGTTTTGTTTTATGTAATTAACACAAACATATGGCATGACTAGTAATTTTTTTTTATAAAGTTAATAACATGATATATTACCTTTAAATAAAATCTCGGCAGAAGATAATCAAAAATTGACAATAATTGAATTGCAGTGTCAATATTTTGAAGTATTATTATACTGCCTTTTGGCAGTTAGGTGCGTTTTTAACATAAATAAACTGTAAATTGTAATACACTAACATACATATACGCACTAAATACAACAACGTCACAACTCAAAATTCTAGAATTTTTAGGAGAGGCAGAAGCAATGCATTTCATAAAAAACAGAAACCACGGTATTTATCCTGTCAAAGACGACAGTTATGAAAACAATATTTTTGGAGAAGTTAGAGATGTGAATTGAACATCAATTTATGGAGAAAAGTCAATTTTGAAATATTTTGAGATACAACGTGGTTATATTCAGTATCCAATATGTATGTATATATGTGTGTATATATATATATGTCTGTTTGAAGGTAAATATAAATAAACATACAAATATTTACATTTATTTCAAAAACCATATCTCTTTGATAGTTTTTCCTTTTTAAACATGATAATAATTCATTAATATTTAACGGTCACATCATTGAAAATATTAATAAACGACATGCAAACCAAAGATTTAAATTTAAGACATTCTCACGCAATATGTTAATTGTGCGGTATATTTTCTAAAGATTTTTTTTTTTTTTCATTTTCTTCTTTTTTGATTGCTGCGATCTCCAGCGCAACAATTATGAAGGAAAACAAAACCGCTAGTAACTATTTTGTATTGCTTAAAACGATAACTTAAAGCAAAGAAAATAAATTTGGAAAAAGTAATCATTTATTTAGCATAATTTACATTAAAACATAAAATAAAATATTGTCTATCAAAGATGTAGAAATAAATTTATTTTTCTTTTTACAAATTAAGAAAAAAAAAACGCATCTATCTTTTATACGAATCAAGTTCAATGACATTGTGTATTTTGGTTTCAATTACAGTTTCAATTTCAATTTCAATTTTTTTTTATTTTTATTATTTGTTTTCGTTTAAATGTTTGTGGATTTATGGGTATCAAATCATTAAAATCTTAACTACAACATTGTTATTTTTTTTTTACTTATAGAGAAGAAGTAACCAACTACAAGAAAAAATTTTCAATTTATGATACTTATCAATGGCACTTAATCGATTTATATACACCATTAAGCAAAACAATTGTCTAAATGTCCAAATGATTACTTGTGTAAATGTGCATACATGTGTGCAATAATTGTACACCAGATACTGTTTTTAAGATCTTAACGCCAGTTATATATAGATTTCCAATATGGGATTTTTTTAATTTTTTTTTATGTGGGTAAAAAATATATTCAATTTCTTAGTTTTTGAGTAAAACCAGTTAGCAATTTTCGATTGCGTATATCGAATTATTAATTAATTTTTTAGGAAAAGCAAAAAACCAATTATATTTTTAAAGAATAAAATCAGTTAAGACTTTTAATTTGGCTTTAAATCCGTTATTTTCTATCACAGATCACTAAATCTTTTAGGAACTATGTGTTTGTATGCGGACTACCAGAAAATATTAAAATCGCGATTTCGTTACAAATCGAGATACTACCTTTTATGTGTACATATTTTATGTAAAAAAAATTACTTTATTATTGCTACAGCTAAAGTAGGTAATACTCGGTATGATTTTTTACATCGGACTTGTAAAAGCACCCACTGCTAATGACGTACATGTCGTGTGTTAACATTAAAACATTACTGCTAGAAAACAAATGTGCTAAGTCATTTGATAACATTTCAATTAGAGCGTGCTCTAATTTGTTCTGACAATCCACCTGACAGTCAGCTGTTGGCAGAAATCTTTGATGCCAGAAAACGGTAAGCAGCGGTTGAGAGTTAAATAACAGTTTTGATAGCCATAAACAATTACATCTGGATACCAATTTACCAAGTCAGATGTAAAAAAACATGCCGCGTATTAGTTGCTTAAGAAATTATTATTTTTTTTTTTAAATTTATTTTTGGCTTATTTTCCACATTTTCCACACTTCTTCAATACACATATAATTTAAAAACATAATTTTGTTTGGTTCCCAAAATTTTAGTCGCACATAAATTTGATTCAAAGTGAATAAGGAGGCTTTTAAAATAAATGGAAACATTTGTTAAGTCTGCGGAATGTCGGTTTAAATTTCGAGATTTGTTCTATTTTCATTTTCAATTTTTTCTGCAGAATAATTTTTTAGGTGCAATTAATATATTCTGCATGGCAGATATAAATTTCAAAAAAAAAAAAAATTTGTTACTATAAAGCTGCCTTTATAACGTATTGTATAACCAATCACGTATATAAAAGAGGTTCTGTATTTTTAGCCACAGCAAAATCTGTAACCACATCTTTCACAATGTGTTATATATGGTCAGAGTAATTGCCATAAATCCACAACATCGTGAGATAAATTTTTAATTTTTTTTCGAGTGTTTGTTCCGTGTATTCATGCCAAGTTTTCAAAAGTAAGAGTAGAAGAAGATCTCTAATGACACGTTAATGATTGTTTCACCTCAATTCAACCACCGCAGACAGATGCTTCTACTTTATTGCTTTTGCTACAATTTATATCTGAACACAGCTGAAATTTATTGAGATGATATTGACATTAATTGCTACAAGATTTGGACCTTAACACCCTGAACTATTTACCAGCTTTTTTCACTACATTTAAGAAAATTGGCTGAAAAAAAAAACATTTTTTTAATAAAACAATGAATAAATTTACTTAATTAAAACTTAAATTAAAAACTTAAAAAAAATATATAAAAGAAATTTATTAAAATTGTAATTAAATTTCTTTTTGGGGATTTTCGAGAATTTCTATATAAAAATTATATAGAAGTTCTATTTGAATTGATTTTGATTTAATTTAAAAACAATAAATCCAAATTGTCAATCCGTCAACTGTTTATGCGTTATTAAATATCGTGTTTAAATAAGCCATAATGAAATTATATTTTGACATCTTTTTACAATGAGTCTTCTTTATTACAACAAATTTTTTAAATACATCTTATGCTGCTGCGCGCAAATAGTTCTCGGTGTATAACGTTAACGAAGTGTACGCAATATCAAATTGATGATTTGACTTGGCTACTTGTACAGTGTGATACAACGAATGATCTGCTCAATTGATGCCAATGAAATGGTAAATATTCGTAAACAAAAGAAATAAAAATAAAAACAAACAAAACTGAATGAAATCTCCGAAAAAAACTAAACAAACATACTTACACACTTAAAAATAAACAAGAAAGAAAAAAAAAAACTGAAACAATTGTATGCAATTGTATGCAATTCTTAATGTGAAATTTCACTTTCTTTTGTGACGATCGCGATGTTAATAATGTTAATGTTGAAACTTTGTATTATCATCATCATCATTCAATACAATACCAAAATACGAGTTGTAACTAACTCCAACGACAATAGCATCAACAATGCAACCAACTTACTACTTACCACCATCCTCAACGACAACAAAAACAACAACAACAACATCAGTAACAGCATCTAAATAACACGAGTAATGTTGTAGCATTTGTACATAGCGAAACGACATCAGTGTCAATAGTATGTAGCGGCGGCAGTAGCTCACCCACTTACATTTTCATCATTTAACATGATCGCCAAAATAGAGTACACACTACTGCCATGTTCACCGTATGTAGGGTTGCCATCCGTCCTCTTTTCCCCGGACACCGTCCTCTTATTTAGGGCATCCGGGGCTGTCCTACTTCTTTTTTAGCGAATGTCCGGGGTTGTCCGGCTTTTTGCACCTTCTCTGAAGTTTTTTTCTTACATTTAAACTTTAAATCACAGATAACAAAATGTATAAAAAAAATATTTGGGTGCTCGTACAATTAGTTTTAAAAAAGTACAGTTTTAAAACTTCTCTTTGTACAAAATTAGTTTTATTATCCCTAATTGTCGCTATTTGGCGAAGTGGCCTATTTTAACTTGTCTTTTATTTAAAAAAAAGTTCGGCAAAGGGGTCTGCTTGTCAGCTAAATATGTGTTTTTCATAAAGTTTGTTTTCCAGATATACGAGAAAGTCTGAACAAAAAATATAGTAAGGGTATATAATTTTGATATGGATTGCCTAAAGTTTGACAAATATTTGAAGAGATGCAATGGCTTAAATTGGAAGTGTTGAAAAATATATGTAAAATTTCTAAAAGTGTACATTCCCGATAATGAATGCAATGAATTTTTGTTTTTGGTTTTTTTGTTTTTATTTTCAACAATTAAATCAGAATGATATGTTCAGTTTGTATTTTTGTAAATAAAGTTTTTTCGTAAAAACAAATTTTGTTTTTGTATATTAAATGGAGTCGTTAATTTTATCAAATTTAATTTTTTTTAAATGTGTCCTCTTTTTTTGGGCAAATGTCCTACATTTTTTATGCTGGCGTGCTCTTTTTTTTAAATAGAAATGGCAACCCTAACCGTATGTATGTTACATGTATGGAATATAATAAAATGAGCTTAGTGATTATAAATGTTTGGGTGGATATATACGACTTTCAAATGATCATTATTAATTAAAGGGTCTCATACAAAGTGATTGACTATTCTGGTGTTATATTTTGTTTGTTTGTTTGTTATAAATGTTATTTAATTTTTTTTAAATTAATAACCAGTTATCCGGGACTGAGCTAAAAAAAATGAAACAACATATAGTTAACATTGTCGCAACTGTTGATCAGAAAGCACAATATCAAAATTAGTTGAATATGTCTTGATTTGATTTCCTTATACAGTGACCAGAAATAAGATCTTTGTTTCGATACTAAACAATTAAACTAAATTTATTTATATTTGTTGTTTCTATACCCTTTATTATGGGTTTGACAAATAAATATACTTTTTAATTAAATTTTATTATATTAAAGATTTCATAACAACTTTTCCATCCCTGATATATAAATTCAAAAATGTTCAAAAATGACTTGTGGTCGAAGAACAAGACGTGGGCCGTGTGCTATATTTTTTAGGATGCTCGACATAGCTGCAGCTAATGCATACATTTTATACAACAATAAAAGCAAAATGCGGTCTAATTTTATAAAAGATATTGCAAAACAATTAGTCTTACCACATATCAGGGAACGTGTTACCAATATACATATCAATTTGGAATTAAGAATGTGCATGGAGAGAATTTTGGGAACAACTTCAAATGCAACATCTCAGCCAGACCAAAACGCACAAAATCTAGATCGTAACAAAAGAAAATTATGTTATATGTGCCCTTCAAAAAAATATAGAAAAACTGTTCACCTTTGCACTGTATGCAAAAGACCCATATGTCTTCAATGTAGCAATAACAAATGCAAAAACTGCCAAAATAATATCTTAATTCCGTGAAATAACATGAATTCAATATATTTTTTTATTTTTATACTTTTAAAATTTATATAAATATGTATTCTTATGAAAAAAAGACTGAATTGTATACCTGCAAATTTTCCAAAAATGCTTTAAAAGAAGCCTTGCAATTTTTATGATTTTCAAGAATTAAAACTAAATTTTAACTTAACCCTTTAATTTGATATTTATGTTAAAGGAAAATGAAGTTTTTATCTAATTTCAAAAATAGTATAATTTTAGTTGAGTTTTTAAAAAATATTATAACTTTTGATTGAAACGTTTACGAAAATAAAGGAAAATCCTTAAAAAAAAAAAGTTAAATTTGTTGTTTTATTTATAAATAGAACTGATATAAGTTTTCAAATTTCTTTTCTGATAAATTAAATCATTTTTAGTTTTTTAAATTATAAAAAATAAATTAGCAATGCCCTGTGGACCAACCTCACCATTTGTGTAACTTTTTTTCACCTCACTACTTAAGGGTTAATTATATAGTGATGAGAAATAAGATCTTTGTTTCGATATTGGGGTTTGACAGATAAATATAATTTTTTAATAATGTATTTATTTGGTTGTTGGGCTTAAGCTGGTTTATATGAGTTTCACTCACTGGTGCTTATGCCAGATCATCAGTAAACCTTTACCCAAATTCTTGAAAAAGTTTAAAATGTTATTAGTTATATTTAAAAATTCTCGTTAACAAAACGAGAATTCAAAAATAAAACAAAAAACTATAAAAAACTTTTTAAAAAACCCAACCAACAATTTTCAATTTTAATTTATTTTATTTTTCTAATCCCTTTAACATTTGGCTAACCGTTGGTTAACACTAAATGCTTATAAGGGCTTATTCGGCATATGCTCCCATAATTTATCAATAATATATTTATTTGGTTGTTGGGTTTAAGCTGGTTTATATGCATTTTACTGTTGCTTATGCCCGTCGTCACCGACATATAATGCCATAATCCGGCGGTAGTCTTAAATGTTTGCTCGAAGTCCACGGTGTCATCTACCCACCGTAAGCATCAACCATTAAACCCTCAATCTCTATTCTGTTGAGATGTCAATAGCACAAAGAAATTAGAGTAGTTGTCTTAAGTCTGACCGAAGTTACGCATCTGATGTTAACCACCTCTGTATCCGTTTCCTGCTTGGGATAAACACAGCCACCACATGCTCTCCGAAGAGATCTCACTAATAAAGAGTTAAAAGCAAGTTCTTTGAGTTCACTGGTTCCGTGGTACCCGAAAGGTCTCTGGTCAGCCTCAAATTCATGCTCCTGACTAGAGTATTTTTCTCTCAATATATGGCTCCAAAAAGCCAGAGGTGTTGGTCTCACCTCTCTACCCCGTACTGGCAATCCAGCAAGGCCTGGGAATAGCCAGGAATACACGCCCTTATTATAAGGGAAGTATTAGTGGTTACTGTCTTTGGTGGTACCAGAAAGGACTGTAGCCGGATATTTTGGAATAACGCCTCTATCTCGAAATGCAATAAGTATTACCTTATTATAAATGAAGTACAATAAGGCAATGGAGTATATACTTTCACTAGCAGAGGTTGTTGTTAGAACAAGTGTGATCCCATATCCGATTTAGTTAGATGTATCAAAACAGTAAAACCTGTCGAACCAAAAAAATAAAGTAGATTAATTCCTTGCCCTTTACATATTTTGTATCATATACTGTAGGGCGCAAAGTTGAGACCAATAACATCAGATATTAAAGCGTAGAAAAAAGCTCATCTTATTATAAAAATAAAATGCTAAAGGCTACTGCTATTTGTTTCTCTGTACGGACACTGTTGCTAGTGTTGCTCATTGCTCTCCCATTTACTTACTCCTTAGCACAGTGTACATTGACCTTTATCATACTTGTGGCCAAAGTTGGTAGCGTTTTGCCTTTTATTGTTGTTTTAGTTGGTGTTTTTATTGTTGCTTTATTATAAGAGCATTTAGTTAAGTATTTTTTGGCTACTATGGCCATAGAAAAGACTAAAACAATTTTCGCTTAAATGCTAAAAATGGCGATTTCTGGCAACAAATCAAGGTGACTGGGCATCAAGATAAAACCGACATAACAAACGATTTAACAAACATTCGTTTTCATTTACCACCGTATAAGTAGCCACACTTATTCTCATTGTGTTTTGCCTAACATTTTTCCTTTCTTTCTATACTTCTGTGTCTTCTCTCTCCTCTCCTCTCCTTTAAGTATGTAGTTTTTGGAGACTATTAAATCGACGTTTGAATAAATAAAAAATGCGCCAACACATTAGGATTTCTGGTTGGTATTTTCTTTGGTCGATCAGGCTGCCTGCTCTTGCCACTGAGTCAGATGTCGCACATTTCATTTGGTGATGACAATAGTCAAGACAACCGTTAAAACCAAATTTGGGTTAAAAAGAAAGAAACAAATGATTGGTTGCAATATCATGCATTTCTATATGGTTGCATTTATAATACTATTCAACAAATTTATAATTTAAATAAGAAAAATAATACCAAACATTTGCATAGTAACACATACGTACATCTATGGTCTTGTCAATATGAATGAATAAAAAGCAATTATCTTATATCTTTTAACAATGTAATGTGAAATAGAATCTCTCTTAAAGTCGAATGTAAGTTTTTGATCCAAATTTTTTTTTCAAAATTTTTCTATTTTTAAACATTTTTATAAAATACAAAAAAAATTTTCAGATTTGGAAATATTACCTACCATTCAATTTATAAAATTTTTCTTTAGCAACTTTTAATTTTTTTAAATTTGTTTTTTGAATTCAAGACTGTTCCCTTTCTGTCATTCACACTTGTAACTGCTACAAAAAGCTATATATGACTAGTATGATATAAAACCATAGATTTTAATAATAATTATTTAAAACCATTTAAAACATAAGAAAATATACGTAACAATAGTAGATAAAAAATAGCCACAAAGCAAAAAAAAGGCCAAGAGGATCTGAAAAAATTCCACCGATTACAAAACATGAAAAATTTTGAAAAATTGGCTCTTTTTTTATGGTTATAATACTAGCAAAATATTCGCTACTTTGATAGCGCAGTTCTTGCTATTTATTGAATGATTAAGTTCGTTCTTCCTTCTTCTAAGTTTAGATCCATAAATGCAGAAAATGCATTAACGACTATAAAAATAGAAAAAGTAACATTTTGTTCTTCACTGTAATGTTCAAAGTCAACTTGGATTGTTAGTAGCTAATCTCAGAAAAAGTAACTTTTTAGTCGTCCATAAGATTTTGAGTCTGACCTCGGTTCAACAGTCACTAATTTTAGGAATCTAAAAAGTAAAATGCAAAAAAATTTCCTTTTGTGTCGCCCAAACCTTTTTATTTTTTTTTTGTTTTAACGAAATCATATCGTTATAAAAATTCAACAGCAATTTTATAAATATCGGTATTCAACAGCTTATTTGAACGAAAGTTGTTATTGTTGTCAAAACGACAATAATATTTTTGTTGATTATTTTATCAACAAAAAGTTAACTTTTATAGCCGACTCAAAAATCACTTGTTTAAGTCTCGGCTATGGCGTGACTACATGTGGGAGTAGTGTTAGTTGTTGTGCATTTATTTAGACACCTTTTATGATAAGGATGCCACTTTAATGTAACAGTTCTTGAGTATCGTTAAAAGTACATATATAGTGAATCGCATAATCGTTAGTGCAAACAGCAATAATGGTATTTTCCTTTCTAAAAAAAATGTTCCAATAAGTATGTATAATATTTTTATCAGTCTACACACACCCTTATAAAGTTGCGCATTTTTCCTTTCAATGGAACAGAACGAATTCTTGATTTTACACTGGACATTAATGTATATGTAGCGGTTTAAAATTTGAACTTAAAACAAGTAAGAGTGCTATATTCGGCCATGCCGAATCTTTTATACGCTTCACAACGTGTAGTCATGCAATAACAGTAGTTTGTATCACCATTCATCTCATATGAAATACGTACATACATATAAAAAACATACATATGTAAAAACATCCCATTGTAAAATTAAAAATTAACGTATTTATGTTAAAAAAAAAAATAAAAATAAAAATAAAGAAAAAATTTAAAAAAAAATTTAAAAAAAAATAAAAAAATTATAATTAAAATATAAATAATAAATATAAAACAAAAAAAAAATAAAAAAAAAATTAAAAACAAAAATAAAAATATAAATAATATATTATATAAAAACTAAAAAAAAAATTAAAAAAAATTTTTTTTTGGCTCAGCTGGGATTCGATCCCACGTTTACTTTAACCAATATACAAGTTTGTATGTATGTATGTATGTTGTTGTTGTAATGTTGTTTTTGTGAAAAAAAAATCAAGGTGGTCGTGGGTTTTTGCTCCTATCTCAATTGTTTATGAACCGATGTTTCTGATTTTCAACACCGATCTACTCCCGAATATTTCTGATATTCTAATACTTCACCTGGGTCCAAGCGATTTCGGGGGGCTTCAAAAAGTTGATTTCAACATTCACACGGACAGACGGTCAGAAGGACAGACTGAGAGACTGACAAACTGACAGAGCTCAATCGACTCCCCTATTCATAAGCTTTCAGAAAATATATACTTTATGGGATCGGAAATGAAAATTGTAGAAATTTCACACGAAATGACAAACCTATATATACCCTTTTTCACTGTGTGAAGTGTATAAAAACGGGTAATACGTTATATTGAAATATAATTGGGGGTAAGATTTCATACACTCTTGCCAGTTATTTGTGCATCATGTTCAGAGAACTGCAACAATACATAATACTCGCGAGCGCACTCGCTGTTTACTAATAATAGAGAAAATTTAATAAAATAGAGTAAATTTGTTGTAGTATATTTACGAAACAATACAATACAGAACTCATATAAATTTCATTGTGTTCGCTGATGGCGAACTAGCCAGGCTTACGAGCCTGGCGAGTACATACAAAAACAATAGGCTGTATTAACTACACCGCAACTCGTTTTAGGGCGAGTATCATAAAAACAGTTACTCGTTGCAGTTCTCTGATCATGTTCAGAAAATATATGTGTTTCCTCTCTTGCATGCATTTTTAGAATAGAACATAAACCCGCTAAAATGATAGCATTATTGTAACATTTTTGTCAGAAGGTGAAACCATAAGAACCATAAGAGTTGCCAAATTCAACGATAGTCGGATCGCAAAAATTTAGTGAATTACAGCACAGATGTATTTTTAGAAATATATATTTTTGCAAAATTT
The DNA here is from genome assembly GCA_941918925.1 of Phyto melanocephala. NCBI lineage: Eukaryota > Metazoa > Arthropoda > Insecta > Diptera > Rhinophoridae > Phyto > Phyto melanocephala. The sequence continues at coordinate 102,776,171 of OW799235.1, read as the reverse complement.
TATCCCTCTAACTTTTTCGCTTTGAACCCTGTCATGCATTTAACAGATATGGACAGACGGAACGAATATAGCTAGATCATCCTAACATGATACTAAATCTTAGAAAATATATACTTTATGGGTTTTAAAATAAATATTTCGATGTGTTGCAAATGAAATGACAGAATGAATATATCCCCACACTATTTTAATGGTGATGCTTACAAAAACTTTATTCTACTCTTTCGTACAACTTTTACTTTTCTATCTATGCATTCTTCGTTATAAAATCACAATCTAATGCATTACAAAAAAAAGATTATAGTAAATCATTAAATTCTTTGCCATAAACAATTTAAATATTTTATACAAAAACATTTTTATATTGTAATGTGCAACAAAGCAATACTTTGTAATAAGAGAAGGAGATAAATTTGTTTCAAGTAGTCGCTGTAGTCTTGAAAAATGTCAAATTAACACGCCTAAAATATTGAACAAAATTTGATTGATATACTTTTTGTTTAAGCTATTGCCATATGCTTTTCATCAGTTTAGCCGTCATTTTGTTTAAGTAAAAGTTTGGGGTTTTATTTTTATTTTTTTTATAAATAAAATTTATTTTCTTAATATTTCATTTTCTGAACTCCAAAATATACGCAATAATTTATGTATTCCAAAATAGCCAGAAGTATTTATTGAAATTTCACTTCACAAATTGGCACGTATGTTAAGATTTATTTTTTTCGTTTTGTTTTTTGATATAAAATTTTTCGGTTTCTGACAGAAGTTAGTAGGTTCAAGTCTTTTAAAAACGAAGGCACACACCACCATAAGTACTTGTTCACATGTACGCATATGAATGTGAGTGTATGTTTGTATATTGTTGGTTACTTATGCCACAGTGCGGCGGCAGTATTATATTTGCACTTGAATCAGTAAGTAACTAATCTGGTCATACAAGTGGTAAGATGAAGAATGGCGCCCCATAAGTAAGATATGTGTATAAAGGAATTTATTTTATAACCATATATTCGTACATATGTGTATGTATGTATGTATGTTTGTATGTAAGTACTTACTGCAATATACACGGCATCATGAGTGGATGAATGCAGTGAGTTTACTTGCATGGTTGTGTTTATAGTGGACCTAAAAACATTATGAGAGCAAGCTGCATCAGCTCCAGAAACTATAACAACACCAACAATACCAGTATTAAAGTTATTGTAGTTGCCGGCAGTTCTGAAATGAAAAAATAATAAAAAATCGACAACTTACACTACAACTAAATAAAAAGAGATATTGCATATAAACTTTCATTTTCAAATCAATGATGTCTGGTAACTGCCAGATTGCTGGTGTGTTTTTCATATCGTTTCGTTTGGTTAGTTGGTCTACCTGACTGTTTGTTGTTCGCTCATCGATAAAAAAGTGATGTGAACGAAATGAAAAGTGAAAATTTAATTGAATAAATCAAAATACTTGCGATTATTCGGACATAACAAAAAACTTAAATAAACTGATAAACTGTTGTTAAAATGTACTGAAAATAACACACACACACACTCACAACACACATACGTCGACATTATGAGAAGACATTGACTGAATAATCAATGATTTACAAAAGCAAAAAAAAAAATAAATAAATTATTTCACCAGCTGTAGTAACAGTCAAGAGCAGAGTGTTATGTTATTGTGGCAATATGTTACGAAAACTTTAAGAATTTTTTTTTTTTTGATTTTTAAATTTCTGTTTTTGAAGAACTAAATTACTGACGAGCACTATATGACAAAGAACACATATAGACAAATATTTTATTATAAATTATTAAAACAAAACATTAGTTGTAATTAAAAAAAAGCTCAAAATCTCTTGCCAGACAATTAAAAATATTCAATTACACATTATCTTCACATTATTTAGTTCAACATATGAAATGTTTTACATTTATTATTTATTTATTTCATTCGTAGTAAAGTATAAAGACTATATCTAGACTCAACAAAAATCGCAGCAGGAGTTCCCCAAGGCAGTATATTTGGTCCTCTCTTGTATATAATTTATACATCAGATATGCCCACTAATAACTTAATACACACGTCAAATTTTGCAGATGACACAGCATTTATAAGCATAGATAAAAATCCAGTAATTGCTTCTAATTGCCTGCAGGATCATATTAAAGAACTCGAGAAATGGCTCAACCAATGAAAAATAAAAGTTAACCCAACAAAGTGCGAACATGTCACTTTCACCTTGAGAAAGGGAAACTGTCCTAACCTGAAGATAAATAACATCGCCATCCCAGAGCAAAATCATATAAAATATCTTGGTATACACCTTGATCAACGCCTTACCTGGTCTCAATATATCGAATCTAAATCTATGCAACTCAAACTCAAAACACTACAACTTCGGTGGCTTCTTTGTTCTCATTCTGTTCTCAACCTAAACTACAAGGTTCTACTTTACAAAGCTATCATTAAGCCAATATAGACCTATGGAATCCAACTATGGGGAACAGCTTCTGCTTCTAATATAGAGAAATTAGAAAAACAAAATATTGCGGCTTATTACTGAAGACCCATGATATTCCATTTGTTCGCGATGAAATAAAAACCTTCTGCTCAAAATATGTACGAAAACTGGAAACTCAACCAAATCGTCTCGCACAGAATCTGCTGTATTATAATGGACATACTCGACTCAGGAGGATCGACACATTAGCCCTCGCGGTCTCGTAAGAATGATGACCACTATGCAATGAAAATTGGAGTCTCTATTGCAATGGTAACAGACCCAGAAATTAGTTAATTTAAGATTTTGAATACTTATTGTCATTTTCTTAATATAGAAAGATCCAATAGATAAATTAAGAGTTAATAAAAAAATTTTTTGCACCTTAGAAAATGAAAAAGAAAATGCATTGACATGGACGTTTTTAGCCGATTTTATCTTTCAATTCACTGCGAAATCTTGGTCGTCCAGCATAATTTGTTTTTCTACTGCATATTTAGGTAAAAGAACTTTTTATTGACTTTATTTGTTGCTTATCACTAATTTGATGGGTTAACTTTATAAGGTCCCAAGCAAATATTGTAAAAATTTTACATGACCTTATTATTTAACTATTTATTCTTAGGACCGTATTTTTCTTGTGTGAAATTATTTTTTATTAATGTCTGAAAATAATATTAAGAATCCGTTTACTTTAGTTTTATGCTGCCACATTTTGCCTTTACTGTGGCCTTCAAATGGTTAAAAGTAAGTTGCATTATGCACGAATATGATCTTACTTGCAGTGTTTGAACGTACATATTTCCATACAATAGCTTCTTCAACATATCTATGCTGGTATATTTTTTCGTTTTCGCCTTGCTCCCCAAAATAGTCCAGAGGAAATAGTGAGGAAATTGACTTATATTTTTTTAACCATTTTTAGTTCACACGAGCCTTTTGAGATGATGTCGAAACTTTTTTGAACGTCTGAAATGTTTAAGTGCTGAAAATGTTTAAGTGCTCATAGCTTTAAAAAAGCGTCTAAAACATTTTTCCGTTAGTAATTCGCATTGACTTTGTCATCAGGCTCTATCAGAAGGATTGACCGGTATCCGTTTGCGATCACAGCTGCTCATACCATTACTTGAGATAGAGAATGACTTCAGGTTATTGTTCGTAATCTAAGATTGGCAGAAATGGGTTTATTTAAAGACAATCATTGTGAAGGATTATGAACTGTTTAATAAAAAATTTGTTCCATCAGAAGACACAATGTTTGGAAATTCGTCAAATTTATGAAGAATGCAACACATTTTTTTAACTGTTTAGAATCCATAATCAAAGTAAAAGGTAGCCACATCAATCAAAGTAAATTGATTATGAACATTTTTTGTAATTTGAATTTGATAAAAAATAATTTCACAAAATAGGATATGGTCCTTTGGTAACACTTCAATCACCTAACCCTGTACATAAGTATACCCTTTCCAGTCACATTGAAGTATACAAAAATATAATTTTAAGCTTTTCAAATTCTTTTCATACATAAAACCAAGACATATCCATAAGGTATATGCAACGGCGAATTGATACAACAAAGCAACTTTTGAAGGGATGTTTTATGTTAAGGCCAATTCGTATAGCAGGGATGGAAAAGTTGTTTCGACATATTAAATATAATAAAATTTGATTAAAAAAGAATATACATATATTTTTGAAACACATTATTAATGACGCAAGAGCAATAAATATACATAAATTTAGCACATTTATTATCAAAAAAGTACACGTAACTTAATTGTTTAATACCTAATCCAAAATCACAATTTCCTTCCCTGCATTAATAAATGAAATCAAAGCGAATTCAACCAATTTTGACAAAATGTTTCACAATCAGCTGGGCTGATAATTTCAACTGTATGAATTCGCCTTGAATAAACCCCTTATCATATATTAAATGTATTACATCCGGCTGAGAATGATATAATTTCATTAACTCGTGCTAATTTCCATTTTTAGTTCATCTTATTTATATCCTCAATTATTAACTCTATAAAAAGTATGACTAAAACTCAATCAATAATTTTTCGCCTTTTTCATAAATTCATCTTAATGACTATGTTTTCATATTTCTTAAAAGTATTTTTTTCTTCATTTCAGTAAGATTTTTTTTTATTTGAAACTAGCGACAATTTTGAGAAGAAATATTATTAAATGGACAATGCCACAAACGAACCGCTTAATTCTGACCACATTTGTAAAACTCATTTTAATAAGTGAAAATTTCGTTATGTCCAAATACGTTGTTACTCTTGCCAAATGTCGTTTGATATATGTACACAACAACCATAAAGCAACAAAATCTAACCCGCAAATAAACAATATTATGCCAAAAAGTAAACAACCAAAACAAAACAAAAAACAAACCAAGAAATATTGAAATTTAACACAAAATGCTCATTGTTGCTCATACGAACAGATGAACAACGTTTTATGCTTCTTGTTACTCCCCCCCCTTGTGATCGTTCGTTACTTTAGAAAACTGAAATGTATGCGTTATAGATACTAATGCAGCTCTGAACTAAGTTTATTTTTCGTTATTTCGATCTTGTTGTTGTCATTATTAGTCTTTTTGCACAGAGTTCATTGCTTTCGTTTGGTTTAATGTGACACTTTCTTGAAGCGACTAATTTGAAAAAACCATATAGATGAAATGAAAAAAATTTACTTTAAAACTAAAAAATACATAGTCAGTCCACTTTTATTGAGGATGTTGGTATTTTTTTTTTTTTTTTTTGACAAGCGCAAAATGGTTTCCCTTTTTATAAAAAGTAAAACTGCATTCATAGTCGTACACAAAAATATGCATTATAACCAATTTATATTAGTTTGGTTTACAGTTTGGGGGTTTCCATAGAATTTTTGGCTGCACCAAACTATTATTAAAAGAAATCTTTAGTTTATATTTTATTTTTAAAACAATAATTTAAGAATATTTTTAGATGAACCATAATTATTTTGTAATAGTATTTTGTTAAAAAAGCTTATCATCAAAAGGGAAAATACAGATCTTTAAACACTGGGCCAATTCAAAGTAGACTCTCATATTGTACTATGTCATATTATTCATATTAATATGACTAGTGACTTTGAACACCTTTTGTTAACAAATTATGTATTTAATACAAGAAAGAAGACAAAGAGATGACGCTGTTAAAAATTGTATGTATACAGGAAAGAAGAAAATAGAAAATATTCTCTCTGAGAGGTGAGAAGCGAAAAAATTCTCTCTGAGAGACAGTATGGTCAAAAGTATAACATAAACAATTTCTTATACATAGGAAACAAATGTGTAAAGTCATATTATTTTTTTTGTATGGAAATTACTCAAAAAATTTTATGCACGCATAAAATAATATGAAATAGTACAAATATGACTGATATGCAACCACTTTGAATTGGCCCACTGTGTTGTCGGTGTTAAAATTACGGTAATACAGAGTCTGCATTAAGGACAGCTCCTGACACAAGTGTGACAGATTTTGGAATGAATGTTGTAAGCTTATGTTGACATAACTCGAAACCCATTTCTTTTATATGATTCAGTGAACATCCATAATCTACTGAGGCCAAATTCGATACAAATTCGGCATTCGATACTCAAGTTTTTGACGTTGAAGTTTTCTGTTCTTTTCATAGAATCTAAGAAATTGAAAATCACTTTGGAATACCGTACTTTAGCCACTAAGTAGAAGTACCAATAAATTTTATTATATTACCAAAACTATTTTCTTCAAAATTTGAAAATCTTTTATTTTACAAGTCCATACAATATCGAATAAAATTGATTTTAAAAAGCACAACTTTTTTATATTTTTAGCTTTTATTTTGATATATTGCACAATAGAGTGTGTTTGACAGCGATCAAAAGAAATAATAGTCAAACGTAGAAAAATCTGCACTTTAAGGCTGTTGAGGCAACACTTCCCACATACTTCTTTGTAAATAGTTTTTAAAAGGCAACATAAAGCCGTGAGTTGTCATAATTGAAATTACGGTTTAACCAATGATCGCTTCAAAAGAATCAGATTTTTTCTTTACAGGTTTTCAGTATCATGGAAAGCTTCATATGAATTAATTCATGTTTTGTTTTTTATAATACTTTTGTTTTTTAATACAAACACATACATTAAAGTGGGTTACTGGCGCTTATTTGGTTATAAGATCGTGTCTTTAGATCACTATCACAAATAGGAAAAACAAATTTTTGTTTTCCTTTCCTTGGATGATGGATAGGAACAATAAGTCGCAAAGCACATGTGAGTAAAGTTTTTTCTTATTTGGTATCTTGTTAAAGGGCAAGAAAAGTACATTGTATTTAGATTTGACTACATGAAAGGGAGAGTTGTTGGATTTTTGTATGAACATATGTTCATAGTTAAAATAAATGTAGTTTTTACTAAAAACAAAATAGTTTTAAACAAATTTGTCATTTACTAACATATTTTTGTATTTATGTTTTTATGTATGTACGTATGTTTGTATGTACTCACGTATGTATGTTTGTTTTTATACCCTTCACCTGTGGTGCACAAGGGTATATATAGCTTTGTCATTCCGTTTGTAATTTCTACAATTTTAAATTCCGACCCCATAAAGTATATATTTTCTGAAAGCTTATGAATAGAGGAGTCGATTAAGCCCTGACCGTCTGTCCGTCTGTCCGTCTGCCCGTGTGTTGGTTGAAATCAACTTTTAGAAGCAACTATATGTTCCTCAGATCTGTATATGGTATCAATCTCTTGGAAATATCCAGGAATGAATCGCTATTGAAATTCAGCACAATCGCCCAATAACTTTCTGAGATATGAGCAAAAAACCACGACCACCTCGTTTTTTTTCACAATTACAACAACAAAATACATACATACATACATACATACATGTAAAAAACATACCAAAAAAAAAAAAAAATAAATTAAGAAAAAAATAATAAAAAAAACTACAAAAAAAAAATTAAAAAAAAATTTAAAAAAAATTTAAGAAAAAATTTAAAAAAATTTTTTAAAAAAATTTAAAAAAAATATAAAAAAAAATAATAAAATATAAATAATATATTAAATAAAATAAAATTTTTTTGGCTCAGCTGGGATTCGATGCCACATTTATTCTAACGTGTACGTATGCACGTATTTTATATGAGATGAATGGTGATACAAACAATTGTTATTGCATGACTACACGTTGTGAAGGGTATATAAGATTCGGCACGGCCGAATATAGCGCTCTTACTTGTTAAAGAGCTGAAATTATCCCTAAAAATTGTACCAGACTTTACTATGCGAAAACACCTCAATTCAGGAGTTATCACTGTACTATCCTTACCAGGATGCGTTGGTTATTAAACTAGCACTGTAATTCTCTAGACGGTAGACAGTTTCAAAATAATCCACCGGATATAATTTGTAATATTTTTCCAATTCACAAGTGAATCTATCATTAACTGAATAATATCGGCCTTTATTTTAATCCCGAGCTGTCATTGGAGATACTTCTTCCTAAAAACGTTTTCAGCATTTTTAATCAGCTTATGACAGCACGGACACAAAGGAGACTCTCCCAATCCAAAACGCGTTGACTCAGAAACTGGGTTATGTTAAAGCCTGTGTCCCCATGCTTCTTGTCGAACCTACTACTTATATTCTTTATAAGTTTATCCGTCCATCTTCTGTTTGTGATAGAAGAACATCTATGTTGCCAGATTTCCATAGTCCTTAAGCCTCAGCCTTTGTAATTTCGTCATTGTGAAAAAACGCTTTTTTGTTTTGCAAGCAGATCCTTTGGTATTATTCCTGTAATGACGAATGCAGCTTTATTTGATATCGTCCTTTTAGCCCAGCATACTCTTAGTACCTTGGAATTATCCAGAAAAGGGATGCTGCAGACCTTTTGTACCAAGTAATTAATATGACTATTGAAGGACAATTTACTATTTATTAGCATGCTTAAATATTTCAAAAAGCCATAATTTCACCACACTAATATTATATTTCTCATTGTTCTGGTTTCATCTAAATCAGATACCATAGTCACTAGGGCAATGCGTCTACAAGACCAATGGCCTTAGCTGCAACTTGTAAAAAATGTTTTAGAATTTAATTAAATTAATAACCGCTTGCTTCGTGAAGAAGTCTTGCAGTACTGATATAATATGTTGGAAAACGCTTAGATTTTGTATGCATGTACGTTTGTATGTTCATATGTATGTATAGGTAAACAGAAGCAGGTCTAAGCTAATTTTGTTATGGTTGTTTCATGAATACATCTTCCTGATTTATGCAGTGTTTTATCATTTTATCTATAACTATACACACATATGTAAATACTTATACATAAATATGTACATGTGTATAGTGTAACTTATAAAAATATAAACGTATGATTTGTTTTTGTTAATTTATTTATAACTTTAATTCATGTTGACAACTTAAACAAGTTTTTTTATTTTAAAGCAGATGTCACTCAAAGTCACGTTTTTTTTTCTTAAAGGAAAAATTCGAAAATTAAATATCACTTATCTATCTTGCACAACAACAACAAGTATCTGCTATACGAAGTATATAGGCATACATAGGTGACAAATGTAGGAGACATTTATTAACATTTTTTTATCATCATTTTTTGTCTGTCACCAAAGAGATAAACTCTAAGAAAATATGCAAGTTTCTATGAAAAATAATTTGCATAACTTTTAATTTACAGGAAAGAAAAATTGCACAAAATGAAATGGAAAGTTGCTCAAAATAATTCAACAAAATATTGTAGTAAAATTAATTTTTCAAATATATTTTGATTAGATAAGTACAAGGAATAATTTTAATTTGCAAGTAATTAAGTAAGTTGCCAAGAGCATTGAATATAATTGTTAAGAGGAAAATGAGGAAATTTGTATGAGGGGAATTTTCGATATTATTTTTAAAGAATATCATTGGGTATATAACTTGAAAATGCGGAATTCACAACAGATGACTTTGCTTCAAAAATATCGAATTTGGTGCTAATAAAGCGTTATAAATATATGTGAAGTTTTGTGTGTGCCGAACTACACGAATGCCCTACCAAAGTCTACGATGAATGCGTTATATCGATTTCAATCTGTGAAACATGAGTTGTATGATCCAGAACTGGTGATTTTGACATGGAAGACGAAGATCGCTTAAGCCAGACAAAAAAGTTTGAAGACCAAAAATTGAAGGTATTCATTTATGAAGATTGTTGTTAAACTATACAAAAACTTATAAATTCATTGAGCTACTCAAGCAGCAATTTCGAAACAGATTACCATACGAATAGAAGCCAAGAGGCTTGAATGCCATAAAAGAAAATCTTTTTTAAAACCGGTTCATTAACTTCGATGAAAGATTTATCAATTACCATTACATGAAATGATAAAGATCGTATGTTAAACACCATAATGTAGCTGCATTGGCAATAAATCCAAATATTCATTTCACCAAAGCAGTTTCATGTGTTAAACATGACCAATAAGGTTCTTTCTAGTATAAACTGTTGAAATCTAGCCAGACTATTAAAGAGAATCTGCACTGAATGTAAATCATTCGTTTACAGTGAACTTTGCTCGAAAAACTCCAAGAGTATGCAACCAAAATCTAAACCATAATAATGTATTATGACAACCTTTAACCACAGGCTGCAGTATATATTAGAAACTATTTATGATTAAGCTATTGGAAAATTCTATCTCATCCTTCTTAGAGTTTAATGCTTACCTCCTCTACCTTCTATTTCTTTCGACCGATGTAAAATATGCTTTCTGTGATACGTTACATTTCAAATCAGGGTATCCAAAAGTATTTTTATTATTGTCCTCGAAAAATAGTCGTTGTTTGGCCCAAAAAACCATATATTGCCACAATGGGCCGAGAAATAAAATAAAATTATATTGTGAAATTTTTCAAAATAAAAGCTAAAAATTTAGAAGAAAATGCAGCAATTTTAAGTGATTGGTGTTTTTAAGTTCTAAAGACTTTTAAAACAATGATCTAAAATTTAAGAAAAATTTTTAACAAAACGTAGACTAGCAACTTCACATATTCCCATGGAAAATAGTCTAGCAGCTTGATATCTTACGATCTTGGAAGCCAATTTACGGGTCCAAAACAAAACATTTCCATCAAAAGTTCAATTGTGGTACAAGCTGCGTGACTTGTTGCGCTATCTTGTGGAAACCATAATTCCAGGACATCATAGTTGTTCAACTGACTAACGACAAAGTCAGTAATTATTGGTCTATTGTGGCCACCATTGACAGTAGCGTTCGGGCCAGTATTCTGTTTAAAAAAGTATGGAGTAATGATTCCACCAGCCTATAAAATATACTAAAGAGTTAGTTGTTCTGGATGTAATGATGTCTCAACATACACTTGATGATTATCATCACTCCAAATATGGCAGTTTTAGTTATCGACGTATCCATTTAAATGAAAGTGAGCTTCATCGCTAAATCAAAATTGTGATCAACGGCAATCTTGTTTGGAGCCCACTTAACGAATCTACGCCTCTATTCGGTCTATTTTTGTTGAAATATCAAACAAAACTAAACATAAATTATTTGACAGCTAGCAAAATGTTGCCAACTTGAAGCTATGCACCTCTATTCTTCTTAAGAGCTATGGAGACTTATTTTCCTCAAGCTAGAAATCAACAACCGAATTTCTTTTATTTTAGTAAAATTTATTTAAATTTAGTTAAAAATATTAAACTGAGTTTTTCACAGATACTGCCTCTGGCATCGTATCCGTGCTCTTCTTTATAATTTACTTGAAAGTTGTACAAAAATTGAATAATCTTTAAAACTCTTAAACAGTCTTAATTACCTTAATATAACTATTGCTTAAGCTAAAAAACTTCTTAATAAAATTGCTTATAAAGAATAATCAAATGTTCTGATAAATTAAAAAATATTGTTATATCGTTTATATTTCAAAGTTATCATGTGGCTCTATTTGTGTAACTAATGTAATTGCAACAGATATTCACGTACTTTTTTCACCGCTCATTTATCCCCTCCATATGTGGTTATTTTTCAACATTTGCCATTTTTTTTTGCCCATTTTTTAGTTAATGTTCAGTTTTCAGTAACATTTTTTTTCGTTAAAAAATTGTACTGTTAACTTTGCACAAATAATGATGAATAGTTTTAACATTTGACTGCAATTAACACATAACGTCGCTGTCTAGTGACAATAAGGTGTGGAAGTGCAGTTAAACACAGACCATGTCAAAGCATGCAATATGTTTATATTCATTAAATTGTTAAATATAAACCTTGTTTCTCTTGAAAATTAAATTTTTCTGTACTCATATGTTTACCGAACATTGATTTATGTAGTTCAACAAACTTTAGCTACTTTAAAAAATATTTTTCATATTTTTAGTGGAAAAAAAGAATAAAATTTTTTTTTCCACTAAAAATATGAAAAATATTTTTTAAAGTAGCTAAAGTTTGTTGAACTACATAAATCAATGTTCGGTAAACATATGAGTACAGAAAAATTTAATTTTCAAGAGAAACAAGGTTTATATTTAACAATTTAATGAATATAAACATATTGCATGCTTTGACATGGTCTGTGTTTAACTGCACTTCCACACCTTATTGTCACTAGACAGCGACGTTATGTGTTAATTGCAGTCAAATGTTAAAACTATTCATCATTATTTGTGCAAAGTTAACAGTACAATTTTTTAACGAAAAAAAATGTTACTGAAAACTGAACATTAACTAAAAAATGGGCAAAAAAAAATGGCAAATGTTGAAAAATAACCACATATGGAGGGGATAAATGAGCGGTGAAAAAAGTACGTGAATATCTGTTGCAATTACATTAGTTACACAAATAGAGCCACATGATAACTTTGAAATATAAACGATATAACAATATTTTTTAATTTATCAGAACATTTGATTATTCTTTATAAGCAATTTTATTAAGAAGTTTTTTAGCTTAAGCAATAGTTATATTAAGGTAATTAAGACTGTTTAAGAGTTTTAAAGATTATTCAATTTTTGTACAACTTTCAAGTAAATTATAAAGAAGAGCACGGATACGATGCCAGAGGCAGTATCTGTGAAAAACTCAGTTTAATATTTTTAACTAAATTTAAATAAATTTTACTAAAATAAAAGAAATTCGGTTGTTGATTTCTAGCTTGAGGAAAATAAGTCTCCATAGCTCTTAAGAAGAATAGAGGTGCATAGCTTCAAGTTGGCAACATTTTGCTAGCTGTCAAATAATTTATGTTTAGTTTTGTTTGATATTTCAACAAAAATAGACCGAATAGAGGCGTAGATTCGTTAAGTGGGCTCCAAACAAGATTGCCGTTGATCACAATTTTGATTTAGCGATGAAGCTCACTTTCATTTAAATGGATACGTCGATAACTAAAACTGCCATATTTGGAGTGATGATAATCATCAAGTGTATGTTGAGACATCATTACATCCAGAACAACTAACTCTTTAGTATATTTTATAGGCTGGTGGAATCATTACTCCATACTTTTTTAAACAGAATACTGGCCCGAACGCTACTGTCAATGGTGGCCACAATAGACCAATAATTACTGACTTTGTCGTTAGTCAGTTGAACAACTATGATGTCCTGGAATTATGGTTTCCACAAGATAGCGCAACAAGTCACGCAGCTTGTACCACAATTGAACTTTTGATGGAAATGTTTTGTTTTGGACCCGTAAATTGGCTTCCAAGATCGTAAGATATCAAGCTGCTAGACTATTTTCCATGGGAATATGTGAAGTTGCTAGTCTACGTTTTGTTAAAAATTTTTCTTAAATTTTAGATCATTGTTTTAAAAGTCTTTAGAACTTAAAAACACCAATCACTTAAAATTGCTGCATTTTCTTCTAAATTTTTAGCTTTTATTTTGAAAAATTTCACAATATAATTTTATTTTATTTCTCGGCCCATTGTGGCAATATATGGTTTTTGGGCCAAACAACGACTATTTTTCGAGGACAATAATAAAAATACTTTTGGATACCCTGATTTGAAATGTAACGTATCACAGAAAGCATATTTTACATCGGTCGAAAGAAATAGAAGGTAGAGGAGGTAAGCATTAAACTCTAAGAAGGATGAGATAGAATTTTCCAATAGCTTAATCATAAATAGTTTCTAATATATACTGCAGCCTGTGGTTAAAGGTTGTCATAATACATTATTATGGTTTAGATTTTGGTTGCATACTCTTGGAGTTTTTCGAGCAAAGTTCACTGTAAACGAATGATTTACATTCAGTGCAGATTCTCTTTAATAGTCTGGCTAGATTTCAACAGTTTATACTAGAAAGAACCTTATTGGTCATGTTTAACACATGAAACTGCTTTGGTGAAATGAATATTTGGATTTATTGCCAATGCAGCTACATTATGGTGTTTAACATACGATCTTTATCATTTCATGTAATGGTAATTGATAAATCTTTCATCGAAGTTAATGAACCGGTTTTAAAAAAGATTTTCTTTTATGGCATTCAAGCCTCTTGGCTTCTATTCGTATGGTAATCTGTTTCGAAATTGCTGCTTGAGTAGCTCAATGAATTTATAAGTTTTTGTATAGTTTAACAACAATCTTCATAAATGAATACCTTCAATTTTTGGTCTTCAAACTTTTTTGTCTGGCTTAAGCGATCTTCGTCTTCCATGTCAAAATCACCAGTTCTGGATCATACAACTCATGTTTCACAGATTGAAATCGATATAACGCATTCATCGTAGACTTTGGTAGGGCATTCGTGTAGTTCGGCACACACAAAACTTCACATATATTTATAACGCTTTATTAGCACCAAATTCGATATTTTTGAAGCAAAGTCATCTGTTGTGAATTCCGCATTTTCAAGTTATATACCCAATGATATTCTTTAAAAATAATATCGAAAATTCCCCTCATACAAATTTCCTCATTTTCCTCTTAACAATTATATTCAATGCTCTTGGCAACTTACTTAATTACTTGCAAATTAAAATTATTCCTTGTACTTATCTAATCAAAATATATTTGAAAAATTAATTTTACTACAATATTTTGTTGAATTATTTTGAGCAACTTTCCATTTCATTTTGTGCAATTTTTCTTTCCTGTAAATTAAAAGTTATGCAAATTATTTTTCATAGAAACTTGCATATTTTCTTAGAGTTTATCTCTTTGGTGACAGACAAAAAATGATGATAAAAAAATGTTAATAAATGTCTCCTACATTTGTCACCTATGTATGCCTATATACTTCGTATAGCAGATACTTGTTGTTGTTGTGCAAGATAGATAAGTGATATTTAATTTTCGAATTTTTCCTTTAAGAAAAAAAAACGTGACTTTGAGTGACATCTGCTTTAAAATAAAAAAACTTGTTTAAGTTGTCAACATGAATTAAAGTTATAAATAAATTAACAAAAACAAATCATACGTTTATATTTTTATAAGTTACACTATACACATGTACATATTTATGTATAAGTATTTACATATGTGTGTATAGTTATAGATAAAATGATAAAACACTGCATAAATCAGGAAGATGTATTCATGAAACAACCATAACAAAATTAGCTTAGACCTGCTTCTGTTTACCTATACATACATATGAACATACAAACGTACATGCATACAAAATCTAAGCGTTTTCCAACATATTATATCAGTACTGCAAGACTTCTTCACGAAGCAAGCGGTTATTAATTTAATTAAATTCTAAAACATTTTTTACAAGTTGCAGCTAAGGCCATTGGTCTTGTAGACGCATTGCCCTAGTGACTATGGTATCTGATTTAGATGAAACCAGAACAATGAGAAATATAATATTAGTGTGGTGAAATTATGGCTTTTTGAAATATTTAAGCATGCTAATAAATAGTAAATTGTCCTTCAATAGTCATATTAATTACTTGGTACAAAAGGTCTGCAGCATCCCTTTTCTGGATAATTCCAAGGTACTAAGAGTATGCTGGGCTAAAAGGACGATATCAAATAAAGCTGCATTCGTCATTACAGGAATAATACCAAAGGATCTGCTTGCAAAACAAAAAAGCGTTTTTTCACAATGACGAAATTACAAAGGCTGAGGCTTAAGGACTATGGAAATCTGGCAACATAGATGTTCTTCTATCACAAACAGAAGATGGACGGATAAACTTATAAAGAATATAAGTAGTAGGTTCGACAAGAAGCATGGGGACACAGGCTTTAACATAACCCAGTTTCTGAGTCAACGCGTTTTGGATTGGGAGAGTCTCCTTTGTGTCCGTGCTGTCATAAGCTGATTAAAAATGCTGAAAACGTTTTTAGGAAGAAGTATCTCCAATGACAGCTCGGGATTAAAATAAAGGCCGATATTATTCAGTTAATGATAGATTCACTTGTGAATTGGAAAAATATTACAAATTATATCCGGTGGATTATTTTGAAACTGTCTACCGTCTAGAGAATTACAGTGCTAGTTTAATAACCAACGCATCCTGGTAAGGATAGTACAGTGATAACTCCTGAATTGAGGTGTTTTCGCATAGTAAAGTCTGGTACAATTTTTAGGGATAATTTCAGCTCTTTAACAAGTAAGAGCGCTATATTCGGCCGTGCCGAATCTTATATACCCTTCACAACGTGTAGTCATGCAATAACAATTGTTTGTATCACCATTCATCTCATATAAAATACGTGCATACGTACACGTTAGAATAAATGTGGCATCGAATCCCAGCTGAGCCAAAAAAATTTTATTTTATTTAATATATTATTTATATTTTAAAGTTATCATGTGGCTCTATTTGTGTAACTAATGTAATTGCAACAGATATTCACGTACTTTTTTCACCGCTCATTTATCCCCTCCATATGTGGTTATTTTTCAACATTTGCCATTTTTTTTTGCCCATTTTTTAGTTAATGTTCAGTTTTCAGTAACATTTTTTTTCGTTAAAAAATTGTACTGTTAACTTTGCACAAATAATGATGAATAGTTTTAACATTTGACTGCAATTAACACATAACGTCGCTGTCTAGTGACAATAAGGTGTGGAAGTGCAGTTAAACACAGACCATGTCAAAGCATGCAATATGTTTATATTCATTAAATTGTTAAATATAAACCTTGTTTCTCTTGAAAATTAAATTTTTCTGTACTCATATGTTTACCGAACATTGATTTATGTAGTTCAACAAACTTTAGCTACTTTAAAAAATATTTTTCATATTTTTAGTGGAAAAAAAGAATAAAATTTTTTTAAACATAAAATGAAGTTTAAACAATACGGTTTAAATGTATTTAATATGCCAATTATTTGAAATGTTTATTTGCTGTACGAGGCTGTGTGTACGAATGAATTGTGAGTGCTATAAATCACATGTATGTGTCTTAAGTCTTTTGTTTTTCATGCACTTGTCGTCATTTGTGTACCTACAAGAGCATACTGCTATGAGTAGTCATTACATAATTTCAATTCAAACTTCTTCCGCCATTCAAGGTCAAAGTAATGTCCCATGTTAAGCATGTCAATTTCATATTCACATATTTCTATTCGATTCGTTTTAATATTTTTAAGAAAATTTTCTCACAAGCTTCAAAATAATTTTATCAAATACTTATAATGGCATTTATTTTCTTTTCTTTATTATTATATGATTCATGTATTTATTTTCTTTTATAAAAAATAAATGATGCGTGCCTGGAATTAAAAACTTTTTAACTGTTTATTGTATTGTCTAAGTAATAAAGGAAATATTATTTAATAGTCATTATTATTTTCCATAAGCTAAGAAATTTTTATAAAATTTTAAAAATGTTTACTACTATTAATATAACAGTGTAGTTTTATTTATTTTGATTTTAATTTGTATATTTGTAGACTTTCGCAAACAACTTACTCCGAATTTTTAAATATTTCAGTAGAGTAAAAAAAATAAGAATAAATTTTCGAAATATTTCGATGTAATGTGTTTTATTCTACAACCCAGAGAGGGTTATGAGGGTTATGAACTGTAGATTTTTGTCATTTTTTTAACTTTTTACAGAAAAGCATAAGAATAAAAAATAACTAAAATATTTTATTCATTTTTAAATAAAATTTCTTTAGCTATTGGGTGTATAACTTAAAAATGTGAAATATTTTTATATGTTTAACTTTTAGTTTGAAGCAATTGAGCAATGTAGAGGGTGTTTTTATAGAGGTATTAAGCCTTGAAATTAAATGAAACAAAGATAAATTTTTTTAATTGTTATGAAATTTATTTTATTCAACAGATACTATTCTGGCATTATAATTTAAATATGATTGCTGTGATATGACCACCATGGCTGGCTCAGACGTTGTTTAATCTGGGGCTCCAATTTTTGATGACTTTTTCCAACATGTGGCTGTATATCAGCAGTAACGCGTCTAATATTGTCCTCCAAGTGGTCAATCATTTCGACCTTATTGACATAGACTAGCGACTTCACAGAAAATAGTCTAGCGGCGTTAGATCTCACGATCTTAGAGATCACTTTACGAGTTTAAAACGTAAAAATATGCGGTTACCAAACGTTTCCTTCAATAAATCAATTAAAGACTAGCTGCTAGAGCCGTCTTGTTAAATTCAAAGGTCCTGCATATCATGGTTGTTCAATTGACGAACGAATAGCATCTTACATGTAACCACCAATCAACGAGTTCTTCTTTTAGACTATTCTTTCATTTATCACAACTAAAAATTCTTTGTTATCATAACAATGTTAATATGAAATTAAGCCTGAATTAAAATTTAAATATTATAAAAAATGTCACCATTGACTGTTAATTTCTGACCAGCATCGTTTTAAAGTACATCAAGCAGTCTGTTTTTCTGGACTTGACGGTGTCTTGCCATACACTTGAGGATTATCATCACTACACATATCGAGGTTGCGGCCGGTATTGAGGGGTCGCTGGATGTTAGACAAACATGCAAGTAGACTAAGACCTTCATCGAATGACCATTGTCGCAGCTGTCTGGATAGGGAGAAGGAGGAATCGGTTTTCCACCTTCTCTGCGAATGTCTTGCACTGGCGGCTAAGAAACATAGATTTCTGAGCAAACATGTACTGGATAGCCTCTCTGCGATATCTGATGTTGGGCTGAATTATCTACTGAGATACCTCACGGCCACGGGGTAGATCTAGTACCCTAACTCTTGGATTTATTCTGGGATATATTAAAACTAACAAGTGATGTGGTCTTGTCAAAACGGTGTAATACAGAATCCACTTAACCGTTTGCGTGCAGTAAACTACCACGTAAGCCAACCAGCCATCAACACTCCAAATACGGCAGCTTTGTTTATTGACGTATCCATTCTAACAAAAGTAAGTTTAATCGCTAAACAAAATTCGCTTTTGAAAATTGGAATCAATGGCAATCTTGTTTTAAGCCCATACACCGAACTTACGTCTCACTATCTGTTAAGATAGTCAGTCTATTCATATTGAAATCCCGAACGAAATTCAAAATAAATTACCTTACAGCTGACAAAATGACCGCCCGTCAAACACAATCAATTACGAAATAATGATCGAACTTTTTGTGAGAGTGATGACGATTATAATAAAAAGTGAACTTTTCAGGTTATATAAAATATATTTTATCAGCACTTATGTATAATGGTCATCAACAGTTATTTTTAATTATGATTGATGATTGATCAACTGAATTATGTTTTCTTAAAAAATCATCCATTTTAAAATGTTTTACTTTTAATGTAAGACTTTCATGTATGATCTTCAGTAGTCTGTCTTGCATATTCTCTAATTAATTTATGGTCAATGAAGATATATATTTGACTCGTTACAATTTATTGGGTTCCTAAATAAGGGGATATTGGTGCTAACTATCATATTGGTCACTACCCTTTGAAAAGTTCGGCTGCAAAATTGATAATTCTATGACGGGATAAGCCGTTGAATTCTATTAAAAGGTTAAATAATAATAAAAACGTAGGTTTCCCCGTAAATATTGAAAGATTTCCTGCTACAATTCTAATCGCTGTTACTTTAATATACATTTAAAGATATAAGGGCTAAGTTTAGGCTAAAAATTAGGCAGAAATTTGACTAACGAAAAGCAAGCGAACATAATAGGACATCCGTTTTGTAATTGTAACACGTTAGGTTAATTTAATCCTTAACTTCTTTTTAGCAAAATAAAAAGTTCTGAAAATAAATAAAAATTATCACCTTGAGAAGAGTTATTAATGTACTGAACATATTGTTTCTATAACAACTATTTCTAAATGTAATTATTTTCAACTGAACCTGCTCTCTCAAGACAGGCAGTCAAAGAAGTAGTCGTCGAAATACAACAACGATGAAAGCACACTATAATAAAATTTCATTTAATTTAATCAACATTTTAACACACTTTAAAGAGTCGTTAACTTCTGGTTTTAGTTTACCAATTTGAAAGAAAAAATCTTTAAAACTATTAATTTTAATGCGTATATAGATTTAAATTTATTTCCTGTTGCAGACTTTTCCAACCAAAGATTTGCGGATGAAAAAAGAAGAAGAAAAGAGTCTAGCAAGAGATGAACAGCAAAAGTTATAAATGTTTTTTAAACGGCAAAATATTGTTAATATAGAAAGTTGACAATAAATCAAGTGTACGAGGAAAAAAATCATCTCATTTTAGATGTTGCGATGTTAGATTTAAGTACCTGCATATCTATGCAAATTCAGAATAACAAATTACTTGTTTACAACAAGAGTGGTGTAACTCAAAATTCGTTTAAGTACTTTAAATTGAGTGTAGAAAACATTAATCAAAATGTCTAATATTTTTAGTGTGAAATTATTGTTGGTTTATACGAAGCAGAGATAACTGCCTGTTTAACGATGTCGAAAGAAAACCGAAGCGAAATTTTATTCGTACAAATACGTTGAAAACAAAAAAAAATTTTAAGTTTTTGTTGTTGTTTTCAATATATTTGTACGAATGAAAATTTCGCTTGGGTTTTCTTTCGACATCATTGAAAAGGCAGTAAATGCTTTAAAACACCTCACAAGTCACCGATAATAACACGTACTGCAGATATACGGTAAGGCCATTATGTAGCTGCGTACAGTCAGCCGGCTTAAGGGTAGAGTCTTAGAAGGCATCCAGGTTTCACCAGTGTCTACATAAATTATGAAAAATTTGACAATTGAGTTTTTAGCGTTATAAAATAATTAATAGTTATTACGTTCTTTCATCATCTTACATTAAATGGATCACTATATCAATATTTTCTACCCCCACTTATCCTACAGGTTTACCTAGCATCCCTAGGAACCAGTCTTGGATGCTGGAGCCTATAAGTTACTCTTCCTAAAAAATCATATTAATGAGACGGAAATAAGGGAAACCAAACCTGGTATATTGACGATCCTTGGAGTAAAGAAAAGGACGCAAATAGGAACATGAAATGTAAGGACACTTTAAAACCCTCTAAATAAAAGGGCTATTCACAGAGCTTAAAAAATATGACGTAGCTCTATTAGGTATAAGTGAAAGGCGTTAGTTTGACTTTAGCGAGTATTTAACTAGTGATAGTCTTACACTTATTTAGTTTCTTTTTTATCTAAGAAAAGTGCTTATGAAGTTAGTATTAATGGTTTAGGATTTCTTTTGTCGTGCGCTTGTTAACTGGAATACATGTTCCGATTATATCATATCAGCCAGATTTAAAAGTTGATGTAGAAGACTTACCTAAGTTCAACACTAGGTGTCATTGTACTAACAAAAAACATTCTAACGCCAAAATTTCGTCCTCTGGAGCAATATTTTGGTAATCAGTTCATTACTACCGTGGCACCGTAAGTGAATTGCTTCGAACCAGTAGACCATGTATGATACGAACTGCATAAAGTATTGATATTTATTGTAGAGCAAAGAGTTAACAAAATACTAGAAAGATCTTTCAAAAAAAGGCCTGGTGATTCATTGCGGTATATTTTCCAAAAAGATATAATATTATACCCATCTAAGGTGCAATTTATGAAAAAATTAAAACTCGCAAATCATCGGCAACGTCTAAACTTGGCACTTAAGCTCTAAACACATAGACGCCAGCAGACTTCACAACTTCACGGCTTCAAATGCTGCCAACTTCAAATGCTGCTCTGAAGTCAGCTTCATAATTATTTTGAAGACAGCAACAACATAATAATCAACTGATGTGTATTTTAGCAATACCAACTTCAGGGATGCCGCATATATATTTTATAATGAATAAAATTAATGTTATTGATAAAAAATGCAATAATATCACGGAAAACTATAAAAACACATAAATTTATTTCTTTATTGTGTTTTTGTAATGTTCTTTTATGTTTAATATTAAAAATAAGTTTTTGTTCTTATTTTTCCAATTCAATATATATAATGGCAACACTATATTTGTTTATTGCTGCCCGTCAAAATAGAAAATAGCCTAAGTTGCCAGCAGTAGCAAATGCTGTTGTGCAGTCGTGCTGCTGTGCTGCCGTCAAAATAATCGTTTTCATTTAAACACATGGATTTTATTTTTGACATATTGCTGCTTGCTGTCTGATGTCGTCTATGCGTTTAGAGCATTAAATTTAAAAAGGTGACGAGAAACTAAATCATATTTATTGATAACCTGCTTATGAGTGATTTTACTTTAAACAGCTTTGTTTATAAGCAGAAGTTTAGGTGTTGGGGTTCTGCAAATCCAAAAGCCATTCAACAATGCCAATTTTACTTTATTAGGTGTACGGTATAGTGTGGTATTGCATCTGAAAATATCAATGAGTTTTGCTACTTCAAGAACGAAAATGAACCGGAAATGGAAAGCGGCAACCGACTATGATATAAAATTTTTTTCATAGACCTAAGATGCCGTTTTAGTAGGATGGAGCCACTATCGATACTGCCCAAGATAAAAAAGCACTTATAAATCACATTATTGGAGAACGAATTATTTCCCGAAATTTGAAAAGTAATTGGTCACTGCATTTGCCAGATTTGTCAGCACTTAATTTTTTTCAGCGCTTATTTAAGCTGATTTAAGTTTTTATAAACTAGACCGTTAGAAAATAATGTAAAACTTTAAAAACTACACATTTTGAAAATTACAATTTTGGGCTTACGACCATATTGTTACATTTTTGAAAATATGGAAATTACAAATACAATTAAATTACAAAGAAATGCTACTCTAACAAGCTTACAATCTCATTTTCATACTACATCTAAATAAGTGCAAATAATTTATTGTGCATTTAACTGTGGCAATTTATGGGAAGAGATTTATAGATTTTTATTAGATTTGTCATGATGTATGGGCAAATGAAATTACAAAATTTTTAGTTTTGTGAAAAAAGGTGTAAGGAGATGTGTGACTTCGAATTTAATTGATCTGTATGAAGAAAGAGAGATAATAATTGATGAAAATTTAAATGTTATAATAAATTAATTTGCAGATTGTTAGGCAAAATGCAGACTAGCTGCAACTTTTACATACTCGATTTATCATTAAGGACATTCTAGTCAAAATGACTAAATAAAATTTAATAATAAAAATATACACAGAACAAATTATCATTATGTGCTTTAACAGAAACTTGCTTAAAATTTATTTCCGTTTCTATAAATATTTTTATTATTTTTTTTTTTCTTATAAATATTTTGTTTGAATATTGTTTAAAATAAAAATTATGTTAAAAATAACGATTTTCAGTCACATTTGTTTATTTAAATTTTTACTTTAAGTGATATGTCCTAATTCAAATAAAATTTTACGTACTTTTTTTTATAAATTTCGTTGTTGAATCTGTAATTTAATTTTTTCTCAGACATGTTATTCTTTGCATAGGATTCGGTGTGTTTTGGCAGCCAGGGCTAGACTCTCGCGAAGAAGATGAAAACCCGATTCTTCCTTCTACAAATCAATACAGTTGGTCGTTTGAATAAAGTCTGAGTCGGCTTTCATGTTAGTTTAGTATCCAGAGACCCGTCACTATCACCAACAACCTCGAGATGTCCTTTCGATTTAGACTCGTAAGTAAAAAGAACCTCGTTCGCCTGGCCACTCTACTTTTTAAGTTCAGGCTACCTGTTTTTGGCTTTTCTAAGAAAGTATCTTATGATCTTACTTTGGTAGACCCCAAGGGAATTGCAACTGAATTTGTGTTGGAGATATCTACTCGTTACCATAAGGTCCCATATGCAACGTCAGTTGATCTATCCAAGCCTCAACAAATGTCTCCTGCATTGAGCAACTAACTTCAGACTTGGTGGTGTATGACTTAAGGATAAGAGTTCCGCCTGACTGTCGGCAAAAATTCAAATTTTCCGTGAATATTCTTGGCATTCAGTATCTTACATGCCATGAAACTTTCAGCCTCAGGTATTCACATTCTTCGGAAGACGAATAAAATTCATAATGTAGTTATTCTATTAGTCAGGACCTTTCAATTTACATCTAAATTGGGTCTGTCGGTTGTCTTAAAGCGAAAAGGTATCGATTTCTGTTTGTAAATTCCAGGAAAAATACCGAGGCAATTATACTATGGCACTTATATTTAAATCAGATTCAAACCGAGTTTGCAGTTTTTTTTATAAGAATTGCTGAGACAACATCGGAGAATTTGGAATCACTATAATGCTATAAGTTAAACAGCTGAAACTTGATATAAATAAAATTTTTTTAAATTATATCTGCCAATAACTTTGCGAAATTTTAACCGATTTCTCTGAAATAACATACAGGAATGTGCACATTGGCGTAGCTATAAATTGCTCTAGGGGTGGAAAAATCTTAAACAATTTTTTCCGGGGTGGTGCAAAATCTTAAACTGAGTTAATTTTATATAAAAAAAATTAAATTTTTTTTTAAATTCGGTGGGTGGCAATAACAATGGGTAATTTCACCTCCTCAGAGAGGTTTAGTTACGTGGGTTTCTGTGCCATATATGGGACCTTCACGCAACATACGGAAAGACCAATAGATGGTCGCGTAATTGAATATTGCAGAAATTACAAACGGAATACCAAATCTATATTAATCCTTGTCACCACAGTTAAGGGGAATAATTAAGGCTGCTCCAAAACAAATAATTTCTAATTATTCGTTATATTACGTTTCGAAACATTTATTTAAGACTTCATTAAGCTGCATTTGGCATTCAGTTAAGAACAACAACATTTTAAAAACTCAAACTCTATTGTTCGTATGTTTTTAGAATGTTTCACTTAGTCTTTATCATCCATATTGTAAGATAATTAGAGTAATTACTGCAAGAGGTGGCGACAAATGCTTAATATTTAAAAATTCCTTTTGAGGAAAATATTTGTAGTGTGTCAGTGTAGTGTTAATTAAATGTGATTTTAATATAGTTAGACTTCTTTGGCCATAACTTTATGTTTATATAAATAAACACAGTTTAATACAGCCTGATGCAGCTGCACCTACATATTTTCAACAGCATTCGAAACGTCATTCCCTTGAGCCCGAACAGCAACTGGTGTTATTCGTTTTGGCTTATGTATGTTTTGAAATGGAAAACATGTGTGAATAGAAACATTTAAACGTAGAAATGATTTGTTTTTTTCTTGTTTCTTCTATGTCTAAGGTGTCAGCATTAAAATGTTGAAAATATTGTTAGTCAGTCAGTTGGTCATAATTTCAGTCAACCTGCATTCAAGACGTGTAATATAATCTAAAACTTAAGTTTCTCTTATCGCAAGTGTGTGGCTTCATTCAAGTGATCCGTCTGCTTAAACGTTCGTTTATTCATCAATCCATCCATCTATTGAATCTTGTCAGCCATCCAGCCAACCTGCCGCTGCCTTCGAACTGACAAGTCTTTTAAACATTTTTATTTAAGAGTCGAAGTGAAATGAAAGTTTTTTGTTTTTTTTTTGTTTTGTTTTGGTTTTTGGTAAAATTTTTACCAACAAAAGTACGCATATATTATGAAAATGCAATTTAATTATTAAACATTTTCGCACCAATTTAATAAAGACATAATGTTTGTTATGTGTGACATTAGTGGTTGTAGAGTAAAGTGACTTCAAGTAACTGCTGGCTGTTGGGAGCAATAGCGGTGTTGGTGTTGATGTTGGCGTTGGTGTTGGTTATGATGCTGGTGGCGAAGAAATTTGATTTAATATGTCAATACGCTATAAAGTGTTTTGAAATGTTTATTATTTAATGCTAAAAAGAAAAGCGAATAAAAAATTTTAACAACTAACTTTCAACAATTATGTTTGATGACCAATCCTTATAAAAAGTTTTTTTTTCGATTCAGTAGCTACAAAATTAAAATTTCTTTGGTTGTCAAAACAGTAGTAGTTAACGAATACACTCGAGAAAAACTGTTGCATTCGCCATGAGTACAACTATATTCATATTTATTTGATTTTTTTCCCCAAATATCCATAAACACTTTTATTAGAACAATTTTTCTTTGAAGTGATGCTCTTAACTAAATATTTATTTTTTTAAATTACAAACCCCCGTTATAACGTTCTATTGGTTTTTTTGTATGTGTTAACAGTTGAAAATTTCTATTACAATATTTCATATAACAATTCATTTATCATTTCTTATGTTTTTAAAGTGTTAGACTGCATTTATACAAGAATTGAAAATAAAATTTTTTTGTTGAATTAAAAACAAATTTTTAAAAATTTTATTTTGCTCTAAAATATATTATTTTTTTTATTTCAAATATGTTTTTGATATTTGTGTAATTTTACTAGAAACTTTTACTGATCACTTTTTGGAAATTCATTTTTGTAACTCTGCAGAAGAAAAAGTTGGTTTTCTTTCTGATTTTTAATTTGCCTGACGTTTAATATTGTCTGAAGTTTAACAATACAACATACAACTGATACAACAGAAATTGCTTTCACAAGTTTATATACTTATATATATACGCAAGCTGTATTTTAATATACGACAAAAATAATACAATGGGAAGGCATGAATTGCACAATTGTAAAAACGTGTGTTATTTGTAAACAAAATCTCTTTAAATTGTCATGGCAGACTGTATTAGAATATTAAGCACACTAAAATGGAGATATTGGAATTATAATTATAATTACTCAGCAGTTATTACAAGTATTTTTACTTATGGTTCAGTTAGTAAATTTATATCATTATATTACGAGTCAGCAGACAAAATCTTTTGCAAAGGTAATACGTGTTACTGTTTATTTATAATGTATCGTAACTTTCCGTGAAGTAGAAATCTACAGATAATAGATTTTTACGTAGAGAACGTAATCCATTGGGCATATTGTCAAAACGAAAAAGAGACAACACTACGTTTTTACTAACAAACACACACATATCTAACGATACTGAAAGTTTTAAGGCAATACAATACAAATTAACTAACTAAACCATTAGCAATTA
Organism: Phyto melanocephala; assembly: GCA_941918925.1. Taxonomy (NCBI): domain Eukaryota; kingdom Metazoa; phylum Arthropoda; class Insecta; order Diptera; family Rhinophoridae; genus Phyto; species Phyto melanocephala. Next base: position 102,749,213 of record OW799235.1, on the reverse strand, counting down.
ATTATAACTAGTGGTTAAGAGAAAGAAAGATAATAGTAGAAAAGACTAAGAATCTCCCTTTTATTTTAGTATTGGATTAATGTGGTATATCTACCTTTGTATAATCGCCTTAATGTGGTTAGTACACCTTAGGATTTTTCTCCTTTTATTGCAGGAGACAAAGTGTAAAATATATAGGACAGTTCAGGTAAGTATTTTTGTACTTTTTACCTGTTTTTACCAGCCACATTACGTTTACAATTTCTACACTATTAATTTCATCATAAAGTATATATACTTTGTGAAAGCTTATAAAAAAGCAATCGATTGGTTAAAATCAATTTACATCGCAAGCTGCACGGATCTGTATGTACTATAAATCTAAAGGTAATATACAGATATAAATTGGGCTTTAAGTCCATCACTATTGCCTCATAATTTTCTAAGATATGAGCTAGAAACATGTCTCCGCTTCTTTTTTCTCTCCTATTTTTACCATGAAAATTAACATTATTCAGCCCTAAGATAATTTAAAGACACGTTTGCTACTACCTATAGACAGGATATGCCTTTAGGTCTATTGAGTAGAAAAATTGTTTGGTAAAATCAATCCCAATTCGGCAAATATAAGAGGCAAATATTAATTTGAAAAATATATATATTTTTCTAGACACATCCAGTCATAAAGGCATATAATTAATTTTTGGACACGCTGAAGACACCAAAATATGAGTCATGTTCTGAGATATGACTGAGATATAAGCACCAAGATACAAATAATCCGGTGTTTTTCATAAAATTTGTAAGCAAAAAATCAATTTATTTAGCTTCTGGACTGCAGAAAGCAGCGATATGGGCATTAAAAGAATGTTCTTGACCACCTGCGTATAGTACACTGTACACAAATTTAATTTTTATGATGGCAACCAGTAAAAATTCCGTATAGTAAATTTATTTATGGGTCAAATAAAGTAATCAAAAATGCATCGACATGGTATCCAACGAAAGCGCTTGACCAGTAGAATACAGTAAACTATGAACAAGTGTAGAATGCAAGATGGCGTCAAAAGTAAAATTTGCAGATATATGGGCCAAAAATAATAATTGCCGTCTTACCTTCTTTCACCCGTACTATATCAATATTAAATAAAATCGCTTGGCCAGTAAAATACAGTAGACTGCAAAAAAGTGTAAAATCCAAATTTTGCAAACAAATTTTTTCTTAACGCCACTAATATTGGTATAGGTAAAATACATAAATATAACTAAATTCAAATCGAAAATAACATATACTATAATAAAGCAAAATGCCGTAAACCATTAAATCAAATATCTAGGATAAGCTACAATGTTGTATTATCTGTAACATTCTTACTTGTTGAAATGTTAGTGCCCTCTTACATTAGCGAAACTGAGACGAAATTTTTATGAGTGGGAAAAAGAAGGGTTAATGTGCAGTACACGACTGTCTATAAGTACTAGATAGTTTTTCCTTCTTTTCTACTTTTTGCACTTTTTGTCTTGTTTCTGTTCAAGGCATAGCCATATGCAACGGCGAATTGATAACACAAAGCAAGTTTTGAGGGGATGTTAAGGCCAATTCGTACATCAGGGATGGAAACTTTGTTATGACATATTAAATGTAATAAAATTTGTTTAAAAAAAGTATATAAATGTTTGAAACACATTATTAATGACACTAAAGCTACAAATATACATAAATTTAGCACATTTATTATCAAAAAAGCACACGTAAGTTAATTGTTTAATACCGAATTAAAAATCACATTTTTATTCCCTGCATTATTAAGGCCAATTTAACCAATTTTGACAAAAAGTTTCCCCATCAGCTGGGCTGATTATTTCACCTGTATGAATTCGTCTTGTCTTTGTTTGTGTCCCTTGTTTCATCATTTTTAATTAAATGAAAATTTAATTATTTTTCTTAACCTGTCGCCGTCTTAATCGAAATCAGAATCTGCACCGATTTTGCGCATTTTATTAGCTTCCCCAATTTTTTATCTAAACTTATTTTTTTACAAAATTCCGCTTTCTATTTTCTTGCTTTAAATTGTCTTTTCAATTAATATATTCATAAAGTTTTAAAAACACATCGAAAATTAAAGAATAAAGAACTTGAAAAATTTCTGTCTGTCTATTAATTTTTCAAATGTAAAAGCCTTAAGCAAGATCTAAAGAGAATTGAAACAAGTAACAGTGCTATATTCCGTGCCGTGCCGAATCTTATATACCCTTCACAACGTGTAGTCATGCAATAACAATTGTTTGTATCACCATTCATCTCATATCAAATACGTACATATGTATATACTGATTAGAATAAATGTGGAATCGAATCCCAGCTGAGCCAAAAAAATTTTATTTTATTTTATTTAATATATTATTTATATCTTATTATTTTTTTTACATTTTTTTATAAATTTTTTTAAAAAATTTTTTAAAAATTTTTTTTAAATTTAAAAAAAAAAATTTTTTTTTTAATTTTTTTTTTAATTTTAATATATTTTTTTTAAAATTTTTTTTTTGGTATGTATTTTAAATTTATGTTCGTATGTATGTATCTATGTATGTATGTTGTTGTTGTAATTGTGTAAAGAAACGAGGTCGTGGTCGTGGTCGTGGTTTTTTGCTCATATCTCAGAAAGTAATGGGGCGATTGTGCTGAATTTCAATAGCGATTCATTCCTGGATATTTCCAAGAGATTGATACCAAATACAGATCTGAGGAACATATAGTTGCTTCTAAAAGTTGATTTCAACCAACACACGGACAGACGGGCAGACGGACAGATGGACAGATGGTCAAGGCTTAATCGACTCCTCTATTCATAAGCTTTCGGAAATGAAAATTGTAGAAATTACAAACGGAATGACAAAGCTATGTATATACATATACCCTTGTGCACCACAGGTGAAGGGTACAAAAATGTCTTCATTTTACTTTCACAAATGTAAAAGGTGATCCACTGACAACATACAAACAACATTTTATTTCGTATTAATTAATATAAGCAATAGTTATTTGGCACAAAAATCCAAGCAAGAGCTGATATATATACTTATTGTTTCCTCGATTTGAAAATTATTTTTATATACCAAATTCTTCTTGTGAAAAAACTAATGTTGGTCAACATATTTCACAAATTAAGACAGAATACTAGGCTTAAAATAATAAAAATTTTATAAAATGTAAATGTTGTGTTAGCGTTGTAGTTAGTATATTTGGACCTATGTTAACAGCAATGGATTGGTATTTGTATTTGCTTTAATTAAGATAATTTTTAGTTTAGAAAATATTATTTATTTGGGCAAAATATGTAACACACTCAAGTGGTCACATCTAAATATTTCGTCAAACATTTGCCTAATGCTAAATTATTAAGGAAATTACATTAAAATTAAACATTTAAAATTATATTTTAAAAAGCATCCATTGAACTTACTTAATTTTAATTATATTACAAGCTTATTTTTTAATCCGTATCATATATCATTGAGGAATTAAAACTTATAAACATAAGATTAAATTTAAATTTAATAATTATATTCTTTACGAACTTATATTTAATAGGTCTGTCTGCGTACTTTTCCAGAAGCAAATACTCAGTAAATTTTTTTGGGAGAGTAAGACCAATTTTACTCTGGCGGCTAAAAATATATCAAAAAGTACGCAGACAGTATCCAGTAAAATTTTGCAAGAAAACAGCTGATCGGTGTGTAAACAATTGAAATTACAAACCAAAAGAGTTTTAGCATATGTGTACGCGAAAGTGAATTCTCGCGGTAAATTAAAAAATGCTAATTTTATCGGTTCTGCCATCTCCAATCCACTTACATTACGGTAAAATGTTGTTTATTATAATATTTTATAAACGTTAAAAATCAGCACAATTCTAACTACTTACCTCTGCTATTGTTAAATTTCAATTTTTATTTTCGTTTCACAAAAAATTTTTTCATAATTAGTAAATAAAAACAGCTGTTCAAACTAGTTGCCAAATCTTGCAAGAAGAAATTTCTCCAACAACATTTTGCAAGTTCTCAACTTCCAACTGTCAAAAAATTTTCTTTTTTGCTCTCTCGCTGCAAGAGATTTTGAGTACGCAGACAACATTTTGCAAGATTTTGTAACATTTTGCATAAAATGATGCAAAATATGTGTACGCAGACAGAACTAATGTTTAAAGAATTTTTTTCTTGTCATCAACAGTAAAGAATTCATTTACTATTAATTAAAAATTATGCAAAAAAGAAATATGAAAACTAATATTTTATTCAGAGTGTATGTATAGTAAATAGTACTTGTCGTTTTCATATCAGGTGTGGCAATTTTCTTTTTTCTTCTAATTGGTTGCAATTTTATGCAAAACGTTGTAAACAACAACAAAATAAAACAATATAAAGAAACAAAAAAAAAGGCCAACCACAAAACTATAAATCTATTTGTTTGTTTGAATTGCGTCTATGATTTTTTAACAAAAATTTTTGGTGGCATTGTTTGTTTTTTGACAAATAATCTAAAGTTTGCTTGCCGTTTATTTTGTTGCCTTTTCTCTCCCAATAATATGCAAATTGGCCAACTAACAACTACGATAACAACAAGTGTGCCAGGCTGTTACTTATTTTATTTATTTTGCAGGTCTTTATTTTTCTTCTATTATTTGCGCTGCCATAAATCTCAATGAAAATTGAAAGCCATAATTTGTGCAACTGTCAATAAACTATTTTAACTTGTATGCAAGTTTTATGCATGCTCAAACATTCATTTAAGTTTATTTGATATACACGAGTATGTATAAGTAATCACATACCCAGCAGTAGAAAGTCAGTGACAAGTCTGCCCTCGAAAGGGCCTTTTTTATACATATTTATCAGAGACACATACTACGATACCTAATTTATATTTATATATTCATATTTATATATATTTATGAGTTTTTTTCACGAATTGTAATATAGAGCGTGGTCTTTTACACTCGACTCTAATAACGGGGCATTGGAAGACCAATTGGCAAAGAATTTTTAAAACCTTTGTATAAAAAGCTGTTAAAAGGCTTTCTGATTTTTAAATTTCAACAAAATTCTAGCTTATTCCAATTTGATTAAACGCTTTATATATTTCATTATATAGATTTTTATTTATTTTTTCTTACTGTTTTAAGCTCAGTGTTATCAAAATCATTCTTTAGAAGGAGAGCCTCAGAAGCTCTTATTAAATCTTGTAACTAAGCAAAAGCAAGGTCTTAATGTTAACCGGGACAAGGCGGAAATTTGTTTACTTACAAGAAAGAGGAAGATACTGATGTATAGCTGCCCCATCTTTCGACGTAATACAATTCAGAATAATAAAAAGTCAAATGCCTAAAAGAAGTACTTGATTGGATGCTACCCTGCAGAGACCACATTTAGAGTAAAGCGGAGAATGCTCAAATAATTTAGGCTCTTTGTAGAAGAGCAATAGTCTTAAAATGGGGTAAAAGCCCAAATATGAGACACCTTCTATACACGAGAGTACTACGACTGATCCTAACGTATCCTTCGATTCTGTGGTGGACATGTTTAGAGAAAAGTGTTGCATTAGTATATGCGATGCCATGAGAACTACATCAAAAATGGCTAATGAGAATACACAATCAATTTTGACGATTGATGACGTAGCCTTGGCAGCTACTAATGGCAATGGCTGGCAAGAGACCATAAAACCAAACAGAGATTATGGTAATTACGGAAGACATTAAATCGATGAAGAGGACTGATGTCGAAGCTTTGAGATTCGTTTTTTTATAGCCAATTAGTTGAATCTCGGAATGTCCTGCAATGCAAGAGTTATATAAACTCGCAACTGAATTGTGAACGTCTAGAGAAAATATGGATTCCAGACCAAAATGGAATAATTTTTTAATTTTATAACCTTAGAAAATGCTAAACCATTTTTGCGGTTTAAAAACAGGGTAGGGTAATGGAGGAAGACATCAAAAAGTTGCAAAATGCTAATATCTGTTAGATGTCTTAAATCTTGAAAAATTAAAGCAGATTCTGAAACTGCATATTTCAACACTTGGGAAATTATCTAGTGTAATAACAAGGCATACGGAGATAAGAACTCATGTAGCTCGCATGGGATTGTCGGAAGAAACCAACATTTAGAGCATGCGAAGAAGAAGGTGTAATTTTCGAACACAACCTTTATCATATATTTTGACGTATTATACGCAAAAACGTGAACACTATGTTTACCCTAAAGAATACCTTACAAATACCTAAGGAATTCAAATTGGAAATCCCTAAAGCCTATAGCACACGAAATGTAGAAATCCATAGCACTTTAGTTATACTTTTAAAAAAGTCGTAGTGGCCGCATGCGGTAAGATTGTGATATTACACGAAATGTATTTTAGTCCAAAAATGCAAATGAAATGCTTTATGATGACATCAAAATTACGTCACAGACACATGCGTATGTGGCTTTTTACATTTTGTGTACTACAGGCTTAAGGAATAAAATCAAAGGGACAGAGTTCCTGCCCTATTCAGGATTTTAGCTGAATTTCAATTAAGTTTCTTGTAGGGATAGTTCATTTTTTTAGAGCACACAACATGCCAATTGGACATACGTGTATACCTGTCCTGGGTTTGGGCTTTTCAAAGCCCCTCTTTTCAACCTAACCCTCATGAATTCCAGGTAATTTTTCAAGGTTTTTGCTTTTATTTTTTGATTTCTATTCAAAATATTTTTATGTTGTTGCTAAGAACACAGAAATTAATAAAATACATAAGAGAACGTATACCTCTCTTCCTTTCTTAAAAAAGGGGGCTTAGAATGACTATGGGTTCTCAGAAGGACATTCGAAAGGATTTTAATGGACGGCAGGATGTAATTAGATTGTAAATCTAAATGAAAATATAAATTTGCTTTTCAGGAGGCCTCCAATATAAAAGCCTCTGACTTTTATATCTGGGTATGCATGTATTGATAAATGAATATGTGTATGAAAATAAGCACTTTAATGTCATACTCATACAAACATTGACTTTGGAATCCTATTCTTAACGGCTATTCGAAACGTGGGTCTACATAATTTGGTATGAACTAAAATATGTGTATCTAAATACATATGAATATATGTATGTATGTACGTATGTATGTATGTAAGTATATAATAATAGTATTCCGGAGTATGAATAAATTAATGTTTGTTTCTTACAAATGTGTGGGCGCAATTACTTCCGTTGATTAGATTTTGTTATTGTATACTTTTTTTTTCAAACGGTCTGCAAAATTTTAAATTTTAAAATTATTTTTTGGTTTTTTAAAATTTGTAGATTTTTTATTATTGCTTGCAATGTGAACGTCTAAATTCGTTTAAGGTTTTAAGATTTTTTATCAACACCATGCAACGTAATCAAGTGGCATATATGAAATTTGCTGTCTAAAATTCAATAAAGGTTTTGTAAATTTATGCATTAAGTGCCACACAATGCAAGATTAATTAAACAACTAACATATCGTTGTTGCAAACATAAAAAGTCTAAGGGTAGTTTTAGAAAGGCATTGAGCAATTTAATTTTAAAACCATATGACATTTGGTTTTTGTAAATTTTCTTAATAAAGAAATTCTGTAAAGTTTATTTAGCAATCTAGAGCTCAGTTTGGATTTGTTTGGGAAAAAAATTTAAAATTAATTATAATATGAGAAAATTCAAATAAAATATTATTTATTTATTTATTAATTTTATCTACAGAATTAATTTTTATATCAAATGTTTTTATAAGCATTGGCTGGATAGGACATTGCTTTTGACTATCAAAATGCTTTTCTCTTGAATCGTTTATCAAGTTTTTAACCGTTTCCAAAAGCAATTGTAGGAGTCATGCTTCTTATATTAGATGTCGAACTTCGTTGTTTTCTATTTCACCTTTGTGTCGTTAACCTACACATTTCTGAAAAAGGTGGCAGAAAGTAGGAAAAAATATGAAAAATATTTGGCTGCGCCAAATTTTTGATACCCACCACCAATTTGGTGTGGTTTATTATTTTTTTTTAGCAACTCTAATCACTACATAATAATTACTTTATATACAAATATTTATTACTTTCTCTGTTTAAGTCCAATTTGCTATTTATTTGCAATTTATTTTCTTATATTTTGCCTCAATATTAAGCCTAAGTAGTTTTACAATAGGAGTAACATCAACCACTTCTTTTTGTCACAGAAGTGGAGAAGTCGGCATTAGAGTAATTTTTTCCTTTAAATTCAAACTTTGATATTGCAGTATAGAGTCTTTCTTTAAAGAAAAAGAAAATTTAGGTATAATCATTATATGGGTGGTGGGCCTTAAAATAGATATGTTAACTTCATTTTCTATAACCACAATAATAAAAATCAAAAGCCTTAACTTCGAAATCGTATATCTAATTCTGTTGGTTTTATGACGTTTAAAATTTTTTGAATAGTAGATTAGGACATATATGAGTGGTGGATGTCACAGTAATTTCTGATGATTTCTACCACTATTCCTCTAAGTCTTTATCAAAAAAAAATCATATGAACTGAAGGAAAACCATTATATATGAGCTGGGCTGGTAACCTTCGTTTTCCGTTAAAATAAAAATAGTTATCAAAAACCTATATGTGCACAATTACAGAACCGTACATCTTAATTTGTCGGTTTTATGACGTTTAAAATTTTAAATGCAGTAAGTTTTCGTACGTTTTGATCTAAAACTTCTTTCGTAATGTACGGCTTTGATAAATTTTTGGAAAAACATATTTGTTCTACTTAAGAAATATACCTGTGAAATTGTATCACTCTACGTTATTGCGTTTCAATGCATAATATTCGATGTCAGAAAGACATTTTTTATGATGTATATTTGCATTTTAAGCTATCGATCTCCTAATAGATGGATACAGCCCAATTTTAATACCAAACATTTCTTATGTATAAGGAAATATTATTATGGCACGATGTCATCCTCTTAGCCTTTGCTGTTCGAACTCTATCATGCTTTCAAAACATAAACGGTCAGACAGACGGACTAACATAGCTTGATCGTCCAAAACTAAAATCTGTTCTCAGAAAATATATGTATATTTTATGGGGTCTTAAATTAATGTACCTCCAATGTACCTGGTGTGTATAAAAAAATACTTTTCCAATCAAATTTTTTTCGGTTTTCGCACTGCTAATAAAAAAGCAGTACAGAGGACATATCTTTCATATGTGCTTTCATATGCAAGCAATTTTATCATTTCGATATGTATAATACGGTTCGGATGAAATCAACTGCTTACAAAATTAAAAAAAGGTATGGTGGGAGGTTTAAGACTAGCTCGTTTGGATAACTTTAAAAATAAAAAACTAAAGACTTTTATAAGCTCACACAAAAAAAATCCTTAATATAGATTCCTTTGCGTGAAATTATCGTAAGTTACAAAAACAAAATTTGACAATAGAGCGTTTTTATTACTTTAAAATAAGTAAAAACATAAATAACACTGCTACATACGATAAAATGTACACTTTCCATAACTAAAACAGTTATCACTATAATATTACATCTGCAGATGGATTAATGAATGTAGAATCAATTCGCATAAAAAAGTCAACTTAACATACGATAATTCTGCGCACAGCGGTCGATATTATCGCATTTCTATCACTCTTCTATTTGAGACTAAATGGAGAAACACATTAATATGATTAAAATTAACGAGGTAGAGGCAAATGCTGAAACACTTCCAAAGCTAAGAAAAAATACTTGTTGTCGAAATATCCGCTGCAGAGTTCTTTTGACAGTTGCTGTGTCCAGGAATTATTTAAGCTTTGCCCTTGAAAGTTTTGCTAATATCGAACACATGAAAATTTTTGGTCCGGAACACAAAGATGAATTTACATTAAGAAAAAATTTACACTTAATTTTAATTTATCCTAAATTTAATCCTGGATACTTCATTTATTAGAAATCTTCGATTGATTCTCAATTTGCTGTAAATATTTAAAAAATTATACAAAATTAATGATCTACATGTTAAAATCTTTTTACCAATTTTTTTTTTCCTTTTTAAATGTTCTTGGTGGTATTTTTAACGATTTATTACTTTTTTTAATCAAAAGCCCTCTTCAAGCCTAAAATATACACTCTTATAAATATTACATCACTAAAACTGTAAAATTTTAAATATCAAATAGTCATAAACAATTCTTAACTGATAGATCTGACGACTGACTACACTACTACTCTGCTGATCAGGTGCATTAATATTGTTTCAAATTGATCATTTGATATACTTTTACTTTCTTTATGTAAATATTGAATACTGCAATACTATAAAGTATAATGATTTTTGAATAAGTATATTTTTTTTGTTTTGTCTGAGTTTTATCTTTTACTACTTAAATACATGATTACAGTAATTTATTGGTAGGAGGTGGAGTATAATGATTTAAGCGAAAATGATTGCTAAAAGTAACATGAGTATTAATTTGTTTACCCAAAACTGAAAAAAAACTGTTAAAACTAAAAAAAAAAAAAAAAATAAGAAAATATATATTTTTTCTGAACTACCAAAGTACTAAAGCAACAAACAACATCATGTTTTAACATAAATAAAAAAATAAGAGAAATATTGTTTGTTGTTGTTAATAGTTGTTACCATTATATAATGTGGATGAATAAAGGAATGAATGAGTGAATGCATAAAAGCATGTCTACCGCAAAATGCTTAAGCCTGCACTAAAACTGACTGAATGAATGCCTACAAATATGAGTATATCTTTTAAATTTCTTGACAGTTAAATCAATTTTTTATAAAACTTTTTTTCAGCACACAAAAGTACGACTAAGTTTAAGTATACTTTTCACTTTATGAACAGACAAAATGATGTAGCAACAACAAAACATGTGTAACGCATTTTAAAGTTCGCAACAGAGTTTTTTTTTTTTAATATCTGCCAGTAGTTTTTTTTTCATTTTTTTTTAAGTTTTAGTTTAAGTTTGCATGCTGCTTAATTCGCATAATTTGCATGTGCAAAAACCATATTTTTTTATTGATTTTTTCCCTCGAAAATCATGTAACAATTATGATAAAAAAAAATAAACAAGTGTTTTATGTTTTATTTTATGTATATTTTTTTTTGGTTTTATTGGAAAACAATTTTAACAAATTATGTAATTCTTACAGCTATAGGTTTAATAAATAAATTCATACATACATACATATGTGCATATATCTACATATACTGAAAATGAGATTGTAAAAAAACTGTGTGTGTACAAGAAATATTATGTTTTTAACATTTTAATGACGATTTATATAGTCAACGGTTAAATAATACAAAAACACCAGGGGGCAAATAACGGCATTCGAACGTGAATGAAATTTAGAAATTCTTATTAGAATCTCTATACATAAAGCGCAGCGAACTCGATCGTGATCGAATGCCGAAATTTGGCCCTAGGTTAGGTTAGATTCGGCAGCCACCCGAAGGCGTAGCTCACTTGGGTCCTCTGAGGGTCCCGTTGTGATACCGTAGGCACCAACGCCCGTTTGTCTATGTCATCTGACCGTTATGTTAAAAAATCAAAGATTTCATCTAAATTAACAAAGCAATATGGCGTCCGACATTAAAGCCAAAATCTAGGCGATGTGGTTTTTTTCCTTATACATATGATTGTGCAATATATTATCAGATTCGGCATAACCGAATATAACATCCGTACCTTATCTTTTAAGACTGTTATTTAAACAAAGCTAGCAGAACCAGGACTGCTCTGCTGGCTACAATAAATTTTTTTTCACTGTATTCATTACAAATAAGGGTAACTTTCAACCTTCTCCCCTTTTAAAATTCCAACTAGAAAGACCGAATGTCACTGTACACATAAGACATTACGATACAGTGTTTGGTAACATTTTAAGCGACAATAAAAAGTCATAATATGAAAAATGAATGGCATTTTGTGGAATGAAAATTTAGAGGAAAATATAAATGCCATATCTCCGTGCAAACTTCCCATAAACCACCTAGACAACATCTTTAACGTAACCTGAAATTTAAAATCGTTATCGGTTAAAATCGGTCCACCCTTTTCCACAGTTAGCGGTGACATCAAAGTTTTTTTTTTTATTATAACCTTCACACAGTGAAAAAGGGTATATATAGGTTTGTCATTCCGTGTGAAATTTCTACAATTTTCATTTCCGACCCCATAAAGTATATATTTTCTGAAAGCTTATGAATAGGGGAGTCGATTAAGCTCTGTCAGTCTGTCCGTCTGACCGTCTGTCCGTGTGTATGTTGAAATCAACTTTTTGAAGCCCCCCGATATTGCTTGGATCCGGGTGAGGTATTGAAAATCAGAAACATCGGTGCATAAACAACTGAGATATGAGCAAAAACCCACGACCATCTCGATTTTTTATTCACAAAAACAACATTACAACAACAGCATACATATACATACAAACGTGTATACTGGTTAGAGAAAGCGTGGCATCCAATCCCAGCTGAGCCAAAAAAATTTTTTTTTAATTTTTTTTTTTCAAAATTTTTTTTTTAATTTTTTTTTTAAATTTTTTTTTTTTTTTGTTTTTTTAGCATACATACGTGAATTTATAATTTTACAATGGGATGTTTTTATATATGTATGTTTTTATATGTATGTACGTATTTCATATGGGATGAATGGTGACACAAACTACTGTTATTGCATGACTACTCGTTGTGAAGGGTATATAAGATTCGGCACGGCCGAATATAGCGCTCTTACTTGTTTTTTAATATATTTATAATTTATTTGTAATTTTTTTTTTAAATTTTTTTTTTAATTTTCTTATTTTATTGTTGAACTTTTTAACAAAGACTTTTTATTAATTTTTAGTTTGGCTCTAGTTCATTTTATTATTAAATTTCTAATCATTGAATGAAAAAATCAATTTTTTTTTTGGAAAAGTAAGTTTTAATCCCGACACCAGCCGAGTGGAATGCATTTTCGAAACCAGCTACGGTTTCATCATCAGCACTCTTTGATCGGAATGTCTTAGTGTTGGATGTAAATATCATCTATTTAACTCACAAGTTTATATGAAATTTTATTTTGTGAATTAAACTTCACATACATATTCATATCTTGTTGCTGTAGTGAGTGAGAACGAAATTTACCAAACTTAAGCTTTTCCCCTTTTTGTTATTCTTTTCAATTATCACATTTGTTATTCTTGCTTTAAACCATCAGTCTGATGGTAATGAAAGCTTTTTGTTGGTTGTGATCCTCACAACATTTTCAATCATACATGTTTTTTTGTTAAGTCAGTTATTCAACGGAAAGTTGGTACTGACCGGTCTATATGATCATTACACCGTGCCATGTATATATGTTAATTTTCTTATTTTATTGTTGAATTTTTTTTTTAAATTTATTATTTATATTTTTATTATTTTTTTAAATTTATTATTTATATTATTATCAATTTTTAAAAAAAATTTTTTTTTTAATTTTTTCAAAATTTTTTTGTATTTTTTTTAACACACATACGTAAATTTATAATTTTACAATGGGATGTTTTTATATATGTATATTTTTTGTATTTATGTACGTATTTAATATGAGATCAATGATGAAGGGTATATAAGATTCGGCGTGGCTGAATATAACATTCTTACTTGTTTATATATATTTTTAAAAAAATTTTTTCGTGTTCGTGTGGTGCCTTAAATACAGAAAACATTTTATAATAGCATTTAGTTTGTAAAATTGATAAAAATGCATTCTGAATTTTAGTTAAATATCAAGTGCATGATTCTAAAAACTTTTTTGATGGCGTTGCACTGCCTATTTTTCTAATCACAAAATTCTATAGTTATGACAGCTCAACATGTGAGCAAAGTTTCAGAAAAAACGGCAAAGTTCAAGTAGCTGAAAATGATAATTATTTTTATAGGCGTGACACTGCCCATTTTGCTAATCTCGAAATAAGATAGTCATGACAGATCAATATTTGTGCAAAGTTTCAGAAAAATCGATCCAGTGCAAGTAGCTAAATATGATAACTTATTTTTTATAGGCGTAACACTGCCCACTTTTCTAATCACGAAATTGTATTATCATGAGAGTTCAATATGTGTGCAAAGTTTCAGAAAAATCGGTCAATCGGTTTTTTTGGGTGTAGCCTCGCCCACTTTTTACCACCCATAAACACTCCCTCGAATGTGTACAACAACTTGCCAACAACACACACAGTGTTTCTTTTTTATATATATATATAATAGCCTAGATTTAAATTCTGTTTTGTTAAAAATTATCTGTTAAAAGCTTATAACATGAAGAAGTAATAATACGTAAATATTCATAAGTTTAGGAAGCCTTTGACCATCAAGATGTTTACAATTGAAAATCGGTAAATTACATACATACGTAATTGCATACAATAATTACTTTATTTCAACTCAATCAACTACCGAAGATTACGCAAATTGTAAAAGCAACTACTAATGACTGTTAGTTTGTTTAAAGCTTTAATTAAAGATTAATTTTGCATTCAAAACTGTCATCCGAAATGACGTAAGTACATCAACATATTTCATTAAATGTAATTTTATCTTTTTAACATAATGAACGCGTCTATAGCAATATTTAATATTACTTTTTGGCCTTATCCATTTAATATTTACAGAAGCCTGTTCAAATATCTACGAGAGTAAAACTTTTGTTAGAAAAAAACAAAAACGTTAAATTGTATAAATAATTTTATCTCACATTTAATTTATCACTTAAGGCATCAATGAATGCATGCACATTTTAATGTCTCTCATATTTTATCATTATTTAAGTAATTTTTCTTCTAATCTAAACTCTGGACGTTTTTGATGCTTTGCGTTATTTCCACGGTTAAAAAAAAGTGTAAAAATTTATTATATTAACAACACACTGTATTGCACACAAATATGCTAGTGGTGCACATTTTTGCCAAATTGTATTGACTAATAATATTTTTATTTTTTTTTTTTTTTTTCAAAATTTGATAAAAATACAAGATTTTTTTAGTTCCAAGAAATAAAAACTACTTTTTGTTTCACTAACCGTGAGGAGGAGGTAAATAGAAATTTAAAGTTTTGGTTTGTTAGCAGTTTATGCATATCATGCAGCAATTAAAATATTAAATTTTACATACATACATACTTACGTTTAAGTTAAACCATAGGTTATCTTCCAAAAAATGAAGAAAAAAAAACAAAAAAAAAGAAATGACATTTACAAAAAAAGTCAAGGCTGTCAAGTGCCTCCATTCATCACACCGCATACAGAAATATTTTTTAGGACAGTGTTTTAATAAAATAAATTCATTGAATGCGAAATAACTTTAAAAAAACATAACATTAATAAAGACAGGGCTGTATTAGTATAGGCGTTTCCATGAGAACTACAACAACAATGACTATTGATGATATATTATCGATTTTACCGATAGAAATACAACTGCTTCCGTTGACCGGTACTAGATTAATTATAATGGGTGAATGACTGGTAAGAGACCACAATACGAGATATAAAAGTGTTACCGATATCTTACTGATGGAAAAATTTACAGAGGTAACACGTACGAAATATTAAAACGATAATGGCATCATCATCATCATACCAGAGGACATTTTTCTTCCTCTAACAAGGCGATAAAGTTAAGAAATACCCAAGGCCGATCTTCATACAGACGGTTAAAAAATGTGTGACCGAATTGAAAAAGGTTTCTGTAACATAAACCGAAACAGAGGATAATTAATTTTCTCTACCTTATAAAAATACTGTTTTCATGCTGGGATTATTGCAATTACGGAAGGCAATAAATACACGAAGTGGATTGACAATGAAGCTCCAATTCGTTTATTTATCGCTAGCCAATCAGTTATCAAGACCATAATGAACAAAAAAGTTGAATATTGGAATGTCCTGCAATGCAAGACTAAGGTAAAATGGCATGCAAATTGTGAACATCTCGAAGATAAGATGGATACAGGCTATCAAATCGAAAATGAAGGAGCCGACAGGTTTATCCAAAATGGAATAGTTTTTTAACATCGTTGTCAAAGGTTCTAAAAAGAATTTAAAGTTTGAACGAAGGAAGAGCAAGTTAAGAGATGGCAAAATACAGATCTTGAAAAGGTTACTTGGAGCTGAGCACATATCCAGCTCGAATGGGAGTATCAAATGAAACGACATGTATGTGAAGAAGAAGATGAAACTTTGAAATATAATCTTTGTCAATGTTCAGAGTTTGGGCGTATTAAACACGAGAACTTTAACGTGGGTGGTACTAAGCCGAACTTGTAATATCTAAGGAACTCAAATTGGAAATCGCTAAAGATATATATTAAAGGGGATGGATTTTTTTACCAAGTCAACATGTCAATCTAAGCGTAACTGTATACCTGTTATAGATTAAAGCTTTTAATGCCAATCTGTTCAACCTAACCTTTGGTAATATATCAGGAACAAGAATTTTTATGGATGTTGTACAAATAATTTTATTTTTCACAAATTTCCTTTTAACTAGTGAATTAAAAAAAAAAAAAAAAACCCAAAAGGGATATTTTTTTAATTTTTTAGAATATTTAAAAGCTTTTTTATATTTGGGAATAGTGTTATTCGTTAATGATAAACAGCCAATCGAATAAGAGATATCAGACCGTATCATAGAACTAAAATTTTTAATAGTTAAATCCACAAAAAATAGAAAAAAACAACAAAAACAAACTTAGCACCAGTGTATCTTAAAAAATTTTTGTGGGATTTTCCTTCCTTCAATATTAGATATACTTCCAAAAATCCTACTGATTTTTACACCTTTATGTATTACAACTACGTTAAATTATTATAAAAAAAAATAATAATAAAAATGAAAATTATGCTGTATAGTTTCATATGATCCATTCATAAATGGTCCACAAATGGCTCCGTTATAAGATCTCCTCAAGAAAATCACTCAATCGTTAAAAAAAAATTTTAAAAATATTTAAATCGATGCAGAAATTCTAGTCGTATACAAACACAAAACCCTTAAACAAATTTTGTAATAACTGGTCTCTAACTGGCTCTAGTTCGGATAATCATTTAAATACTACAAAAATATAACTTTGATCACAATATTGTATTTTCTGATTAACAATGCATACCTTGAGAAACTGCTTGCAAGCGGGTGCTTGCTCCTAAAATACGATACATCTCATACTTACTCTGGTAACTAGTCGCAACTTAAAAAAAACATAAACACGTTAAAACAACAACAAGTAAACAGTCAGCATTACGATTCAAAAATGTATGTCATTGCATAAATTCACATTATTTAGTCACAAAATACAACTTTTTTTTTCTCTTCAGCATTTCTTAAGTCACTGACCATTGTCCGATGACGAAGAAGAAAAAGAAGCCAAGACTCGAGCTGTAAAACAAAAGAAGTAGGAGCAAATCACACATGTGCATATATGGTGTAAGAGTATGTCTGAACTTGACAAAAAAACAGTTTGCATTGAAAAGAGTTCGCACGCTTTTCAATGCAGAACTTTCAATTTCAGTTTGCCAGTGAAAGTCACAAGTTCACCAAAAGAAAAGAAAGACGGAAAGACGGACGAACAGAAAAAAAACAAAAACAAAAGAAATAATACATTAACAATAACATGACATTTTAGTGGACAAAAGTCGCATTTGGACAATTTATACATGTTTTTTGTTTTCTGTTTCTGTTTTTGTTATTTTTTTTTTAATAGTTTCCAGACCTTATTAGTATAATAATGACAATTTTTTCAAATTTGAATAACTCAATATACATATTTGTGTTTTGTATGATATACAAAATAAGATGTCAGATTTTCCAGGGTTAAGCAACAAAATTTAATTCCTTTAAATTGAGCGTAGCACAGAGACTAGTATAAAAATATCTAAATGGGTAGTCCAATTTTAATAAAACTTTAACTTTAAGAGAGGAACGGATCCAATTTTCTTAAAAAGGCTGGACTTTAATTCCTCGCAAGCTCTACGAAAACAAAATTTGCTTTTGATCTTGTTTTTTGCTAAGGGTTTCTATGAATTTGATAATTTTTATACATTTTAGTACCGGGTGTTTTTTAAGCGGAAATTTAAAAAGTGGTTACATTTAGCAGTTCTCAGTTGTTATCAATTTATTATAATTATATTATAGATTAGATAAGATTTACAATAACTGATGCATAACACTTAAATAAAGTTGAAGTTTATTTCGAAAATAACGCTTCAATTTGGGGATGATATTATAACTGCAATACGCTGCATAGTGTAAAGGCAATTTTTTTTTGCTCAATGAGCATGTTGATTAGAAAAATATTAAATACACCTAATTCTTTTTTTACACGGTAATTGGTTCGAAAAAAAAAAAACCCGTGTAAAAAAAGACATTGATTGTATGCAAAGTAGGCGATTGGTTCCTTATCTCTTAGACCTATTGAAATTACTGAAATAGTTATTAGAATTTTTTAAGAACAACTGTTATTATTTTTACTAAATCACATACATATAGGTAAAATGTGTTTTAACACAAGAATAGTTATAAAAAAAAAAAGATATGATCTGTAAGCTTAAAAGTAATGTAAAAAAAATTTATGACAAGTTCAGGAACCAAAAACAATTATGTAAAACAGCTTTGTTAACAAAAAGAACAGGTTATACAATTTTAGTACAAGTGCTTTCTCTATTTTTTCTTTAGTAGCATCTCTAGTGTACGATGACGATTTAACAGATAGTTTCGATCCAGGAATCAGCGATTGTCTAATTGAAATTTCATTTTCATTTCATTTCATTTTTTTTTAAGAAATGTTGAGCGTTTTCCATTTCAATTTTAGTTTCCAAAATAATGGCTTTACGTTTTAGTTTTGTTTTTGTAGCTTTCGACTTTTTCTTTTGGAGATACATAAAATATTTAATTTTTAATTTTTTTTTAATTTTTAAAAATATCGATAAATAAATAAATATAAAATAATTTTTTGTCCACCATTTATCTGATTTAAATTCGTTAAAATTAAATTTAATGTAGCATTGCTTATAAAAAATTTCTTTACCAACCACGTCTGATTGCATGGATAGTTCAGAAAATATTAGCACATTCTAGTTGCTGCCACAAATAAATTTCATTGTATGCACTTAAGGGAATTCTCTCAGATTTGTGCTATTCACAATTGACCAGTAAATTTGCTTGTATCCACAAAATTTGTGACATGAACATATTTCGTAAAAATTAAATTTAACCAATAAAAATTTAAGCTCAAAAGATTTTGAATCGTGCTAAATAGAATAAAATCATGTCAACAAATTTTATATTCGTTAATTTTCAAACCGTGTTAAATCAAAACCGTGTAAAAACAGAATTAAGTGTATGTGATTTAAGGCTATTTGCTGAACGTTACGGTTATATATATCGTGAATGAGGAAAGCAAGAACGTTGCCTTCAATGGCAAGCGTTGTAGAGTCAGGATCACTTACTTGATATATCACTTATCATTTGGTATATTCCTGTTTTAAAGACTTTTAAAGCTAGAGGGTTAAAATAATTCACATTGTAAGATAAAATAATCTTCTAAACATATTCTCTAGCTAAAGTGGAAGGTATAAATGGTTTTGCATAGCAATTTATAAAAAGAGTATGCAAAGAAGTGAGGAGGAAAGTGTAAATTCCTTAATTAAAACTCAGACGTTAGCTTTCAATATAAAAACACACGTTTTTGCGTAAAAAAATTAATAATTTTTATATTGTACAACTTCCATAACTCGAACTTCTCTAACTCGAATTTTCTCTAACTCGAACTAAATTGGTTGGCAGTAGCGTTAAAAGAACAAATCACACACAATTTTGCTTCCGTAACTCGAATTTCCATAAGTCGAAATTCTATATAACTCGAACAAAAAACATACACATGAACTCTATAACTCGAAGAATTTTGCTTGTTTGAATGGGTTTTTGTTACAGTTATCGGTTGTTTTTTTACTCTCGTTTGTTTCTTGAGCTGGCTTGTCTATTTTACGTGAAATTTTTAATTTCTTTTCGGGGAATAACAAATTAGTTTCTTTTTGTTTGCGTAAGTATCATTTCTATGCATAATTCGGGCTAGATAATTAATGTTGAAATCAATTTTTTTAATTATTATGGCAACTAAACGTGTTTTAAAATGCTTATCAATTGAAAAAAAATATTAACTTATAAAAGTCGTCGAAGATGGATAAAGCAAGCACGGCAAGCACGGTCTGAACAATTTTCAAAAAAAAAGGAATCAATTTTATTTTAAATAAAAATACATAAAAAACCTTTTATTCTATTTTAACAAAAAATTCTGTAACTCGAAGTCTCCGTAAGTCGAAGTTTTTTTTGGGATAATGGTGATTCGAGTTATGGAACTTCGACTTTATATATAAAAAAACGAAAATTAAAAATTACCTAATAATTTCCAAAATTAAACGTCACTAAACAACACCACACATATCACCTGCACTAGCCTGTATAAAAGTATAAATTTATAAAACAAAGATCACTAAACCATCTATAACAGCAAATCTTTATTAATCTTGTCATTAGTTTCAATTACAGAGATAATTATTGATTAAAAACTAAAAACAATTAATCAATTTCACCATTAAAATATTACAATTCATTAGTGAAATAAAATAATGCAAAACATAAAGTTCCAAGTTGTTCTTAATAGTTTCATTTATTTATTTATTGCCATGTCTCAGAAAAACCAGGTGCGGCAATAATTTGTTTCGGATAATTTACACACAACATAACAATAGGCATATAAAATATTTCAAAATAAAAGAACAAAAGCCAGTAAAACAATCAACAATTATTATTTCGCTTTTTTATTATCATTTTAAAAATATTTTAATTAAAATATTATTGCAAATACAAATTTACAGTGGGTGATAAAGCAGTAAGTTCCGTGAAAAAAATAAAAACAAAAGATTTTGTAACACCATACCTATTTCTGTACAAAAACTTTTCATTTCATTTCGCATTTTCACGGATGGTATTTGAAAATATATAAAACTATTATTATTTTCAAAATTATTAGTGGAGTTATCACAGCATGATTTAAGTAGCTCTTACTTGGTATATTTTTAATGCATTTTGTTTTTGTTTTTTTTTTCTCAATATTATAATGAACAAAACAAAGGATTTCTGTTTGTGTTTTCCACTAACAAAAATAATAGCAACGTTAGAAAAATAAAAGCTTTTCAAAAGCAGTTCTAAGTGTCTTTAATTAAGTTTTCACCAAATTACATATTAATACACAAGGGAACAATGTTTTTGTTGATTTAGAACTGTATACTGTTTTATGGTAATTTGAGACGCTGAATCTAAATCTGCACTGGTTTTTTCTATCAGCTTGATTTTTCGCGCTATACCGTTATGTCCTAAATTAAGCCACTTCCACTGCACATATTGGAATAACTTTAAATCGGTTTTCCCTATTCAGTAAAAAAAAACCAAAACTCGTGAACAATATTATCTTTGAGTCGTGCTTACATAGGTTTTAAATTCACCCAGTATTTTTAGAGATATCGGGAATCTTGTGGCAGAAAAATGTGTTTTTAAAAGAAAATTTCAACATTTTTTATGTTAAAAATTTTTTTAAAAAAATATAAAACGACAAAAATCCCAAAATTTTTTTACAAACGTATAGGAAAATATGTCGTCGAAATTAATTTACAACTTTTGATTTTATTTATTTTTTTTAAATATACTACTGTGCAACGGCACTGATGTATGCATATTTAGCTGAAGTATATTTAGCGATTTGTAACACCAAATTAACGTTCTTCATTTTATTTCAAAATGAGGTACCTTTACCTAATTGTAATTGACTTTTATGATCCATGTCTCATTTTGCTTATAGGTTATGTGGCTCTACGTAAAAAAATAAAACTTTACACTTTTCATTTTGGATTTCTCATGATATTTTTATATTAAAAAATATGACCTTTTTTATTTTTTATTTCAACAACCATTTTTTGATTTGTTTGATTTGTTTCAAGGTAACAATAACGTCTTTAATAAAAAAAAAACAATTTTGAAAATCGTTATATGAGGAGTTAAAAAAGTTATGATTTCTTGAACTTTTAATTTTTGGAAAAAATTCAGAAATACGATTAGTACCTGAAACTTAAAAATGCGAGCTGATGAAGGAAACCAGAGAATAGATTTTAAAAAAGCGACCTCAAATTAGTAAAAAAATTGCAATAAAGTTCCAGTCAACACCAAGAAGTTCAATTTTGTTCTCTTGTGTTATTTTTTTGAATATTGATTTATATTTGGGGGATTCACAAAGTGTGCTGTCATGTAATTTTTAAAAGGGTTTACAATTTTTACAATAAACAATATAATACTATGCATTTATTTTAAAGCTTTTGAGAAATTATGACTTTATGAAAATACGATACTTAAGAATTCTTGTTAACATACCAATTATGTTAAGCAGTTTCTTAAATATAACAGTTTCATAGTATAGTGTAACAGTATTAAAAATAATTTTGTCCTTTCTGCTTTATTGCACACTGTAATGTTGTGGTTCCTTTGTTCTTTCTTTTTCAGCAATTCATCCAAATTTGGCATAACTCCATTGTACTCATTGCTGTTGCTATTGTTTGTATATTTTTGTATAGAATTAAAATACTTTAACATGAGTAATAAGTGCTATGAGAACCGTATACACACAAGCTGGCAAACGGAAAAACACTCTATCACGGCGACAATGAATGTTTTGTGTTTTTTTTTTATTAAGCCCAGCTCACATTATGATAGATCAGTAGCGGTCTGGTAATTACGATAAACGCATAAATTTATAGTTCAGTACATATTTGTTTGTTAAATACAGCAGTTCCCAAAACATTGGGGACATTTTAATGGTGTTTTTGGCATAACAAAAACTGATACTATTGAAGTTATAAGAAATTCATATAATTCTTTTAGTGTAAATATAAAGTAAAATTATATTTTCGATAAATTTGATTAAAAAGGTATTCCAACCAACATAATGCACGATGATAATTGAGAGTCTATATTTAACATTAAGTTTTTTGTCCAACTTAATTTGATATTTTATTGTTTCAGTGTTTGACCAATTCAAACATAGTGAGGCACACAATTGAGCACTGCGTTAAGATTGTTGAAGCCTCTTACAAAAATGGGCGTTCAAATCAAACTGCATTTCGTAAACTTGGTGATTATTTTTGGCCAGCATACACAATTGGGAGAATTGTGCTCAAATTTCAGCAAACCGTGTCTGTAGGAAATGTGGAAAAGTCTATGCATCCTGGCCCAGTTCGTTCTGCGGAAAACATTGCTGTTGTTTGTTGTAAAAAAGACGGCAACCTCAACTCATCTTCGTGCTCAACAATTGAACATCAACATTGTCATTGAAAATATACACCATCGGATATAAGTATGCCACCGAAGCCGTGGCGTATTTTTGGATTATCTTTTGTTTCACACATATTCAGCAAAAACTAGGTAATGAGTAGATCTTACTGAACAGCATACTTTTCAATAACTATTTTATATCGTATGTTTAACTAAGAAGTGTTTTAGTAATGACCTGATATGACTTGACTTATAATGTGAGACATTTGCCTAGATACGCATACAATACAATTTCTTTTTGCAAAATTTGTAAGAAGTAGTTCAAATACATAACTTTTTATAATTTTCATTTAGTTTAAGACATTTATAGTATAAGTAATAATATTAAGCCGAACCAGTTAATAAGCAAACTGATGTCTTAGATTTTTAACGATTTTTGAATTTGAAAAAAACACAGAAATATCAAACCGAATTTTAAACTTCAAAAGAATCGAACGACTTCTGAAAGCCCACATTATAATGGATTATTTACGTCATTAAAATCAAGTACTTACTTAATTCTCTTTATATAAGCGAGCATTATAAGTACTTATTTGAATTCTTATTAGAAAGCGATAGTGGTAAGTACTTGCCTCCAATGACATCGCCTTGTTACAGTAATGGGTTTAGATGCCAAATTGTAAGTAGTAATGAACTGTTTTCTAGTACTTTTAACTTATAAATTTGTACTGTGTTATTTTGCTGGGTAATTGTCATAGATCCTCGTACTAAAAATATTAAGATAATTGTCTGAAAACTTTTTGTTTTATTTACAATTAATATCGTGCATTTTGATTGAAACACCCATTATTTATTTAAAAAAAAAAACTGATAAATTTTTGGTACGATGGATATTTTAATAATATTTGACAGAATGAAAATTATTTATATCAAATCGAATTTCTTCTTTATAAATAGATAAAGATAGATTTTTAGACATTTTATATAACAGATGCAAAATCTCTGGTCAAATAATTCTCGCATACGTTGTTAACTTTTCAAATATTTCGATATTACTTTTCATTTTCTGTTCATTTTTATTTTATTTTCTTTTGTTGAATTCAATAATAAAATGTTCCATATATGTGTGTAAGGAAAATTAAATTAAATTGCGTTTGCATAAATATTATTCAAAAACAATTCGTGGGCTTGTCAAATTCGCAACAAAAATAAGTTCAACGTCAGACCTTGACATGAAAACAAAAATATTTAGTTAATTTAGTAGGAAATCGATATTTAATAATAAATTATTTTTTTTTAGATGTTCTTAAATTAAATTTTGTTACTTTTTGCAAAACATTCAAGTATTAAATATAAACTGCCTTATTTCTGTAAATCATTAAAGGGTTTATAAAACTGATTTTCTATGTAAATTTTGTTTAAAAAAATGTTTTTATTTTTGTGAATTACACCGTTTGATTTAAAGAGATGTTTTATAAAAGTTGCCTAACTTAATGCCAATGGCTGTGTTTTATATCATTGATAAAATAGTTTCGTTCAATCGTTTGCCGATAATTGATTTTCCTTTTCATAAATATTGGTGTTGTTTCTATAAAATGTTTAATTGATTATAAAATTGTTTTAAAAAGTACACCAATTTTAAATATAAAAAACTGTACATTTGCCAACGCTGCTTACTAAAACAATTTTCAATATTGTCAGAGACACGTTCTGACAATTATTAGTCCCACATACGATACAGAAACATAGAATAATATTATTATTTTTTAACAATTTCAAGGAATTTATTTAACATGAATATTTAAACACCATTTACACGAATTCGTTTTCAATATTTGTATGTATGTTTGTGTATTAGCAGAGCAAGTAGTACAGGTGCAATTTATTACAAATGAAATAGTTTGTTGTCGTGATCTTGTTTGCAAATATCGAACAAATAATTTTTTTAATTGCTTGTACGGGGTAGTCTTTTTTTAGGTTTCAAACTTTACTTATTATGTCAAATAAACTTGAACTGAAATTATTATGACTATATTCCGCAATTATTGTAAATTTTGATAGAGTACAAAAAGTCTTCTTCATTAGATTTTAAGTAATTTATAATGAATTTTTATGTTTAAGGCACATAGAGTGAAAAGATTGTTATTAAATACCGTAGAATATGATTTGGCGTTACCCCAAACCAAAACAAAATAATAATTCGTGTTATAAAATACCAGTTATAACACTTAACGGTTAACAAAACTTAAAGAGAGTTACCTAATTTGGACCACGAAGTAGTTAACCCTTTACATTGAAAATTACATTAAACCAATCATAAAAACAAAGCAGTTAAAATATCGCGTCAGTAATAAATTAATAAAAAAATTTGAATAGAAAAAGGATTTCGTATTTGTTCTAACAAAAATATTTATCAAATCGTTTAAAATTGTTTTAAAAAAATCCCTCTCAGCTTTATTTAGCCCCTTAATTTTTTCGGTTTGTTGTCTATTTTTCATTCTTCTAGAAAAAAAAGCGCCTCTAAGCAAAATAAAGCTTCTCGAGTAGGGTGGTTGACTCGGTTTTACAACCGGTGGAAAACCCTTTTTTTATCCGAAAAAACCAGTTTTTAATTTTTTTTAGTTTGTTTTCATAAATCTTTGTAAACAATCGTACCATCGTATATTTAGTACGCGAAAAGTTTTTAAAAATCAGAAAATAAAAACTATTAAATATTCTTCCATAAAATTGTAAGAAATTTATTTGTTGTTTAAAAAACTAATGTAAAATAAGAAAAATAATTGAGCTTAACTACTATCATTATACTCTTCACCTGTGGTGCACAAGGGTATGTCATTCCGTTTGTAATTTCTACAATTTTCATTTTCGAACCCATAAAGTATATATTTTCTGAAAGCTTATGAATAAGGAGTCGATTAAGCCCTGACCGTCTGTCCGTCTATCCGTCTGCCCGTCTGTCCGTGTGTTGGTTGAAATCAACTTTTAGAAGCAACTATATGTTCCTCAGATCTGTATATGGTATCAATCTCTTGGAAATATCCAGGAATGAATCGCTATTGAAATTCAGCACAATCGCCCCATAACTTTCTGAGATATGAGCAAAAAACCACGACCACCTCGTTTTTTTTCACAATTACAACAACAACATACATACATACATACATGTAAAAAACATACCAAACAAAAAAAATTAGAAAAAAAAATATTAAAAATAAGAAAAAAATAACAAAAAAAAACAAAAAAAAAATTTTTTTTAAAAAAATTTAAAAAAAAATATTAAAAAAAATAATAATATATAAATAATATATTAAATAAAATAAAATAAAATTTTTTTGGCTCAGCTGTGATTCGATGCCACATTTATTCTAACGTGTACGTATGCACGTATTTTATATGGGATGAAT
This sequence comes from Phyto melanocephala, assembly GCA_941918925.1. NCBI lineage: Eukaryota > Metazoa > Arthropoda > Insecta > Diptera > Rhinophoridae > Phyto > Phyto melanocephala. The sequence continues at coordinate 102,722,430 of OW799235.1, read as the reverse complement.
GGTGATACAAACAATTGTTATTGCATGACTACACTTTGTGAAGGGTATATAAGATTCGGCACGACCGAATATAGCACTGTTACTTGTTTTACTATCATATCGAAGTTATACAAAGAAAGTGACACAGATGTTAGTATAAAGAGATTATTCAATAGCAATTACTGCTAATAACAAAATAAAAAATTTTGTGCTATAAAAGTAGACAAAATTGGTAGTGGGTCTCAAAAATTCGACAGAGCCGAATATAGTGCTCTTAATTGTTTTTTTTTTAATATTTACAAATGTGGCCACGTTGAGCATTATTAGCATCGTTAAAAAGTGACGATTGAGATTTTTCCAATATTTTTCTCAGTGTCACGATTCCGTCTATTATTAAATAAACTACTTAAAGAGGGCAAACAGATAGTATTGATAGTTTCTCTAATTGTTGTATTTCAGAAGCTGTTACGTTTCCAATGCCACTCGGCTCAGTTGTAAATATTTAACTGGAATTACTTCGTCGTTATGGTTATGGTCATTCATGATAGTATGAATTTCTACTCACCTTAATCAGCAAACGAGACAGAGATTAGTAAGAAGCATGGTGTAATTACATAAGGTGATAGCGTAAGGGAGAGCAATTTTTCTCTCTTTTTTTATATGGAGTTTGACAATTCTTGGCACTGAAATCTCTTTTTTTATATAGAGTTTGACAAATATTCGCTCACAAAAAAATAATCAGCTGAGCTGGCACTGCCACCTGTATTAGTGTACCCTGGTAAGAAGTAGAGAAAATATGACCGCCGTAGTGGTATAGAAAAAGTCCCAGAAATATCTATTTGGCGCCGGTCATTTGAAATCAGCATAACTATAGAGTCAAACTGGCAATTGTGTTTGAGTTTCGCACAACATTCATGTCACCTAGCGACGTTTTGTTAAAACCACAGGTCAGCTAAATTAATTTTGTTGATATTTTACCTTAGAATTACTTGACTTTCTGTACTGTACCGAATACCAACGATGAGAAATTTTTTTTTTCGTCATTTTTAACGAAATTAAGTTCGAAGGTTTAATATAAAGTCACGGAATTGTTCACGGTCGGCTCTCTTTAATTTTTGTGCTAGCACTACCATATTCTAATGTCTATTTCTTAAAAAAAAAATTAAACAGTATTATCATCACTGGTCCCTGCCACAGCACCAAAAGATAATTTCGATAGTTTAGCTTAACAATATTGATTCATACGAACTGTGCTTTCAAATATACAGCATGTTCGGCATGTTTTGCCGAAAAAATTTAGCCGCAGACTCATATCACCGCTAGATTTTACCAATTGGATGCCGTAATCGCGGGGTTTATTCTCATCTATTATTTTCTCTTGGACTATGCCAAATCCTTAGCCGACGACGATAAGCTTGAGCTTACATTTTAAATTCTATTGCAAAAATAAAGCTCAACATATCATGTCATCATCAAAAATATATTCTACCGATTGAAACTAAATCAAGAAATTTAATTATATACAATTTTATACACAAACATATAATTAGAGGTTCAAATTGATCTCTTTCTGGTCACCCTAGATACGTTAGTGTTAGTTCTCACTCAAATGAAAGACTGTAATTATAAAACGTTTTTTTTTTAATTTAGTTTGACTTACATCTTTTACATGCGCTTATTAGCATTACTCCCGTCGTCACAGGCATGACCCGCTCTTACGAATAAGGGTTAAACTTTTTCAACACAGCTTGATAATACAGGCTTGTATTTCTTTTATTATCATATACCGCGTTTTCGTTTCTAGAACACACTAGTATTATCCTTGTAGAAGTTCATAAAACAGTGTAGAACAAAACTGTTATGACAGTGTTACAGTTAAACAGGTGCAGTTGGTACTATAGTAGCACAACATAGTGTGTTGTGTGTATGATGCCTAAAAGTATATGACGTAATAAATAAAGTACCATAAAAGTTAAGTTTTCCATTTAAATCAAAAAGTGCTTTAAACACTTATATTGTAAAGTTTAACTGTAATTTTTTATTTTTTTTGCAATACAACGGATTTCTACTAACTAACTTTTTTTAAAGGTATGCACATAAAAATATAATTAAAACTCAATCGTAGTTTTGATTTAAATAATTTAATTAACTGCAACAGTTTTACAAAGTGGCAAACTGCAGTCAACTATATTAACTAACTTTAGCTAATGAATAATATACTTCCAATATACATCTATCTTGAGATTTTTTTTACTATCAACTCATACAGAATCGTATCGTAATACAAAATGCATACCTCAAATCATAAATTGCTTAAACGCACCAATTTGTCAAAATCGAATATTTAACTGTATTTCACATTTAATGACAACCGGCATAGTTGCCACAGATATACGTACAGATCGTGTCCATAAATATTTATGTTAAAGGAATTTATCGTAATATTTGACAAGTATGCAAAATATGTGAAGTTATGGTATAAAAACATTTTTTTATTTTTTTTTTTTTAATTCAAACAATATATGCAAACTTCAAACTACTTGTGCAATTGTGTTGCATTGTAAGCATTAAGTGGAATAAAATACCATAATTTTTTATTCTTTTTTTTATATTAAAGATTAAGTAAAGTGCTACAATACAAAAAACAACATGCAACATGTTCAACCTGATCATATTCAAATCTGTAATATTGTATGTTTCTGTTTTTGATTTTTATGTGGGCGCTCGCTGGCTCATGATGCAGGAAATTCTTGAAAATATTTTGATCATTTTATTCATTATAAGTAAGTACCCTACAATAAAAGTTTAACCTTTAAGATTTTAGAAATTTCTTTAAGAGTTTTAGGTAATTTGATATATAATTTATAATATTGTAAAACTGGAAAAAGTAATTAGAAGAGGCATCTGTTGTGCAGTTCACTTGAGTTCATCATAGTGATTCCTTTGCAATACCTGAAAAATATTAAGTAAAGAGAGAAAAATATAGAAAGAAGTGTAGTCGTTAGCCGATTCATCAACCGCATCGAGAAAAGTTGTCCTAGACGGCGTAAGTTTCCAAATTTTTGATAGGTTCAGGATTCACCCGCGTTGCCTTATAAAGGCAGAAATTTCAGCAAAACTTAGCGTTGACACTTTTGATAGACAAAGTATGTAATCTGCAGGCCACGAAAATAAACCTTGGGATATTCTGCAGCTATGGACGGTAACACAAGAAATCACAGAAGTCAATGAAAGTTAGGATGAAATCCATAGTCTCAATAATGCTGGCATGACCATCTGCTGTGTAGTGTTAACTACCCACTAACCAAGTTTTACTACCGCCGTAGTCGCCAGTCGCCTCGCTAGGAAGTCCACTTGCAGCTAGTTCAACATTGCAAAAAGTGCCTTGATCGGAATTGAATTAATCGCACCCGTAATCAATCTTATCAACCGTTCGTAGATTTGCGTCATCGTCCACAATCTATCAAAAGACCATAGTTCCAAAGAAAAGAAGTGGCCTGGTGACCACCTCTTATAGCCTGTAAAATGTTCTAGGGGTTAAGCCCCAGGTTCTGCCAATGGCATATCTTCATAAATAGATAGTAGTTTTTGCCTTCGATACTCTTACCCCTTTTTTCATCCTCTAGGATAGCGTACCATCCAAAATAACTCTAAGTTATTTAGCATTATTCGAGAAAGTCAAAATAACGCCATTAAGTCTCGGGAGGGTAAAGGATGGTATTTTGTATTTTCTCGTAAAGAGTACAAGTTAAGTTTTAAAGGGATTCACGTTCAGCCCGTTATTCGTGCTCCATTCGCTAAATGTCTTTAGAGCTAGTTCCATCCTCTACGAAATGGTATTTAGATGAGTGGCCGATACTGCTACGACTACATCATCTGAGTAGGTGATGCTATTGAAGTCCATAGTATCCATCCATCTTTCTAAGTAACACGTTCAGTGTGATATTCCGCAGTATTGGATATAGAACCCCGCCCTGCGGTGTTCTCCTAAATATTGTTATAGAAAATACATGAAAAAGTTTATAAAATATAAATTTTTGGTGAAAATGTTCTAATACATTTTAAAATTTATTAAAATTTTTTTTTAATTAACAAGTTATTCAAAATTTTTGAGGTTTTAAGTATTATTTGTATTTAAAACTTTCTTTAAACTTAACAAAAATTTTTTTGGGAATAGAAAATGTATCGCTAATTTATCTGTACTGTATTATCAAATCGACTTTACCCATTTTTCATTTAGCTTTGTTTAATTTGTTGTTGGTACACGTTGTCTTGCGTTCTTGTATTTCTTTCAAATGAAATTAAAGCACCATTAATATCAAACTCGTATTCATTTGATGTCAGTATTTTGGATAGCGATTATTTTTAATTTACTTTGAATATGATTGATGTTTCAAGAACTCATGTTTAAGTCGCCATTAAACATACAAATTAAGCATATTCCATAAACATTTGTGTATAAAAATTCTTTGTAATCTCTGTGACTTCCGTTTACTAATCGCCTTAGATGTCATTTTTTGTTCCCCATCATACCAGAATATTTGTTAGCTTTTTACCTCAGCGGACTAAATGGTAAAACAAAAATAATAATAAAATACATTTAAATCTCCACAAACTATTATTTATGTTAATCTATGATTATTGATGAAATATCTAATGGACTTGTGATCATAACATATTAGTTTTTCTACCTGCATGAATGAAATATTCATTCAGCGCTTAATAGAGTAGAGTTGTAGAAGATTGTTGCATGCAGAATCCAACAGAAATTAAACACGTCAGACTAAACAAGTTTTATTTGATTTAAAATTTTATTTCTGTTGCTATAATTTATGGTCATTAAGGAGATTGATATGAGCACTAAAAATATCTTAAGTGCAAGTAGTCAAATGACAGTTGTGATAAATAATATTGCAATTAAGACATTTTATTATGAAACAGGTTGTCACACTAATTGATTTTAAGCAACGAAACGTTCTATCAGTTTTAGTTAAGGTGACACGAAAAAGAGTGGGTTATGTGAGTTAAAACAACTAGTTGAAATCATCTCCTACATTAGAATTAGTATCTTTAGAATTAGTATTGTTCAAAAGAAGAAAATGTTCAGTTTTTATTTAAAATATATATAAGTTTAAGATGACTTTTTGGGTTTAAGATGACTTTTTGGCTTTCATGGCAAATATTGATATTGATATAGAGCTTAATTTACAATTGTTTAAGATTGTTTTACTCGTTATCACATGACTTGATTGATTATGAAGCTTTTCAACGTTTACATATTTGGCTAATATTAGATGACATACGTATCGTGACATATAGTACTAACCGCACAAATATTTATTTTTTATTATTTAAACCAATTTGTTAATTTTTCTCAGTAATAATTTCTTGTAAACGATGCTCTTAGCTTACACAAAAATTATTTAGGAGCTTTAAAACATTAATAAATTTAAAAAAATATATATTTTTCCACAAATTTATCTCTATAACTTTGCGGATTAGTTACAGATTTGTTTTAAATTCTTTACTATTATCCGACATATAATATTTATCTTAATTGTAAAAATATGTGAAAAAACAGAAGCAGTCGTGTTTACATGCTCATATCTCAGAAACTTATGAAGCTATTCTGCTTAATTTTATATCCTGATATTTCCAAAATATTGATGTCATGTTGAACGAATTTTTGTTCACAAAAATTGAAGAGGAGGATATTGGCAACATTTGGTTTCAACAGGACGGCGCTACGTGTCACACAGCCGAAGCTACACTTTTTTATAGCATTTTCAAAAAAAAAAGTTATTCGGCGGACCCTTTATAATATTTGAAACCTTTTCAAAAATTTGTGCAAAGGTCTTCTAGTGATCAAATAGCAAATAGACTTAACGATTTTAGAGTAATATCTAAATTCATATCCTCAAAATCATTTTTGGTGAAAGAAGTAATAAAAATTTTAAATAACTGGAAATATTACTGATGTTTTCTTCTGATCAGGTTTTTTGTTATAAATAATCAAAAATAGCCTAAAGGCTTATTTAAAATTTCCTACAAAAACTCCACTTCTTACAGAAAACGTATAAACTTTTCAATTGATTTAAAGTAATTAAAAAAAAATTTTAAATATTTTTATACGAAATTAATGAAAATTTTATAAAAAATACAAAAAAATCAGAAATGGAGAATTTATTATTCCTGTCTAAAGGGAATTATTACGAGATATTCTGTGAATAGAAACTTCGCAGAGTTTTGTATGTAATTCAATATCTAAGATGATCAGCTCTTTTGATAAAGAGTGCAAAGGCACAATTACTGATGTTTTATTCTTATCAACTTTTTTATTATTAACAATTTAAAATTTTCTAAAAAAATCAACTTCTAATAGAAAACTCATAAATGTTTCAAGAAAAATATTGTTTATATTAAAAATTATTAAAACGAAAATTTTCTATAAAACATAAACTTAAAAAAAAAATCATATATATATAATTTTTTCATTCCTGTATGTAGATAAATATTTTAAAATATTCTGTGATCAAAAAATCGATGGAAATTTTTGTATAGTTTTTTTTTTTAATTTTTTTTTTATACAAAAATTTTCATTACAAGAAATTCAATTAAAATTTCATATAAAATAAATTTCATTAACAATTTATTTAAATAAAAAACTTATTAGATTTTTTTTTAAAGAAGTTTTAATCAAAAATTTCCGATAAATAAAGAAATCATTCAAAACTTTTTATTAAATGAAATCTAATAAAAATGTAATGTGATAGAGAAATTTATAAAAAAAAAAAAATTAAATAAAATAAGGTATAAAAAATATAAGAGATTAATCACAAATTTTCGATAAATACAAAAATTAATAATAATTGTCTTTTAAAAATTGTTCTTGAATTTTTTTTATAAAAAATGGCGTTTAAGAGTTTCTACGTAAATAATTTTATAAAATATTATTTTTTAATATCGAAAATCTTAACAAAAAAATTTTTCATCCAAAATTTTTTTCCTAAAAAAAATTATGAATTCAGATTTTTCTTTATATACAGAAAATTTATTTAAAATATTATGAACCAGATGAATAAAAAACTTTTATTAATATGAAGTTTATTGTAAAATTATAAATAAAAGGTAAAGAGTTATCCAATTATTTAATAGTATTAAAACCGCACGTCTGGCAATGGTAAATATGAGTCATATAAAGTGTAATTTATTCGGTGCTGGTGATTTGTCTTTTACTAATATGTATCGTTTAAAGCCTATAGTACACGAAATGTAAAAATCCACATTTACATGTGGGTTTGACTTCACTAAAATGTTCAGCACTTTGGTTACACTTTTTAAAATAGTTATAGTGGCTGCATGCGGTAAGATTTTGATATTAAATGAAATGTATTTTAGTGCAAAAAGGCACATGAAACACATGTGGCCGAAGCGGATACATTTATGCTTTATGATGATGTAAAAATTACTACAAAAGTGGTGGTTTAACTTTTTAAAAATATTTCTCAATAGAGATTAATATTTATATTTAAAAAAAGAATAGAAAATTATTAAATAATTCGAAATTTAAAACTTGTATGGCTAATTAACCATATACTTGATACATAAAATCATCACTTGATAACCAGCCGGTTATAAAATGCATGCGCCGGATGGGTCCCGGGATAGTAGAAGTCTGCTGCGATACCTCCCCTACATATCGATGATTATAACTAGAAGGGCTGGTAGTTATAATAAATTGACTTTTTCAGTGATTTCAATACATTTCACACAAATACACCTCTACACAAAAGTCTTACAAGGAATTTTGTAGGATAAGTTACATTATGATAATGCAGTTTCTCTTACGTTTTCACCTTCTTCTGTAAAGTTAAAATTATTTGAATAAGGTCCTTTCTTCTTGTGACCATCAAAAGGTATGTCTTATATTTATTCAACTAAGAAATCACACCCAAATATAAACAATGAGATTCATAAGTGGACTTTTGACATAACAACGACATTCGAACTTTAAAAAAAAAATTAATTTATTATAACCCAGCAAAATAACACATTACAAAATCATGAGTTAAAAGTACTAGAAACAATTACAATTTGACATCTTAACCCATTATTTTAACACGTTAGCTTATTTAAATTATTCTGCGATACGTTGATTTAAAAATCAGTAAAAATCTATAGGTCACTACTTTTTTAATAAAATACTTTGCCGCTGTTGTCAAAATAATTAATACTTATACCCTAAGCGTGTTAAACTTAATGAGAATTGTAAAATGTTATGCAAATTTCGCAACAAGGAATTGTATTGTGTGTGTATTTAGGGAAAATATCAAGTACATAATTACTAAAATACTTCTTAGTAAGACAGACGATATGTAATAGTCTTTGAAAAGTATGTTGTTTAGTAAGAGCAACCTAGTTTTTGCTGGGAAACTCGTAGAAATCCCCAAACTAGTGTAAATTTAAAACATTTTCCTTAACTCCAGTTTTTTGATAAACAATTTTAGGTTAAATTTTAAAATTATTCAGGATTTATATGATATCCCTTAAAGTATTGTGCATTAAATCATTTTGAAGATATTACTTTTAACATTTAGAAAGCTGAAAATGTTCTTGCCATAAATAAAGTTGTTTTTTCAAATGTTTAGAGATTTTTGAAATTAGAAATATTTCATCGAGTTTTTCTAAATATGTATTTCTACAAACAAAAAAATCTATCGATAATTATCTTAACAAATAAAAATTAAAAAATTTTGTAAAAAAAAGTAATTTCTTATATATAACAATTTATGAATAATTGTAATATAATCGAATTTTCCATATATTTGTTTACTTCTTCTTTTTACTTTTCTATGCATAAAAAATGAAAATTTTTTTAATAACAAAATAAACATTAAGATCCTTTCTACATAAGTTTTTCTTAAAATAATTAATATTGAGTGGGTATAAAAATCAATTTTAGGTTTATGCGACCAACAAACAAACACAATATCTTAAAGGCATTATAAATAAATCTGGACGATTTTAATGAAAATGTAAACTGTGCCGCAAATTTTGTTTTTAACGTTAAATTAAATTTCATGCTGTTCAAAAGAATAAAACTCCATAGACCGCATAATTCCTGACAAACTGTCAGCAGGGCATTTTAAAATCAGCGCCATGTTCTTAATCAATAACCTTCAAGCACTCAACTCAATAAAAGTCATATAGAAAAGGCAAATAAAAAAGAAACAACAACACTAGTGTTTGAATGACAAAAAGTGACAAAGAATAAATGATACAAAAACTTAAAAATAGTGTCAAAAAAACCATGAAGTTAATAGCTGTTAAATAAGAAGGAATTGGCTAGAGACTCTTAACAAATTAAAAAAAAAAAATTTAATTTATTAAACGTTTTTATTATTATTTTGTTCTAAATATTATTTGTTACATTGTTATGCTCTCAATGCATACTTTTAAGGCTGCAAAAAGTTTTGCATTTTTTATTATTATTTTTTTTTTGTTGCTGTTATAATCAAACAAAAATATAAATCAAATCCATTAGATGTTTTTTCGGTCGATATGGCAAATTGACTGACACCTTAGAACTTTAGGTTCTATTTGTATGTATGTGTGTATTCCATGTTTATATTTTGTATTTGTCTGATTGTTTATGTGTGAGTGTTTCTAGCTCTTTGTTTCTCTTCTGTGTGTTTAAATTCTCACGTTTCTTGATAGTGACCTACAAAACCAGCCGAAAATTGGTGGAAAGGTACTTGAGGCGTATCATGAAATGTGTGGACGGCAAATTAAAGTAAACTGATACTGAAAATCAAATTTGATTTTTTGCTCAATTGAATTCTAACTAAATTGGAAAGAATACATATAATTAAATAAACATTTGTCAAGAGATTTTCCTTAATCTTAGATTTTTGAAGATTTATTAAAGTAAGAGATCACAAGTACCGAAATGGTACGAAATTAACCAGTCAATATGATTTATATTTTTGTTAATAAAGCAAAATACAAATGTTTTAAAATTCGGTGAATTTGACCTACTAACGTAATATGTGTGTGTTGTATATTAACTTTTAATTTTAAAACAAAATTATATTAAATATTTAAAATGTTAAAAACTATAGTACAAAATTTCAACTACAGGGTGCTGCAACCAAAATGAACAATGATAATTGTATATAAAACGAAAGTTTTCAGAGGATTATTATAATATTCTGTATGATGCCGTCCACTATTATATCCATTATCTATTACAATTATGTGTAAAACCAATCATTGGCGAAATTTTCGTTACGACTTCGTTGGAATATTTTTTTATCAAATGCTCATTGAGGTTAATGTCTAAACGTGCAGAATTATCTCATCCTTTAGCTCTTGAATTGTTCTAAGGTTATTGACGTTCTCTTTTTTAAATATTCCCAAAGAAAGAAGACCAACGGTATTAAATCACTTGATCGTGAATGCCTATTAATATCGTTACGATATGAGATAGCACCACCATTGAATTTCTAGTGCAAAAGAGCCACTGTTTCGTTAGCTGTGTGACAAGTGTCACCATCCTGTTGGAACCACATATTGTCCAGGTCCATATCCTCAATTTCTGGCCACAAGAAGTTCGTTATCATCTCGCGAACACCATTCACGTAAAATCTTGGCCGACTTTATTTTCACAGAAGTTCGACCGGATGACGCCGAAAGTCCTTAAACAATTAGTTGTAGATTCTCAATTGGCCGAATGCGGTAATTTTGATTATTTATGAATATTTTAAAGGAATGCATTCATATTTTCAATCAAACCATATTTTATGCAAAGTGATTGCATTAAACAAACTACAATTAATTAATTAATTTTTTTAATGAATCCCAGTTTCCTCGTTTTCGATGAAGCAATGAAGGGCTGAAAGCCATATTAAGAAGAGATTTTCTTAACATAAGTATGAATTTATCGAATTCTTCAATTCTTAAATATTCCCACATTATTAATATCAACTGTTCATCTGTGAAAATACGAATCTAAATCTTATTTAAGATTTTTAAGACCGTAATAAAAGAGAAAGTTGAAACTTGAAATGTCCTTCAACGCAATACTAAAATAAACTTGTATAAAAATTGTGAATGTCTAGTGTTAATATGGATACCAGGACATCAAGGTATAATTGGAAAGGAGGAATCTGAAAAATTATTCAAAATGGGATAATTTTTGTGTACCACCATTTTAACAAATGCTTAACATTTTCAGAGGCTCAAAAATGAAATAAAAGTTTCAACAATGGAAGAACAATTCAGAAAGTTGAAAAAAACTGTTTTCGCTAAAGTGACAATAGGGTAACCCAAATCTTGAGAAATTAAAAGAGATTTTGAAACTGAGTAGGCCAATACCAAAAAGGTTAACTAGTATAGTAACATGTAACACAGAGCTTAGAAATCATTTAGCTTGCATGTGACTGTCCGATGAGACGGTGTAGAGCATACGAAGAAGAGGATAAGACTTTGGAACACTACCTTTATCAATCTCCTACTTTTGGGCGTATTAGACTCGTCCACTTAACGTCGGTATTTTGCCGAACTTATGCCTAAGGAATAAAAATTGGAAATCCTTAAGGAATTATATTGAAGAGTCTGGGTGCTTTATCTAGTCAAAACGTTAGCTGAGTTTAGTTATGTAGGGGAATATTTAGTTCTATGGAGCTTACAACAAGCCAGTTGGGCATATGTGTATACCGATCTTAAATTTGGTCTTTTAATTTTTTGATTATTTATAAAAGTCTATGGACTATAAATCCTTACAGACCAGCAATAATACATGAAAAAAATAAACTTAAGAACAGAAAAATATTACGTTACATTATATTAACATTTACAGAAAAATCAATGAAGTTATAAAGATTATTATAGTTTTTCGATATTCTCCTTAGTGGGTCAGCATCAGCGTAGTTAGCTTAAAGACATCTAATATAAAGAGGAGTAAAATTCCGAGTAGTTCAAAGTGGAACATTAATGTTGATATTACTCAGCAAAAATTCAGAATTAACAGAACCATTTAATAAATTCACCATAAAAGTTACATTAAGCATAAGTCGTCTACTTTCTATCGTTGGCAACTATATTGTTGCAAGTCTAGTTGTGTACGGTAGAATATAAGGATCCCATGTTCTATGACCTAAACAAAGTAGAGAAAATTGTTTCTGAACATATTCGATTCGATTCTTCTGAAAATTGGTATAAGGATCCTAAATAATAGATCCGAATTCAAAAATAGGTCTTACTAAAGAGGAGTGCAACCGTACAGTTATTTGTGGTTCTGTAAACTCTCTAGCTCAACCTCTCCTTTCAACCTAACCTAAATTGCTCTTATTTTAACAACAGTGCATTGTAAGTATGTAAGCATTTTTTTTAAATTTATTTTCCAAGTACAATTATAATCTTAAATTATGTAGGTCTCAGCGCCTTATAGGCATAATTGAGATGAGCTGGCAAATTTACACTGGTGTACATAATACAATGTATTTTACTTAAATAAATTAATATACAAAAAAAAAGAAAATAATAGAAAGCATTTATTTACAATAGAAGCATTTCAAGATTTCCATTCAAGTGGTCTTTAAGACTCGATTTAAAAATAGAAATTCTATTTGTGGTTTTTAAGTTAACAGGCAACTTGTTGTATTCAAAAATACCCATATATTCAATACGCTGCTTTGTAGTCTCTAATCTACATCGTGACATCCAAAGGTTCTCATGGTTTCTTGTGCTAAAAACAGATTGGTTTTGCAGAAAATCCATTGATTGGCAAAATTGACTTACAAACAATATTATACAGCGATAGTGTTGCATAAGTAATCGGTAAATTTTGTACTACTTTTAGTGCCCTATTTTGCATACTCTGTAGCGTTTTTAATACACTAATACTCTAAAATATATAAGCGCTTACTAATTCTAAAGAAGAGTACACAAACTATATATTTCAATCAACGTAATACCTTTTACCAACGTTCTTGGAAGCAGATAATTATTAAGTAAGTACTTCAAGATGCACTGTTTGGTAATGAAGTTTCTTGATAGATAAAACCTAAATAAACGACTTCATATAATATTTCATTAAACTGATCCACATACATATAAATTTTTCAATACATAATGAAGATATTTAGCGCACTGTATTCCACTATAATGGCACGGTAAGAAAGAATTCCGTTTTAATTTAAAGATTGCCTTAAATTACCATTGAAAAATATATTATTAAAACTGACACACATTTTAAAATATTCTTTGTAAATTCTGCAATATATTTAGATAAATATCACATAAAAATGTTATTAAATAAATAATTTGAATACCGTTTTAATTTTATAACTTTATTTGCTCAATGTGAGCGAGCTTCTTAGTTAAAAAATATTAATGAAAAAAAATCTAATTTCCTACCCATAAATTTTAAAACACAATGACCACACATGTTATTTTAAAATAAAATCAGTGTATTTGTTTAAGACATATGTATGTGCATATAAACATTACTATTGCGGTTAAAACCATTAAAATTGTTTTTTCTTTTAAGACGGACGGTTAACATCAAATAAATAAATAAATATTAAAACTGTAATTTTACAACAACCATAAAAAATTTTGAACAATTTTAAAACTGATATTCAAGCTAAGTGCAACAACTGTCAAAAGAACATGACAGATACATGTGTACTTTTAATAAAGCAGATTTTTAATAATAAAAAATAAAACGAATAAATATGACAGGATGTGACTTTATTAAAAATATTTCATCACAAAAAAAAATTGAACAGAAAACATAAAAACTCATTAGAAAACTTTAACACATTCAAAAGTGACATCAAACATTTTGCAGCGTTTAAGTATTAAATGTGACGTCAAATATCGTGTACAAAGTCAGTCACTTACTTAAGTTTAATAAACCAAAAATAATACTTGATAAATATGTTGCAAAAATAAATAAATAAAAACCTACCTTGAACTCAAAAAAAAAAAAAATTGTTCGCAATTTTATTCTTCTTAATCATAAAAGTCAGCCATGAATTTAAGCTTCAGTACGAATGTTTGATTAAGTTTATGGTCGTTACAGTAGATCAAGCATAAGTTATGCATAATTTAATCGATTTTATTTGAAAATATTTAATACAAAAATTAATGTCAGAATGCATTATTTATGAGATTTTGTTTTTTATGGGAAACTGTTTAATTTGGCACATTTCTTGCAAATTTTATGTATCAATGAATAGATGTACATATAAGCACATAATTGAAAAAAAAAATACATTGCAATGTGCTAAATGCGATCTTAATTAATAAAAACGAATTGAATTTTGTAAAAGATCGTTCATTTTTATAATTCTTGCAAAAAAAATTACATCTCACTCTTGCCTGTGGTATATGCACCATAGCTTAACGGTATTGTTATAAAATGTTCATAAGCTTCAATTCCTTAATCAAATACTTGTAACTAAAGGAGTATGATTAAATTAAACTGTAACTTATTGCCCTTCTACACAAAGGTTTAGGTTGCGAATGAACCAGGGTAGGATACACTGGCAATTTAATTAATCTCTATTATTAAAATCTGAAAATTAAATAAAAATAGCATTAAATCGAGAACTTATCCATACTGATCTTTTGATCTATAATCTCTAAAAAGTTCTTACTCGTAACGTTTTATTTCTTCATCTTCGTATATATTTTCTTCTGAAAAATTTACCCATATCCATCGAAGGCTAAATATCAGGCAAATAAAATAAAGACATTCATTTTTATAGAAGTTTGATTGCTTTAATAGTCTAAAAACTATTGCGGTCTGAAGGGTTAAGGTCGGCACAGTCTAAATTATTATTTTAATGGTCTTCTTTAATTCAGTCTAATTCCATGGATGCGTTTTGTAAAAATCTTGCCTTATATAACTCCCTAAATGTCTGTGCACTCAGATCATGTGACCTTGGGGACCATTAGAAATTGCAGTTTCTGTTTCATTGAAACAGAAAAAATATGTTTTGTTTTTGTGGCACGATTTTTAAATTTCTATTATCCTTATTTTTTGTTGCTACAAATCTTTAAAATATTTGGTTTTGTTTACGAAATCTATGGCCTCATGAGAAGCATTTTTCGATTACGACTTATTGGCATAGATGTAAAACTTCAGAAAATCCTACAGAAAAACTCCAGCGGGATTATATTGCAAAATTGTTTATTCATATCTGCGAGTGGTAATCATACCCAAGTAACATGAATTTAATTATTATGATTTGTTTATTTATAACTTTTTTATTATTTATTAGCTAACCCGGTGCGCTACACACACAGGAAATTTTTATTGTTTTATTTATGTTTATACATATATTGATTTTGATTAAAATATGTATGTGTAATTTTAATTTCTATAATATAAAGCGATTTTTTAATGCAGTTTATTGATTGATTGAGGGTTATTGTCAGAAAGTATTATGTACGTGGGGTGATAACTCTCTCTGCTCTGCTCCAATCGTAACCATTGTTGACTGTCATAACAAAAATTGTCGTCAATATTTCTCGAACAAAGTCTTTACCAAATTTCGTTTATAGTTTCCTATATATGACATCAAATGTATTTTTTTTTTATAGCGGATACCCAAATAAGGAAATTGTTATCACAAAGTAACCTGTATGAATCTTAAAGAGAATAGCTGCTATAGTTCTTAAAATATGTTATAAAATGTGTTCAATTTGCACGCCTACCTAAAATATAAATCCATATTATAGCCTATGTCCATTCGTAGGATATAGCTAGAGTATTGATGAAAAAATTTTCGAAAAAAAAACTCATAACATACAAACACACATTTGCTCTTTATTACACTTCGGTTCACTGATTTAAAGGCACTAAAAGTTCCATATACAGAAACCTGTATCTTTTGCAATTTTTAAACGATTGTAGGATTTTAAAATAAAAATGGAAGAAGCTAGACATCTTGAGATATAAAAATACATCATGCCAATAATGGTTTCATAACAAAAAAACTTTTTCTGAGCAATTTATAAAAAAAAGTCCAAAAATGTGCATTTTTTTTTTTTTTTTTGGTTCACTTGAATAAAGGCACTTTAACTAATTTTAATGAAAAACAGTTTTTATTGTTTTTTAATTAATTTTTCTTTATTATTGCTTTATTTACTTACAATTAGTAATGGGTACAACCCTCTTTGTATATTAAATAGTAAAGATTAGTATAAATGTACAACTCAGTTACATATTACTTTTAATTAACTTATTTGGTCTTAAATTAAAGATTTATGTACTTTTTATACCCTTCACACAGTGAAAAAGGGTATATATAGGTTTGTCATTCCGTGTGAAATTTCTACAATTTTCATTTCCGACCCCATAAAGTATATATTTTCTGAAAGCTTATGAATAGGGGAGTCGATTAAGCCCTGTCAGTCTGTCCGTCTGACCGTCTGTCCGTGTGTATGTTGAAATCAACTTTTTGAAGCCCCCCGACATAGGTTGAACCCGGGTAAGGTATTAAAATATCAGAAATATTCGGGAGTAGATCGGTATTGAAAATCAGAAACATTGGTACATAAACAACTGAGATATGAGCATAAACCCACGACCACCTCGATTTTTTTTCACAAAAACAACATTACAACAACAACATACATACATACAAACGTGTATACTGGTTAGAGAAAACGTGGCATCGAATCCCAACTGAGACAAAAAAAAATTGTTTTTAATTTTTTAAAAAAATTTTTTTTAATTTTTTTTTTTATTTTTTTTTTATATTTTATTTAATATATTATTTATATTTTTATTATTCTTTTTTAATTTTTTTTTATTGTTTTTTTTTTATTTTTTTTTTGTTTTATATATGTATATTATATATATAATAATTTTTTTTTTTAATTTTTTTTTAAATTTTTTTTTTAAATTTTTTAAAAAAAAATTTTTTTTTTTTTTCGTTTTTTTAACATACATACGTGTACGTATTTCATATGGGATGAATGGTGATACAAGCAACTGTTATTGCATGACTACACGTTGTGAAGGGTATATAAGATTCGGCATGGCCTACATGGTTATAACTATAGATTTCCCAATAATTGCAATCCACTCAATCAGTAGTTATTTTGTTTCTTTTGTAAAGCATAACAATAGATTTAATTAAATAAGATCATTCAGTAAACAACATTCGATTAACAAAAACTTCTAACGGAAAAATAGTCTTATTATTTTTATAAGATTATAAATAAAAAAAATTGTATGCGGGTGAATTAAAAAACTCAGTTAGTTAAAGCCCCTTATTAACAAATAAAAGTAAAATATTAAAATAATCGATGTCCACTTGGGTGATTAAGTCTGCTTTAATATTTATATTGTTCCATAAACAACTAGACTCTCATCCCTTAAGGGTGTAGTTATTCATTTTGCATGCAGATGTCCGTTATGTTGTATGGACTGCTGTTCTTTTAAAACTTGTTCTTTTTGCTCGTTCTGTAGCATTTGTTGTTGTTGATGGTCTCACCAATGACGTTTTTTTTTTAAATACGTAAAAGTTACATCATAAAATTCGCATCAAACAGTAAATGTTTGTGAATAAATTGTTACCTAGTGCACCCTATACTATAGACTATAGATGGTCACTAGGTCTGTCGTAAACAACATATAGAAATTTGGACCAATGAACACTTATTTCAATGAATTTCCTAGCAATCGAAGGTGATACCCATTAAAAAATCTAAAACGTTAATTTGTCACAACTGACAGAATAATAAACAACAGATGAAAGAAACTCTCGAAAATAATAAGTCCCCAAAAGCGATATACTCGTATATTTTATGATAAAATATAAATATAAGAATCAGAGAAAAAACTTTTTAGTTTTAAAATGCTAATATGTTTTTAAACACTGAGTTGTAAATAGAATTTGCGTATAAATTTGTTCGATGTACTCAATCACTAAGGCAATGTCAGTCTCTCCATGTGTTGGTTGAAATCAACTTTGAGAAGCCCCAAATTTTTTTACAGAACAGTATATGCTATAAATCTTTTGAAAATATCCAAGAATGAATTGCCTTAGAAACCCATGATAATTGCGTTCTTGTTCCCATCAATATGGACATCAAATGAAAGTGCTTGACTAGTATTATTAAACTAAATATTTATATAGAAATTCTAAATCAAAGATGGCCTCGAAAATAATAAATGGCTTATAATATTAAATCTGAAATCCAGGCAAAGCTACGATGTGGTTTTTTTTTTTTTTTTTTTTTTTTTTTTACTTTATTTCAATTTCATTTAACAACATTTAAAATTTTGCCTCAGCGCCCATTATGGCTTTATAGAGGCTAAAAAAAAAGTAGGCAACAATAAATCTATTACACTATATAATTTAAATTAAAAGATTAACAATATATTACATATAAATATAAAAAAAAAAAAATAAAGAAAAAAATGGAAAAAATATATATACAAAATTACATTTTTTGGTTAATTTGTAAGAAGTATTTCGACGTTATTAAGCAAGTACTGTTTTATACTTCCTTTAAAAGTTGACAGTATAAAAATATTTTTAAGGTTGTCAGGTAATTGGTTATACTCACTAGCACCAGCGAAAGTAACTCGTTGTTTAGTCAACTCAAGGCGACATCTCGCTACATTCAGATCCGTCGCATGTCTTGTTATTCTCTGACTGTGTATGAGATTTTGATAAAACTGTATATTGTGAGATCCATATCCTTTAATACATTTAAAAACATAAATTAAGATTTGTTGTTTATATAACCCTCGTATTGGAAGTATAGTTTTTGCAAAATTTTTAAATAAGTTAACTGTACTGTATCTTAACGGCAGATTAAACACGATCTTCAAAGCTTTATTCTGTGCTGATTGAAGCGATTTTATTACTGAGCTAGATTTAGAGGCATAGATCATTGGGAGATACGTTAAGTGTGAGTGAATTAAAGAATTGTAGAGTAAAATTTTCGTTCCAGGATTCAATTTGTTTCTAAATTTATACAAAATACCAATTCCAGATGATATTTTAGATTTCAGCTGATTAATGTGGTTATCCCATATAAGATTGTGACATAGATTAATTCCTAAATATTTAACACTCTCTGACTCATTTATCAAATTATCACCAATGTGTACGCTCATAACTTCATCGTTCCTTGAACTATATGGCTTAAACTTTATAAATTTAGTTTTCCCTGAATTTAAAATTAGTTTGTTAATCCTTAGAAATTCGGACAAAATAGAGGCGTCATATTCGATCTGTGTTTGCAATACTTTTTCATGTTTATATTTGTATAAAAGACAGATATCATCAGCGAACATAAACAGTTTTCCATGAAACTTTATATTTTTCATATCATTTATATAAATTTTAAACAACAGTGGGCCCAGGACGCTACCCTGTGGGACACCACATAACACATCAAGCATACCACTTTTAGATTCACCAACTTGAACAAATTGTCTTCGATTCCTTAAATAATCTTTAAATAATTCAACAGCATTTTGTGAAAAACCAATGAACTCCAGTTTCTTTTCTAGTATATCGTGATCAACCAAGTCAAACGCTTTCGATAGATCAAAAAAAACACCTGCAACTCCTTTAAAACCTGCATCAAGTCCGCTACAAACATGCTCTATCACATTTACAACAGCTTCCTCAGTTCCAGTGCCTTTTTTAAAACCGAATTGTCGATCAAACAAAATGTTATTTATCTCAAGATAACTTGATAATTGCTCAAACAAAACTTTCTCCAATATCTTATCAACGATAGAAAGAACTGAAATCGGACGATAATTCTCCACTTTATTACTTCGAATACCCTTAGGTATTGGTATAATTTTGTGCACCTTTAGTACATTCGGATATCTCATTTCCTCTATCATTTTATTAAATATGTTTGTTATTTCTTCTGACACAGCTGCTTTTCGTACCAATAACATTTTAGGTGTAATGTTGTCACAACCGGGACTTTTATTTATTTCTAAGCAATCCAAGAAGTGATCAATTTTTTCTTTTTCTGTGGCTTCTAGAACAAATCTTGAACTTACAGGAGACATTGTGCGAAACATATTGATGTCATCATTATCATTTTGAGGTATACATACACGCATATTTCGAACGGAATCATAAAAAAAAGTATTGAAAATGGAAGCTTTTTCGCTATCTAATGTAACCATGGTATCATCATTGGTCAACAACTCCATAGAAGAATCTGTTTTTTTTCCAATTTGTTTATTTAAAAATTTCCAGGTTTTCTTAGGATCACCCTTACACAATTCTATATTATAAGAGTAATAATTATTCATTAATTGTTTGTTGCAATATTTGATAATTTTACTTATTCGTTTGAGGCTATTTGCAATAAATTTATTTTGCTTATTTTTCCTCCTTGCTTTTAACAATTTATTTTTGTACGATATAAGCGAGCTTAACTCTTCAGACACCCAAGGGTTTATCCTCTGTCTTATATTGAATTGCTTAGTTTTTATTTCAGTGCTTTGTAAAGCTGCTAACGACAGAGTATTTATAAGATTTTCACATTGTTGTTCAGACCCATTAAAATTTGTTTGAGTCAAGTTTTCATCTAAATACGACCCATATTTAGTGAAGTCTATCCAATTTTTATTTTCAATAATAATGTCACGGTGACAAAAGCTCATTTCAATACGGCAAAATATAAAGTTGTGATCAGATAATGAATTCTGGACTGAGTTTACTGATATGGAATTTAAAAAATTACTAAATACACAGTCAATACAAGATTCACTTTCCGGTCTTGTTACGAGATTATGACATGAAACGAAATTAACCTCGGCGAATGTATCCATCAAGCAGCGCCTAACGCTATCAAAACAAATCAAATTTATGTTAAAATCGCCAACAAAAAAACATGGAGAGTTTTGAACATTCAAAAGTAAAGTATCTAATATTCTAATAAACGATACGAGAGAGCATTTTTGAGATCTGTAGAGTGACGTAATTATCATTGGTTTATTATCTATTAAAACATCAGGCAACGATATGCATATAAGATCCAGAAAATGTTTGCTCCAAGAAAAAAGTAGATTGTATTTGATTTGCTTACTAATATATACCGAAGTTCCACCGTAACAATCGCTTCTACAATGTATAACATCATAACCGTCAATTGAGTATAGACCAACACACCTCTTATCAAACCAAGTTTCCTGAACTGCTATAATTTCGGGAATAACCGACATTCTACATATTTCTGATTTAAATTTATTAAATTTATCTAGCGAGGAAATACTTCTTACATTAATTGACACAATATTAAAAAGATTTGAAATGGATTGGCTTTCATTAAATCCATTAAAGGAATTTATGTTAGAAAAGTATTTATTATGCATTATAAAAAGAAAAAAAAAAAACATTAAACTTTAAATATAGTACCTAAGTTGGTTTAATTTGGCGACTCAAATTGCACGTCTTCATCTTCGTCATCATCTTCATCATTGTCAAAAGTAGCCATTAGATTCCGCCTACGAGCACCACCTGCAGATTTACGCAGCATGTTATCAACGTCATCAACAGATTTCAATCGGATTTGTCGCGATTTATCATCCTTTTTAACAAAAACATTTCCAGTTTTAGCAAAAACATATTTATATCCAACGGACTTTAGCGACTTGGCATAATTCAGTAGCTCCAGTGTCTCTTTACAAAGAAAATCATTTATAAAAACTTTTTTAAGCCCAACTATTTCCTTAATTTTTGACTTTTCATGCATAAAATTCTGTTTACTTTTTTTGTTTGTAAATTTAACGACAAGTGATTTTGTTTTTTCCTTTTCTTTACCATCTTGTTTATCATTTTGCTTGCGACGATTCAAAAAATAAGCTTCTTCAACTTCGTCTTCGCATATGCCAGCTCCTATTTTTGCAGCTACATCTAACACCACCTCCACAGCAGTCATGGTTACTTTGCCCATTTACATAATGGTGAAGGGTATTATTAGATTCAACAAAGCTTTTGTGCATTGTGTTAATTTGTATGTTTGTTTGTCAACAAAGAGTGTCGCTGAGTATCGAACACAAAAACGGTGTTCCTTTCTACTACCGTAATATGCTTCTAATTTATTGTTTTCCTTCCAGATTTTCGCTTTTCTATTCTCGGACAATTCATATATGTTTATAAAGTACTGAACTAAAACACCACATATTCTAACCAATCCACCACACCCAAACCATGCAATTTTTACCAACCACAGCGTAATTTAAATGGGCCTACTGCAAAAAAAATAAACTGAAGTTACGAACAGTGAAACAAGTCGACCGGCTCAGAGACGACGGCGCGCAGCCGCCGAGATTTTTTTCAATGTCCACGCCGCCGCCGTTTTTGTCGGCTTAAAACGGCTCAAGAAAGCCGCCGTTTTGATTAGCTTCAGTCGACTCAAGAAGAAATTTTTTCGAAGCAGATGAAAAATTTAGTAAAATATTACCGTTAGATTTTTTTTTAAATTTATTGGTGACGTCACTTTGAAATTTTGAGCCGCCGATATCAATATGTTATAGCCGCCGCCGCTTAAAAGCTGCTCAGACGCCGCCGAAAATTTTGCCTCGGCTTGTTTCACTGGTTACGAACCGAGCACAAGTCTATTAAATTCGCCTTGAAAGTGTTCTAATTTTTCAATCACTATAAATAGATAACCTACAGTTAGATAGCAATACAGTGTTGTAGAGGCAATTTCTGATATGTTTTGCTGGTTAACATTTTACGTGAGTAGTTTTCCTTTTATGAAATTTGTATGGGAAAACAAATATGAAAAAAGGTGTTTTTGAGCAAAATAATAATTTGCCCTAAAACTGTATTATCATAAGAATATGATTAACATATTCGTTTATGGTTTGGCATTTGTGTGAATTTCGCCATAATGTTAAATGTATTCAGTGAGTCTGTGATCATATTTTCCTTAAACATATTTAAGAAATCTTAATCATAATAAATTTTTTTTTCTGATATAAATATTTTACTTATGGTTTGATAATGAACAAAACTCATTAGCAATTCATCATCATATTTTCCTGAATTTAATTGGGAGGTGAACTTAAAGCGTGAATAATAAACGATCACATTTCTCAAATTGTTAAATTCAAATGTAATGTTTTTTGACATGAATATATGTATTTAAAAAGTCTATTTATTATGTATTACATATATGTATGTACAATGTAAACTTACATGTGATAATGTGTGTATGTATGAGGTTTTTTTTGTTTTATATTTTATGCGGCTAAAAAGAAATCAAATTTCGTTAAATTTTGATTTCACATTACCGTAGGGGTGAAATTTTTGGTTTTTGTAATAATAAACAAAATACAACAACAACAACAACAACAACAACAAAAGCAAAGAAAATGCTAAAATGAAACTAAACTGAAAAATTGCCAAAGTTTGACTTCCATGATTTATCTATTATTTTACATCATTTTTGTATTTTTTTCTTTCTGTTTTTGTTTTATTTTTTATTTAACAAAATATAAAACTTTGATTTTTGCGGTTTAACTTGTTGTCGTTAGTTGCCTTCTCATGCTATAGTTCCAGCCACATTTGTTGACTTTCAACCACTTTATACAGTTTATGGGGGGAAAAGATTTTGTAGTTTTTTTTTACCAACTTTTTTGGACTTCACCACATCAGATATTATTTATGCTTGCGCTATTTTTAATGCGATTATAGCCTAAACATCTATAAAATGTATTTTTTCTTTTTTTGTTATGGATTTGGTAGTTTTTCATCAGTTTTCGGTGTTTTAGTTGCTGTTGTTGTTGTAGTTGTTTTCAGTTTTACACTTGCGGGTGTTGATGCCATAATTTTGTAATTTTCCTTGAAAGTCTAATATTTCCAGTATATTTAGATTTTGTAAAAGTGTTGCAATTAGTTGGTGTTATTTGCTATTATTAGTAATTTGATGCTTAGACGTTTATTTTATTTATATTGTTAATTTATTTATAAAAGTTATTTGTTTGAGACACTAATATTCATTTTTAATTTTTTAGCTTTCTTATACCCTTCACACGACAATGTAATAAGGTCCGTGTGTATATTAAAATCTACTTTTTGAAGCCACCCGACATCACCAAGACCCATGTAAGGTACAAAAATGTCAGAAATATTTGGAAGCAAATTGGTATTAGAAATCAGCTAAATCGCATCGTCTGAGATATTAGCAAATAAACACGACTGCCTCTGTTTTTTCGATTATTTATCCCACAAAAAATAAAATTTTCTAGCCACAGGATAATTTATAGACACGGTTGTTACTATTTATAAATTTGGTATGCTTCTGGAGGTACTCATGAAAATTTTGGACAAATTTTTGAACACGCTTTAGATATCAAATTATAAGCCGTAATCTCAGAAATCGTTTCTAAGAAAAACTAACAAATCGGTGTGAGAGCAACTGAGATATCAGCACCAAAGTACAACTGCTGCGGGCTTATCCTAAAATTTACAAACGAAAATAGGTACTTTTCAGTTTCTATACAACCAATAGAGTCAATTAAAAGGGCTTGACTAGTAGAATAAAGTAACTATGTAAAAATTTTATATCAAAGATAGCGTCGAAAATAATAAAGAAAATAGCGTATTGCATGAAATCGAAAATCTAGGCCCAGCTACGATGTGATCGAAATTTGAAAATTCTTATTAAAATCGCTATACCTAAAGCACAGTAAACTCGTACGTTTGAGTAAAATTTCGATCGTGATCGAATGTTGTAATTTGACCCCAGATAAATGAATGAATAGTATAAAAAACTAAGTTTTTGCCCGACACTAGCCTGATTTCAAAAATATATTCCACACGTTTAACCGGTTAATTGTAAGATGTTTAGCCAATTCCCTTTTTTTAAATAGCAGCTATTTGAAAAAAATTTAAAATTGGTTTTCATTCAGATTCATACCTTTGAATATACCTTAGTACTACTCCCCAACCCTGAACATCTCTACTAATGAACCTTTTATCTTTTTACAGTTCTCATGATACCTGGTACGCGAACAAGCCAATCTACATTAAAGGAATCTAACACAGCGATGCACAATACTCACTCACCAAAAAGGAACAACCGCTGAGAAAACGCCTTACTTTAAAAAGAATGGATATGGCATAAACAACAAAATTGATTAGGAAACTGGAGTTCTGTAAAAACTTTATTGCTCATTCGCATGTATTCAATCGTTGTCATAATAGTGACCGCTATTGCCAATATAAAAGAAGACATAGTGAGAACAGCAGCATAGCAACATTTAATTTTTTACTTTTTATGATAAATTCGATGTTGTTGTCCTTTAAAAATAGTACGATTTACAAAATCATCATTGTACTCGAAACCATTTAAAATTACAAATAACCAGTAAATGCTTTGTGAAACAATAGTATGGTTACAAAAGCGATCAAGCTATGATAGCTGTTAATTATAATTTGATTACAATAATTCTTCTTGTTAAATAAATTTCTAATATTAAAAGGTTTGACGTGTAATAAAATATACAAAAGTTGTTTAAGAATTTAAAGAAATATTTAAAAAAAATTGACAAAATGATAAAGATATTTATACAAAACGTTGTATTGAAAAAAGTAAGTACAATAAATCAAATAAATAGATATTTATTTCATAGACTTTTAGACTTTTGTTTCTTTAAACTCCTATAAGCAACACAGGGCAAAAGCAAGTTCCCTCCAATATTCTAATGCTCGATGTATAATTTCGTTTTAATTTAAGTATAACATGCACATCTCAATATTTTTTTGTATGTGTTTCCAGATACTTATGCGATGATCTTTTTTATATATTTACTCAACACAATTTTTCTTTCTGCATATAGTTCACTATTTTTTATTCATTTCCTAAATTTGAGAGTTAATTGAACTCCATTTCATTATCTATGTCATTCAAAGTTAAAATTTTGTTCAAAAACTATGTTGCTAATACAGTCGAACTTCCTTATAGTGAACTTCTATTTAATGAAGTTCTCCCTATTATGAACTAAATTCAAGAACACAGGTTTTTCGTTCCACTGTATTTCAATCTTTTTATAATACAATTTCCATACAGTGAATCTTTCTTTACTATGATCAAAATTTTAGAAACAAAAATACAGTTTACGTATGTTTTTGTCTCCATATAATAAACTATTTTTAGCAGCTTTGTTTTACACGATTTAGAAAGAAAATAAGTAATATTTTTGGGACTCCCAAAATATGAAAATAAAAACAAAAAAGTTAATGATTTGCCTTTTAACATCAGTTGAGCGAGTTCAGTGAACAAAAATTACGCACCCGAATATTACTTCTCTTTTAAAAAAAGGTATAAGTAATTAATGAAGTTGAAGAAGGGACATCAAAAAAAATATATATTCCGTCCAATGAAGATATTCTAAGTAGTGTTTTAGAAAGTCGTGGATTACAGCAGATTATATCAGATGACGATGAAGAGAAACTGGGTGGTGAAGTAATGGCAAATATTGATAAAACGTCACCAACATTAGAACACGTTTCCTCTTCACTTGATGTACTACGAACTTTTTCCCAGATGGAGAGCAACGTTCCGACAAATGTATTTAAATGTCTTAATGTAATTGAAGCTTTTATTGATAAAGAAAAATTGAAAAATGTAGTTCAAACAAAAATACCTGGTGGCTAATTCTCACATTCGTGATCGAAATACAAGTCGTATCGAAATTAATTTCGATAGCGTACAATTTTCTAATGATGTTACTCGATACGAAACGAATCGAGTTTTTGGTTCAGTCTTGTAAAGAACTTATTTTTTTCATGTTTTTTGAAACTAAAAAGAATTAAAGCCTATAAAAATTTTATGTACATAGGGACTTATTGCTATTTTTATTGCATTTCGATTCATATATTAAGTGTTTCTAACTGCTTTCTTTGTATTTGCAACTCTATTTCTTTAGTTTGTTTGTCTTAGTATTGCTCCTCTTCCTTAATTTGTAGGTTTTTCTTTTTCATTTCAATTAACTGAATATTCAGTTCGGCATTCCTTTGTTTTCGAGGTCTTGTTATTTTTATTTCTATAAGGGAATTTAATCTTTATAGCATCTCCTTCTGGTAGTTCTCTGTAGTCATCATATTTTTTATTAAGCAAAGTAGTTTTTGTTTCCCATTTCTTTACGGTATTTTTTATGTCTCCGTATATTATTCTTTTTTCTAGAACTGATTCTTCTAAATCATCATCTTCTATACATGAGGAGTGGTTACTGTCCGAGACTAAAGACGAAGAAGTGCATGGCAAGTCATTATTGTGATCTTCAGGTGCTATTACACTTAATTAATCACCTAAAGGTTTTAGGTTTGACTTTGGCTCTGTTTATACTCGCAAGGTTGCATACGAAATGTAGCTCGTTATCGAATGCCATCATTAGAAATTTCTATAGTCGATACTCGATATCGAATGAGAGAATCCCAAAAGTAAGAAAACTCGCACGTTCGAATATAATTTCGCTCGTATACGAATGAGAGAATCAGCCCCCTGATTATTTTAAATAAATAAAAAAACAAGAAAAATATTTCTGCATAATGAAATAATTGTCTGTCACCGTGAAGATTCACTATAGGAAAGTTCGACCAATATTTTTTTTTTGTGTACTAGTTTCCAGTATCCCTAAACTGCAATAGACCAGGATGTTTATGCAAGAAAAAAGAAATGCACATATTTAAATTTCCTTTACTGTAATTCTTTTATTCGTAATTTAGCTCTCAAGCAAATGAAATTGTTAACATAAGGTCAGTCAACATCATAAGCGCTCAGTATATAAAGAAAATAAAAAAATATATTTTTATAACCCCCGTAATTAACCCACGTACCCTTGTTGTTTTATCCCAATATTTAACAAAATATTTTGCTACCGCTTTTACACCAACAAAGAAGTTACAGAAACGACTATATATATAACATTTTATACAGCCGAATTTTAAGTGAACATTGCTTTACCTATAATAAGGATAAATTTTGAAATTTCCCTGACAAAAGCAGGACCTCAGAATTCTTCTGACTTTTAAGGATTTGCTGTATGGGTATAACATTACTCTACATAGTCTACCATCTACTAAAGTAACACCCTGTATTGTATGTAAATTTTGTATGTATATTTTTTTTAACATAATAGTGTTTTTCATCATGTTGAAAATATAATTTTAGTCGTCTTTCTATATCCATACATACATTTACATTTTAGTTACATTTCATTTGTCGTACCATGATTTTATATTGTTGTAATTGTATATGCAATTGAGGGGTTAAAGAAATTATTGGTATGTGATGTAAAACTGATTATATTTTCTTTTTTTTTCATTTGAACATTTTTTTTCTTTACTTCTAAAATTGTTGTTACTTAATATTATTAGAGTGTATGAACTTTAAGTAAAATGTTATTATTTTTACTAAACATGTAACTGTGTATGCATGTATGTGTGTAGGTATACTGCTGATGTTCAACTTTATGATTATACGAGTATTAATGTTACAAAAAATATCCACCAAAAATGCTTACAATCATCATTTTTTTTCTCTTTATTTATTACAAATTTTAACCAAAGAAAATTATAGTGGAGATGTTAATTTTTAAAACGTTTCGAAGAGTAAAGTGTCTTCTTGTGATGTGAAAATTTAAATATGTTAAATATTTAATATGATTTACAAGTACATATAAAGAGCGGCGAATATTAAAAGCAAACATTTTGGTATGGAAATCATTTTAAAAGTAACAAATCAAGTATGTAATTTAAAAATATAATTGAAACAAAATATGTACGAGATGAGATAAAATTGTGTAATTGTCTTATATAAAAACGAATTCCTATATTCATAAATATTAATGTATGTGTATCTCGTTACGTATGTATGACTAATAAAGTGTTCTTTATAGAGGCGGATAACTCTAAATTTAAATTAATTACAAAAACACTTTTTTTTTAATCATCCAATTGGCTTTTTTAATTAGATAGTCACTAATTATTAAATGTGATTTGGATCATGTTGCCGCCGCGGATAGCTCGTATATGGCGTAATATTAAGGTGCAATTATCACACACGCCTCGCAGTAAAACAGGCTTTATTTCGCTTCTAATATTCGCTTCCATGTGCACAATTGTTTTGGTTTATCTACATAGACCTGGAACCTTACATTCAGTCTTGAAGAAATTATCTAATTGGGTCAAATCACAGGAACGAGGTAACCCGTTAACAGATTAATTTCTTAAAACTATTCGTTTCTAAAATGTTTCTCTTGGTATATTGATTATATTGTTCACTGTGTAATATGTGACACCATACCTTAGAAAGCATTGCTTAAAGGAGTCGTAGGTTATAAAAAATCCACTTCTCCATTTTGAAGAAAAACGGCGATAGTACTTTTTTTGCCAGCTAAAATGTATTTATACGACATTTTATAAACTTAAGTTAAATTGTTGTAGGTGTTGTATAAAAAAATTAATTGAATTAATTAAAACTATTAACAAATTGTGTACAGTTTCTATGACGTAGAACTCCATCTATGTTTGTAATATTAGTGCCTTTCAATTGAGGCACGAAAATTTTTGTAATCATATCTCTAAACTACTTCTGTATCGGTCTGATTATCATTACTGGCCAACAAAGCTCACAAAACGGTGAACTGGCTAAAATTTTTCTCTGATAATGTCTTGAAGATTATCAACGCTCCAAATGCAGCATTTAAATTTATTGACCAAAGGTGTGCTTGTTACGTTGCCCGATGAACTTGCCGACTAAAAGCCTGATTTTAAAAATAAATTTGAACATTTTGCAAACATTGCTCTGGCGTAAGTTTTTCATGATGAATTGTCAAACCAATTAATCTTAAAATAAGCGACAATTTTCAAATAAGCTGTCATAATAATAGTGTTGCCAATTTTAAATCCTCACACAAAACGTTATAAAGAAGACTTTTGTTAGGTTTAAGTTGAAAAACAAGGTCATTAAGAGCCAACACCAACGACAGGTATACACGTATGTCCAGTTGGCATGTTGTGCCCGGAAATGAAATTCCCTTAATAAAACCAATTATTTCAAATCCCTTAAATCTCGACTAAGTTAAGAATCCAATCCCTTCAATGTAATTCCTTAAGAATTTCCAATTAAAAATCCTTTGCTATTCCAAGTTCGACGTAGCGTCCACGTTAAAGATTCAGCGTCTAATACATTGACAAAGGTAATATTCCAAAGTCATATCCTCTTCTTTGCATGCTATACATTTAGTTTTATTCGACAGTCCTTAGCTTCAAATTCGGAAGCTTCTACTTAGCTTCAGAATCTACTTTCTACTTAATTTTTTCAGCATTTGGGTAACCCCATGCAGTATTTTGCAACTTTCTGACATGTTCCTCTATTGTCCACTCTATAAGTTAATTTTTAAACCTCAAAAAGGGTTAATAATTTTCAGAGGTTTTCTGAGATACAACTTTTTTGTTCATTAGGGTCTTGATAACTGATTGGCTATTCATAATGCTACGAAACAGAGCTTCTGTAATTTCCATAATCATAAACTGGAAAACAGTATTGTGATTTGGTAGACAGAAGTATTTACCTCTGTTTCGTTTTTTGTCAAATAAACCCATTCCAGTTCAGTCACAAATCTTTGATCCGTCGGTATAAATTTCGATGTCTTAGATATTTCTTACCCTGAATATTTTATCTTTTATTCTATGGAGGAATTTTTATGGTTATTGACAATCGAAAAAAATTTAAATCGAAGGTCCACAAACACTTATTTGTCTGTTTTCTTACTCATAGCATTTTTGCCGATACAAAGAACATGCAGCACATGAATAGGAATCATTACATGCATGATGTAATTACATAAGGAGAGCAATTTTAGGCTCTCTCTTTTTATGTATGGAGTTTGACAATTTCTGGAGTTGAAATTATTTTTTGAAATAAGTAGTTTGACATACTCCAGAACACAAAAAATAGGCTGGCACCGCCGCCTTGTATAAGTGTACCCTGATTACATGAGTGTTGGTTCTAGAAAAAAAAATTTTATTTATTTTCAAAATTTTTTTATGTTTTTGTGCGAAATGTGTCTTTTTTTCGTTAATTATATTAATTATTTGTTTGGGATATTTATATGCTTAAGGATACGGCTCATTACTTAAAACGCTTAAAACATTAAAAGAAGTGTCAACGTCATATACTTTATTTTCAAATAATTTCTGTAATCAGTTTTTGTTTTTGTAACTTAACTTTTATGACGCAAAACATCTTTTTAATTTACTCTTACATGACATTCTTGTTTTTGTAATTATATCTAAGTCAGTCAAAAATAACAAACAATATATCCAGTTGCTGTTATTAGATACCCCAAAGCATACAAACAACTAAATGATTTTACAACATTTACAAACTTGAATTGTTACACTTTAAATAGCCACGATAACAGCAACTACAACAAAATAAAACAACCAAAACATTTAACAACAATGTCAATCAGCCACAATCAAAGGGCCGATATATAAAACGTTTAGACAACGATTAAGACATAAATCATGTAAAATTATACAAATTTGTCTTGTTACTACTGACACACAAAATCACCGATTCCTTATTAGCATTTCATAAACATTGTCAATCGAGAGCGTATATTGAATATGAGGTATCAGCGAGTATTTACAAACATAAAAACTTGTACCACATAAAGACTGGCAGTCTTTCTGGAAATATGAATGTATTGTCACTCTGTCCGTCCATTTGTCTGTCTGATCGATAGACGGACATAAATTAAGTTTTCAATAAACATAAATTTGATGTTGTTGTATTTTAAGTTATTTAGTTATTCATAACTGCGCTTTAAAATATGATCTTTATATATAAAATATAAGAAAAACAAAGGCATTTTATAGTACACGCTTCGTATGTACGTACCATACTGGTGTATGCAACTGAGATGTGAATTTGTACTCACAACCAGTAACAAATCATGGGTGGTAAAAATAACAAATCAACTGCAGTATTTATCACTTGACATAAGTGGAGCAAAAATTGTGTATGTAAGTTACTCATAAACTGACCACAGTGGGCCAAATAAGTGTTGCCAATGTGAATACACAATGTTATACAACAATATGTTTTTTCTAATATGCGAACATAAGATGAGTTTTTTTATATAAATTTTTATTAAAACAATATATTTCGCTACCACAGGGGAAAAATTGTGAATTTATAATTGTTAATTTTAATGTTTAATGTGGTAGAGAAATATTGAATTGTAATAAAATAATTTTTTGTAAAAAAAACTACTCTCAAGCTCGCAAATTAGGACAACATATTGATAAAGAAAAATCGAAGATAAACTGTAATATATTTTAAAACAATAAGAAAATTACAACCAAAAAAAATATAAAACTATCCCTAACAGCGAAAATAACGTATGTGACA
The DNA here is from genome assembly GCA_941918925.1 of Phyto melanocephala. NCBI lineage: Eukaryota > Metazoa > Arthropoda > Insecta > Diptera > Rhinophoridae > Phyto > Phyto melanocephala. The sequence continues at coordinate 102,690,009 of OW799235.1, read as the reverse complement.
TATTTTTCTAAACTAATTTTTTAATGCAGAACTGTTCTCCAGTTTTCAACACCTCGTTTGTTAAATTATTGAAAGTAATAACAGTTACAGAAATATAAGTTATTTGATTTTAACCTGTTGACATTCACCTGTTGTTTGTGACTGCAAAAGGAACGTAACTGACATTCAAAAATGTGAAATTCACCGAATAATAAACGAAATGCATAAATAGTTAAGGATCGTAACGTAAAAAGGCTACAATCATTATATTACATTATATGTCTTTTGTTTAAAGTAGCCACCTTTGAAATTAGTTATGCTTAAACGCAGCTAAGCCGCTATCCTATTAAAAAGTTACTCATTCTTAAATTAGATAATTTCGTTATTTAATATTTGTTTACCTTTTCCATTTTAGTCGTGTCTAATTACAAATCGGTAACACTAGTATGAGTATGCAAGAACCTAAAAGGCACAGTGATCTTTAAAATATTTTATGTAAAAATAAATTTGCATTATTGCGCACTAATAATAAAAAAATTATTCAAATTTTTAATAAATCATAAATTATACATTATTGTTATAAAAATATAATTTAAACTCAAAGTGATCAAAATAATTTACAACCATCTACTGCACAGTAAATCCTTTTAGCAAATAAATAATAATTATAATTTAGCTTCCTGATTGATAAATTTGTTAAACTCTGAGTACATTTATAAAGAAGAAATCAAGCCTTCAAGATAGTTTATACAAAACAAATCAAATCGACTGCAGATGGCGCTATAAGTTATTAAATTTGATCACAAGTGAGAAAAGGGTGCAGGTTGTTGTCACTTTCACAAATATGTATTAATTTTTAAATTCTTCCAAGAAAGCATGAGAAAAACAATGCTTAAGGAATAACATTATCGTTTAGGGTTTAAGACACAGTTGTCTTTAGATAGCTTACAGATTTCCTTTTTTTTTTGCATAAAATAAAAATGCTTTAATCTTAGGACGAAAATTCGATGAACCTAAATTGGTTTTAATAAATTTAACTATTAATAAGACCGGAGTAGAAATGAGACAACGCACAATTAAACCATGGATATTGACATCAGTATGTTTACTGATAGTAGGATAGGGACATCCTGGACCTCGTACTTAAAGAGGTTAAGGAGGCTCAGTTAACGGTATATTAAGGACCACAGGTAGACACATATAAGGTTAGGTTAGGTTGAAAAGGAGGGGTATAAAAGCCCAAACCATGACTGGGCACTTATGCCCAGTTAGCATGTTGTGCGCTCCTAGGCACATATTAAAAAATAATGCTATGGGGGATCTCAGTCTAATAAAGGCGCATACAATAAGGATTCTTGGCAAGCACCATTCAGCAATGTGATGTCGTTCGTTAGTCCAAAGAAAACGCTTGTAATGGCGCAGAACTAAATGAAGAAAGGGGCTGCTGATTGGTAGCCATAAAATCACTGAAGCCGAAATAGTATTTGTCTATCTCGGTTTTCCCCCAACAATAAAGAAATGCAGAATTCAAACATTTTTAAAAATTACTTATTTTCCAAAAGGGTGCGAAACGTACGCTGGTATATTCCAAAAGCAAATCTAAAAAAGGACACACATTTTAACATCATTTAGTATATTAAATTTATGTTTAGAGGCAAAAAATATATAATATCTTTTAAAGTGGGCTTATTAAAAAGCCTGTAACATAGACATTTCTCATTCAACGTCAGCATCACTGTAAGAAATATATTTGTACTGCGTTAAGCAAAAAATTTATAGAAATATTTACTTTAATGCTTTAAGGTTCAAAAAAAATGGAATTAATAAAAAAGAGAACAAAAACAACTAAACCCGTTACTGCAATAATAATAAAATCAAAAAGTATATACAAAACCTAGGACTACGACAGTACAATTTGAACTTGCATGAATTTTAAGTGTTTTTAGTTGTTTCGTTTTAGCATTTTATTATTATTATTGTTTTTTTTTTTCAACTCATTCGTTATTTGTTTTTTTTTTAACAAAATTTTGCATATTTTGCTTTGAGTCTTGGATTTTTTTAGCGTGGCCGAGAGTTTAATGCGTTCAAGACTTGCATGAGAGTGTGAGTTGAAGTATGTGTGCGTGAGTGTATTTGTGTGTATTCGGAAATTTGTATTTAAAAGCTAAACCAGTGATTGCTAATCCTAAGCCATTAATCTCGGCATATATTTTTTGCTTAATTCCCAAAAATGATACATAAATCTTTTTTCCAATAGAAAATAGAACAAAACATTTGCTCTCTTCAGAAAATTAACAATACTTTTTTTTTCCGAGTAAAATAATTGAAAATGAGTAAGATTATGAAACTATCATATGGCTAGTGCAGGAAACAAACTAGTGATAAGATGAAGGAGAATAAAAGAAAAGCAGGGCTGCTGTTGGTAAATTTTATTCTAACTCGATGTGGTAAAAAAAACTGAAAAAGGAAAAAAATAAGCTGGTTTCAATAATGCATTTTAGTCGGCTAGTGGCGGAAACAAATATTTTTTAGGTTATTCTTTTATTAAATATCACAATCAAAAAAAGTATCTTTATAAACAAAATAACTCTAGCCTGAGCAATATTTAATTATTGTTTTTCTTTAGAAAATAGTTGATAGTTTGCTCCCCACAGAAAATGTGTGATAATATTTATATACAAAAATTTTATCTCAATGGTTTAGACTTGCCATTACCATACTAGACAGCTGTTTGAACCAAAGTTATGCGCAACGATATTTTTGATTACACTGGTCGGCCAAAAAATTGGTGACCAAAAATATATATGTGGAATATAGTGATCTCAACTCGTTAAATTCAAGTTCGCTTTCAGTTTTCGCATATCATGTACAGTTTTTTGTATGGACATGGCTAATATGTTTCCCTAAACAAAGTGATCATGCTCGATATGAATAATTGAAACAGCGGTATAAAATTACCTTTAAGTCACTGTTTCAATTTTCAACTGTTTCGGAGTTATTCCGAAATGTGAGGCGCAAAAAAATATTTTCAATGAAACAATATATTTTGTTTTGTCTTCAAGAACTTCTAAAAACAAGTAAGAGTGCTATATTCGGCCATGCCGAATCTTATATACCCTTCACAACGTGTAGTCATGCAATAACAGTTGCTTGTATCACCATTCATCCCATATGAAATACGTACACGTATGTACGTTAAAAAAACGAAAAAAAAAAAAATTTAAAAAAAAAATTTAAAAAAAAAATTAAAAAAAAAATTATTATATATATAATATACATATATAAAACAAAAAAATAATAAAAAAAAAAAAATAAAAAAATATTAAAAAAAAATTAAAAAAAAAATAATAATAAAAATAATAATAAAAATATAAATAATATATTAAATAAAAAATAAAAAAAATAAAAAAAAAATTAAAAAAAATTTAAAAAAAAATTAAAAAAAATTTTTTTTTGGCTCAGTTGGGATTCGATGCCACGTTTTCTCTAACCAGTATACACGTTTGTATGTATGTATGTTGTTGTTGTAATGTTGTTTTTGTGAAAAAAAATCGAGGTGATCGTGGGTTTTTGCTCATATCTCAGTTGTTTATGTACCGATGTTTCTGATTTTCAATAGCGATCTACTCCCGAATATTTCTGATATTTTAATACCTTACCCAGGTCCAACCTATGTCGGGGGGCTTTAAAAAGTTGATTTCAACATACACACGGACAGACGGTCAGACGGACAGACTGACAGACTGACAGGGCTTAATCGACTCCCCTATTCATAAGCTTTCAGAAAATATATACTTTATGGGGTCGGAAATAAAAATTGTAGAAATTTCACACGGAATGACAAACCTATATATACCCTTTTTCACTGTGTGAAGGGTATAATAACTTAAACCGACAAATATTTAACATTTTTGTCCTTTTAGGTATACTGGGAATAAAATAAGCCATAAATGATGAAAATCGATGCACAAATGTCAAAACCCGCTTTGTAATACATTTATGTATGCGCAAAATACTTGCATTTTGCGGTTTAAGTACAAAACCATAAAATACATATATTGTGCAATTTTTTCCGTCCAGATTAGTTAGAACATTTGTATGTATTTATTTTTCTCATAAAATCTTGGTGCGGAGTCTGATGACCATAGTGAACGATTCCATCAATATATTGCGCACATGAAAAAAATATATAACGGATTTCTGCTGTGAAATCAATCGTGAAACAGTAGATAACACTTATGAAAGAAAGCGATCTACCAAATAGTAATTATAATAATTATAATTATACCCTTCACCTGTTGTGCACAAGGGTATGTCATTCCGTTTGTAATTTCTACAATTTTCCTTTCCGTCCCCATAAATTATATATTTTCTGAAAACTTATGAATAGAGGAGTCGATTAAGCCCTGACCATCTGTCCGTGTGTTGGTTAAAATCAACTATATGTTCTTCAGATCTGTGTATAGTATCAATCTCTTGGAAATATCCGGGAATGAATCGCTACTGAAATTCAGCACAATCGCCCCATAACTTTCTGAGATACGAGCAAAAAACCACGAGCATCTCGTTTTTTTTTCACAATTACAACAACAACATACTTATATACTGGTTAGAGTAAACGTGGCATCGAATCCCAGCTGAACCAAAAAATTTTTTTCTTCTTATTTTATATATTATTTATATTTTTATTATTTTTTTTATATATTTTTTTTTTTAATTTTTAAAAAAAATTTTTTTTTTAATTTTTTTTTTAATTTTTTGCAATTTTTTTATTGTTTTTTTTTTGTTTTTAATATATATTCTTTTTATTTTTTTATAAACATACATAAACATCAATTTATAATTTTGCAATGGGATGTTTTGTATATGTATGTATGTTTTTTATTTCATATGAGATGAATGGTGATACAAACAATTGTTATTGCATGACTACAGGTTGTGAAGGGTATATAAGATTCGGCACGGCCGAATATAGCACTGTTGCTTGTAAATTTTTAATGTTGTATTAAATTAAATTTCATTTAAGATTTTAGTTTATACAAAAGAAGTATTTTCGGTTTACGATTATTTACTTTTGTTATAAAAAATACGTTTTTAATTTTTCAATATCAGAATTTTATTTAAATAAGATATAGAAAAACAATTAAGCGATAAAAAAATCTGTAAACAGATTTGGATTAAGCACACAAAACTCCCTTAAAATCACATAACAAGGTTCGAACTCCCGCCTTTTTTTTTTTTGAGGACCAGTGTTAAAGGTGACATGCCATAAAGTCATAGGCATAACATAGGCTATGGCATTATGGTTATTTCACGTCTAGTATAACCTAAAGAAACCCATTATGGGCCGTATTCATAAAAAATATTTAGGTTTATTGAAGGGTTATTTGACAATTTTCTCTACAACATCTGTCAAAAAGGCCTTTAATAAACCTAAAATATTTTTGGCTCCACGAAAAGCCCCCCAATGAAATAACGCCCAGGAAACAATTCCCAATGAAGTAAACCCCAAAAAATTGGAAATAACACCCAAAAACAGTGAATGAAATAACATCCAAAAATAAATGAAATAAACCCCAAAGCAAACACGAAACAACCCCCAATATTTGGGAGTTATTTCATATGAAATAACTCCCAATGATGAAAATGAAATAACCCCCAATGAAATAAACCCCATCAGCAACAAAAATGAAATAAAGCCCGAAATTCATAAAAGAGTCAGATTGATTAAGGATTTTATGAAGTCAATATGGACCAACAGCAAAATCGCAAATTTATTGATATAAATCGTGTGGAGGGCCGCAGGCTTCTTCTTCATAATAAGGATATATGCAACTTCAAAAGTGTGCCAGCATTTAAAATCAATTTTTTTTTGGTGAAAGAACTAAGTCCAGTAAATGAACTAAGTCCAGTGCAGTAAATTTCCCTTATACGATGGAAGCCATATCAGATCAGCCACCAACGAGCTATCCTAAAACTTTACGAATGGCTTGAAAATCCAACTCATGGGAGACGTTTTTATAGTTACAATATTGTGAAGAAGGCAGTAATTTTCTGTAATGGAGATGTGAGGAAGTATGGACAAAGAATTGTTTAATATTTCCAATATATTAATTTTTGAAACCCAACTACCAAAAAATTATTTTCATGTGCATACATAAATAATAATCTTAATACATTATACGTAAGAAATGGTTAAAAAAAACAAAATGGTTGCTCATGAAATCAAAATGGAGAAAATATGCGTTGTATGTACAAATGCTGCCAGTTGGTTACACTTTATTATTGTGGACCTCCTTACTGCTTGGCAAAAGTGGAACCAACAACCGATTACTTTTTATTTAGGGAAAACAATCATTATTGCCTTCCGTAGACTTATTTCGTAGTCTGTCACGAAGGTCGCACCATCCAAATCCAGAACGTTATCATTTATGTATTTAAAAAGATATTGTAATATATTCAGAGGCTAAAAGTTTTCTTGTAAAAGGCCTATTTTTATATAATTTATTTACAAGCACCCCCAAAACCAAAAGCTTTAAAAATGAAATAACCCCCGAATACAAAATGAAATATCACCCAAATTATACACGCTATGAAACAAGCCCCGAATTTAAAAATTTGTTGGATGTTATTTCATTGGAGATTATTTCATAATTTGAAAACCCCAAATGAGAAATGAAATAATTTCCAAAAAAAGTGAAAGACGGCCCAAAAAAATTGGGAGTTATTTCATATGAAATAACACCCAAAAATGTATGAAAAAAATTTGGGGAATATTTCATTTTTCGTTTGGGCGTTATTTCATTGAGGGGCTTTTCGTGGAGCCATATTTTTTATGAATACGGCCCTATATATTGTATAGGATATTTTTGGTTTTGTGTCATTTTTACTCCATTCGAATTTCTACAGATTAACTTCGTGTTTTCGTATTTTGTGATTTATAACGCTATACTAAAATGATACTTACACTAAACATATTATTACAGAGTATATTAAATGCAAAAATATAAGAAAAAAAGTCTTAAAACGAATAAGAGTGCTATATTTGTGTCGTGCGGAATCTTGTAAACTTATCACTATTATGTACATTAAGTATGTTAAAATTCGAAAAATTACCTCATTGCAGCCTAGCCAACATTTCAGAATTAATGTATTTTCTTATCAAACTCTACGTTGTTTTAAATTTTAACACTGTGAACTTTATTTTTCCAGCCAATCCCTTTCATTTGCTACCCATATTATATGAGTTGGGAAAAAATTATCACTCATTTATTTTCGAACTATATCTTGGATTTTTAATTGCTAAAAGTTTACTATGACCTACTAATCAAACCTTATAAAGTGATTCTCATATCGATTTAGTTAAAAAAATATTTTTTGGGGCGCGATTTTGGATTATAAATTGTTTCATAGTTAACTATATTCTATTTCGGCAATCATATCCTAGAATGACTTCTGTAGAAATTGTCTTTACAAGGGGTTAAGGGGACTATACATCACTTTCTGTGTCACTGTCAAGGATTGGAGAAAATCCGAAGTATAATTTTCAGCAGAATATAGCAGGCTACATACACTGTCTCAGATATTGCAACACTAAGTATTGCTGAAATTTATAAGGCAGTCTGTTTTGTTTACTAAAATAGTTCAGTATTGGAACACTTACTCCATCTAGGACATATTTGCCTGAAATGGTTGGCGAACCAGATAACGACTTCTTTGCTTTCTTTCTCTCTTTTCTTCTATTCCCTTCTAGCGGTTGTAATATATTTTTCCCCTTTTTCTTAATCCTTTACAGGAATTTTTAAGGATAGACTCAAGTAAGCAGCACAACAGCTGTCTTTTCCTCCTACCTGCCTAACTGTATTCTGCTAGTCAAACTTGTTCGTTTGACACCTACATATATTGATGGGGCTAAAAAAATTATCCATTATTTTGTTTAGGATTTTGAATTTTTTAATAGCTAAATGTATTCTACTGTTCGATCACTATTATTTGATATCCATATTCGCTTGTCTAAGAAAAAAAAATTGTCTGCAACTATGGTTTCTGGTGTCTAAATTATTACTCTAGACAAAAAAAAGTAATGTATTACGCAACGCATATAACGAAAAATAAAAAAGTTGTTTGTCGAAAAAAACTATTTCAAAATATATTTTATTTTTCTGGTACCGTCTACTGTGCAACTATTCAGTGAAGAACTTTAATTTCTTAAAGGGGATATTAATAACGTAATTGAAGTTTTATCTGCCATAAACAAAACCTTAATGAATTAAAAATGCTTAAATAACATCCGCACCATAGTCGGCTATACGAAAGTTTAATTTCATAATTCGAAGCCATTACAAATAAAAAAGCTTTTGTGGCACTTGATAATTGTTTCTAACGAAATATTAATTTTTTAATAAATTTTTCCATATCGTGGCATTATCTCTACAATTCCAAAACAATACAAAGCTTTTGTATTGTTCGTAAATAAATATGGAATTTTTGACAAATTTCCCAATCATATGACATTCTCCTTTTATTAAAGGAAACTTTAAGAAATTCGCCATTGTATTTTCCAAAACTCAACTAATATTTATCATTCTGTTTTAGAAATTGTGTCAACATCTGCAAATTGGACTCGTTATTATATGATTCTTTATTAAATAAATAATCTACAAATTTTGTCTGTTTGTTTTTATTTATAATTTTGTATTATTTTCATTAAATTGTTGTCTGAAAACAGAAATGAAAAACTGATTATTTCTAAGTTATTATCAATTTTTAATTGTATTATAAAACAAACAAAAAAACATTCACATGTTTTTTAAAGCTTAGATCAATATAAAAGCTTTTTCTGTACAGTACAAATGGGACATATTTTATATAAAAGAAAGAATAAAATAAGTAAGAGCGCTTCATTCGGCTGTGCCAAACCTTATATACCCCTTGACACAGTTCACTCATCATTATATGGCAAAGTTAAGACCAAAACTTATTTAGGAAATCGATAATTTGACATTTTTACACCCGCCACCAAAAAAAATGGTGGGGGTATATTCATTTTGTCATTTCGTTTGTAACACATCGAAATATCCATTTTAGACCCCATACAGTGTATATATTCTGAATCGGGGTTTGATTTTATGACGATCTAGCTATATCCGTCCGTCTGTCCGTCTGTTGAAAGCACGATAGAGGTCGCACCAAAAAAGCTAGGGGGCTCAAATTTTGCCAGAATCTTTCTTATAGACAAGGCTTGATTGGTATTGAAAATGGGCTAAATCGGAATATTAGGAAGAGAGTTATAGCTCGAAAAGCAAGAGTAGGTCGAAAAAACCCTGTCCTTCGAACATCGAATAAAATGGAATTGTGTCCAAACGCATAAACGTGGGTCATGAAACTTCGAATATATATTTCCTGAGTAAAAACAATATTTTTCTCCGAAATTTATCTAAATCTATGTATTAGCAAAGGAGTTATCGATCAAAATGTACGAAAATTTATACCGCACAGTGTATTTTTCGGTATATTTAAAAACAAAAACGTCATAAAAGCAACAAAATTGGATGTACGACTCTGAAATTTTGCACACTTTGCTTTTCGGTCAAATGCTTTGTTCTAACGGAAAATAAATGTAACACGCCCACTTTTACGCCCACCTCCCACATAACGTCTTACCTCAAATTCATATAATTTCTCTACGAATAAAGATTTTTGAATAATAAAGGACTATATTGAAACATCTAAGTTGCATTCATTATTAAAAATAATTTCGACACGCCTACTTTAGCGCAATTTTTCATTGAAAGACTACAATAAATTCGACACGCCTACTATTACGACCACTTTTCACGTTATCCACTGTTAATGAAATTTAAATGCTCATAAAACCGACAAAATTAGAGCTACGATGATGAAATTTGCTACAGATATCCTTCTAGTCAATGTCATTGTTATGCCGGTGATACGCCCACTTTAACGCCAACCTCCCATATAACGGTTTATCTCAAATTCATATAATCTCTCTATGAATAAAGATTTTGGAATAATAAAGGACTATATTGAAACATCTAAGTTGCATTCATCAGTAGAAACAACTTCAACACGCCTACTTGAACGCCATTTTTCATTGAAAGACTAGTATAACTTCGACACGCCTACTATTACGACCACTTTTCACGTTATCTACTGTTAATGAAATCATACAACCGACAAAATTGAAGGTATGATGATGAAATTTACAACAGATATCCTTCTAGTTAATGTCATTGTTATGCTGGAAAATTTAGGTGACACGCCCACTTTAACGCCTGCCTCCCAAATAACGGTTTATCTCAAATTCTATAATTTCTCTATGAATAAAGATTTTGGAATAATAAGGGATTTATTAGTAGAAATAACTTCAACACGCCTACTTTAACGCCCACTAGCATATCGAAGTTATACAAAAAAAAGTGATACATATTTTAGTATAAAGAGATTATTGCATAGCGATTACTGTTAACAACAAACAAATACATTTTGTGCTATAAATTTGGTTATTTCCCGGGAATTTGAGTTATTTAATCTTCCCGAATTCCCGGGATTATTTTTCGGGATCCCGGGCAATAAAAATGGTGGCTACGATTCGAAAGGAGATGTTTATATTGAAATTGAATTCTAATGATTTTATTTTTGATCTCATGGCTGAAGTGCCTGTATTATTGTTTTTTTGTACTAATATTTGATCTCGTATCTAGAAAATAATATTTTTTTCAATAAAAAATATTTTTACTCAATTTATATTTTAAATTCAAGTTTCTTTATTAATTTTTATAGTTTTAAAGTGTTTATTTTACATTATAAACTATTTTATGCTTTTTAATAAAATGTTTTTTTTTTTAATTAGAAACAAGTTTACTTCTTATTTGATTTGCTGCGGGATCCCGGGATATTAAAAAATAAATCTCGCATTTCCGGGAAACAAAAATTTTTGGAAAAAAAAATCCTAGCTGCAAAAGAACAAAAACCTGGTGGTGGGTATAATAGATTCGGCACAGCCGAATATAGTGCTTTTACTTGTTTTTCCAACATTTTCTTTCGCCGATTTCTTTGAAAATATTGCCCAGGATAGATATCTTATCCATATGTACATAACAAACGTTTCAAAATGTAGCTGAAAAATCTTATTTTCGCTTATATCTCAGCTCGTAATATGCCCTCATAACTAGATATCACATCTGATAAATTAATGTCATAGAAGAGTCTGATGTATACGTGGGTGCTTGTTCACCAAAGCCACTTAATTGTTAAAGTATATTTAAAATATACTTGGGTTATAAAAACGTTCCAGAATATTCCTTATTGTTATTAAAAAGGTCGACTAATATTTGTCATAATTTGCTATTAATTTTAATACTTTAGTACTAGAGTCTTTAGTGCTTAAATCTACTATTTCTTAAATATGCTGCTTAAATATTTATTTTTTTATTTGGAAAACAAAAACATCTAAAACTTTTAATAAATTAATGAAATATAATAAATAAAGGGTGGCCCAATCATAAATTACGATGTTAATTAAGAGGTACATAATTGATCAGTGCGTTGAGAATGATATAGCATTTTACAAAAATGGGCTTTTATATTAAAATGCATTTCGTGTTCTTTTTTTTTTTTTTGTTGTTCAACATAATCGAAGAAATGTGTTCACAACCGGGAAATTGTGCCCAAATTTTAGCAATCCGGGTCTATAGGAAATAAAAAAACACCTGCACATGCTTGCCCAGTTCGTTCTGCGGAAAATATTGATTTTGTTCGTGATAGTGTGGCAGAAGAACCGTCATCCTCGGCTCGTTATCGTACCCAACAATTAAACATCAACATTGTCACTGAAAATATACACCATCGGATGCCACCGATGCTTTTTTTTTACACATATAATTGTCGTAGATCATAATAATTAATAAAAATTATTAAGAACATTCTCTGAAAACATTTTGTTTCATTTAAAGTTAACATCATGCATTTAAGTTGGATCACCCTTTAAAACACTTGTTATTTGTCAATTTTTTTATTTCATTTTATTTATTTAAGGAATTATATGCAGGATGTCACATTTTTTTTACTATAAAAGTGATCTCAGTGCTTTTTAATTATTCATTTTTAAAGCATTTCATCTACTTGAAAATGCTGTGCTTAAAGCTATTCTCCATTATCGTTGTTATTTTTTGCTTTGTGTCTGATCAAGCACAAGCATTTGACTATATTCATTATATGAGCCTTCCTAGAGATTATCGCACTGTTTTTACCACCGATGGTAGCAAGTGCTACTTGTTTCGAGATATTTATTACATGAAAGAAATGAACAAAAAACGCAGCCTTGCTGGCCAAAACGGTAATAGTTTAATAATTTATTCAATTGTTAGACAATTATTTACTTATAACTTGCTTTACAAATTATCCTTCCAAAGCTTTGACTTTTACTACCAGGACCTATTGTCGTTACCTTTGTCCCACTGAATGTGATACCAGTTATAATCCCGTGTGTGGTGAATATGGTGATGTGTATCTAACATTTTTAAATGATTGTGAACTAGGGCGGAAATCCTGTATTAATGGCCAAGGTAAGTTTTATATTTGATTGAAAATAGAATCATTTAAAGGATAACGTTTTTTATTTTGCAGCCTTTGTTAAGGTACCCGATTGGAAATGTTTACAGCGTAGAAATCCTTATAAACCTCTGCCGTAAATCAAATTTTTAGCCAGTGACCCGTGTAACAAACCCTTGAACTTTATTACTAACAATGAAATGAATTTAACTTAAATTTTATAACAAGAAAATGAACTAGAATAAAAGAAAACTTTGATTAAAACGTACATGTTTATCTTTGCCATTAAACATTACTTAAACTACATTTGATGAACCGACAAAAATCCGTTCATACATTTATTTTGTTAAATAAATAAGAAAAAGCTTTTTTAATTTTACAAAAAAAAAAAAAAATAATTTAAAATTTCACAAAATTAACGAATAATTTCGTAATGGTTTACTGGCAATTAAAAATGTATTTTTATACTTGTAAAAGTGTTAAGTATTGAATAAAATAAATAAATTAAAATCAAATTTATCAATTTAGTAATTGCACAACTTTATTATAATGACCACCAAAAATTGGTATGGCGTCATATTAATTTTATCATTCCGTTTGTAACACATCGAAATATTCATTTTAGAACCCATAAAGTATACATCTTCTGAGTCCTGATTTTATTTAAGGGTGAAGAAAAAGGGAAAAAATTGCGCCAAAATATTTTTAGTACATGATAAATATTTTCTATTGAAAATGGGCAAAATCGGTGAATAGGAAATGAGTTATGGCTTCCAATTCACTCTTGAATTGAATTGGTCTTTCGGACATCCAATAAAATGTAATTGCGTCTCAACGTAATGACACAGAGTGATAAAATTTCACAAGTATATTTACTAAGAGCAACAATTATGTTTCTGTTAAAACTGCTCCAACTCGAGTATTACGTAAAAAACATTTTTTAAGTTTTTTTTAAAACGTCATAAACCGAAAAAATTAGATGTTCAAATCTGAAATTTCAAAAATATAGCTTTTTCGTCAATGTTATTGCAATAACAAAAAATGAAGGTGACACGCCCATATCAACGCCCAACTCCCATATACAGCGTTCTCCTACATTCATATAATTTCTTTATGGATAAATTTTTTGGAATAATAATCGTTCCTGTTTTTGAATATCTAAAAAGAAATTTTGATCAGACATCACTTTCGCATGCCAACCTTAACGCCCACCACCCACCTATGGTATAATCTTGTATCAATGAAATATAAAATCTCAAAAAACAAACAACATTTAGTGAACTGTGGTGAAATTTTGTGCATGATGCTTTCTAATTGATAACAGTGGAAAATAAATGTTAAACGCCCACTAAATGGCCACCTTCCATAATCTTAAAATCATAAAATTTGTGTATGGACAAAGGTTTTGCCCGGAACAATGGACTCTTTAATGTAATATGTAAGTTGGATTCATTATCAGAAATAACTTTGACACGCCTACTATAATTCCCAGTTCTAACGTAATGCACTTTAAATAAAATTTTGAAGCTTATAGAAGAAACATAATTACATGTACGATGATAAGATTTCGCAAATATAGCCTTCTGGTCAATGTTATTAAAATATAAGAAAAATAATGTGACACGCCTACTTTAACGCCAACCTCTCATATTCCGAATGATTCTGCATTGATATAATGTTTATATAAATAGCAGGCAAGGACACTATATTCGGCTGTGCCGAATCTTTTACACCCACCACCAATTTAATGTACTTTTATAGCTCAGAATTTATTATTTTGTTATTAACAGTAATCGCTATGGAATGATCTCTTTATACTAAAACTAGAAAAGCCCGGCGCGCTTTGCTACGCCCCTTAATGAATAAAAATGCATTCTGAATTTAAATTGAATATCAAGTGCAAAAAGCTAAGAATTATAACTTTTTTCAATGGGAGTGGCACTGCCCACTTTTCTAATCATGACTGCTCAATATGTGTGCAAAGTTTAAAAAAAAAACGGTGAAGTTCAAGTAGATGAACATGATAACTTTTTTTATGGGCGTGACACTGCCCACTTTTCTAATCAAGAAATTGTAAAGCCATTGCAGCTCAATATGTGTGCAAAGTTTCAGAAAAATCGGTCCAGTGCAAGTACCTCAAAATTATAACTTTTTTTTTTATGGGTGTGGCCCTGCCCACTTTTTTAATCACGAAACTGTATAGTCATGACAACTCAATATGTGTGCATAGTTTCAGAAAAATCAAGTGGCTAAAACTGATAACTAAATTTTTTGGACGTGGCTTCACCCACTTTTTGCCACCCATAAACACTGCCTGGAATGTGTACAGCAACTTGCCAAAGTTTGAGTCCGATCGGTTTTACAGTTTCGGAGTCTATAGCTAACACACACACGCACACAGAGTTTCACTTTTATATATATAGAACTTTTTTTTTTTATAAGCATATCGAGCTAGTAAAATGTTTTCGTAAATTAAATTTACGTTAAAGTAGGCGTGTCAATAAAGCTTCTGCTTTCTGCTTTATTCATAGAAAAATTATATTAATTTTAGATAATGCGTGTACATCTATGTTCCATTAGTACAAAGTCTTCGACCATAAAGCAATGGTTGCGAAATTCCAGAATCATACATCTAATTTTGTCAGTTTTATTTAAAAATTTAAGTGCGTTAGTGAAGAACTGTAAGTGTATGGCGAAGTTCAGGCATTTATTTACTTTCATGTTTCCTTCAAACAATTTCTTTCAGAAAAGAGACTTAAAAGTTACGGCAAGAAATTGAAAATCAAAAAAAAAATCAATTCATATTTGCTATATAATATTAAAAATATTTCATTTTAATGTTCACTTAATTAATGACGACTTTTAACTTCCGAAGTCACATTGACGATAAATAGCGTCTGATTTTTCTATACTAGTTGCGTCGAAGTAGTGACTATTAAAACGCAACTATCTAAAATTAAACTTATATTTGCTGGCAGGGTGTAACCTTGCACTTACACATGCAAGTAGTGGCATGCTTGCGTTTAAATAGCAAAAAGTTCTTCGAAATAGGTGAAGCTCTTTCCATTTACTTTTCTGTTTACACATGCGAGTGCAAGTTCATTTTCAAAATGTCGTCAACTTAAAAAAAATTGTTCTTGTTTTAATTTTGCCTCCATATTTACTTTTTGTTTGTTTTGTCTAGATAGAGTTACCGAGTTCATCATACAAGCGAATTTTTGGTGAAGCGTTTAACGTTAAATGTTATTTAAAATATTTTAAAAATATTAATTATCAATAATTAACAAATTTGATTTCTTTAATGCCTATTTCAAAAAATATATCAAAATAATACATTTAGGGCCATTATTACAACTTGCCTTTAGTTAATTATTAATTTTAATTATTAATTATTAATAATAATATTTAGTGAACAAAAAAATAATAAATTAAGTTTTTATAATGCAAAGCCATTTATCGGTTCGACAAAATACTGCCTTTAACTAACGGCAAGTTGTAATAGTGGCCCTTAAAAAGTTAAAACTTTACCTTCAAACTTACAATAATCCAATTAATGTGCACTTAATTTTAAAAGTATAACATTGTTTATCGTTTTGACATTCAGTGGCATGCCATTGTAAAATTTTTACTCGCATGCAAATTTAGCTGCCACTGGAGCTGCCATTGCGAAAAATGTGAGTTTATTAGAAAAAAAAAATTTTAAGTGTATTGAGTTTTTCGAGCATGTGCAAAGGCTTGGTAAATACTGGGTTAGGTTCTATTTGAAGACGATGTATAACAAAATAGTTTAATGGCAAATCGCATTTAAACAAAAAAATTAATACATATTTGAGTAAAATAACGCTGAAAATAGTACTATTTGTTCATGATTTTTTATTGTTTTGATATTTTAATGCTAAAGTCTTTATAAATTAACTCTAGTGTTTTACACTGCATATCCATAAATGTTTTTATTTGAAAACAAAACCATCTAAAACTATTCATTCATAACCGACAGGCAAACAATTAATTAAACAGCTGTCAATTTATTTTATTAAAAAAAATATATGCCAGATGACACATTTGTTTTACTATAAAAGCGATTTCTGTGCTTTTTAATTATTCATTTTAGAGGCACTTTATCCATTTGAAAATGCTGCGCTTGAAGTTATTCTCCATTATCGTTATTACCTATTGCTTTTTGTCTGATCAAGCACAAGGTTTTGACTTTGCCAAATATAAGAAACTTCCCGTAGATGCACGCACTATTTTTGCCACCGATGGCATCAAATGCTACTTGTTTCGCAGTATTTACGAAATGACAAAATTTAACGCAAAACGCAACCTTGCTGGCCAAAACGGTAATTATTTAATAGATTCAACGGTTAGACAATTATTACTTTCTTTACAAATTATCCTTCCAAAGCTTTGACTTTTACTACCCAGACTTATTGTCGTTACCTTTGTCCCACTGAATGTGATACCAGTTATAATCCAGTGTGTGGTGAATATGGTGATATGTATCTTACTTTTTTAAATGATTGTGAACTGGGGCGGAAATCTTGTCTTAATGGCCAAGGTAAGTTTTGGATTTGATTGAAAATAAAACAGTTAAAAAGATAACGTTTTATATTTTGCAGCGTTTGTTAAGGTACCAGATTTTAAATGCAGAATGCGTGTAAATCCTTACATGCCTTATTATTATTAGAGCAAATGTCGTGTGTAACAAACCCTTGAACTTTCGAACTTACAATTAATTGAATTTAACTTAAATTTGTTGACAAAATGATGAACTTGAATTAAAGAAAACTTAGTTTGAAATAATAACTTAAATTTTTTGGTATATTCTTCTATCTTGGTATCTTTGGTATATTCTATATCTTTGGCATCATGTTAAACGTACATGGTAATATTTGCCTCTAAGCACTTTAGGACATGTTTTTAAAAACTACATTAGATACACCAACAAAAATCCATGCATCTATTTCGTTTGTAGAATTTAAACAATTTTTATTATTTTACAAAATAAATAATTTAAGATTTTCTATTACTTGTTTACTTGTAATTATAAATGTGTTTTTTAATGTGGAATTAATATTATTTTTTTTATATATTTTTTTTAATATTAAAAAAAAAAAATTTTTTAATATATTTTAAAACTTTTTTAAAATTTTTTTTTAATTTGTTTTTTTTTTTTTGTAATTTTTGTTACTGTTTTTAATATATTTTTTTGTATTTTTTTTTGATGCACATACATAAGTACGTAAACTCAATTATAATTTTACAATCGTATGTTTTTTATATTTATGTTTTTTACATGTATGTACGTATTTTATATGAGATTAATGGTGATACAAACAATTGTTATTGCATGACTACAAGTTGTGAAGGGTATATAAGATGCAGCACGACCGAATATAGCACTGTTACTTTTATCTCCTAATTTTTTTATTATTAACAAATAATATTACTCATACGCTGACAGAGTTTTTTATTTAATACAGACAAAAACTGTTAAAAAAGGGTTTTTTTAAACAGCTAAACCAGTAAATATATGTAATATTCCATAGAATTAATTATATTTCCAAACAGGCTCAAGTTCATTTTTTTAAATTTTTCACTTTTATATGAAGAAATTAAATTTTTAATTTGTGATAATGAAAGAATAAACTTGGAAAAGTGAGTTTTTATCCCGACACCAGCCGAGTGGAATGCATTTTCGAAACCAGCTACGGTTTCATCATCAGACCCTCTTTGATCGGAATGTCCAAGTGTTGGATGTAAATATCATCTATTTAACTCACAAGTATATATGAAATTGATTCTGTAAATCAAACATATCATACTTATTCATATATACTATAGTGAGAGAGAACGAAATTTACCACAACTAAGCTTTTCTCCACATTTTGTTATTCTTTTTACTTATCACAATTTTGTTGTTGCTTTTAACCATCAGTCTGATGGTAATGAAAGCATGGTTGTTGTATTCACAACATTTCCCCTTATATCAATCATTATTGTTTTTGCCTAGTCAGTTATTTAACAGAATGTTGGTACTGACCGGTTCATATGATCGTTACACCGTGCCATGTGTGTTTGTTAATTTTTTATCAAGATTTGTCGAACTGATATATTTCATAGACATTTACTTAAAAAATTTAATTTTAAGAATAAATTTATGTGTATGTGTGTGGAACACTATTTCTTATCATTTATTTTATTATAAAAGTAACGAAATATAATTAAAATATAGAAAAAAGAATATTTTTATTTTTGTATTTTTTTATACAGGTTTAATAAATTATATAATTGATATAATAAATGCTTTAATATTATATAACCCAAATCTCAAATAAAGACATGATTAAACTAATTAAAATCATTTTTGAAAATTATTGAAAATTTTAATTAATTTTTTAATACTGTTTTAATTGATATTTTTCTCAATATTTTTTCAATTAAAACTATTAATTTTCATGTAATTAATAGTATCATTTTGATGATTGGAGCAAAATTAAACAATTTTTTAATTAATAATATTAATTTCGTAATTAAAATCCATATTTATTTTTTTCTGTGTTCTAAGGGAATTTTCTGCCCTGTATATAGAATTTTGGGAAAACATATTCTTGATATCCTTACTGAAGTATCCTGGGTAAAAGTCAATGATATAATGAGATTAACTATTGTTATATATTAGCTCAATTCATATTATTGCAATTAATGCTATTTTAAGTATATTATGCATGCTTAAAGTAGTGTTTGATAATTTTCATACAAAATATATAACATTATATTGATTTTGTCTGAAAAAAAACGTGTATTTAATATTCCTAAAATTCTCACACTCAGAGAGAAGCTCCTCGGTTTCCTACTTAATTGTATCAGTAACAGTGCTGTCACAACAGAAAAATTGTTAACAAAATTATTAGATGACATCACCAAATAAAAAAGATAACCCAGTCAATATTTAAGTTTGTTTTTCTGTACTCGAAATTTATATGTATTTTAAATTTTTTTTTCTTTAATAAAAAGTGTCAGAGTTGTGTCATTGCGTAAAAAATTTCTGTCAAAAAAGTTAAAAAAAGAAGGTATTCAGTTTCAGATTAGCATCAAACAAATATAATTTATCATGTACTTTTTATAAGACAAGTGCATTTTTTTAAAACTGTCATAAAACAAAAGATTAACAAAAGATTTCAAAATTCTCTCGTTTTATAATATGAAATATACAACACAGTGCAATATAGAAGTCTATTTTGATTTAACCAATTATGTAAATATTATTTGTTTTTTGAAACAAAATAAGATAAGAGTTGATAAGAGTTGAAAAATTTAACTCCCCATATTTTAAAACTTTATAGAACAATATGAGCAATACGAGGAATTCTAGTCTAAAGTTGTTACTCAACTCCTTGTTTTGTGAGCCAATCAAAACAGACATTAAGAGATTGCAGACTTATGCTCGGCGCACAATTGGGACGAACGACGAATTTCGCCCAACACGACGAACTCTTCGGTAAAAATTCGTTGTGCAAATTCGTCGTGTGAAGCACAACAACGACGAAAAAGTAACATCTTTTATAATTGATAAAATTGTTTAATGTTTGTGCAAAGAAAAAACAAAAATAATCTAAAAATTTAATTTTTTGTGAAACTCAACAAAACAATTGGGGTATTCACAGTAGTATAATAAAGTCATATGTCCTATAATAATAGCATGCAAAATTAAGACTATTGTGAACAACCCCTCATAATTAAGTGTGCTATTTTGAATTTAAATCAGCTGATGTAAAACAATTATAAAAATAAATATTTTTTCATAATGCCAAAATCAAGTAAAAAAAAACAAAATAATAGCCAGTTTGTGCGAAAGGTACATTTTAGATGTTGTAATGGCAAACTCAAGTAAATAAATTACAAATAAATTAAATTTTGTTTGATAAACAAAAACAGCAGAGTCCTTAGTCGATCTTATTTGACGCCACCAGTGATTTGTTATCAAAAATTAGCAACTGCGCTCAAAATTGGATGTCGGCCCGATAAAATTATACAATGAACGGCGACAGCTTACAAAAACTGTTGCGGCTTGGCTTAGCCGGCTTACCCGTTTAGCACAGGTCTCTGCTTATTAAATACGACAGCACAATAAACATAGCGTACAAAGTTCTATTATTATAAGACATTTTTTGTTTGAAAAGCAACAACAACATTTTTAAACCATTGTAAAATTTTAGGACAATATGACATGATTAGACACCTTGTGAATCACCCAAATAATATAATTTCTGTAATAATAAAAATTTGTTTACGTATAAGCAAACGTTTGCAAAGAATGTCGTGGGTACGTGCATTAAACAATAATAAAAATTTTGTTTGTGTATAACAGCTAATAGTGTGACCATATGAAAAAAAGATCACTTAATAAACTTAAACATTTGCAAAAACACAAATAAAAACCAATTTTTGTACTTAACTTTCCTATACTTATTTAAAATGTTTTAAAATAAGAAATAAAACAATTATTAAAGTAAAAACTAACATTATTTTCTTAAAAAGTTGAGAAGTAAGCCCAAATTTAATAAAAAATGGTCACCTTGTATAGATTTGCTCGTCGTTCGCCGGCGTAAGAAATAGAAATAAATCTAATGCAGAGTTCGCCGCGTATAGCGAACTTCTACTGACGCCACAATTGTATGCATTCTCATATACACAAATGTGTCTTATTTTTGATGACGAATATTCGCGACGAAAAATTCGTCGTTCGTCCCAATTGTGCGCCTAGCATTAACTGTAAAATATTTAGATTCTGCCTCAATGGTTAGTAAATCTGTGTTTAACTTTCCTTTCTTGCATACGATCATTATAAGTTTTTTGAAAATTTTTTTGTTATTCATACTGATTTGTAAGTTTCTACACATAAATAATAGATATTTATTTTACATCTTTTAATGTGTACACACAAACACATTTTTCTAAGAATGTTTGAAATTATTGTTTAAAATATTAAA
The DNA here is from genome assembly GCA_941918925.1 of Phyto melanocephala. NCBI lineage: Eukaryota > Metazoa > Arthropoda > Insecta > Diptera > Rhinophoridae > Phyto > Phyto melanocephala. Next base: position 102,668,464 of record OW799235.1, on the reverse strand, counting down.
TTGTTTTAGCCAAATTTTTTATTTCCTATACAAATTTTCCTAGACAAATTTCGGCAAATCCTTTAGTTATAAAAGTTTTTTCAAATTTTCTGTTTGTACAAGTTTTTTTTTTAATAAATTATCAACTTATATTTAAAGTCTTTCCCTATCTTTTGTTTCTTAAAGTCTGTTATAAATTCTGTATTGTTAGACATGCTACGGTATTCCCAAAACCAGGCTAATATTTATTTGTACTTATATTTTAAAAATAATGTCTAAGTACATATTCATTTTGAATTAAAACAGAAAACTGTTTAAAACTGTATAAATGTGATAAATTTATTATTAAAAGAAATAAGTGTAAAGGTTAAACCAAGCTAAGCCCGACCATATAATGTCCTTTAAAATACTTAACTTTGAATGGTTTTTCAAATGTAAGATATTTTTAAAGAACAGTTTTCATTTATAGTATAATATTTTCGATAATGTTATAATATGACCAACAACTGAAGTAATTTTTAACAAACATTTACAAATGTTTTAATCTTTAGGTTTTTACTAAATTCTTCTGTAAATAAATCAGACTCTAAACCTTTTCTAAACTTTAACTTAGATGCTTTTCTAGCCGTTTTAGATATTATACAATGATGGTTCTTTAATGACTCTTAAAAGCTTATAGACACTTTAAAATCTTTAACCAGTAAGAGTGTAAAATTTGGCAATGCCGAATGTATGATAATACATAAATATAGGAGCTTATACCATAGACAAACGACAGCGTTAATTTGCATTAAAAGTCTTAATTTAAATTAACTTATGAATTATTCCCATTCAAATGTGTATTAGATTTCACGTAAATGCACTAAATCATATTGAATTTAAACTGAATTTAGCAATTTCAATATGGCAACACGGTCGGCAGTCAATCAAAAAATTAAAAAATCAAAAATTTGAAATTAAAATAGATTCGATATGTTGAACTTTTTTACATATTTTTTGGAATGCCTTTCTGTTTAGGTGTAAGTTTACCTAAATACTGGTATGGTCCATCGTAAGCACGTCACTCTCCCAAAAAGTGCTGTTACGGTCCTTTAAAAAAATACCATATACCCACATATGAATTATAACCTCCATAAAAAGATACCATTAAACCTACGAATTTCCACAATTCCCTTTCTCTTATTTCAGAGTGTCCTTCTACCATCCCAACTTGTAGCAACATGTTCAGATTTGTGATTGCTATTGCATTTACAACTTTTACTAAATGCAAAGACTGTCGTCTGTCACAGCGAAATTTTAATTTGCATTAGTGAGACTCTAATGCAAATTAACGCTGTCGTCTGTCTGTGGCTAGGCTAATGGTTTCATATTTATTGCGTTGCGCCATTTTGCTGTAATATTTCCGACACCATATATATTTTTAAAATTTAAGGTAGTTGACTTTGTTTTCAATTAAAAATCTTCTGTTTTAAAAAAGCAAATTATGAAGAATTAAACTTTCTTTTATATAACACTTATTGGCTGAATTTGTTATCAAACTCGTATAATTCTCCAGCTACTCTCGACTCAACAGTACAGACGTTTTACAAAACAATCCTGAAATATTTTGAATATTGTGTTCCAAAGACAAAATTATTTATTAAAACTGGCCCTCCATGGAAATCTAAACAGTTGTCAAATCTGAAAAATATTAAAAGCAAATGGTTTAAAAAATTTAAAAAGTCTGGTTCACATATTTATTATGCTAAATATAATGTTTCCCGTGCTGATTACGTTTCAACGAATGCGTTGCTTTACAAAAATTCTATTAATACCATGAAACACAATTTCATTAGTGATCCTAAGTCATTTTATAAATTCATTAATTCTAAGCGAAAATCAACTGGTTACCCAAACTCTATCAAGTATTTAAATTCTGAATCTAGTGATAATTTAATAATAAGTAATTTATTTGCCGACTTCCTTTCAACAACGTATTGTAATGTACAATACAAAAATAATTCGTACCCATACAAAATTGCTGAAGATTAACCAAAATAACTCACTCCAATCGTCACTTAACAGATTTTATCAGCCATAGAAAGCATGAAATTGTCCTTTAATAGTGGACCGGATGGCATACCTAACTGTGTCTTAAAACATTGCGCAAATGCACTTACTACTCCACTTGCAATTATATACAATAATTCAATAAAACTTGGTTATTTTCCTCAGTTTTGGAAGGACTCCTTTATAATTCCGCTTTTTAAATCCGGTAATAAGTCGAATGTAACGAACTATAGAGGTATTGCGAAGCTGAGTGCGATTCCAAAACTTTTCGAAAAATGTATTACGGATAATATACGCCATCAAATATCATCTCTTCTATCTCATCATCAACACGGTTTTAGAAAAGGCTGCTCTATACTAACTAACCTTCTGGATCTTACCACTGTTGTTCATAATGGTTTTAATAATAAACAATTAACGGAGGTAATCTATACTGACTTCAGTAAGGCTTTTGATCAAGTTAATCATGGTCTGCTTTTACACAAGCTTAATCTTATGGGATTCACGATAAACACTTTGAATTGGATAAAGTCATACCTAACAGGTCCTAGACGGTGTGTCCTTTTTAACAATGTGACTTCTTATAATATTTCAGTAAAATCTGGTGTCCCTCAAGGTAGCCATTTGGGTCCTATTTTATTTTCGCTCTTTACAAATGATTTGCCAAGTGCAATCAAATTTTGTATGCTGATGACGTAAAGCTTTTTCTTAGTTGCAAAAATATTCAGGATGGAACTCAGTTACAACATGATTTGAATAAATTTTCTGAATGGTGCAATATTAATTTAATGACACTCAACCTAAAAAAAATGCAAACACAGGAGATTCTCAAGAAATTAGAATGCTGGTTGTTGATAGTATTGCCGAAAAAATCAGTTCGGTATCATTCTCAAAAACTTCGCGAAACAAAACGCATCAAATTTTTACAAAGGATCTTAGCCTTTATGAATATAAAATTTTGCATACTCATGAGCTCAAGCTAACAGATCATAGAAAGTGCCGGCAATTCATTTAATGGTCCATGGAGCAAAGTAAAATTGACAATTTTTCGATAAAAGACATCATTTCCGATGAAGCGCATTCTCATTTGAATGGCTTCGTGAATACACAAAATTTTGGGCTCAGAAAATTCTCATGAAAATATAATAAATAAATGAAACTGCCAGGTGCGGATATTGATCAATTGACGCGATTAGTCTTTCTTCTTTTTTTAAGATGAGGCCGAAATTTCAGTGGCTGTGAACGACATTCGTTACAGGAACATGATAACGGAGTTCTTGGACGGCATTGATCTGGACTACAAGTGGTTTCAATTAGCTGGCAGCAATTATCATACCGCCCATATAAAACAATTAATTTATTGCAGCAATGATTTTCAAAATCAATTATCTCTAGATATTCTAATATTAATTGGCCACCAATATCATTCGATTTAACGCTGTGTGATTTTTTTCTATAGGGTTTTGTGAACTTTCAGATTCTAAACTATATTTTTTTTATTTATGACACTGTAGCAGAAAATAAGCCTAATATTAACCTAAAAGAACACTTTTATTGTATGTAAATCACTTCCCACCTTTTTGTGGTGACTAAAGCAAATTGTATATTATTGAAAGAATTAAATTATTTAAGTTCATTGCCAGCACAATAGTATTTTACATTTAGAACGCCAGCACTTTAAGTTTTTTTAAAATCTATTTGTTAATGACCTTCGACTTTATACGAGTAAAAAATTTGTTGTTTTTTTTTGGTTTAATCAGAAAAACTTTTTAAAGTTTAGCAGCCACAGAGACTACTTGAACAATAAATGTTATAAGTAATAGGTGGCTGTATGACTACATGTAAGTGAGGTAATGAATAACTAACTGACAACTGTCATAAATATTAAGAGCATAAAGTCATTGAACGTCTAAGTAGTAGTAGCTACTCAATTAATATGAAAATCATTAATGTCTATTGACACCTGCATAAAACGTCTTAAAGTATGAAGATTTTACATAGACCTCAGGCAGCAAACAAATATTGTTAGGAAACTAAATCGTAATGGAATTAAATAAAAAAGTAACAAAAAACAAACAAACAAACAAAAAAAAAACACAAATATCATTTGTAATTAACAACACTAAAAACAAATAGATAACGTTTTAATTAGAAATATTAATAAGAAAATAACAGAAACAAACTTAAAGTCAAGAGAAACAAAAAAAACTTAAGTAAACTTTGCCCACCCAGACAAATATCGTCAACAACAAAAATAAAAAAAAAGTAATAAATACTCTCTTACACTCATATAATTATGTATGTAGGTACGTGTAAATAAGCATGAAATGGTTGCTGCCACATACAATGTGGTACAGATGAATGTATCTTAGGTTGTTTTGGCTGGCTACCTGGCTAAATCGCTGCAGTAGTGATCAAGGCCACACTTAAGCCCACATACAAAACATTGATACCAAATAGAACCAACGAACTAAAACTTCTTACAAAATAAGAATTAATAAAAAAATTTAATTGTATGGATAATTTGGTTCATTCACAAGGTGTCCAAAGGTGGTAAAAGGTTTTCAATAATTTTCATCCATTTTAAAGTTTTAAGAAATTATGACATTATGACAATACGACAATATTGTCATAAAGACACCAAATGTATTTTATTGTAATGTGATCAGTCGAATTCGCCACGTGTATCCTGGTTTTGGAAATTGAATTTTCACAGGAATATTAAGTAGTATCAAGTAAAAAATTTATAATATTTTTTTGACTTACAAGTAAAAGGGACATCATTGTATTCAGTACAGTCTCAATTATCTGGACTTTTAATGTTAGTAATAATATATAGTAAATATGCGTACTTTGCACCAGGGTACACTTGTAGAGGTAGTGGGATGAGCCCAGCTGACTATTTTATAGTCAAAATGTTTTAAACAAACTGAAACTGCCAATTAATTATTGTAGAATACATACATGGACATATTATTAAAAAAAAGTTTTTAAGTCTGATTACTTGTATGTATATAAAAAAATCAATCATCTAATTGGATAAGAGTACCTTATTGATCTGCGTTATGTTTGTTGTGCTGTCATAATTATTCAGATACCTGCCGCGATCGGCTAAGAATCTACTAAGCCGAACCGTCTGTAATATTTGTAAGCCACCCCTCCAACATGAATTCAATTCAATTTAACGTATCACACTTAATTATTAATGGTCGTTTACAACATTTATATTTTCCTATGCTTCTATTTTAGAACATTTGCACGTAGGGCATTTTGTTAATATAGATATTATTTTTCGGCTTTCAAGGTAAAAAATATAGGTAGTTATCAACTTTAGAAAATTGTACATCGTTGTATGTAGTAAATTCTTAATTATCAGAACTTCAAATGTTACATGACACAGTACAATAGACATACCATACAGAGTAGTATTATTTTATGATTGTTTTTACTTAAAAAGCAAAAACAATTTTTTTATATAATTGTGAAATCCTAGAACATTATGAAAAGTTAGGACACCTTGTGAAAACAGTAGGTAAATCTGTTTTAAAAACGAAATATCAGCTTTACAATTTTCATTGACGTACCTATTTTTATATTATATTCTGTTAATGCACTTAGCTTCAGCGTTGTCAACTCGGTGATTTTATCACCGTTTTTGGTGATTTTTAACATTTCGAAAGCGAAAAAAATTGTGAGTCAGTGCTTGGTGATTTTTTTTTTAGTTTTTAGTGATTTTCTTTTTATTTCGGTGACACCAAACACAAAAATTCAAATATATTAATTGAAAAAAATTTTTTGTAAGTGTAAATTTATATACATACTACCAAAATGTAACGTATAGTACAATTACATGCAACTCGGCAAAAAAATAATATTACACTAAAAATTTTATTATTTATAAGATGGTATTGATTGCCCAGAAAGTTTTTATTTCAAAATGTCTAACTTTATACATATATGCATATGAGGTGAATGTGAATAAAAGAAATTCCTCTTTCTATCATCTTATAAATGATTAAACCTTAAAGCAAACTTTTAGCGTCCCACAACTTTAAACGTTTAAAAATTTTACCAGAAAACCTTGAAATTTTGAGTAAAATTAACATGATTAATGTTAGAAATGTTTTATCACATACAAAAGAAGATATTTTACCATTACCAATGGCAAAATATTGAATTGATTTTTGGATTGAAGTTAAATCGTACAAAGATGCAGGTTACTTACATCCCTTTGAAGCATTAGCTAATATTACCGTTAAACTTTTGTCGCTCCCATGAATGTGTTTAAATCTAAAATACGCAACCGAATGTCTTTAAATTCAGTTAATGCCTTACTTCACATTAAAAATAGGCTTAAACGGGAAAATTCCTGTTGCGAAACCTACCAAATAGCTGATAAAGTAAATATTCTGATTAATAGCAATGATATTTATAAAGCATTACAATTTGAAATTAAGACTGTGTTGTGGCCAGATGATAGTGATAATAATGAAGAAATAATTGACTTTATCATTGATATTTGATATTATTTACACAGAGAAAAGCTTAAATCCGAATCAAATTATTATTAAACTGCAAGTTTATTAAAATATTTCATAATTTTTAGTTAGAAATATTTCTATTTAATTACTCTAATATGTAATATAAAAATATTTAAATATTAAATAATAGTTGTACTTATTTGGTGAATAATTTCTTTAATATTTTGTACAACAAATTCACATATGTTTATAAAACGTCGTATAAATGCACCAGGTATGGAAAAATTAATCCTGTCGTAATTTTTTCTCAATGTTGAAATAAATTTCTTACAATGCATCACTCCTGAGATATATTGTGAATTGATAATTACTATAATAATTTTTCCAATGTTTTTGTTTATTTTTATTTTCATATAAATATATGTATCTATGTAAATCTCTACTGACTGACTAAAAGATATTCGTTGTTTGATTTTTGTAAATTTTTTTGTTATTTATTCTGATATACATTTTAAAATGTCTTATTTTTAAAGAAATTTATAAAAATGTATAATTTTATTAAATAAATAAAAAAATAATTTACAAATTATAAATTTAGTGCTTTTTTTTGAGAATGACGCGTTTTTTCCTGGGTTATGGTGCTTTTTGAAATTTTTAAGTTGACAACGCTGCTTAGCTTGTTTATTTATGGGAACAGAGTGGAAATATTGGAACATAACATGGAGTGAGTAATTTGTATTTTCAATGGCAAGAGAGCAAAAGTTATTTTAGTTGTGCAAGGTTAACATTTGGCTTAATAGTTTCGACCAGTTTTAACAGCAAAATACGTAGATATATTTATAAGTCTGTAAATATTTACGCATGGCACATTTAACAACGTAAACGTAATCGATTTTGCTTTCATGTGAGAACGTTATACTCTTTATAAAAAAATATTAATTATTCTCTAAATATTTGTTTGTATTTGAAATTTTACATTCTTACGATAAAGTGAATTCAGTTGGATTCGTCACTGGCAATACCTTTTAAAGAAGTGCAACCTGATACTTATGTACGTATGTGCATTATTTACTATAACTCATATCCTGCTAATAGGTATAATAAATGTGAATGTTTGGCTGTTTGGGTATTTGTTACTCAATCACGCAAAAACAGCTCGACAGAACTAAATGAAATTTGGCTCACTGATAGACAAAAACCAAGATTAACACATAGGCTACTTATTATCACCATAACCAGGCGAAGTCGTTGGCAAACTCATCATCACACAGCCTAAACGGATTGTTTGTGTTTCAAATATTTTTATTGTAAGTTTTGACTTTTCTTTCATATTTTCAAATTAATAATCTTACTAATATAATAAATGTGAATGTTTGTATGTTTGGATAATTGTTACTCAATTACGCAGAAACGTTTGAACGAAACTAAATGAATGTGGTATTATTTATATTTTCTAAGCGAATTTAGAACTCAATCACGCAAAAATGACTGAGTGGAATTAAATTTTACAAACAACATAGGTTAATACTAAGTCTACCTTTTATCCCGATAACTACGCAGACGAAGTGGCGGGCACAAGCTAGTAGTCAATAAAGCAAATTTTGTGGTGACCACATTTCCCAAAGCATAAAGGACTTTAAACACAAGATTTACACTATTCCAAAAATTAAGTGAAGCGTGGTTCAACCATAATGCACGATGTTAATTGTGAGTCACATCTTCACGTTAAGTTTTTTGCCCAACATTTCTTAGCTCAGTGTTTGAAAAATTTAACAATGAAAAATACGTGTTAAAATTGTTGAAGACTTTTGAGAGAGTGTGCGTTCAAATCAAAATGTATTTCGTGATTTCTTTTTGGAAAACTGTGCAAATTGCACAAATTTCAGCATATAAGGTCTGTAAGAAACGTAAAAATACCTGTGCATGGTGGTCGCCCGGTTGGTTCTGCTGAATACATTGTTGTTATTCGCGATAGTCTGACAGAAGAAACGTCAACCTCGACTCGTCATCGTGCTCAACAATTTAACATTTATTTCAAAAACCGATATATCGATACATCGATTCTTATTTACGAGTATCGTTTTCAGTATCTTTTTCGATCTATTTAGAGCTCTATATATTTTAGACTTTTTTTGACAATACTGGCTGGCATCACCGCATGCATCATATGTTTTTCACTATCAGTTTTTTATGACGTCTTGCTTCGCCATTCCTATTTTAAATGTAGTCCGTCAAATGAGCCATCACTCATCTCATTCGTCTACTCTAGGGCTTCTTGTAAAAGACGCTTTTCTGAAAAAGACTGAAGAAGAAATATTTTTCTTTTAATAGCCACCATATTGGACCCAAGGTTCAAGCGTATTCTTTTTACTTCTATAACAGCTGCCTCAAATGCTATATTAAAAAAATATTAAAAATCATATAATAAGTTTGTACATATGGACATTTCCATGAATATGTTAACCACGACTGTAAAAATAAAAACTCTTGAAAGTTTTTCAATATGTTGGTTGGTTCAATATAAGTTTATTGATCAAAAAAACACTAAAATTTTACTATGCGCAGGTATTAAGAGCTTATTAAATTATTTTTAGAGCAATAATAAGAGTTTAATCTGATTATCTCTTTGACCTATTTTAAAGAATTGCAATCAACTATTTTTTTAGCGACTAAATTGTAAAAAAAAATTGCAATTTTCAATATGCTTCAAAATTAAGGTAACAACAACTATTAACAAGATCCATAAGAAAAAAGAAAATATAGAGTGCAATTAGCGGTATTTTTTTGATTTCTTTTGGATCTTATTTTAATGTCACGTACGTTGTGCAAAATCATTATTTGTCTCCGTCATTCTTATTTGAACAGTCGCAAGAGCACTTAGTTTAGAATTTTACTTTTTTTTTCTTAACATAATATAAATTGTATTACCTAAGAATACTATTAGAGAAAAATCTGTCATGGACGATATAACACGAACGATATTAAATTGAATTAATCATAAAATCATTTAAAGATTGTTTTCAATTAAGTATGATTAATTTTAAATGAAAAAATTTTGGTTTAGTGTAAGAAATTAAAAAAAGAGAAAATACTTCCCGAGATTCGCAGATTTTTTCATATTTCCATATATACCTCAAAATCACTTCTGTTTTATGTCACGTACGATATATTCTTATTTTTCTGGATATTTTAGACAACAATGATTCGAATATAATTATTTTGTTTTTTAATAAAGTACCCTTTAAAGGAACATTAAGATCTAATTTTGAATAAGTTACTCTTGCTTTTGCAAAAATTGTTCCACTTTATAGGAGTACACGTACGATGACATGGAAATGCCCATATGTATGTATTGAGTATATATTTAATTTTTAAGCTAATAATATTTTAAAAACATTATTAGGCTAATTCGTTTCGATATATCGAAATATCGTTACTGTTGAAAAATATCGTACGATATAAGTATATAGATAAATTTTTTATATTTGCCCATCACTGATTTGTGAAACTACTGACTGAAATTAAAAGATAATTTCCCCTATGAATTATTAAATTAGTTAAATTTGGCGATTCCTAAACTAAAAACCTGGATTTAAATATGAAGAGTTGTTCCATAAGTAAATCCAAGACTGTTTTCCAAAATCTCATACTACGCGTAATATATGCAAACAAGAGGCATTCTTCATACATGCAACTTTAATTTTAGCAATTCTTGAGTATGCAAAAAATATACAAAATTGAATAAATAAAATTTTTAAGAGATTTTGTAGAGATTAAACGTTAATTAAAAACTCAGAAATATTAGTTTTATAAATAGGGACAAAATAACGTTCCACTTTAGTTTAAAGATCGCCAAAACTCTTTTTATTCTACAAACTAATTAACTTGCAAGGTATGCAAGCGCCTGTTATTTTCTAAATTAACATTTTAGATTAAATTTTAAAAGCACTTGTGACTGCAAAATTTCGAAAACAGCGTTTGCCAACAGACCAAGGAAAATTAATAATTTAATAACATTTAAATTTTTTAAGGTTTAAAATAGCTCACATGCCCTAATAAATCTTTAAAAATTCCATAATATATACTAAACATTTTATGTCCAGTTGCCATGTAAACTGACAAAATAGTTAAATAATTAATACTTTAAATCATATAATTGAACTATAGAAAATATTACATCGAAGTAGAAGCTGAAAAAAAAATTTAATAAAAAGTGTTCGAAATTTCACTTTTCACCTGCCGCGTTGTGATGCACACAACAAATGACGGAGGCAACACGCAAAAATACAAATTATCTTTAATAAAGGTTTACACATAAAATTTATAGCCATTAAATCATGCTTTAACGTATTTTAAACATGACTTTTTTTTTCTACTCCTCTTCAAAAGTGCCTACAAAAACAATATGTACGTAAGTATGTATGTATGTGTGTATGTACTACAAGATTGTAAACATTTGTCTTAAAGAAAAATTTATAAAACGTTTGGTCAAATTTTTAATCACACACTTTTACATCGTAATAATTTTATTGTTTCGAGTACAAAGGATGTTAACGCGGGTGTCTTACAATGAAAGCATGATAAAAAGAAAATAAGTTTGCGTTTGCTGTGATGTTCCGTTGTTTGTAGTTGTCTTAAAAATAATCATCATACCCTTCACCTGTGGTGACAAGGGTATATACCGCTTTGTCGCTTCATTTGTAATTTCTATTATAAACCTATTATAAGCCTAATAAAGTATATATTTTCCGAAAGCTTATGGATATGGAAGTCGATTGAGCAATGTCCGTCTGTCTGTGTGTTGGTTAAAATCCAACCGCACATTTGTCACACACCTTTTGGAAATGAGATAGATGCAAATAAACACATGCCTTTATTTTTCCCATATTTTTAGTACAAATAATAACATTTTTCAATAATTTATATATACGTTTGTTACTATTTATAGATATAATATGCATTTAGGGATATATGGGAAATATTTATATATTTTTTTTAATATCAAGTTCCTACATAATTTGTGAACATGCTAGTGACACTACAATGCAAGACTTGGCTTCGAAAATTACAAATCGGTTTGAAACTAGATATTGTTATCAAAATACAACTGTATCGGTGTTTTGCTTATAATTAACATACGAAAATCGATTTTTTAAGCTTCCAGGCGTCAACCTGGATATGTGAAATATATTACAATTAAAAAAAAAAAAATTAATCAATATTTGGAGCCACGACAAAATGCTATAAAATAATTTTATATATTGGTCAAATCTAGTATTAACGAAGTAAGAATGCAAAATTCGGCTGTGCGAAATCTGATATACCCTTCACTTAAGTATAAATGTGCAACTCAGGGTCTATATAAGTAGTTTGTAAAACAGATTTTCCTAAATCTTTCTCTTATATACACTTGCTCAATCTAAACTGTTGTTGAATAATGACATCTCATCGTACACATACAATCTTGCAATACGGCTAAAGAAGTCAGCAATTCATACTTTCGTACACATTAAAAAGCATATAAAACAAATAATATAAATATTTGTTTTAATGTTATTTATTAATTATAACATTTTATTTATTTACTTTTTTTAAATTTTTACTTGTAATATCAATCATTTGTTTGCTAATGTAACGTCACGCACGAGAGGTCAGAATTGCAAGAATTACAACAAACATGCGCAATGCGTAACCTTGTTTTTATCATTCTTGGTTTGTAACATAACGTACATACATACATACTAAAGATCTGCATAAAATATTCCAAATGATATGAATTCTATTTTGTACTACTCCAGTCTCTATATTTTAGTGTAAATATAAATAACAAAACAAACATACATAACTAATCATTACTCTCACTAAAACAAATTAATCAATCATTACTTGCAAAGTTTTTATCTACCACCTTGTTAGTGCTCATATCTTATAAGCGATTTTTTTCAGTATATGTGAACTCATTTCATTACAGAAAATTTAGGACCGTATTCATAAAAAATATTTTAGGTTTATTGAAGGCTTATTTGACAAATTTCTATACAACATCTGTCAAATAAGCCTTTAATAAACCTAAAATATTTTTTATGAATACGGCCCTTAGAGTTTAAGTTAAATTTAAGTTAAGTTACTAAGCAAGTTTTTTTTTGGTTTAGGCATTCAAAACATTCAAATATGTTTTAAATGTTCTAATTCAGTTTTATTGTTCTATTTCATTTTTGTGCTGATTCAGCTTTTTTATACCCTTCACCTGTGGTGCACAAGGGTATATATAGCTTTGTCATTCCGTTTGTGTTTTCTACAATTTTCATTTCCGACCCCATAAAGTATATATTTTCTGAAAGCTTATGAATAGAGGAGTCGATTAAGCCCTGACCGTCTGTCCCTATGTCCGTCTGTCCGTGTGTTGGTTGAAATCAACTTTTAGAAGCAACCATATGTTCCTCAGATCTGTAAATGGTATCAATATTTTGAAAATATTCGGGAATGAATTGCTATTGAAATTCAGCATAATCGCCCAATAACTTTCTAAGATATGAGCAAAAGAACATGACTGCCTCTGTTTTTTCCCATATTTTTACCACCAAAATTAAAAATTTGTAACCATAGAATAATTAGTAGATACCTTTGCTACTATTTTTAGATATAATATACCTCTGGAGATATTCGCGACAAATTTTAGATAAATCGGGCCCTAATCGGTAAAGTTATAGGCAAAAAATTTGTTTTAAATATATATTCCAAGAATTTACAAACGAAAATCAATTTTTTTCAGCTTTTCGAAAACCGAGAGAGTCAATATTGGTATCATCTGAAAGAACTTGACTAGCGCAATATAAAAAAATTATAAATATATAAATAAATAAATTTATATATGGGTCAAATCTGGTATTTAAAATGTTACTTCTTGAACACCATAAATATTGATATCAAATAAAATGACTTGACCAGTAGAATACAGTAAATTGTTAAAAAATGTAAAATCCAAGATGGTAAAAATTCAAAATCGAAGATGGCGTCGGAAATAATGAGGAAAAATGGCGTATAACATGAAATATAGGTTAAGCTACGATATGGCATTATACCTATGTACATGATGGTGAAGTGTATTATCAGATTCGGCACGGCCGAATATAGCACTTTTACTTGTTTTATTTTAGTTTTGTTCTATTTTTCACTATTTAACTCTCGTGTAAAAATATTGGTACCAAGATAAAGGGCTTAATCAGTAGAATATAGTTAACTATGAAGAAGGATAAAATCTAATGTGGTCGTTATACCCATGTGCAGGATGGTGAAGGGGATTATCACATTCAGCACTTTTACTGGTTTTTTTGTTTTAATAAAAATAACTCAAATCATTAAAATTCAATTGAGGTTAAATTGAGAGTAAAAAAACGTGTCCAGATTTGTATACAAATAATAAATAAACCTTAATTCCATGGGGAAGTAAAATAAATTAACATCCAGTTTTTTCCAGCTTGACCTAACTGGGTAATTTCAGACAATTTTGGAAACAGATAATAACGATTCAAGAGAAAAAAAATATGCATGAGGTCATGCATATTTATACATATTTTTATTACAGAATGTCACACAACAGAAAAACAATCGCCGTACAGCTTTAAATATAATATATTTTGACAAGCTCTTGACAAGCTCTTGAATGGCTCTTGAAGCTAAAAAAATCTATATTACTTTACAAAAATAATTCAATGAAGGCAAACTCTTTTCTTCCAGTACAGTCTAATGTCAACTTGACATAAAAAGCGTCTCAACGAAAAAACGTAAAGTACCAAACTATCACAGATATATGTTCCTGTTTAGAAGAAACATTTGGAAAAATTTATAAATCCGATGACTGCAAAAAGAACTATATAGACAAATCTATGAAAATTTTTCAGCATAGTGTTTAAGTTGTTTTATTTCAAACTTAAAACCTCATAAAACTAATAGGAAAACTTGCATGATGTAAAAAACACGGCTACTTATATTAGGCTATTTCTTAAATTAATATGCGTATATTCTATATTGGCAGAGATATTGAAAGTAAAAAGTATTACATTGCTAATTGTAGTGTTTTAAAGTTATAAAAAATTACGTCATTATGACACCTTGTGCATTCACCCAGTTACTAATACATTGTATGAATATTTACAGAGATTGACAATTATGTTTTTTAAATGTTTGAATAATAAAATTAACCTTTAATTTCAGGTCGCCTTGTTACAATGATTTTGACTGTGTGAGAACACTTTATTTCATCTACTCGAATCATGTTTTTTTATTCTTTTTCGCAAAATTCTTTTTTTTAAGATTGTTTTGTCAAAAACTATAACATTTGAATGCAACTTCATTCTAACTTTAAACCAGGTACCAAGCCTCTTTGTTTTGTTATATAAAAATGTATTTTTTTACTACCATTTTCCTTGTCGTTAAATTGTTAAAAGGAGGAGGAAAGAAAACAACTTAAATAAATCTGCACTAAATCACAGTTTAAGATGCCAAATTGTTATTTTATTAGTGCTACTCTGGCTCCAAGAACAACATTTAGTTGGACGGACACTTGAACGAACGACATTAGACACTCTAAGAGTAACATTGAGTCAAACTAAGTAAATCGTTAACCTTTTTGTCATTATGTTTTTAATGCATTGATTTATGACAGATATCATTGTAGGTGGTCTTATTTAGAACTATACTTAGTCTGTAAGTGGTGGTAGCATTCAATAGTAGTCGTAGTTCAATTTATTATGCTAAAGATCGTGATTTTGCAAATAGGGAGCCTGGGAATCATTTAATTCTCTGATACCCTCCACAAGTTTAGATCAGTTTTTATTCTTATTATAAACGTATTTGGTTTATTGGTATTTGGTATTGTGTGTTATAAATCAAATTAATGTTTTTATGTTTGTTTAAATAAAATTGTATGCATTTTATTATTATTTCCATCTTCCTTGCTTAATGTTGTGTATTCTCTCTCTTTGTTTCCCACTCTATTTCCTTGAATAATACCATCTTTTATTACATCACAGTGGCTGGATGTCGGCTAAGGTGGATGTGAAGAAAAGTTGTGCCTTCAAATACAAGTGAAGTTATAAAACAAACACTTTTATTTTAACATTTATGCCCAGCCAGTTTCAGCAGATTATTGTTTGCAAGGTTTTTAGGCCAGATTGTCTCAAAATATATTTCCAGGTTACTTTTAATAACACATTTACGTACTCATTTTTCTTAAGTAATACTTGGCAGTTTAGATGTTCAAATAATAAAAATAACTTGTTGGGTTTAGGCTGGTCTAATTGCATTTCACTGGTGCTTATACCAGATCGTCAGAAGATATTTTAAAAAAATTCTGGAAAAAGTTGAAAATATTATAAATTTTATTTTTAAATTCTCAGTAACAAAATGATAATTCAAAAATAAAACAAAAAACTATAAAAATAACTTCCTCAAAAACCCAACCAACATTTTTATTCCCTTTTAAAGTATTTTATTTTACTAATCCAACAACCATATAAAATATTGGAAGATTATTTGGGAGCATACTCCGAATAATTAAGTTGATTATTTGAAAATAACTAATTTTCATTTTGATTGCCACAATAATTTTTTTTATTTTCCCTACATGTATATAAAGGGTGGACACCCCAAATTTCAAGTATCATTTTAATTTTACAGCCATTTTTTTCAACCTGCAATTTTTATTAAAAAATTTTAGATGCCAAACACATTCCGGTTAGTTTATACGGAATGTAATTAGGAAATAAAGAACAAAAGTCGGTAAATAAAATTCTAAAGCAAAGCGAGCCAACAAGCTTATGGTTGGGAATTTTAAAGAAACTAGACCACTTATGATAACAAAAAGTAATTTTTAAAAGTAACAGAAGTAACGGAAGTATTGAAGAAGATCCATAAATTTTTCATTTAATTTCATTGGGCCATCAAATAATAAAGAAAATGAAAGTGTTCTTAACAAAATAATCTGCACCGACTAAGACCATTTCCACCTCAATAACTACGTGAACAAGCTGAAATTCCGCATTTAGAGCAAATATTTCAACCACAAAAAGTAACGATTAGTTGTTGTTTGTAAGCAGGAGCAATCATGGGACCATATTTTTTGAAAACGAAAACGGACATTCGATTACAGACGCCCACCCCTGAGACTACATCTCTCTTATATTCGTCAATAAAAACTAAACTTTCCTCATACATTTCATCGAATACTAAATAACTAATAAAATAATAAATCCATTTTAAAGAATATAATTAGGGCTGTCCGTTACTTCCTTGTTTTGTCACGTATAATCTTGGATATCAGTATCTCATAAAATCCTATATTAAGTAACCTGCTTAATTCCAAGTCGCATAGCCTAAGTAAGCTGCCAACCAATATTTTATAGATACAGTGTTGAGAATACTGACCAGCGCCACCACAGTTTCACTTTTATCGCCCTAATAACACCAATTTAATCATATTTTATAAAGGAAGTGTAGCACTTTCCACTACCTCCCACTATACGATACATAAATAAAGCAGATTGGGTGTTACAGCTGTCGTTTAAAAACAATTTTCCACTTTCAGTGCAAACCCCAACTCTTGCCTATGGTATGTTTGAAGGTATATTAAGCGTTAAGACTACTCCTGATACCCAAACAACTTGCTACCCAGGACGAGACGAAAAAAAAACACATCCGACTTATCTGAAGTTTCATCAAGCTCACTCCTATAGGCCGATTGCAAAACTAACAAGTAAGAGCACTATATTCGGCTGTGCCGAATCTTTTATACCCACCACCAATTTTGTGTACATTTAAAGCACAATATTTATTATTTTGTTAATCGCTATGGAATAATCTCTTTATAATAAAATATGTATCACTTTCTTTGTAGAGAGTGGTTAAATTTTAAGGCCCCATGTTTAAGGTGAACTACACCTAGTCTTTAAATTTGTTTTCTGCATTTCATTTGACATTTCTAAATCTCAAACTTACTCAATTTGATCCGTGGAAAGATACGCAAATGAGCAACGCTTTAAAGTTATTCAGATTTTTTATAAAAATGGGCGTTCAAATCAAAATGCATTTTGTGCACTTCGTAATTCTTTTGATCAACATAATCGTTCAAATTCGTCCACAATCGGGAGAATTATAAAAAATATTTAAATTTCTGCAAAACAGGTCTGTATAAAATGTTAGAAAATCTGTAAATGCCTTCTTAGTTCGTTGAATGGGGACCATTGCTGTTTTTTGCGATAATGTGGCAAAAGAGCAGTCAACCTCGACTCCTCATCATGCCCAACAATTAAGCATCAACATTGTCATTGAAAATTTGGACCATCAGATATAGTAGTGACGCCAAGGAGTTGGGGGGGTGGGGGGGGGTGGTGCCATTTGGACGATATTTTACTCAATACATAATTGAACCATACCAATATTATCATTATAAAAAGAAATGATAATAACTTCTTAAACAATTTGTGTTTTATTTAAAATCAACATCGGCCCTTAATATTTAATCACCCTTAATAACTTCGATATGATAGTAAAATGTTTTCGTAAATTTAGTCTTTAAGTAAAAGTGGGCGTTAAAGTAGGAGTGTCAAAAAGCTTTTGCTAATAAATACAACTTAGATATCTTAATATAGTCCTTTATTTTCCCAAAAACATTGTCAATAGAGAAATTACATGAATTTAAGATAAACCGTTATATGGGAAGTAGGCGGTAAAGTGAGCGTGTCACTTAAACTTTTTGGCACAACAATTACATTGATTAGAAGGATATATGTAGCAAATTTTATTATCATAACTCTAATTTTGTTGGTTTTGTGAGCTTTTAAATTTCATTAACGGTAGATATCGTGAAAAGTGGGCGTTAAAGTAGGCGTGTCAAAGTTGTTTTTGCTAATGAGTACAACTTAGGTGTTTCAATATAGTCCTTTATTATTCCAAAATCTTTATAAATAGAGATATTATATAAATTTTAGGTAAAACGTTAGATGGGAGGTGGGCGTAAAAGTAGGCGTGGCACCTTAATTTTCTGGCACAGTAATAACATTGCCTAGGGGGATATACGTAGCAAATTTTATCATCATACCTCTAAGTTTAGCGGGTTTATGAGCTTTTGAATTTCATTAACGGTAGATAACGTGAAAAGTGGGCGTTATAGTAGGCGTGTCAAAGTTATTTTTACGAATGAGTACAACTTAGGTGTTTCAATATAGTCCTTTAATATTCCAAAATCTTTATTAATAGAGAAATTATATGAATTTTGGGTAAAACGTTATATGGGAGGTGGGCGTTAAAGTGGGCGTGGCACATTGATTTTCCGTAAGAACAAACCATTTGACCAAAAAGCCATGTGTGCAAAATTTCAGGGTCGTACATCCAATTTTGTTGCTTTTATGACGTTTTTGTTTTTAAATATACCGAAAAATACACTGTGCGGTATAAATTTTCGTACATTTTGATCGATAACTCCTCTCCTAATGCATAGATTTAGATAATTTTCGGGAAAAAATATTGTTTTTACTCAGGAAATATATATTCGAAGTTTCATGAGTCTACGTTAATGCGATTTTTTCGACCTACTCTTGGTTTTCGAGCTATAACTCGCTTCCTAATATTCCGATTTAGCCCATTTTCAATACCAAACAAACCTTGTCTTTAAGAAAGATTCTGGCAAAATTTGAGCCCCCTAGCTTTTTCGGTGCGACCTCTATCGTGCTTTCAACAGACGGACAGACGGACGGACATAGCTAGATCGTCATCAAATCAAACCCTGATTCAGAATATATATACTTTATGGGGTCTAAAATGGATATTTCGATGTGTTACAAACGGAATGACAAAATGAATATACCCCCACCATTTTTTTGGTGGCGGGTATAAAAACCTTGACTTGATTAGAATATTACACGATCTTTCTATCTTTGTACTTAAATTTTTTAGGAAAAAGTAAGCTATTAGCAGTTATAAAAGAGATCAGAAAATCCTTGTGTTGTCACCCTTGTCTCTATTTGATCTGAAAGATTTCATCTTGTTAAAATCATATGTTGGCGCTTAGTGGCTATTAAATTTCGCCAGGGAAGTGGTGCAAATCGTGTTTTAAAATTCCCTAAAAAGTGCGCTAAGAAACTTTCAAACAGGCAGATCGCTTTCTCGATAATGTCTCCCGATTTTCTATTGAAGCTGCTAGATAAAGCATCGTAGAAAATTCGAAGACTTTATCGAGTAGACGATCTGCCCAGTTGCAGCTTTCTGACTGCACTCTTTAGGGAATTTTAAATGCTTTGCTTTCCTTGCAAAATCTTAAATTTTCCATAAAAATTTTATGAGAAAATTTTCTTTTTCCTAAAAAAAAATACTGATTGCAAATTAGATTTTTTTCGGTCCTTAGTATTTATGTACTCAATTCCAAAGTTATAAATAAGTTTTATCTATATAAAATAAGCAACCCAACATCAAAATAAAAGTCATTCATCTTAATGCATTTATTGTTAAACACTTTAAATAAATTTTATTTAATGCTTAAACAAATTCATTGTAATTTTTGTTTTTTAATCAAAAAACCAACAAAATATAAATCTTTAAAATTGTTATTTTGACATGACATGTGTTAAAGGGGAAAAACAAATTATAATTGGTCTCAACAAAAATATAATTTTCTTAAGTATGAACCAGTAAGAAAGTACCAAAAATACTTAAAAAAAGAAAAACCAACAAAACCAACTGCAGATGATTATTAGTGGTACGGGTGATGGTAATTGTGATTATTAAAATGGCGGTAGTGATTTGTTGTTGGTTTAAGAAAAAAGTTTGCTGATTCATTGCAGCCAGCACTT
This sequence comes from Phyto melanocephala, assembly GCA_941918925.1. Classification (NCBI taxonomy): domain Eukaryota; kingdom Metazoa; phylum Arthropoda; class Insecta; order Diptera; family Rhinophoridae; genus Phyto; species Phyto melanocephala. The sequence goes on along the minus strand of OW799235.1, from coordinate 102,648,111 downwards.
TATTTGGCTGGTCAATTATCATTCGAAAAAAACTTGCATTATAATAAGTCATGTCTATTTATTTTTATAATGATTTAACTATTTTAATATTTTTATTGCATAATTTTAATTTGTGGCAATAGTCTCTAAAAGAAAAATAAACAAACTAAATAAAAATTACTAAAAGAAAGACCGAACCAATGGCAGAGAGGCAAAGATGCAATAATCATAAGTTCAATAAGTGAAAGATTTAAACAAATAAGAAATAATATTTCCTTCAGTGGTATCTAACTTGTGGGATACTTTACATTAATAAGAATAAAATTGAATGAGGTAAAGACATGCATAAAGATGGCACGATGAGTTGCCCCAGTAAGCACCCAATAGAAACAATTTCATGAATTTAATATTTTAGGATAAATCATTATTTTAATTTTTAGAAAATATTTTATAGAAAAAATTAAGATGAATTATGTTTATTCTTTTACAAATCTTTGATAACTTTTATGTTTAAAGAAAAATTTGTATGACCAAAAAGAACCACCGAGATGAGGGCTCTATGTTTAAACTAATTATTTAGAGCATAATTATGCCTTAATCTATATACATATGTATGTATTTATGACTAAATGAAACATTGGATGAACAAATATGTGACATTTGTGATGTCACATCTGCAAATCCATAGTTGGAATGGAAAAGAAGTCTAATGAAAATCCTGCAAAAAAGTATGTAGATAAAATGTGGTGCTGATGAAATATACACGAATTATAATCAATATCATTGCCACCGGAGGTAATTTTTTTATGACGATTTTTCTCAAATCAAATTCTATTAAAATCTAATACTTAGCTACTAGGCAATAGCATCTTTATCAGTAACAATGTTGAAGCAATCGCCAAGGAAACCGATGCTTTATGATAGTCCTACATGTCATTGATCGATCACTAATACCTGTTAATTAAATCAGCTTTGCAGTGGACACAACTGTCAACTAAAACAACTGTTAAGCCTAGTTCAGGTACGCGGAAGTCTACTAATCATAATCATCATCTCTATGACGTATTTGGTTGTTGTCGAGCATCAGGCATATAAGCAAAATTCTCTAACCACGGGTTAAAACTAGTCCTAAAGACTATTGGTTTTCCGTGCTGCAATATGAAACTCTGGTCAGTCATAGCATATATTCCACCAAATTATCAAGATGGAAATTCTCCAAGAAACCAGCAAAGAGAAAAGTGCATAGTTTAAACATCCAATTGCCATCGGAGAAAATTATTACTACAAAATAACTCCTGGGAAAACGAATCCTTAGCACTGATGCTTGTGAGAATTTCTGTAGTATTCTACATTCTACAAGCTGGATTACTTAAATTATTACCGTACCGCTAGCTGGTGTTAATTCAATATCCATTTTGATTATGAAATTCTGGGCATTTATTAATGAGGTGGTGAGACGTTCCACTGGTGAGGTCAGCATTTCGGACGAACCAAAAATGGTACTCTTCTACATTCGGGAGAGATTGACACATTCACTGGCTTACCACTTCTATCTTGTAAGATACTTGTCAAATAGGAACTATACAGATTTGATAATCTGCGTTGACTTGCAAAATAGAAAGACAGACGTAGTCGTCAATGAATGACTGTCAATCGAGGGTACTTATGCGATTTTTTCGTTGGTGCTCTAACTGGAAACTGTGCCTTGGGAGTGCACGCCAAGAGAAAAAAATCTCCCTTTCAATGACTACTGCAATAGTAATTATGACGAGGATAAGGTTGAGATAGTACAACACCTTCTCCACCCACCATTTCCCAGCTCTGGTGGGACTTAGAGCTCTGAATAGGGGGGAACATTTTTTCACGAGTATAACTCATATATTACTAGATTATGGCCGTTTATTTATTCGTCGTTTTTTTTCTCTTGGTGGAGGAGGGACTATTAACATTCGACCTTCTATGTAGCAGGTATCACAAAGTCATGGATCCAGTGGTCTTTAATCATCATCAGTTTATTTAAGCTAACCTAAGCAATACCTTAAGACTAACATAGATAAAATAATAAATGATTAAATCGAATTCAGGACCATTGGAGGCTACAAAATACAATAAACAGTTATTGGACATATCACAAACTGCATATCATCGGTGATAAGAAAGGAAACCAAACATATGTAAAATTTGTGGCTTTATAATCTTTGTTAAATACTATTGTTTTAATAACATTCTTTTTTACTTAAGCCATTGTAACTCGAACATTTACATTTTTTCTACAATTTATTTTCCTATTAATTATTAATAAATTTATTTATTGAGAATTTTTTTATACAAATTCCACCGCAAGCCAATTGTTATTAAGCCCAAGAGTAGTGTGCTCGCAAAACAATGATGATGAACAATAGCAGTTTAAGGAAATTAATTCAACCATGGCAAGGTTATTTTATGCTGGACAAGACTCAAGCGACATATGTGGACTATTCATTTAATATATATATACATATGTATGTATGTACATGGTAGACTTTTTTTACTTCTTCCGTAAGTTATTTTTTTAAATACTTATTGCGTCAGCATAATAACCACAATATTGGACAAGTACTTTGGTCATTTACTAAAGCAGTAATAAAAACAATAATAAAAAAATTATTTAAAAACACAACAACAATAAATAGGAATAGTTTTAGCTAGCAGACATTATACACATGGTAAAAACATTAAAGACACACGTTGTGGGGCAATAAGGCCTTCTCTGCAATGACATCAATATTGGCGCATATAATACATATGTGTAGTGCAGGGATGTGAAAGTGGAAGTAAAGTTGAATTTTTAATATTATTTTTAATGGCAAAATAAAACAGTTCTTTATATGAAATTTTTATTTTTTTAAGAGGAAAAATACTAGATATTAATCATTTTTTATTAAAAGGAAAATATCATAAAATATTTAAAAACAAATATTTTAAAATATTAAGAAAAAAAAGGCATATGTTTTTATAATATTTAATAATTTGAGCCTAAGTTCATGCAACAGTTTTATTTTTCAAAAATTAACAACAAAATAAAACAATTTTTTATTTTCTGTCAATATTTCGCTATTTTTCGTTTAGCATTAAGGCATATTTATTAGGGTGATCGATTATTCGAATTTTTTAAGAAACCGGTTTTCAAATAGTTTGAAATTTAAAATTTAAAAAAAACCGGTTGCTATTTTGAAAATTGAGAAAAAACCGGTTAACCGGTTCGAATATATAATATATAATATTTAAAGAAAAAATTAAAAAAAAATGTAAAAGAAGATTATAATTAAATTTATATATGAATATAAAATTTTTACAGTTTATATACGTTTGGCTGCACAATAACGCAATAACTGACATGAATGCAGTTGACTAATTTGGTTTTAATTAGTTGAATTTAAGGACAAAAGATTCGTTCTTATACCCATGACAGACATACAAATAAAGGCATAAACTAGTTTGTTTGATGGTTTAATTGAAATTTAAGTTGACAGACACTCAATGCCATTATTTAAAATTTGTATCTGGAAGTAAAGATTATTGGTTTTTCTTTATTGTAACTACACTTTTTACCTAAAAGTTATTGATCAGCTAAGTTTATGCTTCAATTACCTCTAACTTTTAATGTTAGGCTTATATCTTATAAAAAAAAAAAATATTAAAGAACTAAACTTAAAAAAATAAAAAAACCGGCTTTTTCGGATAAAAAAACCGGAGTATTCGATATTCGAAAAATCTACATTTAGAAAAAACCGCCAGCTGAAAGAGGGAAAAAACCGAGTTTTCCACTGGTTGTAAAACCGAGTCGATCACCGTAATATTTATTCATATATAGTCTTAATTCGTCAGCTGATTATATTTTTCTTCACTTATTTTAAATTTCAGATGTCAAAGTCCATATAAAATTTTTGAACTAAACATTTAAAATTCTGAGCTATTCCTTCTGTATGTGATATGTAGTTAATTATCTGTGCTATTGGCGTGTTAATAATTTATAGCATTTATAATAAACGACGATGTTTGTAACTATTTTTTGTATTTAAAACTATTGTATTTTTAAAATCTGGATCATGATTAAAATTAACACAATGCAGTTTTTTGTGAAGCATTATTCCTGCATTTCTTGTCTGACCTATGTCCTGGAATTCTAGTTTTGAGTTTATTCTTAGATGTACCTACACATATTTCACTACTACTTTTACATGGAATTTATATACTACTAGATTTTATATACTACTACATCTATGGAAATTATCAATTTTGTTCTTTGTTTTACTAAATGATTTTCCAAATGTATTGTACGTTTTATGACTCATTTTATATATCTAATTATCAAAAATTCTTGATCTTTCTAATCGTTCCGATACCATAAATACGTAGATTAATGATTTATAAATCTTTGATTGATAAGTAGAGGTTATGTCAATTCATCTTTGACCTTTATAATGTCCAGTTAAACAAAAAATTTGTTTCCTAGAAAAAATACTATCGTCCAAAATATCTATGATTTTTTTCCTATTCCTGAAATTCTAAGTCACTTAAAGTTAGTATTCTCTCTATTAGGTTTTTAGCTGTAGTGATAAAAATTCCTTTGGGGTGTTTCGAAAAGAAATTAAAGATCCTTCCTGAGGATGTAGGTTTCTGGTACCCGTCTATTAATAACTTATTTCCCCTTCTGATTAATAATGTGTCTAAGTTATATCTATTTTTTTTAAATATATTTTCCAAAAGTTCTTTTTATAAAGAACAATATTCAAAAAGATTACTTGTTACATTTATCTTTACACTTTCTACAAATTGCTGGAAAATTTTTAATATATTGGTTTCTTGTTACAAAAAAAGCTTTTTTTATTTAACTTTACACTTCCTGCAAAATGCTGGAAAATTTTAAATTTGTTGGTTATCTGGTTGTTTAAGCTGGTCTAATACAATAAATTTGTGGCAAAAAGGAATAACAGCTTAAGTCGACATATGCTAACATTGATTTAAATATACCATTGCTAAACCGGAATTTTAAAAACTACCCTGAAGATAATTTTAAACTATTTTGGACAACTCTATAGGAAGTTAAAGACTAAAAACTTATTGTTATAGTATTTTAAAGAAATATCATCTGGACAAAAAACTTATTTTTTATTTTAATTTAACCAAATATACGACAACCAATATGCTCTTTAATTAATTGAGAACGGAACTCATATAATAATTTTTTCTTTTAAAGGATATCAAATTATAAAAATATATTCAAAGATTTAAAAGTGCCATCCTGAAAAGCGATAAAAACAGACATAACCAGTTTCTCCTTATCGCCACAGAAATGAATATTTGTATGTATACGCAAACAATAAATGAAATATTTTTTGGAACAATATCCAAAAATATTTGGTAAATTTTTTATACCGGAAAAGCTTTTTTCTTTACATAAAATATTTTTTAAAAAATTTCCTTTATAAAAAAAAATTTCCATATATGAAAAATATTGGGTGTTCAAAAATATACGATGGATTAAAAATGGTGGGTTTTAGTAGCAAAACAATTTATTGTTAAGAAAGACTAAACACTTTTTATTTTTGAATGGTATTTCGAAACGGTTAAAAGTTTAGTTGCTGGAGAAACAGTTACTCAAACAACTTCACATAAGAAATTTTTGTAACGTTGTTAATTTTAAGGAATCACTGACTTTATACAATATCTATTTATAGAACTAATATTAAATTACAATTTCCATAATTGTTGGATAAGAAGAAAAGGAAACATGTAACACCTTCATTTAGTATAATTTTAAATTATCTCTACGCATCTCTGATAATAGCCAGCACATAACAAAACTATTTCAACGTAACAAATTTCTGCTCATACACCCATATGTATGCTCAAATATTGTAGGACATGTATGTACATGTGTATGTATTTGTAGTACTAAACGTAAGTATGTTTATGGTTTTTTTTTTACATTTTTTCAGCTAATCTAAAAAGACTTTGCCTTCTCTTTTCCCCCTTTTTAACTGTACATTTGGATTTTTAAAAGGCATATCTTTCGTTTCGTTCGTTTTTTTTTTTGAAAATCGAGAAACGAAAAGTGCATTGCAAGAAAAACCGAAAAAAACGTATTATTGATAGATTGCAAGTTGTTGGCCGTTGATTTCCGTCGTGACCTGCGTTATGCAAAATGTGAAAATTCACCTTAAACAACAAACAAACAGTTTTTTTTTGTTAAATATAAAAATAAAGTTTTGCTTTTCAAAATAAATAAATGAAAAGTTAAATGGTTAAGTCACAAACATACCACCAATAACCGCAAAGAGCCAAACAGACAAATACTTACGCGATCTATTAAGTAAATAAAAGAGTTAAAAAATATTATTTTTCTTTTTTTTTTTTGTTATTTTTATTGCGGCATTATACTTTTATGTGGACACACAAAGTGAGTACAACAATGAAAGAAACTAAAAAAAATCTGACAAAATTCTCAATGAATCAATTAATTACGAATAATTGATCACCGCCCACGGTAAATATTTGGAATAAATGAATAATTATTCAAACGATCGGTTGTTTATATTGTTGCAGCAACGATTTAGTGTTTGGAGTTTCTAAGTACGTATCTTCATAAATAGTTTTTGGAATAATCATAAGGGTTTCTGTTCTTGTGTACACCACAATGCATCACAATAGGCCATAACAAATTAGACTCTCATATTGTACTAAAGGTGTGTTCACATAAGTTCACATTAACGAAATACATGTAACCACTTAAAATGTATTAATTTCTGCTGTAATAAATGAATGTTTCTTAAATTACAATTTTTCTAACTTAAACTAATTGCAATATCAATTCCGTATAATATATTTTGATGATATTTCGAATAACACCTCCATATGATTGTGTTATATGTTATGAGGTATGGGATCTTGCTGAGAATATTGCTCATATGTCCTGTAGGGATATTGCTTTTATATGATGATCTCGAAATTATTTTTTTAGGTGACTTATGTAGGTGTCAGATAAAGCCTTTTAAATAAAAACACGAACACCGCGATGAAAATGTTTTTTTCTGCTGGAATTCGAGACCCCGGATTCTTTGGTTTGTGGTTAATCGCTCTAACCGAATTTAGAGAAAAATTCTGAAATTAAATTGTTTTTCATTTACTGATTCTTTTTTAAATTTATTAACAAATTTTGTTGTTGTTGTGGAAACACTATATATGTATATACATACATATGAAATATAAGAAACTAATAACAAAGAGTTTCCATCAATTCATCAATTACATATACAGGGTGAATCAAAAATCACGATGGGGTAAAAGTTTTTTATTTTATTTTATTTGTTAAAATTTAAAATTTATTATTTTTAACAATAAATCAAATATGAAATACTGACTTTTGGTTTACCCTTTTTATATGGGTTTTTCGAATTTTATGAACCCAACTTTCGAGCACTTTTTTCACTAAATCAAGTCTCACTTTCATCAGAGTGGTGCAGTAAATAATCAAAAGTAGTGCGAAGAAAATCCACATACTATTCATTAAAAACCGTTACATTCAGCTAAATAAACAGTTTAAAGTGGTTTTTGGTCTGGTGGAATCATTTCTGCGTACTTCTTTCAAAATAAAGCTGGTAACACCGTTACTGCCAATGAAGAGCGGCATTTCTGACCGAAACTGGCAGAAATTAATCTTGACAGCATTTGATTTCAACAAGACGGGGCTACGTGCCACACAGTAAATGCAACAATTGAAATATTGCGAGAAAAGTTTAGAGATTCAATTTTTTCAACAAATTGTGATATTGAATGGCCTCCAAGAAGTTGTGATTTAACACCATTAGACAATTTCTTATTTGGTTATTTGAAGACATTGGTCTTTCGAAATAAACCAGACTCTCTCTGTAAGCTTTACCAGTCAATATTGAACGTGCCATTCATAACACACGACTTGATTTAATGGAAAAAGTGCTTAAAAATTGGGTTCATTGAAGAAGTCGTGGAGGCCATTTGAATGACGTTTTATTTAGACCTTAATTATATCGATTGAATTTCACATTAAATAAAAAACTTGTGAATTTTTTTTTTAACAATATGTGTGTGTGTTTTTTTAAGAAATCATATCAATTTTCTTTTTACAAAAAAAAAATAATAATAATAATAAAACATCTAAGGGTTGAAAGTTGACACCATTTAGTTGTGTTTGTTACACAGAAAAAATTATTGCATAAAGTTATTTAATTATTTGAATATTAAATTTGTTTTTAAAATCGAATAATATTATAATTATAGCGCATTTATATAGCGCCTTCATTTAAAGTTCGATCTGATCATATCATTGTTCATCGCTTGACTATGGCTTCATTTTTGCCGTGGGTAATCTATCGTCCAATAAAAGATGTCATTTATGATATGTCGGATCCTTCCCCCCTAATGTAAAATTTTTTGAACTTTTGTTGTTTTTTTTTTTTTTTTGTACTCAACTCAACTCAAAAAGGATTTGTTGAGAGGGCAAAAAATATATAAAAAAAATTTTGAAAATTTTCCTGAGGGTAGTTTAAAGTTCTCTGATTGCAATGATGTAATCATCTCAATTTAGCTTATGTTGACTTAAGCAGTTTTTCTTTTTTAGCACAGAAATATTTATAGACTAAATCCTTTCTTTCAGCCGGCATTTGCAGTGTGTTCTATTTGGAACTGACAAAGCAACTGGCATCTGTTGTTTAGCGCCAAAAACGTAGTGCATGTGATTCATCAAATATATGTAAATTAAAATTTATATATTAATCTATTTATTTCTTAAAAAGTATATAAGTTGGAAACTTTACATACAAGAACACAAAATAACAGCGAAAAAAAAAATAAAAAAAAAACATTTCCAAACAGCTTTTAGTTATTGTAGGTTATGTCAGATGAAACTAAAATTGTAAGTGTGAAAAAAATCGTAAACCGTCTGTAAATTATCAATTTTGACGGATATGTGATTACAGATGGATTGTACAATTGCTAAGCCACGTCTTGTGAAGTAAAGTTAAAAATTCTCATAACTCGTTTTGTGTGAATTGTGCATGTTCCAATTTTTTATTTGTTTTCTATTTAACAAATTCTTTATTAATACTAAACGGCGACTTTTTATAATTAAACGCGATTGCATATAATTTTTATTTTTTGCTAAGTAGTGCGACTTACTATCGAAAATACTTTCTTCAACAAGTTCAACTTAATAGAATCCAGACATCTCACATACATACACATTTGCCATAGGATGTTTTGCTTTGTGTGTGTGTGTGATATACAACACATTCATATCTAACTTGTTTTGCAATTCTAATCATTTCGCTTTCATCTTACCATAAAAGTCAGCCCTACAATAATCGTGTGCTGGTATATGAATATGCATGTGTGTATCAATGTATGTACGGATTTTACCTTATGTCCTGCAATACGTGACTTATAAAAATTTTCAATATGTAAACATAAATTTTTATATTTTCTATGGAAATTGTTTCTTGTTTTTTTTTTCTATATTCATTTTTTGTTTGTTTTGCTTTTGAAAAAGAAATCGAATTTTGAGAGAAACCGAAACTAAGAAAAAACTAAAACACTATAAACATGAAAAGTACAATCAAACAGACTAAAACAACGAAATTGAAAACATACAAAACATTATATAGTTCGTGACAATTTTGTGGCAAGAATCATTGTAACAACTGCAACAATTTTTTTTTTTTTTGCTCTTTGTCACAAAAAAAGTAACACATTTCATGCAAAAATTGTCAAAGTAAATCATTTATTTATTTTAGAGTTTTTTTTTTTTTTTTGGTTTTTCTTCACTAGTTTGTAGAAAACTGCTGCGAACAAAACAAAAACATTTAGCCAGAAATAATAAAAATAAAGACCACTTAAAGGTAAACAACCGTAGGAACAAAATATTAACTATCCACCCCCTTCTAAAATACACTCGAGGAATACGTTTTGTTCGAAATTGCTTCTGATATTTTAAGAGAACATTAAAAACTACTTCCAAAAGTCTTGAACTCAGTCAAATGCATATTAGTTTAGAAAAAAAAAGTTTTGAAAAATTTTGGTGCATTCAGACACTTTTGTGTCATCTTAATTAAATCAATAAACTCTGAACTTTGATTTGTATACCCTTCACCTTTAGTGTCAAGTATATATACATATGTAAAGCTTTGTCATTCCATTTGTAATTTCTACAATATTAATTTCTGACCTCATAAAGTATATTTTTCCTTAAAGCTTATGAACAAGGGAATCGACTGGTCATGTCCATCTGTCCGTGTGTTGTTTTAAATCAACTTATAGAAACCCCTACATGTACATAGATCCATATGTGGTATCATATCCGGGAATTAATACCTTCTGAAATACAGCACTATCACCCCATAACTCTTTGAGATATAAGAAAAAAACACGGCTTCTGTTTTTAAGCACATTCTAATATTAAATGACCAGTAGAGTACAGTTAATAAAAAAGTTAAAATTTAAGATGACGCCCTAAACATCCCCATCAAAATGGGTGTCGAATGAAAGGGCTAGTAAAAAAAAACCAACTATGTAAAAATTCCAAAAAATTATTGTGTCGGAAATAATAACTCAAAATGTTGAATAACATTAAAACTTAAATCTAGGCTAAGCTACGATGTGGTCACTATAGTTATGTATATAATCGTGAAGCGTATTATAAGGATCAGCATGGCCATTATTATTTATTTTATCTTATTCTAAACAAGTAAAAGTGCTATATTCGGCCGTGCCGAATCTTAGATACCCTTCACAACGTGTAGTCATGGAATAACAATTGTTTGTATTACCATTCATCGCATTAATATGAAATACGTACATACAAACGTATCTGTTTCATATAATGTTTATAATGACTTTATGCGCTTAAAAACATCCCATTGTAAAAGTAAAAACCAAAAAAAAAAACAAATAAAAATAAAAAAATAATCAAAAATAAAAAAATAAACAATAAAAAAATTTTTTTGCCTTAACTGATATTCGAACATACGTTCAACCAGTTTGTATTGGTGTGAAAAGACGAGGTGGCTTAGGTTATTTTATCTTATCTAACACCAATTTGCTCCTGAATATTTCTAATATTTTGGTACCTTACACGGATATTGGAAATGTCTGGGCGCTTCAAAAAGTTGATTTCAACATACACACGGACAGACGGACAATAATTAATTGACTTCCCTATTTATAAGCTTTCAGAAAATATTTACTTTAGGTCGAAAATGAAAATTGTAGAAATTTTACACGTAATGACATACCAACACTCACTGTGAAGGGTATAAAAAGGAAACATTTTCTAATTGATTGCTTCTCAAGGTTATACCCTGTTCAGACAGATATTTTTAATTGTTTCAATTAAGTGTTGATTGAGCAATTAAAATAAGTGTTCACTTATACTCAATTTATCGTACTCCATTAGCATTTGATAGCTGTAAAATACAATGTATTTATACCAAATCAAATGATGCCTTCTCTTCAGTTTTTTCCTGTTCATAATATATATTTACAATTATATTTACATACTTATATGTATGTATTTGAATTTATTTAAAAATTTTTTTCAAATTTTCATCAAACATTTTCCATTTTCTTAATTTTTGTTTTTGGTATTTTTATTTGTTTGACATTAGAAATGCAACATACATAGAGGTTTCTTCTCGCTGAACATAATTCTCAAGAGTTGTATTTTGAGTTTTGGACAATAAGTGAAACAATTGAGTATATATTGCTCAATTCATAAATAATTTTTAGGATGGTAAATTAAGATCAATAAAGGCCTTAATTGCGATAATATTATAAATTGAACATAGTCTAAGTTTAGTAAAGTCAGTTACTTAAATAATCAAGCTTTGAATAATTTAGAATTTTTAAAAAAATTGTTCTTAATATTGATAACGTTCTTCTTAATCAATTTTTAAGTAAAGCTATATTTTGAGATTTATAAAATGTATCATTTTTATTAAAATTTAATTTCGAGTCTACTTTAAGGTTTCGAAAATTAAAATGACAATAGTATGAGTCAGACTCAAATGTTGGATTGTTAACAAAAGTGTATAAAGTATGTATGTATGTCCTAAAACAATCAATTTAAATGGATAGAAAAAAAATAATCACATACAAATAAACAGTGTTGTTAACTATTGATTAAACAATATTTAAGCAAAGTGAGGTGTTAAGAAGACTTACAGAAAAATAATCCTAGTAAATAAACTAACTTTTAAAAGACAATAAATAAAAAATACTACGGGCAAATTACGGCATTCGAACGTGATAGAAATTTGAAAATTTTTATTATATTCTCTATACCTAAGGCACAGCGAACTCGTTCGTTCAAACAAAATTTCGATCGTGATCGTAATTATATATCAGGGGGCTAGTTCTCGCAGTCGATACCGTGCGAAATTTACTCGAAGTTGGATTTTTTTTTTTAATTTTGGGATTCTCGCACTCGCTATCAAGTAAGTTGTATCGAAATTTCTTATGTTGGCACTCGATAGCGAGTGTACGATCGAATGTAATCGTGCGAGTTTTATTCGATATCAAATTTGGTGTCGAAATTTTATTTTTAAATAGTTCGTTGGATAACAAGTGTTTATTTAAGATTTTAATTGTTATATTTATTAATTATTCGTATAGATTTTCGTTCTTTTTTGTATTACTCCCCTTTTTTGCACCTTTGTAAAGGTGTTTTTACACAAACTCTAACGAGTAACTTAATGGTTTATTGTTTTTGTTAAAAAGTAAAAAAAATATACTTGTTTGAACGCTTTACAAGTGCCACAACAGTTTTTAAAATTAACCACATGTTATTTATTTCGGTACACGCAAACAACAAGAAAATGTAAGTTAAATCTTTAATAATTTTTATGCAAATTTAGTAATTTATATTAATTATTAGGTCGAATATAACAAAAATAAATTTCAGACAAAAAAGCTACTGCTAACAGACTTTGGATAACTTCAACTAATGAATTAAATGCCTCCGGTCCACCGCTAAAAGATGTAAAAACTTGGCGCAAGGTAAATTATTAATTGTTTTTCACATTAACATGCTGCAGATAAAGACTTTTGTAATTTTCGTTAGTTGTATTCTGATCAAAAGCAAATTGTTAAGAAAAAGATTTCTTACAATAAAGCTTTAATCAAGAAAACTGGAGGAGGTCCTTTTGACGAAAAACCCCTAAGTGTTGCTGATGAACAAATTTTGGAGGCAGCAGGCCTTGATGTTGGTGTTGCTGGTTTACAGGAGGTCCAAACATGCGGATCCCAAAATCAGCAACACAAAGAAATAGATGACAACACCACAGTTTAATGTGAAGGAAGTGATGATTTAATCGAAAAGCTAATGGATACATTTAAGCAAAATGAAACTCCAAAAAACACCGTAGCAGTGCACTGCGATTCCTCATCTTCAAAAAAAGAGCCGAGGGAAACAAAAACAATTTTGTTAAAAAAAACTTACCACAATGAAGTTTTAAAAAGACTGGATGAAATAATAAAAATTAAAGAAAAGGAAATGGAAATGGCTACAGAGTTTCACAAAATTAATATGGACATTAAGAGGATAGAGTTAAATATACGAAGAAAAGAATTGGAGCAGCTAAACAAAAATTAGTATGAATTACTGACATTTGAATTTAGCATATTTCTTTTAAGTATTAATTTATTACGAATTGTTTTTTGGTTTTTTCGTATTGAAGTTTACCTTTCTGTTTTTTGTTCGTAAATAAAATTTACAATAATTATAAATGAATTAGTTTTAAATTATTATTTTAATTTTTTTGTTTTATTTTCTATAAATAGGAACTTATATAAATTGAGAGCACAACATTTAGTTTGGAAACAAAGAATTTTTAATGTTATCTCTTATTTGCTTTTACAACACTTTATAAAAAATCGATTCGCCATCATCAGAAAAACTCGCACGATCGAAATTAATTTCGATACGAATTTATTTCGATCACGAGTCCCGGAATTAGCCCCCAGTTATTTTTAGTTCTATTTTGCTGATTTGTAATTGCGAAACTCTACTACCTACTTATAACAGAAAATTATATGATCAAGTGAATATTTTAATTTTGCAAATTGAATTTTTTTATTTTATCGAACTTTTTGTTTAAACTAATATTTAAATTTTAATCAGGCTTGAGTTCATATTTAATATTCTTTATTTTTACAAAGAATTTTTTTTTAATTGTGATAAATGAAAGAATAAATCTGAAAAATTATATTTTTACCGACACTAGCCGAGTGGAATGCATTTTCGAAACCAGCTACGTTTTCATCATCAGCACTCTCTAATCGGTGGTTACATGTTGTTTGTAAATATCATCTATTTAACTCCCGGGACTTAAGTTAATTGAATTCGGTAACTACTTGAGTTTTTCCTTTTTCATATATTTTTACCACAACGAGTTAGATTGAAATTTTAACCAAACAGCAACCCTTTTACTTTTGTATTTTAATTTTTAATTTTATTAGAAAATTTCATTAAAAGAAAGATTGTACATCAAAGCTCTTCATTGCTTTTAGTATTAACAAAAACAAGTAAAATAAAAATCGCTAAAACAGCATTACTGCATGCATGAAGAGTAGAAGATAGCAATGAAGTTTTGATACTAATGCTAGATATTACAATTTATTTCACATATTCGAAAATACTCGTATAAGTACAAAATAAACAGGGATTATAACTGCATACAAACATAAATACACCTCAACGTTGACAATAACAAAACTAAACAAATGTTTTCAACACTGCATCATAAAGCCCTTATTATACCCGCCACCAAAAAAATGGTGGGGGTATATTCATTTTGTCATTCCGTTTGTAACACATCGAAATATCCATTTTAGACCCCATAAAGTATATATATTCTGAATCAGGGTTTGATTTTATGACGATCTAGCTATGTCCGTCCGTCTGTCCGTCTGTCCGTCTATCCGTCTGTCCGTCTGTTGAAAGCACGATAGAGGTCGCACCGAAAAAGCTAGGGGGCTCAAATTTTGCCAGAATCTTTCTTATAGACAAGGTTTGTTTGGTATTGAAAATGGGCTAAATCGGAATATTAGGAAGAGAGTTATAGCTCGAAAAGCAAGAGTAGGTCGAAAAAACCGTGTCCTTCAAACATCGAATAAAATGGAATTGTGTCCAAACGCATTAACGTAGACTCATGAAACTTCGAATATATATTTCCTGAGTAAAAACAATATTTTTCCCCGAAAATTATCTAAATCTATGCATTAGGAGAGGAGTTATCGATCAAAATGTACGAAAATTTATACCGCACAGTGTATTTTTCGGTATATTTAAAAACAAAAACGTCATAAAAGCAACAAAATTGTATGTACGACTCTGAAATTTTGCAAACTTTGCTTATTGGTGAGACGCTTTTTTGTAACGGAAAATCAATGTGCCACGCCCACTTTTACGCCCACCTCCCATATAACGTTTTACCCAAAATCCATATAATTTCTCAATTTATGTAGATTTTGGAATAATAAAGGGCTATGTTGAAACATCTCAGTTGTACTCATTCGAAAATACAACTTTGACACGCCCACTATAACGCCCACTTTTCACGTTATCTACCGTTAATGAAATTTAAAAGCTCATAAAACCGCCAAAATTAGAGGTATGATGATCAAATTCGCTACGTATATCCTTTTAGGCAATGTCATTACTGCGCCAGAAAATTAAGGCGCCGCGCCCACTTTTACGCCCACCTCCCATATAACGTTTTACTTAAAATTCATATAATTCCTCTATTAATAAAGATTTTGGAATAATAAAGGACTATATTGAAACACCTAAGTTGTACTCATTCGCAAAAATAACTTTGACACGCCTACTATAACGCCCACTTTTCACGTTATATACCGTTAATGAAATTTAAAAGCTCATAAAACCGCCAAAATAAGAGGTATGATGATAAAATTTGCTACGTATATCCCCCTAGGAAATGTCATTACTGTGCTAGAAAATTGAGTTGCCACGCCCACTTTTACGCCCACCTCCCAAATAATGTTTTACTCAAAATTCCTCTAATTTCTCTATTAATAATGATTTTGGAATAATAAAGGGCTATATTGAAACACCTAAGTTGAACTAATTCGCCAAAACAACTTTGACACGCCTACTATAACGCCCACTTTTCACGTAATCTACCGTTAATGAAATTTAAAAGCTCATAAAACCGCCAAAATTAGAGGTATGATGATCAAATTTGCTGTGTATATCCTTCTAATCAATGTTATTGTTGTGCCAAATAGTTTAGGTGACACGGCCACTTTAACGCCTACCTTCCTTACAACGGCTTACCTTAAATTCATGTAATTTCTCTATTGACAAAGTTTTTGGGAAAATAAAGGGCTATATTGAAATATTTAAGTTGTATTTATTAGTAGAAACTTTATTGACACAGCTACTTTAACACACTTTCATTGAATTTCATTTCATTTAAGGACCGATGTTGTATTTAAATAAAACACAAATTATTTAGGATATTATTATTTCTTTTTATAATGATAATATTTGTATGGTTCAATTATGTATTTAACAAAATATCGGCCAAATGCCCCCCCCCCCATCCTTGGCGCCACTCCTCTATCTGATGGTCCAAATTTTCAATGACAATGTTGATGCTCAATTATTGGGCATGATGATGAGTCGAGGATGACTGCTCTTTTGCCACACTATCGCAAAAAACAGCAATAGTTCCCATTCAACGAACTAAGAAGGCATTCACAGATTTTCTAACATTTTATACAGACCTGTTTTGCAGAAATTTAAATATTTTTTACAATTCTCCCGATTGTGGACGAATTTGAACGATTATGTTGATCAAAAGAATTACGAAGTGCACAAAATGCATTTTGATTTGAACGCCCATTTTTATAAAAAACCTGAATAACTTTAAAGCGTTGCTCATTTGCGTATCTTTCCACGGATCAAAATGAGTAAGTTTGAGATTGATAAATGTCAAGTGAAATGCAGAAAACAAACTTAAAGACTAGGTGTAGTTCACCTTCAACATGGGCCCTTAAAATTTAACCACCCTCTACAAAGAAAGTGATACATATTTTATTATAAAGAGATTATTCCATAATGATTAACAAAATAATAAATAATGTGCTTTAAATGTACACAAAATTGGTGGTGGGTATAAAAGATTCGGCACAGCCGAATATAGTGCTCTTACTTGTTTTTTTTTTGTTCAGTCCAAAATCCCATATAGTCTTGTATGTTTGGGTATTTGATGTTGTACGTGTAGTATGTTTTGTTGTAGTTTTAATGTCAGTTTTATTTTTTTCTTCGATTTGTTGTTTTATTTGAATTGTATGTATTGTTGTTGTTTGTTGTTAGTTTTTTAACAACTTACGATAAAATCTTGTGACACGATCTTTTGGCCCAAAGCAGGCGCCAGTAACCCACTTTAATAGATTTTATTTTGTTTATTTGTTTAAAACATTGAAACATTTTCTTTTCTATTGCATTTAAATTGAAAAAAACCAAACAAAAAGGGAGTTTCTCTCATTTTTTTTTTCATCTTCTAAGACTTAGTAGTTAGTTTATTGTTGTTGGTGTTGTGCCTATTGCCAAATGTTAGTAACTAATTTATTTCAATGTATTTAAGTTTTTAATTTATTTATTTATTTTTTTTTTAATTCTGTTAATCAATTGGCTCATTAAGTTTCTCACAGACTCTTGTGTTTGCCAAAAGACTATATTGAATAAAAAAGGATACACACAATTAGAAATATATAAAATATTATCGATAAGATTATAGTTAGCATCCTCTCTAGAGTATAATAATTTATAAACATATGAATGTATGTACATATATTGTACATATAATTGGCATTATTAATGAGTCATTAATTGTGTCCATCAGCGAAACTCCTCCCAAAACTAATACCAGCTAAATTACCTGACTCGAAACACATTATTTTATCGCACAATATGGTCAAATTTAGCATCGTTGCAAGAGGTGTGTATTTCTATAAATATAATTAATTAAAATTCCATACAAAATGAAAAGCAAATTAAATGTTTCGTTTCTAATAGTTCCTCAAGTTTGGCAACATAATGATTTTTATATTAGAGTTAAGATTTATGAAAGAATTAAATCAAGCAAGAAAGAGCACTATATTCGGCTGTGAAGAATTTTTTATACCCACCACCAATCTAGTGTGCTTTTATAGCACAAAATTTATTTTTTATTATTTTGTTATTAACTGTAATCGCTATGGAATAATCTCTTTACTCTAAAATATGTAACTTCGATATGCTAGTAAAATGTTTTCGTAAATTTAGTCTTTCAATGAAAGTGGGCGTTAAAGTAGGCGTGTCAATATAGTTTCTGCTAACAAATAAAACTGAGATATTTCAATATTGTCCTTTATTAATTCAAAAACTTTGTCCATAGAGATATTATATAAATTTAAGATAAAGATTTACATGGTAGGTAGGCGTTAAAGTGGGCGTAGCACCTTAACTTTCAGGCATAACAGTGACATTGACTAGAAAGCTATATGTGCAGAATTTCATTATTATACCTCTAGTTCTGTCGGTTTTATGAGCTTTTAAATTTCATTGACTATAGATTACGTGAAAAATGGGCGTTAGGGGATGTTAGGCTAATTCGTATATCAGGGATGGAAAAGTTGTTATAATATTTTAAATTTTATAAATTTTGATTAAAAACGACACATTATAAATGATGCAAGAGCAACAAATATACATAAATTTGATACATTTATTATCAAAGAAGTAAACTGAAGTTAATTGTTTAAAACCGAAACCAAAATATGATTTTCTATCCCTGAATTAATAATGAAATCAAGCGAATTGATCAAATTTTGACATTATGCTTTCCCATCAGCTAAAAATTTCTCCTGTATTTATTCGCCTTGGATTGAAATGATGCAATTTTAACGGGAAAAAAATTTCTAACTTTACTAACTCTTCTATACCTGATTGTAATTATACCCTTCACCTGTGGTGCACAAGGGTATATATAGCTTTGTCATTCCGTTTGTAATTTCTACAATTTTCATTTCCGACCCCATAAAGTATATATTTTCTGAAAGCTTATGAATAGAGGAGTCGATTAAGCCCTGACCGTCTATCCGTCTGCCCGTCTGTCCGAGTGTTGGTTGAAATCAACTTTTAGAAGCAACTATATGTTCCTCAGATCTGTATATGGCATCAATCTCTTGGAAATATCCAGGAATGAATCGCTATTGAAATTCAGCACAATCGCCTCATAACTTTCTGAGATATGAGCAAAAAACCACGACCACCTCGTTTTTTTCACAATTACAACAACAACATACATACATACATACATGTGAAAAACATACCAAACAAAAAAAAATTACAAAAAAAAAAAATATCAAAAATAAGAAAAAAATAATAAAAAAATCTACAAAAAAAAATTTTAAAAAAAATTTAAAAAAAAATTTAAAAAAAAATATAAAAAAAAAATAATAAAATATAAATAATATATTAAATAAAATAAAATAAAATTTTTTTGGCTCAGCTGGGATTCGATGCCACATTTATTCTAACGTGTACGTATGCACGTATTTTATATGGGATGAATGGTGATACAAACAATTGTTATTGCATGACTACACGTTGTGAAGGGTATATAAGATTCGGCACGGCCGAATATAGCACTGTTACTTGTTATTATATTAATTTCTCATTTTATTAACTAACTTCTTCATACTTAAACTTTAGGGGTATTTACAAAGTACGTTATCATGTCGTATTGTCATGGATAGATTAAAAGCTTTATGGTAAACCACAACAGCATAGGTATTAGATTATTTTAATTTAATTTTTTATTGTTTATTTGTTTAGTACTAAATCATATATGTTTAATTCGCTGGCTATAAAAATAAAATACCATAAAACTCTTCTTCTAAAATATGAAACATTAGTGTAATTTTTTTTTTTTTATATTTTGTAGTTTTGCTGCATTACGATTTGTCAAAAATAAACAGCTTAACTTTCAAGGTTGTTTTTAGTAGTTTAACCATGATAGACTAAATAAACAAGTAAGAGCTGTGCCGAATTTTATATACCCACCCACCACCAGTTTTTCTTTTTTAGCACAAAATTTATTATTTTGTTATTAATGTAATTGCTATGGAATAATCTCTTTATATTGATTTATGTATCACTTTCTTTGTATAACTTTGATGTGTTATTAAAATATTTAAGTTAATTTAGTCTTTTAATGAAAGTAGGCGTTAAAGTAGGCGTGTCTAAATAGTTTCTGCTAAGAAATTCAACTCAGATATTTCAATATACAGTTTTTATATTTCCAAAATCTTTGTCAATAGAGAAATCATATGAATTTTAGATAAAACGTTATATGGGAGGTGGGCGTGTCACATTTATTTTCCGTTAGTACAAGGCCTTTGACCAACAAGCAATGTTTGCAAAATTTCAGAATCATACATCTAACTTTGTCAGTGTTATTACGGTTTGTAATTTTAAATATACCAAACAATGCACTATGCTGTATTAATTCTCAATTGATCTATAACTCCTTTCCTAATGCATAAATTTAAGCAATTTTAAGGGAAAATATTGTTTTTACTCAGGAAATATGCATTTGAAGCTTTATGGCTCTACGTCAATGCGTTTGGATACAATTGCATTTTATTCAATGTTGAAAGGACATGGGTTTTTTTACCTACTTTTGCATTACGAGCTATAACTCTCTTCCTCATATTCCGAATTAGCCCATTTTCAATCCAAACAAACGTCATGTATGAGAAATATTCTGGCAAAATTTGAGCCCACTAGCTTTTTCGGTTCGAACTCTATCGTGCTTTCGGACAGACGGACGGACATAGCTGGATTGTCATCAAATGAAACCCCGAAGCAGAAAATATATACTGTATAGGATCTAAAATGCATATTTCGATGTGTTACAAACGGAATGGCAAAATGAATATACACCCACCATTTTTTTGGTAGCGGGTATAATGAGAGGGTAAAATTTACCACCTCCTCCACAGTTAAAGGTTAAGACCAGAAGCATAGTTTTTTTATATCAAAAATGTAAAATTTACAGTCGCAAATATTGGTACTTTTTTTATTTCTATAAGATTTAGAAGTAACATGAATTATTTTTGTTTAACACATAATACAAATTAGAGAAAAATGTAAGATTTTTTTCCAAAAATTTTACTTTTTATTTTAAGGAAAATTTCTGCCACCACTGCCCGAAGCACTTTGATTGCTAAATACCTACTCGTACTCAGAAAATTGCTAACATATTCAAATATTTATTGATTTTATTTTTATTTATTGTTTTTTTTTTGCATTTATAATTTAATCGTTACTTATAAATATTTTGATGTTAATTTTTATTTATTTTTTTTTTTACTTAAATAAAACAGGGTTAAATATTGTATTTGCCTTTAACATTACTTCTAAAAAATATTAATAATATTGTTGTGTATTATGTTTTTTAATTAATGAAGAAAAAATAAAAATAGATTCGTTAACTTAGGCTCTTACACATTTTTCTCGTTTTGTTACACGATCGATTTGACATTTTTCAAATGGGCCACATTTAACATTGCCACAATATGTCGAACTGGAACCTAAAAAATCAATACAAAGACACACATTTAATAAAAATTATGACAGTTTTTAATATACATTTATACCATATTTATCGGGTTTTGTACCATATTTATCACCACTATTTGTTAACATGTGTGGTGGAACACAAGAGTTGTGATTACACAAATTGGGACAACATTTGCCACCAATAGAAGCACAATCACTATCTTTATAACAGCGTGGAGTACAGGTGTACGTTTTTGTTGATGAAGGACAATCTGCAGTTAAATAAAAAAAGTATCTTTATCTAAATCTAAATATGTATGATTTTTAATCAAAGTTTTTATTACCTTTAGCTTGTGTTGCCAAAATAAAAGTCAACAGCATTAGCAAACCAGCACAATTAATTAATAGAAATTTAGCTGTTAATTTAAAAAAACAATTTTTTAATATGCAACTTAATATAATTTAGTTTCTTTAACAAATAAAATCATACCCATTGTTGTCTGTAATTATTCTATGTTTTTTTATCTTCAAGACTCAAAGCCAAGTGTATTTCAATGTGCTGTAATAATAAATGTTGACAAAAAAAAAAAATTAAAAAAAAACACAATTAAATTGCAAATCAGCTAAACAAAAGATAGTGTTTTCGTATGAACGAGAACTACAACTTGACTAAAGATACAATACTTTTGTTTACAGTTACGTACCTCTTCAAAAGTTGACAAGCCTTGTTTTTTTGATCGATTGTTTTTCTGCTTTTTTACCCTACGCCACCAAAACGGTATTATGTGTGCGTGTGTAAAAATATTTTCAAAGTTTTAAAATAGTAGTTTCACAACTAGGGTTTGGGATTTCCCGGTCTTTTTATATTCCCGGAAAACGGGAATTAAAAAATCGTCTTCCCGGGAATTCCCGGGATTCCCGAAAATAATATTTCTTTTAAAATAAATAATGTTTGTGAACTTTAACATCACGATTTGGTTAATAATTCATTGTTTTAGTAGTAGTTTATTTTCCATTAGAGTCCTTATTGTGTCAGCATTACATCTTCCGAAAATATAAACTTAACCCAAATTATAAAAATAATTATTGCCATGTAAACAGATATCTTTTTTGGGCAACACTAATCCACTCGTCTAATACAAGAGCAAACCTCAAATTGTCGCAAATTTGACTCGATATTGTTTTCACCATCGTATTTTTAACGGCGTTGGTAACGTCATACTTTTACTGAAAAAACTTTGACAAATAAAAGAACTTTGTGTAATTGTTCGAATAGATATTCCATCGACTGCTGCCAATTTTGAAACAATTTCTGGTAATGTTTGGATGTCTAAAAAACTTTCAATGGTGTAATTTTTTTTTTTCTTATTTGGTGCAAGTGTTGAAGAATCGTTTTCAAATTTTATTTTATGGACCAAAAGAAGGTGCCTATGAGACCACTAGTACTACCGCCC
This sequence comes from Phyto melanocephala, assembly GCA_941918925.1. NCBI lineage: Eukaryota > Metazoa > Arthropoda > Insecta > Diptera > Rhinophoridae > Phyto > Phyto melanocephala. The sequence goes on along the minus strand of OW799235.1, from coordinate 102,625,032 downwards.
TTGAATATTAACCTTTTCGGGAAAATATTACATTGTGCTGCGTTGTCTACTTTTTGAAAATAGTTCCAAACTTCAGACATTTTTCTTCTAAACAAAGTGAATTATAAAAAAAGTATTATTAGAAAAATTCAATCATAAATGAAAAAAATTATACTTACAAATTCTGTGGCCACTTTTAAAAACAATTTGTACATACGATTATATTTATAAAAATGAACCACGGAAACTACTGCTGGTTTTACGGTTGTTATAAAAAACATTTATATACAAGAAACCATTTAATTATGTATGTACAGTCGAACTTCTCTATAACGTAGCAGTTGGAGACCGTCAAATTTCTACGTTATAGAGAAAATTCGTTATAGAGAAACTGCAGAAAATTTTGGCTAATTTTCTTTTATGTAAAAATATATTTATTAAGACACAAAAAAAATAGTTTTTACATGAACACATTAATTTTTTATTATTACATACATATCAAGGCATATTAATTCATCAGGTAATTGCAGTTCGAAAAGAATTTTTTTGTTTATATTTTTTATATATGAAGTTTGACATTCGAAATTAATGAGAGAGAAGAGAAATTTGTTTTTTATCTATAGACTTTGACAGCTGAAATTTAAAAAAAGCGAAGAAAAAAATAATCAGCTGACGAAACAAGACTACCTGATGAATAAATGTGCCTTGATACATATGTAGAAAAAAAATTATATTTGGAGAACATTTTTTTTTAACATGAACACATTTAAATTTTTTTATTTAAATGTAGAAAAAAAGATATGTAAGCAAGTTTTTATATGGTGTTAAAGAAAGATGTAATTTTCATTTATTTTCGATGTTTCCACTTTTCTTCGTCAACAAAGTCTTTACAACGATTAAGAAGAGAAAAAATATCCCCAGGTACATTGTTTCGAGATTCCAAAAAGGTTCGTATCGTGTTAAAAGACGAGTTTTCGACGAGTGAAGGCAATATTTTGTTCTATGTCAGATTCTTCATCGTCTGATTCTGAACGAACATTGACTTCATAGTAACTGAATAAAATGCTTTGTAGAATATCTTTATCGGAACGACACTCCATGGTGATTGTTTTGCAATCAACATTTACATAATCTTCAACCTCTACACCTTCAATATTATTGCTGTTTGCATATTCCAACCATAACTATGACAGATGGGAATTATTTTCATCTACTTTACTTGCAGTTTCTGTAGAATTTATCGGAAACCCAGCTTTATTAAAACAGTTACGAATTGTTCAACTTTTGACATCTGAATTCCATGCTCTGCGTACGTAGGTGTGTAAACTTATGCCACTGTTTTCTTTTTTATGTGACAGTCGTAGCAAGCGTTGAAAATGTAACGTCTTTTACAGTTATATTTTCTGTGACTTAATTGATACAAAAAATCGATTGTTAAAATTCGCAATAGAGAGATTATTTAGTGTGAAAAATTCTATTTAGGTCTTAAAAAATTGTATGTTACAGAGAGAACTTCGCTATAGGGAAGTTCGTTATAGGGGAGATCAAAATGTATGAAAATGCTTACAAAAATGTTGTGTTCACGAATTTTATTCGTTATAGAGAAGTTTTCTTTATAGAGAAGTTCGCTATAGAGAAGTTCGACTGTATATAATTAATTCACTTGAAATTTATAAGCACTTATTAAAAATAAATCCAGAAAGTCGTTAACTTTGGCGTGAAATATTTTTGACCGACGATGTTTGTTTTTCTTTTACATATTCGTATTTGGGAAAAGTTGTAAATACTTAACAAACAAAAAACGCTAACAAATTAAAAACCTTACTTTTTATTCAAATATTCTCTAAATTTACCAAAACAGATAAGAAATTAAAAATAAAATTAAATATATATCCCAATATACAACATATTTTTTATTTCCCGTTTTCCCGGGAATAAGAGCAAAATTTTTCCGGGAATATTAAGTAGTTCATTCCCGCCCGGGAATTCCCGGTTCCCAAACCCTATTCACTACCAACTCTCATTATGCCAGCCGAGTTATTTCAAAACATAGTTGTTGTCATGCTTCAAAATCTTCGAAGACTTTATCGATGACTTTATTACATTATTATATTTATTACCTGACATCTTTCTGATAGCATCAGCACTATAATAAATTTTGAGCACAAATATTGTCATATATTTTAGTGTAGGGTGTAATAAGTTCGAATTTAGTGAAGTGCAATGTATTTGTTTTGTTTTTCTTTTTGTTTACGAGAAATTACATTGTGTTTACTTTTTGTTTAGCTTTTGTTTTCTTTCCTAGAAACTTGGTAGTTTTATAGATGTATACCCTAAAACGGGTTATATGTCGCACATGACATAAGAAAATATTTTCTTTTGAGTTTAGTAGTCAAGAGGTTTCCTTTTTTTTTTGCAGTAGCATTTCTATTCTTTATGAGTTGTATTCCTCAATACGGTGTTGCCAAAGATTTATAACATATTGTTACGTTTATGCCTTTTATAAACGTTGGATTATTTTCATTAAATAGGCCTTGAGTTCTTTTATTGCAATTAAAAGCACTTGAAATTAGTTATAAAATTAAGATCACTTTATTTATTTAAATACACTCAGATATTGTTTTTATATCACTTTGCTTATTACACTTATGGTTATACACTTTTATTATCAAACTCACTTTGATACACACTTTAGCTGTGTTGTTCGGCTATTTATAGTAACATAGTGGTGTTCGGTAACATTCGACAAAGTTCTCGTATGTTCATTCTAGTACATTCGAAAACCGTTAAATTTAAGTTAAGACGTTAAGTAATAAGCAGGAATAATAGAAGTACCTAAAAGTATGCTACACATGATAACAAACATCATGTTCGAACAACCAGCGAAATAAACTAATACAAATAAAACTACAGTAACTTAACTACTACAACTAAAATAAATTATAATGTAAATTAAGCTAAAAGTAAATCTGTAACAATATGTATAAGAAAATTGTTTTTAAATTTTTAAATTATAGTTATCTGCGTAAATTCCGCATCCATTTGATGATGTTTAATAAACAAACTCTTTTGCTGCTTCATAGTTGTTAGATTTTAGTTCTTATAACAATTGAACTTTCTGTTTGAATATGCAGTTCTTTAGTAAGTATACGCTTTAGGTGCTTTTCAAAATTTTCTTTTATGACCACGACGAGGAATTTATGTTTCTGACCTTTAATTCATTCATTCATTGTACATTTAAATGTCTTGTTGATTTTGGCGATCAGTTTTGGCATCAATAGTTAATCAAATCTCCTTTAATATTTTAGTTGTTTTTTTTTATAGTCATCAAAGTTAGATTAATATTTTAATCTTATTATGTGCAAAATTTTCGAACTCTAGACCGTAATAATAAATACTGTCAAACTGTATTCATATTGATAATTTTGATTTTTACGCCCGTAGATATCTATATAAGACTTCAAATACATATTAATATTATGTACATAAGGGCAAATTCTGTTTGATAAACGCATCAATCTTATGCATTTCCAGATGAAATTTAAACAAATATGTTGCCCTTTCAAAAGAGATATCTTCGACTTATACACAGTGCTTACTAAGATTTAAGTTTATGTTCGAATGGCATACAAAAAAATATTTATTTAAAAGGCTATTGTTGCGAAATAATTTATCGTAAGATTTTGTGATGCACGCTACAAATATTTGAAGACACTTTGAAGAAGACACTTGAAGTGTGTTTGTGTAGTTTTTACCAAACATTGCATAACAAAGCACACAAAAACTAACTTCTTAAAGTAGAGATGAATATAAGAGAATATTTTCAGGCAAAAAAGGTTGTATTTTTTATAAAAAGCCTTAAAACCTTTGTTAGGCACGCCACCTTAAGAATGTACCTTTTTTCAGTGGATTATACACAAACATAATTTTATTTATTTTGACTAATTAATTTATTTTTATTAACGCGTTTTAATTCTTATTCAATAAAGGGTTTTTAAACAGGCACGCCATAAAAGTAGACCGAAAGGGACAGTAAACGACGCCATATTTTTTGCCGCTCTTTTGACATTTCTCTTCAGTAAGGTTTGCCATTTCATGATGGAAAGACATACGAGCCAACAACGAGTCGAAATTATTAAAATTTACTACCGAAATTCGCAGTCGGTGGTCTCAACTTTATGAGCGCTACGTCCAATTTATGGTCATTTTTTATTTCTTTCCATAAATTGAAGACAACTGAATGGGTAAAAAAACACTAAAATAATGACGCAAAAAAAAAAAATGTTAAATTGTTGTACAACTTTAATAGACCAGCAGTAGGGTACAATTTGATTATAATTTTTGTATTAAAATTCTATTTAAGATCTACCTTTTGTATATATCTTGTCTCATATTCCCTTAAAACAAATTAAGCTACATTAAATTCAAAATTTTTTGGTTTGGTGCATTATTTCTGGCACTTGCTCATATGCACAAGTTTCTTATCTAAACCTGTTCTTTTTTACACTTCTTTATAAATATAAAAATAAATTAAACGCCTTTAATGTTAATCAATTAAAATATATAATTTTTTATATAAATAAATAAATAAATGTAAAAAAATATGATTATTAAAAATTAAAATTTTATAAAGCCTTTTTTGTGCCATTTCCACTACGCCTCTGAAACGTATTACGTACATACTGTTTATGAAAATATTATTTTAATTTTTTTATCGTATGCATGATTTTGTTTCATCAACTGTGTATGTATGAAGGTACTGCTATAAAATTATATTTTTTTATTAAAAGTAAATATGTACATATGTATGTGTGTACGTAAGTATGTATGTATGTGCTACTGCTCATATTTCTACTTATTTTGTATCTATTACTTATACGAGTTGTTTATTATTGTGACTTTTACAAAAGAAAACTATAAAACCAAAATTATTAAAATAAGCGGATGACTAATGCCAATACACAATAAATTAAGTAATGACTTTCTTTACACCTATAAAAAAGAAAGGAAAAAGTCGTTATCAAATTGTGTAATTAGGAAAAATAATAATAATTGTGTTCCTAAATAAATTATAAAAAAATTGTATTCAAATGCAAATTAGCTTTAAAAGTTATGATATTTTAACCAGATTTATGCATTCAAAGAATAAATCGGTATTTCACGCTGCAACATAAAATTTTTGCGCAATCCGAATTTTTTTTTTTTAAATTTGTGCGATTTTTTTATATATATTTCTAAAAGATTGACATCACATACAGGTTTGTGCAACATGTGGGGCATAAAAAAGTTGATTTCAAGCAACACATAGATAGACAGACAGGCGGACATTTTTCAGCGAGATTTTCTTTATGTGATGAAAAATGAATACTGTAGAAAATAGAAATAGAAATAGAAACGGTTCCAAGGGTATTGTATTCGCAAATGAAAAAATGATCAATTTTGCAACGAGTTACGAACAGAAACAACCCCATATTCACCGCATTGAAATAAGTTCTTAAAAGGAAATGGTTCTAACCCAGCATTTACACATGAAAGTAATTTCATGAAATTCGCAATACACTCACACTTCTTCACAAACACACTCACATTTATTTTGCTTTCCACTCAGATTTCAACGATTTTTTCAAGAAAGTAAATTTTGACGTTTTAGAGAAAATAAAGTGACAAATGGTAAACACTTTTGCCTAGTAATAAAACTTATTCAAATTTACAGGATTGCGGTAAAATTATAATTGTAAATAGAAATTATTTTTGTATATATGAAAAGATTTATAATATTTATTCCTCAAATATACATAAAGAATAATATTGATGTAATTTTAAAACAATAATTTTATTAAAAATGAACAAAAATTAGTTTTTTCTACTATTGCCTTTTAAATTTGTGTATGAAATATTCTTGGTAACTCTAAAGGTAGTAAAAAAAAAAATAGAGGCAAATTAAGCGCATCAATGTAAAATGCAATTATTGCGACTCTTTGCTTCGACGGCATTTTTAAAATGAAATTTTACTTTCCTGTGTAAACGCACAAGAAATTTACTTTAAAGTAGCCTATTTCATAAAATTTTTTATTTATAATACGTATACAGTAATTTCATGAAATCACTTTCATGTGTAAATGCAGGGTAAGTGGGATATTATAAGCAAGTATCACATATTTTTAAAAATCAACATTTTTAAGCCCTAAGTTAATTTACAGACACGTTTGTTATTACTTATAGCTACGATATGTCTCTAGAGATATTTAAAAAAATGTGGATAAAACCAGAAAAGTTATAGGCAAAAATAATTTTGAAAAAGAAATAGTTCATTTTAAATATGTCAAGTTATTACAGCTTCTAATTGATGTTTGGACATGTTGGACACACCAAAGTACAGGCCGAAGTCTCTAGAATTACTGTTGAGAAAAACTGACAAATTAGTTTCAAACTAATGGAGATATAGGCACAAAAATACAAAATCTTCATTGTTTTTTCTAAAACTTACAAGCGAAAATCGATTTTTTCAGCTTTTGGATAACAGAGTGCATCGAGAAAGGGCTTGACTAGAAAAATATAGGACACTTAAACAATTTTAAATCCAAGATGGCTGACATTACAAAATGGCGTACAATTAATTTATATATGAGTCATATCTAGAAATTAAAAATGTACCCACTTCAGCCCCCTCAATATTGATATCAAACGAAAGAACTAGGCCAGTGAAATAGAGTGAATAATAGATAAATTAAAATCCAAGATGGCGTCTGAAATAAAATGTAGAATATATGGATCAAATAAGTAATAACGACTATTACCCTTCAACTGTCACAATAAAAGGGCTTGACGAAAAGAAAACAGTAAACTATGAAAAAGATACTATCCAAGATGGCGCTTTAACAACATGGCGGATAGTATTTTTTTCAACCTCATCAATATGCATATCAAATGAAAGGGCTTGACTTGTAGAATACAACTAAATATGTAAAAATCAATTAAAAATTAGCATTGGAAATAATAAATCAAAATGAAATCTAGGCAAAGCTACAATGTTGTTACTACACCTACGTATGATGGTGAATGGTATTATCAAGTTCGGCACGGCATAACATAAATATTCTTACTTGTTTTTTTTTTGTTTTTACAAATATGAGCACCTGATTAATTCGTATTTTGTTCATTAAGCCTAAGTAAACCGAGTTCTTGTAAAATCGAAAACAGTTGCAATATGCAAATGCTCGTAATTGCTGGTTCCTTGAGATTAAAAATTTATTCATAAAAATGCTTTCTTTAAATGCGACTGACATAAAAAGTTTTCGCGTATTTCAAAAGATATATTAACTTGTTTGTTCTCCTGTTATCATAAAACTTATGTATTAAAGGCTTTCTTAGATTGTAACATATTATCCCTTACATTAATTTTAAGAAGTTTTAAATTTATTTTTGCTCTTTATAACCAGATCATGATATGTACTTGTTTGACTGATGTTACTTTGGTCAAAATATTTAGTTTCTTATTAATGTGAACTTATAATATTCTTGGACCGCAAAGGATCTCGAGTCAAATAGTTTAGGGGAGAACAACAACCACAAGAGATTGTAAAATTTAAAAAATTTTAATTATTCACATTAACATTTAATGCTGCAACAAAGTTTGTTCGCTTTTTAATAATTAAAGGCAATAACAACAACAACAAATTTATTATACTCAAATTATTTCACTGACCACACCACTTAGTAACTCCAGTGTGTACCGAAACCATCAAAACTGATGTGAGAAACCAACTCAGCTGGTGAATAGTGATGAACAGTTTGGCTGGAACCATAGGCAGATACGGCAGGAGATTGGTGAGTATAAACAGCGACAGCTGGACCATGATTATAAGTTGTAGTAGCTGCAGAGGGGACTTCATGATGATGAGTATAAACAGCAGCAGTAGGAGCAGCATGAGCATAAACAGCATGTTCAGGTTGTTCGTGAGTGTAATGTTTAACCTGTTGAGCATGTACGACATGTGTTGGTTCTGGATGACTGTACACAGTTTTGGTTACAACTGGAACTGAGTGGCTAGTATAAACAGCAGGCACAGCATGAGCAACAGTCTTGACTACAGCTGGTTTGTAAGCATTGTCGTTAACATGTGTATCTTCCTTACGAATACTGGCGTAAGGACTGTGAACGGATTTTACGTAATGGGCTACAGCATCATCAAATGAATGTCCAAGATTTTGGTGAGTTGAGGCAAATTCGTCAACAGCTGACTTAGCCACTATAGTGGGGACAGCATCATAATGTCTGGAAGCAGGAGTAAAATAACCAGCACTAGCCACAGCCAATAGAGCAGAAAAGATAACAAATTTAAAAGCCATTATTAATCGTGGTGTTAAGTTATTTTAATCCAAATGTGTTACTCTAACTCAGGCAAGAAACTGATATTGAATTATGCGATTTCAATGAATTTTATACAAATTTCATACTAGATATTGTTTATAATAATTTATCAAAATCAAATTAATATTTATTATTTAAAAAAAAATATTAATCCATTTCAATGTTACTCTTGTACATTCTTTTTGTTTGCCTTTTCCGATTTCATTGTAGATATACAATTTCATCTATGTCCAATGCAGAGCATGTGTACGCACAAATGACTCTTAATTTCTCATTAACCATTAACTACAGTTGTTTTCATTTTGGTTTTTACTTCTGGTCATATCATGGCATAATTTCTTATTATTGTTGCACGTTTAAACTTTTGTTTAATAAATATGTATATAAAAATCAATAAGTAATAGTTAATTATACTGTCATGCAGTACCCTATAAGATGTTTTATAGACTTGACATTCAGACATTGTATAATTGTTCTTAATATTCGGATTGTTTTCTTAAGTAAAATTTTAATATATATACAAGTAACTTTTAATATTTTAATATTGAGGTACATTTACCTTTTTTAAGGAATCAGATTGGCTTTGTAAGGATTCTTTATAAAGGTGTTCTATTTTGGAAACGTGGCTACGTCATTAGTCTGGCTAGGTTAGTGGGTGGTGGGAGTTTGGGGTTGGTGATGTTGATAGTGATTTTTACTTTAGGTAGCAACTATAAAAGATAATTATTTACAACGTAAGAAAACTCAAAAGAAATTGCAGATGATGGTTGTTTGTTTTAGACGGAATTTGTTAATACTTGTCTTGCATCCATCATATGCTGCATTTAAAATATCATGTTCTGCAACTAAAAAAATCTTTATAAAGTTCTTCTAGAACTAAAACCTTCTAAGAATCAGACTCATCAAAACTGCCAGCTGTACAATCTGTTATTTTTTAAAAATATTAATAAAAAACTTTATAGTCTGGTTACTTTGATTTTGGGAATTCATTTCCTAAACGAGTATATTTTCGACTATCAATGGCTTTGGATTCCAGGTCAACTCATGGAAAAATTTTTAAATCTATTTCGAACACAGCCTTATTTTCATTTAAGGCTCTGGATGGGGTATCTGGCACAACCAAAGCATATCAATTCATCAGGTGGTCTTGATTCGTCAGCTGACTATTTTATTCTTCATTTATTTTATAATTTAGCTGTCAAAGCCCACAGATACAAATAATTCTCTCTCTTTACTCATTTTTTTTTTAAAGCCAAACCTCATGTATATAAAATATACACAAACAAAATTTGTAAGAACTGCGATTACCAGATGAATAAATATGCCTTGGGCCCAAGTTGTCTTTGGTTTTGAGCAGCTCTATAATAAAATTAAAGTCTTGTATTTTAAGAACAAATCTGGCCAAACATCTTGAAAGATTTTTCAGTCTTATTAGCCACTTGCGATTGCCATGGTCTGTAATAACTTTAAACTCATGACCTTCAATATAAGCTCTAAATTTCTGAATAGGTAAAACTACAGTCAAACACTCAAGTTCCGTAACACAGTAATTTCGCCGAGCCTTGTTAATTTTTGGACCACGAGCGCTATTCGCCTCTCACTCCCATTATCATCAAGTTGAGCCAATTCTGGTCCGATTCCAAACGTACTTGTATAACATTGAAGAATAAAAAATTTATTAAAGTCTACATGTGTTAACATGTATTAAAGACTTCTGAGCTACATCTGTCCAAATAGAGTTTCTGCTTGTCATTGGGAACGTAATAGTGGCATAATCGTCTATAAATCTCCTGTATTTTTCGGTCATACAAAGAAACTGAGGTAGTTGTCTAAATGTTTTCGGTACTGGAAATTGGTAAATGACTTTCACTTTCTCGTAATCTACTTTCAGCTTTCAATAACCTACAAAGTGCAACAGAAAATGTATCTCTCAAAGGCAAAAGTGGCTACACACAATACAACTTAGGTTGTGTAGCCACTTTCTGTAATGTTCGTCAGTATTAATGTAATGTTATTTAAATTATTTTTTTATTACTTTTAAGTTCGTGGTTCGTGAGCCCTATCAGCGCCTCGATATTCTCACTTTTAAAGCCTTTAAATGAAGTTGTCACTATCAATTATCGATTACTTTAAGAAAAACATTTTTACCAGTTTTGGTGTACCCGAAGATATCGTACTGCCAGATACTGACTTCAGCTAAAACTATTATTTTAGGAAAACAATAATTGGTCTGCTCGTGTGGGTATTTCAAAACTAACCAAAGACAGCTGATTGTAACTACTGTCGAATTGTTTTGTGAGAGTAACCAACACTTAATTGCACAAATGGCGACAATTTAAAATCTTGCGCTAATTTTGGGATACTCTTCAAATCTTGGATTAATTAATTAATTATGGGACACCCTATATTTATCATTGGAAACAATTGGTGTAAAGTATTCCATGATCGACTTTGATTACTTGGCATTTTTTTTCGATTATTAATTTTGTCAGTTCTTTAGACGCCCTTGTACAGCATTGATCTTTCGATGAATAAGTGTAAAACAAACACTTGTTATATATTTTAGAAAACAATAAACTAATGACGTTAAAACTCGTGATTCCTATGTTAAATGTGCACCTGAAATGAACTCAATTATTAGGTTTGGATTGCATTTAAGTATTTATAATTTTAAGGCGGTACTTATGTATTGTTCATTAACAATGAGCTTTTGTAAATAATGTATAAATAATTTCAAATGCATTATCATCGGCCTATCAATAGAATCTATCTTTTTCGATAGAATTGCACTACAGGTACACCTTGCTAAGCAACTGCTTCTTTAAACACAACATTGCTTCAAAATGCATGAATTATTGCGAAACATTCGCGTTTAATAAGAAAAAATTATGTTTTTTCATGGTTTCCAAAAACGGTTTTTATAACATTCAAAGAGTAAAAGAGTGTATGTCATCATCCGCTATCATCTCATTTGTAATTTCTACAATATTCATTTGTGACATATATTTTGAATTCTTATAGGTAGAGGAATTAAGTCAGCTAAGTCTGTCTGTCTGCGTGTATGTTGAAATCAACTTTTTAAAACCCACACTTATACTTTAAGCTCTTACTTGGAATTAAATCTATCAGATATGCTTTCGAGAATTTTTCTCTTTCAAATCAGTGATGTGGACTGAGATATGAGCATGAGACCACGATTGGCTCTGTTTTTTCCCCAAGCAATGTTAAAATGTTCAGTTCCTATGGAACATCTTGAAACGTTTGTTACGTATATATAAATTAAGTAACTTTGGCAACATTAACAGAGAATCTTAAACCCATGGGTCGATTAACGATAAAAATATCGGCAATCACAATTAAAAGTTCATCGATTTCCTAAATAAGTTTTGGTCGTAGTTACACCATAAAAATGTCAGTAATAATGGTGGGCGGTGTGTGACCTAACTGATAAGAGTGCCACCTGACTGTCATCCGGAAGACGGAAAGGGAGCTCTGTCCCTAGTTTGCCACAGAAAAAACTAGATCCCATTCTACAGGCCCCTTAGAACTGTCCTTGTAGTTCCTGGAGTCAAAGCCACCTAATAAGTCTCACTTACTCCTGAAAGGAATTAGAATTTTAAACACCATTTCGAAATCTATATATTTAGGGGGTAACATAATCAGCAGGATGGTTTAAGATCGAAGGCAGCCCAGCCAGAATTTCTGCATGGCCACATGTTTCCGATCTTCAACATCCAGATGAATTGAGCTGTCTTGCACTACTTGCAGATATGGCCATAATATGAAGATTAATAGAAACTAGGTGCAGTAAACTGTTGAGTGCCTCTTAAGGATTAGGTAGTAGTATATCCGTAATTCCAATGCATGTCGGTCGTTTGACACTGTTTCGTCCTGTTGCAGTTCATAAAGGATCCACAGTGGAAATTAGATGTATTACAGCCGTACACATCCTCTTAACCTAGTTAGGGCTGAGTCACTATATCACACAAAACATCTTACGGCACATCCCAGCAAAAAAATTTTGTACCAGTTAAATGTGAATAAAATTTTTCATGACTTCTAATTCATACTTGCAAGAGGAGGCATAAATAGTGCCCTTTTCAAATCCAAAGTAGTTAGCCTCTAATGATGTGCTTCCAAATACTTGCAAACAATTTTAAACAATTCGTGTAAGCAAGCACTATTCATTTAATAATTTACCATAATTATAACAAAGTGATTTTTATTAATATTTTCTTATAAACAAATACTCTCTAATGACACGTTGATATTAAAATCATTCATGTTTTTCCTTAATTGAACCACTTTTTAATGCGTTAAACTTATGCATTTACTATTTCTTTTGCATCACTTTTTTTGCTGGGATGTAGTAGGCTACCGTAGCCTTATTCAACATGTTTTGGATGTTCGGTTTCAGTGGTACGATTTGACTTTATCAAATTATTTTCTCCATGTAGATACACTTACATAAGTATATCATTTTACGTGTCACCACCAGAAACAATTGAGCACATAAAAACCAACATTCACAGAATTTATGGTAAAATACATACTTAATGTATTCTTTTTCTCTGCTTAAAGTGATTGAGTAATTAAGAAATGCAAAAACTGTTTTTATTTATTAAAATAAATTAATTCGTTTTTGCTAATTCTAAAATATATGTATGTCATCTAGATATACACAGCTCAAACGTGATATATCAACGATATATTTATGATTTATGATAACTTACACCAATTTAAATTAATATTTGTCCGTGGATTAAGCGACGCATTTCTAAGATTATAAAACGTTTTATTAAAATTATACATATATAAAAATCTGTTTATTGAAATCTTGCGATCCACTGACATTTTTACCATCAATTTATTATATTTATTAATTAAAAGTCAAATCACGTAAAGTGCAGTCAGCTGATCTTTATGAACACTATTAGTTAACAATGAAATAAATTAAACCATAAATTTTACCTCCCAACAAGTAAAAGTATTTTTAAGACAGAAAATTTTAAAAAAGAAAAGATCATACTTGTAACACCGCCACTGACACCATCACCACCAAACACTATGCACGTAATTTAGTGAATTTATCTTCATTTGCATGTGTCACCATCAACACCTTCAAACTTATGGTCCAGTTGTTGGGCAATTTTTTTTTATTACAGTTTGTTTAGCGTTTTTATTTTCGTTGTTGTTGTTGTTGTTGTTGAATTGTTGCATGAATATAACAAATAACAAACACATTAAGGCTTTAGACCAATTTACCCACATAATCAATCAGTTTCACCACTGGTTTAAATGATTAGATAATAGAGTAAGTATGTGTGTATAAAATTTATATGAATGCGCTCCTTCTAGTTATTTGCTTGTAGGTGTGTATGTATGTATGTAGGTGTGTATGTATGTATGTATCTATAAGGTGGTTATGAATGGATATATTTAGGAATTCGTTGTTAGGAGCACCAACAACATACAAAGAGCAGGTAAGTAATTGCTGCCACTGACAATGAGATTAACTATTTATTATGTACCTGAATACTTTATGATACTTGCCACTCTACGCTGCACTATCAACTTTTGCTAGTAAGTAAAGTAAATGTTAAAAAAAAGAAAACGAAATATATAATTGTATTAAGTTTAAAAGTTTCTAAAAATACCCTAAATTATATAAGAACAACATATTTTTATGATGATTTTTCGACGCTACTGTAACATAGTTTACGTTTGTATGTTGTGGAAAAGTTTGCACTTGCCTCGGTTTACTCTCAATTGGCAAGAAATAACGATATCCCCAATAAATGCAAATAAGGGAGCTCAACTAAGTTTCAATATACACAATTCAACAGTTTAAAGAATAATTTTCCGCACGCTTTCATTTATTCATTCATTTGAAATCGAAAAATTTTTAGTACAACAACATTTCGAAGAAACACTAAGAAATCAGTTCGAAACTCAGTAAGCCATAAGCACAAAAATGCATATCGATTCCCTACTTTCTCTTTCGTATCTTAAAAAATACAACTTTTCAGGAGAGAAACAAAACGGTTCATTTTTTTTTTACTTCGGTATATGGTTAAAAGTTGAAATGCAATTATTAAGGAATTGATTACATTTATGTATATTAGTAGTAATAATATAAGTTGTTGCAGTAATGGAACACAAAAATAGCAATCGTTTGATATGAAAAAGTCAAAACCGTATTTTTTTAAGTTACGAGGTTAAGGAAGTAGGGCATCGACATGCTTTACAAAACTAAATCTTTTTTTTCAGCTTCTAGATAACAGACAGAGTCAATAGGATATCAAATAAAGGCGCTTGACTAGCAGAACACCATCCAAAAATTTCACATCCATGATGATCGCTTTTACAAAATGGTGTATATTTTTTCTTTAACCCTTTTAATATGTAGACCTTGACTATGTTAAATTAAAAATCAAACAAATTTCGTCGAAAATAATAGAACAAAATGGCGTTTCACATTAAACCTGAAATCTAGGCTACGATACGATGTGGTCATTATGTCTACGTACATGATAGTGAAAGGTATTATCAGATTCGTCACGGCCGAATATAGCATTCTTACTTGATGTTGGTTTTTGAATTTCTATTAAAAATTTTGTCAGTTGTTAGTCTCCGTACTTAATAGACGGTAGTTAGATGTTAGTAGCATTTACTCACTCACTTACTAACTTAAATTATACCAACACCACTCTAACTACAATTAATACAACTGCTGCCAAACGACGGCTGTGCAAAAGGAAATTTATTTTTAATACCTTTTGCAGGCAAAACTGTTAAAGCTACGAGTAGATAGATAAGAGCTTCGGAGCCGATAAAAGGGACGAATAGCGTATGTAAAATGTAATAGTATATTTAAATTTTTATTTTATTAATGTTTTTCTTTTTCTCGTACATAGTTATTTACAATCAACCAAACTACTGCAAACGATCAACCAAAAACAAACGCCTTTTGAATTAAACAGCTTGAAAATATTGCTTCCGTATTACACTGGCACTAATAATAAAGTATGTAATCAAATATTTACACACTCCTTATGCATAGTTGGTGTGTTTAGCACTTTTTGGTATCTTTCTGTCTGTCTGTCTGTCTGTGTGTCTTTCTGGCATAAATGTGAACAACAAAATACATATACAAATTTGTTTGTGTTAATTCAAAAAAATTATATTTACACTGATAACATATTTACAACTCTAACACCATATTCAAATTAGTTGGTAAGTTATGTGCCATTGTTAAGCACAGCAGTCTGTAGTAGTAGATTTGGTCGTGTAAAGTATGTACTATGAGAAGTTCAATTAAAATCCAATTGCACTAGAGAAAATGGTCTTTATATTTAGTTGAATTTGCATTTTTAGAAAAATAAAAATTAAAAAAATTATTACGCGTTATAAATTTTTTTTAAATAAAATCTAAAAATATGTACACAAACATATTTACATACATATACAAATCTATATATATGAGTAGGTGAGATGCAAAACTCGTTCGTTACAAAATTAAAAAAAACTCTTTTCGCTTCAAACTTTAATTCATTATTCTTTTATATTCCCTCAATTTTCGATTTTTCAAATGTCAAATATTTAACTAAGAATGTCATGTTATTTTAGGGTCAAAATCGATCCCCTAAATTGCTCCATTTCGCCAGCAGCACCTTGATTATGTGCGCTTCTAAAATTTTTTTTAAAATGTAACCAACGAGTTTTGCATCTCACCTACTCATATATAAAAATCAATGTGTGTTTGTATGTTTGTTTGTGCTTTATAGACGGGTAAACGGCTGGACCGATTTCCTTGAAATTTTCACAGAATCTTTCTGTATGTCTGGAAGGAACTATAGGCTACACTGTGGTGGCGGGGTGCCACGCCCTATTAAAGAATAAGTATTAAATATTATATATCACAAAAGTTACTGCAGCTATAGTCTTCAAATTAAAAACGGTAAACTTTGACATCCACACGAACAATTGGGTAAAAAATGGGAGGACTTGCAATAGTAGGCGTGGCCACATGAATTAAATACTAAAATTCGTATATTTGGAAAACGATATCGATTAGAGTAGTAAAATTTTGCAAGAGCAACTTTGACACCCAAGTGAACATTTAAGCAAGAAATGGGTGCACTATCAATAGTGGGCGTGGCACCTACCATATGAATTAAATACTAAAATTCGTATATCTGGAAAACGATATCGATTAGAGTACTAAAATTTTGCAAAAGCAACTTTGATATTCAAATAAACATTTATGGAAAAAATGGGTGCACTAACAATAGTGGGCGTGGCACCTGCCATATGAATTAAATACTAAAATTCGTATATCTGGAAAACGATATCGATTAGAGTACTAAAATTTTGCAAAAGCAACTTTGATATTCAAATAAACATTTATGGAAAAAATGGGTGCATTAAGAATAGTGGGCGTGGCATCTGCCATATGAATTAAATACTAAAATTTGGGGTGGCGAACCACACCGGGTATTAGCTAGTATTTAATAAAAGTTAATAATTTTTCTTTAATTGTCAGTTTGTTAAATTGTTGTCATAATAAGAAAAGGCCTTAAAACACATATTGTGTTTTTAAAATTTATTTCTTTTCGTTATAAATAGTTGAGTAAAACTTAGCCGCTTGTTAAATAAATTATCAATTAAATAATTACAAAAATATGCAAAAAAAATTGATTCAGGTTTTGTACCAAGGCATATTAATTCATCAGGTAATTGCAGTTCGGAGAGAATTTTATTGTTTATATTTTTTATATATGAGGTTTGACATTTGAAATAAATGAAAGAGAAGATAAAACGGTTTTTATCTATAGACTTTGACAGCTGAAATTTAAAATCAGTGAAGAAAAAAATAATCAGCTGACGAAACAAGCCTACCTGATGAATAAATGTGCCTTGGTTTTGTATATAAAATTTCCAAATTATAACATAAAGGAGTTCTATATACGGCCGTGCAGAATCCGAAATTACCCTTCACCACCATATACATAGATATAATGAACACATCGTAGCTTAGCCTGAATTTTTAGTTTTCATTTTATATGCCGTTTTCTTTATTGTTCTTTATAGTCATCTGTTTTATACTAGTCATATGATGCCCATATTGATGGAGATAAAAAAATTCAACATATCGTTTTTGTCGCCATCTTGGATGTGTTCAGCTCCGACTTCCTATATGAAGGTATAAATCGGCATACGGAAACTGAACCTTTGTGGGATAACCTGGCAATTTAAATAAAAAAGAAAAGAGGAGAGTACAAGAATCGTTTATTTTACAATTTTGAGTCATCGACCTAAAAACTTCGTTTTTAAGAAAAATTTATATACGCGATTATTCGACTTTTTTAAGAAACCGGTTTTCAAATATTTTGAAATTCAGAATTTTAAAAAAACCGGTTGCTATTTTGAAAATTAAGAAAAAACCGGTTAACCGGTTCGAATATATAAAATATAATATTTAAAGAAAAAATTAAAAAATATTGTTCAAAAGATTATAATAAAAATTATATCTAAATATGAAATTTTTTCAGTTTATATACGTTTGACTGCACAATAAGGCAATACCGCAATAACTGACATGAATGCAGTTAACTAATTTGGTTTTAATTAGTTGAGTTTAGGACAAAAGGTACTCTTTACTAGTTAAATAAATAAATACAATAAATTAATACATAAATAAATAAGACTTTTTATAAGGCTGTTATAAATTTTTGTATCTCCTTCTGTACATGTTTTAAATGTTAAATGTTAAACTTATCTGCACTAACGTATTTTGTTTGAAATTTTTTCTGTAATTTGAACTACATTTTAAAGGCTAGGGAGAAAATCTTTAAAATTTAATTTTAAAAATTCTTTCTTATACCCCAGACAGACATACAAATATAGGCATAAACTAGTTTGTTCAATGGTTTAATTGAAATTTAAGTTGACAGACACTCAATGCCATTATTTAAAATTAGGATCTGGAAGAAGAGATTATTGGTTTTTCTTTATTGTAAAAACAGTTTTCACCTAAAAGTGATCGATCAGCTTAGTTTATGCTCCAATTACCTTTAACTTTTAACGTAAGGCTTATATCCTATATAAAATAAATTTCATACAATAATATGGAAGAATATTTAATAGTTTTTATTTTCTGATTTTTGGAAACTTTTCGCGTACTCAATATACTATGGTACGATTGGTTACAAAGATATATGAAAATAAACTTAAAAATATAAAAAAACCGGCTTTTTCGGATAAAAAAACCGGTGTATTCGATATTCGAAAAATCAACATTAAGAAAAAACCGCCAGGAAAAATAGGAAAAAACCGGGTTTTCCACCGGTTGTAAAACCGAGTCGATCACCCTAGTATGGTGACACAATATTATATGACACACAAAAGCTTTTCATTTCGTTGTTTCATAGAACGAGAATTGATACCCTGGCAATATGCTTAAGCAGCCAAACAATTTTGATAATCAAAAAAATTTTATTGCGTATTTTCGACGGCAATTTTTTAAAAAATTCTTAAACTGTCAAAAAATTTAACGATTTCCACTACAAACTTGATTTACAAAATCAAACTAGGTATACTCTTTGTATTCAAATTGTATTTATTTATAGTTTCTTTTTAATTTTCTTTTCGACTACACAGTTTTCCTCTACTATACCATCACACATATAGGATATAAATAATTGTAAATGTAAACCGCCTTTTTGTAACAATTAATTTTTTATTATTTTAACACTTTCCATTTCACTCGATTAGCATAAACATGCCGCTTCAATTAAATTGCATCTTCAGAAAAAAACTTTTTTATAAAAACTCTAATAAAGTTTAACATGAAAGTGAACATAAACGGTAGAAATAATTTTTCAATGGTACATATGTATATGTGTGTGTTTGAAGTAAAGGTTGGCAAAATACTACAAAGAAATGTCAAGTAGAGAAACAGTTACTTCAGGTCGTGTACTATTCACATATTTTTCAAAACTGAAACAATGAATGAGTTTATGGATGTTTTTATAACGAAAGAAACCAAATATTCAAATACATATGTACTTTGTAGAGTTGGGTATGTCGGTTACTTGTACCTTTTGGGTACCAAAATGTAAATTATATCTGATTTAGGAAAAACAATTTTAATATTCTGAATTAATTAAACATGCTTAGCATTAGTGTTTTCAGTTTTTTAATTCAAATGGTACTTATGCTATTCTGTCATATTGCTCTAAGTTTTTACAATAGCTTTAAAATATTGTTGTTGTATTTTTAACAGAAATACAATCTCCAACAATAATACCCTGTATAGTAAGTTTATTGTGTTGTCCTTGTTAATCAGTAGAGATTTATACTGAATGCCTGATAGCCCTCTAAGCGGAGCCAAGGATCAATTTTGGGAGCCGAAGTTTTTATATTAACTAACAAACTTCTAGAATTTATTTAATTTTCAGAGCTTTTTTTCCTATAACACACTTTCTTAACAATGTTACCATGTTTTCATAAATTTTATTAAGAAACAATGAATTTTTGAGCAACTAAACAATAATATGAAATTATTCGATATTATTGCCGTATATTTAATTTAGGTCCATGTTTATACAACAGTGAGTTTGTCTGAAGTTGCATACATATGTCAGAAAGGATTAGTTTACAAAGTTTGACCTTTTGGTCAAGTAAATTAGACTAAAAATAATCAAAATAAGCATTATAGTAAATACTGTCCCAAAAACAGCAACAGATTTAAATTTGCCACCATTTTGTGAATACGAGTTGTTGTACTATAAATTTTAAGGTTGAAAATGAAAATAAGAGAATTTTGTTGATTTGTTTATACTCCAACGTCCAATAAACAAATCGGCCCTGCGATGAACCCTGTGCCGAATAGATTTTCACGTTCCCTTATTCGGGTTATATTTTTAAATGACCGACAAGCACGAGGGCGAACAATGGTCTTATGATCCATCAGCGTCTTTAATTTCATAGTTAAACGTCTCACTGTTGATTTTGCGCATAATTGCAAGCGATAACTTCACGTTCAACTTGACGTACATTTTTTATTAGCGAAAATGAAAAACCACCGCAGCTAAGCATTGTAATATAACTTTAATATAATAAGAGCGAAATCGCCTCAAGATTTCGTGTTAAAATCTGTGAAATTTTTAGAGCCATTTAGTATTTTTTAGTTTGGGCCATTTTACACAGCGTCTATTTATAGTGTGTATTTACAAAAATTAAACGTTCGCTTAAATACTTCTTCATATTAGTAATGGTATTATAAAATTATATTATCCCACTAGTAATACGGCACTGTAGATATGAGTGTATTCCTTTTTATTAAATTTTATTTACAAAATGATGTGTTTTACCAAAGCAAATTATTGAATGCACTTGTGCATTGCTTTGATTTTTGCATACAAGTATTTTTAGTTGTTGTGTTGAAATTATGAAAAATAAAAGTGTGACGATCGGTGACAAGTTAAACGCCTCTGCTTATTTAGTGGCCAAGATTATGGTCACTTCGCCAACCAAGTATGCATGTATGCTCATGCATGTGTAGTACGAAAGTATCAAATAAAATGAAACAAAATAACGCAAAGTGTTTAAGTAAATTTCCAGCATCTAAAGTAGTTATAATGGCAGAGTTTGCCACAATTTTCGAAAAATTCTTATTTTAATAGAAAGTGTTTGAAAAAACCTTATTAATAGAAATTTAATAGAAAATAATGTAAATAATTTCTGGGGCCAGTGTAGTATTTTTGCCACCGTTTGTAGCTGGCTATAGTTTGAAAATTGTTGGCCACCCTATATAGAAGGTGTTACAATAACAGTTTAATAAAACAGTATTTGAATATACACATGCGATCGAAAACATACCCAACGAAACATACATTATGCCACTAAGCGAATAAATGCAAGATTAATCTTTAGTTTTAAAGCTTAAACAAAATTCACACACCTTTATGCCTTCAGCTGTATTTGTTGTTGTTGTTTTTTTTTTCGTTATTTGGAATTGAGTGTTGTGCGTTCCAAATGAATTTTGACAGCTTAATATAAAAACAAAATAAAATCAAAATCTCCAGACTCCAAGCATGCAAACTGGGTTACATTTATGCAAATTTAATTAAAATGAAGAAAGCATAACCCACCTGTCATTCGTTGTATTCGATTTTTTATTTATTTTTGATTTTTTTTCCAGATATTGTAATTGTACCAATATCAAGTGCAAATAGAAAATAAATAAATATTTAAATGGGTGTAGACTTGATATCGCCCAAAAATTGTTCTTCAATATAAAGAAATTGTTATTTGAAATTTTTATAATAAACAATAAATCAAGTGATGATAATTTATTAGCTGTGCAATACTTGTTTTGTGTGTTTAAACTGAAGATGAGGATTTTTTTTATTTTCATATAAGAATATTGTACTGAACTATGTAAAGGGTGATTTTTTGTTGCTTGGTTTTTCAAGTTCGTAAAATGTGGCAATGTTCTAAAAGAAGTTCTGATCTCATTGAATATTTTTATATCAAAATTCGTACTGTATGATAAATGTGCTTCGTAAAATACGCCAATTTTATGATCGTCATAATCGACCCACCGCACAGAGGAGTATTTGGCCTGAAAAGCTGGCCAAAATTATTAAACGTGTTTTTTGAATTAAAAGTTTTAGTTTTTTGATATTTTTAGGTGTAGTATGATATAAAAAGTCTAGTGGCAGATTTTAAAAAAATTACACTGCGCAACAAAAGTACACTGCGCAAAAAAAATTTTTTTGTCTACCCTAGAAATAAAAGTGTATGGACAATATGGATTTTGATGCCCTTAATTCAAATCTGTTTTCCGTTTTTTTCTAGTACATAAGGATTTCCTTTTAAAGGCGTGGTATTTTTCACCCCCTAAATCGTTGGGTTGCCTTATATATTTTGTCATAACTTGAAAATCGGTTTTCCGATTTTAATAGCAGGAGGAACAGAAGATGCACCGGAAAATTCTGCTTAAACTAACCAAACATATTTCTTTTCTATCTATTATTTCGGAGTTATTAAAAATTTAATGGCGAAATATATAAATTTTCCTGGAAAATTCATCAAATTTTTTGTTTTCAAAATACAAAAAAAAAATTAAAAAATTAAAAAGTTTAATGGCCGTATTCATAAAAGATATTTAAGGTTTATTAAAGGCTTATTTGACAGATGTTGTAGAGAAATTTGTCAAATAAGCCTTCAATAAACCTAAAATATTTTTTATGAATACGGCCCTAAGTTTTTAAAATTTTTCCAAAAGCCACATTCCTAAGGAATAAAAAACGGTATAAATAGTAAAACAAATGTTAACAAATGTTGATTTTAATGGCTTAAACTCATTCATGGCAGACTGTATTTACATGCATACATATGATTTACGGTCTAACTCAAAAAAAATTTTTTTTTAAATTTTAACGCTCTTATGAAACAGTATTTTTTATGAAAAAAGGCCTTATTATATTTATTTTATATTGTTTAATACTTAATATACGGAAAAGTTAAACTAATAAAAATTTCTTAATAATTATTATGTCGTATGCATATCCTTATAAGATGCATCATCGGTGTCAGGAAGAAGTTTTGTGATGGTTTCTGATGAAAAAGAATTTTTATTAATCCGTTCTCTTTGCTTACTGCAGCTTATAAAAGGGTCACTGCTCAGAAATAAACTATTCAAGACATCTCGATTTGTATCGCTTCTGCTGAATTTCCTCGAATAATTCGTACGATATAATCGTAAATGCTTATTTCTGGCCTCGGCAGCTTCTTCTGACAATTGGACGGTAGCCTGATACCATGTATTTTTGTGTACCTGAATTTATTTCTTGTAAACTTATTTTTGTGATTAATGCTTTTAATAATTATTCTTATTAGGTACGTATATTTATTTTCTTAATATATAAAGTTTTGTAGAACAGGTATATAAAAATATCCTTTATGGGGATTTGTGGGACATTCCCTTATAACTATTATCGATAATAAAGAATTTTTCAAATTTATAACTATAGACAGGTATGAACATTGTAAAGTGGTAAAAGTGATTTGAATAGCATTTAAAATCAATAATTCAAAATACATAAAAGTTTATGACGATATAAAGTATAAGAAAAAGTGCCTAATGAGAAAAAATAGAAGAAAGATTTTAAAAAATCGTCAAAAATAGTGGCGCAAACTTGCGCACACTTTTTTTTTTGTTTCTCAAATAAGAGATTCCAAATTTTATTGTGTTATAAAACATAAATAGTGGAGATGCTAACCTTACTTTTAAAAACCTCTTTTTTTCCTTTTTTTGCAAAAAA
The DNA here is from genome assembly GCA_941918925.1 of Phyto melanocephala. NCBI lineage: Eukaryota > Metazoa > Arthropoda > Insecta > Diptera > Rhinophoridae > Phyto > Phyto melanocephala. The sequence continues at coordinate 102,601,347 of OW799235.1, read as the reverse complement.
AAAAGTGTATAATTTTTTTTGGTTTTTAGCTTTTGAACGAATTGTTTCAACATGAATATTCAACATATTAAAATTTTTTTTTTCTTTTTTAAATAACTTTTGATCAAGCCTTTCAGCGAAAAAGAAATCATTGTTAATCCTTTATTCGTTTAGCCGTAAAAAAAATATCATAAAAACATCCAGAAACCAAAAAAAAACATTTAAATCTCATATAATTTTCTTCACTATCCTGACTTTAGCAGGGTCTCAGAGCTACAAATCGCAACTAAAAGTCTTCAAAATTTACAATAAAATGTAAAATATTGTTGTCTGTCGAGCTACGTACTTAGTTTTTAAGATTTCTTAAAATTCAGTTTTGCCTTTTTGGCCAGCTTTTCAGGCCAAATACTCCTCTGTGCACTGTACAGGCCTAGACGAATTCAATTATAAGGTGGTGTTGATAACACAGCTGATCTACTTTTTTCTTTGCATAAATGTTGTTTGTGTCGAATGTTATCATAGTTTGCTTTTTTTCGCTCGAGGTTTTTTTGGAAAACATAAATAAATACCATGTATTTAGTTAGTTATTGACAAATCGGCAAACGAAAGCAACAATAAAAAATCATGATGTTTTTAATGTTGTATTTGTTATAGAATTACCAGCACATGATAAGACTTTTAAAATAATAAGAATTTATTCAACATGATGAAGAACAGCTTAAATCAAAATTTTATTAAAAATAATCATAGCTTGATGGCTTTGGAAGCATAATATTGTCGCACCTATTATTTAACGACTATTTGTTATTTAATTATAATACTTTATTAAAATGATAAATTATTTATACTAATTTTAAAAGGCAACAATATTGAAATTTTTGAAAAATGAAGCATTTAATTATAAAATTTATATAAACTCTTGATTATCGTAAAATCAGAAATAATTATTACTTGTTTTCGTCAACCAAATATTATTTTAGGGAATATAATATGGCCGTCCCAAACATGACGTAACCACAGCTGCAAGTTCAGCGTCCAACATAATTTAAAAAAATGCTTTTAGTTTTCGGGCCAAAAAAAGTGTGTAGAGCTGTGTAGTATACATACATCAGAATTTGTTTGTAAGTAAACAATATTATTTGTTAATATGTAATTATTTTTATAAATTACTTTACGTTTATTTATATCGACAATTCTCAAGAGCATCTCGTTTGCATAATGTTGGCCACTAAACAATATCAAACCAGTTTTAAAATATCAAAAAAAAATAAAAATCAGAGTTTTATATTTGTATGGATATTTACACATACAATGGTGTTCATTTAATAAGCACAGCTTTTAGAAAAGAAACCAACCGATTATTATAAAATAACTAGCTGACCCGGCAAACGTTGTTTTGTCATATAAATTATTTCTTGGAAATAATTTTTACATTGAAAAAAACGTAAACTATATATGTTCTATGGTATGCCGATCTATCTTAGTTTAAAATTTCATCAAAGTCATTACGTTATTTAGGTGAGGCATCCTTAATATTTAGGAGTATGGAAAATAGATGTTGACCGATTTTTAAACGTTTATTTCTGCATTAGCTGGACTATAAATTGTGTACAATTTTATGCAAGTACATAATTTAAAAAAACTGGGCGTTAAAGTAGGCGTGGTAAGAAAATGTATTATATATTAATCATATCAGAGTCTTAGTAATATTATGTGAAAGATGATCGGTGCAGCAGTCTGGCCTACCTTAGGGGGCGTGAAAATAGGCGTGGCGTTTAAGAGTATGAAAAATAAATGTTGACCGATTCTCAGACGTACCCGTTATGCACACACAATTTCATGAAAATTGGTCGAGCCATTTCGGAGGCAATAACCACAGAGGGAAGAGAGAAGAACAAATTGAAAACTAGCATGACCTATATATAAACCTTGTAATGTATGTTTAAAGAATTATCCACAAAGTAACACATTACCAAATAATGAGTTTAAAGTGCTAGAAAACAGTTCTTCACTACTTACAATTTGGCATCTAAACCCATTATTTTAACTGGGCGATGCCACTGAACTGCTTTGCCAAAACATTATTACTTATACTCTGAGTGTCTTAAACAAAATGAGAATTATAGAAAGATGTGTATTTGGATGACTTCTAACAAATTTCGCAATAAGAAATTGTATTGCGTGTGTATCTTAGCAAATGTCTGAAAAAAAGTATTTATAAATCAAGTAATTACTAAAACACTTCTTAGTTAGACATACGACATGTAACAGTCATTGAAAAGTATGTTGTTTAGTAAGAGCAAGTTATTACCTAGTTTTTGCTGGGTATGTTTTGTTTACAAGATTCGGATTATTTTTTTGCTGGCAAATTCGCCAAAAACAGTATAATAGTATGTAACAGTAACAGTATAATAGTAGGTAAACGTACCTATAAATAAGTTTCTTACTAACTTTTATACAAATTAAAATATTTTATTTCTAGGTTCTTATAAATACTATTTTTTTACGCAGTACTGTTTACATAAATCACATAAACTGTGTATACACACTACTTCAAAAATCGCAGAAATATTTTAAACTGCCATGTAAGACACTACATTATAAGAAAAATTTCTTGAAAAGTGGAAACAAATTTATCATTTCTAACGTTACGTACATATCAACATGGGAGCTCAAGTGTAATGAAAATTTTCCAAAAGGTGATCCAATGCGTGTAGGGAACCAAGCATCTTTGTACCCCCAGAATCAAAGTAAAGATTAAGTTAACCTTAAATGAGTTTACACCAGCAAAACAAAGGACAGACCAGTTTAGGTTCTAATTTCACTATCCACTATCCAATATTTTGTTTTATCGGACAAGGGAAAAAAGTACTGACATTTTTTTAAATTGTTATTGTATTTAAAAAGTTGCCTTAAATGTCCACCTTATAATCGCTTAGTTACAAAAAAAGCCAAAAAAGGATATTAAAGATTGAAAGCATTCAAAATTTAGGTTTTGTTAAATCCGTTTTAAACCTTTATTTAAAAGCAGTATAGTGTATTCATTATTCTAATAATATTTAATAATATAATTCATGTATTAATTTAATTTATTCAAAAATATTATTAAACAACAAAAGATCAAAAATTAATAATTAATTCAAAACATCGTCAGCATCAGTGTCTGTATTTAAATCTTGACAATCTTAACAAGTACGAATTAAAAAAATTATAAAGAAAAACGATTTGAGACATCAGGGCTCACTTATTAAATACTAGCAGAGCCCCGGTAATCTTCGCTACCCCTTTCCTAAAATATTAAATATGTAAACACTGTGATATGCTACAGATTACTAAATAAATATTTTTAAACTGTTCATTTGGGGTGGAAAGGTTTTAAAATTTTTGTTTTTTTTTATAGTTTGTGTTGTAAGTGTCATGTCCACTGTTCAAAACTCTTCTATTCTTCACTAGACTACTTAAACTAATAACAAAAATATTCATATAGACAGTGTTCTGGATAAGAAATATGATTTATTTATATCCTTTAGTCAGTGCCACGCCCTTTATATTGATTTCTGGCATTTTTGGCTTGATCACATATATAAGCTGCAAGGCTAAGTGGCTATGGTTGTGACCATTACTTTTCAGATATACGAATTTCAATAGTTTCGTTCTTCAGAGGGTGCCATGTCCAACGTTCTATATATACATACATAATTTGTGTAGTTTTGAAGATGGATGTCCTAAAAGGTAACAATAATCTATGGCTTCTATTAAGTGACCAGTGTGCAAACTTCAAGAATATAGCTTAAACCATGTAGCCTTCTTATACACATACATACGCTCACGCATACATACATATATAAATACATGCATACACACATAAATACATAGAGATACTTATGTATGTATAAAGTTTATAAAGATATTTTTTTGGATTCTGTATTCAGTTTGAATTTAATTCTCAAAGGGGAAACAACAAAACCTGCATTTATACAATTTAAAATTATTGTTAACATAAAATGGGTTCGTATTAATTGTGTTATTTGTTTTTACAAAGCAAAGGCTAATAGTGTCATATGAATTGAATAACAAATATCTGCATGTTTTTTTGATTTTAGCAAATAAAACTATAATTTTTACGTTGTGCGTCTTAAGTTTTGTTGCGTTGACCTTGGCCGTTGGTGGTAAGTAAACAAAAATATTTTGATTAAGTATTTATTTTCAATATGTTTTAAAAATATTTACGTCACCAATTTTAGCCTTGCGAAATTGCATAGTTTTTCTTATATTATAACAACTACATAAATACAAGAAAAACAAGTAAGAGTACTATATTCGACTGTGCCGAATCTGATAATACTCTTCACCATCATGTACAAAGGTATAATCCCACATCGTAGCTTAACCTATATTTCATACTATACGCCATTTTCCCATATTATTTCCGACGCCATCCTTGATTTTGAATTTTTACGTAGTTAACTGTATTCTACTAGTCAAGCCCTTTCATTTGATACCCATATTGATGGGGTTAAAAAAATTTGTTCCGCCATTTTGTTTTCAACGCCATCTTGGATTTTAAATTTTTCAATAATTTACTGTATTCTGCTGGTCAAGCCCTTTTAGTTGATACCAATATTGAAGGTGTTCCAGAAGTTACATTTTAAAATACAAGATTTGACCCATATATAAATTTATTGTCCGCCATTTTGTAGTGGCGACCAACCAAAATTTTAAGTTTTTAAAGTGCTTATATTGCCCTAGTCAAGTCCTTTGAGATGATACCAATATTGACTCTCTCGGTTGTCTAGAAGCAGAACAAATATGATTTTGATTTGAAAAAAAAATTGCCTATAACTTTACCGATTAGAGCCCGTTTTATCCAAAATTTTTCTCGAATATCACTAGAGGCATATTATATCTATTAATAGTAGCATAGGTACCTTTAAATTATTATATGGCTAAAAAAATTTAATTTTGGTGATTTAAATAGGGGGAAAAACAGAGGCAGTCGTATTTATTTGCTCATATCGCAAAAAGTTATGGGGCGATTGTGCTGAATTTCAATAGCGATTCATTCCCGGATATTTCCAAAAGACTGATACCATACAGAAATCTTAGCAACATATTGTTGCTTCTGAAAGTTGATTTCAACCAACACACGGACAGAAGGACAGACGGTCAGGACTTAATCGACTCCTCTATTCATAAGCTTTCAGAAAATATATACTTTATGGGGTCGGAAATGAAAATTGTAGAAATTACAAATGGAATGACAAACCTATATATACCCTTGTGCACCATAGGTGAAGGGTATACAAATGCACTAAATAAATATTTAAAAAAAGAAAAATATAAAAAATTAAACGATTCTAACTAAAGAGTGTCTCAGAAAGAAGGCACTTTTAAAATTTTAAAATAAAAACAAGTTTTTTCTTGGATTATAAAGAAGACGTGTTTCGATTAAGCATGAAATAAAATATGCGTGAAATGAAACCCACCATTCCGATTAATCTTTTTACGAAAATTGCCATGACTTTTTCATAGAGATTTTGCTGCATCTCACCGGTGCGGCATTAGATCTTGAATTTGGCTCAGGAATTGTTTCTGGTTTATTCACATAAGCCTGAGGTTTAAAAAAACGACAAAGAATTGCTGATCTTGGTGGGCAGTTGACTTAAGAATTTTTTGAAATAATTTATTCTGGAAATCGTTGCTTCAATAAATGGATTATTTCATGCGCTGTGTGGAAGTGGCGCCATCTTGCACATATCGTTCAGGTCCGAAACTCGTACCAGACAGTTGCTTGTTGTGGGTACATTTTTTTTTAAAGCAGCTAATACACAGCATGTTTTTTACATCTGACTTGACAAATTCCCCACTGATATATACGAACATGTCGTGTATTACCTTTAAAACATTAATTCTGTAAAAACCATATATTGAGACATCTGATTAAATTTAAATTAGAGCGCACTCTATTTTCTTCTGTCAAAACATCTGACACCAGCCGTTGGCAGAAATCTCTGCTGCTGCAAAGCAGTCAGCGACGGTTGCCTATAAAAGTACAATTTTGACAGACATGTAGATTTACATATGTCTCACAAGTTTTAAAGTCAGATGTAAAAAACATGCCGTGTATTAGCTGCTTAAGGGGTTACATGAGGATTTTTCTGTGCCCCAAATCCAACAGTTTTGTATAGTAACGAAGCCATTTAGTTCAAACTGCGCTTTATCGTATAGCTTGAGTTTTTTTTTCGAAAATTTGTCAATGATTTCCCTCTGTTCCATTACCCATTGAACAAATTTTCGTCACTTTTCATGGTCTGGTGGTTTGAACTCCACTCAACATGCTGAATTTTGCACGTATGAAGGTGGAGGTACTTTTTTGCGTAGTGTTTTGTGAAATCTTAAGTTGTTAAGAACGACGCCGAATTGATGTTTTCAGAATTTCGGCGGCACTCTCGTTAACTTGAATTTACAACAGAATAGTTCTCAAGAGATCAACCGGTTGATGCACAGCAATCTTACATTACATGCTCGTTCTCGACTGAAAATTCTTCGAGGTATGCGAGCAGCATAAATTTCCAAATTTTTTGTAATAAGGATTTTCAATTAAAACCCATTGTTCTTTCGTAAAGTGAAAATTTCAGAGCTGCAACCTGCATATAAAAATGAGACAAGATTTAAAAAGTGTTTTCTTGCTGAGACACAAAACAAAAATCTGACTGTCATAAATAAAATGATTGCTATAATTTCGTCTTCTTTGTGTTAAAAAAAAATGGTGATCACGCCAACATAAATAATACTTTGCATTTTCTCATTTTCGCAAGTCTAAGATTTTTGAAGTGAATACTTTTATTATTTCACGTTACATAACCGTTTTCGTTTAGATTGTCCTTCGTCGACAAAAGTTCAAACGTGTACTCCAAAATGCTTGCACGACTCCGAATGTAGTGCTATTGGCGGAAAATGCTGTCCAAATTTGTGTAACGGTCGTTCCTGTATTCAACCAAATCTTTTGTCTAATGCTGGCGGTCGTGATACTTCCCCATTCAGCAAAAATTGTAAGTACAAAACATAAACATAAAACTTTATACATATTAAAAAAATATTTAAGCTTTATTTACGTAAATATTAAAAAATGTATATTAAAAAAAAGAACTAAGGATTTGTAAAATATTTGCTCACGTATATCACCTCAAAAGTAAATAAAAGTGCGCCATTCGCCTTGTAAAATAAAATAGTTTTGCAATTGTAAGTTAATTTCTAAAATTTTTTCTTGTAACGATCATATACTTATATCTTCAGTATTTAGAAGCGAATTTTTTATTGTGTTGTATGATCTGCTTTACAGACCATTGACCTTAAATACTTCTTCGCAGCATTTAAATTTTTATATATTCTTATATAAAAAATTAAAGATGGCAAAAAATCATTAAACTTTACCTAAGAAAGCAGGATTTCGTCAAAATAAATCCTGTGTAGACCATTTAATTAGCCTAAGGCTAATGGTAAATCAATTTGGAGAGTGTCGATCGTCTTTGTATCTCATTCACAAAGATTTAGGTCCGCACTCATATGTAAACAGGTACCGAGAAAACTCATATCCCCTATTGAAGCCTTGTATAAAGACGAGAGTTGTCGTTTACTACATGACAATATTTTGTAATGCCTCCACTACTATTTAACATATCCTGCGATATGGCTATAGACGCGCTACAACATCAGGACGTTGTATAATGTGGCTGGTGCAAGCAAGCCTGTAAAATCTTAATCACACTGATAACATTTACCTTTTGTTATATAGTTTTATAGATATGAATCCTATTATCCAATTAAAAGCATGTGCAGGACTCAGGGTATATGAAAAACAACGAAGTTTTTACACAACAATTTTGAATTACAGCGAATATTTATAATAAAAAATAGCATCATTCAAGATGTGGAATCCTTTTGCAATAATTTGACGAGGTCCGTTGAATCTGATGCGGACATCGCAAAGAAAATAAAAGTAGCAAAATAAGCATTCGTTCGACTTACCAACGTTTGGCTATCAACCACATTATGCCGTCATATTAAAATTGGAATATATAACTCTAATGCTTTACGGATCCCGATTTATACAAAATGTAGGTGTTTGCGTAGATTTTTTAAAAAATTTCTGACCGAATACAATATCCAACTCCAGCTTTGTTTTTCTTTCCACACCAAACGCAGTTTGACCTTGAGATATGTACTGAAAAAATTTAGTCACACCCTTAGAAGAGTTCCGGTTGAAATCCCGAAAACATCACATGCCTGGATCAGACAGATCAATATAAAAACTACGAAGTCAACAAAAAGCTAAAGTGAAATTAAGAACCTGCGAAAATCGTTTTTGAGGCCCAATGTTCCTTATAGAATCACAGGGAATATATAAGAAAGCAATATATACCGAAACATAGGGATGGCCTTCTGAAATTTTTTTTAAGGTCAGTAGGCAAAAAAAATTGATCCCTTCGACACAAAAAATCGATAAGTCACAATTTTAAATTCGATCATAAATACCGAAAACATAACAAAACAGTAAAAAATGCAAAAAAAAAAACAAATTTCGAAATTGCGTTACAAAACACTTTATAACTTTATATTGAAAAGTATACGGCAAAGTTTCTTTCGGTTTGGTCATATGTACATACGAATGCAATATGAAAAAAATTTATTCTTTTCTCTAAGTATTCAAATAAAATTCTATATGTTTTCTTTCCACAGCTGGTTCCAGTGGTTCTTATTGCGGTAATGTTAAGTGTTCCCCCTACGAAAAGTGTGGAATGGATTCATCTACAAAGAGGCCAAAATGTGTACGTTCCTAAGCTACAATACGAGTACACTTACAATGACTTTAATATTATTTAATATACAAACAAACATACATACTTATGTATTTTAACAAATCTAATGGCCATGTTCATAATCAATCATCAAACGGTTTGAAATAAATTTTGTTTCATAACACTTTTATCCACTAAGAAATAAATTATTTTAGGCGGGGATAAAATTATTATTTTTATCACTTTCGATATCGTCTTCATATTTTTAATATATTCACAAGTATTCAAGGTAAATTTATTCATTAGGTAGTCTTGATTCGTCAGCTGATTATTTTTTTTTCTTCATTTAATTTTAAAGTCAGCTGTCAAAGTCCATAGACAAAAAGCCATTTTCTCTTTTTTCTCATTTATTTCAAATGTCAAACTTAATTTATCTATATATATAAAAGTGAAACTCTGTGTGTGTGTGTTAGCTATAGACTCAGAAACTGTAAAACCGATCGGACCAAACTTTGGCAAGTTGTGGTACACATTCCAGGGAGTGTTTATGGGTGGCAAAAAGTGGGCGAGGCCACGCCCATAAAAATAGTTATCAGTTTTAGCTACTTGCACTTGACCGATTTTTTTGAAACTTTGCGCACATATTGAGCTGTCATGACTTTATAATTTCATGATTAGAAAAGTGGGCAGTGCCACGCCCATAAAAAAAGTTATAATTTTCAGCTACTTGAACTTCACCGATTTTCCTGAAACTTTGCACACACTTATTGAGCTGTCATGACTATATAATTTCGTGATTAGAAAAGTGGGCAGTGCCACGCCCATTAAAAAAAGTTATAATTTTTAGCTTTTTGCACTTGATATTCAATTAAAATTCAGAATACATTTTTATTCATTAAGGGGCGTAACAACGCGGGCCGGACTTTTCTAGTAAAAAATATAAACGAAAAAATTCTCTCCGAACTGCGGTTGGCTGGTGAATAAATATGTCTTGACTAGTACTATTTCATCCTAAGTTCGAACGTCAATTATGATACCAACTTCGCCATCCCTGTTACAAACAACTCATGAATCAAAGAGTATATATTGCAAAATTGTGATTATGGGAATCTACAACAACTTAAAATAATTTTGTAAAAATGTTAGTTAATTTGTTAAAAAAATATAATGTATTTGAAATGTATTTTAAGAAAAAAAATATGAAAATTTAAAAAAAAATACATTTCAAACTCATTTTAAATTTTATGAATGCAGGGGTAAATTTGTAGCAACATCCTTAGTTAAAAATAACACTTTCTGTTAATTTTAATTGATTTATTTTGTAATATAATGATTGAAATGCAAAACTCTGATAAGAGCCACCTGGGTGGATTTCAGGCGACGATATAAAAAAATAAATATAAGAAAAAAGAATAACTAACTGCCGTATTCAAAAAAATTATTAAGGTTTAAGGTGCTTACAGATGTTGTACAGTAATTTGTCAAATAAGCCTTTAATAAATCTTAAATATTTTTTATGAATACTGCAGAAAATCTGGAAAGCAAAAAACTTTATAACTAATCCAAAAGAACTTTTAGTTTGGAAATCCTCCTATCCGGGTGGGTTTCAGAAGTGCGAAGCTTAAGTTCGAACGTCAATTAATTGAACTCATGAATCAAAAAAAAGAGATTGCGAATTTCTCTTAAAAAAATATTTTTCACAATTTTCGTAATTTTGACGTAATTAAAGCCCCCAAAGAACAACTGCAAACTAACGGACTAGCGCAATCCAATATCTAGACAATTATGATAATTACTTCTAATTAATTACTTTAGTTATAAAAAACATTAACTTTTTTTTGAAACTTTTGTTTTTACAGGTAAGTATGTATCATTCGAAAATTTCTTAAATATGTAATAACATTATGAAATAATTCAAATAACACATACATAAGTAATTGTTTCCTTCAGTACACTACATACATATGTACCTACTTGCTATTTATTATTTATTTCTCTATGTATATCTTAATTGAATATTCCTGATAACCTGCAGACAATAATAAAAAAGCAGTTAAGGTGTTTGATGAAAAACACAACAGCAAGACAATCTTTCAATTATGCAATATAATATACATTCAACAACAACAACAATAACATAAACAAATCCTTTCAAACATTGATACATGTTCAAGTGTTTACTTATGGAGACCGAATATAATATTGTAGTTCTCCCTTTATTAACGCCTCGAAAAGATGGAAATGGAAATTATTCTCAATATTCCCAGGAACTATCCTTATTTTGGGTTATTTTTTTTTTTAGATAAAAATAAACATATAAAAAATAAGTAACAGTGCTTTATTCGGCCGTGTCGAATCTTATATACCCTTCACAACGTGTAGTGATGCAATAACAATTGTTTTTATCACCATTTATCTCAATAATATGAAATACGTACTTACATATAAAAAACATATATATATAAAGACATCACATATTGTAAAATTATAAATTTACGTATTTGTTAAAAAAAAATTAAAAAAAAAAATAAAAAATAATAAATATAAAATAAAAAAAATTTAAAATAAAAAAACATTAAAAAATATTGAAAAACAAATTAAAAAAAATAATAAAAATATAAATAATATATAATATAAAAAATAAACAAAAAATTTTTTTTTGGCTCAGCTCAGATTCGATGACACGTTTACTCTAACCAGTATACCACGTTTGTATGTTTTTGTTGTATGTTGTAGTTGTGTTAAAAAAAAGGAGGTGGCCGTGGTTTTTTGCTCATATCTCAGTTGTTTATGCACCGAATATTTCTGATATTTTAGTACCTCACCCGGGTCCAGGCGATGTCGGGGGGGTTTCAAAAAGTTGACACACGGACAGACTGACAGAGCTTAATCGATTCTCCCTATGGGGAATCGGAAATGAAAATTGTAGAAATTTCACACGAAATGACAAACCTATATATACCCTTTTTCACTGTGTGAAGGGTATAAAAATAAAATTTAACAAAATAAGCTGTTTTTAATATAAAACTTCTCATTATTTTACCTATTTATAGTTTGTTTAATCTTTCACTGTGATCTAAGCTAATTGATATTTCATTTAGATTTATTCGATTTCTACAAAAAATAACGAAACTGTGACTTTTATTCATTGTAATCATTCATATAGTAAACCAGTTTTAATTTTGAAACCAAACATCGTTCACATCAATACCATAAAGAGCGAGCACAAATAAATTGGTTATAATGGTGCTATGGGTGTTTCCATTGACCGTAATGGTTGCTCTGTCTACATTTTCAAAGAAATATGTGCCAAATAGTAACACGTAATGGGTGAATTGTTTGGGTTTGAAAAAATTACATATTTTAATTTAGTGCACATATAAAATTAACACAATTTTAGGTTTTGAAGAAAAAAAATGTTAACGTTTGCTACCCCCAGAAAAAATGTGTAACAACACATCTTGATTGATACAACCATAAAATCCGATTGCCTATTTGAATAGGCAAAATAATTTTTCATTTTATAAAATATTTCAAAAAATTTTGAATACCAATTGTATCAGGGTTGAATTTTCATACACAGCAAACAAAAACAGTTGTTTTCATCTGATAACATTTAAATTGCATCCAGTAATGTAAACTAGAAGATCTCTTACATATATATTAAAATAAGACCTTTGGAATACGTAGAAAACAAAATTTTTTTATTCCAACTCAGGGATGCAATCATGAAAAAAATTAGACCCACATTGTAAAGAAGTAAAATTTTTGGTTTCCCTCAACTCAGTAACATTTTTTAAAGGTGGACCGGTACCAGTTAACTCTGCCAGGAACATCAACATTTTTCTTGCACATTTAATTTGGTAACATAAATTATTTTCTATTTTAATATCAGTGAAAAGGAAGAAGATATTTCGAGAGAAAAATACCCACATCACAAAATCAAAATTGTACTCAAACACTAATTTCAAATGTTATCCTTTCATCATGCTGCCTAGTCGTATAGCTAACGATTATAATTTGGCTTTAGATGTTGAATAAAAACAACAGTTTTAATAGATCTCACCAAAACAACATATCGGTTACAAATTGTCATCTGCCACAATAGGGTCAGATGTACTAACTCACTAATATTCGTTAACTGCATTTATTATTTACTAGATATTAACAAAAACTCGTCCATTTATTGAAGTGGTACACAAAATATAAGACGCTTCTTATTGTTTAATCATCGTAACATAAATCAATTTAGGGAAGTCCGTTTTGCGTTCGAATTTCTCAAAATATAAGGAGTGAGTCAGAAAAAAATTATACATACTCTTCCAGTCAGATTTCATCATTGCTTCAACAAATTATATTTTTCATAGTGTAAGCTTTTTATAATATGTCAAATATAATATTTTCAAAATCATTCATTTTTAACTGTTATTTCGGTCAAAATTTACAGCAAAAAAAGTACGTGAAAAAATAATTAAAACTTTTCAAAAAAATCCAATATGTTCAGAAAAATAGGAAAAGATCTAAAGGCTCATCAATATAAACTTTGAAAAGTCATTAAACAGTATAAGTAAGATTTTTACTTTGAAAGAAAACCTAGATCAGGATAAAAAAAAATTAGGCCAAATGTAATGGATGAGGACACTTTTGAACTGGCCAACTTTTTACAACTTATGATGATTTTTATGTGGCTAATGGACGAGGTAATGCTCAAGAATAGTACCGGACAAAAAAACCAACAAGATTTCCCAAGAAGTTTCTTGTGTGGCAAGCCATTTACAGTTGTGGCAAAAAAAGACAAAAACGCAGAAATATTTATTTCGGAGAGTCTAAAAAAACAGCTTTAAATTTTCTAAAACAACTCAAAGAGCCTTCATATTTCTGGTCCGATTTGACATCATGCCACTATAAGAAAAAAGCAATGTCAATTTTGTACCACGGAAGGCAAATCCACCCAACAACACAATTCCGGCCTGTGGAAAGGTATTGGGCTCCGGTAAAAAAAATAATTATAAAACACAGGACATATACGATTTTAAGCGCAACTTTAAAATTTTTGATGGAAGGACATCCGGAAAAAGTGAATAATATTGTAAATACCGGGTAATATGTCAATATTTCAATGTTTTATGTATTTGTACAATATTCGAATAAATTTACGTATTTTTGAGAATTTTTATTTCGTACGGTTTAAGTTTTATGTAATTTAATACGAGTATAAGTTTTTTCGGACCCACTCTTTATGTAGCTAATCTAATCTTTTACCAATTTTGTATTGGTTAAAAAATTTGTTTAAATTTCTTGAAATATTTCAAATTAAAATACTATAACCAAGTTTTACCGAAAGACTTTCTCAAACCAATTTCAAAAAATCGTCTTTTTCTAAATATTTGTGTTAAAAAAAAAAGTGATTTTAAAAATAAATGGACCCATTATTTAACGTACTCTGCTGTACACTTTAACAATTTGCTATTGTTTAAAGACATGTTGTGGATGCTGTTGCTTCAATTGTTTATCGTTTTGTGCAAATTATAATATTGTTTAAACAAGCCCGTGTCTGTATCGTCTAACAACTACCAAAATTCATACCGTAAATTTGAAGTGTGGGCGGGCCGTCGTCTTTCTTCATGTTGCATTTTCTATTGTTTTTTTTTTATTTTTTGCCAAGGAAAAACTCTAATTCAACAGCCATGTGTATGGAATATGTGATCACTTTCTCTGCTGGCAAAACATTCATAACAAATTAAAACGAAAAAGAAATCACATGCATACACTCTTACACAGAAAAAAAGAAGGAAAAACAAAATGAAACGAAATAATTAGCATAATCGTGCCGATATATGTTTCTATTTCTTTTGTTTTTCCTAAAATTTATTTCTAAAGGCTCTAGTGGTTATACATGAATGTGTGAAGGCATAAGCGAAGACTATGTGGATTATTTCGCCACCTATTTGACATTTTAAACTAAACTGGCGAATATCAAATGAACAGCAACATATGTTATGCTGATGACTATGAAGCCACTTACACAGACTTCTCTTTTGGGTTACTAAAACAAATGATCTCATGTCTTGAAAACCAATAGAGGGACTGATTTTTATAGTTCTTTTATTTCTGTAAAATTAAATTAAATAACATTTTTTTTTTGCAAAATCTTGAAAGCTTCGCATACAAACACATCACCTCGAAAAAAAAAATTAGAGAGCTATGGTAGAAAATAACGGATGTACAGTTAAATAAAAAAGCTCTAACGTATTTTATTTGATTTTTTGCTTCTCCTGTCAAGAAGTTAAAAATGAAGATACTCTCTGTTATGTATATAAAGTCATCGATATAAAGACTTGCTTGATAAATGTCTTCCGTCTCACATGTTAAACGACATGCCTCGAAAACTACAGTTATTAACGGCGCGTTTTATGTCTTAAACCTAAAGCTAATAGTCACACCTAGTAAACAAAAAAAAACTGCGTTAAAAAATTCCAATCCAGTCAAAAGTTATAGAAATGGTCCACTGTGCGGCGGCAACAGCTAAAAGCAGGACTTGAGTAAAACTAAATCTATGCTATTAAATACCGACAACATTTAAAGCTCGATAACACAACAGCTTCTGCAATCTTGTTAGCGTAATTAAAAAACGGGAGGTATAAGTGATTATATTGAAAACCGCCTCATCATTAATTGTCGGTGGTTTATTAGCATTTTAAACCATATATGGAGAAGGCATTTTATTAACCTAAAGAGATGAAAATCGGTCAAATTAACTCCAATGTCAAGTATTCAGGAACCACTGTATAAGGAGAACAATAAAAATCTTCTGGCCGAATGCGATATCCAAGCACGATCTATAGAGAGTAAAAAATTAAATTCCTCTGCGTATAGAAATATTGAAACGTTAAGGGAACTGACCAAGCCGTACACTAATATAGCCAGGGAAAATGTAAAACGGGCATCCTACAAATAGAACCCATAGACTAATCGGAGAAGATGGATCCCTGCTTGCACTCTAATGAGGTAGCCAATTAACAGGGAAGATCCAAACTTTTAAATCTACTTCAAAGATCTAAACTAATTGTATGCATTTTAGATCCCTATGGAATGATGTGTTAACTGCTTGGTGTGATATTTCGACAATATAGGAAGACAAAATTATATCCTGACGTCTTGACTTCTTGGTCAATTGATCTTAAGACCATCACACTTGGGTCCATTGTTGGTCCTTTTGTGATACCTGATACATGAGATGTTACGTGTAGCTCGTTTCACTTTCACACAGAAAATAACGATTGGCGCACTTTAAAACTACGAAGAAACGAGCATATTCTCCTCCATCTCCCAGATGCCCGGCTCTAAATCACCCCAAATCTAGGCAATGAAAGAAAATATGTTGCAAAGTCTAAACCTACTCCTCGTCGTGACATCTTCTACAGAAGTCATTGAAAGGGAAATTTTATTTCAGGCGTGTACTCCTAACATAGTATCCAGCTAGAGGTGCGTAAGTTCGCCCTTTTAAAGGTGACGTCTGTCTTGCTACTTCACAAGTTTAATTCCTGTTTAACCAGTGCGCTGTAATATAGAAAAACTGAACCAGTGTATGTGTCGAACTCAACCGAGTGTAGAAAATTAAAATTTTTTCATCCGCAATACAGTTTCCTGACACTATCGAGTGGCCAGGTACCCATCTCATTTGGAGGTAAACGGCATTCCACAATAAAAAAATAAATAGCAGCCCGACTGCCAATGAAGACACAAATCCGGATATAATCAAAGTATATTCTGTAGTATCTCAGTTTACTACATTTTTGAATGCCGATATTTCAGTCTGTAGAATGCTACAGTAATCCGGTAGACTGAAAGACAACTTTTGTTTAAAAAAATATATAAACCTGCAGTTAGCCATCTTCTTCACCGAGTGATGTCGATGATACAAAGAATTTTTTGTCAAAGAAGGGAGTTGTAGTCGATATATACATGAATATTGGATATGCATTTCCTTATAGCCGCCCGTCCGTAAGAGTATGGTTTTCATGATCGCCATATTCAGGACCGCCTGCTAAGCCATTAAATATGCAAGTAGCCAATTCAAAATAGTGATATAGTGATGATAACCAGTGAAAAGCTTCGCAGGATATGCACAAAAAGTTTGCTGTATGTGGAACGAGTATGGAGAATTGCATCATATTAAAGCTGCGTACATAAGATTCGGTTTTACGACCATGTAAACCAACCAAGCATTAATCCTCGGCTCTACGTTCCAGGTCTTGCCAATGTCCCTTCTACATGAATAAATGGTTATAACTAGACGCCTAAGACACTCTCAATTGAGTGTTTTTAAACCAAGATAAGTATCAGTCCTAGATACTTCGCATTACCGCTAGACCGAGTTTCACTCCCGCCAGTCACGGTAGTGGAAATTTCGGACATCCTCGAAAAGTTTGCTGTATATGGAACGAGTATGGACAATTACATCATATCAAAGCTCCTTACATAAGATTCGGTTTTACGACCATGTAAACCAACCAGGCATTAATCCTCGGCTCTACGTCCCAGGTCTTGCCAATGTACCTTCTACATGAATAAATGGTTATAACTAGACGCCTAAGACACTCTCAATTGAGTGTTTTTAAACCAAGTTAGTTTCGCATACAGTATCAGTCCTAGATACCTCGCATTACCGCTAGACCGAGTTTCACACCCGCCAGTCACGGTAGTGGAAATTTCGGCACCTTGTATTTACTGTTGAAAAGTATAAGGTCGATCAACTGTATAGATCAAGGTCCCCCTCCATTCATTTCGACAGAGTATCCAGATAATTCCCCGATGTTCGCATAGGCGACAGTTTTTTACATCAAAGAATACAATTACATGAGCAAAGTGTCAACGGCTATGTTCCACAGGAGAGGTGTTAAAGCACCTTCTTGTACTGTTCCCCTATTTACTACCCAGTAAAGTCGAGCTTATCACTATATTAGTAAGTAGTCCCTCGATTAAGCGGATATTCCTTTCATCTACCTCTTTTCCAGAGATGCGATAATCACCTCAGGCCAAACATAATTGAAAGCACCTCTATATCAAGAAAGGCAGCCAGGGTAAATTCACTACGATCGAGAGTTTTTTAAATGAAGACTACAGGCAAGTGCAATGCAATGCCTCAACGGATTTGCCTTTACATTAGGCAGAAAAAAATAAATCTAAACTTCATCGACATTTTACTTTTTTAAGCATTTGTTTCATCTTTATTACAATTATAATACTTAAAGATTAAAAAAGAATTTATTTATAATCGTTTGTTTTTATCTTTATCATCATCCTCCTTGTTTTAATCTACATTTACATAAAAAATATTATTGAATAAATTTTTTTGTGTTCGCTTTTTTTTAATCATCATCTTTTTCTTCTTCTTTTGTTTTAATAATTTATTTATAGGCATTTATGTGTATTTGTATAATTAATTGTATGTATAAATTACTTTCGAAAAATTTAAAACAAGTTAATTTGTTGTTCTTGCTATTGTAAATAATTTGATAAACTAGAAAAAAATTATAATATAATTTATCGACTTAATTTCTTTTTTTTTTTTTTTTAAATAATAAACAAAATTTTATAATTATATATATTATTTGTATTTGTTGCCGCTTCTTTATTGTTTATGACAAAAATGGATTCGATGATGTTGCTTCCGGTTTTATCCAAGGCATGTTATTGTTGTTCTGTAAAAACATATTGAATAAAGAATATTTGTGAGAAATATCAATAATAAAATGTTATATAGTAAAACAAAGAAAAGAAAGAAAGAAGAAATAAGAAAAATTGTGCATATGTATATAAATACATAGATACATACATACATACATTTGAAAGTACGTATAGCATGCAAATTTGTGGTTTTTTAATTTATATATGTATAAGTGTGCATATGCATATACATAGTTTTAAAAACAGATAGTTAACTGCATTATGTTAATCCTACAAACTACTTAATCAAGTAAGTAAAACGAATTTTCTGCTAAACTACTTATACATGCTGGGTTAGTAAGGATTTGTTAACGAAAAATAAAAAAATTTGAAGCAAATATTTACAAAATAGTAGTGCTAGTTATTAATAATAAAAGTTAAGATTTTTATAATTTTTACCCAGTTTATTTAAGCGTCCAAGCTTCCATTGTTTGCTACAAGATATAAAATTCAATTGTATATAAAATATTAGCATTACATTCATAAGGATCAGCATTAGTTGAATTAAATATAGCATTTGTTTAAATAAAATTTAAAACAAATATAATCAATACTTTTTTTTTAAGACAAGACTCCTATAATAAAGGGTGTTTTTTTTAGAGGTATACTACTTTAAAATGGAATAGAACAAAGATGAATTTTTTCAATTGACATGATATTTACTTTATTCGAAAGATAACACAGCACGACATAATTAAAAACTATACATATATCGGTTTGTCATTCCGTTTTTCCAAAAATATTATTTTTTGTGTAATTGCTAGCTGAATAACGGGAATTTTATTTGTGTAGTATTATTCAGAACGTTATTTTTTCTTTTTGCACTCCAATTGCATATCGGAAGTTAGTTGCTTGTAAGAAGTGGTTTTTTGCAGTTGGCAAAGTTTATTAAAAAAGAGTTGATCTAAATAGAAATGACTTCCAATAGAAGATGCTGTAAAAATAACGCTGACACATTTTGTTATATTTGTGGAGTATACACCTTTAAAGGAAACATAAGACCTATTTCGGTATGTGTTACAAAATCGTATTTAGATTACTTTGGAGTTGAGCTTGGTGACCAAGATAAAAGCTGGGCTCCACACATTGTGTGCAATACTTGCTGTGTAAATTTGCGACAGTGGGCTCAAGGAAAATTAAATAGGCTTAAGTGTGGTGTGCCAATGGTTTGGAGAGAGCACAGAAATCATTTGGACGACTGTTACTTCTGTTTAGTGAGTATTTGGTGATTTTGACCGAATGACCGAAACTGAACGAAATGCATGGACATCATTCGTGCAAGTTATAAAAAATTTCTTGGGAAATAATAAAGCTCCAAATTATGTTCAATTAGTGGAGAATATGCTGGATAAGTTCAGAGACCTTGGCTGCGACATGAGTATTAAAATCCATTATTTTCACAGTCATTTGGACCGATTTCCCCAAAAATTTGGGTAATTTAAGCGAAGAACAAGGAGAAAGGTTTTACCAAGATATCAAAATCGAATCGGTACCAGGGAAGGTGGGATACACATATGATGGCAGACTACTGTTGGAATTTGCAAAGAGACGCTAATCCGGCTGTTCATTCCAGATTTCTTCTTTGTTTTTCTTTTAAATTCCTATGGAAAAGTTTTACTTTTTAAATACTTAAAAAAAGCTATATCATGAAAACTAGAGCTGATAGAGACAAACAAACTGATTACAGATTTGAATTCAGCGCACCCAAATTAACTAGAATCAGTTGATAAATTCAAAGAAGCAAATTGAGTGTTGGCTTGTGTAATCTTCAGGCATTATAATTTAAATATGACTTCTGGTATATGACCACCGCAGCTGGCTCAGACGTAGTCTAATCTGGAGGTAAAATTTCCGATGATATTCAACATTTGTGGCCGTATATCGACAATAACGCGGCGAATGTTATACTCCGAGTTTATCGGCGTAGACTAGGATTTCACAAATCCCAACAGAAAATAGTCTGGCGGCGTAAGATCGCACGATCATGGTGGGCAAATTCACCGGTGCTAAACATAAAACTATGTGGTTACCAAACTTTCCTCTCAATAAATCAATTGTGGCACGAGCTGTGTGACATGTTGAGCCCTCTTGTTGAAACCACAGCTCCTAAACATCATGGTTGCTCAATTAATGAACGAAATAGTAATCATGGGTCTATAACGGTCACCATTGACTGTAACGTTTTTATCACAATCGTTTTTAAAAAAGTACGAACCAAAGATTCCACCAGTCCATAAAGCACACAAACAGTTAGTTTTTTCTGGACGTAACGGAGTCTTAACATACACTTAAAGATTATCATCACTCAAAATATGGCAGTTTTGTTTATTGGCGTATCCATTCAAACAAAAGTTAGCTTCATCGCCAAACAAAATTTGCTTATGAAAATTGGGATCAACGGCAATCAGGGGGAAAATGACGGCATTCGAACGTGATCGAAATTTGAAAATTCTTATTAGAATCTGTATACCTAAAGCACAGCGAACTCGATCGTTAGAGTAAAATTTCGATCGTGATCGAATGCCGTAGTTTGGCCCCAGGTTTCGGGCCTTTTCATCAAATCTACACCTTGCTTTTCATTTATCAGGGTAGTCATGATGAAATGCCAAACCCAACTCAACAAAAATCACTTGACAGCTGACAAAATGACCGCCAAAAAAACGTATTGCCAACTTTAAGCTATATACCTCTATAAAAAAAACTCGTTACGCTTTAGGGTTCGGGAAATCAAGATAGTAACTTTTAGGTTTTTGATTAGCTAAATAAGTGCAATATAATCCTGGGAAATTTTTGAATGTTTGTTCTGCGGAAAACATTACTGTTATTTGCGATAGCGTGGCAGAAGGGACGTCAATTTGGATTTACCGATGAGACTAACAATTGAACATTTTCATTAAAAATATGGACTATGGTATAGAAGGATGCGACCGAAGCTGTGGCGAGCATTTGGCCGATTTTTTGATGAAACGTAAATTATCGAGTTTCATTACAATCGTACATATTTGAAACAAAAGAAGTACCATAGTAGGTAAATATGGTGACTTTTATAACAATCTTCTAGCTCTTAAAGGGTTAATGACTATATTTTATATACATATACACATATCGTTGGTCACAGGTATAAAGGCCCTGACTCAATCACGCACACTTGTAATAGTGTGATTTTATGTAAAACTAAAACTTTTCTTCAAATTTAAGATCATATCGTGATTAAATTTTTGTTGAAAAATTCTTGTTGTCTAAAATTAGATTGATTTCGTGATTGTTTGTAACAACAAAAACATAATTTTTCTAATTTTAACCAAAAATACAATACATTCACTGTTAAACAGTGTTTATTTTCAAACGAAATCTGCTCAAACGCAAAGCACATTCATACAGGTATATGCAACGGCGAATTGATACAACAAAGCAAATTTTTGGGGAATGTTGTCTGTCAATCCCAATTCGTATTTTAGGGATGGAAAAGTTATTATGATATGTTTAATTTAAAAAAAATTTAACTAAAACAAGTAAGAGTGCTATATTCGGCCGTGCCGAATCTTATATACTCTTCACAACGTGTAGTCATACAATAACAATAGTTTGTATCACCAATCATTTCATATGAAATACGTGCATACATATAAAAACATACCATTGTAAAATTATAAACTGAGTTTATGCAGGTAGGTAGGTAGGTAGGTAGGTAAGGCTGGTGCAAAGTTACCCTCACACCTTCACCCGGAGACCATTACGGTCCATTGTGACGCCTTAATAGAGAGAAGAATAGAAATATCTAGAATAGAAGAGAAAGAGAAGCAGACAATTCCAAAGTCTCCGGCGGGAATCGAACACGCAACCCCCAAACAACTGACTTGTCCTTTACTGACTAGTCCACAGGGGCACTCTAACTGAGTTTATGTATGTATGTTAAAAAAAATTAAAAACAAATGAAAAAAATTAAAAACAATTAAAAAAAAATAATAAAAAAGTAAAAAAAAAAATAATGAAAAAATAAAAAAGTAAAAAAATAAAAAAAAAAATATAAAAAAAATTAAAATAAAAAAATAAGAAAATAATAAAAATATATATATAAAAAAACATATATAAAAAAAATATAAAAAAAAATTCTACTGAGTTTATGTATGTATGTTAAAAAAAAAAAATTAAAAACAAATAAAAAAAAATAATAAAAAAATTAAAAAGGAAAAAAAAAATAAAAATATATATAATAAAAAAATAAAAAAAAATATAAAAAAATATATAAAAAAATAAGAAAATAATAAAAATATAAATATAAAATAAAAAAAATATAAAAAAAAATAAAAAAGAAAATAATAAAAATATAAATAAAATTTTTTTTTTTTTGGCTCAGCTGGAATTCCATGCAACGTTTACCCTAACCAGTATACTACGTTTGAGGTGGTTGTCGTTTTTTGCTGATATCTCAGTTGTTTACGTACCGATGATTCTTTCAATACCGATCTACTCCCGAATATGATATTTTAATACCTCACCCGGGTCCAGGCGATGTCGGGGGGCTTCAAAAAGTTTCAACATACACATGGACAGACGGTCAGACTGACAGAGCTTAATCGACTACCCTATTCATAAGCTTTCAGAAAATATAAACTTTATTTGGTCGGAAATAAAAATTGTAGAAATTTCACACGGAATGACAAACCTATATATGTATACCCTTTTTCATTGTGTGAAGGATATAAAAAGGATATACATTTGTGAAATACATTATAATGTTGCAAAAGCAACAACAACAAAAAATTTGGTACAAAAAGTACACTTAATTTAATTGCTTAATTACGAAACCAAAATCTAATTTCCATTCCTACATTAATTAATGAAATCAAGGCGAATTCAACAGATTTTACCAACATCCTTCTCCATCAGCTGGCTTGATAAATATCCCTGTATGAATTCGCCCTGCTCAAAAAACGAAAAAAACAGAAAATTTTTAAAAACAGCAATCAAAGTAGCTTTCGATCATTAAAAATTAAGTTTTACGGCGTTATGCATAATAACAAACTGTGTGTTAACTAACGAGCTGTTATCTTTCCCTTATGGAAATTTTTCGATAAAAAAGTTAGCAGCTTATTAGTAAGCTCACAGTTCGTTATTATACATAACGCTGTTATTAGAGTTTAAACGATTTTAAAAATAAAAATAAAGGGCCCAGTAAATGTTATCCTGATCGAACGTAGGCTTGTTTGCATTAATGGGTTAAGTAAAAGTTTTCTCTGTATCATATGTTTAGTTTAAGGAATCTATTAGTTCGGACTTTAATTACATAGTCTGAAAATTTTATCAAAATAGGTTTGAATAAAAAAAAAAAAATTAAATTGATTGCGATGCAACTACAAGGTCTTATTTAAATCCATTCACGGACAAAATTTCATTCAGCAGTTTAGGAGGAAACATGTGGTTTTGTAAAAAATAATAAATGTTTTATGTTTATTGTTAAATTATTTTTTATGCATTTTCTGTTTTTTAATAAACCTTTTTTATAATTAATGTAAAAAAGCTATTAAAAAAAATAAATAGACTGAATTAATAGATAAATCTTAAGAATTGCGGTTTAATTTAGCATGGATCGCGCATAAATAAATAACTTAAACCCAAAAGGTTTTTAACTTATATATTTTATTTGTGACAAATGGTTGAAAATTAAACATACTTTTGTATTTTATACAGTGGGAAGTGGGAAGAGTTGTGTAATTTTAGGTCGAAAATAGCCTATAAAGTGTTGCCTACTGAAGGGTGGTTAAATTTGAAGGGCCGATGTTGAATGTGAACCACACCAAAGCATCAATTTTTTTCTGCATTTCATTTGACATTTCTCAATTTCAGACTAACTAATTTTAAATCATAATAACGCGTTTCATATTTTTAATTAAAATTCTTTACAAAACCATTTTTTGATGTGTTTTTGCAAGATATTTTTGGCTTTTTTGATGCCAGTTTTAGTACAATACAGTGGACGTCCAATAGTACGTACCATCGTTTATACGAATCTCCAATAGTACGAATGGGAAATTTTTTGCATTGGTAGTTCTGCAGTACGAATACATTCTCTTTTGCTATTCGATAATACGAATAACTGTATTTTTTGTAAGAATATGCTTGTTTAAAGTTTTACTTCGAAGTTTTTTACTTGTTTTTTTCTGCGGTCAACTGCCAAATACAGTTAGTTGGTACAAAATTTAATACAGACATACATACAATGTTTAATGACTGATTTATTTTAACAAACTAATTATATACTTTATGTAACTACATATTTACATACATATGTACAAATGTATGATTTAAATCCTATTGTCTTGACTTGAATTTGTTTATCTTTTAAGTTTTTTCTTGTTTCTTGTTTTATATAAAAAACTAATTTTAGTTAAACTATCTGCATGTGTTTTATTTAATATAAAAGGAGGAAAAACTGTTGTCCAATAATACGAATTTTCCAATATTACGAATAGGCCTGACATTATATAATTCGTATTATTGGACGTCCACTGTACATCAATTGTGATTTAAAAACGCAATTGTGAATTACATAACATTATTTTGCAATTTTAAGCCGCAATCGCCAATATTATGCGAAATGCCATTGCTGAAACATGGTCGAATATTTTAATATTTCAAATGTGCTAAATTTAAAGATATGAATTGCATAATTTGGATTCATACCAAAGATAAGCAATGGCTCTTTCAAATTTACATACATAGTACACAAATGTTTCAAATCTTTACGATAATTAACGTCTAATTGATAAAGTTTACAAACAATTTGTTTGAAATGTTCATATAAAAATAAAATAAATTAGCAACAATAATTCAATTACAAATTTAAACATAAAGGAACACACAAAACAAATAAATAAAGAAAAAACAATTCAAAAACAAAAAACGAAAATTTCTCTAGCAAAAATTATCGAAACAGCAATAACAATAGAACAAAGGGAAAAGGGTAGAAAGAAAAATAATTAAAAAGAAAAAATTGATAAAAGATAAATGAAAGCATAGAAACAAGTTACAGTGTAATTGTATCAGTTGTAAAAATACTCACTTCAAATTTGCATTGAGTATTATTGAGGTCATTATTATTGCTAGTGTTATCATAGAAACCATAATTGAATAAATTTGAAGTTGAACTTGTTTGAGAATTTAATGGCATTATGGTTACTCCAGGAGTGGAAGCCAGGGATGCCGATAGGACATGACTGTAGTTGGGGCCAAACGATTTGTTGGTGGTTGCGATGGTGGCCGTGGCGTTGCCTAAATTTGAAAATGACGACGACGAAAATGACGTCATGAATGATGAATTGTTATTGTTGTTGTAAATGGTTTTGTCGTACTTGGTATCGGTATTGTTATTGAAATTTTTATTGGTATTAAGGATATCTTGTGGTGTTGAGGGTGTCAGGGGGGCATATGGAACGTATGAAGATGACAATGTAATTGATGGCTCTGGTTGCTGTTGCGTAGGAGAGGAAGGTGGTGATCTAGTACACATTTGATTATTATTTATAATTTCCACATGAGGATACAAAGAGGAATAGGAAACATATTTAACTTGTTGTGTTTTAAACACATCTGTCGAATCTAGAAAACTCTTAGTGTCTTCATTAAAAGATTCCCGGCGCAAATTGTCTTCGGTATAAGAAGTAGGAAAATTATAAGAGAAATTTTTCCTTTCACTCTCTTCCATATTTGATGTGGTTTCAATGTCGAAAACGCTTCTAAAAGCATCATAATCACTTAATGAATGTTTTATTGATTTGGAAAAATTAGAATTGTTATTTTTATTGTTATCGAAACCACTGCAGTAGGTTTGACTTTGTTGGAAACTATTGTTATAAAAATTTAAAGTTGTTGGTCTTAGAGGAGCAGTATTGGTGGTGGTATTATGAGGAGGGGAATCAAAACTTAGCAACTTTAGACATATTAAATGTAGTTTAAAAACAATTAACGGACAAAATCATAACATGCATGTATAATTAAATAAATAAATAATAAATAAAAGACGCAGGGTTAAAGTGAAAGAATTATGTAGAGAAAGACGACAGAATAATGTTTCGCAATATGTTTTGTAGAAAGTTTTCAAAAAAAGTGTTTAAAAGAGGGGAAAAAATAAATTAAAAGAAACAAAAATCATTATAAGCGACAAAGAAAATGTATAAAAGTAATGAATAACCCCCATATTGGTAATAAATTCTTAACTTTAAAATTGATTTACACAACGAATTTTGTACGAAATTTTTTTTTTCTTTTTTAATTATATTTTAAATTTAAAAAAATTATTATGAATATGGGGGTAAATTTTTAATAAAATAAGAAATGTAAAGAAAAAATTAATACATAAGAGAGATAAAAAGTAAATAAGAAAAAAATAAAATAGTAGTATAAGAGTTCCCTAACATCATAGACACCATTTTAATATAATTCTCCTATAAAATTTATTATGTTCCCTTTAAAATTTCTAAAAACAAATGATTGATATTAAAAATTACCTGAGAAGCTGCCACATTTGTATTGTTAACAGGTGCCCAAGGATCCTTATTGATGGTCATTTGAAAACTTTGTTGTTTTAACTGATTAATGGACGGCACCTTCAAACCACACACAAAATAAATATTAATTAATAATTGCATTATTACGAATTATTAATATAAAACTTACTGCTGGTTGCTGTTGTTGGAATAGATTTGTTTTTGGTGGTATTACTGTATCACTAAACGGATTATAAGCTGCAGAATTGGCTGCTGCATTTTGCGGTACGGCAGGTTTAATTAAATTATCTAAATTTACCAAACCAGAATTTTCACCCAAAAATGCTTGTGGATCTTTAAAGGGCTTCTTAGCTGTGGCTCCAGTTGAATTTGTTGTAGTAGTGGCGTTCGTTAATGCCAGAGGATCTAAGTCATCAAGTAGTAGTGCTGCAAATGAAAATTATAAACAATCTTATTAAGAAGTTTATACTAAATATGTGGAAATTTGATCTTACCATTATTATTGCTTATATTTGTTATGGAATCATTGTTTGTTAATAAATCACTAGTCTTTTTACGATTCGTTATGATATCAAATTCGTCCATATCAGGTGAAGGCTTCTGCAGAGAAAAAATAAAATTTAAACAAAAAAAGTTTATTCAAATAATAAGACGAAATCATGTTACTAGCTTAAGAAAAAATCTTCCTTGAACCTACCTTAGCTGCTGTTGAATTTTCCATATTTCTCCAGGGATCATCGCTGGTAGCTGCTGTTTTTGGTGCCCAAGGATCCTCTATCAAGGGCTTAGATGCTGGAGGAACAGTTGTAGCTGTAAGTTTTTCCGTTATCCAAGGATCTACAGGTGCATTGGAGGCAGGCGCTGCTGATTGTTTTGTAAGCCATGGGTCAACTGCAGTAGCACCTACGCCTACAGCTCCTGCTATATTTGTCGAGTTACCATTAGTTTGTAGCCAGCCTTCTGTGGAGGAACCCGAAGTAACAGAAGGTGATTGTGTACGCATACCGCCCCAAGCTTCACCGCCATTAGTGCCATTTGTAGCCATTGCAAGGCCTAAACCACCCACTGCTCCCATTTGTGCCGAACTCAAGGGTGTAGAACGTGATGCTGTAGACGGCTGCCAGGGATCAACTGGTGGCGAAGCAGTACCAGTCCAAGGATCAGACATTTGACTAGCCGCTCGAGCTGGTGTGGCCCAAGGATCCGTGGTATTGTTAGTTAAGCCGCCAGCGGCTAAACCTAAAGGTGGACTGGATATACTAGTGGCTCCCAGCTGTATATCCAAAAGATCCAGCAAATGTGATTGTGGTTCTTCTTTGTGTTGCTTTTGCACCCTAGAATTTAATTCATTTCTAAATTAAAACAAGTGATTTCACCGCTTTTTTCGACATCAGCGAAATTGAAATGAGCAACTTCTAAAAAGGAGCTATACAAAAAGAACTTACTTAAAATCTTGTTCGCTCTGGCTTAAAGCCAATTGCAGGCGTACGTCATCACTGCGGCGTTTAGCCTCTTCTTGTTCAGCTTCTTCACGTGACATGGCCATGGCCAATTGCAGCTGTAATTCTTCCTCACCAGCCGTTTGAGGACGTACTATTTCCAATTCGGAAACCGGCTTAGCAGGCTCCTCTTGCCAGCCGGGAGGCATGTCACGCATATCACGTTGTGTGGGACCATCTATGTAGCCATCACTGCCAAAACCACTAGGATATTGAGCAAAACGTTCTTTGGCCTTGAGGGCTTTAATACGTTCATTTTTTAAGCGCTCATCATCTTTCAACAGATTCACCAATTGTTTAGCCTTTTCTCTGACATGAGTACCTTGATCTTTACCCTCCTCGAAGTACACAAACTCTCGCAGAGTTTGTATGGCGAATATATTTTCTTTGCACTGTTGGGCTACCTTTTCGTTGCCAGTTTTAATAAGATATTCCAACAGTATTAGGGCTTTGTAAACATGACGCCAATTTTTCCCATGATCATTAAGACGTTTCCATATCATTTGCATTATTTCCGAAAAAGCCACCACATTATTGGTTAATTCAGCAATTTCCGCCATTATAGTGGCCGAAGGACCCCAGGGATCATTTGAAGTAGCCTCGCGTACTTTAACCTAAATTTAACATTAGAAAATCAAAATACATTTTTGATAAGATTATTGATAAGATAAAATTAAAACAATTTAAAGTCTTACCTGGGCATCAGAATAGTTGTGGGCCAAATTTTTTATATTGCGACGTAAACCTGCCACATTGACTTGCATATCGTCTTTATGTTTTCGCACTTAAAAAAAAAATTGAAAAAAAATAAAAAAAAGAATCATTAAGCTGAGTTATAAAACTTAAGCAAAAAGTTTTTTTTTTTTTGCTAAATTATATTGTGTGTAGGTATAAGTATACTTCTATAAAAGTTATGTATGTCTTTCTTAGTTAGTTTAAAGTTTGCTTTTAGAAATTTGTTTTGTTAGTACTCGCCTAGCAAACGTCTTACAAAAAACCTATACAACTACTTTAGAGAATTATTAGATTTAGAATTTTTAGCTGCAGACAGTTGAAAGAATGTTGGAAAAATACTAAGAAAAGAAGAAGATGGGCAAAAAGCCTTACAAGTTTTAAATCTGACACTGAAGACTTTTTTGCTTGTCTTACATGTTTACGTCATTTGTAATTATTGCACATTTATTTTATCTTTTATAATTGCAAAAATAATAAAAAATTTATAAAAATCTCAAACCATCCTAGGCAAACATAACACAGAGAAAGAGATTTAAAAACGAAATTAATATTTAATTCAATTCTTTATTATTATTTTGAGTTTGAAATATGTAAGATTAATATTTTCTGTAGTAGTGTACAGTGGAGAAAACTTAAGTGGTAATTTATTTTCATTTGATTTAAAGTAAAATTTTGGTTTTTTCATGATTTTATGTTGTTCACAATAATTTCTCAATTTTAGGAGTGTATTTAAAAAAAAATGTAGTTGCATTAAGTTAAATAAAACTCAAATCGTGCAATTTAGAAACTCTTATATATATATATATTATTTCCCGTGGATCCTATAAGGAGCATAGGGCCATAACAAACTGGTTTCATTGTGTTTTGCCCGATGCTAAGGCTTTTATTTTATTCCAGCTTTTGTTTTGTGTGGTAGCTTCGAGTTCGATTGGACGACGCCAAGTGTGGGATGGTCTACCTCTTGTTCGGCTACCTTGGGGGTTCCATTCTATGGCGTTTCTAGTGATGTCGTCATTTGATTTGCGCAAAGTATGACCTATCCATCTCCATTTCCTTCTTAATATTTCCGTATTTATGGGTTTTGACCAGTATCGTTCCATAATCTTACATTGGATATAGTAACTGGCCAAAATATTTTTAAGATTCTTCGCAGGCACCGATTTATAAATACCTGATAGAAACTCTTTAAAAAACGCAAATTTATTGGCATATTGTACAAATTTATTTAGCATTGAAGTCTTAATTTAATTTTTTGTATTTATAAAATTATCGACTATTTTCGGAAGTCCTTCCATTAGAGATTTTACAGTTGCTTCTGTTACCTTTTTGGAGGAGGTGGTCAATTTACACTAAAATTCGGACATGTTCTGGGACACCTTTCCTGAGCCTGGTATCTTTCCACAGGCCTAAGTTCTGGACAGTTAGGTGGATTTGCCTCTCCTTTTGAATACCACTCAAGTGCCTCTTTTCCACAGTGACATGATGCCAAATCAGGCCAAAAATAATTAGGCATTCGGTGCTGTCTCAAAAAAGGTAAAAGTCGTGTTTGTAGGCACTCCGCGATATAAATTTCTATGTTTATCGTGCCTGATGACACAAATGCTTGGCTTCGTTTGCCACAACGGCAAATGGCTTGCCACACGTGAAATTTTGTTTGTTTTTTTTACGGAACTTTTCCTGAACATTACCTCTTTCATCAGCAGCATAAAAATCATGGCCGGGAAGTTGAGAAATGTCTGCCAGTATGTATGTTTCGTCATCCATCACACAACAGGTGTATTTTGTTTATAAAAAATCTGCCTTACATTTTTTCTTTCGTTTTTTTAATTCTAAGTTCTTGCCGAGTTACGATCTGGAACTTTCTGAATTTTATATGTCTTCAGCCCAGCATAAGCATCGGCGCTTTGGTCAAAACTATAAGAGCATTTCATCGTACGCGCTGCTTTTCTGATAGAAGTGTTAGGTGCTCTTCGAAACAGTTGCTCGACTTCCTCTACCTTACCAATATCCCTTGGTCCTTTTTTCATTTCCTGATCCAGGTTTTCTTTTAATGCTCAGGTCTTCCTTATACCGAAACAGTTCGAGGGTCAACTTTCAAATTTTTTGCTATTTTTTTTAAAGTCCATGACAAATTTTTTTGAAAGGTTTTAATTATATTTTCACGTACTTTTTTTCGCAGTTAATGAGTTTAAAAATAACAGTGTCTGACAAATATATAAAAGCTAACGTGATAAAAAGAAAAATTATTTATTGCACGATTTGAGTTTTATTTAACTTAATGCAACTACAAATTTTTTTCGATACACTCCTTAGTACCGCTCTTCTTTACAAAATTTGTTTAATTAATTAAAAAATTAATTTTTTAAATATGAACTTTGAAATCGTCAGTATAAACCACGCCTACAGCGAAGTATTTGTCAAACTTATGTCGGTCGATCTATTAGCACATCCAGTTTAAGTGATACAACATATTAACCTTAATATCGACAATGAAAAACATTTCACGAAAATGCAATTGAAAATGTGCACTTAAGGAGCTAAAAGTATTTCTACGATGGAAGTGGTACTGTCCACCTTTTTTTTATCACAATGTTGTATATTCACGTAAGCTGTATGCAAAGTTTTATAAGGCTCAGTTAGCTGAAGGTTTTTTAAACAAGTTAATTTGGCTATGCCGAATCGTATATGCCCTTCACACAGTTTGTACCATCATGCACATATACATAAATATGTATTAGCGACCGCTAGCTTTTGTTGTTGTTTTAGTTAAATTGACTTCTCCATCTAATGGGATTTAGAATATATAATTTAGTTATTTAGCACCCCTAACAGTTTAAAGATCATAACTGATAATTATGTAGTGCAACTGTGACCAAAATTCCTTTAGGAAATCAATAATCTGAAGTTTAAATTGACAGGTTTTTGTCCGTTTCTTTGTCTGTAATTGACCCATTGAATCAAGATTTTCCGCAAATATTGTCAGCATTTTATATAAGCAAACGTACTAAACGTTGCAACAAGTTTCATAGTAGCTACAAATTTTTGCTTTGTTTGGTTAAAAAACAGAGGCAATGGTGTTCTTTCACTCATATTTCAGCTCGTAATGTGCCTACATAAGTGATTTTCAATAGCAAAATCCTTGCAGGCACATTTGATAAGTTAATACCATATAGGAGTATGAAGTATAGGTGGGGGCTTTAAAAAGTTGATTTCAACATACCACTTACAGAAGGTCTTAGCTTATTAATTACTTTATCTGTAAAGATTCAGAATATATTTTCTGTTAAGCGTCGCAAAAGAATGTACTCTCGTGTAAAGGGTATAAAAAAATATTTTTTTTTGTGGACGTAATTTTTCTTACGTTTATAATCAAATATAAAACACTAACAGTGTGTGTGCAAAGTTTCACAACAAGTTTCTTATCATAAAATTAAATTTAATTTTTTTTATAGTCTATTATATTCTGCTAATTTTCGTTTGTAACATTTAGGAAAAATACCAAAGTAGTTGTATTTTGATGCTTATATCTCGGTTAGTTTTAATTTGATTTGTTAGTTTTTCTCAGGAATAATTTTCGAGAATACGGCTTGTAATTTGGTGTCTTTAGCGTGTGCAAAATTTAATTAGAAACTTAAGGAACATAATATATTTAAAAATATATTTTTTCGAATTTTGTCGATGATTTTAAATATAAGTGATCAGTTTGTTCAACAATTTTCACGAATATCATATTAAAAAATGGTAACAAACGTGTCTATAAATTATTCTAGTACTGAAAAATTTTAATTTTTGTGGTAAACATAAGGAAAAAATCGAATCAGTCGTGTTTATTTGCTCATATCTCAGAAAGTAAAGGGGTGATTTAATATTTTCGATATTTTAAAACAACTCACGGGTCTTGGCGATGTCGGAGGTTCTTCAAAACACTGTTATCAGCATATACACGGACGAAAAAACAATGCTCAATTGACTCCCCTATTCATTAGCTTTCAGAATATATATATAATTTATGGAGTTGGAAATGAAAATTGTAGAAACTTCACACGGAATAACAAACCTATATATGTATACCCCTACACTATTTGTGAAAGGTTTAATATCAGAGGCAGTCATGTTTATTTGCTAATATCCCAGAAAGTTATGTGGCGATTGTGATGGTTTCCAATAGCATTAATTTTTAAATATTTACACCACCTACTTTAAAAGTTGTCCTCAACCAATGCACGGCAAAAATAATATATACATAATGGAGTCGCAAATGAAGTTTTTAGAAATTACAAACGGAATGACAAAGCGGTATATACCCTTAACACAGGTGAAGGGTATAAAAAGCACATATATGTATCATGAAAATAAAGGAGGCTGACCAGAAACATGTTCAAATTTCTTCTAGCCAACTAGATACGGAGTCAATTAATTGTTCGGAAGCACGGTGCTCATTTTTTGAACAGTGTGTTTGTATTCAATTTAAGAAAAGATTTTTTTAATTTTAAATATTTTTGTGTTTATTTTAAGTTTAAATAATGAAATAACTGTTTTATTTTTTTCCTTTTTCCAAATGAAAAAAACTTCATTTACATAAAGGGTCCGCCATCTAACGTTTTTTTCAACTAGTGCTTATTTCGTGAATGGTAACACTTAGCTTATGTCTGATTTAACAGATAATTAGTTTTATCCTTCTCATACGCTTGAACAACGCTGGGAAATATTGCGACATTACTTTGGCCGATTTTGCCAAAAAAAATCATCTTTTCAGATGAAGCTCATTTTGATCTTGGCGGGTATGTAAACAAGCACAATTGTCGCATTTGTGGCACAGGAAATCCGCACACATTCATTGAAAAGCCGATACACCCAAAACGAGTCACTGTTTGGTGCGGATTTTGGTCCAGAGGCATAATTGGGCCATTTTTCTTCGAAAATGGAGCAAGGAGCGGCCGTAGTCAATGGCGATCGTTATCGGACCATGTTAAACGAATTTTTGTTCACAAAAATTTAAAAGGAGGATATTGGCAACATTTGGTTTCAACAGGACAGCGCTACGTGCCACACTGCCGAAGCTACACTTTTTTTATAGCATTTTCAAAAAAAAAAAAAGGTTTTTTGCCGGACTCTTTATTTCGTAATGATTAAAGCTTTGTCTCGATATCTATGTGCAAAATTGTATAAAAATCTATTTTAAACTTAATGCTAATTTTTTGTTCTCCACTGTACAGTTTTACATACCCC
Source organism: Phyto melanocephala (assembly GCA_941918925.1). Lineage (NCBI taxonomy): Eukaryota > Metazoa > Arthropoda > Insecta > Diptera > Rhinophoridae > Phyto > Phyto melanocephala. The sequence continues at coordinate 102,566,871 of OW799235.1, read as the reverse complement.
AGCAAAAAAAAGACATGCAAAAGAAATAGTCAATGCATGAGTTCAACCCATGCTGAAGTGGTTCAATTAAGGTAAAACATACACACATTAACGTGTCATTGGAAAGCATGTGTTTATATGAACACATCAACAAAATTCACTTAATTCAAATAATTGCACAGAACGCATGCAGAGTAGATGAAAAGAAACTATTGGGTGATTCACAAGGTGTCTTATCATTTCATATTGTCCTAAAATTTTACAATGGTTTAAAAATGTTGTTGTTGCTTTTTAAACAAAAAGTGTCTTATTATAATAGAACTTTGTACGCTATGTTTATTGTGCTGTCGTATTTAATAAGCAGAGACCTGTGCTAAACGGCTAAGCCAAGCCGCAACAGTTTTTGTAAGCCGTCGCCGTTCATTGTATAATTTTATCGGGCCGACATCCAAATTTAAGCGCAGTTGCTAATTTCTGATAACAAATCACTGGTGGCGTCAAATAAGATCGGCTAAGGACGCTGCTGTGTTTTGTTTATCAAACACAATTTAATATATTTGTGATTTATTTACTTGAGTCTGCCATTACAAAATCTAAAATATACTTTTCGTACAAACTGGCTATTATTTTGTTTTGTTTTCACTTGTTTTTGGCATTAAGAAAGAAAATATTTATTTTTATAATTGTTTTACATCAGCTGATTTAAATTCAAAATGTCACCCTCAATTATGAGGGGTTGTTCACAATAGTCTTTATTTTTCATGCTATTATTGTACGACATATGATTTTATGACACCATTGTGAATACCCCGTATCTTTCATGAGTTAATAATGTTTGTTTACATGAATTTGTTAAGATATTTTGCATGGACTTGCATGTACATATTTTGAAACACTCATTAATGGCTAATAATTTTGGATTTAGAGAAGGCATTCTTCATAACTCGTCTTGCACTTATGAGTTAGAAGTCATGAAAAATGTTATTAAATTTGAGCTATTAAACATTTTTTTTTTGAGTAGTAAAAAAAAGTAATGGGTTCATTTAGTTTACTATTTAAAGTCTAACAATTAAAGAAAAAATGTCTAAAAATAATTAAGTTTATTCACAATAAATAAAATTAAATAATTATAATATAAAAATATATGACAATATTAAATTAAGGACGTCTTGTTAGGCAGTCAAAAAACTTATGAATGAAATTTAACAACTTAAAACACAACCTAAAAAACAGATAAATATGGCAAAAAAAATAATTTTCTTGTGAAAATAAAACTCATAAAAGCAACAAAGAAAACCAAAAATAATTCCAACAAGTGTTTAAAATAAATAACAAAAGTGATTATTTTGTTTAAGTAATAAATTGTGTTCAATACGTAGAAGAAAAAGTTTGTTTATGAGGTGGTATTAAAGTGGGTGGAGTGGAATGGTGTGATAAATTGTTTGTTTGTTCAAAATATTTGGTGGACTCACCAAGTGTGCTATTATGTCGCATTGATATAATAATTTTTAAAACGGTTTCATAAATATAGTTGTTTACTGTAAATCTTATCAATCTTTTAAAACTTGCTAAAAAAAAAATAACAAATATGACAACTTGTATAACAATACGACATGTTAGCACACCTTGTGATTTTACCAAATGTTAAAAAAAAAATAGAAATGTGTTTTATTTCTCTTGTTTTCGTTATTTTTTTTCGGGTTAAAGTGAAAATTAAAAAATTAAACAAAAAAAATTTTGCTCAAGTTATTATTTTTTTTTATTTTTGAGTAAAGAAAAACACACACAATTTCATTAGGACTTACTTTTTCAGACCTTGTTTGTATTAAGGCTTTGTTTGATTTGTTTTTTATTTGTTTTTGTTTTTATTTTTAATTATTTTCAAATTAAGTTGAAAGTGATTGATTTATACTTTGTATGTTTAAACTTTATTATTTTATTGGCGTTTGTTTATTATTTAAGTTTATTTGATTTAGTGCTCCAAAGCAAGCTAAGAAATACAACAAGATAAAAGAAATTTAAATATAAAAAGTTTAAAGCATTTTTATTACAATTAATTGTATTTAATATATATAATTAACAATATAATGGTGTACAATATAAGGACATAATACGTATGGCATAAAAAAAGAAAAGAAACAAATTAAGTAAATAGATGGTAAAACAAACAATTCAGCAGACAATAAATTTGAAATAAAATAAAAAAACATTTATTGGGATACAAATTAAAGAAAAAAGATTTCTAAAATTAACGATAAATTTGTGTTTGCCAGCATTTGCACAGTAAGTTTGACAGCTGAAGGTTTAGTGTGCGTAAAAATGAAGCATTAATGATGAAACAGAATTACGACGTAACGAGATTTCCCATCAGTCGTGGAGTAGAATGTATTTTTTTAAGCATTTTCTTGCGCTTTTATTTTAATGTCAACAATGTCACCATATTTTTTTACTTTATAAACCGACAATTATGTTTTTGCTGTTTTGACGGAACAAAAAAATAAAAAAGAAAGAAAACAAGTAATACCGCGCCGAATCTGATAATACCGTCATGTACACAGGTAAAGAATTTTAATCGTAGCTTTGCCTAGGTTTTCGATTTAACGTTATACACCATTTGCTTCATTTATTCCTAATCAATCTTTAATCTTGAATTTTCGCTGTTTTCTACTTTTCAAGGCCTTATATTTGATATCAACATAGATGGGGTTGAGAAAAATATTATCCGACATTTTGTTTGGGGCGCCATCTGGATTTTAGCTTTTCCATATTTTGCTGTATTCTACTGACCAAGCTCTTTCGTTTAATACCAATATTGAGAGGATTTTAGTAAAAATATTTTTAATTACTAGATTAGACCCATTTAGAAACTAGTTTAACGCCATTTTGTAGAGGCAGCTATAACAGATTTTTATTTTTTTATGGTGTATATCGCTCCTCTACGTTGACCAGAAGCTAAAAAAGCAATTTTGGTCGTTAAATTTTAGGAAATACACCGAATTGTTTGCAGTGTGGTCTAAAACCGATTTGGCAGTTTTTCTCAGGAATAATTTTTGGGACTACGGCTTAGAGAGTTTAGTAACTTGATATTTTTAACAAGAGTTTAGTAACTTGATATTTTTAACAAATACATACATTTTTGAAAATTATTTTTGCCTAAAACTTTGCCGATTAGTCAACCAATTGTCAACAATTTTTCACTAATTGCTCTAGAGTCTTATCATATCTACAAATAGTTGCAAACGAGTCTATAAATTGTTATAGGGCTTAAATATCTTGATTTTAATGGGAAAAAAAACAGAGGCAGTCGTGTTTATTTGCTCACATCTTAGAAAGTTGTTGGGCGACTGTGCTGAATTTTATATAATGAAAAAATTGATACCACATATAGACTCCTCTAGTCAAAAAGGAATATTGTAAATATTACAAACGTAATGACAAACCTATATATACCCTTGGCACCACAAGTGAAGGGTAAAATTAAACTTTAATATAAGAATATTCGACGCTACTGCTGCAGAATTTAGCATTTAAACGAGAAAACAATGCGTTATCGTTGTTAAATAATATTTTTAAAATAATAAGTTTGGCTGTCACGGTTGCAAAATCTCGTCAAAATATTCATCTAAATTTGATGACCGCGTTAGAGAAAATTCGATCAATTTTTGGAACCCGGTCCGCATTGTTGGCCCAAACAATATTTTTGTATTTTTATTGTATTAATTTTAAGATAAATTCTGATATCGTTGTTAGCGAAAATTAATATTTAAATGTTGTTAGAGAAATTTCCTTTATTTTCCTCCTTCTGTCATGTCCTTTTGTTTTTTTTTTTAATATTTTTTTATCTGGCGATTAGTCAGACAAATAAAATTTTTTTAAAGTGCTGTTTTGTATTTCAGATCGTTGGCCATTAAAATTTTAAAACAAAAATATATATATTTTATGCAAAGACACAGTTATTTTACAATTTTATTTTAATTTCAGATTTTGACAAATTCGTTTAAAATTTCCACCCGTTAGATCCTATTCTTTTACATTAGAAAGCACTTATTTAAATCAACTATTTCGTAACATCTTCTTTTTTATTTATTATCAAACATTTTCCAAAATCACTATAAAAAAAAACAACAAAAATTTAAAATAGTTATACTGCCTTTAGCTGACATTTATTTTTAACTGACGATTACACACCCATCATAGATTTTCAAAAGGGTCAAGTGCAAAATATTTTCAACAAACATTTTTTCTCTCTTTTTCTCTAAACGATATTTTTTTATTTAAAAAAAATCTCTATGCATAAACTTAAGGGTCATATTACCTACAAAAAAAAAAACATTTTTTTTTTGCAAATTTTGAAATTTACAAACTGTAAATGAAAATATTCAATAAGATACAAGTTCAATGCAGGGCAATAAAAAAAAACAATTGAATTAAAATATCAAATATAAACAAAACGGAAATAATTAAATTTGCAGTGAAATAAAAAAATCTGTTAAGACATGAAGAAAAAGGAAAAAATTATAAAAAGAAAGAATTGAATCAATATACAATTTAAATGAAACCATACAAGTGAGGGAAAAAATACAACTGAAAGCAATAGTCAATACTAAAACAATAAAAAAAACATGTAAAAAGTAAGAAAAAGCCCGATTGGCAGGTATTAGATTAAGTATTGATGAATTAATGTAACCCCTACCAAGAAATGATTTTTTTACAATCTGAAGACTTAATGGACACAAAAAGTGATTATATGTGTCCTTTTCGGAGAAAAGGGACCTAGTATGTCGAAAAACGGGTTTGGACTTAAGAGTGGATTCTGGTACCTAAAAGGGTGTAGAATAAGATGAAATGAGTTAGATTTCTGATAAAAATTTATTTACCCCATAAAAACGTACAAAACGGTCAAGTATCGAGATCATAACAAACAGAGCAGCAAAAATAGCAAAAGTATTGTCACACTAAAAGCGAAAAAAATACGTCACCAAAGTCGGCACCCAATCATAACTAACCATACCAAATCGCATCTCCCAACTGAAGGTGAGTTCACAGCGATAATGCGTTTTTCCCAAAACTTCATGTTCACATACTAGGTCACTTTTCTCGGAGAAGGTCACATATGATAAAAAATTATAGATTAGGGTAATAATAAATTTGTTAAGTAGTCGATATCGAAAATAAACAACTAATTATATGCACTACTCGATACCTATAAAAACATACCAACATAATATTATCTGAAATATCAACATAAGACTTGAAAACAACCGCTGTACAGATTATATCTATCATTGAGAGTACTTGGGGTAAAATAAGCCGTTCACTTCAAAATCAAAGAAAAGTGGATTGTTAAAGAAATTAAATGAAAATTGGAAAATTCTCTATAGATAAAACAAATCTTTGTTTCTCTCTTCTCTCGATTTTTTTCAAAAATATTTTCGGAACTGCGATTACCTGTTGAAGTCAACTCATATTATGGGGTATAACTGTATATCGAAACCATTTAAATAAATTTATTTTTATAAAACAATAACAAAATACATGTACAAAGTCACGTGTCCAGAATACAGCAGCCTTATTCTGTAACTTACTAAAACAGAATCTCTTTAGCTAAAACTCTAAAAAATCTATTTACAGATGTTTAGCTACAAATGGAATTCTCTAATGTATGTATATTTATTGCTCAGCTTGGCAATGTTATATAATTTATATCGCAGCAATTTTATTTTTATTATTATTTATTTTAGCAAGGAAATGGGAGAAACGGCAAAAATGATTACAGAGGAACAGAAATGTATGCTTCTTTAATATTTGGAGGAGCACAAGCAGGTATGGAAGCTTTATCGGCTTCAGACAGAATGAAGAAAGCAGTTTCTGCATCCTACACCCACACTCGGAGACTAATAAGGTCCATTGCGTTACCCTTTCATATAATAAAGATAGAAAAGAGAGAGAGAAAGTTTCCAAAGATATAGTACATGAGAAAATAATAAAAATAAAAATAAGTTAGTAGGAAATAAAATAGAAGAAAGAAAGAAAAACATATTCTCTACGAGCCCCATTGCATGTTCACTAGCCACCCGATCCCCATGATGAATCCAATAATATTCCCCAGCTTGCACTTTGAAACATCACACAACTCATCGTGGAATCGTTTACCTACCTACCACTTTAGCCTGTGATTATGTAGCCTTGGGTAGTGACAGACAATGTGTTTCACAGTTTTCAACTCCTCATCTTCACACATCCTACAATAATCCGGAGTGTCGCGATCCCATTTACTAATCCTAGCCCTCACAGGACAGTGCTCTGTTAAAACCCCAATAATGGCCCTCAGACATACCCTACCCAGGCCCAGAAGAACCGTAGAGTCCGCTGAGTTTAACCTGGGCCATAAAGCCCTTGACACCCTACAGTCTCTTCTGTCCCTCCACGCCATATCGGTCCTGTCAGATACCCACGACCTGATACGCCCAAAATAGTATCCTAACGAAGGTCTCAGAAAAGTATGCTTCTTTAATATTTGGAGGAGCACAGGCAGGTATGGAAACTTTATCGGCTTCAGACAATTATAATAAAATTAAAAAAAAAAATTAAAAAAATAGTGAACTGTTAGCTGAAGAACATAACGGTTTGGGGAAGCTTTTAGAAATGTTGAAAATTGTGAGAGGGCTTGGAAAAACATGTGTTTGCTTAATTTTTAAATTTTATGTTTTTTTTTTTTGTTTTCAAGGACTATCAAATGGGTACGTGCAGCTGAGTAAACGTTTACTCCTCACTGTGAATTTATTGCGCAACGTTAAGATTTATTGGAATTTTATTTCCAAAGCAAAAACGTTTGGTGGGTAATTGCAAAAGAAATCATCTTTTCGGATAAAGCTCATTTTCATTTTTTTTGCGTACATTTATAAGCAAAATTGGGGTCAGAAAACCCAAACGTGTTCTTACAGAAGCCAATGCTCCCATTACGAGTGACTGTTTGGAGCGGAGGAATCATTGACCCATATTTCTTTCAAAATGAGGACGGCGCAACCATTACGGCCAATGGAGACACCCATCGCACCATGATAAACGATTTATTTGTGCCCGCTCTTCATGGTATTGATGTGCACGATGTTTGCTTTTAACAGGATGGTGCAACCTGCCACACATTTCATGCCACAATCGATTTATTGCGTACAGCGTTTAATGGCCGTTTAATTAACCCAAACGGCAATATCGATTTGACACCGTTGGACTATTTTCTGTGAGGAGCCGTTAAAGACAAGTGTTATGCAGACAAACCAAAAACAATTGCATTTGAAGGCCAACATTCGTGATGCCATTGCCGAGATAAAACCCCTTACACTCAAAAAGTGCTCAATCGAATGGGGTACTTTAAGGTCATCCGCTGCAAACATATGAATGAAATAATATTTAATATCTAAGCGGAACAATTGTACTTCATAACAAAAAATTAATTTGAGAAAATTTCAACCTGTTTTTGTTTTATTGTATTTTTAAATTTACACTTTTAAATAGTCCACCCGTTATAAACAAATAACTAGTGTTGACATCTTGTAAGTGTGTTGCCATAATTTCTGCGATAAATGGCTTCATGGACAACCACAAGATTAAAATTACACATTTTTTAATTAAAATATCCAAATCAGGGATGATTTATAATAAAATTGTTGCATTTTAAAGAAATACAATGTGGTATAAATAAATTCCAGCGTTTGCAAAGGGATACAAGTTTGTTATGAATAAACTCTGTGCTAAAGTGCTGCTGAACTTATTCGACATTCTAATTAGCAGCTCGTTGAATAAAATGCCCAACTTTTTGTTTTGAATAAGGCTGTATGTATTTTACAGCGTTTCAAATACATTGATAACATACATACGTATATTTTTTTTAATATTTTTACAATTAAAAAAAAGAGCGAAAACCTTTTTCATTATGATAATGTTGAGATAATGTCAAAAGTATAAAAAAGTTAAATGCTTTTATCAATTATTAATTGTTTTTATTATGTGTACTATTTACCTAATCATTTAATAGATTGTTATCAAGGTCAAACATAAAGAGGTTACTTGACTTTAGAGAGTGAAAAAGTAGCACACAACTGTGTGATTTTAGCAATGTGTTTTCTTATAAAGAAAACCTTCATTAAAATTTTTATTAAGAAAGATTAGACATAAAATTGTTTTTTATTCTCAGTTCACAAAAACAAAAATTAAAAAAAAAAATCATAAATAAATTAAAAAACTATTTTATATTTAGAAGATGTTTAACAAGTCTACTATTTGCATTTAACTACAATTTGGTCTATGAAGTCAATAATGTATTATTCTGCAAAATCTTATACAAAAATTTAAATGATAACACAACTCATTGTTCACAAAAAATGTGGTTGTATTAAGTTTTACTGCCTGTTCAACGATGTCGAAAGAAAACCCAAGCGAAATTTCATTCGTACAAATGTATTGAAAACAACAACAAAAACTAAAAATTTGTTTTTGTTTTCAACGTATTTGTACGAATGAAATTTCGCTTGGATTTTTATTCGACATCGTTGAACAGGCAGTTAGTATTGTTAGAAAACAGCGATTCAACAATTGTGTTTAAACATTGACACCGAATTTTTACTTATAAATATTGAAGAAAAAAAAAACAATTCTATTAATTCTTTTACTTTTTCATTATTTCTTTTGTCTTGATTAAAACTGTGTAACAAAATCATAACTCTTCCATAAATAAATCATTGTTGCCGTGGTGCATTTCAAGGCATATTAATTCATCAGGTACTCTTGATTCGTCAGCTGATTATTTTTTTCAACACTTATTTAAAATTTCAGCTGTCAAAATGCATAAATAAAAAACAATTTTCTCTCTTTTTTAATTTATTTTAAATGTCAAATTTCATATCTTAAAAATTAAAAAAAAAAAAAAATCTCTCCGAACTGCAATTACCTGATGAATAAATATGCCTTGGGTGCAATTATAGAAAGTGATTGCATTTCGAAGAGAATTAAAATTATAAAATTAAGACATTTGGAAAGGAACAGCTGATGATCAACTGCTTAATTGAAACTACCTAATTAAGTGTACCCTGAGCTTTACTAGAGAAGTTGACATTAAAATCAATTCGAATTTGAAAAAATACTATACTTTGATGTTAAATAGAAAAAGTACATTAGTTTAGCTTTCCTTTATCAGTTAGAAAAGTTAAAGTTTTTACATTGATATTATAATTTTGTAGTCAATTTATTGAAGCTTTTTAATAATGGAATGAAGCTAACTAACGATCTCCTATCTTTTTATTGTGAGAACTTACGCATAAAAATATTTGCAGTTAGATAGTTAGCACAGAAAAAGTCCAACATTGCGCCTGTAACAAAATGGCGGATGTTTTTATACTCCCCAATAAATATGGGCATCAAATTAAAGGGGTTATTAAATCCTACATATTAATAGGCAAGTCGATTTTTTGTTACGCATTTAACGCTCACATTATACAACCGATTTTAATTAAAAAAATATTGTGCAGATGTGCCCAATCTTAATATTATTGTACTAAAATTGGTTCTGTATTTTAGAAGTTATAAGCGATTAAAGTGCAAACCATATGTGTGGAACAAAACCAATAAAAAAACAAACTAATGCATGTTTATTCAACATTAATGATAAAATTGTTTTTGTGTTTCGAACAAAATACAAAACAAAAAGACTGTATTGCAGGGATGACCTTTTTTTACGTTTTTTGTAGAATATTATAATTTTAAGTTAAAAGCACAAAATTAAAATAATTTGCAAATAAAAATTTTACTATAAATACTTTTTACACGCAAATATTATTAAAAACTCTTTTATGAATATTTAGTGTGCAAGAGCTCTTCTGTATTTATACTTGAAATATTAAAATGTAGTAGATAACTTTCGAGTGTTAATAAATAGTATTCAATGGCAATAATAAACAATACTAACTTTTTTATATTTAAATCGGTGAATTGTATTTTTACTTTAGTCCGTAAGGATGTATGTAAGTATAATCTATAGACTATAAATAAAAAAATAAAAAAATTACATATTAATTCTATTTCCAGATCTCCTTTATTGTTTACATGGCTTTCTATATACTTTAGTTTTTTATTAAAGATCTTTTTCAGATTTTATAATTTTTCTTCTAAATGGTGACCGGCGTTTTTGTGCACATTGCTGCTGTTTAACTTCAAATTTTAAACAGAAAAATTCTTTTAAATTGTGTCTTGTATACAAAATTCTTTAAAGTTTTTCTAACACGCAAAAAATGTTAATTTAAAATCAATACAATAGCTTATTACTCATAAACATTTCCACAAGCTACAATTGCAAAAAGTATGACTCAAAAGGTAAAACACAAATTTTATTAAGAGCGATATTTCTGAAGCGTTTAGTTTATCTAATCAAGTAATAAACTGAAATAAATATAAAAAAAATCTTAATAATAAAAATTGTAAATAATAACAGAAATCGGAGAAAACAAAATGCAAACTAAAGTAGAGAAAAGAATGTGACGTAGAATAAAACGAATTTCACGCAAAACAAATTGTTTAATTTTAAAATTAAGAAAAGACAAAAAAAATAACGAATTGAAGCAAAAAGTCAAGATCAATGACCACTTAGTGTCCCAAGGCAAACATTTATAACATAAAAAAATTTTTATTCCAAAATTAAAAAAAAAAAATACGTTGAGACAACAAAGAACGAGTACAGTAAAGGGTTGTCACAACTAATTATAACTAAGATTATTTTAATTAAAATTTTTGTAAAATAAAAATTTGTTAATACCAATATCTAATGTCTTGGTCGTTAATTTAATTGTAGTCAAATATGTATATGTATTTTTGTAAAAATATGTAATCGTAAAACCTTTAAATTTACTTCCTCTAATACATGTACATATGTAGGTGTGTATATGTATAAATATGTATGTAATTAACTTAACAGTTTTTACTACCAATAAATATTACAAATTATGTTTTTGTTTAATTAAGTACAATGATTTTTAAAGTAATTTAAAACCCAAAAAAAAAAGAGCGATCAAATTTGTTGTTTGTGTTTATGTTGAGTCATTGCACTTTTATAATATTCTCTAAAACCTAAATTAGTTAATTTATGACTTCATTGCTATATAAAAGCACGCGAAATATAAAAAAAACAGTATAAAATATTTTTGAAGCCTATCTAACAAAGATCTCTCTACATAATTAAAATAGAACAAAAGGTTTTATGAAATGTAATACTTTGGGGCTTAAGTGAAATTTATTAAAACCAAAACAATGCGAAGATAAAATATACAAATAAAATTTTACTTGATAACAAAGTTTTTTTTTTTAATTTTATATATGAAAAAAAAATATGAAAAAAAAATACCAAAATATTTAATCGTTAAGTGTTTTGCAATAAAAGCATACGAATTTTTTATTTCGATCATATACCAGGTGCAATACACTTGTAACATTGAACTATGAAATTCTATAAAGTTCGTATGAGCACGTATAAACTGATTGATTATTTAAAACCAATTATTTACCATTCATTGAGAGACATACACCTTTCATATTCGATATTGCACATAAGCTTCTCTACAACGTCTTAATTTAACAAGAAAATTTCAGGCGCAAGTAATAATTTTTCACCGAAAATTAGAATTACATTGTTTCCAATTGTTTTTCCGAAATTTCCAATAGTATATGAAACTTGTTTTTATATGGTACCTATCTATGGTAAATTTGTATACGTATCCAATATTTTTAGGAGGTATGTCTTATATAAGAACTAGTGTCAATTATGAACCGATTATCTTAAAACTGGGTTGCGAAATTTATATTCCTTTAAGACTTATTTTTAGTAAATTTTCTATCGATATCCACACTTTTTATGGTTTAGGTGAAATAGACTACATATACAGAAGAGCAAGAAATAAAGTAAGACCATACTAGCACAATTTTAGCCACCAAAATTACATTGATATAAAAACGATTTATGTTTTTTTTTTATATAAAAATTTATGTCTGTGCACAAAAATCAGTTATGAACGTTTAGGTCTGTTGCATTGAGAACTATTATATAGAGAAAATCTTGGATAGATTACAACCAAAATAAAAAATTATGACCCCAAATATTAAATTGCCGTATTTATTAAAAATATTTAAGGTATATCAAAGACTTATTTGACAGATATTGTACAGAAATTTGTTAAATAAATGACAAAATTTTTAAATTACTTAAAAATTAATTTAAGCCAAAAGTATTATGGTTTAAGCCACAAGTATTATGGTTTAAAAACTAGACACAACCATGATTTTTTTTAAACAATTAAGTTGATGTCATATGTTGTGTTGTCAGGTTATTTTCTATCATCCCTCTAAATAATTATAAAACCCCTAATAACTAGGCTGAAATTTATTAATGTTATTATCACATTGGCTACATATAATTACCTAATTCTAAAATGTCCTCTATATTTTTTTTACATATTCAGTGATACCTGGTTAACCAATCTTAATTAAAAAAAAAAAATTAGCTAATTTTATTCACAATATTTCTATCTTTCTGAAAAATTATAAAAAAAATTGAAATTTTTAACCTAATAATTTATTAATGAAAATTTGAAAAAATAGTCCTCATTTTACATAAAAAAAATATTATCGCCACTTATTTCTGAATAACTCCTAAATACTTTAAAACTTAAAAAAAAAGTTATTTAGCTGATATATGTATCGTCTAAATTTCTTGATCTTTTTTATTGACTATATATGATTTTTTCAAGCTTGAGATCAACGTTTTTAGTTGTTTAATAAAAAATTATTTATTATTAACCAATATTTAGCTGACTTAAAGCAAATTTTATTGTTAACCATTTGCAGGAATTTTTATCAAAATCGGACTAATCATTCTCCAGGTATGCTGAAATATGTATATCGGCATACCCCCCTTTTTCCGGGCGAAATATTAGGCATTCCTATTGAAGTAATTTAGCACGATGAAAAAAAACTGAAAGCGGATTTGAATTTAGCTTGTTAAAATCTCTATAGCTTGTGAAAATCTCTAAAGGCGATTTATATACTTATTTATTTTTTTTTTGCTGCAGAACAGTGATATTTAATAAATACTTAAACACTCTTAAAACGCATTATATTGTTGAAATATTCATTGCCTATTAACAGATGCATTTGAGAAGGAAATACCTAAAGACAACTTAAATTTACTTATTCCTTTACATCCTAAATTTTCACCTAAATCTACCTTTGTTCATCTTAAATATGAAAAAATCAAAGATTTATTAAATACAATATATTGTTTTTACCAAGCCCTTAAAAACAAATTTTTACCCATTATTCTCCCATAATGGTTATGTACAAGGCGAATTTATTTATCAGGTGGTGGTAATTCTACAACAAATACAACATTAAAAAAACAACATGGTTTTTTATTGTTGCTTTCGACTGTCAATGTGTCAAAAACTACATGGTTTTTGTTTGTGTTTTTTTGCGCGGGAAGGAGTAATCTATGTAAACATAAATAATATTTGACAATGCAATCATCATTTTTGCAAATAAAAAAGTAGATCAGCTGCGTTGTCAACACCACCTGATAAATAAATTCGCCTTGGTTATGTAGTTTCAAATTAAATCTAAGAGAAAAAACCCCGGAAACTAGGGAAAGCCGCTAACTTGACAACACACTTATATAAACATGCTGGCCGAAGACAGCAGCACACTGCTCATGTAGGTATTTTGTGTATTTTCGTTCAATTTACTGACCAAGAATTTTTACATGAATACATGAATATGCAATTTTCAAAAATACCTATTGAAACGATCTGGAACTTAATGACAACCTCAAGAAAAGTTATTTAGACTACATTCTAATGTTTCGAATGGAATTGGACAGCATTTATATTTAAACTCTTACGACAAAAGCTACATACCCGGTTTTACATGTAAGAAAATGCATGAAAATATGTTAATAATGCATAAATATTGCAAAAGATTTTTAGAATTGTATGAAAATAAAATTATAATTCAGATTAGTAAAATACCTACAAATATATAAAAAATTGTGTGTACCTATTTAGGTAGGCAGGAAAGGTGGATACAGGAAGCAAGTCACTTCTAACACACACATTTCAAGACCATGGTGGTCCATGTTGTTCAAAAGAGAAAAATTGAGAAGAAAACAGTTCTTGAAAATCGGTAAAAAAAGATAAAAGTTTTTCTTCTGTTGACATAATCGTTAAAGGGATGTAGGGTATAAAATCTAATAAACTGGTAAACAGATAATACTTGAACCGATAACAGAGGGTATGGCAACCCTAAATATGTATGGGATGATTATATGCAAAGTTCTAACTTTTATCTGACAAGTGTAAATATACAGAAAAACTAAAAGCTTAACTAAAATATGTTCCTTGTTTTACTATGAACAATACCTTGCCAATAAACAACTACTTTCTATTTTGTAGCAAAAAAACACAACTAAAAATCACAATTATGTAGGTATAAAATTTCCGGTTTCGAGTGAACGCAAAATAAACACACAAACAAATAGAGTAATGAAAACATAAATACAACACGTAAAGAATGAGGAGGTAAAAAGGGAGGACTAAAAAAACAAGAGTTCATCATATACATAAATTAAAAACAAAATAAAAAAATACTATAGGTAGTAAATGAAGAACACTTAATTAAAAAAAATATTTGTTATTAAGAGTGTGTATCTAACTCACCTGAATAAACAAACAGCAAATAATAATAAAGGTTTTAACAAATAAAAATATTAATTAAATTATTTTTTATTTATAGTAATATGTACTTATGCAGTACGTTTTAATCGGTGAATATTGCTGAAATTGTAGTTGTTTTAGTTTGGCTAGCGAGTGTTAAGTTAGTAAACCCAATCAACCAAAATTCAGGAGGGAATGTGCACACCACTACAAAAAATTTTGCCCAAATCAAGTCACAAATCACCACAGACGTACAAAAAAACCAAACACTAAATTAGAAAACAGTAAAGTCGCTTAAAACACCACTATCGAAAAACAAATATTTATGTTGTGTGAGATATAGTGGTAACTACACATCAGCGACAAAGGCAGTATTAGATTAGGAAAAGAAAAAAATCTAAACGACGATTGTATGTGACTGTTGGGCTGACTTATAGAATTAGAAATAGTAAATTAAACGTGAAAAAAATTTATTATATGTAGATGAAATGGTGAAAATAAGTAGGTGTAGCCTTCTTCCAAAAAATGTTCTTTCTGCCTTTTTATCAATAAAACTTAAAATATATCTCACTTAAAAAAAAACTTTTTGTATACAATTTTCTCATAGAATTTACAATTTTGACGGCTTTTAAAATTATTTAAAATTAAATGTGTAAAAAACAAACTACTTTTCCGTAAATTATAGCTGCAATATTTTTTCTTCTTGATGACACAGCACTGAATGACGTTTAACAGAAATTTTCTTATTACAATTTCTTTCTTTTCGTTATTGAATTACTAAAACACTTAATTCTCTTGTTAAAATTTATTTGAGTATAAAATTGCACATATTATTTTAAATTTTTGTATGTATGTAAAAATTTTAAAATATAAAAATAATTTTCCTCCGTTTCTCAGCGACTTTGCACTTCTATGCAATACGAATGTCAATAGTAAAATATAATGAACAACAAGAAAATGTTATGAAAGCGAAAATGAAGAATGGGGGAAAGCAAGAACAATGCTACCCAACTAGCAACTAAATATAGTATTGCCGGATGTTTTTTTTTTAATTTGACTATGTTTTACACTAGCTTCGATATTTGCTAGATATTCAAATATACCATATATATATTTAACGATATTCTTTTAAAACATACATTATGAATGACATTAACAATATAAGTTAAAAATAAGTTATCAATTAAATAATAATAAAATAACTACTATCTTCACACTTTATTTGTTATATTAGGTTTTCTACAAAAATCATGATCGTCAGGCATTGAGTTATTGCGGCCATATGTTTTTAACAGAAACAATATTCAAAAAACATTAACCACTACAATCAAAGATATTATTTTAAATTTTATCAAATAAATGTTATACCAATGAAAGTTTTGTTTTATAAATTTGTTCTGCTAGTCTGGGAGTTGTCTGTTCGATTACCGCCAGAGACTTTGACATATAAACATACAAACACACATTGATTTTTTTATATATAGATTATTATATACTGTATTAAGCTAATAGCGAGCGAATAAAAAAATATTTTCCTTATGAAACTGCAATGATTTGTTGAGTTGTAATTTTTTTAATGCATTATATCTGCCTAAAATATAAATTAAAACACGAATGAAATGATTGAATTCATCAGTTTTATTTAAAAATCCTTAAAGAATTAATTTTTACTTAAAAAAGAATTAAACAAAAGTTGTAATTAATTTTATTATTATGGTAGCCAAATATAGCAGCTAAAAAATATTTAAACATCAAGCCTTCATCTCTCTATGTCAGCAAACGCTCAACATATTCAGCCATTTTAGCATAATTACAAGAGAAAAAAAATATTAATATAATAATTCTTAATTACCTTATGAAATCATTTGGACATTAATTAAATCTTTTCTGTATAGAATAAATACTTTTAAGAATGTCCTAATGGTAGGTTTATACTTTGCAATATGACTCCATTTTTCTTGCTGGTTGCATAGTGTGTATTTATATTAATAGTGGTTTGATTTCCTGTTGCAATCAATGGTGTTATCTTATAGGCCGTAGACAGACAGAATTATTGTTGTTCTTTTATTATATGTATACGGAGTTTGACAAATCTTTGCACTGAAATCAAAAAAATTAGTATAGAATATTTTGCTTGCAATTTAAGTCTCAAAAATATAATAATATTTAGATAATAAATGAATATTTTCGATCTTTTTAATTTATATAAGCAGTTGTTTCTTGTATTGAGCTTGAGATCACTTTCTTTTATAAAAAATAGTTATAATTTTAATTTCCGATATTTCGCTACCACATTGGGTAGCTTCTTCAGGGAAAGTTTTTACAATTTTTTAACAATTAACAATTAAAATATTAGAATTCTAATTAGAATTAGAATTCAATTAAAATATTAGAATACTAATATTTTAATTGTTAATTGTTAAGAAATTGTAAAAACTTTCCCTGAAGAAGCTACCCAATGTGGTAGCGAAATATCGGAAAATAAAATTATAACTATTTTTTATAAAAGAAAGTGATCTCAAGCTCAATACAAGAAACAACTGCTTATATAATAATATTTAGATTTTTCTGGTTGCATTGATGTTGCATAGTGTGGATCGTTGTTTATTGTTTTGTTTTTTCTTTTGGTTTTGTTGATCAACCGTAAGCCAGCTGATTGTTTTTTGCTCGTTAATTTAAAACGGCGCAATGTCTAGTTAGTTTACATTACAAAATAATTTTTATGTGCGTTGGTTGAAAAATTTTATAAAAGTGGTAAAATTTGTGAAAAAAATTATAAAATTATTAATATTTGTGCAATATGTTATTGGTAATTAAGTAAATAAAAGCTATAATTAGGATAAACAACATTTTTAATGTGTTTAAATCAGAAAATGGAAAATGCCCGTTGTGTTTGTTCTATTGGTTTTAATTTGTGAAAATTGTAAAAATATTTATAAAAAGAGAAATGTGTAATAAAAGTAGCAGAAATTTATGTAATAAATTAAAAATACTTTTTTTTTAATGTTCGTGTAAATTTATAAAAATAAAATTTTAATTTAAAGTGCTCAAACAATGTTTTGTCATTTCCCAGCCCTTTTTGTATTTGTTGTTTGTTTGAAAAAAAAAAAAAAATGCGATTATTAAAGTTAGCCAAGTATGTAATAATTTATAAAAAAAAAAAATACAATAATTGTTAAACGCTCATTTTATCAAATGAGTTTCTTTCACGATGTTCAAAGGAAAGACATTATATTGCATATTGCAACATAAAATATTAATGTAAAGTACATAACAGGCTGCAAGTGTATAGGTACTTCATAACCAACTGATAAAAATTGTTCTTATTAGGTACATAATTATGTCAGGTAAGTATTCTTAAAAATTATATTTAAAAAGCTAGTTTTAATTGATCAGATCGTCAGCTGTTTCTTTTCAAGTGTTAAAATTTATACAAATTCTCTCTTCTCCAGTAATATCTAATTGTCAAACTGTCTGAATTGCAATCATCTTAATTAATTGCACAATATTGATTTTATATACATACATCCGTCGACTTTTGACAAAACATCTTATGTTGTGATAAGAAAATTTTCAGTTTTCTTAGTTATAAAGATAAAACTTTTTGAATGGTTTTTTTGCAGTCATCTACAAAAGTACCAATTTTTATTTGATTTTTTTTACTCATATTTTTACTCTTGTTTTCGTGAAAAATTTAATTTAATTATAAAATTTATGTAAAAAATTTAATTAAATTATAAAAGTCATGCAATAACAATTGTTTGTATCACTATTCATCTCATATGAAATGCGTACATATGTACATATATAAAAATATCCCATTGTAAAATTATAAATTGAGTTTACGTATGTTTTCAAAAAAAAAAAACAAAAAAAATTTAAAAAAAAAATTAAAAAAAAAAAATTTAAAAAAGAATTAAAAAAAAAAATAAAAAAAAATATAAATAATATTTAAAATAAAAATTAAAAAAAAAATTTTTGGCTCAGCTGGGATTCGATGCCACGTTTACTCTAACCAGTATACCACGTTTGTATGTATCTTGTTGTTATTATTGTGAAAAACAACGAGGTGATCGTGGTTTTTTGCTCATATCTCGGAAAGTTATCGGGCGATTGTACTGAATTTAATAACGATTCATTCCTGGATATTTATGGGGTCGGAAATCGGAAAACTACAAACGGAATGACAAAGCTATATATACCCCTGTGCACCACAGGTGAAGGGTATAAAAATCAACTAAATTTATTTTTGATTTTTTGTTTGTCTTCTTGTTTTTCTAAAATAACTGAAAATTCGAAATAAGTTTTTTTTCCACAAGTTCAAGATACAAGGCATATTTATTCATCAGGTAATTGCAGTTCAGAGAAAATTTTTTTGTTTATATTTTTTATATATGAAGTTTGACATTTGAAATTAATGAGAGAGAAGAGAAATTTGTTTTTTATCTATAGACTTTGACAGCTGAAACTTAAAATAACTAAAGAAAAAAATAATCAGCTGACGAAACAAGAGTACCTGATGAATAAATATGCCTTGTTCAAGATATATTCATATTAAAAAAGTATTCGCGGTATTCACAATGTGTTTATATAAAAAAAAAATTTTTTAAATTAAAATAGTCTATAAGTTTTTGAAAATTAATGATTAAAACTGAGTACCTCCTAGGGTGATCGATTATTCGACTTTTTTAGGAAACCGGTTTTCAAATAGTTTGAAATTTAGAATTTAAAAAAAACCGGTTGCTATTTTGAAAATTGTGAAAAAACCGGTTTACCGGTTCGAATATATAAAATATAATATTAAAAGAAAAATTAAAAAATATTGTAAAAAAAAATTATAATAAAAATTTTATCTAAATATGAAATTTATATAAGTTTGGCTGCACAATTACGCAATAACTGACATGAATGCCGTTGAGTAATTTGGTTTTAATTAGTTGAATTTAAGGACAAAAGGTACTCTTTACTAGTTAAATAAATAAATACAATAAATTAATGCTTAAATAAATAAAACTCTTTACAAGGCTGTTATAAATTTTTGTATCTCCTTCGGTACATTTTTTAAATGTTAAATAGATCTTTAAACTAATATGCACTAACGTATTTTGTTTGAAATGATTTCTGTAATTTGAAATACATTTTAAAGTCTAGGGAGAAAATCTCTAAAATTTAATTTTAAAAATTCTTTCTTTACCCCTGACAGACATACAAATATAGGCATAAACTAGTTTGTTCGATGGTTTAATTGAAATTTAAGTTGGCAGACCCTCAATGCCATTAATTAAAATTGGGATCTGGAAGGAGAGATTATTGGTTTTTCTTTATTGTAACTGCACTTTTTACCTAAATGTTCGATCAGCTAAGTTTATGCTTCAATTAAATTAAACAAATAAATTTCTTACAATATTTTGGAAGAATATTTAATAGTTTTTATTTTCTCATTTTTTTAAACTTTTCGCGTTCTAAATATTCTATGGTACGATTGGTTACAAAGATATATGAAAATAAACTTAAACAAATAAAAAACCGGCTTTTTCGGATAAAAAAACCGGTGTATTCGATTTTCGAAAAATCAACATTTAGAAAAAACCGCAAGAAGAAAGAGGAAAAAACCGGGTTTTCCACCGGTTGTAAAAC
The DNA here is from genome assembly GCA_941918925.1 of Phyto melanocephala. Classification (NCBI taxonomy): domain Eukaryota; kingdom Metazoa; phylum Arthropoda; class Insecta; order Diptera; family Rhinophoridae; genus Phyto; species Phyto melanocephala. The sequence continues at coordinate 102,546,511 of OW799235.1, read as the reverse complement.
TGAGTCGATCACCCTAGTACCTATGCAATTTTGCTACAATGAAAAAATTGTGTTTTGTTACACGATGTTTAAGTTTTTATATTCAGCGACTTGATAAAAAACTATGTATTTAAACATTTTTTTTTTCCAAATTAGTTAATTTGTGATTGATTTGCCTTTTATTTAAAAATACATCCATACATACATACATAAGTATTTATGTATGAACAAAAATTAAAAAAATAATATCTAAATATTTGATTTAAATAACTATTTATTACCTTCTTCATACATATGACGAGTACATAAAATTTTTTATTTTTAAAAAACAAATACTAAAATCTTAACTATAAATAGTATGATATTTTTTTTTACCATCCTGGCAACAGTATTAGTAGTTACATAAGTATTTATATCGAGAAAACTGAAAATAAAAGCTAATCTTATAAAACTATACAGAACAAAAAAAAAATTATTGTAAAAAATCTACTAAAATTAACTTAAAAACAAAAAACCACATACAAAATGAGGTTCTCTCATTTGTGTTTCACGTTTCATTTAAATATCGTATATTGTATATTAATAATAGTCTAAATTATATCTGGTATACATAGTAATTGATATCGTATTTAATAATTTGATTTAAACTTGACATTTGATTTTCTCTCTGTGTGGCCAAATTTAAAGTAATATTTAATTAAACACACTTTTCCACACGCGCTTACGCGCCAATTTGAATGTAGATCTAAATTGAAAATTAATTAATAAATGAAAATAATTTATACATTTTTTATGGATTTTCAGGCGGTTCATCTGGTTGTAGTAGATTTTGGGGAGCATTATCATAATTAGTTATTATTTTCGTAAGATATTCCTCGTGTATTGAGTTGGACTTTGAGTCCTCGTCTATGCGAATGTCAGGTGGTGGTACTAATTGTAGGTTGTCATGATTTTCTATATTCGGTACGTACTCGACAGTGGCATATTCCGTTTTGGGTACATTATTATTTTTCGCATCGGGTGGTAAGACGGACGGTGGTGAGTCTTCCATGTTAAGAACTAAAATTGACGGTTTTTGTGTTGTGGTTGTTTGATTTTTTAATTCGGCTATTGGCACTTGAATACTTAAAGTATCTTCAGTGAAATTCGAAAGTGGTGGAATTTGAGTCGAAACTTCCAAATTATCATTTATAGTGTCAAGCGTTTCTATTAGAGTTTCATTATTTAAGGTTTCGTTGGCCATTTCCATCGTTTCAATAATGGCTGCAGCGGTTGTAGTAGTTGTAGCTGGCGGTTCTGTTGTTGTAGTTGTTGTAGTAGTCGTTGTAGTCGGTTCAAGAATTTGTATAGCCGGTGCCAAAATTAATGGCTTTATATTGGCCTGACCACCCAGGGGAGCAAACAATGGCGGCAGTAGATTGTCTGCCTTATTCAGTAGATCCGTGGAGGGTAAAATTACCGGTATCACTTGTTGTGTAAGATCATTTGTTGGCACCATTAACAGAAATTGGCGATTTTTACACACATCTTCATAGGCCTCAAAACACTTGGTGCGCAATCGTATACGTTTTTCGGTGTTGGCCATTAAAGGACAGTATTCGTCAAGTAGCATTTTGCAGTGGAAAGGATTATCTGTTAAGATTAAGATATTAATATTTATTTTCGTTACTGTTCATAAGGTGGTTAACATCTACTCAAGATTCAATAAAAAAAGTTTACTCCATCACGCAGACTGAAAAAAAAATTTCTGAGCATAGTGGAACTCTGACGTCATGCAACCTGTGTTTCTATTGTCTAATAATTTCAAAATGTTGGTGGTTATATTGACAGGGTTGCTTACTTTTAAATAATACTTAATCTTTTTGCAAAAATTTGTAAACTTCACATATATTTAATTGACAACCGTTATAAAGGGACAACTTTATATGTCCTCTAATGGAAAATGTTTCTTCAGGCGTAAACTTTATTTTATCATTCTTGACTTCTATTAACAAATATATTACCTTCCAAATACAATTCTAATTTTCCGGGTACATTATGGTTCATGCAGCTGGTTTTTGCCACCAACTCGTGTGAGATGCTTATAATTTGATTATTAGTCAAGTGAGCTTGACACAACACCGGCAGACCATGGAAATCTTTATCGAGTATTGTCAAATTGTTGTAGTCCACTTTAAGAATTTTTAAACTGGGTAACACTGTCTGCAAAAAAATAAAATTATCATTTATTAGTTAAATTCCAATTCTATTGTATCCTTTTATTACTCACCGTTTGCATTTCCCTTAATGTCAACAGCTTGTTGTGTGAAAGTTCCAAAATTTCCAATTTTTCCAAGCCAATAAAATCCTCGGGTAAAATGCGTTCTATATTATTGTGTGTTAAACCCAAGATGCGCAAACTATTTAAACCCATTAGAGCACCATCTAGAGATGTCAGCTCATTGTAATCCAAGTAGAATTCGATTAAATAAGAATTCTTATCGATATTGTTCTCTTGACGACCAGATAGCCTGCGTATACGATTGTTCGACAAGTCCAATTGCTTAAGACTCATGAGGCCACGTATCTCGTCCATGGAGAATTCATCAATTAGATTAAATGAAAAATTCGCTTTGCACAGTTTCTGCAGCGGCAATAGTGAACCATTCAAAGATTTGATATTGTTGTTGGCTATATATAATTCTTCCAACTTTGTTGCCATTTGAAACTCATCACGAACTAGAGATTCGATACGATTGTTGAAAACATAAAATTCATTCAAATTCTTTGCGTTTTTTAGCACACGATCTAGCGATACAAGATGATTGTGCTGTACATGTAGTGTCTCCAATTTATCCATAAATCTCATGCGTTCCGGTAAATGTACCAACATATTGTTTTGGGCCATTATCAATTTGAGTAGATTCGATTCAGGTAATTCATCTTCCAAACTGGTTATACGATTTTTATTTATAAACAACGATTCCAGTTTGTTAAGATGACGCAAAGTACCATTTAAATTCTCAATATTGTTTCGACCCAAATGTAGCGTTACCAGACCAGGTGGAAATGTTCCACGATCTAGACGCGTCAAATTATTAGTTGGCATAAAGAGATTAGTCAGCATTTGTGTGCCCTTGAAATCGTCTTGAAATGCTGATCGTATACGACATCTTCCTATATCGAGCGTCTTAACGACTGGCATATGATTAAGCATGTGCTTTGGAATTTCTTCAAGTTCGTTGTCACCAAGACCCAAATATTCAACATTTGATAACCCTCGAAATGGTAATTCAGGCACAGATCTATAATTATCATAAAGAAAGTTCGAAAAATTAAACGTATTGGTTAATACTTGCTAAATATATAAATAAATAATAATAAAATAAAAAGAAATAAAAATGTGCAACAAAATATCATAATGATTTCCATTTACGGTTCAAAAATTTTTTAACAAAACAAATTATTATAGAATTTTCTACGCTTTGATGTATATAAATATATGATGATGTATGTATATATGTATGTATGTAAGTACATAGGTACAACTTTTTCTATGTAAGATTATTTAAATTTTGTTACAACAAATGAAATGTGTAAATTGTGTATTATTTATTTTAGATCCAAGGCATATTAACTCATGAATTTATAAAGGTGCCTTGTTTTAGATCATAAACAATTTGACAAAAAGTTCTATTATAAATTGTTATTTATCTATTTAAGTATTATAATTTATTGAAAATACAATAAAACATGTTTGTGCAAACAAACTAATTAAGGGGAGATACATTTAAAGGTTTTATTTCATTTGCTTTTTTTTACTGATCACGTGCGGCTAGTAATTATCATACTGTTATTTTATTTTTCTTAAGAATTTTTTTATCTACCCTCAGCTACGCCACCATATTATTCAGTTCTATTGCGAAAATCTTGCACTTCAAGCCATATAAAGTCTACTTTATATATATTTCGAGCCCATTATTGTCAATACCATCCCAGCAAATTTGGGTTTCAGTCTACGTTATTGGATGATACGAGACAGAATAGACTAGCTAACATCTAGCCCGTTTTGACGATAATTCTTTAGCTGTTGCGGAAAGTAATCTAAGGACCATAACATCAATTTGACGTAGTGAGCAGTACCTTTGTTTCTCGTATTGAATAACTTGGAGAAATGTAAACAAGGATCTAAAGGAAAATTCGAAAATATGATCGAAATTTTTTAATTTTTATTAGAGTCTCAGTGCCGTATTAAAAAAAACTATTTTAGGTTTATGAAAGGCAGATGACAGATGCTGCACAGAAATTTGTCAAATAAGCCTACAATAAACCTAAAATATTTTTTATGAATACAGCAGTCAATACCCAAAAGCACAGCAGACATTCGAGTAGAACTTCGATAGTGATCAAATGCCGTAATTTTCCCCTTCCCATTTCATTTTAGAATTAATTTTAGTAAAACAGCAAATAAAAAATATCTGCGGTTTCAATGACAAGTCACATTTCTACATCCAGAAAACAGGCAATAAAATTCACTGCCAATCGAATGCTTTATTTCTTGCAATCGAACTTTTCTTTTGCGGTAATAAAATTTATATTTCAAGAATCATAATTTCTTAGTGCTGACTATACATTGATATTGCGAAACGACATTCTGTCGATACAACCATAAAATTCTTTTATCACAATTAAACTATAAATTGGCAACAATCCAGGTACTCACAGCCGGTACTATTTACTTTATGCTTACTAATAAGAAAAAAATTGCTCGAAAAGCATTGGTGTAACTAAACCATTCTGAAGGGTGCAATGACACATACCAACACCCCTCAATATTTTTAAGATTTGGATCCTGGTGGATTAAGTTGAGTTTGTGTTACCTAAAATTGAATCCCGTGATGCTGGCAAGCAACACAGTACTACGGCAGAAATAGAGCATATAACAGTTTATTATTGCGAAGTCATTTTGTTGACCATCTTATATCACTAACGTACGTATTTGTCAACTATCCTCTTAGATCATGTTATATCATACCTTCGTATTTTTTGCTTTTAGATCATATTATACAAAAAATCATTGCCTATGAGTCATATAAACTATTTATTATAGCTTGTAAGCCAATATAACAAACGTAATTCGTAAGAAATCATTAAGAGTGGCCGAAAGTAGAATCTCCCAGATAAACCACCTGCACGTTGTCGCAAATAAAAAAACTACCTAATTAAAATAATAAATTTTGTGATATATGTATAGTAAATGGAAAAACAAACACAAATTAAATTTCTGGTCAATCAATCAATACAAATGATCAGAAAGTGAGAGTAAAAGAGAGACTGCTTTTTCTTGAATTTATCGACACAGAAAATGCCCTATTAAAAAAAAATCCAAAATTAATTTGTTTATACCCTTCATACAATAAACAAGTAAAAGTGCTATATTCGGCCGTGCCGAATCTGATAATATCCTTCACCATCATGTACATAAGTATAATCCCACATCGTAGCTTAACCTATATTTCATATTATACGCCATTTTTCCTCATTATTTCCGACGCCATCCATGATTTTGAATTTTTACGTAGTCACCTGTATTCTACTAGTCCAGCCCTTTTATTTGATACCCATATTGATGGGGTTAAAAAAATTTTATCCGCCATTTTGTTTTAGAAGCCATCTTGGACTTTACATTTTTTAACAATTTACTGTATTCTACTGGTCAAGCCCTTTCTTTCATTTGATACCAATATTGAGGGTGTTCGAGAAGTTACATTTTAAAATACCAGATTTGGCTCATATATAAATTTATTGTCCGGCATTTTGTAGTGGCGCTAGTCAAGTTCTTTCAGATAATACCAATATTGACTCTCTCGGTTGTCTAGAAGCTGAAAAAATTGATTTTCGTTTGTAAATTTTTGGAATATATATCTAAAAAAAATTTTTTTGCCTATAACTTTACCGATTAGGGCCCGATTTATCCAAATTATATATATCTACATATATATTATATTATTATTATAATATTATATCTACAAATAGTAGCAAAGATACCTATAAATTATTCTACGGTTGAAAATTTTTAATTTTGGTGGTAAAAATATGGGGAAAAACAGAGGCAGTCGTGTTCTTTTGCTCATATCTCAGAAAGTAATGGGGCGATTGTGCTGAATTTCAAAAGCGATTCATTCCCGGATATTTCCAAAATATTGATACCATGCAGAGATCTGAGGAACATATGGTTGCTTCCAAAAGTTGATTTCAACCATCACACGGACAGACGGTCAGACGGTCAGGGCTTAATCGACTACTCTATTCATAAGCTTTCATAAAATATATACTTTATGGGGTCGGAAATGAAAATTGTAGAAATTACAAACGGAATGACAAAGCTATATATACCCTTGTGCACCACAGGTGAAGGGTATAAAAAGGGTATATGTATATACATAGGTTTGTCATTCCGTGTGAAATTTCTACAATTTTAATTTCCGACCCCATAAAGTATATATTTTTTGAAAGCTTATGAATAGGGGAGTCGATTAAGCTCTGTCAGTCTGTCTGTCCGTGTGTATGCTGAAATCAACTTTTTGAAGCCCCCCGACATCGCTTGGACCCGGGTGAGGTATTAAAATATCAAAAATATTCGGGAGTAGATCGGTATTGAAAATCAGAAACATCGGTGCATAAACAACTGAGATATCAGCAAAAACCCACCTCGTTTTTTTTTAACACAAAGACAACATACAACAACAACATACATATATACAGACGTGGCATACTGGTTAGAGTAAACGTGACATCGAACCCCAACTGAACCCAAAAAAAATTAATTTTTTAATTTTCTTTTTATTTTTTATTTTATATATTACTAGCTGATCCGGCGAACTTCGTACCGCCCTATAATCAAAAAATATCTGCTACCTTTTTATCTGAATTAAGTTAATTTCTTTATTAGGTATTGCTGTTGGTATATTAATAAATCAAAATTATTGCAAAAACAAAGTGTTTATTATTCTAATGCTTTATGATACACAATATTCTTAGTTTTATTTTCTGGCGCGTATATAAATAGTGTTGTTGGTATTCCGACACGGGAACAGGCGACATATAACTGGCCATGTGAAAAACATGAATTCTCAAGATAAATGCCACAAACACTTAGCGACTGCCCTTGTCATTTTTATATATATATACTTATATTTTTATTATTTTTTTAATATTTTTTTTGTTAAATTTTTTTTTAATTTTTTTATTTTTATTTTTTTTTAAATTTTTTTTTAATATTTTTAAATTTTTTTAAAGTTTTTTTTTTATTTTTTAAAAAATTTTTTTTAATATATTTTTTTTAACACACATTTGTATGTAAATTTATAATTTTACAATGGGATGTTTTTATATATGTATGTATGTTTTTTATATGTATGTACGTATTTCATATGAGATGAATGGTGATACAAACTATTGTTATTGCGTGACTACACGTTGTGAAGGGTATATAAGATTCGGCATGGCCGAATATAGCACTCTTACTTGTTAGAAATCAACTCAAAAAATTCTAATTAAATTCTTCATATATTAAATATATACAAATTCTTCAAAATATTAGGATACTAATAAAAGAAAATATTGTTTTTGCCAATTTCACAATTTTTTAATTGTTTAATTAACAGTCATTGTATTTTTAATCGATGGGTTTTTCACTTGTGAACACAATTTCTATTGCATCGGTTGTGCGTTGTATTGTTAAACATCAAATAATATTAAACGTCAAGCAAATAAAAATCAGTTTTGCGAAAGTTATTAAAATCCTACTTCTGCAGAGGTACCAAAAAATTAGCCTAGTTAAAAAATTACCAAAACATTTGATTAAAAAAATTACTTTATATGTTTTTTTATTTTGAGAGTAAAAACAATTAATTTAAAAAAAATCTTTTCCATTCCGCAAAAAAATTCTTTTTCCATCCCTGTATAAATCGAATACAACATTTCAAAAACATATGAAATGAAATTGCCGTATTCATAAAAAATATTTTAAGTTTAGTGAAGGCTAATTTTATTATATTTATAATATATTAAAATAAACCTAAAATATTTTTTATAAATACGGCAGGACATCTTTTAATCGAAATTACAAACAAAAAGCATACAGTACTGTAAATTAATATATTCCAATTGAATTAAAAAAACAAAAGCATGTGAAATTTCCTTCAGTTTTGATATTTATGTACATACTAGAAAAGCCCAGCGCGCGTTGCTACGCCCCTTAATGAATAAAAATGTATTCTGAATTTAAATTGCATATCAAGTGCAAAAAGCTAAAAATTATTTATTTTTTTATGGGCGTGGTCCCGCCCACTTTTCTTATCACGAAGTTATAAAGTCATGACAGCTCAATATGTGTGCAAAGTTTCAGAAAAATCGGTCAAGTGAAAGTAGCTAAAAATGATAACTTATTTTTTATGGGCGTGACCCCGCCCATTTTTTTCCACCCATAAACACTCCCTGGAATGTGTACAACTTGCCAAAGTTTGAGTCCGATCGGTTTTACAGTTTCGGAGTCTATAGCTAACACACACACACACACACACAGAGTTTCACTTTTATATATTTACTAGCCAAACCCGGCGCGCGTTGCTACGCCCCTTAATGAATCGAAATGCATTCTGAATTTTAATTGAATATCAAGTGCAAAAACCTAAAAATTATAATTTTTTTATGGGCGTGGCATTGCCCACATTTCTAGTCACGAAATTGTAAAGTCATAACAGCTCAATATGTGTGCAAAGTTTCAGAAGAATCGGACCAGTGCAAGTAGCTAAAACTAATAACTAATTTTCTATGGGCGTGGCCCCGCCCACTTTTTTAATCACGAAATTATAAAGTCACGACAGCTTAATATGTGTGCAAAGTTTCAGAAAAATCGGTCTGATGCAAGTACCTCAAAATTATAGCCTTTTTTTATGGGCGTGGCCCCGCCCACTTTTTAACCACGAAGTTATAAAGTCACGACAGCTTAATATGTGTGCAAAGTTTCAGAAAAATCGGTCCAGTGCAAGTACCTCAAAGTTAAAACTTTTTTAGGGGCGTGGCCCCGCCCACTTTTCTTATCACGAAATTATTTAGTCATGACAGCTCTATATGTGTGCAAAGTTTTAGAAAAATCGGTCAAGTGCAAGTAGCTAAAACTGATAACTAATTTTTTATGGGCGTGGCCCCGCCCACTTTTTTTCATCCATAAACACTCCCCGGTATGTGTACAACAACTTACCAAAGTTTGAGCCCGATCGGTTTTACAGTTTCAGAGTCTATAGCTAACACACACACACACACACACACACACACACACACACACACACACACACACACACAGAGTTTCACTTTTATATATATAGATAGATAGATATATAGATGTATAGATTCAAAACTAAAATCAATTTAAAAAATATCAACGCCATAAATTAACTTAAAAACAACATTCAGTAGATCCTGTCCAAAACCTGAAAACTTCAATTACGAAAAAAATATTATCCAAAAATAATTGGTAGCATAAACGACCTAGATATATATTTACCGGTAAAAAGGTTTGATCAGACAGAGTGAAGAAATTCAACTAACTTACATACTAAAATGAGAATTCTGAGGAATATATAATTATTGGATTTGGGCACATCTACAATGAAACTGAAACCATTTAAAACCGAATATATTTTTGTATATGTCCACTTACCAGAACTTTCTCTTGCAGATTGTCCACTATATTTTATTATTCTACTCCTTGAATAATAATTATACACCCAACTCTTTTTTTACACGGTAGATACGTTCCTCAGAAATCCATGTAAAAAAAGAGGCCTTTCCTATAGTAAAATGGGGGATACGTTCCATGTCATCTCAAAACCGTGTAATACGAAATAAAGAACTATATTTATTTCGAAAAACCGTGTAAAAAATGTTGAAAGCTACAAAATTTCAGATATGCATATAAATTATATGTTCATATGGCATTTTATTGAGCATTAAAACTTGAAAAAAATAATTCATACAGGTGAAAAACAAAAGAGCAATGGAAATCTGTTAATCCAGAATTAAGAACAGAAAAATTAGAATAGAAATAAAAAAAAAATATTTACGTAGCTACATAATTATTCGTCGCTACTCGATAATAAGCGCAATTGTTTGCGATGAAAAGTCGGTATCATCACTAGAGATATCCATTAAATTATCCAATGGTGACTTTCGTCCGGTAATAGAGTTTTGAACTGTCGGACTACTTTCCGAAAGGTCTTGCGCCGTCGACTTTTTTATTCAAAAATCTTTTATAGAAAGCTGAACTTTTGCTTTTTTAAGCTCTTTATACCCAGCAATACAATTATTAAATCTCGTTCGAATTTCAAGGCACGTTCCATATTAGGATCATTATGATTCATAATACTTTTACCAAATGTTAGACCGTCATTAATTAAACTAGCAGTTAGTTGACAGACAATCATCATCTAGAGGCTTATCTATCATTAATTCGTCGACATCTTCAATTTGACAGTCCAAGATTTTTAATTTTACTTCCAAAAAAATGGCTTGCCTTTTACGAATCTTTGAAATTTTGGACATTTTGTTAACTGTTAGTAAGGGCAAACATTTTATTTTTAACTAAAAATTTATAGATAAAATACCTTTTTTGACTTATTAAGGTCAGAAATGTTCCAATCTAATTGACAGCACGAACAATTAATAAAATATTGCGAGCTGATAAGCTTTAACCACTTTAATTATGCAATATTTTATGTAAATATCATGCGAACAAAAAGTGTAGGTAAGAGTTATCGAATAAGGGGATTTCCCAGTTACTACTCTGTATGTTCATTTCAGCAATGGTGCCAAGTCTGGTAAAAACAAACATAATTACAAGACATTGATTTTGAAACCGTACTAGTTTAAAAATTTTTTACCAAAAAAATTTTTTTTTTCAACCGTGTAACTTCAAATCCGTGTAAAAAGAAACCGTGTAAAAAAAGAGTTGGGTGTATTCAATTTATTCTACGAAATTTAATTTTCAAAAAATTTCATTTAAAATAACATTTTTTTAATTTTAATTTATTTTATTCAACTGACAGAAATCCCTTTGTTGTTTGAAAATATTTAATATTAATTAAAAAAATTATTTAAAAAATATATAATATAATTAGAACTAAAAAACAAATCAAAAAGTCAATTAATGCAAAAAAATTTAAGGAATATTTTTTTCTGTGTACATAAATATATAAAAGAGTAACGCGACTGAGTTATCACCACACAGCCCAAAAGCAAAAAGCTAGAGACATGAAATTTAAAAAGTGGGCTTCTCTTCTGATGTATAGATTCAATAAAAAGGGATTTTTAGAAATTCGAACTTAAGGGGGTTAAAAGAGGGTAAAATCGGTAAACTGTTATCTGCTTAACTATAAATGATTTGGACTGATTTGCAAAGATATTGTAATGTACTCAAAAATTAAGCTGTCAGGTATCTGGCACTTTTATGTATTTTCAACACGGATAAAAAATATATTTTGATACCCTATATAACTTCCAAACACATAAATCCGTAAAAAAAATCCGTAAAAAAAACATTATAATTATTTCGCCACTTATTGCAAATTCGTTTGTGTTATAAGATTTCAAAATCGTCCCTCTTTTTGTTACTTTAATAGGATTTTTTATTAAATAGGATATTAATTGATAATTATTATCGCCTAACGTACGATCCACACCAGCCATCGATTATTTCGAACACCGAAAAATTTTTTGTGCGCAAATGAATTTGCCTGGTGTGGACCGCCATTGTCGATGTTTTGTTATTGTTTAAACAGCATTGTCAAAACATTTGTTCGAACAACGATGTCTTTGAACAACTTTTTTAACAGTTGCTCTGGCGACGTTTTGTTCTAGTCTGAACAAATCGATGGCTCGTCTAGACGTAAAGAAATAGAATATCAATAATTATTTAAGTGAAATTTTTGAAAACATAGGGGAAAAAATATGTATAATTCCTAATTATAGGCTCAATTAGAAAAAATTTGCAATAGTTATTTTACAGACATAAAAAATTATGTAATTTAGTAAAACTTAAAACACATTCATAACGGGAAATAAAGGGGGAAATTCGGGAAAAGGTATTGGTACTTTTTATAAAGTATTTATTTTTATGGAAAAAAAACAGATTTATTTACAAATCATTTAATTGTTAAATTGATGTTTAAACATTCAAAACTTGGAAGTTTTACATTGATATGGAAAACCCAAAAAGGTACTTTTTCTCTTTTTTAATGGTACTTTATGCATTTTCTACATTTAAGAAACAAACATTTTGAAATTAATGGCTATTGATCCGAGATGAGATTGAAAATGTTTTGGGCGGTCAAAAAGGTGATTTTTCGCATTTATGAAGCTGCAATTTTAAAATTAAAAAATAAAAATAAAATATGTTTCACGTTAAGAATGAAAATGACATGGAAGAAACAAAAGTACTTTTTTATTTTTATGTCACTTTTTTTTTGTATTTATTTTATGTTTTGGAATACAAATATTTTGACGTGCTTTATTTTCATAAAAAAAGGTCCAATGATTCCTCCAGCCCAAAAACCACACCACACAGTGACACGTTTAGGATGCATTTGCTTTTCGTGAATCACTCGAGGATTTTCCTCACCCCAAATGCGACAGTTCAGCCTATTGACGAAGCCATCAAGATGAAAATGGGATGATCGCAATTTGCGAACTGTAGCCGCAAAACTTTTACCATTTTGGTAAAACAATTTCACAATGAGAATGCGTTGTTCATTCGTGTAGCGCTCTATTTTTACTAACCACGTACCTTCTACTAGCAAACAATAACAATTGTTCAAATGTCAAACAATGACACTTCGAATGGCGCCAAATTTAAAAATTGCGTTCTAGTGGGGACACCCGATACATTCTTTTGTTGACAAAAATATTTCTTCCCGCCTCTTTTAAAATTTGTTTTAAAATAGTTTTATATTGTAAATTGTTTAATTATTAAAAAATTTTCCCTTGAGAAGCTGTCCAATGTGAAATATTAAACGAAATAGTGGATTATAATAAAATAATTTTTTATATACAAAATAATTGATCTCAAGCTTAAAAATTACATGTTAATTTCAATTAATCGCTTGTTTTCAGAATTTTTAATAGAAATGTTAGAATGTATAGAATTATAGCTTTTAATTTAGATACCTTTTTGATAAAATATTTGAACTTGTTTCTATACAATGGTAACAGCTTTGTAGAACAGTGTTAGAGAAGAAACAGAACAACAACAAATATGGAATTTACCATCCATCGGTGGTGTTTGGGGTCATTGTTTGTGTGGAATACTACAAAATATGACGAAGTAAATTAATTGAATTTTATTATTACATTCAATCAATGATCAGGAGGCCAATTGGGTCGTGCGACAATTAAATTTCGTATCTGTTGATATAAATGATAATAATTATGACGATGATGATGATGATGATGAATGATACACACGACACCGTATTCGCATCCACATGCATAAATATCAAGAATATTTTGCATACACCAGCAGATCATTCCAACAAGTGTTTGTTTTATGTATCTTATACTTAAATACATCTAGAATAAGAGAACGCAATGAGTGTATTTAGTGATCAAGTTCATATTAAATGCTAAATTAAAAGAACAGAACAATATTATGATAAAATTATTTTTTTTCCTTTTGTACCTAATTTATTACATCATGTTTAAGACTTTAAAGTAAATATGTTGAAATAAAGTTATAAGAAAAATAAGTCGAAGGAATTCCTTTCCAGACAAAATTGCCCAGGCAAAACAATTAAAAATAACTTTAACGGCATTCAAGGAATGTTTAACAAAACTGTCAAGAAAATTACCCAAAGGACGTCAAGTTTCTTCAGACAACAACAATTTATACTACTTGATAACCTGATCTCTATTAAATTCTTTACAACAGCCAGAACATCAATTTAATAACAAGTTATTGGAGAAGCATTCTAGGCATTTTTACTTTTTTTTTTCTATCTTGTTGTGACATTTTTGTGGGTTTTCATAATAATGTAATCATTATCTTCCTTATTACTATGCTGATCATAGTGGACAAGTGATGTTCCTCCCATTATAGATGATTTTAACACATTCTAGCGATTTATACTGTCGTCTGGGTTCCCATATGAATAATGTATTGATGGTGAAAAGTGGCATGCAACCAGTAGCAGCAACACGATGTGACAACATGTATGTACATATGTTTTCATCAACGATTCAACCATATCCACACACACTTTTAATTTATCAAGCATCCTTGTTAAAATTGTGAACAGCAGACGCCTTTTAATTGTTTATTGGCCAGGCGCCACAAAATTACACGAATCAAGTCGATCATTTTATGAGTTATTTTGTATTAATTTATAGTTAACATCTATCCTACTTAATATACCTGTGACTATTTTAACGCAAAATTTAAATTGTGTAACTGAAAGTATGTGTTTATGTATGTACATACATATAGTTGGTGTCTCAGCAAGAGTGCACTTTGTACGTTTAGGGTAATTTTTTTTGCGCAACTGTGGCAATTTTGAGATCAAAAAATTTGAGGAAACTTGATCGGTTAGACAGTAAGACTCTTGGGCGGCAAAGTATCTAGTGGTCTCTTGAAAGCATTGCTGTTGTAAACGAGAGTATTGCCAAAAATCTGAAACTTCAATTTGTCATTGTTCTCAACAACTTCAAATTTGACGAACCACTACGTAGCGAGTTTTGACAAAAGACCTTCTACCTTCATGCATATAAAATTCATTTTACTTAAAAGCCCAAACCAGCGGATCATGAAAAGCACCGACCGTTAATTGAGCAAAGTAAAGTCAATGCTAATTTTTCGAAAAAAGTAAGCACATTTCCATTTGAATTGTTTAATGAACACACAAAACTGTCAAATTGGCTTAGGAAATCTTCATGCAATCCAAAAATAAAAGGCACTCACAACTGACTACCAAAGTTATGCGATTTAAAGCCGTGTGATTTATTGCTTTGCGATTTTGTGATACTTCGGGTTAATGCGAATAAACCAGAAAAAATTCCTGAGCTCAATTCCGAGATCCAAAGCGTCGTTGATGAAATACAGCCACATCTCTGGGAAAAAGTCAAGAAAAATTTCATGAAAAGAGTAATAACCTGTCATCAAAGCCGTAGAGGGCCATTTGACGGATACTTTTTACCATATTTAATACTAAGATGACTTCTTTTTAATCAAATAAAAAATAATAACTATCTGAGACAACATTTATTTATAAAGGATGGTCCAACCATAATAATGTTAATTGTGAGTTACATCTCAAGTTTTTTTGCCTAACTCTGACATTTATTTGTTTTAGTATTTGACAAATTCAACCATGGAGAGGTACACAATTAAGCAGCTCGTTAAGATTGTTGAAGCCTTTTACGAAAATTGGCGTTCAAATCAAAATGCATTTCGTGCACTCTGTGAGCATAATCGAAAGAATTGTGTGCGAATTTGAGCCAATCGAGTTTGTAGAAAATGTGAAATCACCTGTGTATGTCCGTCTAGTTTGTTCTGCGGAAAACATTGCTCTAATTCGCGATAGTGTGGCAGTCAACCTTGACTCGTCGTCGTTCCCAACAATTGAACATCTCACAAATATCAGTGATGAGAATTTCGAATAAAGATTTAATTTTACACGCTTACAAGGTTAAATTGACTCAAAGCTGAAGCCTAC
This sequence comes from Phyto melanocephala, assembly GCA_941918925.1. Taxonomy (NCBI): domain Eukaryota; kingdom Metazoa; phylum Arthropoda; class Insecta; order Diptera; family Rhinophoridae; genus Phyto; species Phyto melanocephala. Next base: position 102,530,789 of record OW799235.1, on the reverse strand, counting down.
TGACCATTTTAAGCGTCGTCAATACGCCAAATGGTTGGTTAAACAGTCAGAAGTAAATGGTGACTTTACAAAGAAAATCATCTTCAGCGACCAGTCACACTTTCACCTCAATGGATTCGTTAACAAGCAGAATTTTTGCATTTGGGCAAATGAGAATTTACGATTGATTGTTGAAAAGCCGATACATCCACAAAGAGTGATTGTTTGGTGCGGTTTATGGGCTGGCGACAACATTGGGCCGTACTTTTTTAAAAATGAAGTCTGCGTGAATTGTGTTCGGTATTGCGAGATGATAACGTACTTCTTGAAGCCAGAAATTGGGAATATGGACCTGGACGATTTGTGATTTCAACAGGATGGTGCCACTTAACTAACAGCTAAAGGACTAAAGACAATTACGATATGTTTTGACAATATTTGGTGTAAGAAAATTCACATAACTAAAAAATATATTTACCACAAAAAAAAGAGGTCACGTGTATTGTGGAAAATGTTTGCCAAATGCTAACGTAGCTTACGACTTGCAATTATGTCATGAAACATGTCGAAAAGGTTTTTGAAGACTTTAAAAACTTTTTTTTTTAAATTAATTTGTTGCTTCAATTAAAAAAATACAGAGGGCAAGTTGCGGCATTCGAACGCTATCGAAATTTGACTCTAAGTTTTAACAGTTCACTATGCTTTTGGTATAGAGATTCAACTAACAACTTAAAATTTTGATCACTTGAAATATCGAGTTACTTAGGTTAGGTTGAAAAGGAGGGGTATAAAAGCCCAAACCCATGACAGTTATGCACTTATGCCCAGTTGGCATGTTGTGCGCTCCATATGGAAAACGGAATTCCCAAACAAAAACCATAAACATAATCTCCCATAAATAACGGACTAGTCCAAGAACCCAGTCCCCTCAATGTAACGCCTTATGGATCTCCAGTTCGAGTTTCCCAGGTATTCCAAGTTCGGCATAGTATCCACTGTAAAATTTTCGCGCCTAATATGCCCAAACGCAGGACAATGACAGAGGTAGTGTACCAGAGTCTCATCCTCTTCCTCGCAAGTTCTACATGTTGTCTCCTCAGAAAATCTCATGCGAGCTAGATGAGTTCTCAACTCCGTATAACCTGTAAATTCACCGGTTAATTTCTTAAGTGTAGGTCTACTCAGTCTCAGAATCTCCTTTGATTTCCCAAGATTTGGGTCACCCCAGAGTGTTCTTGTCACCTTACCGACATCAGTGCTTTGCCATTTTCTGACATGTTCCTCCATTGCCCAACGTTTAAGTTCATCCTTAAATCGTTTAAGGGGTTACTTACTATATTAGATTATTAGGTACAAAAACAGCGCCTCGACTCTGTATCTAAACTTTGCTAACACTTATGCATATCTATTACCACAAATTTGGCCAACTGCGTTACTGTACACATCCTCTTATCCGTTAGCTACGTTTACAGAGTTTCTAGTGTACTACAATAAATCAATGTGATGTTTTCTTAAAGCCACTGACTTAGACGTGTTAGAATTTAGTTAGTCTTTGAATAAAAAAAAATTCCTTTAACATTTCCATTTATAGTAAGTTATTACGTTTCTAATTCTATTTTTAAACTTCGTTTAAATTTAGTTAATTGTACAAATATAGACACAGACTTGTTTAATGGTATAGAAAACTAAATCGATTAAAGAAATATTAGATGGGCAACAGGATCTTTAAAAAAAGATGTGTTATATTGCTTCTAGTAATAAACTATAAATCTGGAATTAGTAAATTTTTAATTTCTGCTCTAATAAGCAAAATTTTATTTAAGCAAAAAGCAAATTAGTTAACACTGCAGTCGAAACAATTTATTTTCCAGATGTTATTATAGAACAATAAAACTAGTTAGACTCGTTAGCACAGCTGACCTTTACTAAATATATTTAAAATTAAAAATATTTTGAAGAGAAAATTAAAATATTCAAAATAAATAACAAAATCCAATAATCGAGGACTGGGACAAAATAAAGCTTTCGTGGGACGCCGAACGTCTATTGAATTTATATGTATATCAATCATCATCAGCAGCAATTACAACAAATTCATGTACAACAGCAGCAATAAAATCAAGCACCTTTATCTACGATGATATTAACTGGTAAAGCCATACTACAAGCGAATCTCGTGCAAATGTATCATTAAGAAAAATAGCATTTTAATAAACAAGCGATGCAAGTAACCAAACAACCAACTGCTGCCGCTCAAGTTACCCAGGCTGCCGCCACATACACAGCACAAATCCTAGTTACTCAGCTTAATAGCAAACTTTTTATAACAATCCCAATAATGCGTCACAACCAGCCGTTGTAGCTGCTACAGCTTATGGTCCACCTGTAAAAGTAGGCGTTATAAAACAGCCATAAGCTGGCACTAATTACAATATCGTGGAAGATATAACCTACATTTGACCACCTCCAACACAGACGTCTTTACGATCTGTCTCCCTACCCTAAAGACGACCAATCAATGTTAAACCAATACTGTCACCATTCAAAAATTTTACAAGACTCGTAAACCGATAATGATGCCAAATCAACGTTAACGAATCAATAACATTCAAGCTCGACTCAGCCTTCTTTCTATTGGTTCAGGTGAAAATATGTTTAACAGATTTCAAAAATCAAATAAAATGAACCATTTTATCAAACATGAAGTTTTGTGTATTTTGTATGGTTATAATAGGTGTGTTCATTTACTTTCCCAGTAAATACTTACAACGAGAGAGTAAAAATTAATTGTGCAAATTTACTCTAGAAAATATTAAAAAGTGTGCTTAAAAATAGTGCTGTCAAATAAATATAATTGTATAATGAAAGTATTGTTTCATTGCAGATGGTATTGATTGACATTGCATTTAACAATTTTTTTGTTCTCTTCGTTGCTAATTTTCAAAATTTTACTTTTAAAAAATTGTAAAAAACTTATTAAAACTAGAATGGAAGAAATGGTTGAAGGAAATAACGACTAAAGTGAAAATTTGTTTTGTAAATATAAACACAGCTGATTGAAAAAATTCTTGCAAGTAAAAGTTTTACTAGCCAAAATTTACAGGAGTTTTTTTACCCTCTTTTGGCGCCCTCTCCTTGGTAATTTTATAAAATTTAACAATAAAACAATAGAAAATACATACATGTTTTTATACCCTTCACATGTGGTGCACAAGGGTATATATAGCTTTGTCATTCCGTTTGTAATTTCTACAATATTCATTTCCGACCCCATAAAGTATATATTTTCTGAAAGCCTATGAATAGAGGAGTCGATTAAGCCCTAACCGTCTGTCCGTCTGTCCGTGTGTTAGTTGAAATCAACTTTTAGAAGCAACTATATGTTCCTCAGATCTGTTTATGGTATCAATCTCTTGGAAATATCCAGAAATGAATCGCTATTGAAATTCAGCACAATCGGCCAATAACTTTCTGAGATATGATCAAAAAACCACGACCACCTCGTTTTTTTTTCACAATTACAACATACATACATACATACATCCATACATGTAAAAACATACAAAAAAAAAAAAAAAATTACAAAAAAAAAAAATATTAAAAATAATAAAAAAAAACTAAAAAAAAAAAATTAAAAAAAAATTTAAAAATATTTTTTAAAAATTTTTCTAAAAAAATTAAAAAAAAAATATAAAAATAATAATAAAATATAAATAATATAATAAATAAAATAAAAAAAACTTTTTTGGCTCAGCTGGGATTCGATGCCACATTTATTCTAACGTGTACGTATGCACGTATTTTATATGGGATGAATGGTGATACAAACAATTGTTATTGCATGACTACACGTTGTGAAGGGTATATAAGATTCGGCACGGCCGAATATAGCACTGTTACTTGTTTGTAGCTGTTTTTTGACAACTTGCCCCAAAACATAAAAACAAATTTGCTTTTGTTTTTGTAGTATTGCAGTTGTTGTAGGGGCGAATTTACCTGGTTTTATTTCTATTGTAACATGGATGCTATTAAGAAAACTAAAAAAAATTTTTGCTTCATCAAAACTATTGGAGAAAATAAATAGAAGAAAATAGAAAAACAATACAAAACAAACAAGTTATAGCGGCAATATATTTATAATGATAAACGAAAAAATTTCTTATTAAATTTGCTGTCCTGTTGTAAAAAAGCTCTGGTGAGGTCAAGAACTCGGAGGTCGTTGTCATTATCATTCAAAAACAAGCAAGCCTCCTATTTTTATCTTTCGTCGAGCACTTTATATCTAACTTCTGCACGTGTTTAATTGTTTGGCTGTCGCGTAACTGTATCAAGTCACAGTTTCTAGAAGCGTGTTTCTTATTTTTCGTTAAACTGTTCTGGTGTATAGAAGGAATATTAAATCAATAAATTATCAAATTTGTATTTTCCTAGCAGAAATGCAGGAAAAGATGCATTCCTGACCGTAAACTGAAACAATTAAAAAGATTATTTGAAAGCAAATTTTAAAAGTATGACTGCATTAGTGAAACAGTATGAGTGAATGTAAATTTGAAACAAAAGTTAAACGTGTGACCCAAAAGCAAAAAAAAAAATAATTTTGTTAGCATTAGATATAAGAAAAATACTTATTTGGGCAAATATTTACGAAGTGTGAACGTAATTTTAGTAGAGTAATCCTGTGCAGTAAAATTTAATTATTCCTACTTATAATGCTAAGCCCCCATATATGTACATAAACAATTTTCAAATTTATCACACATTTTGTATAAACATTTTATTTTTGATAAATTAAATATTAGATTATACAAATGGGGGAAAAGTTCTTAACCTATTGTGTCTGGAGGCTGAGAGTAATGCGTTTTTAAATGCATTTAATTATTCGTTAAAATTTTAATGCAAATCTCTTAGTTTAGTTTAGGTGTATTTTTGTAAATTTCTTCAATTGCTTAAGGAAATAAATTGAATTGCATGTTTTCAAGAATAGTGATCAATTAAACCGGTATTAGAATGATTTAATCAAATTTAAATTTAAAAAAAATATTTACATTAAAATGCTTGTAAAATTTAGAATAAATTCAAATTTAAGATTTAAGAATTTTTTATAGATGTAAAAAAAAAACTTAAAAAGTTTTGTGTATTAGAAACACAACTGCGACGTACGAAGAATTTTGGGCCGTGAATATGAAAATGCACACAATCATGGCGTCTGGCGAAATTTGTCGTACGTGCCAAACTCTGCAATAGATTTATTTCTATTTCTGACGGCGAGGAACGACGAAGTAATGAGTAAATGTTATAACTATTATTTTTATTTTATTTATGTACTGATTTAAATGTAAACGTTTTTTTGTTGGGATTTTTGTTACTTAATCATGAGAAACGGTTGATGTGATATAATTTAAATTTGGTACACACATAAAATAAATATTTAAAAAAGTTAACTATAAAGTAATTTTTATTGGAACTTTTTATTAACATTTATTATCAATAATAATCCCTTTATATAATATATACATATCGTTGGTCACAGGTAGAAAGGCCTTAACTCAAATAATTGTAACTTTACAGAAGAAGGCAAAAACGTAATAGAAACTGTTTTATCATAATGTAGTTTCTTTTGTAAAATTGCTTACATTTTTAAAATTAAATTTTTCTGACGAGTTGTATTTGTGTAAAATGTATTTTCATAAAAAATACGAGTAAGGATCTTTCTACCTGTGACCAAGGATATATGTATATAATATAATAAATGTGAATGCTTGGAAGTATAAATGTTTGAATATTTCTTACTCATCACTCAAAAAAAGTTGAACGTAACTATTTAAATTTGGGAACATAGGTAGATAGCAACCTAGATTATCAAGTATTCTAACTTTCATCTCGATAACTACACAGATGAAGTCGCCGACAAACGCTAGTTTACTATAAAAATTGTTTATACTAATAGTTGTCTAGTTTGTCTTTTGTCTTTAATTTTTATTAAATTTTTCGATATTTCGTTACTATGTTAGTATCATCATCAGGGAATGAATTACTGTTTTGGTTTTTAAAATATTATAATTTAAAATAATAGAAATTAAAGAATATTATTTCAATTACAAAAAAGACCTCAAACTAAAATATTTTTTTTTTAATATTTAAAATGTTTTATGATCTGTTAATGCTTAATTTTTTAATTTTAAACATTTCTTATATAAATGGCCAGTAGGTTATTAAAAATGTTTTTTTGACATCGAATAAAATGCGATTGCGTCTAAACGCAATGACGTAGAATGATTAAATTTCACATGTATATTTATTGAGTCATAAAACCGACAAATTTATATGCACGATTCTACAATTTTGCAAATTTAGATTTTTGGTTACTTTTTCTATTGTTACAATTGAAAATGAAGGTGACATCTTCACTTTAACGCTCTTCTTAAAATTATATAACTTCTCAATAGACAACGATTTTGAAGAATAGTAGTTTCTATGGTTAAAAATATAAATAAAAATTATTTATAGAATTACTTTTTCACGCCTACTTTACTTATAATCCCTCGCATATGGCATAATCAATTATTAATACAATTTAAAACGTCATTAAACCAACAGAATTAGATGTACCATTTCAAAATTTTGCAAATATAGATTTTCGGTTATTGTTATTGTAATAGTAATACGCTCAATTTAATGACCACCTCCAACATAGAAATTTTTCTTAAATTCATAAAATTTCTCTATGGACAAAGAATATTAGATTCTATATTGCAATATCTAAATGGATTTTATTAGCAGAAAATAATTTGAGACGCCCACTTTAATGCTCACTTTCCAAATATTGGTTTAAAACAATTTAGTAATATCATTCTTATTGTAAAAAAGCTTAGAAGCATTTTGAGATTAAATATAAGAAAATAACTTAATAGCAAATCGGACAAAGAAATTATTATAAAGAAATTATTATAAAATAATAAATTTTGTGGTATAAGTAATACTTTCAATTGGTATGGTGGGTAATAATAATTCGGCACAGCTGAATATAGTATTCTTAGTTGTTTTCTTTTATATAGGACTATGAGTTTTTGAAGGATAAATATACAAAATTATTTTTTTTTTTATATAAATATGTATTGTATATATGGCTGTAGCAGCAGATCGTTCAGTCTGACCTTAGATATTTTAGAGATGTGATCCAGTGTATGCCTAGGTTTCTATGTCTGCTGATAACGTGGGCTGGACTATCAAAGAGAAGGTGGAAGACCGATTTTTTCTTCTCCAAATCCAGGCCATTGCGAGAATGCCCATTTGTGGAAAGTTCGAGTTGACTTACATGTTTCCCAAACATCCAGTGACCCGCTTGCAACCTTAATATGCCGTTTCGACCTCGACTCGTAAGTTACGTACGCCTGATATAAAAAAAGCCATGTAAGCTTGGTCACTCTACATGTATCTAGTCCATGCCAACGGTTTTCGGCTTAGCAAATATTTCAGCCTAAAATAAGCTACATTCATTTGCTAGTATCGAAGCTCGCCACAAGGTTACCGCTATCTCACTCACTCCTAAAGGAAATTAGCATTTTAAACGCCTTGTCAAAATCCATTTAAATACGGGGTGACATAATGGCCAGAATTCCCGCATGATCATATGTTCTCGATTTCCAACAACCAGATACAATTACACTACTTGTAAATACGTTCATACTTTGAACTTTAATGGGTACAAAGGAGAACACAATGCACCCCTAATCCAAATGCATGTCTTTGGACATTGTACAATTAGTCTGCAAGTCCACCATTCGAGAGATCCATAATCCAAATGAATGTCTTTGGACATTGTACAGCTAGTCTGCAATATATTGATTCCTAATTGCAGTCCACCATATCAGAGGTCCATAAGTAAAAATTTGATGTCCTACATTCGTATACATAAAACTTAATCACTTAACCATGTTAGGAATGAGTCCTCATTTTATACTAAACATGTGGCCATCATCGTAGCCTTCTTCACTCTATGTTGGATTTTCAGTTTCCATGACAAGTTTAAGACTGAGATATACCCAGATATTTCGTCTTATTCGATAGAGGAATTTCACAGCTACCCAAACTATAGTTCAAAGCTTGGAATTTTGGTTAAAAATTATTTATTTGTAAAAACTATTCTCAAGAAAAAGTCATATTTATATAAACATCTTTCGCTATCTATTATTATTTTTTTCTGTTTGATTCATTTTGGCAGTTTTATTTTTGTTGTGATTTGTTAACACAATTAAAATTTATATGTTAGTATTCATATATTGTGGAAATTTGGGGAATGCCCATGAGAAGCATTAAAGATATGGTTGTAGTATTTGAAGAGATTGCTAACATGGAATTAGAGATGGGATTTTCCGTATTACAATTACCGAAACTTTAAATTCATATTATTATAATAAATGAATTTACCACTGATTGGCAGCTAAGGGTCAAAAATTGTCAAAAAAATATTAAGTGTGCCTGGTGTCACACTGTAATCTTATTTTTATTCGGTATTTTTGACACTTTTCATGTGATCATAAATCGTGACACGTTCCAAATCCTTCAACTGTATTACGATATCCAACAATCTGTGAAAAACGTATTTCGTGCACATCGACAAACATATGATTACCTTTTTTTAAGCCCAATATTAATAATACCATCCACAAGTCTGAGTTTCAATGACTGTTATGGGACATTGCTCAGGCTCAGAGCCACTGCTATGAAATTATGAATTTTTCGCCACGATCTTGCTCAGCATCTGATCTTAATTAAAAGACAAAATCCAGCGAGTTTAAGAATTGAAGCCAGACTTGAATTTAAGACTTAATTGCCTTCAATTGGTTTTGAAACATCAAAATGAAAGAAAACAAATCCAATTCTATTTTAAGTCTTTTTTAAAATTAAAAAAAAAACTGTTAATGAATCATAATAATTTTAACAAAACAAATTTTACTCAGTTTTGATTTCGTAGAAAAATTTAATTTTACACACCACGTTTTAAAAAATGTTTGCTTTTTTGCTTAATTTTTTCTTTATTCATTTAGAAATCAGAAAGAGTGATAATCATAAAACGAATGCTCCTTTTGGCGCCATAACCGTAATACAATATTTTTACGATCCGTTTTATGACTAGATTATAATTTAAAAAAAAATATATATATATTTATTGTGCATATACATACATATGTACATATGTACGTATGTATGTTGAACAAAATTAAATAATTTGGTTTCAAATTGAAAAGAATTTTAAATAAACCAATTTTGAATGATAAGAATTACTTAATAACACAATATACAATGTTTCGGAGACACGACTGTTTTAATAAATTTACAAAGAAACAAAACCTGCAGCAAAAAAAAAAGAGAAAATTTATTCATTTATTCATCGATAAAGGAGAAATATTTTAAATGTTTTAACATTAGTTTTAACACTATAAACTTAAATATGTTAAATAGTAAGTATGTAAATATATTTGGAATGTGTAAACATTAGACCGCACCGGAAAAAAATTGCGTTAAAATTTGTTTGCCATACATCGTTGCTTTGTTTTAAGGACCTTAAAAGGTGACCTTAGGTTAAGAGGAGCACTAAAAGCTCAAACTCATGACAGGTATACACGTATGCCCAATTGACATGTTGTGTGCTCTATAGGAACAAAATTCCTTTAAGAAAAACAAAAATCCCAATTCCGTTAAGAAATATATGGACTAGGTCAATGCAATTCTTTAGGGATTTACAATTCGAATTCTTTAGGTACTTGAAGTTTGGCATTGCGTCCACTTTAAAAACGCAGGACATTGACAAAAGTCTCATCTTCATCACATTCCCTACATGTCGTATCTGGCGACAGTCCCATGCGAGCCAGATGAGTTCTCATCTCCGTGTTGTGGCCTGTTATTACACGAGTTAATCTTCTAAGTGTCGGTCTAATCAGTTTTAGAATCTCTTCAAAAGATTTCATCACCATACCGATATTAATATATTGTGTTGCCTTGATATCCATATAAGTATCTCCATATGTTCAGAATTTGCATGCGAGTTTATCGCTTTCTCGCATAATTTGTTAGCAAAAGTTTAATGATTTTTTGCGAACTTTAATGTTATGATGGTAGAAAATGCGATCTAGTGGGTAAATACTAGAACGGGGTATTTGAGGACAATGCTTTTAAACCAATAAATTGGTCTTCTTAAAATAAAAACATCGAATTACCAAATTATCTGTGATTATTTTTTTTTTTTTCGAAAAAATATTTTATATATTTATATTTGAAAAAGTACGATTAACTTTTTATGCGTGTGCGGTGTTATGATCTATTAAATATGGTTTTAAAAATATGTTAAGAAAATAATTTTATATTAAACCAGTATTGCCGATATACATTTTTTGTATATTTCGCTTGATTTTTTAGGTGTGTATATTGAAATAGACAAATGTACAACAAAAATCTAATCTAATAATCCATAAAATCAAAATAATATATATTTTTCAGTTCAGCAGAAGAAAAAAAATGTTGTATGAAATAATATCCTTTAATATCCTTGAAAGTTCTTATTAAAATATTAATATGTATTCCTATTAAAATATTAATATGTATTCCTATTGATTTTTCGGTCCTTGTCAAAATGTCAAGGTATGGAAGGATACATTCTTCAAATAACCTTTTTCCGTTCTATGGATTGTTCTCTGTCATATATTCCTTTTACTCCTGCAAAGAGCATAGGACCGCAATATCCCTGTCATATGATACCCACATTAATAATAAAAAATATTGTTTGTATCGTTAAAAGATCTAAAGTCTTTAAAAAGGACAAAAGGTCAGAAAACGAAAAACTGAATACGGAATTTTACTACACAAAGTACTGTAACATGGAGTAATCTATCTAAAAAAAGAAATAGTTTGCTGACAAACATTTTATTGTCATCCGTTTCAAGGAATAAATTTAAAACAAATATTTTTTTATATTAGAACTACGTCCTGAAATAGAAAAAACTACTTAAAATTATTATTTACTTCACATTGATTTTTCGGCTTAGTCATTTTTATACCCTTCACAGTGAGTATAAGGGTATAATATTGGTCACAATTAGAAAGGCGCTAACTCGTGTTTTGTACGAAATTGAGCTTTTTCAGTGTTCCAATCAGCGTTGTCAACTCGGTGATTTTATCACCGTTTTTGGTGATTTTAAACATTTTGGAAGCGAAAAAATTGCGAGTTAGTGCTTGGTGATTTTTTTTAAAGTTTTTAGTGCTTTTATTTTTATTTCGGTGACACCAAATACTAAATTTGAAAATAATTTTTTTAATTGAAAACAATTTTTGTAAGGGTAAATATCTTTAATAACCCTTACGTATTTTGTACCTTAACAAAGCTAAAAAATATTTACTCATTGTAAAATGATATTATGTTGATAATACTTTCAGCTTATGATACTAAAACTAATAATTAAGAAGATAATAAGGATTGATAGTATACAATGTTTCTGTTATTTGAGTGTTTTGCTTGTTTATTATTAATTGTAACTTATTTCCGATACTGGTTTGTTGATATCCTGTATGGTTTATGAGACATAAACCACCTACTTTTTATAAAATGAAATTGTTACGAGAATTTATTTTGTAAGTAAAGTTTCAAGTTGATCAAACCTTGGTGAAAATAAAAAAAGAGAAATTAATATGCAAATACTTTTCATTTTAAAATTTTTTAGAGCACAAATTGACACCCTGATAAGGTTAATATTTGCATTGGTAGTACATTTGGATGTTTTGGCCTAATAATATAAAGAACAGAATATCTTTAGACTTGTATTTCGATTATCGATATCAATCAAAACTCCAGTCTTATTGCCATTTGTAAAATAATTTATTTTAGGGGGCAACTGGCATCTAAAAGCTTTAATTTTTTTTAAGTAATGATTATATTAGCATATGTGAAGTTAAATTTGTACACATTTTAAACTTAGTGATTTTTTATGAAAATTACGCGCTTTTTTAGGGGTTTAGGTGCTTTTTGAAATTTTAAAGTTGACAACGCTGGTTCCAATACATTTTACACAAATACAACTCGACATAAAAATTTAATGCAATAGTTTAAAAATAACAGATTTACAAACAATTTTACAAATTAAATTACATTATGATAAAAAGGTTTTTATTACGTTTTCGCCTTCTCCTATAACGTTGCAATTATTTGAGTTAGGGCCTTTCTACCGGTGACCAACGATTTATTGGTTTGTTATTTCGTGTGAAATTTTTTACAATATTTATTTCCGACCACAAAAAGTATATTTTTTTCTGAAGGCTTATAAATAGGTAGTCGATTAAACATTATCCGTCTGTCCATTTGACAGTCTGCATGTTGAAATCAACTTTTCGAAGCCCCCCGATATCACTAAGCTCCATATAAGGTATCAATATATCTGAAATATTCGTGAGCAAATCGGTATTGGAAATCAGCATAATCGCTGAGATATGCGCAAACAAACACGACTGACTCAGTTTTCTCGCTTATGTTTACTATAAAAATTAAAATTTTCCAGTCCTAGGATAATTTGGTCACTAGTCGGCAAAGTTACAGGCAAAAATTATTTGAAAAATATATATTTTTTTAAATATGCATACCAACATTTTTAAAACTCCTAAATTATTTTTGAGCAAATTATAAGTCGAAATCTCAAAAATTATTTCTAAGCAAAACAAACAAATCGGCTGAAATCGACTGATAGGGCTTAAGTATTTAAATATAGTTAGCTGTGAAAAGAAAAAAATCAAAGATAGCGTCCTCATAAAATATATGCTTTATTTCAATATATTACAAATCATAAAATTTATATAATCTCACAACATTTTTTATACCCTTCACGCAGTGAAAAAGGGTATATATAGGTTTGTCATTCCGTGTGAAATTTCTACAATTTTCATTTCCGACCCCATAAAGTATATATTTTCTGAAAGCTTATGAATAGAGGAGTCGATTAAGCTCTGTCAGTCTGTCCGTGTGTATGTTGAAATCAACTTTTTGAAGCCCCCCGACATAGGTTGGACCCGGGTAAGGTATTAAAATATCAGAAATATTCGGGAGTAGATCGGTATTGAAAATCAGAAACATCGGTTCATAAACAACTGAGAAATGAGCAAAAACCCACGACCACCTCGATTTTTTTTTCACAAAAACAACATTACAACAACAACATACATACATACATACATACATACAAACGTGTATACTGGTTAGAGAAAACGTGGCATCGAATCCCAGCTGAGCCAAAAAAAAAGTTTTTTTTTAATTTTTTTTAATTTTTTTTTTAAATTTTTTTTTTAATTTTATTTTTTATTTTTTATTTAATATATTATTTATAGTTTTATTATTTTTTTTTTAATTTTTTTGTTTTATAGATAATAATTATATATAATATTTTTTTTTTAATTTTTTTTTAAATTTTTTTTTTTAATTTTTTTTTAAAATTTTTTTTTAATTTTTTTTTTTTCGTTTTTTTAACATACATACGTGAATTTATAATTTTACAATGGGATGTTTTTATATATGTATCAACGTATTTCATATGGGATGAATGGTGACACAAACTACTGTTAATTCATGACTACACGTTGTGAAGGGTATATAAGATTCGGCACGGCCGAATATAGCGCTCTTACTTGTTTCGCTTATGTTTACTATACAAATTAAAATTTTCCAGCCCTAGGATAATTTTGTCCCTAGTCGGCAAAGTTATAGGCAAAAATTATTTGAAAAGTGTATATTTTTTAAATATGTATGTATATCAAAATTTTTAAAACTCCTAAATAATTTTTGAACACGCTTAAAATACCAAATTATAAGTCGAAATCTCAAAAATTATATGTAAGCAAAGCTAACAAATCGGTTTGAAATCAACTGATAGGGCTTAAGTATTAAGTGTGGAAAGAAAAAAATCCAAGATGGCGTTCTCAGAAAATATATGCTTTATTTCAATATATTACATACGAAATCATAAAATTAATATATTCTCACAACATTTTTTTTTTACTGATGTGGTATAATAATAAACATCATTAGGCTTTGTATTAATGAAACTTTTGCTGGGTTTAAAATTGCATTTTAGAGTTCGTAGGCATTTCTGCATATAAACAATCTCATATCGGCAAATCGCCTTTGCGAATGCAAGACTTAATGACGATGAAAGAAAATATATAAGTATGTACTGTGGAATATTTTTTATACATATTAAAAAAAAATCAATGTACTAAAGAGTTATTCACATGTGTTTCAATATCAGCATACATATTTATAAACAATTATTCAATTGAATTATTTGTTTATGTCCTCTACTGATAAAATAAAAAGAAATTTAATATTGGTTTACTATTAATAAATAAAATAAGCGGGCGAGAATTATAATAGTTTCAGAATATTCATAAAAATGTTGTTTGTCTTAATATTTTTAAACAAAATTCTAAACAATTTTGGTACAATCTAACTGAAAGCGGTTTTTATTGTGTGCTTTAAAGAAATTCGAATATTCAAACTTTTTATTTAAACAAACGCACAACTACACATACATTATTATTAATTAATTTATTCGTATTTGTTTTCTTTTACTTAGAATTCGCATCCCATGAAAAGTTGATAAGAAATTTTGAAATTATCATTCATATAGTGAAGAAACAGCACTTGCAGCACATGTATCAAAAATAAAACTCATCGTAATTTTTTTTATTTATTTGTTGTTAATTTTTTGTTGTAGATTTTTTCTATAGGAATTTAGTAAATATTTTTGTTTTTATTTCTGAGGCATTTAACAGTGTTGCATTGAATAAAATTTTACATTGGGTTCGTTCGTTGATCAAAAGTTTTGACTATTTTTATTTTTACTGGACTTTACTGAATTGCTTACGTTCGTCTGTTTACTAAAAAAGTTTAACTACTAGATGACCCGGTTCGCGTTGCTGGCCCTAAGCAAACATTAGTGTTGTATTACCACACGATTTAAATTGAGCTTTTAACGAAATTTACGGCCTTATATGGTGTAGATATGGTCTCAATCAAAAGAGAAACGCATGTATTTAAGGCAAATTGGAAATTATATTAATTTATTATTATTGAATTATTTATCATTTTTGAATGCAACATTTCAAAAGTTTTAAAATTTTGATATTTGATTATTATTAACATAGATTTTTTGTAAATATCTTCGGAACTACATAACCGATTTAAGAGTTTGATATCTCGTTTTTAAAAACATGACCACGCCCCTCCGCCCGCAGACCAAAAATGAAAAATCAAACTTCACAGTGTCACCCGCCTAAATATTCTGAAGATTCCCTGAAAATTTCATCAAAATCGGCCCAGTTGTTTTGGAGTCCATACATTACATACATACACACATCCTGTTTTATATATATAGAAGAAGAAGAAGATATAGAAGAAGAAGATTAAGAATGGAATAAAAAATTGAATATACAGTTTTACACTTTTGTGTAAAGGGTATACAAGATGTGCTTAAAAATTGCATCTTAAACAAGTAACAGTGCTATATTCGGCCGTGCCGAATCTTATATACCCTTCACAACGTGTAGTCATGCAATAACAATTGTTTGTATTACCATTCATCCCATATAAAATACGTGCATACGTACACGTTAGAATAAATGTGGC
The DNA here is from genome assembly GCA_941918925.1 of Phyto melanocephala. Classification (NCBI taxonomy): domain Eukaryota; kingdom Metazoa; phylum Arthropoda; class Insecta; order Diptera; family Rhinophoridae; genus Phyto; species Phyto melanocephala. The sequence continues at coordinate 102,515,149 of OW799235.1, read as the reverse complement.
ATCGAATCCCAGCTGAGCCAAAAAAATTTTATTTTATTTAATATATTATTTATATTTTATTATTTTTTTTTTTATATTTTTTTTTAATTTTTTTTAAATTTTTTTAAAAAATTTTTTTAGAAAAATTTTTAAAAAATTTTTTTAATTTTTTTTTTAAATTTTTTTTAAATTTTTTTTTGTAGTTTTTTTTATTATTTTTTTTCTTATTTTTAATATTTTTTTTTTTTGTAATTTTTTTTGTTTGGTATGTTTTTTACATGTATGTATGTATGTATGTTGTTGTTGTAATTGTGAAAAAAAACGAGGTGGTCGTGGTTTTTTGCTCATATCTCAGGAAGTTATGGGGCGATTGTGCTGAATTTCAATAGCGATTCATTCCTGGATATTTCCAAGAGATTGATACCATATACAGATCTGAGGAACACATAGTTGCTTCTAAAAGTTTATTTCAACTAACACACGGACAGACGGGCAGACGGTCAGGGCTTAATCGACTACTCTATTCATAAGCTTTCAGAAAATATATACTTTATGGGGTCGGAAATGAAAATTGTAGAAATTACAAACGGAATGACAAAGCTATATATACCCTTGTGCACCACAGGTGAAGGGTATAAAAAGGGGAAATTGTTTTAAAAATACTGATTAAAAATTTAAAAATATTAGTTTAAACAGAAAAGTTCAACAAAAATAAAAATTTAATACCTCTAATGAATTTTGACAAAAACAACTTGCATGTGTGGCAGCAGAGTCGCTTCTAAATTTCCAAAAATTAAACAAATATCTTATGAAACATTTAGCGTTCCAAAGATTAAAATGATCAATATGTTATTTAATAATGACTTATGCACATTCTATTATACTGATGATAACATCACTGATCTGAGATTTTTAATTTTTTCTCCACAAAAAACATAAACAAAAGCTGTTTATGAGGGAGTCAATTATCACACTGCGAAAATACGAACCATGTTCAACAATAACCAAAAAAAAAACTTAAGATATACAAATAATCTAAAATATAATACCATTATAATGCTTTATTTAAATGTATATTTCAAATAAAGAAATGCTTTACCTACGATGGTGACTTTTATCAAAATCTTCCGGCTCTTAATGGGTTAATAACTATTTTATATATGCATATAAACATTTATATTTTTTTAATTTTTTAACTCTGGGTGTATTTACTAATTAAGATAATGAAATTATTTTATTTAAATTATTTTATGTCTTGATCGTTGTACATGATCATTAAGTAATTAAGTGCTGGAAGTTGACCATTTTTTTTTTTGTAAACAATGAGAGAATTATAAAAATCATGTGTATAAGAGAAATAAAATAATCTCTATAGATAGAAATCAGTTTACAAATATTTTTTTTTTTCAGTTTTTGAAAATAGTTTTAATCACGCCGAATTTTAACAGGTGACACTATCTGCCCGTGTAGTTCTTGAACTTTTAAATCCTACTTTTGTATGTTTATGATTTTTATACCCTTCACCTGTGGTGCACAAGGGTATATATAGCTTTGTCATTCCGTTTGTAATTTCTACAATTTTCATTTCCGACCCCATAAAGTATATATTTTCTGAAAGCTTATGAATAGAGGAGTCGATTAAGCCCTGACCGTCTGTCCGTCTGTCCGTCTATCCGTCTGTCCGTCTGCCCGTCTGTCCGTGTGTTGGTTGAAATCAACTTTTAGAAGCAACTATATGTTCCTCAGATCTGTATATGGTATCAATCTCTTGGAAATATCCAGGAATGAATCGCTATTGAAATTCAGCAGAATCGTCCCATAACTTTCTGAGATATGAGCAAAAAACCACGACCACCTCGTTTTTTTTCACAATTACAACAACAACATACATACATACATACATGTAAAAAACATACCAAACAAAAAAAATTACAAAAAAAAAAAAAATATTAAAAATAAGAAAAAAATAATAAAAAAAAACTACAAAAAAAAATTTTAAAAAAATTTAAAAAAATTTTTAAAAAAATTTTTTAAAAATTTTTCTAAAAAAATTTTTTAAAAAAATTTAAAAAAAATGTAAAAAAAAATAATAAAATATAAATAATATATTAAATAAAATAAAATAAAATTTTTTTGGCTCAGCTGGGATTCGATGCCACATTTATTCTAACGTGTACGTATGCACGTATTTTATATGGGATGAATGGTGATACAAACAATTGTTATTGCATGTCTATACGTTGTGAAGGGTATATAAGATTCGGCACGGCCGAATATAGCACTGTTACTTGTTTTTTGTTTGTTTTATAAACAAATTCAAATGAGAGAATTCATAAACGTTTAGAAATGTTATGGAAAAATTAGTAGGTACATTAGAGCGACTCAAGTTGTATGGAAGCAAAATTCGTGCAAGGTGCACCCCTCTCAAAATGAACACTGGTATTTTTTATGCTGACATTGAAAATATTTCGGCTCCAGCTTTGACCTCTCGTGAGCTAGACCATTTTGAAAAAGGGTATATTTTTGCATGTTTTGTTAATTTGAGAATCTGTTTCCTTAATTAACATATACAATATGGGTATCATAAGAAAGATTTTTTTAAGGCGCGTCCAACTGTATATACAATTTGTCCAAGGACGATCATCCATGTGCTTTTTTTTGGAGGATATTCTGTATAAAAGAACGGGCTTTGAATTTTTTGTTCGGGGTTGTTTGTAATAAAAATGCTAAATTAACATATTTTAATCTTTAGTCGATTTAATAAAATACGGGTCTCAGCTTTTTTTTGAAATTCAAGCTAGTTCGCGTTTTGACAAAAATGCAATGGGTTGGTAATAGGGTGATCGATTCTTCGACTTTTTCAAGAAACCGGTTTTCAAATAGATTGAAATTTAGAATTTAAAAAAACCCGGTTGCTATTTTGAAAATTGAGAAAAAACCGGTTAACCGGTTCGAATATATAAAATATAATATTTAATGAAAAAAATAAAAAATTATATCTAAATATGAAATTTTTACAGTTTATATACGTTTGGCTGCACAATTACGCAATAACGCAATAACTGACATGAACGCAGTTGACTAATTTGGTTTTAATTAGTTGAATTTAAGGACAAAAGATTCGTTCTTATACCCATTACAGACATACAAATATAGGCATAAACTAGTTTGTTTGATGGTTTAATTAAAGTTTAAATTGACAGACACTCAATGCCATTAATTAAAATTAGAATCTGGAAGAAGAGATTATTGCTTTTTCTTTATTCTTACTACACTTTTTACCTTAAAGTGATTGATCAGCTAAGTTTTTGGCTTAATTACCTTTAACTTTTAACGTTAGATTTATATCCTATAAAAAGAATAATATTTAAGCTTAATTTTTTTTCTTATTTTATATTTGTTTTTTAAACAACAAACAAATTTCTTACAATATTATGGAAGAATATTTAATAGTTTTTATTTTCTTTTTTTTTGGAAACTTTTCGCGTACTAAATATTCTATGGTACGATTGATTACAAAGATATATGAAAATGAACTTAAACAAATAAAAAACCGGATTTTTCGGATAAAAAAACCGGTGTATTCGATATTCGAAAAATCAACATTTAAAAAAAACCGCCAGCTGAAAGAGGAAAAAAACCGGGTTTTCCACCGGTTGTAAAACCGAGTCGATCACCCTAGTTGGTAACCCTTCGTTTTAAATAGGGCAATATGGGTATACAATTTTTTCTTTTGCTAAGTACATCATCTTTGTATGTAAATAATTTATATTTTTGCAAATTAAATGAATTTTACATGGTTAAGAAGAAACAAGTAAGCAAGCAAGCAAGCACAGTAAATCGCCTTACGATTGGCAAAGATTCTAGTTACACCGTAAAACAAATGTAAGCTTTTTTAAGAGACATAAAAAATTCCATATTAATCTATAGTTTAAATATAAAGAAATTGCTTACTTAGTTTTATGGTTGGTCCTTTTTATATTTAGAACTTAAAATATAAGAGGAATTAAAAATAAAAAATATTTCTTTTATTACAAGCATGCTTTTTAAGTATGTAATACTTTATTTCAATATTGGTACTATATTAAAGCAAATAATCAATAGAATAAAGAAAAAATGTTTTAGTTTGACAATTATCCTTAAAAAAGCCATCCCTCTATATCCTTCAAAGTTTTTATTTAAATATTTCATAAAAACTAATAAACTAGATCTAACTGCCTTAAGACTTAGTCCCGTAAATGGCTTAATTCTTTATATATAGGATGTTAACTTTGCTTTTTTTTCATTTAAACATATTAAAAATATAATTTTTATTTTTCTTTGAGTCTCAAAAAAATATATGAGAAATAATTTAAAATGAATTCAAATAGAAGACTATTCTATATCGAGCATTCTTGTATTTTTATAGTGATAATTTTAATAACGTAAGAGTGGAAAAGTATAATTTTGTCACTTGTTTTTTATTTATTGTTTGTTGTTAACATGTACAGTCAATCAATTGGTAAATTTGCAAGGTTTACAATTTTACAACAAACAATACAATAGCCCAGTTTACAATCTTGTGCATTTGTCATTGAACATTTGCACAATTGCAAATGTGTTCTTTTTGTCTATAGCGGAATTCACTCTTGGTAGCATTTTTGCATTTAGTGCAAATATGCACTAATTTTTTGCTACCAAGCGTGAGTGCATTTTTCATGTGTGTTGCAAACTTATGGTAACGAGCTGATTTTTTAGGTATTTAAGAAACAACAATTCTTTTTTTTTAAATTAATAAATAAGATTCTGTGTTTTAATATTTTCCGAAAAGAAAATTAATTAATTTTAAATAAATTACAATGCCTAAATCAACGGAAAAATATAATATCACAATTTTTTTTGGTAAAAAATGCCATGTATAAAATTGAATTTGTGGAGATTTTAAATCCTGAGAGTAAAAAAATTGTGTATCTGTTGTGCAAATTTGTGTGACATTACTTTGCACTGATTTTTAGTTGTGCATATTTGCTCAAGTAATGCAAATTGCAATTTAATAGAATTTGTTTTTGTAGTCGTGCACAAGTTAAATTGTTTGCACGACTTGCAAGGGTAGTTTGCATCAAAGAGTGAGTTCCGCTTATATTTTGTTTGTGTAAAGTAAAAATATACTCTACTATTTTGCTATTGCCCGCACTGACGCAAGACCTTTTGCACAAGATTGTGAATTGGGCTAATGATATTTATTAATTTAAAATTTTTTTTTTTAAATTTAGGTCTGCTTTGGAATCAAATATGTACTTATTTCTTAATTAGAAATATGACTTTGAAATCAAATTTTTTTACGTCCTGAAATACAGTTTAATTGTATCAGGTTGGTTGCCAAAGTACTAAAATTGATTTTATTATCTTATAAATAAATAGGCAACTCTATTTTTTTGTTCACATTATACAACCGTTTTTAATAAAAACTATTTGAAAGGAATTTTGCTGCAGATGCGCAAAATCTAATTACAATTGGTTCGGTATTTTAGGAGTTATAAGCAAGCTACTAACACTTGCGCAAACCATATGTGTGTAACAATAATAAAAAAAAACAAGTAAGAGTGTTATATTCGACCGTGCCGAATCTTATATACCCTTCACAACGTGCAGTCATGCAATAACAATAGTTTGTATTGTATCACCATTCATCTCATATAAAGTACGTACATAGATATAAAAAACATACATACATAAAAACATCCCATTGTAAAATTATAAATTTACGTATGTATGTTATAAAAAAAAAATAAAAAAAAAATAATTAACATATAAATAATAAATATAAAACAAAAAAAATTAAAAATAAAATAAAAAAAATATTAATAAAAATATAAATAATAGATAAAAAATAAAAAAAAAATTAAAAAAAAATATAAAAAATTTTTTTTTTTGACACAGCTGAGATTCGATGCCATGTTTACTCTAACCAGTATACACGTTTGTATGTATGTATGTTGTTGTTGTTATGTTGTTTTTGTGAAAAAAAATTGAGCTGGTCGTGGGTTTTTGCTCATATCTCAGTTGTTTGTGCACCGATGTTTCTGATTTTCAATACCGATCTACTCCCGAATATTTCTGATATTTTAATACCTCACTTGGGTCCAAGCGATGTCGGGGGGCTTCAATAAGTTCATTTCAACATACACACGGACAGACGAACAGATGACAGACTGACAGAGCTTAATCGACTCCCTTATTCATAAGCATTCAGAAAATATATACTTTATGGGGTCGGAAATGAAAATTGTAGAAATTTCACACGGAATGATAAACCTATATATACCCTTTTTCACTGTGTGAAGGGTATAAAAACCTATATATACCCTTTTTCACTGTGTGAAGGGTATAAAAACCTATATATACCCTTTTTCACTGTGTGAAGGGTATAATAAAGAAATGCATCTTAAACAAAGTCAGCCAAATCTTAAAATGCTGTTGTGTTGATGAGCGAGCGACATAGCAAACCAGATCTCAAGCATTTGATATATGAATTTGGAACTCCAGAACATAATAAATGAAGAATATAATGATTACAAATAATGATGTAAAAAAACAAGTAACAGTGCTATATTCGGCCGTGCCGAATCTTATATACCCTTCACAACGTGTAGTCATGCAATAACAATTGTTTGTATCACCATTCATCTCATATAAAATACGTACATACATATGTACATATATACTGGTTAGACTAAATGTGGCATCGAATCCCAGCTGAGCCAAAAAAATTTTATCTTATTTTATTTAAGGTATTATTTATATTTTATTATTTTATTATTTTTTTTATATTTTTTTATTTATTTATTTATTTATTTATTTATTCAACGTAATATAAAGCCTCATTAGGCCAATTAAAATATATTACATAGTTAAATCCTGAACATTAATATTATAAAAATTATCTACAAATAAAAACCTAACATATATGACCATTGGTTCCCAATCTTTTGAAAAGAAATCAAACAAGTGTAATAGTTAATTTAACGATCCCAATACATCGTAACAGAAAAAGCCAGAAAGTAAAAATTAATTTTAAGAAGAAAGCATTATATACATGCATACATAGTTATACATATGCATACAAAAACATATTCAAACTATATAAAATAAATCTAATACTACAAATTGGTAAGAAAAGATAACATTTTTAGTCGAAAAGCATTATTTGAGTGGGAAAAAAGTCGAAGCTCCATGGGTAAAAAATTCCAAATACGGGCTATTCTAACACTAAAAGATTTTTCAAACAAAGAATTATTTATCCTTGGAATTAAAATTTGAGGGTTCCTAGTTGAATGAGAGAATATAAATTTGGAGCAAACTGATGCTGGAATTCCTTTTTTAATAGTTTTGTAGAAAAAAAACAAGTTACGCAGATTGATAAACTCAAGAAAAGAACAACCAAGAAAACGTTTAACAAATTCAGAAACATGATCACGTCTATGAAGGCCATATACATACCTTACAATCATATTAACAATGCGACCCAATTTAGTAATAACACACACATTTGACCCAGAAAAAATCTCCAGACCATATAAAACCTGCGGCATTAATATAGCGTGCGCCAAACGAAGTTTAATACGTAGGGGTAAAGATATATTTGTAGAATAAAAACGTCGCAACAAACCAGAAACTTTAGAACACAAATGATCAATATGACTTTCAAAATTTAAACGTTTATCAAGAAAAACTCCTAGGCATTTTAATCTATCAACAAGTTCAACACAAGATTCCCCAACGTATAAGTTAACATTCGATAACAGCTGCTCATCAAAACCAAAAGCAAGAGCTTTCGTTTTTGATGTATTTATAGAAAGAAGGTTATCCGAACACCAAAATAAAAAGCGTAGAAGAGTATCATTGATATTCAATTGAAAAGTATTAACTTCAGATCTCTTGCAGTTAAACAAAAGGAAAACGTCATCAGCAAAGGAATACGATTTGCAAATACAATTATTGACGCAGGCAGATAAATCATTAATGTAAAGAATGAAAAGAATAGGACCTAAAACCGATCCCTGAGGAACACCGGAATTAAGACGAAGTAGGCCCGAATATTGATTATTAACATCAACAAATTGAAATCGATCAGATAAAAAAGAAAAAATTAATTTACACGCAGTCGCCGAAAAGAAAAAAATCTCCCTCAATTTCCTAATCATAACACTATAATCCACAGAATTAAATGCTTTAGATAGATCAAGCGATACTATAGCCGCTATCTTCCCATCATTCAAATGTGATCTAACGTCATCAGTTAAGTTCAGTAATAAAGATGTGGTACTATGACCACGACGAAAAGCAAATTGTAAAGGATCAATGTAACGATGAACAAATAAAAGTATTTGATCTTTCATAATATGTTCAACCACCTTGGAAAGAGCCGGAAGAATAGAGATAGGTCTTAAGTCCTCAACCCCATGAACATATCTAGATTTAGGAATAGGAACAACCCGAGCAGTCTTCCAAGAAGAAGGAAAAGTTGACGAACACAAAATAGAGTTAACATGATGAGCTAAAATGGTAGAGATATAAGGATAAATTACTTTTATAAAACGAATCGGTATTTTGTCGGTACCTAAAGACTTAGATTTCACCCTACATATAGCCTCAAGCAAATCATTTGCACTAATGCATTTAAATGAAAACATTCCATTAACAGCATCATAAGATCCAAAATCCACATAGCTACTACCAAAAGAGTTTGGATTATCAACAAAAAAGTCATTTATCACATTAACATCCAAATTATTAGTCCTCTTTTCATTTCCAGTCAATCCAGATTCTTTCAAAACCTTCCACATTCCAGAGACATCAAGGCCAGAAAAAAGTTTCATATAAAATTTTCTTTTTTCCTTTCGAATAACACTTTTTGCTTTATTACGATGCCTGCAATATATAATCCAATTTTCATTAGACTTATTAGCTAAAAATGCAGAATACGCTAAATCCCTCAAAGATGTAGCTAGTAAAATATCCTTAGACTTCATCCAATTGTAATTACTACCACTAATTCTCCTTCTTACAATAGGTACAAAACTATATAGGGAATTTAATAAAGAATTTAAAACAGGACTTTGAAAATTAACATCAGATGAATTAAAAAAAGAAAACACATCAAATTCAGACAAAAAATTCAAGAGACCATCCCAATCAATAGAATTATAATCACGATATTCAATAAATTCACTAGTTTTCATGTAGTCAAATTGAAACACAGCAAAGATAAGAGAATGATGAGAAATACAGGGACATTGAATTAGGGAAGAATATAAAATTATTGACTGATCACTAACTAACCAAAAATCCAATAAAGATGTAGAAGAATGTGCCACATCAATATGAGTAGGACAGGAATTATGGTGTATTGAAATTCCACATCGAGAACACAAAGACCGCATCAGGTTGGATTTAGCAACATTAAACATATTACAGTTAAATTCACCTACAATTATTATGTTAGAATATTTAAGTAGCAAATCACCGTGTAAAGTTTCAAATGCTGTTATATTGCCAAGCGGTAAATATACTACACCAAAAAGTAATTTAGCACTATCAAACAAAATCTCTAAAAAAATTGACTCACAGTCATCAGTTGAAACCTTAAAGACTTCCCTATATTTAATATTACAGTATAAGTAAATACAAACGCCACCACCTCTACGATGCAAACGATCATTTCTTATCACTTTATAGTTATCCAAACGTATCATGGAGTCAGATATATACGGTTTAAGCCATGTTTCAGAGATTGCAAAAAGCTCAAAACTATCATTCACAATACTCTTGAGTTCATCAAACTTAGTAGAATTTGAAGAAGGATTAATACTCTGACAGTTTATATGACCTATTTTCAATTTCTGAGAAAAAGAATTTAAATTAGTGTTAATCGACAATCCATTACGATTAGAGGAACCAAAAATACCATTGTTAGTGGACATTAAAAGCAAAAATCACAAAAGGGAACCAAAAGTCATTACATAAGTAGAAGAAAAGCATGATAGATCTTTTATAATAAAAATTTATAGAACAAACAAAAAATAAATATATATATGAATACATATAAATATATTAAAAAGTTACAATTATACAATAAATTCACAATTAATCATAATAAACACACTGTTATAAATATAATAATTCAAGAAAATAATTCAATGCATAAAAAGTTTATAATTAACTAGCAAAACCAGAATTAACAATATTTAGTAGCAACAAAGCAAAAATTCCATATTAATATTCAATTGTTAAGTCTGGTTAAAAGTAAAATTAAAGATAATAATGAAAAAGGGTTATATTGTAAGGGTTGAGTTTGTATTTATGTCAATTAGATTACCACATTCAACAAGGTCACACTCCATTTGCTTGCCATCAATAAGAGTCAAGAAAGCTTTAGGCTTATCTCTGTTCAATATTCTGTATTTAGAAATAATTTTAAGACGTACCAACCTGCGACAAAGCGAGTCGAGCTTAGAGGTAGTAGGGGAAAAGTGATCATTTAGGTACACACGACTCTCAATCTGACCACCAAGTATATCTTTAACTTTTAGTGACCGTACTTTAAAGTATTCCTTCATTAAAGAATCACGTACATCAATATTGTTGAATTTGATCAACAACTGCTTTTTATCATTCATATAGCACACTTGATTCAAAGCCAGCTCAGAAACGTTGATCGCATAGTGCTTACATAGTGAGATAGCCACAGAAGACAAATTATTCAACCCAGATGGTAAACCGCTTACAACAATATCACCACGATTTATACGGCGGTGTAAAACGTTAACCTCAGCCTCCAAAGCAGATATCTTGGAAGAGGTGGAGTTATCAATTTTATTGACCAATTTGCAGCAATCAAGAATATCAGATTTCATTTCCTTAATGCATGACGAAAACTCATTTTTAAAATCGGACAACATTAGCATCATAGAGTTTTTAAAGGCAGTATTATCACTTTTGATAGTGTTAGCAAATTCATCAAAGCTATTTTTTAGGGATTTCACTTCATCATGGACCGAACGGTCATAAATAGAATTATCACAACAGCTAGAACAGGTGAAAAAAAAAGACTTCGATCTTTCCTTAAACAAAGCAACATGTTTCTCAGTAACATTCGCACACTGCAAGTGTAACCACATTTTACATAATTTGCACTGTATGCTACCTTGGGACTTTCCAATAGCATCATCACACACACCACATTTGAAGACTTTAGTAGCCGGCATAATTATCAAGCTAGCAAATGAAAAGCAGCAACAACAAATCCGTTAGGAATTTCACAATATTCCAAAAAGAATGCAAAAAAAAGAACAGCACACAGCAAAAATTCTCCAAATCAATATAAAAAACACTTTTTCATCAATATCTTATGATATTAAACTTTTATAGGGAAATATAAAGTAAAAAAAGTAACAAAATAAATTTTATGACATTTAAGTTTTTAGTTATTGTTATTTACGCCAGCGGTGTAATAATCACGTCTATTCAGGCATAGAGTTGCCGTATATTCATATATATTTTTTTATAAATTTTTTTAAAAAATTTTTTTTAATTTTTTTTAAATTTTTTTTTTTGTAATTTTTTTTTTATTTTTAATATATTTTTTTTTGTAATTTTTTTTTTGGCATGTTTTTTGCATGTATGTATATTAGTATGTTGTTGTTGTAATTGTGTAAAAAAACGAGGTGGTCGTGGTTTTTTGCTCATATCTCAAAAAGTTATGGGGCGATTGTGCTGAATATCAATAGCGATTCATTCCTGGATATTTCCAAGAGATTGATACCATATACATTTCTGAGGAACATATAGTTGCTTCTAAAAGTTGATTTCAACCAACACACGGACAGACGGACAGACGGTCAGGGCTTAATCGACTCCTCTATTCATAAGCTTTCAGAAAATATATACTTTATGGGGTCGGAAATGAAAATTGTAGAAATTACAAACGGAATGACAAAGCTATATATACCCTTGTGCACCACAGGTGAAGGGTATAATAACCAGAAAAAAAGTAATAATGACACCTTGAACAAAGTTTTTTTTTCTGGTTTTATTCTTAATGATTAATATTTCTTTGAAGATTATGGACAAAATTCATAGTCCCACACTAAAGCCGCTTTTATTTACAATTTTGATATTATAGACAAAAACAAAGTCAACTTTAAATTAAAACCATCTTTGAAAAATGACGGTTAATTTTAATTTTATAAATATATTTGTAATATTATGTGTTAGTTTAGCATTTATTACAATTAATATTGTGTAGCAGAAGTAACCACGTGACAGGAAGGCTAAGTCGAACACTTTGATTGTTTGGAAAAACTTTACATGACTAAGTAGCTGCTTTTAACCACTTAACAACTTCATTATATGATAAATTAATTAATTTAAAATGCATTTTCGCGTTTTAGAATAAGAGTTTACTTTTAAAAGAAAGTTAACTTTGTAGCTTTTAAAATGTACTGGACCATTATTTTAAACATCACCCCTTTAAATTTTTATTATTTTTTTATTTCTGCTAATTTGTTGTTTGTGTATTAAAAAATATGAAATTTATTTTTGCTATTAGCAAAATTTTGGTACAATTAATGTATACTTGGTACAATTTGACAATTGAAACGGTACAATTTAAAAATTTTCAGATCCCAACAGTGTTGTTCTATGAATTGGCTGCCTATGATGTTGAATAAACATTGTTGATTCAAATTGTTTTTTTTTTAACAGTGCGTATCCGGGGTCTCCATGTAGCAAAATTTTTTTTTGCCGCAATTGTCAAATTTGATGGAGTTTATAAAAATTGCGAAGTGTAGATGGAAAATTGTCATATATAGCAATTTATTGCGCAATCATTGATTTGCTGATTGCTTAAGAAATATTGCCGCAATAAGCTGTCAAAGTCGTTTTGTTTCTTTGAGCTTTTTTGTTTTTAAATTGAAATAATTTCACCTGGTAATAATAACTTAGAATAAGAAATTCCAAAAAAAAACTATAAAATTTGAAAAAAAAAAATATTTTATAATTAAAAAACTCGTGTCGTTTTCTTCACTCAAAGTAAATAGATTCACTCTAGCAATAAAAAGCCGCTATTCTGCCGACTTTTTTGCTTATGCTTAGCAATAAAAATTGCTACATGGGGACCCTGCGCTATGAACACACAACGAAAAATCGCGGTTACGACTTGATCACGACGATTACTATATTCTCTGTAACAATATTTGGTTATCAAAACCAGGTAATTGTTACTTTTATTTTGGTGTATATTTAATTTAGTCACGACAATCAAGCGATTATTTGAAATTTATCATTTCATTTTTACTGTTCTTGAAAACATCGATATTGTTGTCACGTAAAAATAGTATGATAAACAAAAATATTATAATAAAAATAGCATGATGTCTTCGCAAAAATAATATTACATTCAAAATCCTTTGAAAGTTAAAAATAATCATTCAATGTTGTGTGATGATATCTTTTAATAATAATTTGTTTTCAAAGGATCTTCTTCATGTTGAATATATATTTTATTATTTTCAAATTTTAACATATGAAGAAAAAATGTAAAAAAAATTAAAAAAAAGTTAAGACATCACAAAAATAAACGTTAAAGTATAAACAAATATTGATATAAAATATAAATAACAGCAAAAAAAAAAGAATAATTTGCCTCTGAAAAGAGCAAAGATTGTTCATACTGATTGTAATTATTAAATGATTATTGCATGATACTTTAATTCAACAAAATGATATCTTGTTACTATTATAGGTTTTAACCCTAATCATACAATTCAATCATAGTATGTTGCTCTTCGATTATAGTTAAAACCATGTTTTTTCTTTAAGTGTTTATGGTAAAAAAAAAGAAAATCAAACATTTGCCACTAGATTACGGTCAAATGGGTCGACCGCTGTATATGCTAGTTATTATTAAAGCCCTGAATTTTTGCACTTATGGTGTGAACAATTTTACTTTTTTTAAATATAAAAAAATACAATTTTTTACTAACATTTTGATATTTTTATTCCATATACAATTGTCTAAAATTAGAAAATGTTAAAACAAATTTAAACATCTTGAAGGTTCTATCTGAAGGTTTAGATTTTTAGTTCTAGTTCAAGAACTACTTAGTTTTTTATATATATATATATATATAAAAAATAACAGTCTATTAAAGTGTATTTCTTGTTATCTATTGTTGGTGTCTATTGAATTAAATAGTAGACTTGAAATTGTAAATTATGGCTTTATATTATTTAAAAACATCTTCAGTTAGACACAAAAAACTGCTTTAATTGTTAAAAACTGCAGACAAATTATGGTAAAACTGTGAATTAAATTTTTTTTCTTACTGGTAATTTGTCCTTTTTATAATACTCGCCTTTTAAAAGAATAAAAATCTTATTTTTTTTTAATATATATGTGTTTCGTATTTTATAAATATGGGTACATATTATGTGACTTATATAAATCAGATTTTTAGTATTTCAATAGAACAATTTTACAAGCGAAGAAAACACATGGTTGTGGTAATCATAATCTAAGAACTATAGTGATACATACTATGATCGAATTGTATGATTATGGTTAAAAAATGTAATCGTTGCACGTTTTGATTATTATATTTAATTAAAGTGTTATGCAATTATCATACAATGACTAAAAATTAAACATAAATTTTTTGCTCTCTTTTAAAACATATTTTATTTCAACAAAAATAAATGCCTACGCAAGATTCTAGGGTTGTATTTGCACTCAACAATCTTCAACAATAACCTGTGGTCAGAATCTAACCAGCAACCGAGCCAACATGTATATCGCAAACACAAATGCTCCCGAATATTTCACACTTGACGAAACCATCAAGTGATATAAAAAAACAATATATAGAATGGAACCCAAAGGGCAGACGCAGTACAAGTCGACCATCGCATACCTGAAAACGCAAAATAACAATTGAGATGTGCAAGTTAAATTAAAATATATCATTGTTTGATTGCTTTGTAGTCATACTGTTGTTTCATTTATTATTAATCAGTTATTTGTAATTTTAAATGGGTTTAAATATAATGTAATTTTTGTAGAGACATTATATTGTTTTTGTCATAATAATTTTGCAAAATAACACCATTTTTAAAAAGGACAACCATATTGGAATTTTCATAAAAAGCAAACATTAAATTATAAAACTCAAACAAATACTTAATTATCGTGACGAAATAAATGACAAAACATAACTAAAAACACGTTTACTTGTTTTCGATTATAAAATAATGTTATAGAGAATATAATATGACCGTCGTGATCATGTCGTAACCATGGCTATTCTTTGCGTGTATATGCAACAATATTTTTTGACAATCCTTAAAAAGTAAAAAATTAAAGAATTATGAGTTAGTTTGTGGAAATTGGCTTATTTTTGAAGAAAGTTTTCAACAATATATTTGTTGAAAGACAATTTATTGCTCAAGTTAGCCATAATACTAACTTTAAAAGAAAACAAATTTAAAAATAACACTATGTTCTAGGTATTTTCACTTTATCGGTAAACAAAACTCAAAGTTATCAATGGATGATCATGCAATAAGATTTATTTTATTTCTAATACACGTAGCTTTAAGATCAAGTGCAAAAACTGGGATAATTTGTAGATTTTTATTTTTTTTTTATTAATTTTTTGAATTAAAAAATTTTGAGTTGTTCCTCAATAATTCCTAAACTACTGACTAAATCAGAAAATGCTATTAGAAAGACTTAAAGCTGGCGTAAATTAAATTTTTCTGACAAATAGCTAAACAAAATCGATATCTGGAGCAGCCTCTTCAGAAATATCAAATTTTACAACAAAACAAAATTTAAAAAAAAACCGTACCATAGAATTTTAAATAATGATGATTTTTACAGTATGGTGTCTATAACGAATCAGAAAAAAAAGTAGTGATTATCTAGTGAAAAAGAAAAACTTCCAATATATTGCATAGTGTAATTAAACGCATAATAAAACATTATCTTTAAAAATATATTCAAACAACAATATACTATTACCTTACAACTACTTTAACACTAACAGGCAATAGATTTTTGACTGTTTTTTATGTGATAAGTTAAACACCTTATTAACAAAATAATAATCTTTTTGTGTAAGGTAATCTTGTAAAATACACCTGGTACGTTTTTACAGCAGAAGTTGCAGCCAACATTAAACAAGAGATTTTTCCTTACACGTGACAAGAGCACCAGTATCACAAAGTAGCAGAAAATATTTAAATTTATCGTCAAAACTTAAATTTTTTTCCAACAACAAGAAATAAACAAAAATATAATATAGAATATCTGAGATATCAACAAGACGATACCAGCTGTTATACAGCCACACACAGTGGGATGGAAGGCTTTAGAAATTTTTGTGAAAAAAATATAAGGCTCAGTCCTAGATCAATAAAAGCACATAGATCATAACATTGACTAAATTATGAAAAAATGGAATTTTATCAAAACTTACAACTCCTACAACCCACCGCTCATATAATCCTAATCGATTTTTTGGCACAAAATCTTTTCTATCCACTCAAAAGTCTTCAAATTTGATACATACATTTGCTAGAATAAACAAAAGATACATATCAAGTTTTATCAATATCAGTTACTTTCACCGTCCATTCATAAGTATAAAGAAACTGAGTCCAACTACAACAACATTAACTACGCCGCGTTGCTCCAGTGGCAGTAACTTTGAAAAGGTTCAAGCCTAAATGTAGTGTTTCTTGTTTACACCTATAGAACTTCCAATAGGGTTAGCTGTAAAATTAGCTGACATACTGATGAAGTGTGTTTCTTTGTATACTTTGACATATCACTATATAAAGAACAAAATTTTCAAATCGTGAAAATTTGTTTTCAAAATTCGCGCTCTTATAGATCACTTTGTCAAGCTTACGTTGCGCATTATGATCTATCTGAGCAAGTAATACGCAATAGATCGATTTATGCCCTTATGTACTCTTTGTGGATAATATTTATACAAATCGATCCCGTACCTTTCGTGCAGAAAAAGTTATCGCCGCTGCAGGTGCGAGCTTCAAAGAAGACTCGAATTTAACGATCAAACACCTCTTTCAGCAACTTCGTCTCGTCATTCATAATTTATTTTTTTCTTACGTCATTGCAAATCATTTGAAGTAGAAATGGTTCCAACAAGATGACGCCACATGCTATACAGCGCGTGAAACCATTACCTTGTTTCCTCGTTCGTTTGATTTGAGACCTTTGGACTACTTTTGGTGGATGTATGTACGTCAAATCTCTTGTCTATGCTAGATCATATAGAAGTCGACATTCGAAACACTATTAACGATACAAAACGGGCTAAATTTAAATTAAAATTTACCGCCAGAATATCGTTTATAAGACAAAGTCGCGGGACCATTTGCCAGAAATTATTTTTAAACATTAAATTCCATAAAATTTGGTAACTAAGAAAGCCAAAATTTTGGCCATTCCATTAAACACTATGTAAATTAAATTTCAGTTAAATAATTTAAATGGCTTAGGAATATGTTATTTATTATTCACTAATTCTTAATTAACACAGCGTAAAGTGAAAACACTAATTTGATAGAAAAGACTTTATATGTATTTTTACCCATAAAGAAACAAATTTACACTTACTTCAAACCATTCCAAAGCATTCGCAATTTCACCAAATTCAGTTTCATATCCGTAAATGAACGCATTTCCAAGTCTTCCAGCTGTGAATGGGTTATTTTCAAACTTATATTTACGTACGGTTCAAACTTATTCGACAAGGCATCAACGATTGTATGAAACGAATCGACCTTTTCACACGACAATTCAACATAATTATGGGCATAGGTGGGTTCACAAGTACACGGTGAAATTTCGGGACGCACCGAACAATGTACCGATGCGACATTTGTTATACTCCAAACGGCATAAACAAATGATGCCATTTTGATAAGTGTTTGATATGACTTTAAACGATTGGACTTTTACAAAAAATTTTTAAGGAAATTTTTTCACTTGTATAAAAAAAGTTTGTGGAAGTATTTAAAGGGAATTCTTAAACATAATTATTTATTTTGAATATTTAAATAAATAGTGGTGTTTTGTTTTACGCTTTACTTAAAACACTGATGATTTGATGAACATTTTCTTGTGTGTTTTTGTTGGAAATTTTGTCATTAGCGGTTTGTGGTGGTTTGTAGTGGTTTTTAGTTTTTGCCTTTCGGATTTTGTTTAACACAGATGTTTGAATGTTCCATATGGAACTCTTGGTTTTTTCTTATTCTTTAAGTATAAAAATCACATTACGAAGAATTACTTATAGACGCTAAATTTCTCAAATTTCAAAACCGTCTGAGACAACAAAGTGACTGAATAACAGCAACAAAAATATTTGAATTTGGATTTTTTTAAACAAAATTTTGTGCACGGCTGGCTTTAAATTCGTTTATTTGTTTATCATACTATGCTCTTAATTCTTATTTTATTTTATAACTTTATCACTCTTTCACTCCACTTATCACACTTTGTTTTTTTATTTTGGGCAATTATCACTATGGTTGACACTTAAAGATTTTTCTGATTTTGAATTGAATTTATTACAGTAAGTTTTTCTTTGGGGTTTTAATATTATTTTGTTGTTGGTATACAATTTATATTCTTCTTAATCACATTACAGAGTTTGAATATGGAAATTTTGTGAGATTAAAAGAGATATTGTGCCGAAAAATCACAATAACTGCCTACAAGAATGACTACTTAGGATCGACGTTACTGATAGCGACAACAAAAATTTAAAATACAAATCACTTACTTATGTGATAATAACGACATTAGAGAAGATGTTTTTTTTTTTATTTTATTATTATTATTTTTTTTTTTTGTTTAAATGTTCATTTATACAATACGAACAAATACTGGCATACAGTTGACATTTGACACGATCTATCAATTAAATTAATCTATTAGAAATTCCTCTTCTAAATAGAAAAAAAAGAGAAATAATTTTAATTTAAATCTATTTCGTACGATTTATTACAGTTGGTGTTTTCAGAAAGTGTGTTTGTTTTTATTTATTTTTTTTTTTTAATTTTTTATAAGATTTTGAAAAGAAAAAATCTAAATGATCGTAAAACTTTTTTGTTGTTGTCGTTATTATTTAAAGATAACTTGTTAATATATTTTTACTTAATATATATTTTTATTATTTTTTTGTTTTTTGGTTTGTCTCTTTGTGTTTTCTGTATAATTTTTGTGATGATGATACGTCTGTATTCCAACACGTTCCGTTTGTGACTGGGAAAACACTTTGCTGTTTATTTTAGTTGGGAGGATCGTTGTCGCTGTTGTCGTTAAAATTTGTGGTTGTGATTGTTGTTGATGTTTGTCTTTTTGTAACAGTATTAGTTAGCAGCAGCAGTACCATCAGAAGCTAATGTGGTAGTTTGTTGGTCGATCGATCTATAGATCGCTGGACTCAGTATAAATCCCTCCATACAAAATCACATCACTATCATTAGCATCATCAGCATCCCGATCACCATCATCATCACTATCAGCTTAATTTTCTCCATTACACATACATACATACAATTACTCATATGTATATGCATACATATACCTATAGTACGTTTACACATAAGTTTTATAATTTGCTCGAACAGATTTTGTTTTCTTTTTTTTTTTTTTGTTTGTCTACTCTAAACGTATTGTTTTTGTTTTAAACTTCAAGATCACTACAAGCTCATAATTAGCAAGTATTCTTTACCTTAAACCCGGCATTCTCTCACTTGCATATGTACTGTGATGATGATTGTTCTTTCGATCGCAAAATCTATATACATATATATGTACATACATACATGTAATTAATGTAGTTTTAGTACATATACTGGTATTAATTACTTTGATACTCATTTTACATTTAAATTTACTAGTAGGTATTCCACTAGAGAGTCCTTATCAGCTTTTGCTGAATATACATACAGACATAAATGCATACATATGTATGTATGTGTGTAAAAATTTATATTTGTATTTCTTTTTTCATTGCGGCAACATTTTAATTCAATGGTTGTGTATGAGTATTATTGATAACGGTATTTTTTCTGATACACTTATCACAAACACACTCATTTGAAGAAAATATGAGAGAGTTATGTCACGTCGTACTGTGTGTTTTTCCAAAAACACACACACACACACGCACTATATTTCATAAAAAGTTAACACAAGAATTGATTCGAATAGAGTTAAAAAGTAATGAAATTTAAGAAAATACAAATTTGGTAAAGATAGAATGTAACAGTGATATTTTTGTCCAAGTGATAAGCCATTAATAGGCAAAGTTTTTGTTATTTGTTATTCAGAGTATTTTAGTGGATAATGTTTAAGGTCACTTATTAACTAGTGTAATAACAGGTCATACGGAGATTAGAACTTATCTAGTTTGCATGAGATTGTCGGATAAAACGACATATAGAGCATGCGAGGAGGAGATAAGATTTTTTAACATTACCTTTATCAATGTCCCGTGTTTGGGCGTAAAAGACGCGCAAACTTTTACGTGGACACTATGTCGAACTTGAAATACCTAAAGGAATTCGAATTGTAAAACTCCCAGAAATTTTAATAAGGGGACTAGGTTATTTATCAGTCGATGTATTAATGGTATTGAGTTTGTAGTTTTTATTTGGGATATTTCGTTCCTATAGAGCGCAAAACACGACAATTCGGATACCTGTTAAGGATCAACCAAACTAAACAACTAAACAACTTAAATTAAACAAGCTGGAGACGTGAAATTGGATTTTCTTTGTGTAGTCTAAGAAGGCATTTTCGAAAAAGTGAAAACGTGTTAATTGGAAAATTGGAAATTGCAGTAACTGTGAACAGCAATCGTTACAGGAACACGATAACGGAGTTCTGGTAGTCTCAACTGATCGGCATGGATCTGGATGACATTTGGTTTCAGCAAATCGGCGCCACCAGCCATACCGCGCTTGAAACAATCCATATATTGCGCCAAAGACCTCCAAAGGAAAATATATCAAAAAATTCTAATAATAATTGATCAGCAAAGTCTTGTGATTTAACGTCTTGAGATTTTTTTGTGGTTTTGTGAAATTTCGGATCTATGCAAATAAACTGAGCTTAAAAACGAGATCCAACATGTCATCGGTAAGATACAGCCGCATCTTTGTGAAAAAGTCATTAAAAATTTTATAAAAGGTATAATGGTCTGTTATCAGAGCCGTGGGGGCTCCTTGACGGATATTTTATTCCATACTTAATCGAAATATGCCTTCTTAAAATCTAATAAAAATCAAAAAAATACGACTTTTAATGTTAAAATTAAAAAAATGCATTCTTACTGAGACCACCTTTAGATATAAATACTTTTTTTGGCACTTTTTTTGCATTCAACCACTGCAGCTCCAACCACTGCACAATCCCTTGCCTGAATACTAAAAATAATTTAAAATACCAACTAGGTACCCAATTTCTGGACAGAAGGTATTGTCATAGGGTGCCTAAATTAAGTGCAAAAACTGGAGAGGAATTACAATGTAATTCTGTAAGATTAAGTCTCTCCTAATTTTAAGAAGGATTAGTTACGTCATAAACCCATTATTTGGAAAAGGCAAGCTTTATAGCAAACCGCTCTTGCGCTGACCGTAAAAAAAAATTCGTATTATTATAGCACAATCAATTAATTACAACTCCCAGCTATATCTTCTCTTGAGGCGTGAGGAAACCCTTGAATTGAAGTGTGTATCCGAGGGAGCACCTTGATGTGCTTCTTAGCTGTGTCTCTATCGTATGCTATGTTCTCTCTACCACGTTTTTCTAAACTTTGTTTGACACTGTTATACAGCAAACTAACATTTATACTTCCTGTGGCATCTGCTGAAATAAAATGAATATCATAAAAGATATTGATTATGCCTTTCATATATGCCTAATGGTTCACCGCTTCCACGATATTTATTAACTCGGTAAAAATGCAATCGGAGTGAGTTTAAATTTAATATAAAATAAGTTAGAGTAAATACAGCACTCCGCTTCGAATTTAATAGGTCGATTATGGATACCAACGTAACCTCAATTACGTTGCCAGTTGCTAAAAAAGACATTACAGATGGCACTCAACAGCGGTTAATTTCATATGAAAATTTGGCAACCCAGCAGGCAACGCAACTGAAGTTCGGGTGCTATCGACCCACAATAATATCTTTCACCATCGAGTACATAACGGTATAAATGTGTACGACATTTCTCTTCATCAGTTTCGATGTCATCTGTGGTTTGAATTTTTTCATGGTTATCTGCATTCTACTAGTCAATCACTTCCATTTATTATCCATATTGATGGCATTAAGAAAAAAGTTATTCGACATTTTATTTAGGACGTCATCTTAGATTTTCTTTAGTTTCATAGTTTAGTCAAGAAAATGACAGAGGATTTTTTTTTTTAATTTGCATAGCAATTTTTGCATTTTTTTATATAAAGGCAGACCAAGGCATATTTATTCATCAGGTAATTGCAGTTAGGAGAGAATTTTTTGTTTATATTTTTTATATATGAAGTTTGACATTTGAAATAAATTAGAAAAGAGAGAAAATTGTTTTTTATTTATGCATTTTGACAGCTGAAATTTAAAATAAGTGTTGAAAAAAATAATCAGCTGGCGAATCAAGAGTACCTGATGAATAAATATGCCTTGAAGGCAGACTAAGAAATACTTCACTTAAACTGTAAAATTGATTTACAAAATGGCGGAAAAAGTAAACCAAAAAGGACTTAGCAGTTCGAAGCTATGACCTTACAGTTATTTTGTATTTAAAAAAATAAATCAAATATTTAATAAATGGTTATAACATAGTAGCGGGTGTATTGCCAGTTTTCTATAAAAGCATTAAAGCAAAACACGTAACAAGCTCAAAACAATTTATAGATTAAGTAAAAGTATCACTAACACGTGCATCAAAATTGAATAACGAATCCCGGGCTAGTGTTATCGAAAAGACCTTTGGCGCAGAAAAGTGCAGAATATTCATTCATATATCTTTGAGGTTAAACGAAAAGGTCTTAAGTTTAAAAATTACAGTTTATGTTCTTGTTTGGTTTTCACTATTTTTTTTTCTCTTTCGTTTAGTATTAATAACTTAAGTCTAACACAACTGCTTCTAGTCGTAATCATTTGCTCGTTAGGCAATAATTCAGGAAACTTCATGCTATGCTTGGCATTAAACAAAAACTGCAATTTCTGCTTTAAGATCTTTTTGTCTAATTTCAAAGATATATTGTAAAAAAAAAACAATACATTTTTCTCTTCTTTCTAATATAAATGCTGACATACATACACACATATGTATAAACATACATATTTTGATAATTTTTATAAATAAGAAAATTTGGTTGCACATCATTGAAAACCATATGCTGAAAAATTACTCTCTGCTTATGTAAGTTTGAGAACTACTGTTTTTGAAAAACAATTCTTATCACTACTACTTTCTTTTATTTAACGCTTTCTGTAAGTTGTTCTCTTTATTTTAATCAGTAAACGCGTGAATATGATTTTCAGTAACTTGCGCTCTATGATCCAGCACTGAACGATCTATTTGTCTTTTTAAATTTTGTGTGTGTTTTAAATGCCGACAGCACACAAGATTGTTATTGGTGAATCGTTGCTGTCAGCAGCAACTCTTATGCCGATGATAATGTGATTAATTTACGATATTCTCAAATCCGAAATGATCTTATCAATTGCTCAATTCACAAGCTATCGTAGGTGTTGTATGTACATTGTATAAGTTGTACACATTTTGTTGACAATTTCTACATTATATTTTTATACAACACTTACAACTTATAGAATGTCGTATTAATTCATTGTAGCTGGAATAGAAGGTTAGGTTAGGTTAGATTGAAAAGAAGGGGCACTAAAAGTCCAAACCCATGACAGGTATACACTTATGCCCAGTTGGCATGTTGTGCGCTCCATGTGGGAACCGGAATTCCCAATTTAAAACCATAATCATAATTTCCCATAAATAAATATCGGACTAGTTCAAGAACTCAGTCCCCTCAATGTAATTCCTTATGGATCTTCAGTTTGAGTTCCCCAGGTACTCCAAATTCGGCATAGTATCCACTGTAAAATTTTCGCGTCTAATATGCCCAAACGCAGGACAATGACAGAGATAGTGTATCAAAGTCTCATCCTCTTCCTCGCATGCTCTGCATGTTGTCTCCTCAGATAGTTTCATGCGAGCTAGATGAGTTCTCAACTCCGTATGACCTGTAATTACATTGGTTAGTCTCCTAAGTGTTGGTCTACTCAGTCTCAGAATCTCCTTTGATTTTCCAAAATTTGGGTCACTCTATAGTATGTTTGCCACTTTACCGACATCAGTGCTTGCCATTTTCTGACATGTTCCTCCATCGCCCAACGTTTAAGTTCATCCTTAAG
The DNA here is from genome assembly GCA_941918925.1 of Phyto melanocephala. Lineage (NCBI taxonomy): Eukaryota > Metazoa > Arthropoda > Insecta > Diptera > Rhinophoridae > Phyto > Phyto melanocephala. Next base: position 102,490,654 of record OW799235.1, on the reverse strand, counting down.
TCGTTTAAGGGGTTTTGCGTTCTCCAAAGTTATAGTACTCAGAAGAGCTCCCATTTGGATAATTTGTCGTCTTTCTCGTTTCCGATCAGCCCGTGATGGCTTGGCATCCATATTATCTCCAGATGTTCACAATTTGCATATGAGTTTATCTCGCTCTTTCATTGCAAAACGTTCCGGGATTCAACTTTTTCCTTTCTCAATGCTGGAATAGAAAGTACCATCGTCGTTTTTCTTCAATATATGGAAAAGTGAATTTCTTACAACCTAAGACTCCTACGACAGGTTGTGAATTGAACATACTTATGTGTATGGGGGGCAGTTAAAAACAACTGTAGGCAGCAGCAGCGACAGAATCAGGCCTCTTAACGGTTGCTGTTGTGGTAGAGAGTAAATAAAAAATGTATTCACATACTTTCGATTATGACGTTAAAACGATCAATCAATAAAACTGGCTAAATGCGGAAAGAAGGCAGCAATAAGGAAAGAAGGCACCAATATAATTATAGTCATGTGCGGCGTATGAACTGTTTGTTTTGTATTTCTGCCACTTGTAAAGTAGATCAAATAATTAAGATGATCAGTGTTTTCAGTATGACGTACAAGCATTTATGAAAAGTAGCAGGTTGAATATGTTGAAGATTTTAAAAAAGAGGTGTTTCTATTGTACATACTTATATTTAGATTTTTTTTTCTGTTTTTAAATGTGGAAAATTTTTAATAATGATAAAAATTGATAAAAAAAAAATTTTCCGTTTGCGTCATCACAAAATAAAATTCATACAAATATGTTCACACACAAACAAACGAATGTATGGATTTACAACTTGCAAAAAAAAACACATTTTTGATTTAATAGCGAACAAACAAATTCCAGAAAATCAAATACAATTTTTAATTTATATATTTTATAAATACACATTTATAGCGGCGCCATCATAATTACATCAAGTTCATCATTGTCACAAATTAAAAAAGAAAATACTTGTTAGTTCTTTGCATAAATTATTAATGTTATTTTCATACAATTAACACTATTACTACCATAACTTAAAATACATACGACAAATATACATAGAAAATATCGTCGTTGCTCTAACAAATTCAGTTATGTGTTTTTTACTGAGTTTTCAGGAGAGCATAAGAAGTATTTTATTTTCTTACTTTTCAGTAAGAAACTTACACATACTGACTATTGTTTATCAAGATATCCTAAAACGGTTTGGTGAGTAGATATGCACATATATGACCAATAATGGTTCAAAATAGAGCAATAATTTTTTTTTTTTAATTGTCACATAACCGATTTTGTCAGAGCAGCGACGATATAAATATATTGGAACTTGGCAAGGAGTAAATTTGTTTTTACTAACTCACGCCTCAGCGTGCTTAGTTTTTTAAACGCATTTATAACCACTTTCGTTTAAATTTAAAACAACGGTTTTATTAACAAGTAAGAGCGCTATATTCGGCCGTGCCGAATCTTATATACCCTTCACAACGTGTAGTCATGCAATAAAAAAAATAAAAAAAAAATGAAAAAAAAATTTTAAAAAAAAAAATTTTTTTTAAATAATTAAAATATATATAATATAAATCAAAAAAAAAAATAAAAAAAAAAATTAAAAAAAAAAAAATAAAAAAATATTAATTAAAAAAAAAATAATAATAAAAATATAAATAATATATTAAATAAAAATTAAAAAAAAAAATTAAAAAAAAAATATAAAAAAAATTTTTTTTTGGCTCAGCTGGGATTCGATGCCATGTTTACTCTAAACAGTATACACGTTTGTATGTATGTATGTTGTTGTTGTAATGTTGTTTTTGTGAAAAAAAATCGAGGTGGTCGTGGGTTCTTGCTCGTATCTCAGTTGTTTATGTACCGATGTTTCTGATTTTCAATACCGATCTACTCCCGAATATTTCTGATATTTAAATACCTCACCCGGGTCCAAGCGATGTCGGGGGGCTTTAAAAAGTTGATTTCAACATACACACGGACAGACGGTCAGACGGACAGACTGACAGGGCTTAATCGACTCCCCTATTCATAAGCTTTCAGAAAATATATACTTTATGGGGTCGGAAATCAAAATTGTAGAAATTTCACACGGAATGACAAACCTATATATACCCTTTTTCACTGTGTGAAGGGTATAAAAACAAAAAAATGCAAATAAAAATACACAAGTTTGACAGTCATTTTGTGCAAAATATTTAGGGAATACATAATCAGCTGTGTTCTTATGGTCACCTGTATTTATTCGTTTTGATTTTTATGGAAAATATGTGGAAGTTTTAAAGCTAAAGTTCTTTGACGTTAGGCCTTAAATCAATAAATTGCTGTTTGAGTTTTCGATTGCGTTTTAATAAATTTTTTTCTCTCTTCTGTTTCGCTTCAAGAACTTGAACTACTTTCAATTCTAATAATTTGTTCTTTATACAATAGTTAAGAAAAATGCATATTTAGTCTTGTAAAGGGAGGTTAAATTTTAAGGGCCGATGTTGAATGTGAACTACACCTAAACGTCATGTTTTTTTCTGAATTTCATTTGACATTTCTCACTTGCGGACTAACTCAATTTAAACCATGAAAAGGTACACAATCGAGCAACGCGTTAAAGCTATTCAGGCTGATTATGAAAGTGGGCGTTCAAATCAAAATGCATTTCGTGCACTTTGTGATTCTTTTGGTCAACATAATCGTTCGAATAATTCGTCCACAATCGGGAGAATTGTGAAAAATATTTAAATTTCAGCAAAACAGGTCTGTATGAAATGTGAAAACATCTGTGAATGCCATCTTAGTTCGTTGAACGGAAAACATTGCTGTTTTTCGCGAAACACAGATCAGTTAACCTCAACTTATCATCGTGCCCAACAATTGAACAGCAACATTGTCATTGAAAATTTGGACCATCGGATGAAGGTGAGCCGTTGAGGTTGCAGCGGCCATTTGGCCAATATTTTGTTTAATACATAATTAAACCATATCAATATTATCATAATACAAAGAAATGACAATAATTTCCGAAATAGTTTGTGTTTTATTCAAAATCAATATTGACCCTTAAAATTTAACCACCCATTATAATGTGAGCCAAAACAACGTAACAAAAAATCGATGTTGCTTTAATATACATAAATATAAGATAAAGTTTTTAAAATTACTTAACTTCGAACTCTTGGCACTCACAGTGTTAAAATGAGTAAAACTATAAGATTGGCTTTCGAAAGGGGTCCAACATTTAATTTGTATTTATGGTGTTGTTTGAATTCCTTACGATTAATTAATTACAACTGAAGAGCATACAATCAAAACAAAAACATCAAACGTAATGCTGAATAAAACACATGCTTCAAGCAAAAAATAATAATTTACAATTCCCCAAGACAATTTAAATATCAAGATCAGCAGAAGCAGCAAATTTTGTTATCACTCGTGAGAATCGCATCAACAACATATATTTATCCAATAGCTACGGTTGCCCACAGTAAGAATAGTTTTTGTTTTTGTTTTCTTCGCCATTAATACATGACAAAAACAACAATAAAAACATGATTTTTAACCGTTGTGCGCCACTGCTAATTGTAAGTATTTATTTATGGTGAATTCCCATGATGATGCTATTGATGCTCATGATGAATGGCTATCAACATAAACATTCATTCGCATTTATAATATCAGTCCATTGTGCTTGTTTGCTTGAGCTTTTTATTTCATCAAAATATTAAGGCGCGTGCCAATGCGTTTTTAAGCAACAACAGTTGCTGTCACTTATTTTAAATTGATAACAAAATGGACTCATTTCGTTAAGCATAAAAATGAAGGGTGGCTGGCGTCTTTTCAAGTTCTAGACTTGATTATAAATGGAAATTTTTGTTGATCGTAAGTATGTATGTAAGTATGTGCGTATTAATTACATACCGTTTGAATTTATTTATATGGGAGTCTTTTTTTATATCTTGCGATAAATATATGATCATAGATATTAGGCTTTATAAAATCATTTTTGGATTTCTTTTTTATACCCTTTACACAGTGAAAGAGGGTATATATAGGTTTGTCATTCCGTGTAAAATTTCTACAATTTTCATTTCCGACCCCATACAGTATATATTTTCTAAAAGCTTATGAATAGGGGAGTCGATTAAGCTCTGTCAGTCTGTCCGTCTGTCCGTGTGTATATTGAAATCAACTTTTTGAAGCCCCCCGAAATCGCTTGGACCCGGGTGAGGTATTAAAATATCAGAAATATTCGGAAGTAGATCGGTATTGAAAATCAGAAACATCGATACATAAACAACAATATGAGCAAAAACCCACGAACACCTCGATTTTTTTTCACAAAAACAACATTACAACAACAACATACATACATACAAACGTGGATATTGGTTAGAGTAAGATATTGGCATCAAATCCCAGCTGAGCCAAAAAAAAATTTTTTTATTTTTTTTTATTATTTTTTAATGTTTTTTTTATTTTTTGTTTAATATTTATTATTTATATTTTTATTACTATTTTTTTTTAATTTTTTTTTATTTTTTTTAATGTTTTTTTTATTTTTTGTTTTATATTTATTATTTATATTTTAATTATTTTTTTTTAAATTTTTTTTTTAATTTTTTCTTAAATTTTTTTTTATTTATTTTTTTTTACCTCTTTTTTACATACATACGTTAATTTTTAATTTTACAATGGGATGATTTTATATATGTATGTTTTTTATATTTGTATGTATGTACGTATTTCAGATGAGATGAATGGTGATACAAACTACTGTTATTGCATGACTACAAGTTGTGAAGGGTATATAAGATTCGGCACGGCCGAATATAGCACTCTTGTTTTATACTATAAGTTGCTTTTAAATAATGGTTTTTAAATTAATGCAAATAAAAAAATAAATAAAAGTAAAAATGTTAAAATGCGTATAAATATTTTATTTTGTTTCTGTAAAATTCTTAGCTTTTTAAAGTCGCAAAAATTTCTTGACTATGATTACTAAACGTGAAAACGTTCCATGATTAAAGAGTGAATAAGAAAAAAACTTAAACACACTCTTCTAGCCAAAACTAGTATTTGATCTAACAAATTACATATTATTATTTTTATTAAAAAAGCTTTTAAAAATATATCTGATATTATTTTTTCTAAATCATTAATTTTCAACTATTCTTGCGGAAAAATAAGTAAAAACAATTTAAAAAATACAATATAGACTTGAAGAAAAAAAAATCAAAAGATTTATTGTGACAACGTTTCAAAATCCTTAAAACAGTTTAAGGAAGACTTGAACACTGAACGAAAATCTGGATCATGAAAAAGCACTTCTAACAGATATTGGTAAGGAAAAAGTTGAGCAACTCTTTCGAAGAGCACCGAATGCTTCTATCAGACGAGCAGCCCGTAAATTTAAATGCTCTAATTCATTTGAAGTCGTATTAAGTTCAGAAAGTTCCAGATGCAGCAATGCGGTTAACAATGAGAGCAAAATTTAGGTAAAATTTCATAAACACAACAGGTGTTTATGATGGATGATTTAACTTGCATATGTTCTGTCAGACTGTTCACAACTTTCAGGTTAAGCTGTTTATGTGACTGATGGGCGGGCGACTTAATGTTAAAGAACAATATGGGACAAAAAAATAAACAAAGTTCCTCAAAAAGTTTCTTGGGTGGGTAGCCATTTGCAATTGTGAGAATCAGGCGCGAAAATATTACGGGGTACATACAAAAACGGTTCTCAACTTTTTTAAAATCGCACAGAGTGCTTTCAGATATTTGGTCCAAATTGGCAACATGAAACTATAATGTTAATCTTATACTACGGATGGCAAATCCACCCAACTGTTCAGAACTTCAGACTGTAGAAAGATATTGAGCTCTTAAATAAGGTAAGAAGATATATGAAATAACACCGGAAAAGTATCCCAGGATATGTCCGAGTAAAAGCGTAAGTTAACCACGTCATCCAAATAAGAAACGGAAGCAGCTATTAATTCTTTAATGGGAGGATTTCCGGAATAAGTGGATAAATTTATGAATTATATCCGAATACGTATTTTCAAGAATAGAGGAATCGACGTTCGTACGTCCGTGAGTTTGGTGGAAGCAATCGCATGTTGTACAGTGGTATCAATCTTTTGGAAATATTTGATTGTAAATCGCTATCGGAATCTAGCACAGTCTCCTCATTAGTTATTAAGATATGATATGGGCTATTCGTAAATAATTTTTCACAAATCCGTCACTAATCAGCAAAGGTTTAGGCAAAAGTTAATTACAAAAATATCAAATTTCACAATATCCTTAATAAATTTTTTGACTTGGGCAATACATTAAATTATAAAGAAAAAAATGTATGATTGTCGCCACTACAAAAGGTCCTACAAATCCCACAAAGAATTATAAAAACAATATTATGCAAAGCGCGTGTTTGTTGTAATTCTGCCCTCTCTTGTGTAATGTTACATCAGCCAACAAGTGATTGCTATTACAAGTAAAAATTGTAAAAAAGTGAATAAAATGCTAAAATAAATGATTCGTAAAAACCAATAATAATAAAATAAATAAATTACAAATAAAAAAATAAAAACAAGAAAAGTGAATAACGTTTTTTTTTTTAATTTTGTTAAATGTTAAAATCCAAAATGGAGTCCTAAATAAAATGTCAAATTAAGTAACTACGGCTTCCAAGGCATATCCATAAGGTCTATGCATCGCGGCAACAAGCACAACAATTAAAAAACACATGCATTTTCTTTTTGTATATATGCCGGCATATGTCACACAATTTTTTTTATCTTCTTCATTAATTTGAATAATTTTTAATAAACTTTAAATCGAAAACTTTTTATTCATGGTTTTGTTTTTTTTTTATGTTTTAAACCAACTGAAACTGCGAACTATTTATTGTAGGTATAATAAAATTAAAAAAAAAATAAGTTTGACAAATGCAGGCAGATTTAAAGAAAAAATTGGTAACGCTCAAGGCGAATTTATACAGGTGAAATTATCAGCACATGATGATGGGGAAACACAGTGTCTAAATTTGTTGAATTCTCCTTGATTCCATTTATTAATGCAGGAATGGGAAATTAAATTTTTGGATTTCGAATTGAACTTTCAAATTAATTGTGCTTTTTTGATGATAAATTTACCAACTTTATGTATATTTGTTGTTCTTGAACCATTTATAATGTGTTTCACAAGCACATATCCTTTTTAATAAAATTTTATTTAAATTTAATTTATTTAAATTAAACATATAGAAACAACTTTTCCATCCCTGTTATAAGAATTGGCCTCGACAGAAAAAATCCCATAAAAAGTTGCTTTGTTGTATCAATTCGCCGTTGCATATACATATATATATTACTAGCTAATACCCGGTGTGCTTCGCCATGAAATGTGCTTCGTAATGAAATAAAATAGTTCAAAAATATATTTACTTTGCAAGTTCCACGCCTACTATTACTAAATTAACCACTCTAACTGTTATCGCTTCCCAGATATAGGAATTTTTGTATTTAATTCATATGACAGGTGCCACGCCCACTATTACTAAAGCATCCATTTCTTATCAAAATAGTCATATAGATGTCAAAGTTTCTCTTGCAAAATTTGGTCACTCTAACTGTTATCGCTTCCCGAATATACGAATTTTAGTATTCAATTGCTATGAGAGCTACCACGCCCACTTTTTCTAATGTACCCATTTTTTCCAGAAATGTTTATTTGGGTGTCAAAGTTGCTCTCGCAAAATTTTAGTACTCTAATCGATATCGTTTTCTAAATATACGAAATTTAGTATTTAATTCATGTGGCCACGCCTACTATTGAAAGTCCGCCCATTTTTTACCCAAATGTTCGTGTGGATGTCAAAGTTTCCCGTACTTAATTTGAAGACTCTAGCTCCATTAACTTTCGTGATATGTAATATTTAATACTTATTCTTTAATAGGGCGTGGCACCTCGCCCACTAACAATTTCAAACCAAAGTATAGCCTATAGTTCCTTTCAGACATACAGAAAGATTCTAAGAAAATTTCAAGGAAATCGGTCTAAGATAATATTGCGAAAATTTGTTTCAAATGGCGTTAAAAATAATAAAATAAAATTGTATATACGTTAAGTCTAAAGGCTACGGTAAGGTCATTTTACCCATGTACATTATGGTGAAGGGTATTATCAGATTCTACTTGGCCGAATATAGCACTTTTACAAGTATTTTTGAACGGAATCAAAAATGTTGGTTAACAGAGCTCAAAGGGAAAATGTTGAAAAGTAAAATGATTTGTTATCAAAAACTTGGGTTTCATTCATTAAGTCACGGGCTCTCATATAAACAATTAAATCGCCTCTTTACCTAAAAAATAAATACTTTTCTTGGTAAAAAATAATAAAAAGTATTTAAATAAGAATAAAGTTTTTTATAAAAAAAAAATTAATGATGAGTTTTGTTACATTGTAACATTTTAATTCACTTTTAATTACACCATCTTATATTCACGCTCGAGCACCCGTACGTAATTAAAACTAACAATTTATTAGGATCATGCGGTAAGCAAACAAATATTTTAAAATTATTTGGAATTATTTTTGTTTCAAAACAATTGCTCTTAAGTTTTCATAGAAAAAACTAAAAACAATTTTAAAAAATTCCATTAAAAAGAATTTTTCTGGAGATTTAATTAAATTGATACAATATAATTTGAGTTAATTAAACTGCAAAAGAATTTTAAAATAGAGTGCTGCTGCTGTTGGCAAATTCCTAAAATATTTTTAAATTCTCAGAAAACGCAAACTTTTTTAGTTTGGCCCATTTTTATATGCATGTGTGTATGTAGTTGCTCTAAATTTAAGCAGAAAATTCCACAAATGTCACTTTTAAAATGTTTGAAATCGCAACGCAAAAAAATTTCTAAAATTCCGCAACAATGTTTCTTTTTTTATATTTTGACGCGAAGATTTATTTTTATTTTATTTTTTTTATCTCTTTTTTTTTGTGAAAAAAGTCATTGGAATAATTATTTTTAGAAATTGTTTACGTTTTTTTTGTTGTTAAAAATATCACAAATGTTTTAAGTGAAGCGATATTTAAAATTAAACATTCGTATAAAAAAAGATAAAATAAAAAAAAACGTCTAAAAAATCTATTAAATATGAGTGTATAAATAGACACATAATGTCTAATTTTAAACAAACACATCATTTTAAAACTAAGTGGGTGGTAAGAAAAAAAGATTTATAATTATAATTCTTATGCTTCTTTTTAAATGCCATTGACGTTTTTATTTCATTTTAAACATATTAATAGTCTTTAATTTGACAAGAAATAATTTTAATAGCCTGTGTGTTAAGATTGGAAAAAACTTATGAATTGTGATGTGTGCACGTCTATAGTTATTTTCATTATTAACAATTTGAATTTTCGCAAGTATGTACTGATTTGAACACAAAATGGTTGACTTTAAATATTCGAAACTCACTTTTAAATTAACGGATATAAAATGCATCAATGGTAGGATTGATGCGCAATCACGCTGCAGCGGCTGTAGAGTATTGGTCATCGATTTTTTCCTACATATGTATGTTCCTTGTTTGAAGCGATTAGAACTATGTCATCAGCATAGTCAAGGTCTTCGAGCCTCAACGTGATTTCTCGCCTTCTGGAAGCAATTGATTTTAATTTTCAGTCTAATGTTACCGTGAATAGAAGAGCAGACAAAAGGCATCCTTGTTTGACACCGGTTTGTGTATTAAAAGGTTCGCTAATACTGCACGACTCTCGCATCAACGTTTCAATAACCAAAGTGTGCACGATTAAACCATCTTACGCTTCATCTTACATCATTAAGGTAAACAACGAAGCTATAGAAAACGACTTTTGCTACTAAGGTAGCATAATTACCCCTACGGGCGGCGACGCATAAGGCGTTAAAAAAACAGCATAAATAAAGCACGCGCTTGTTTCGCCTGTTTACGCAACATCTTGCGCTCAAATGAACTACATATCTTCTTCAACAAAAATCAAAGAGTCTAACGCATGCGTCAAGGCTGTGCTACTGTGTGGCTGAAATAAAGAAGATGCTATACATTTTTACTAACCAATGCCTGCGCAATATATTTAAGATCTGGTAGCACCGAGTAAATTCAAATGAAAACCTCCTTCAACTCACAAGGCAAGAAGACATCAACACCCAAATTAGAAGGCGCAAATATAACTGGCTGGATCACATGCTCAGGAAGCCATTTAACGAAATCTGTCACGCGGCACTAGAGGGGAATCTATTAGGCTCCCAAAGACGAGGACGACCTCGAAACAATTGCCAAAGGACAATCTTGAATAAAACCGGCAAATTTTTTAACGAACTCAGATATTTAGCTTCAGACCGAAATAACTGGAGATTCTTTCTGAAAAGTCTATGTTTTTTATGGAATACGGTAATTAATAATGGTAGGATTTGTTTAAGTAATTATATATTTACTTTCCCAGCAACAACTGGAAATGAAAGAGTAAATAAAATTCTGCAAATATAATAAAAGGTTGAAGAATTTATTCCACACTCATGAATTTGATCATGAAAAATTCAACACAACTGAGCATAAAGCTCTCTAACATATAAGAAGCCCTTTTTATACCCTTCACACAGTGAAAAAGGGTATATATAGGCTTGTCATTCCGTGTGAAATTTCTATAATTTTCATTTCCGATCCCATAAAGTATATATTTTCTGAAAGCTTATGAATAGGGGAGTCGATTAAGCTCTGTCAGTCTGTTCATCTGTCCGTGGGGATGTTGAAACCAACTTTTGGAAGCCCCCCGACATCGCCTGGACCTAGGTGAGGTATTAAAATATCAGAAATATTCGGGAGTAGATCGGTATTGAAAATCAGAAACATCGGTAGATAAACAACTGAGATATGAGCAAAAAACCACGGCCACCTCAATTTTATTTCCACAAAAACAACATTACAACAACGTTTTTTTTTTAACACAACAACAACATACAACAGCAACACACATACACACAAACGTGGTATACTGGTTAGAGAAAACGTGGGATCGAATCCCAGCTGAGCCAAAAAAAAATTTTTTTATATATTTTTTTTTAATTTTTTTTTTTTTTAATTTTTTTGTTTTATATTTAATATATACATTTTAATTATTTTTTTTAAATTTTTTAATTTTTTTTTTAAATTTTTAAAAAAAATTTTTTTTAACATACATACGTAAATTTATTAATTTATTTTTATTTTGGCTCAGCTGGAATTCGTTTACTTTAACCAGGATGTATGTATGTAGGTTGTTGTTGTAATTGTGAAAAAAACGATGTGGTCGTGGTTTTTTGCTCATATCTCAAAAAGTTATGGGGCGATTGTGCTGTATTTCAATAGCGATTCATTCCTGGATATTTCCAAGAGATTGATACCATATACAGATCTGAGGAACATATAGTTGCTTCTTAAAGTTGATTTCAACCAACACACGGACAGACGGTCAGGGCTTAATCGACTCCTCTATTCATAAGGTTACAGAAAATACATACTTTATGGGGTCGAAAATGAAAATTGTAGAAACTACAAACGGAATGACAAAGCTATATATACCCTTGTGCACCACAGGTGAAGGGTAATAAACAAAAAATAAAAATACAATTTTTGTCTTAACTGGGATTCGAACCTATGTTCATACAGTTTGTATTGGTGGGAAAAGACGAGGTGGTCTAGGTTTTTTCATCATATCTCAGTTGTTCATAGAGCAAGTTTTCTGATTTTCAGTATCGATCTGTTCCCGAATATTTTTATTTTAGTAACTTACACGGGGCTTGGAAATGTTTGGGGGCTTCAAAATTATGATTTCAACATACACATGGACAGACGGACAATGCCTAATTGACTCCCCTATTCATAAGCTTTCAGAAAATATCCATAATGTATATATTTCGGAATGAAAATTTTAGAAATTTCACATGGAATGACAAACCTAAAAGTGAAACTCTGTGTGTGTGTGTGTGTGTGTTAGCTATAGACTCCGAAACTGTAAAACCGATCGGGCTCAAACTTTGGTTAGTTGTTGTACATATACCAGGGAGTGTTTATGGGTGGAAAAAAGTGGGCGGGGCCACGCCCATAAAAATTAGTTATAATTTTTAGCTACTTGCACTTGACCGATTTTTATGAAACTTTGCACACATACTAAGCTGTCACAACCATAAAATTTTGTGATTAGAAAAGTGGGCAGGGCCACGCCCATAAAAAAAGATTATAATTTTGAGGTACTTGCACCGGACCGATTTTTCTGAAACTTTGCACACATATCGAGCTGTCATGACTAAATAATTTCGTGATTAGAAAAGTGGGCAGTGCCATGCCCATAAAAAAAGGGTATAATTTGGAGGTACTTGCACTGGTCCGATTCTTTTGAAACTTTGCACACATATTGAGCTGTTACGACTTTACAATTTCGTGATTAGAAAAGTGGGCAGGGCCACGCTCATAAAAAAAATTATAATTTGGAGGTACTTGCACTGGTCCGATTCTTTTTAAACTTTGCACACATATTGAGCTGTTACGACTTTACAATTTCGTGATTAGAAAAGTGGGCAATGCCACGCCCATAAAAAAATTATAATTTTTAGGTTTTTGCACTTGATATTCAATTAAAATTTAGAATGCATTTCGATTCATTAAGGGGCGTAGCAACGCGCGCCGGGTTTGGCTAGTATAATATAAACATAAGAATTTTTGTTATACAAAAAATTTAGCTATAGTTTACCACACTTTAAATATTTCTTCAGAGCTACTAATTGAAAAAGAAAATATCTGCAAAATAATTAATTGATTGAATTAATTAAATAATCACATGATTATTCAATTATAACGGCGAATGTTGCATTTTTCTTATATGTACATACTTGAAGTAATTGACGTAGATGTTTTTCAAAAGATTTTCAAATATTTTTAAATTTACAGATTTATCATTTCAATAAGCCAGAAGAAAGATGCATGACATTATAGGTCGTGAATGACGAAATATATAATTTTAAGAAAAGACAAATATTTGATAGCATACATTTATACATTAATCGGTTTAGAACTATTACATTTTATTAAAAAAATTACTTAGTTCTATTCCCTTTTAATATTATAATCCTACTTCCTGCTAACAAAATAAATGTGAACGACTGTATGGAACTTGTCCAAAGTACTTTTGAATACCCAAAAATTTAAATAATATTTATGAAAAGAAATACATATATTTAAGTTTATAAAATTATATCTAAAATATTTTTAAATGTAAATATTGTTGTTATTGTTGTTATAGATATACATATAACTTGACAATTGTTTTCCTTATATAATTTATTTTATTAGATCCCTGAAGACGATCTACGAAGTAGGTCGAAATATTGGAATAAAATAAATAAAGAAATTTAAAATCTTTTCTTTAAAAATAAAACAACAAAATTTAATTTTTATGACCTGAAGCCAAACAAAAATCTGCAGTGAAAAATTGAATTAAAAACAAGTAAGAGCGCTATATTCGGCCGTGCCGAATCTTATATACCCTTCACAACGTGTAGTCATGCAATAACAGTAGTTTGTATCACCATTCATCTCATATGAAAAAAAATCCCATTGTAAAATTATAAATTTACGTATGTATGTTAAAAAAAAAAAATAAAAAAAAAATTAAAAAAAAATTTAAAAAAGATAATTAAAATATATCTAATAAATATAAAACAAAAAAATAATAAAAAAATAAAAAAAAGTTAAAAAAAAAATAATAAAAATATATGTATATAATATATTAAATAAAAAAATAATAAAAAAAAATGAAAAAATTTTTTTTTTTTGGCTCAGCTGGGATTCGATCCCACGTTTTCTCTAACGAGTATACCACTTTTGTGTGTATGTGTGTTGCTGTTGTATGTTGTTGTTGTGTTAAAAAAAAAAACATTGTTTTTGTAAAGTTGTTTTTGTGGAAATAAAATTGAGGTGGCCGTGGTTTTTTGCTCAAATCTCAGTTGTTTATCTACCGATGTTTCTGATTTTCAATACCGACCTACTCCCGAATATTTCTGATATTTTAATACCTCACCCAGGTCCAGGCGATGTCGGGGGGCTTAAAAAAATTGGTTTCAACATCCCCACGGACAGACGGACAGACTGACAGAGCTTAATCGACTCCCCTATTCATAAGCTTTCAGAAAATATATACTTTATGGGGTCGGAAATGGAAATTGTAGAAATTTCACACGGAATGACAAAACTATATATACCCTTTTTCACTGTGTGAAGGGTATAATAAAAAATTAATTAATTAATTTAAATGGAAAATCTATGGTAACACTTAAAAAATGCTTTTGGCCGAAAGGAAATTTAATGAAACCTTAAAACCTAAATACAAAATTTAAACTTCACTTGCTATTCAACCTTTTTGCTGATCACTACCTACAAAGAAAAATAAAATTGAATTTTTACTACTCATATCATACCAACACTACTGTCTATTAATTGTCGAATATTCTACTTAATAAGGTAAGCATCTCATTTCTTGCCATTAGTGATAAAAGAAAGAAAAAATAACAATTCTCCTTTCTTTTATTCCCATAAACCCATAGATATAATCATTCTAATTGAGTGATTATAATTATATCTCCTTTATAGCTTGGCCTCTAAATGCAATTTGGCACACAGATAGAAAGCAACCTAGATTAGCAAATAGGCTACTCTTGATCACGGTAGTCAAGGAAATTCGCGGAAATATGCAACAAAAATATTTGTTATATTTAGTTAGTCGGTTGTTCAAGTGTTACGAGTGTTCAAAATTTACTTGTTGTAAATTAATCTATTGTATTTCGTGAGCAGTCGTGATAAAAATATTTTAATTATATATGAAATTTTTGTTTCTGAGGATGCGTGATCTTGATAGATTTAAAATGGCCTCCCTCGTTCGTAAACATGAGTGATTAAATTTTTTTCGTGATCGTGAGACGATTATATATTATTTATATTTTATTAATTTTTTTATATTTTTTTTAAATTTTTTTTACAAAATTTTTTTAAATTTTTTTTAAATTTTTTTTTTGTATTTTTTTTTTGTATTTTTTTTATTATTTTTTTCTTTTAATATATTTTTTTCTGTTTTTTTTTTTTTGTATGTTTTTTACATGTATGTACGTATTTTATATGAGATGAATGGTGAACAAACAAAACAAGATTCGGCACGGCCGAATATAGCACTGTTACTTGTTTTAAACTCAATTTATAATTTTACAATGGGATGTTTTTAAGCGGATAAATTAATTTTAAAGATAATGAAACATATATGTATGTACGTATTTCATATTAATGAGATGAATGGTGATACAAACAATTATTATTGCATGACTACACGTTGTGAAGGGTATATAAGATTCGGCACGGACGAATATAAGCACTCTTACTTCTTTAATGTAGAGAAAAAAGAGAGTTTAACGACTTTCTTCCACCGCAATTGGTTAAATTGGGTTTCAACAAAATAGAGCACAGCGCATACTGCAAGAGCAAAAACCGTTATTTTACCCTCACTCCGTGTGAAATTTCTACAATTTTCAATTCAGACCCCATAAAGTATATATCTTCTGAAAGCTTATGAATAGGGTAGTCGATTAAGCTGTCAGTCTGTCCGTGTGTATGTTGAAATCAACTTTTTGAAGCCCCCCGAAATCACTTGGACCCTAGTTAGGTTTTAAAATATCAGAAATATTCGGGATAGATCGGTATTGAAAATCAGAAACATCGGTACATAAACAACTGAGATATGAGCAAAAACCCACGACCACCTCGATTTTTTTTTCACAAAAACAACATTACAACAACATACATACATACAAACGTGTATATTGGTTAGAGTAAACGTGGCATCGCAACCCAGCTGAGCCAAAAAAAAAAATTTTTATTTATTTTTATTTTTTTTTTTTAATTTTTCATTTAATATATTATTTATATTTTTATTATTTTTTTATTTTTTTTTTATATTTATATTTTAAATATTTTTTTCTATTTTTTTAACATACATACGTTAATTCTTAATTTTACAATGGGATGTTTTTATATACATATGTATGTTTTTATATGTATGTACGTATTTCATACAAACTACTGTTTTTGCATGACTACACGTTGTGAAGGGTACGGCCGATTATAGCACTCTTACTTGTTTTATTGCATTTTGAAAAGAAAAAATTTGACGAATTTTGCAGAAAAAAAATTTTTTTGCCATTAAATTTTTAATAACTCCGAAATAGTAATAGATAGACTGGAAATGTTTTTGGTTAGTTTAAGCAGAATTTTTCGGTGCATCTTCTGATCCTTCTGTTATTAAATTAAAATCGGAGCACCCGTTTTCAAGTTGTGACAAAATAAATTAGGCAACCCAACGATTTAGGGCGTGAAATATGACACTCCTCTTAAAGGAAATCCTTACAAACTAGAGAAAAACGGAAACAGATTTGAATTAAGGGCATCACAATGGATATAGTCCACATACTTTTATTTCTAGGGTAGACACAATTTTTTTTTTTTGTTGCGCAGTGTAATTTTTTCAAAATCTGCCACTAGATTTCTTATATCATACTACACCTAAAACTATCCAAAAAACTAAAACTTTTAATTCAAAACACACGTTAATAATGTTGGCCAGCTTTTGAGGCCAAATACTCCTCTGTGTGACGATAGCCTTTCAGGTTAATTAAAAACTGTCACGTATATATCATTATCATGTGAATTTAGCAAATCAATCAGGTTTATGAATCTACGAAATAGTTGGTGCTTTATGCGAATATGAGCAAACTCCGAACAATGAAAGATGAGATGTTCCGGGTTATCAGTCATGTTACAAAAATCACATACATCCGTTGATTTTTTACGTATCATGTAAAGATAAACGCCACTCTAACAATGGCCGCATAAGAGTCTATTAATGAGTTTCGTATCAGTTGGATCCAATTTAGACAAAGTGTACCACGGTCTAATGGGTATTGAAAGAAATAGGGAAGCAAAAAACCGACCTGAAATTTTTTTTTTATATTTTTTATTCAATAATTAAACGAACCATTCTCGCTCCAAAGTATCCCTGATTCTTCCAAGGGCATCCCCAAAGGGAAGTCCGATAACTAAGGGTGCCCCAAGGGCAACAGCCTGCTTCGCCAGATTATCCACCCTCTCATCAAAACTAATGCCAACATGTGCAGGGACCCACACAATGTGTACCTCCAGAATGTTGGAATTTCTAATAGAGCTATGAATTTTCGAAATCAAATGATTCTTAGAATTATTGCGATTCAATACGAGTACAGGCATTTCTGCTATCAGTATAAACAACCAGACGGGAAACATTGTCCTCAATTGCAGTATCTATCGCGCTTTTAATGACAACTAACTCGCCAGAAAGGGACGATAATCTGTAGGGAAGTCTGTGTAAAAAGAACCGATCGGTACGAATATCAAGAACTGCACAGCCTTTTGTTAAAGGACGTCTCAATAACAATTTTCAGTTTGCAAGTATGAGAAAATCTCTAATGTTATAGGATAAGTTTCAAAGAAAACACTGCAATTATTTTGATTTATTTTTTTGTTTTTCGAGTTGTTTATTTTGATTATGTATCTATAATTTTTGTTTGTTTTTTTAATTACTTTAAACTATTTTAAGTCCTCTATACATAAAAGTGATATATTGTGTTTATAACATATGTATGTCTTAATATTTATTAAAAAAAAAAAAAAGACAAAAAATAAATAAAATAAAAAAAATTAATAATAGCATTTAACTTTTACACATCATCTCATCGGTTGGTCATTTAGTTTATCTGGCTGTGGGTTTAGTGTCATGCTACAATAATGAATGATTATGGATGTGTGGTTGTGTGTAAGTCTGTGTATTATATTTTACGATATTTTATGTTAAAACTGATTTATGGTATTTTATACCATGAAATGCCTTTCAAAAGCATTAATCTATAGTTAGTAAATGATTTTGTGTACTGTATTTATTTATGTAATTCTTTAAAAAAAACATTTAGTAGATGTACGAGCTTACGTATGCAATAAAATAGTTAATACATATTATCTATTTATTGATGTATATTTCGAATATGCCCTCTTTTTATAAATAATAGTTTAGTTTTATTATATTGGTTTTAGTTTTTAAGAGTTTATTTGTTTAATAAAAAAAAATCCCAAATAAAACAGAAAACTCGCAGAGATGTAAATTTCTTAATTATAAAAGTTGCAAGCTATTAAGTGGTATTTTTAGTACGTTTTTATTCACATAATAAATATCAACAAATTAAGGAGAATATGCAAATTGTAATTCGGACGAAAAAAAAACCTAAAAATTTAAAACAACTTAATTTATTATTTGCAATTGTTAGCATTTGTTTTTTAATATATATATAACACAAATTAAATATTTTTTGTTTATTTTTATCAGTTGTATTATACCTTACTTATATTAGCCCTAAAATTTAAGAAAGAATATAAAGACACCTTGACATTAGTTTTTTTCTATCGATTGCCTTTCAATCATTTATAGAACAACACTTTTCCTTTAGTTTTTTTGTGTTTATAAAAGTGTTTGGTTTGGTGTCTTGAGAGACGGTTGAAAAAAATCAACTAACTTAAGGATGATTGTGTGGGTGTGTGGTGAGGGTGTGTATTAGCAATTATTATCTTTTTTATTTTTTTGTAAACTTATTAGATTTGGGGAACTTATCAGCATCAAAGTCGGGATCCTTCTTAAGGCGCTCCCGTACATTTGTGCGTAAGGCGTCTATACACGAAGATTGCACAGTTGCATCACCAGCGATTGCTAGAGCTACGTCATCGGGCGTGTTTGTTTGATTAGAAGAGGTTGATGTACCAAGACCGGGATTTTGTATAGCTTTTTTCACACTGTCAGCAATTAAAGCACCGATTTCTGTTGGGGCTTTTGAGTTTTGTACCAGCTTTCTTCGTTTCGACGACATACCAGATATGTAAGCATCCGAAAACGGTGGTTGCTCGGAAGAATTCTGAAAGAAAAAAAAATTGTTTGTTTAAACTCTTTAAAATCACTAATAAGCTCAAAGTTTTGTTATAAGTATTATTTTTACTTATTTCATTTATTTATATTAACCACACCACAATGTGCATAAGAAACATTTTTAAATTTAAGAAAATTAAAAAAGTTAATTTTAATTTTAATTTGTGTTCACTTATAAGATAGATGGCATGATATTTCTCGTAACAAGTAT
Source organism: Phyto melanocephala (assembly GCA_941918925.1). Taxonomy (NCBI): domain Eukaryota; kingdom Metazoa; phylum Arthropoda; class Insecta; order Diptera; family Rhinophoridae; genus Phyto; species Phyto melanocephala. The sequence continues at coordinate 102,471,364 of OW799235.1, read as the reverse complement.
CTTATTACATTTTTAATAATACTAATACTGAAAATTTTTTGAAGTTCACAAGTGAGATAGTACTTTGCGATTGAATTTGATGCGACAAAAAACCACACAAATAACATCTCATTGTTCGTTGCTCTTCTTGGGAGCCCAAATGGTTTGCCGCCATTGATTTTAATTCTTTCCATTTAACTTTGCTTTCGTTTAGTTCTTAGATAAATGTGCGTCGCCAGGCGTTTCTTGGTCAACCTTGGTTTCTTAATTCTTAAGGATTCCACTCAAGTGCCATCTATGATTTATCTACTTCAGTATGGGTTCCTCATTTATTATGTTTCTTAGCTCTATGTTGCTAATTGTATATCTTGAATATTTCGTAGGTAATTTTTGAAAAATACCTGTTGCCTTCGAGTGATGATGTTTGACAGAAGCGAGGTTTTACTGCAGTACATTAGAATTGACTTTACACATGCGTTGAATATTCCGAGCTAGGTACGTCTGAATATATGTATGTGAAACCTTCCATATGTGTATATAGCGCTCTCGATTTGATGAACCTATTAAGTTTGTTCTATGCCGCCGCCGTTCGTTGTCATGGTACTTCTCAAATAGCAGAAACTAAAAACATACTCGAATGGTTGGTCTTGTAGCATGATGTTTTCTGTGCTAGTGTTGTTATTTCTCATGGCTTTTGTTTTCTTAATATATATTGGAAATATTGTGCAAGAGAAGACAAATATATTTTCCATAATCTAAATTCTGAAGTTATACCTCTGACTTTGTTCACGAGCTCATCTAGCACAATGGTGAATAGCAAAGGCGAAAGCGGACAGTCTTGCTTTACTCTACCGTTAGTGTGAAATAGTTGGCTGATGCTTACGTTGTGAAGAACTGAGAGTTCTGCATCGTCGTACATTGCTCGTATAATTGCAATTATTTTCCGGGGTAATCCTTTTCTTCTCAATGTTTTCCATATAGCAGTTTGATTGCGGGTGTCGAAGGCTTTCTTGAAATCGACGAACAGTAGGTACTCCTGCCCGTTTGTCTCGTAATATGTGCTCTTTTTTGCTATGAAGTCTTACTTGCAATATGAGTGCTAGTATCCCGTATATAATGTAAAGCAGAGTAATTCCTCTCTAGTTGTTGCAGTTTTCCCTGGATATTATGCAGCAAAATATTAAATATGACACAAGTGCCACCTTAATTTAACACTTAATGGAAACACTTCAAAATATTTTCGACGTTATTCACAAATAGTAGCAACTGTGTGCTAACTATCTAGCAGCAAACTTTTTATGTGTCTCAATTTCAGAAGAAAAAAGTAATAGTTTGTTAGTTATTACAGTTTTTGTTAGACCTAAAGCTGTTAATTTTTGTAAATTTTTCCCATATGATTGCCATTAGCTGAGTGCAATTCATTGTGATTATCATAATAAAATGTTATAACGACAGGCTTACATTAGAAATAAATTTACTTTTAGCTTAAAATAGTCACAGTAATAACTTACATTTGTTTGTCTTTGTATATCACGAGTTATAATCGGTAACCAATCGTTGGGAAAATGATGATGCCAAATTGCTGAACCCTGCACCACTGAGGGCAACGGTTCATCATCAACTTCTGACTGTGATGTGGTAGCAGTTTCAGACATTTCAACATCTGTATCCATTGGCTGAGAATGAAAATAATTGGGCAGTTAAATAAATTGATTTTTTGCTTTTGACAAAACCATTTGGTTTACTTACCATTTGCACATTGTTTGCATTAGATGTATGTGTATGCGTATTGCGTAGAACAATAAATTGTTGAGCATCAACTTCATCAGCTGTATTGGGTATAGTAGGGGTTAAATAGACCAATAAGAAATCCACAATATCACCTTCTAAATCTAGATAAAATAAAAAATAAAAAAAATTTATGTTTTTTGTTGTATTGGAATTTTGCTTTAGCTGCTAAATAACTTACAAGTTTGTATGGAATTACATAATAAACGCATTAATTGCACCCAGAAGATTTCTGTGTTTGCCTTCCCAATGCAAATGTATAAAACACTGTATAAACGTTTGCGAAATTGTTCACAGATTTGCTTAAGTTTCTGATCAAAATCCTTAACAATGACAGGATTCTTTCCAACAAGCTCAATTACCATGGGTAAAGTACTTCGCAAAATGTTAAAAAGTGAATCCCTTGAATCGTATTCGGGCTTTTCGTATTGCGGCAAATACATTAAGGACTCACCGAACAACTGTATTGCACGATTAATGGCCGAAGGTATATTGCTACCGTTTATGGGCTGGCCCTCGAAAAGATGATTGTTAAAACAGTCAATCAGTTGGGAGTGTATGGAAAGCGTTTTGGCATCTTGCTGTGGTATGGCACCTAAAGAAACTCGTCTAGATGATGAGGCAGGTGATGCATCGAAGTACGTTGTAGAAGTTCCTGCAAAATTTTCAAGAAATTCACGCATTACAACATATGGTGGTCTAAAAGATGAAGATGCAGAGTTGTTTGATAAACGTGACGTACCTGTCATTGTTGAGCCGACTGTTCGTGTTGCAGGATTACGTATCCGTTGATAAAATTCATTCATAGCAGCGCGTCGTCGTGTAACAATATTTGCTAATATATTAGAACAGTTTTGTTTTTCACAATACACAAAATGTAAGTATGTGTGGGGGTCGAGGATACAATGTGTGGACGGGATTACAATGGTTATGGAATCAAATGCTCAATATTAAATAATGAAAAATTGCATATTGTTTGCGAAATGTATTTAGCTACTGGTAAAATTATAGCGTTTTCATTTCAAAATAAAAATGTTTTATTTATAGAATATTTTCAAAATGTGTTTAAAGAGAATTTTTATTAATTTTTTCAGTTAGCGAACATGTTGATACAATTCATAAAAGCTACTCCCATAAAAATTGCAATACGTTTTTAAAGGTTGCCCGAATTAAATGATTTATAACATATTTAGTGTTTAAACGATTTATTCAATTACATATTAACAATAACTTATGCATGCAGCAACTAATCTTATAATCACTCATCTAACAACTGATATATTTTTCTTGAGAAAGAAAAGCCAGAAGACGCGTAAATTTAATTCTCTTTTAACCAAAAAAATGTAATTTCAATAGGAAATGACAGCATATATTTTGTTCATGAGAATCAAACTAAAAATAGTTCAAAAAATAAAGTTTAGAATCATGTAATATTTTTCTTAACTTTAACTTTAAAGTTTTCTTTGATTTTGTCATGAATTTAATGACTTTAGCTTTTTCATTGTCTTATGTTATTAGACTCACCAGAATCTAAATTTTGGGCAGTTGGTGCCCAAAACCGTTATACTGGCTTACGTATCATGAAAAATGATAAATCTTATTGGTTTTGGAGTAATTTTGTATTAAATTTGAATTAATAAACATTAAGCAGAATTATCATCTGATCAGTAGCCTACAATTGTAACCCCTTGTGAGATTTGTGTGATTTGTATATCCCCAATTTGGTAACACATTGCTCGGAAAAATATATTACATCAGCTGACATTTATAGTTTATTTTAATATTTTGCAATTAATCTGAAACTAGCTAATTGGCTTGTTACTAAACTTTAAAACTTAAATTAATGGCGCCTTTACTATAGATCATTTTCCGCCAATTCTCTATAGAAGGAAATTTTCTCTATAGGAAATTTTTAATTAATTATCTTTTCGTAAAGAGTTCACAATAAATTAATTTAAAATTTTATATGAATTGAAAATTTTATATGAATTATGAACTTGATTGTTTTGGGAATTTAAGCGCATGAGATACCATCACCACAATATGTGTGCAGGAAATTACTAAGAAAAACACATAAAAAGAAACTTACCAACAGTTGGATTATTACGATTTGATTGACGAGATGCTGGAGTGGAATTAGAAGCACTATTACCATCAGTACGTGCATTGTTTACTATTTCTGGCTGACGTATATGATGACTATTACAGGGTAAAAATCTATCAAATGATGAGACATTATTGTTAGGTAATGCGCGACCAACTGGCATACCCAATACCGGTATGTTGCCAAAGTGCACCTGGGGACGTGATGTTGAACGCGTCTGAGTGGATGTAGTTGGTAAAGTGGCTGTAGTTACACGTGGCGGATTTGCTGTTGGAGAGGAGGATGAATTTATTGATGTGTTAGTGTTTGCATTATCATTTGTTGTAGTTGCAGCATTATTATCATTATTCAAAGTTGTATTAGTTGTTTGAGAGGCTTGAGTTAAACTGACACCACCACCACCACCTTCATCACTACTACCGTTAACAGCAATGGGCACATCAATTGAAACAACATTTGGTGAATTGATATGAACATGAAATTCAGTATCAAATGGTGCTGCACTAACTACATCTTGTAATAAACGTGCTACTTGGCGTTGGAAATTGCCTGCGGTTAGATTATTAAAAGTGCAAATAATAGATTCAAATATTTCTGACATTTTACTAAAACTTAAAACATATTTAATCATTAGAAATACAAAAAAGATGTTGATTGTTAGTTACTTTATTAGTTTTTTTTTTGTGAATTGGTCCCTATTGACTTGGTGTTTTCTTGCAGCAAAAATGTTTTATTTAATGGAATAATTTAAAGAATTGGATTTTGTGTGACGTGCCCATATTAGTTCGCTTTTAAATGACTATTAAAGTTAACATAATGTAAGCCAAGCAATCGTGTTCATTTCTTAATGATTTTTACTGATAAAAAAATTCAATTAAGCCAACTTCATTCTAAGATATAGTAATTGAAAAAAAAACTCTAAAAACAGTTGCAGTTAAAATACTCTTTGGTAGAATTAAAAACCGTTAAAGATTAACTAAAGATTGTTAACTTTGGCGATACTTATGGGTAAAAAGTCTTATAGAATGTTTGGGCATTTAAATCCAAAACGCTTAGCAAAAATATGTAAATATTAAATATGCAAATACAAAAACTTTTACGTTAAACATAGATAGACATTAGAAGATTTAAGCAAGACGCAATCCTAGTGCAACTGTGCTTAAGATTGTTTATTAAATGTTAATTCTTGCATTGATTGTTAAAACAAACGTCAATGTTAATTTTTCAAATATGTTAAAGAAATAGTTGCAAATTTCAACTTTTTTTTAATTAAGAATAATAAAAATTTTTTAAATAAATAAAAAACATATAACACCAATAGAACATACGCTCTAAATACATGGTACGACTAGGTTGAAGTATAATTTCAAGGATACCACCTTCTCGAGCTGGTACTACTTAAAGGGTCAGCAAATCATAGAACAAACAAACAGATAATTACAAAAACCTGATCAAATCTAAAATAAACAGTTTTGTATGGAATATTAACTTACCCCTGCCGGCGGCTGCGGTGGACTCAGTTGTATTATTGCTAGGAGCATTTGCATTGGTGTTATTGTTTGTAGATGAAGATCCCAAAGTAACAGCAGGATGCCAAACGACAGGATCATCAATAGGATCATCGACTGTTGTGTTATTGGCATCGCTAGAAGTCGAAGAACCAGAAGCTGAATCAGTACGAGCAGCTTCAGCATTTCTACTAGTGTTGGTAGTAGAAGCTGTGGTTGCATTTACAGTGTTACGTGTTTGCTGTTGTTGTTGTTGTCGCAAACCCGCTGGTATTATTGCTGGTGTTAGGAAATTATTTGAACTAACATAACCGCTTTGTTCCACTAAAATCGGACGACAAGTTAAATATCTAGGTGCACCCTGAGAAACATCCAACATTAGGTCAGAAATAGCATGTTGAGCATGCGACATATAATGAAATGCTTCTGAAACACGGTCGAACAGTCTTTGAGCATTTTCACGGCCTGTAGTGTCCTGTAAAGTCAAATACAAACGAGCTTTTATAAAAATGTAAAAAAATTCAAAGAAAAAAAATATTTACATTTTCGTCGAATATAGTCTCACTCTGTAACAACTCATAGTACTGTTGAATAAAGGGGTTAAGACGATTTTGAACATTACGCAATTGTTCAACAACACCGGCCAATACAGGTGTCCCAGTACGACGTCTAGAATTATCATTACCATCGTCATTGCCAGTAGCACCTTCAGCAGTATCACTAGTATCATTATCAGTAGTTGCATTAACATTTGGCAATGTTGAATTATCACTATTCTGCTCATTGGTTGGTGTATCCTCGTCCTCATCGATATCTTCAATAACAACTGCGGCAGCTGCATTATCTGCATCCGTAGCGTCAGATTCACTAGCCGATGCAGCAGAAGCTGCAACAGCAGCTGATGTGGAAGTAGCACCACTTGACTCGTTTTCATTGGTACTATAAACGGTTGGCAATTGTACTAAAGTTACATTGGTATTACCATTGCGTCGTAATGCAGCCTGCACAGCACCTTGTACCATTTCAACAATCTGTTGACTTTGAGGTATGTCAGATGTGATACCTACTTCAACTACAGTTGATTCCATTGTCCAGCGACCTCGTGCTAAAATATCAAGCGATTGATTGTTTAAACCCTGAAAATGTATTCAAAATGTTAATTTTTTATTTAATTTTTTTATATTTCTTTGCTAATGTAATTTACCCTTGAAGGATCTTCCAAATAGGCGGCTATATTATTAGCACATTCCAACATATGTCGGGCGACAGTTATGCGGTTCATGCAAAATGATGATGACGCAGCAAATGGATTGACTGGAGCCGGGCCATTCGCCTGAAATACACAAAAAATTATATTTACTTTATCAATAAAACTAATCAAAAAGTTTATTTAATGAGCCGATAATGAAAAAAAGTTACTAAAGTACATCGTATTCAATAGCATTTTAAACATTGCTGGAAATTTTGCTTAAACAAGTATGACATTAAGAAATATGTCGAAACTTTTTTTTTAGCATTATTAGTTAGGTAGTCATATAGTTTTTCTATATCCTCATACCTGCCTAGAGTTTAATAGTAAACTAAACAGACGCAAACTTACACTAGCATTCATAGGAAAAGCCATAGTTCCCACCACCATGCCATCTAAAGCACGAAAAAAAGGCGAGTTACGCATACTAACAGCTCTACCGCGACTTCGACGTTCATTCGATGCATTTGCATTGGGCAAATCACCAGCAGGAAGACGCTGAGAGGGCGGTGGCCGTTCGGCAACATGCACAACTTTTCCATCAACATCTGGAACAGAATTTTCTTTATTAAAATATCAATTTCATCATGTTATTAAAGCATATACCATATTCCTTGAGTTTTTTGTCATCAACCATAACACGTCCGCAGTATATAATACGTTGCTGATCGGCAGATATATTTGTCTTCTCCGCCACCATATCCTTAAATTCACGCACGGTTATCTATAACAACGCAAAGAGAATGTAAAGTGAAAATCGTTCTTTTTGAAAAACAAAAAAAAAAAAAAAGACAAACGGGAATATTTTCATTTTACTAACCTCATTGTCGATGCTAAACTCATGGGTTTGAGCATCTAAAGTTTTCACTTTTATATTTATAATCATTTTTGCAATTTTAATTTTTATAAAAATTTCTTTTGTTTATAGTGCAATTATATGAAAAAATTTGCAACCAATAAATAATCTGGGAAATCAATAATGGCTTATTTATAATGATATTTGTATTTTCCTAATAATTCAGTCACTGAAAATTTTCATTAATCTGTGCACAAACCGTTTGTTCGTAAATGTTTGCAAAAAATAAAAAAATATCGTAAGCTTATCACAATTTCAGATTTTTTCTTTACAGCAAACAATAATGTTTATTTTTTCATTATATATTTCGATTTTTCTTATAAAACAACTGAAAAATTTGCGATAAACACTCCCAAGAAACGTTTTTTTTATTAAAAAGTTTTCTTAGAATTAAAAAGATTTTCACAATTTCTTTTTTCTTTACGGCAAGCAAAAAAAGACAGACGACAACAATCAGAGTTGCCAATAAGAAATATGTATTTAGTTAACACAGCTGGGTCATCAGTTGGAAGTTTGAAGAAAAATTGCTGAATCTTTCAGTTCCCTATTACTATATATGCAAAACTAATATGTACCTAAAAAAGGATTTACAAAATCAATTAACATTTGCCAAAGGTTTTTCAATATGTGTTAGGTAGTTATAGAACTAAAAGGTGATAACGTCATTACAATAATTTAATATAAAAAAAATTATTAAGAAGATACAAATTATAGTTGTATTAAACATTTTCAAATATACTAGAATTTTTTTAATTGGTGATTAATTTTTGTGCATATGTAAACTTGAATTGCACTCAATATTGTAAAATGGCAACACTAAATCCACCAAACAAAGTACATACGTTGACAGTTGGTGTGTCAAACACGAAATCAACCGCTGTTAAGTGTTTAAATAAAAATTAAAATGTGTTTATCTCGCTTTGTCCTAGGAAATGCCTTTCCTCTTTACTCACACATGCAGATTGAAGCAAAAAAAAAAAAAAAAAAAATACGTCTGATGCAAAATATGTGACTACAAAAAACTTAGGAGTTAACAATGAAAAGTTACACGTTTCTTAAATATTTATTTATTTTTTTATGATTTAATATATATTTTTACACTTTTTGAACACACAATTTTTTTATTTTCCCCCAAAATCTTGTTTTTTAAGATCTTTTATTCTGGTACGTTCTACACCTGTCTATAAAAAGTGACACTAAAACAAACTTTGGTTTGTCATAAATAGTTGTCAAATTTTGACGTCTTATTTAAAAACTGGGTTGTGTCTGATATATGTATATATTTGAGTTAAATTTAAAATAAAACCGTTATGATATATCACAGTGGAATCCTGTAAGGTGACGGAAACTTTAATGTTTTATATAAATGTCTTCTTGTTTATATCACACATTTGTGCTTTTTCACAATTTCACAAATTAAGACCACTAAGACAAATAAAACGGGAATTTTGTATTTTCTGAATTAAAAACATTAAAAATATTGTTAATTTTTATTACGACTTGTATTTTACTTATTTACCAATAAGGTATTGCACAAATATTTGTATTTTTATAATTTCATTCACAAACTTTATGAATTTTATAAAAATTTTCAACCAACGCACATAAAAATAATTTAAATGTAAACAAACTTTGACATTGTGCCGTTAAAATAAAACGAGCAAAAAACAAGCAGCTGGCTTTATAACATCACCTGATATGAATTAGTCTTGGAATAAAGTTTATTATAATTATATACATATATTATAAATATTTGTTATGAGGAGAAATCTGTCAACTATTTTATAAAATTTAAATTTATTAATATTTATTTGGTTGTTGGGTTTAAGCTGGCTTATATGCATTTCACTGATGCTTATGCAGATCATCAGTAAACCTTTTACCCAAATTCTTAAAAAAAGTTTTTTTTTAAATTCTCATTTTGTTAATGAGGAACTATAAAAACTTTTTTATAAACCCAACCAACAATTTTTAAATTTTAATTTATTTCATTTTTCTAATCCCTTTAACATTTGGCTAACACATGGTTAACACTAAATGTTTATAAGGGTAACCAAAAAATAAAATCTTCTCTTATTAAATAATTAACTAAATTATTCGGGATATGGTCCCATAATTTTTCAATAATATTTATTCAGTTGCTGGGTTTAACATATTACTAATTTCCCGTTGCCAGAAGTTTCTATGACCAACTGGTATTTTAGTAGCATCTTCTTTTACAAGAGATATTATTTCACATACAAAATAGTGTGCTTTATAGTTTGTGACTGCTTCCTTCTTTTTATAAAAAATGAAAAATAGGTATTTATTAATTTTAATTTACACTTTTTTGACCTTTCGAAAAAGTATTGTATTTCTCTGACTTAGGAATTTAATATATTGATGTATTTAAGATATTTTTAGGGACTTTGATATTAAACTCTTCAATAATTTATTTAGTTTTTTTTTAAATAGATTAGAAAAGAAAGCACATAATGCAACTTTTTTCTAAATTTTAAAGTTTGATCAATTTTATATTCAATGTAGACGAGACAAAAAGCAACAAAATGAAACTACATACAAACAATCGACATCAAAATCTATATATATAAAAGTGAAACTCTGTGTGTGTGTGTTAGCTATAGACGCCGAAACTGTAAAACCGATCGGACTCAAACTTTGGCAAGTTGTTGTACACATACCAGGGAGTGTTTATGAATGGAAAAAAGTGGGCGGGGCCACGCCCATAAAAATTAGTTATCAGTTTTAGCTACTTGCACTTGACCGATTTTTCTGAAACTTTGCACACACATCGAGTTGTCATGACTAAAAAATTTTGTGATAAAAGTGGGCGGAGCCACGCCCCTAAAAAAGGTTTAATTTTGAGGTACTTGCACTGGACCGATTTTTCTGAAACTTTGCACACATATTGAGCTGTTATGACTTTACAATTTCGTGATTAGAAAAGTGGGCAGGGCTACGCCCATAAAAACAATTATAATTTTGAGGTACTTGCACTGGTACGATTCTTCTGAAGCTTTGCACACATATTCAGCTGTTATGACCTTACAATTTCGTGATTAGAAAAGTGGGCAATGCCATGCCCATAAAAAAAATTATAATATTTAGGTTTTTGCACTTGATATTCAATTAAAATTCAGAATGCATTTCGATTCATTAATGGGCGAGCAACGCGCGCCGGGTTTGGCTAGTTATAATATAAATTCAAGAAACAAACAAACAAATAAACTGATATATCTATGTACATATCGTACATACATACATAAAATTAAACATATGCATTCAATCATTGTAGATATTTAGTTAAAAACAAAAGGACCCTTATGACGTCAGCATTTATAAAATGCAGTTAGTAATGCCTTAAGGCAAATAGATTTAAGTTAAAAATCAACAAAAGGACATTATAATATAGGTATACACTTACGTAGAAACAGACTCATACACACAATGGATATGTAAATGTTGTCTTTGTATTGTTTAAGTAGATATGCAATTGAAAAGCAAAGAAGACAAATGTCAAAACTGATTGCAAACCAATGTTCAAATAATATATTTATTTACTTCAACACAAATGCGGGTGTAGACAAATACTTATGCAAACAATCAACAAAGAAATAGCAATCAAATACCCACCTACCCACCTACCTTACTTACTACTTGCTTAGTAACTAACAGTTCATACAAATACTCGTATGTACAATTCAAATACATGCTTGTATATTTGCCTACATTTAAAATTGCGTTAAAGTTTTAAAAGGAAATTTGAATCAAGTTTTTTTTTTTGATTTATTTAGACGTCTTAAAAACTGACTTTGCATTTTAGTTGCCTTCTGGGTTATTTGTAGTCCACAGAGCAATGACATTATTTTAAAACTTAGTGTTATTTGTAGTAATCAGCTTCATTAGTAGTGCCTATTTTGATGATGCTGACAACAAGAAGAAAAATAAACCGTATTTAACCAGCATCAGCATTGAGAGTGAATTGAAATCATGGAAAACAAGCTAGACTAAAAATTCGGTCATAACCGACCATATTATGCCTAACAATTGGAAAGGCTTGATATTTTCTATAAATAGGCAATTTATTGCAAACGCCTGGAAACTGAGATTTTTGTAAAAAAAAAACATTATAAAAACATTGAAAATTTTTTATACCGTTCACAGAAAGTAAATATTTATTACCGACCACATTAAGTACATATGTATATGCTTTCTGGAAGCGTATTAATAGAGGAGTCAATTGAGCAACGTCAGTCTGTCCATATGTATGTTGAGTAGATCGGTATTGAAAATCCTGCTGATCACCCCAAAGAGATATGAACAAATAATCACGACTGCATCTGTATTTTCCTCCTTTTTTCCACAAAAATTAAAATTTTTTTAGTCTTGAAATAATTTATAGAAAGATTTGTGACTATTTATAGATATGATGTGCCACTAAAGATATTTGTGAAAACTTTTAGACAAATCGCTCACAAATCGGCAAAGTTATAGGCAAAAATTATTTGGAAAAATATATATTTTTTAATTTATCAAATCTTTTAAGCTAATAAACATAAACAAAAATTTTCGTATGTATGTTAAAAAAAAATTAAATAAAAAAAAATTAAAAAAAAAATAATTAAAATATAAATAATAAATATAAAAAATAAAAAAAAAAATTAAAAAAAAAATAATAATAATATAAATAATAAACTATTATTTAATTACTAACTGGTGGCTAGAGCAGGACAAAAATAGTGATAAATGAAAGATAATAACAAACAAAAAGTAAAAAGGGTTGCTGTTTGGTTAAAATTTCAAAATTTCAAAAAATTAGTAACCAAATTCAATTAACATAAGTCCCGTGAGTTAAATAGATGATATTTACAACCAACATGTAACCACCGATCAGAGAGTGCTGATGATGAAATCGTAGCTGGTTTCGAAAATGCATTCCACTCGGCTAGTGTCGGTAAAAATATAATTTTTCAATATTTATTCTTTCATTTATCACAATTAAACAAATTCTTTGTAAAAATAAAGAATATTAATATGAACTCAAGCCTGATTAAAAATTTAAATAATAGTTTAAACAGAAAAGTTCGACAAAATAAAAATTCAATTTATATAAATAATATATAAAATAAAAAAATAATAAAAAAAAATATAAATAATATTGTACCGATGTTTCTGATTTTCAATAGCGATCTACTCCCGAATATTTCTGATATTTTAATTCCTCACCCGGGTCCAGGCGATATCGGGGGGTTTCAAAAAGTTGATTTCAACGTACACACGGACAGAGCTTAATCGACTTCTCTATTCATAAGCTTTCAGAAAATATATACTTTATGGGGTCGGAAATGAAAATTGTAGAAATTTCACACGGAATGACAAAGATATATATACCCTTTTTCACTGTGTGAACGGTATAATGATAGCCGCTACTACAATATAGCGGTGTATAAATTTATATATACTTTGGTCGTATTTGGTATGTCAAAATGTACACCCCTAAACAACCCACAAATCAAGTCAGACGATTAATGGATCCAGAAATATAAATAAAATTCTAAATTAAGATAAGTGGGATATAAAATGAATATTGTTACGTTTATACCTTTTATAAACGTTGGCTTACATCCTTTAAATAAACTTTGAGATTTTTTCGTATTGCAAATAAAACAAAAAATAAAATTAAGAGCACTTTATTTATTTAAACACACTCAGATATTGCTTTTATGTCGCTTTACTTATTTCACTTATGGTTATACACTTTTATTATTAAACTCACTTTTATACGCACTTTACAAACTCTACTGTAATGATCATGCTAGCTGTGTTGTTCGGCTATTTATAGTAACATAGTGGTGTTCTTTAACATTCGACAAAGTTCTCGTATGTACACACTAGTTCATTGTTTAAATTACTCGAAAGCCGTTACATTTAAATTAAGACGTAATGTTAATGTTAAGTAATATGCAGGAATAATAAAAGTGCCTAAGAGTATGCTGCACATAATAACTCACCTCGGCTGCATATAACTTAACATCATGTTCGAACAACCAGCGAACCAAACAAATGTTAAATGTACATAAACTAATACAAACGAAACTACTGTAACTTAAACTACTGTAATTATAACTTAAATAAAATTATAATGTAAATTAAGCTATTTAAAATAAATCTGTAATTGGTGGCGCACCAATTGTGCTACAATAAGAAATTCAAATATTTGTTTATCCTCCATGCTCATCACAAAATTATTCATTGCGGACTGAAGGTTTTAAGTCGGATTCGCCTTAATTATGTTTTTGTGAACCCCTTTAAATCAGTCAAATTCCTTAGTTTCGTTTTGTACAAAACTTGGTTGACACCCTACAAAAAAGTATGTGCAGCCAGGTCAGTTGACCTTGGTGGCCGGCGGAAAGTGGGGTTTCTGGATAATATTTTGCTTAGGAACTTTTGCTGGAGCTCCACCATAACTGATCTGGCTATTTTTGCAGTTTCTCCATCTTACTGGAACCAAGTGCTGTTAAATGTATACGTCTTCGTCGAATTTCTGAATACAAAAATTTATTAAACATTTTTAAATAACGCTCCTGATTGATAGTCACTGCTACAGTAAACAATTTAAGGCACCTTGATGAAATCGCGTTCAACACAGTTACTCGCTCTAGGTGCAGATCCAACTCTTGGAGTATTTCTGGGTTAAATTCACTTCATATACGATGGTTGCTTGTTTACATTGCCATTGAGATCAAAACGGGCTTAATCAGACGTAATCAAACAATTTATCACACTGCTGTCTTCTACGGCCATTTTAATTATTTTATTGCAAAACTCCAGACAAATGTACAAATCCAGAGGGCTTAGGTCATAATGGTCCATCTTTTCAAGAGACAGCCAACAAACTCCTCCTAAATTCCCTTTAGACGATAGTGAAGGACTGCAAAGCGTGGTACCACTACTCAAATAGTTTTTTCGGTGCCTCAATCATTTTTTTAATAAATTTAAGGCCATCGAATTTAAAAATTGTATATAAATAATTTGGCATGATTTGTGAACATGTTTTAAAAAGCTAAAGTTATTAAAAATAATGTTTTAGATAAATTAGTGGCACCAATTTTATTTATGGGAAATTTATCTAATATATCTTCATCTTTAGGATATTGTAGGTAATTAAAAAAAAAAAAAAAAATTCTAAAATTTTATACTCATTTTAGAAAGTGTTAAATTATTTTTCTTTTTTCACATACGAAATTTATCATTATTTCCAAAGTTAAGACTACATACAATCTCGCCTTCGTAGCAGTCCTTCTTGTCATCATCATAATGGTATAAAATTCATAATAAATGTGAATATCTTTACAAATATATTGAAATATGTATGATGTCGTTATAATAACAAATAATATGCATACAACAACAGAAAATTTCTTAAGCTCTATTTACGGCGACTCGTCTACACAAACTAACTTGTATGTACTTGGCAGTCAGTTGAGCAGCCAACTGTAGGTTTTGTCAACCTTAATCTGCAGGATGTTGCATTTCGCCTTGACATTCACACTTTAATGCACAGGCATGCTTGTGTGCAGTAAGACACCACAAATTTGTTTAAATTATAAAATTCTTTTGCAAAATATGTGTAGAAGATATAAGAAACAATTTAAGTCTGCAAGTATAAGTAACGGGATTTTTTCGTTTTAAAAATTTAATAAAAGTGATGTTTAAATATTATATAAAACACACTTACTGTATTCATAACTAAGTGTGATATATCAAATTTAAATTGCCGATTTTGATAAATTTTTGCGGATATCGGAGGGGTCGCTTACGGCTTGGCTTAGTAGATTCTTAGCCGATTGCCGCAGGTATCTGAATAGTAATGATAGCACAATAAACATACCATACACAGTAGTATTTTTTATTTTAGGACAGTTTTTACTTGAAAAGCAACAACAATTTGTTTAAACTATAGTGAAATCTTGAAACATTATGACAATGTCATGTTAGGACACCTTGTGAATATAGTAATTTTTATTTAAGTTATACGAGTACCTTCGTAAAATATAACACATACATATCGACCCCTGTGTGCGAAATTATCGTATGTTACGTTATTTTAGAAATCGACTTTTTTATGCAAATTGGTTCTTCATCCATTAATTAATCTGCTGATAAAATATTATAGCGATAACTGTTTTAGTTATGGAGATAACACTGTGTACACTTTAACCTATGTAGCAGTGCTTTTTATGTTTTTATTTATTTAAAAGTAATAAAAACGCTCACCTGTAAAATTTTGTTTTTGTAACATACGATAATTTCGCGCACAGGGGTCGATATGGATACAGTGTGAGATTTTTTTAAACATTGGATGTTTTTACAGGAACACAAGCGAACTTTCATTCGTACAAATACGTTGAAAACAAAAACAAATTTTTAGTTGTTGTTGTTGTTTTCAATATATTTGTACGAATGAAAGTTCGCTTGTGTTTTCTTTCGACATCATTGAACAGGCAGTAAATTTACTAAAATATTTTACTATCATATCAAAGTTATTTATAAAAGTGTTACATATTTTAGTATAAAGAGATTATTCCATAGCGATTGCTGTTAATAATACCCCTTTCGCATTGGGCAAGTCACTTGCTCAAGTTAGTTTTTTATTTTCTTTTATTTTTCTTTGAACTTGCTTTCATGTTCAGACTCAGCAACTGACTTGCCCAAGTTTCGTTCTCTTTTACTTATTATACTCTTCACACAGTGAAAAAGGGTATATATAGGTTTGTCATTCCGTTTGAAATTTCTACAATTATCAATTATCTACACATACATACAAACGTGGTATACTGGTTAGAGTGAGCCAAAAAATTTTTTTTATTTTATATTTTATTAAAATTTTTATTGTTTTATTTTTAATTTTTCTTTTAATTTATTTTTTTTTAAGCACATAAGTAAACTTAATGTATAATATTACAATGGGATGTTTTTATATATGTATGTTTTGTATGTACGTATTTCATATGAGATAAATGGTGACATAAACAATTGTTGTTGCATGACAACACGTTGTGAAGGGTATATAAGATTCGGCATGGCCGAATATAGCACTCTTGTTTGTTTTTATTACTCTTTTGTTTTTGGTTTCTCAACAAAAACTTGCTCGTACTTGCCGAGTACAGGCAAGTGTGTACTCAAAAATGAGCAAGTTTCTTCCTCTTAACCCGACCTTACCCCTTTTGCCTATAAACACAACACTTGCGCAAGTCACTTGCGCAAGTGACTTGCCTAGTCTGAAAGCCGTGTAACAATATAATAAATTTTGTGCTATAAAAGTACGCAAAATTGGTGGTGGGTATAAAAGATTCCGCTCAGCCGAATATAGTGCTCTTACTTGTTTTTATTTATTTTTTCATATAACACCTGGAGAACAAATAGTGGAGAGATTCATAACTGAACAAAGAACCAGAATAATAGATGTTTTTTAATCACTGAATAATTATTTTAACGCAAAGAGCCTACGTCGACATATTACGGTCAGAATATCTCCCTCTGAGGCAATTATACGTTGCTTACTTCATCGTCACCACCACCATGGCATGGTAAGATATTTGCCTCGAACCGGTAGACCACGTTTAATTGGCATTGCGAAAAATATAGAACGCAAGTGTTATCAGAGTATCAGAAATTTCTACTAGAATACTTTCTAATTGGCTAGATATGGCTCTTTTTTCGCTTCGGCGTATTTAATAAAAGAATTAATGTTGTATAATTGGAGCAAATATTAAAACCCGCAGATCGTCGGCAACGTCTAAGAACATTTTTTTTGTGTAATTCTTTTAAAATAGACCTTAGATTTAGATTTAACAGGATGAAGCAACTGCCAGAGACACAATGGCACTTTTAAGCCAAATTTTTGAAGAGCAAATAGCTTGCAGGAATTTGGAAATTATTTGGTCAGCTCGATTTTGTTAGATTTGTCAGGACCCGACTATGTAGTTTCATTTGGGTAATTTGAGGGAACGAGTATATGGGAATAAGCCAGAAATAATCTTTGAACTCAATGCCAACATTGTTGCAGATATTCGAGCTCTAAACCCACAAATTTTAAAAAGCTCTAAAACGAGCCTAATATTGCGAAGCTGAAAGCGAAAGTCAATTAAAAAAAAAATTTTTCATACTTACTGTAAAAAATTTTTTGTTTTATGTATTTTATAATCTACAAAAAAAAAAAAAAAAAACAAATAAAAAATATATAAAAACCAAAAAATTAATAAATATTTTAACCACATGGTGACTTTAGCCCACTCTGTATTTTGTAAACCTAATTTGTTTAAATAACACCGTGCTATAAAATTTAATTTTTGTAATGCACATGAATGATTTGATATGACAGATTAATTGCCAAATTAAAGATCAAACGTTGAAAAACTAGGACTCGAATTTAAATTTTCTGATTTTTTATTCATTTAAAAGTACGCTAAGTTTGAGAAGGATACAAAATATTTATATCAATATGGTTATCATATGAGAGGCAATAATCTGTTAAGTAAAGTAAAATAAAAATATTTTTATTATTCGCCAGAACAAAACAAATGTCCTTTGAAAAATGTATTCTTAAGTATTCGTTAAAAATTTGATTAACATTTTTTTGAAACAAATTTTACTACCTTTTAAAATTTCAAGAATATGAAAGAAAAGTTTTTTTATTGGTCGCTGCTGATTAATTTAAATTATATATAAAAACTAGTTGACCCGGCAAACGTTGTTTTGCCATATAAATTTTTTCTAGGAAATATTAAAATACATTAAAAAAAGAACCTAAAACATATGTGTTCTACGGTATATAGATCTAACTTAGTTTAAAATTTTATCGAAGTCGTTACGTTATTTAGATAACCCTAAATATTTAGGAGTATGGAAAATAGATGTTGACCGATTCTTAAACGTTTATTTCTGCATTGGATGGACTATAAATTGTGTACAATTTGAAGAAAAATTATAAAAACTTTATCGATGCAAGTACATAATTAAAAAAAAGTGGGCGTTAAAGTAGGCGTGGTCAAAAAAAGTATCCTATTGATCATATCAGAGTCTTAGTTATATTTTGTGAAAATTTCAAGAAGATCGGTTAAGTAGTCTGGCCTACCTGAGGGGGCGTAAAAAATGCGTGGCGTTGAGAGGTATGAAAAATAGATGTTGACCGATTCTCAGATTTACCCGATATGCACACAAATTTCATGAAATCGGTCGAGCCATTTCGGAGGAGTCTAATGACAAACACCACGACATGAGAATTTTATATATTAGATTAGTTTAATAAACCCTTTGATAGCTTTTATGCGCAAGGCCGCCATTTTTTGATTTGTTCTGCTTTATTTTAAACTTCATTGTAATTGTGATAAGTAAGTTATCTAAAGAAACTTTTTTAATACCGGTTATTCTCTTTAATAACCAAATTGTTATTAAATACAATATTTCTATTAACACAAAAATATTTTATTTTTTATATCCGTTTAAAACAAAAAAGGACAAAAGGCCAGAAAATGTAAAACTTGGTATGCAGTTCTAATACATTCAGCTAGCAGGTGCATGGTGGTGTAATATGTATATACGCACGGTTTTATTGTACCTTTTAGTTTAACATATTTTTTTTTGTATTTCAAATAGTCATAGAAATACAATCACACTTTAAAACTTGCAAAAATACTACACACATGGAATATATTTGAACACAAACTCTGCGTTAAGTTTCACAAATCTTTTAAAATACTTTATTTAAAACAATTTAAGTAGTAAGTATATTAAAATGGTGTGTGTCTCGATATGATGTATTTTATATTAAATTTTCTTAAGGAATAATATTTCAAAAACATTTTTCAACTACATTCTTACACACACAAAAAAAAAAAAAAAACAATAATACTAGCATTGTTTAAGGTGTTTTTCTGCGTTTCATCCTTATACTCGCACATACAAATATCTTAAAATACAAAGGATAATATTTATTTCTTTATGCAACATCAACTTGTACGTAGTTAAACCTAATATGATTGAGCATTTCCCACGAGTTAAAACTTTTATTCATTTGTTCATTCTTTCCCAAAAACTCTTTTGATTGCACAATATCGTACACATATAAAACACATGTATGCACGGTACAGTGAGGTTTAAAATTTTAACACAATTTTATATACAACTAGCCAAGCCTGGCGTAAGTTGCTACGCTCTTAATTAATAAAAATGCATTCTGAATTTTAATTGAATATATTAAAAATAATATTTTATTAATTTTCATTGTAATGCAAGTTGGTATAGAATATTTTTGGTCTTTCCATTTGCTGTAAAAATGAACAAATTTTTCGGTGTTCCCTCTCTGGATCATGCGACGTACAGCTGGCCATGTGAAAAGCATAGATTTTCCAAATTTTATCCTGCAACACGCCGAGATTGTCCTTGTGCTTTATTGATGGTAATAGCGAATCGGTCAAGTTCAAGTAGCTGAAAATGATAACTTTTTTTTATGGGCGTGACATTGCCCACTTTTCTAATCACGAAATTGTATAGTCATGACAGCTCAATATGTGTGCAAAGTTTCCGAAAAATCGGTCCAGTGCATGTAGCTAAAAATGATAACTTATTTTTTATGGGCGTGTCACTGCCCACTTTTCTAATCACGAAATTGTATAATCATGAGAGTTCAATATGTGTGCAAAGTTTCAAAAATCGGTCAAGTGGAAATAGATGAAAAATTAATATTTATTTTGTATGGGCGTATTTCATTTTTATGAATATGTAGATGGGCGTAGCCCCGCCCAATTTTTTAATCCGCTTGGTAATTTGTTTCTAACATACAATCCTACTAGCATTCCCAAACTTCATCACGTTGTTTGGCAGCTAAAAATTTACGCTCTTGAACTTCGCGTAAGACACGCTTTTGGTTTTCTCGCTCTGCAGAAGCTGTTTTTAGACGCACTCCAAGGGCTCCAGTTACTAAACGACACGCTAATGCAGCACATGTTTCTGTATTGGATATTTTTTTTTATCAAACAATTTAATGATTTTGTTTAATACATTTTGATATTATTAAAGATTATCTACGAAAAGGAAATGTGAAACAAAAATCATTTAATTTGCTAAAAGTTTTCTCGCACAGTGTTAAATCTTTTCTTACAAAGGTTATATGGTGTATGAAAGCCAATTTTTTGTAATCGTAAACTCAACCGAAAATTGCACTAAAGTCAAATAGAAAATACTAGCTAAGTACGTATGTATGTAAGTAGTTCAATAAAATAAAAGTAAGAATCTTACATGCAGGCAAGATAATATTCATGCCTTTGCTTTTGTGTAATATATACCACCAAAAATGGAGAGATTTTATATTAATTTCATCATTCTGTTTGTAACACTTTAAAAAGGAATATTGGGTCGATTAAAAGGAGATTGGCTATGCATTACAAAATTTCTGCTGGTTATTTTCAATATTACTTGCTAGCTTACTAGGTAAGTAGTTCGTTTATTTTTCCCATAGCGTGTGAACAACTGAATTTGACATTTGGGGTGGGCAAAAAGTCACCAAAATCTGTAGAAGTATATGTTGCCGATGGTCTGTGCGTTTTAATTCTTGCACCAATTGTATCTTATATAGGAATAATAGAAATCTTATATGGGAATAAATGAAAATCATTTTTATTCTGACTTAATTGTGAATTAAATTGTAAATATTAAAGAATATTGAAAATTTATTCCGATATAAGCTGGGTGTAAAACATTTATATTACATTACATTACATTACATTACGTTATATTGCATTGCATTACATTACGTTATATTGCATTGCATTACATTACATTGCATTACATTACATTACATTACATTACATTACATTACATTACATTACATTGCATTACATTACATTACATTACATTACATTACATTAAATTACATTACATTACATTACATTACATTACATTACATTACATTGCATTACATTGCATTGCATTGCATTAAATTACATTACATTACATTACATTACATTACATTACATTACATTACATTACATTACATTACATTACATTACATTACATTACATTACATTACATTACATTACATTACATTACATTACATTACATTACATTACATTACATTACATTACATTACATTACATTACATTACATTACATTACATTACATTAAATTACATTACATTACATTACATTACATTACATTACATTACATTACATTACATTACATTACATTACATTACATTATATTACATTACATTACATTACATTACATTACATTACATTATATTACATTACATTACATTACATTACATTACATTACATTACATTACATTACATTACATTACATTACATTACATTACATTACATTACATTACATTACATTAAATTACATTACATTACATTACATCGTATCGTATGTTACGTTATTTTAGAAATCGACTTTTTATGCAAATTGGTTCTACATCCATTAATCCATCTGCTGATAAAATATTACATCGATAATTGTTTTAGTTATGGAGATAACACTGTGTACATTTTAACGTATGTAGCAGTGTTTTTTATGTTTTTATTTATTTAAAAGTAATCAAAACGCTCACCTGTAAAATTTTGTTTTTGTAACATACGATAATTGCGCGTACAGGGGTAGATATAATCAGCACTGTTTATCAGAATACATATATATATTTTGAAACTACTATTTGTGTTACAATTTAATGAAATAAGAAAATTGGGTATACCGATTAAGATTCCACTCAGCTGATATCTTAATATATTTTTTAATATTCTCAAATGCTTAAAACTTAATTTAAAAATGATTTAGGAAGTTTAATAATCAGAAAATGAACTTAAGAATAAAATTATTTACAATTAATATAAAAACAAAGACAAATAAATATTAATTGAAAAGTATAAATGTAAATTTTATGGAATTGAATTTAATAAAAGGCAAATCTATGACTTTCTGCAAATATTCACCGATTTTAAAGGTTTACTCTCTAAATGGCTCTAAGTAAAATGTTGTTGACTTGGTTTTTGATCTTGGAATACTCTTTCTCAAATAAAATGACAGTAACTAAAGCTGATGGGATCTTAAGTTTTATAAAGCGTTGGGCTAAGGAATTTAATGATCCTTATGTGACAACAATTGTATTCACGTCACTGGTAAGACCTTTACTGGAATATGAAACAGTAATTTGGGACGCCCAATATGATGTGTATATTCAAAAACTTTAATCAGTCCAAAAGCAATTTTTGCTGTTCTGCCTTCGTAACTTGCGTTGGAATTCTGATATAAACTTACCGTCATATCGAAGTCGCTTATTACTCATTGCGCTCCCAACGTTACAAAGCCGAAGAATTGTTTCCAATATTGCATTTGTCCTGAATCCAATTCAAGGTAAAATTGATTCTACATAACTGCAACGTAAAATATGCATCAATGTTCCTAACAGGCAGCTCAGATCTTATAAACCATTATATATACAATTTCACCGATCAAACTACATTAACTTTGATCCATTTAGAAGAATTTCTGCTGAAGTAAATAAGTTCTATATGCACATTGACTTGTCTGATAATGTTGCTGTAACTAGAGGAAAGCTTTTAAGGTTTCTCAATTCAAATGCTTACATCTAATAATGCTTCTGTCTTTCTTTGCTTATGTAATTATTGTTTTCTTTGAAAAAAAAACCGCTCAACTGTAAATATTATTATGTTGATTAAAAAATAAATAAATAAATAAAATAAATAATAACGGCAGATCTTTTTAAAATGCGCCATAGTCCTAGCTGAGCAGAACGCCTTCTCGTAGATGCTTCTGTTGTTTCGTTAACACTTTGCTCTACATGTTCCATATTTTCTGCAGAGCGAATTAAATTATGTTAACGAAAAAGTTAATAAAGTTTAAAACCCTGTGAATATTTTACACGATCTATGATCTGCTATACAAACGAGAGGTTCGCCTAATAAAAATAAGGAAATAAAACCTTTTCATTCCTAAATATTTAGTTTTATAAAAATGGAAATGGACAGCTGTTTTGTTAAATATATTTTGTTTGAACTAGAAAACTAGAACTAAATGATGGGTGTTTTAGATTCTGCACAGACGGACGAATTATTATTTTTACTTGAGTTTTTTTTTATTCGTTTGGTTGGGTTCATCTCTTGAGGCTGTTGCATCCCAAGAGTATTCACGAAAGCTGAACAATATTTTTAACCACAATAAATGATGCAGCCCAACACATACATACATCTGTACATACACACATACAATATGTAGTAGAACCTACACACTTAGTGCCACACCATGGCAAACCGCAGCCATAGCATTATGAATTCTTCTGAATTTGAAATGAATGAAAAAAAAGCTTTTCTTTTATTTATGTATGTACGTATGTCGTAAATGTATGTGTGTTAATTTTTCTTGTTCGTTTTTGTTGTTGTTGTTGTACATATTCAAATATGCAAAAATTTGATTCAAATAATATTTGCCTTCTGTGCGCTTTTCTTTGAAATTAGTTTCGAATTTCATTATACCCACAGGTAGTAAATCCGTTTAAGTCTTCCATTGAAAAGTTTTTATTCTATTGTTTTGCATTTATTTAACTTTTTTGTGCATCCATTTGAAATTATATTCATATTTGTTTTAGAAGTATTAAAAGATAATTTATTGAGTTCTAATTGAATTGATTTTAGGAGTTTAACCTTTTTAATCTTTTGTTTTTAAGTTGGTATTTATTTCGATCGTTGAGCATATAAATTTTAAACTTTTATAGTTACTTGAAGTTGTTTTTACTAATTTGTTTTAACTGGTATTTTTAACAAAAACTAGGTTAAGTGCTGAAAAAGTTGTACCACTACTTGTAGTAGTGAATTTTAGTTGACCGTAAATAATAAGTAGATAGCAAATGTGGCCACTATTTCACATAACTTAAGTAACTTAAAGCTTATAATTAACATGGCACTAGTTAATTAACGAAATGTTATTATTTTTGCTTTCGAACATCACTGCTGGAGAAGTGTTGTTAAATTAGGGATTTTTCCTTAAGGTTTTTTTTCGGTGTTTACATTTTAAATTAAAGACATAATGCGGGCAACTTTTTAAATTTTGCAACAACATCCTTAGCATTTTTTTAACTGTAGAGCCAATTGAAAGACCATGTTATTACAGAATAATGGCTGTTTTATTGCTGATTTGATGATTTTGCATTTGACGAAATTAGACAAATGGTATTGAAGTTATACTTATATATATTAAGGAGTGTCCTCTATTTAATTATATATAAAAAAAAATAAAACATAAGACGAGTGAGTATTTCAATTCAGTGTCACAAGTTACTATACAAACAATTTTTTACATTTTTTTGTACGTTTGCTAGAAAATTTTTTAAAAGTTGTGAAATTTCAAAAAATTAAAAAAATACTTATAAAAGGTTTTCCAATAAAAGTGATATGATGTCTTAAAAAAAACACACACACTTGTTGTTAAGGAAATTCAAAAATTCTTCAATTAATGTAAAGAAGAATCGATACAATTAAGTTCTAAATAAAACGTCATTAAATTCACCCTACGTTTTCTTCTGCAGGAACGAATTCGATGAATCCAATTTTAGAGCACTTTTTCCACTAAATCAAGTCAGATGTCATGAATGGCACGTTCAATATTGGCTTGTAAAGCAGGTTTATTTCGAAAGACCTAAAATAACCCCACAAGAAATAGTCTAATGGTGTTAAATCACAACTTCTTGAAAGCCATTCAATATCACAATTTCTTGAAATACTGGAGAAAAAGAGTTATCGTTTTCAAGTTGTTGCAAGGCAAAATTAGCAAATTTACAACCTTTATGGTGGACCAATGGCTTCAGTTCTTGAGTGAGAACAACTTTATACGGATGCACACCCAAATAGTTTCCCAAAATTCGCCAGGTTGTGGTTTGAGACAGTCCCAATTGGTTAGAACGTATTGTAGTCGACAAATTGCGGTCTTCAGCAAACACTTACCTGAACGGCAGCAATATTTGCATTACTTTGAGCGGTTCTTTGTCTTATTGGCACTTGAACATTATGTAAAGAAAATGTAAGCATAAAATTTTCAACAATTCGACAAATAGCGATTATTACGATTATTACGACCATAAAAAGGAAAAAGCGCCCGAACAGTTGCAATTGCAGATCGAATATTTTGATAACAAAACTTGAATAATTTGTAAACGTTGGTCGTGCGTATTTCTCTCTATGATGAAATTGTAAACACTACTGAATACAATGAAAAACAAATGACAGATCACGACAAAATACAAATAGCCGAAACGTCCCTTCAAAATCGAATCATCCCTATTGGATAACCTTTTACCTTATTGGTAAATAAGTAAAATACAAGTAGTAATAAAAATAAATAAAATATTTAATGTTTTTACTTCAGAAAATTGTGAAACTATTTTTAAAACGCATAAATTTGTTATATAAACTAGCAGAAAATTATGTAATAGATTTGTTTTAACTACTTTTTTTAAAAATTTCTTGTAAGTCACCATTTAGACAGGGAAACATTTGGAAGGAAACATTTTGTTTGGAAGAGAGGGACGGGTGGGTAAGAGAATATGAAATTTGTTAACCGTTCTCGAAGGCACGCTTTGTACTTTCATTCTTATTGTTTCATTTGCTTTATTTCTTTTCGGCGTGCTTTGTTTTCTATGCTTTATACTTGACTTTGTTTAAATAAAAATAAAAAAATAAATAATGCACTAAATAAAATTAAAAATTAAAATATATACAATGCCAAAAAAACAAATATTAACTGGAATGATTCCGACAACAATGTTACCCTGTATGATCGCGAAGGAAAATACAAAAGAGAATTCTAGATGTTTCACTTCCAAATGTTTCCCTGTGTAAACGGGGACTAAATTTATAAAAATAAAAATTTAATTAAAATTAAACAAACAATTTGTTTTTTTTATGTTTGGAAACTCTCCGGTTCTTTTTGTGTTTGTTTGGGATGAGAATTCGCCTTTGCTGTAAACAAATTCAAAACTTAAGCACTGAATTTAATAAAATAAAGTTTGTTTTGTTTAGAATACATTTATATATACTAAGGCGAATTCATACAGGTGAAATTATCAGCCCAGCTGATGGGGAAACTTTTTGTCAAAATTGGTTGAATTCGCCTTGATTTAATTTATTATTGCAGGGATAGGAAATGTGATTTTGGTTTCGGTGTTAAACAATTAACTTGATTGTACTTTTTTTTAATAATAATTAAGCAATTTTTCCATTCCTCATATACGAATTGGCCTTGACATAAAACATCCCCTGAAAAGACGCTTTGTTGTATCAATTCGCCGTTGAATATACCTTATGGATATGCCTTGATATATACGAAACTAGTTAGATCAAAACAGTATACTTTGTTTAAATTTTATTTCAAACGCAGTTTTTAAAAATAAAAATTATAAAATTTTATATTTATATTTATTTAAAAAAAATACAATTTATTTTACAGGCAGGTTGTAATAGCGAAAAATACTTAATGGTCGGCAAGTTGTAATAATGGCCCTTAATTGATTAAGTATTAAACATTTACGGTCTTTTTCCAAAAATTAAAACACGTTTATATGAAATTTATAAACACTTTTATGAATAAGGCAGTTAGATTGTATCCTTGGTCATCGTCGGGCAAAAAACGCATTTCATGTTATGACCTGCATTTAAACTTTGGACCGTATTCCTTTAAAAAAAGAAAAACATTTTGGACATTATCGTATCTCTATGTCCACTGCCAAATTAATGCAAAACTTTTATCCTCATGTCCCACATTTTAACTCATTTTTAGATCTGGTGCAAAATCTACATTTATTATAATTGCACTTGTCCTAAGTTGAGTTATTTATTTTATTTCCATTTTTTTTCTGTTTGCTACAATTTACAAATTGCTTTTAAATGGGCTGTAAAAAAGTTTTAATGAGTTTTCAACACCCTTGTCGTCACCCCATTTCATCAGCATTACTATATGTGTCTACTACATACAATGGTACGCAATTTCACTTGCATTTTTTATTTTCATATTTTTTGTTATTTCTTTATTTTTATGGCATATTTTTTCTCTCTTGTTTTTTCTACTTTTTTTCTATTATCACCAACAAAAAATTTGCCATCAACAGCCGGAAAAGAAAGAAGAGGCGCGTGAGTTAATTTTTTAAAGCTTCACCGTGTAGTGGTTGAAATAAAATATTTAAGAATTTTGGGAAAGTGTGTGAAAAAGTTTTCCCTTAATGAACATTTTTAATAATGTTTCTATTTCATAATAAAATTTAAACTTAAATTTTTTGTAAGACATTTTTGATAGGGTACAATAACAATAATTGTATTTTGTGCCCTTTTGTAAGCGTTTTGATTGTAAAGAAGACATGTTTCAATCAAGAATGGAATTAAATATTCATCAATAGCACGGCTCTAATGACAGGTCATTACTATTTTTATAAATTTTTTGATGACTTTTTTACAGAGATGTTTTGTTGGATTTCGGATTGGAGCTCTGAGTTACTTTCTGGTATCCGAGATTTTACAAAACCACGAAGAAAAAATCGCAAGGCGGTAAATCGCATGATTTTGGTGGCTAGTTAACATCAGAATTTCATAAAATATTTTGTTTTGCAAATTGTTGCTAAGTTAAATGTATTGTGTCATGTACAGTGTGGCAAGTGGTGCCATCTTGTTGAAACCAAATGTCTTCCAGATCCATGAAGTCCAGTTAAGACTAAACGAACTCTGTTGTCATATTTCTGCAACGAATGCCGTTCACAGTCACTGCCTCACCTTCAAAAAAGGAAGACCCAAACACGCCGCCTGACCAAAATTCGCACCTGACAGTTGTTGTGTGTATATTTGTTTCTTATGGATTGCATAAGGATTTCCTGAGGCTTAAATTAGAAAATTTTGTATAATTTCGAAACCATAGCCCTTCTTCGGAGATTTTTTTTTTTAAATATTTCCTCCATTGGCTTCACTAATTGTATAAATTCACGGTATTTTCCGTGGTCTGCAGGTTTTAGTTGCTGACTAAGCTGTCAAAATTAGCTGCGTAGTGCTTCGTAAACGATGTCAAAATTGTGTTTTCGGGTTTTTGGCGACACTTTCGTTCACAACAGCAATATTTTTAAAAAAATGACCGGTACGTTGACGCACAGGAGTCTTACTGTTCATAACATGCCAAGTTTCGTCCATTTGCTTTACCACTCTTCGATTGGTTGACACATTAGGTGCATTTTTTTTGCCTGAAAGTTCTTCGAAATTAGAGAGCGGCTTCAGCGTAACTTTCCAAACTTTTGTAATAAGGTTTTACAACATTAAAACAAGCGGCGGCGGCTATGCAGTTTTTAAGCAGCGGTGGCTATAACAAAATGAAATCAGCGGCTCAAAAATTTAAAGTGACGTCATTAAAATTTTTTTTTAAAAAATCTAACGGTAACAGATTACTAAATTTTTCATATCTGTTACAAACAAAATTTCTTCTTGAGTCACTGAAGCTGATCAAAACGGCCGCGCGCCGTCGGCTCTGAGCCGGTCGACTTGTTTCACTGTTTTACAATTATAATTTATTGTTCTTTCACAAAGCCCTACATTTTTAATAATGGGAACAAGCACATGTGACATCTGCCAAATTTCAGAGTTGCCATTTGCATTTAAGAAATTACATTAAAATTGAAAAGAACATTGTTATTGAGACATCCTTTACATATGTATAAGTAATAATACTGAATAACTTTAAAACTTTACTACTAAGGAACTGTTAAAAATATGCTCAACTGGCGTTAACCTCTTTGAAAACTTCGTAGAGCAATCGTAGAAAAAAATCCTATATCTAACACTAAAAATACTGAAGTGGCAATTCTGCTATGTCTAGCATTATAACAACAACAAAAAATTACACTAAATTTAAAATAACTAATTCTTCTGAAACGCCCTTATTAAATTTATATTTAATTTTATAAAAATTTTGATTAATTAAATTTTAAAGAAATTTTTTGATAAATATCCTGCTTATAGAAAATTTTCTTTTTTTTTTACAATAAAGTACCTTCTAGAAAAAAAAATATAAAAAATAATTTATTTTTGTATTTTTGTTTATTTTTGTTAAGTTTTTTTTAATGTTTTTTAAGATAAATTTAATTTTTATTGATAATTTTCGATAAACTCTATCTCTATAAAATATTACCGTTGATTATTCTCTGTATAAAAAAATTTATTTTATATTCCCTTTATAAAAAATTATTCACTTATTTCTCATTATTAAATTCCTTAATTTGAATAAACTTTCAATAATTCCTTATTCTGGTCATTAAACCAAAAAAAAAAAAAAAAATTACAAAATATTAGGTTTATTCCCAACAAATTTATATATTTAATTAATTTTGTCTTAAAAGTAAATTTATAAATATTCCTAATTTTTGTTTTTTTCTTTAAGCCCACTGTGCTGTCCATCAATATTATTCATTATGTTTCCATTACCATTCTTAAATGTTCAGTAGTTCAATTCACTGTAATGTTGTAGTAAACAGCAAAGACATTTGCATTTATCAAAATTTCGAGGTGGTAAGTCAGTGGAAAAATAAGAAATAATAAAAACAACTTAAATACATTAGAGCGGGGGTAGATAAATAATAATGAAAATTTTTGTTTAACAAAAATATAAATTACAAATGTTGATTGTCCCTGAATTTGTTATTAAACATAATGCTGTTGTTATTCTCATTTTCATTATAATTTTATTATTAAAATGTTTTTATTTTTTTCTTCTTCAATTTAATTGAAACTTTAAGAAAAGTTAATTTGAGAAAAGCATAATTGTTTTTATCATGTGACTTTGTAGAAAATATTAAGGATGTAAAAAACATACAATAACCAGATGTCGGTGGTCATTTGAAAAAAGTTGAACTAAATACACAATATACTTTTACTACATTGTTGTTAACGTTGTTTTTGAAAATAGCGCTTAGTTTGACATAAATACAGAAATTATAAAAAAAGTTTATCTGTTAATAGTTTATAATAAAGTTTGGAAATTATATATTAAAACCTTAGGATTTCCAAATATACAGTAGAAGACTAAACTGTTCACAAAACGCTCTAAAAGTTTTTATATTTTTTTTTTGCCAGTACGCAGGCATAAAAAATATCTACATAGTATGTATATTTAAAAGGGTACAATCTACTAAAACCTAAACAGTAAACAAATTCAAAAACTCTTTATTTTTATACTAAGAAAAATGCATTTTTAAACGTATTTACAGTGAACAGTTTTGTCCTTTATTTGAAATGCCACGAAATTTGCAGGCTAATATTTTGTATGGCACCCACGGGCTTTTTTTACAGCCTTAATTCTGTCAGGCATACTGTTGACAAGATTTTCCAAAATTTTTGGTCTTATATTTTGCCAAGCTATAAGAGCACGTTCCCATAATTCATCGACGGACTTTAGAGCGTATTTTTCAGCGAACATTTTTCGTTTTAAAATTGACCAAAGATGCTCGATAGGGTTTAAGTCTGGCGACTGGGGAGGCCATTCGATCAATTTGATTCCGTTGTCCGCAAACCATTTTTTTGTAATTTTTGCTGTGTGTTTCGGGTCATTATCCTGCATAAATATATCGCTTCGTCCACGTTAGAGGCCGAATATATCTAAACTTGGTAGATAAGAATCCTCCAAAGTGGTTATATAGGAACACGCCAAGCTCATTGCCACGAAAACATCCCCAAACCATAAGTGAGCCACCTTCGAATTTTACAGTTTGGCATATATTACGATCTTGTATTCCAACACGTGTATCTATCCATGTCCATTTGCGCCCATCCGACCCTACACGATTAATCTTACTTTCGTCTGACCAAGTTATTCTTTTCCAATCATCCGTAGTAAAGTTTTCATAAACTTTAGCAAACTGTAGCCGTGCCTTACGGTGACGTTCATTTAAGAACGGTTTTTTAATGACTATTCTTGCTTTAAGCCCATTCGTTTTTAGACATCTACTGATAGTTCTATTACTGACAGATATATTATGAGCCCCTCTTAGTACTGCATTAGTTTCCACTGCAGTATTTGTGGCTCCTGTTAAGATAAGGCGTTTGGCTATTCGCTCAATGCCTGGAGTTAACTTTTTTGGACGGCCTCCAAAGTTTTGCGGTATTGATAAACAGTTTTGATTTTTTATTTTACTAATGAGTCCGAGAGAAACGTTGTATTTTATTGCAATTAAGCGGTCTCTTCACAATGCTTTTCCCATTATATTGGAGCTAAAAAGATTGATTACTACTTTATTTAATAAAACTAAAATCTATTAAAAATTATTAACTTCTCATATTTACCTTACAGTTTTTTAAAAGTTAACGGCTATATGCATAAAAAGTAGTTATTTTATGGTTATAGTGTACAATAGTTATTAAACGCTTTTGTGTTATAAACCACTAATAACAATTTGTATTTATAAACGTACAATAATAAACCTTTTATAGTTATTAAATGTTTGTAGTGATTTTATTAGTATGTATGGCAACGCTTTTTATATTTAGTTGTCATTTTATTGTTAGTGGTGCTTATAACTACTATAAGATTTAGCCGGGTATCAAGTAAAGGTAACATCTATATATATAAAAGTGAAACTCTGTGTGTGTGTGTGTGTGTGTTAGCTATAGACTCCGAAACTGTAAAACCGATCGGGCTCAAACTTTGGTAAGTTGTTGTACACATACCAGGGAGTGTTTATGGGTGAAAAAAAGTGGGCGTAGCCACGCCCGTAAAAAATTAGTTATCAGTTTTAGCTACTTGCACTTGACCGATTTTTCTGAAACTTTGCACACATATCGAGCTGTCATGACTAAATAATTTCGTGATAAGAAAAGTGGGCGGGGCCACGCCCCTAAAAAAGTTTTAATTTTGAGGTACTTGCACTGGACCGATTTTTCTGAAACTTTGCACACA
Source organism: Phyto melanocephala (assembly GCA_941918925.1). NCBI lineage: Eukaryota > Metazoa > Arthropoda > Insecta > Diptera > Rhinophoridae > Phyto > Phyto melanocephala. Next base: position 102,438,893 of record OW799235.1, on the reverse strand, counting down.
TATTGAGCTGTCATGGCTTTATAATTTCGTGATTGAAAAAGTGGGCGGGGCCACGCCTATAAAAAATTAGTTATCAGTTTTAGCTACTTGCACTGGACCGAATTTTCTGAAACTTTGCAAACATACTGATCTGTCATGACTTTACACTTTCATCATTAGTAAAGTGGGCAGTGCCACGCCCATTAAAAAAGGTATCATTTTGAGGTACTTGCACTGGACCGATTTTTCTGAAACTTTGCACACATATTGAGTTGTCATGACTATACAGTTTCGTATTTAGAAAAGTGGGAAGTGCCACGCCCATAAAAAAAGGTATCATTTTGAGGTACTTACACTGGACCGATTTTTCTGAAACTTTGCACACTTATTGAGAAAAAGTTATAGTTTTTAGCCTTGCACTTGATATTCGATTAAAATTTAGAATGCGATTAAAATTCATGAAGGGGCGTAGCAACGCGCGCCGGGATTGGCTAGTTTTTTATAAAATTAAAGCACAAAAACAACATCGAAAAAATCAAAAGTATATAACTTTGGTATATGAAAAATTTTGAGCAAAAATTATAATACAAATATTAATTATTTACCTATTTTGTTAATAACAATAAGAAAAGTATTCGGGTTAAAAGATTGTTTACGTTTTTCTTACATCACTATTATAATTTTTTAATTTTATTTAATTTAAAATATGTTGAATTTATTATTTTCTTTTGTATAAATTGCACTTATCTATATGTCGAAATGTGTTAATCTAATCAATTTTAATGTTTCAATTACTTTTTTTTTAATTTTTTTTACAAAATTTCCTTAAAAAAATTTTTTTAACGCCAATTATGCATGAAATGTCGCCTTATTTTTGGTTTAAAGAAGGGTAAATCAAACAATAAAATTTTTGATTTTATCAATGGTTTATAAAAGGCTTATAAGTCTATTAATGGTTTATGAATGCAACAATAGTGAATTTTGCTTAAAAACGACTTATAAGCCTGTTATAAGTTTTTATACATATGGCCGTAAGAATTTTAATAAATTTTTCTCAATAATCGGTTAGCAGACAATACTGCTCACACATGTTCTTTATTTGAATTTATTAAAAAAATCGTTTAAATCATCCGTTATTTTAAAGGAAGTTACCAGATAATATAAAACAAAGTTCCTAACAAATACACAAAAAAGCAGTTGCCAGATCATTGAAATGATGATTAAATCATACTTTAAAGAAAATGTAATCTATTCGTGAACAGTTTAGTCTTCTAAAATATAAATAGGTATAAATAGGCTAAGGCCGTGGTCGTAACTACATCATTCTGCACCCTTTTAAAAAAATGTTTAAGCTTTTGCTGCCTTTAGAACAAAATTAATAGTTGATCCCATGGCTAAGGCCAAACAGTTATGAAGAGTTTTTTCCTTTCTTTGTCAAAGCATAACAATATATATATTCTGTTAAAATCGGTTTAATATTTTGAAAGTTTTAAGCGTTATTGTTATTGTAAAAAATATTACTTCTTTAGAAAAGAAAATTGTGTGCTTCTTATGAAAGAAAACTCAAAAATAAAGTAATTTCTAATTCCTAATATTATTTATAAATTGAGAATTAGAAAAATGAAAAACCCAATATTTAAATTGTGTTTACTCACCTTAATGGTGACAGTGAGCAAAAGAGGATTGCAAATAAAGGAAAAGTTGAGAAACTTTCACGTTCAAGTTTTGTCTTACAAGTTTAAATACGCCCTCAGTTTTTACAACACTCTCATACTTTTTTTTTTAACACAATGGACCATATTGGTCTCCGAGTGTGGATGTTGGAGGCGGCTCTTGCTACCTGCATTCTCCTTTCCTTCCTCATACTTTTTTCAAATTGAATCGAAATTAGTTTTAAATTGTCTGTCCATAAATAAAAAAAATCGTATGTGCGATATGCTTGAAAGAAATACACACTTTCTAAATTTTTGGGTGCAAAACAACATTTTTCGATTTTATTTTAAAAACTTAACTAAAAGCACTATATTGGCAACATTGAATTTTTGTACAAATAAAAGTTTTTCTAAATAAACAAGTAATTATTATAAAATTTAACATTCAAAGTTTTAATGGACATTCAGCACAGTACTAAGCACAGCAAGTGCGGGTAGTATATTTAGTACTTAACTTTACAGTCATCCTAATAATAAAAACAATATCTATGGAATAACTTTGTTTCACTTTTACAATAAGAATAAATTAATTAATTTTACTTGTTTGACATTAAGTTCTATTTAACAGCCAACTAACTAGCCAACCAACAATTTTTACAATTTTTCGTTCAATTTAGGAAAACTTTATTGGATTTTCTGGCAATTTTATTTAATTTTTGTTATTGTTGTTTTAATACATTTTATTTAAAGAAGAAGAAGAAGAAGCAGAAGTCCAAATCCAATTTATTTTAGTTGTTGCAACATGCGTATAATGTTTAACAAGAAGACTTGACTCAATTCTCCCATCAAATTAAATCAAGTACACTAATGCAATAGAATTGGAGATTGGTTTTGGTTTCTACTCCCTTTTGTCCCATAAAAACTGGAAACAATGAACCAACATTCATGGTCTTATGTGTTTTAATGCTGACCCTCATACACACAAACACATGTGCCTCTGTGGTATGTTGTATGTTATAGAAACAATAAGTAAATTGATAACGTGCCACCGCTACCATCAACCGTCGTCATCATCTACCAGTGAAGAAACTGTGATTGTTAACCACGAGTACTAAATACACATGGATTTTTACGAAAATGATATGTTTAGCAGGCTTGCCATTTTAGATTTTTAGTGTTTAGGATTTTTTATCTATGTTTGCTCTATGAGTTATTCGAAGTAGTTAACGCTAACGTTAAACATATATTTTTAATTTTTTATATTTAAGTGTAATTTTTTTATCCCAGTGGCAACTCTGAAATTTGTCAACTGTCATAAATGTTTATTCCGATTATTAAAAATGGAGCGCTTTACGAAAGAACTACGCGTTATAATTGTGAAAACTTATTACAAGAATTTGGAGAGTTATACTGAGACCTCTCGCATGGATACAAAATTCAGCTTACTAAGGAATTTAAATAAGCAGACCACGGATAGTGCCGGTAATTTATTCAATAGGTAATGGTGAATGGCAACTCGAAAAAAGTCATCTTCTTCGACGAAGCGCATTTCCATCTGAATGACTATGTGGGTACACAAAACTGTTAAATTTGGCGCTAAGAAAATCCTCTCGAAATTCATTATAAACAAATGTGCCGATAATTAGTAAAATTTTAGTGCGGATTTTGATTACGCGGCGTGAGTGGGCCTTACTTTTTTGAAAATGAGACCGAAATTACAGTGACTGTCAACGGCTTTTGTTACAGTAACACGATAACGGAGTTCTTGTAACCTCAATTGGAAGGTATTGATCTAGACGACGGTGCCACCCGCCAGATTGCGCTCGAAACAATTCAGCAACGATTTCCAAAAGAAATTATCCCAAGAAATTCTGATGTCAACTGGCCACCAATATCATGCGATTTAACGCCGTGCTCAAATTTAAGACCTGTCATAATAGCCATGACGAATATTTTATTGTATACTTAATATAAAAAATGTCTTCTTTACAATCCATTAGGAAAAATCGCAAATATCTCAAGAAATACATCTTTTTATTATAAAATGAAAAGTGAATTCTTACTGAGACACCCTTTACGAGTATATGTTGTATACTTTTGTACTCGTGCTTGAAAACAACGAAAAACATCTTGCAATATTATTGAGCTTTAAAACATATTAACACCTTAATTTCTCCTATATTTAACACTTATGGCAACACTAATATCTAAGTTGTAACACGTTAGTAGCAAAACATTATTGCTTTTAGTCATTTTTTATTGAAGTGAAAATATTTTCGTTCTAGGACATAATTGAATAAGTGCAGGAACTTTTAATCTAGACATGTAGGGGTGTTTAGACTCAAACGTGGTCTTTGTAAAGTTGACAACTCAATTTACGAAAAGAGTCGGGGTATCCGCAAAAAATTTTTTTGTTTATATAATGTAGTGCAGCAAAGTTCGATAAATACAAGATTTATATACTTAAAATAAAAAAAAAATATTTATAGCTTTCTATAAAAGAGATTTGACCGAACACTTTATACGAAAGAATATTCTTTTTAGCATTCCCGAAAAGCACAGATAGCAAAAGAGTTAAAAAAAAAAGTTTAGAAAAACTTGTTCAGCCTATGTCAACAACTTTTTATTTTATTTTAAACATTTACTGCCTGTTCAACGATGTCGAAAGAAAACCCAAGCGAAATTTCATTCGTACAAATATATTGAAAACAACAACAAAAACTAAAACTTTGTTTTTGTTTTCAACGTATTTGTACAAATGAAATTTCGCTTGGGTTTTCTTTCGACATCGGTGAACAGGCAGTAAGTTTTCGATAAAAAATTTTCATTTAATTAAAGTTAAAATCTGGATTTAAAAAAACTTGCAAAATGTTAATTAAATCTAAATAGAAAATATATAAAGTCTGAAACAACAACAAAAATATTAATACTCATTTTATAGGCAAGAACTTGAGATCTTTATGTGCAAAATGTATAAGACGGGAGAAAGATCTGTACGAAAGGCGCCCGGGTTAAAAATGTTGTGTTATCCCTTGAGAAAGCGGAAGCTAATAGTCATTTATTGGAGTAAAGGATAATTCTTGTTCTACAATTGAAACCGATGAAAAATGACAAATTTAACCGATAGATAAAAATTATTATTTGACTTAATAAACTATTGTCAAATAATTCCTACCAGGGTTAAAAACTATTTTTAACAAATTGAATATACAACAGATCAATATGTTTCTACTATACTTTGATACGATGTGGTAAAAAAAACTGTAATTATCTGGGGTTAAAAATTTTCAATGTTGGTGAGTGTTAAAACGAAATGAAAAGTAGATTATCGAGTTCAGTGACACTAAAATATACCAAAATATGAAGAGACAAGAAAATTTTGAAAAACATGGAACTCTGACTAGTTGAGATACTTATATTTTCGATTGCAACATATTCCTTAGTAACGTGGGCTGTTAACGATCCGAAAGGCAAACAAAGTTAAAGTTTTGATATTTTTGTCTACAACGAAAATTAAGAATCGATTGAAAAAAATAATTAAATAGTCATATCTTAGATAATTCGGTCATATTGCAGAAGATAAGGTATATTACATACAAATACCCAGCAAAAAAATCTATGACAAAAAAGTGGATTTGCAGGGGTTCAACTGGTGACGAAGTGATTAAATTTAGGTGAAAACACTAATGATTTTAACATTAGCGTGTCATTGCAGATCATGTATTTACATGAATATTTTCATGAACTGCACTCTATTTTAAGTACATATTTAGAACTCATGCATATTTGATGAGAAGCATCGGATGTTTCATGAGTTGAATTTGTTTGTTTACATGAATTGTTTAGGAAATTCTGCATTATGTTACATTCATTTTTAAGCACATCAATTATGACAAATTATTTCACATTTAGGAAGTCATTAAGAATGAATGCTTTTACACAATTGATTTAGATGTCTTAAAAATGTAATTCGCTTTGCACTAATTCTAATTTTTTTTGTTGGGTATATAAGCAAAATATTACATTAAGCAAATAATTCTGTGGTTTTCATGGGAAACCGCGTATGTTAATTTTATACGATTTTGAGTTAATAATGCCATATTGCTTGGTTTTAGACGGCCTTTACTTGGTTTTAAAAATTTCTCAAATAAGATGGACCCATTCCGATTATATTAATGGCATAACAACATAACTTCTATATATATTCGAAAATCGTTCAGCACTAACACGGTTTTGTAGCTCTCTTGAAAAATTTGATTTTAAGACATACGTGGCTGCCCATGAAAACCACAGAATTGAGGTCTCATTTCTACTATTTCAAACTTTTATATTTTCGGCTAGGTTAAGCGTATTTAAAACAAGGCAATTTATTTAAATCTTTAAGATTGTCGCGTTATAGTTTTCCAAAATTGCGATAGTAACTATAATCATTTTATGGGAGGTGTTACACACTTTGGCACTTGGACACCGTTATCCAGATATACAAATATGTGTCAACATTTGCGTTATTTATGTAGTAGGTGCCATGCCCACAGTTTCTATTTAAACATGTATACGGTGACATTAGGGTATACAACAACTTTATTGATTGTTTGGAGCATAATAACAGTATGAAAACTGTTTTACTATTCCATCGGCATTATGGTTTTTGAACAATGCACTTTTACATGTAATACACATTTTTGTAGCAAATATCATCTCAATATGTAGTAGACTATACGCAAAATCGCCCTAAACATTACGCATAAAAATCATACTTCAGTTTTGCTGTTTGTATGTGGAATTAACTTTTTACAGAAATCTTTTCCGTCACTAAAAATATCTACCCCTGTGCGCGCAATTATCGTATGTTACAAAAACAAAATTTTACAAGAGAGCGTTTTTATTACTTTTAAATAAATAAAAATGTAAATAACACTGCTACATACGGTAAAATATTCACAGTGTTTTCTCCATAACTAAAACAGTTATCGCTATAATATTTTATCAGCAGATGGATTAATGGATGTAGAACTAATTTGCACAAAAACGTCGATTTCTAAAAAAACGTAACATACGATAATTTCGCGCACAGGGGTCGGTATATAAAATAAAACAAGTAATTCGGCCGCGCCGAATCTAATAATACCCTTCACCGTCATGTACATAGGAAAAGTGGCCACATCGTACCGTAACCAAAATTTCAAATTTAATCTTATACTCAATTTTGCGACGCCATCTTTAAATCTTAATACCAAAATTGATTTGGTTGAGAAAAAAATTATCTTCTAATTTGTTTGGGGCGCCATCTTGGATTTTAACTTGTTCATAGTTCAATATATTCTGCTGGTCAAGTCCTTTCAGTTGATACCAATATTCTGGGGATTGAGGTAGAAAAAGGCATAATTATCCTATTTGATCCACATATCTGCCACTTTGTTTCGGAAGTCATCTTGAATTTTAACTTTTTATTTATTTACTCTATTCTACTGGTCAAGCTTTTTTTCTTGATACTAATATTGAGAGGGTTGAAGTGGGTACATTAAAGATTACTAGATTTGACTCATATGTATATTTATTGAATGTTTTTTCAATGGCGGCCATCATGGAATTCAAACGTGTTTAAAGAACATTTTTTTTATTCTAGTCATGCCCTTTCTTTTGATGCCTTCTCTTTGTTTTCCTGAAATTGAAAGAATTGATTTTCGTTTTTAAATTTTAGGAAAAACAGCGAAGCAGTTGTATTTTTGTTTTAATATCACGGTTAGTTTCTAACCGATGTATCAGCTTTGCTGAGCAATAGTTTTCCGGATAACGGCATGCATTCTGATGTCTTTAGCGTTAATAAAAATTAATTAAGACCTTTATTAACTTGATACATATATTTAAATTTTTTTTGCCTATAACTTTATCGATTAGTGACCGCTGTGTTTACATATTTATGTATTTTTTACGAATAGCCCTAGAGGCATATAATATTTACAAATACATTGTACGTGCCCATTAATTAGACAAAGCCTTAAAAATTTTGATTTTTATGGTAGAAATATTGGAAAAATTAGAGGCCATCGTGTTTATTTGCTTATATCTCAGAAAGCTATGGAGAGATTGCTGGATTTCAATAGCGATTCATTTTCAAATATTTGCAAAAGATTGATACCATATAAAGATCTGTGCTACAGCTGGGGGCTTACTTCAACTAACACACGAACAGACGGATATTGCTCAATCGACTCCTCTAGTCATCAGCTTTGATAATATATATTGTAGAAAAGAAAAGTAATATTGTAGATATTACAAAGGAAATGGCAAGGCTATAAAGCTTGGGCGCCACTGGTGATGGGTATAATTATCACAAACACTATTACCTTTATTCTCCTAAAAGTAATACAATTGCCTGATACAAACATAATTCACCGCATGAATAGTGGTCATCCCCACAGGGCGGACATGAAAGATCAATATTCTAATCGTAGTTTTTGAAGTTTAAGAATTTAAACGAAATATTGGAGACATTTATTTTAAGAGAAAAAAAAAAATAAAAAAAGATACTCTAAGGGATATTAAAAAAAAAAATACTTATTGAATTTATGATTTATTTTATGTTGTTTCAAGTATCTAAAAATACAGTTTTCTTATTCAATACATTTATAGAATTTTTTATTCCCTAGCAAAAGTATACACATGTAAAAAAAAATACAGTGTCCAATTGAATTATAAAATTATTCGATAAACTTTAATATCAATATACTCATAATATAATCTATAGTTTTTGAACAATATTATCAAATAAATATTTAAGTACGAAATTATAAATTGGTCAAAGAATAAAAGAAATTGTACATTGTAAAACACGACTCCTTTAGACTTGACTTGTCCACCACTTATGGACACAAATAGTAAAACGAATGAGAGTACCTACAACAAAGGGCAATAACAATCGCATTCATACACACAATGTCCTTTGTGAGGAAGAAAGCAAAAAAAAACGTAATAATAATAATAAAAGAATCGAAACAAAATTATTTTATTGAGACACAATTTCTTTGTATGGTCAGTGAGAGTTATTTAGAGTTTTCCATTTCTCATACTTTTTCTTTTCGAGGGATAGCAAATATCTTTTTTCGAAAAAATTTGCATTCATATTCGTATACTTTAGTAAAATGGTTAATGGAAGTTGTGGTGAACCTACGGTATCTTTAAATAAAAACACGTTTTATTTTAGAAATATATTTCATAGATTGATTTTATTTAATAATTTCTTAAGCTTATATACTTAATATGAGAAGTTCACTTTTTCTTCCATTAAGCGTATCTCATATTTTTAACTCAATTATCATCATTATGATCTAAAATTTAATTTAAATTTACTTAGATTACACTGTACCAGGCTATCAGCAAATTTTGAGTAGATTTTGACAAATTTTATTTTGAGTATTTTATTATACTTAATTGTTCTATGTATGTGTGTGTGTGAAACATAATATTTGTATTTAATACTAATGTTCCCATTTGGTCCCAAGAGTCAATGTCCATAGTGACTATTTGTCAATTCAGCAAATTGCAGTGATATATGTAAAACAAAAAGCGTACAATGACCGTTGAAAGTGTTTAATTTGCTCAAAAGTATTTATAAGTTATTCTTAGTAAAATAATTTACTACTGACCTATCTCAACAATGTTTACGCGTGTATTATGAATACACTACAAAGTATTTCGTTTTAACAAATACTTTTGTGAAACAAATAAGTAAAGAATTATTTTATTCTGCACTCCTTTTCTGAATGACAATTTGCTGTTCTACGTAAAAGAAATGTGCTTAACGTCAATTCCTCATATGATACCCGGCAAATTTTTATCAAAATTTTTACGGGATTGCAATTGAAAAACTCTACCATTATTAGATATGACATATATATTTTGATTGTGCTTGTATTGTGTGATAATAGATGGACGGACAATGAACACACAAATAAATTGTGTTATGGTCACAAATATTCGAATCATAAAATATATTTAAAAGTTGTAGGGGCAGAACGAATTTATAACATCCTAAAACGTATTCAGCGACTTAAATATATTTTTTAAACTGTTTCCAAAAATAAAGGATTTAAAAAAACACATTTTAAATATATTTACTCTTATTCCCTAATAAATTCAATTAAAGCAAGAATTAAAACCCGTTTTATTAATAAACATTAATAAAAGGAACTGCAAATCCAATAGTCATTCATTAAGACCAATTGCACCTCATTAGTTATGCAGTATGATGTGGCACTACATCTAAAAATTACACTGAATCTTACATCTTCGATAATGAAGATGAAAGTGCTGTTATTGGTTTATGAAAGAAAACCTTTTTTTAATCCTGCTCTTGAAACAGCAGGATAAAGCCACCACCCGAGACACAATGAAACTTTTAAACAAAACTTATGGAGAGGGAATAATTTCAAGAAATTTGGAAGTTTACTGTGCAGCGCTTACGTCAGATTTGTCAGCATTCGGCTTTTTTGTTTAGGGTTATTTGAAAGGAGGTATATGTAAACAGGCCGGTGACAATCCTTAAACTCAAGGTCAATTATTGTTGCAGAAATTCAAACGCTACAGAAACAAATTTTGAAAGATGTCATAGAAAATGTTCTAACAACCCCTCATTACGTAGCTGAAAACGGGGGCTCATTTAATTGACATTATATCCATACTTTGTGTAAAAAAACCATTTTGTATATTTTATAATCTAAAAAAATATATACAAAAACGGCTCCACGAAAAGCCCCCCAATGAAATAACGCCCAAACGAGAAATGAAATATTCTCCAAATTTTTTTCATACATTTTTGGGGGTTATTTCATATGAAATAACTCCCAATTTTTTTGGGCCGTCTTTCATTTTTTTTGGAAATTATTTCATTTCTCATTTGGGGTTTTCAAATTATGAAATAATCTCCAATGAAATAACACCCCACAAATTTTTAAAATTCGGGGCTTGTTTCATAGCGTTTATAATTTGGGTGATATTTCATTTTGTATTCGGGGGTTATTTCATTTTTAAAGCTTTTGGTTTTGGAGGTGTTTGTAAATAAATTATATAAAAATAGGCCTTTTACAAGAAAACTTTTAGCCTGTGAATATATTACAATATCTTTTCAAGTACATAAATGATAACGTTCGGGATTTGGATGGTGCGACCTTCGTGACAGACTACGAAATTAGTTTACGGACGGCAATAATTATTGTTTTCCCTAAATCAAAAGTAATCGGTTGTTAGTTTCACTTTTGCCAAGCAGTGAGGAGGTCCATAATAATAAAGTGTAACCAACTGGCAGCATTTGTACATACAACGTATATTTTCTCCATCTTGATTTCATGAGCAACCATTTTGTTTTAACTTATCATTTCTTACGTATAATGTATTAAGTTTATTATTTATGTATGTACATGAAAATAATTTTTGGTAATTGGGTTTCAAAAATAAATATATTGGAAATATTATACAAGTCTTTGTCCATACTTCCTTACATCTCCATTACAGAAAATTACTGCCTTCTTTACAATATTGTAACTATAATAACGTCTCCCATGAGTTGGATTTTCAAGCCATTCATAAAGTTTTAGGATAGCTCGTTGGTGGCTGATCTGAAATTGCTTCCATCGTATAAGGGAAATTTACTGCACTGGATTTAGTCCATCTACAAAACCAAAAGTAGTCACTATTAAACGAGCTTTGTATGTTCTTTCACCAAAAAAAATTGATTATGAATGCTGGCACACTTTCGAAGTTGCATATATTCTTATTATGAAGAAGACGCCTGCGGGCCTCCACAAGATTTATATCAATAAATTTGCGATTTTGCTGTTGGTCCATATTGACTTCCTGAAATCCTTAATGAATCTGGCTCTTTTATAAATTTTGGGCATAATTTCATTTTTGTTGCTGATGGGGTTTATTTCATTGGGATTTATTTCATTTTCATCATTGGGATTTATTTCATATGAAATAACTCCCAAATATTGGGGGTTGTTTCGTTTTCGCTTTGGGGTTTATTTCATTTATTTTTGGATGTTATTTCATCCACTGTTTTTGGGTTTTATTTCCAATTTTTTGGGGTTTACTTCATTGGGGATTGTTTCCTGGGCGTTATTTCATTGGGGGGCTTTTTGTGGAGCCACAAAAACAAGTAAGAGTGCTAAATATATTCCTTTACCATCATGTACATAGGTATAGTCCCACATCGTAGCTTAACCCATATTTCATGTAATACGCTAATTTTCTTTATTATTTCTGACGCCATTTTTGATTTTGAATTTTTACATAGTTAACTGTATTCTACTAGTCAAGCCGTTTCATTTGATACCCATATTGATGGTACCACTATTGACTCTCTCGGTTGTCTAGAAGCCGAAAAAAATTGATTTTAGTTTGTAAATTTTTGGAATTTATATTTAAAAAAAAATTTTTTTGCCTATAACTTTACCGATTAGAGCCCGCTTTATTCAAAATTTTGTACGAATATCTCTAGAGGAATATTATATCTACAAACAGTTGCAAAGGTATATATTATTTGTGGCTAAAAAATTTTAATTTTGATGATAAAAAAAAATATGGGAAAAAACAGAGGCAGTCGTGTTTATTTGCTTATATCTCAGAAATGAAAATTGTAGAAATCACAAACGGATTGACAAAGCTATATATACCCATGTGCACCACAGGTGAAGGGTATAGAAAAATATTTAGGACATTTTTTTTGATTCAAAGAAAATGTTTTAAAAATTTTCAATCAATAGAAAATAGTTTATAAATATTTTCAATATTTTAGTTAAAACCAAAAATTATTTGATATTTCCTTTGAATAGAGAATTTTATGAATTTTTTTTGGATGTAGATAATTTTTAAAAGATTATCTGTAAATAAAGAATAAAATTATGTAAGAAAATCTTTTTTTATAAAATAATAAAAACAAAAGTAAAGTACTATAATATATACAAAAAGGTAGCCAAACTAACTATACCACAAAACAAACTTACACTGTCTTCAAACACACACAGCCAAATGGGAAAATTGTATCATTATGGAATGATTGAGGAGAAATGAATGAACTAATAAAACACACTAACAAATATTGTATGTAACAGTCACTATTGTTTGGCCAAATAATAATTTCTAAAAGAAAAACTAAATCTAATGTGAGTAAATATCTAATTTTCTTTCACTTCAAGCAAAAATGACATAAAATTTATGATTTGATGATTGTATCTATCTATTAACTATATAAAATTTGATTTGATATCTGTTTGTGGCTGGCTATAAAGCAGAAAATCATGTTAGAACATGTACGAAACTAGTTTGTAGGATATTGAAGGTAGATAAGTTGATAATATTTTTATTTTCGTATCAATAATTTGATTTTTAGTTGCAGAAATTCTATAAAAAAATCTACAAAGATTTGTCAAGTTTTACAAGGGAAAAAATTTATTAAATTTATTTAAAGTTTTCCATTTGTACAAATACGTTATATTGTTACGATCGTAATATGGTTAATTAGTTGAACATATTGTGAGCTTGTAAAAAGCTTTAATTTTCCACACTCTTTCTTTAAAAGAGAAATTATAAAAATTATAGTAAAACAGAATGGAAAGGTATGTGTTCACAATATATTATTCTTATAAACATTTACGTAGTTTTAACAAGTTATCTGTTTAGTTACATATTTGGCTAAGGTGGTGGTATCTTATATTTTCATACCAATTGATTAATAAATTCCTTTAAATTCTGTTATGTATTGCAAATACTATTTGGTTTTCTCTATTGAAAGCAATCAAAGGCTTTACACATGCAGAGTACATATATCGCGAAAAAGTCATGAATCATTGAGAACTATAAACTATTTATAGCTTTCACATACATACCCGTTGAGGTACTATTATGAGAGTAGTGTAATTTTACCCACGAACAAACGTGTAAAAGAGTTAGTAAGAAAACTTATTGCCAACAGTTAATCTTCTGACATTATCAAGTGCCCTTTAAAGGGAGAATATGTAGGACAAGTAAGGAGTGCGCACAAAATAATTATTCCTTTTTATTTTCAAACTGTTTTTATTTTTTATAAATTAATAAAACGATTCTGTTTGATATATTAATACAAACAAGTAAGAGCAAGTAAGAGGGCTGTGCCGAATCTTTTATACCCACCACCAATTTTGTGTACATTTAAAGCACAATATTTATTATTTTGTTAATTATTATGGAATAATCTCTTTATAATAAAATATGTATCACTTTCTTTGTAGAGGGTGGTTAAATTTTAAGGGACCATGTTGAAGGTGAACTACATCTAGTCTTTAAATTTGTTTTCTGCACTTCACTTGACATTTCTCAATCTCAAACTTACTCAAAATGAGCAACGCTTTAAAGTTATTCAGGTTTTTTATAAAAATGGGCGTTCAGATCAAAATGCATTTTGTGCACTTCGTAATTCTTTTGGTCAACATAATCGTTCAAATTCGTTCACAATCGGGAGAATTGTAAAAAATATTTAAATGTCTGCAAAACAGGTTTGTATAAAATGTTAGAAAATCTGTGAATGCCTTCTTAGTTCGTTAAATGGGAACCATTGCTGTTTTTTGCGATAGTGTAGCAAAAGAGCAGTCAACCTCGACTCATCATCATGCCCAACAATTGAGCATCAACATTGTCAATGAAAATTTGGACCATCAGATAGAGGAGTGGCGCCAAGGATGGGGGGGGGGCCCATTTGGCTGATATTTTATTAAATACATAATTGAACCATACAAATATTATAATTACAAAAAGAAATAATAATAATATCCTAAATTATTTGTGTTTTATTTAAATTCAACATCGGTCCTTAAAATTTAACCACCCTTTATAACTTCGATATGCTACTAAAATGCTTTTGTAAATGTAGTCTTTCAATGAAAGTGGGCGTTAAACTAGGCGTGTCAATAAAGTTTCTGCTAATAAACACAACTTAGATATTTCAATATAGTCCTTTATTTTCCCAAAAACTTTTTCAATAGAGAAATTACATGAATTTAAGATAAACCGTTATATGGGAGGTAGGCGTTAAAGTGGGCGTGTCACCTAAACTCTTTGGCACAACAATAACATTGATTAGAAGGATATACTTAGGTGTTTCAATATAGCCCTTTATTTTTCCAAAATCTTTATTTATAGAGAAATTATATGAATTTTAGGTAAAACGTTATATGGGAGGTGGGCGTAAAAGTGGGCGTGGCACATTGATTTGCCGTCACAAAAAAGCGTCTCACCAAAAAGCAAAGTGTGCGAAATTTCAGAGTCGTACATTCAATTTTGTTGCTTTTATGACGTTTTTGTTTTTAAATATACCGAAAAATACACTTGATGATAATTTTTTTTGCGTTGTTTTTTTTACTAAAATTTGTCAGTTTTCCTTCATTTTTTTTTCTTTTGTATGATCTTCTAATGTTTTTTCTTGCCTATTTAAGGAGCCACCGTTCTGTGGTAGAAAGTTTTGGTCAGACTGCTGTATTTACTTCGGATGGTCAAAAGACATTATTTTTTTTGTACAAGTTCTTGTCTAAAGTAGCTAATACACGGGATGTTTTTAACATCACTAGCATAAATATGTTTACTATACCTACATATGTACATGATGGCGAAGGGTATTATTATATTAAACACTGCCGAGTATAGCACTCTAACTTGTTTTTGCTCAAAATTGTTTTGCAAGAATTAGTTAAACATACTTGGGGCAAACTACGTCATTCGAACATGATAGAACGCTCAAGTAAAATTTTGTTAGCTAACGTACTAACAGAGTAACAAATGTTAATGAATCTTAAAGTGAGCATAAGCTATTTGTGTGCATTTCTTATTTATAGCAGTACTTGCATGTTTATTATTGGAGTACCATACAGCAGAGATGGACAAACGGAGATGCAGGCGGAGCTTTAAAATGGTTTGACAGAAATCTATAACTTTAATTAAAGTTAAACAAATCATTGAAAAAATGAAACAGCTATTCAATTGAAATTATTTGTTTAGTGAAGGTTTTATTTCAATTAACTTTTCTATAGCGACATTCGTGATACAGGCTTTTACAGTGAAACCTGGCGATTTTTTAACGTAAGCAGTCTCAAGTGATGAATCTTCCGTAAATAAGCTTTTGGAACAATAGTAAAAAGTGACTGTCCAAATTGCTGTTAAACAAAGTCCTACTTGATCAGCTACTAGTCAATATTAGGTCTTAAAAATACCCAAAACTGTTACTGTGACGGTTACATGAAAACCTTCACCTTTTACATGTGCACAATTGATGTAGTTCAGGTAAATTTACTTCATGAAGACCTTCACCTTTTATATGTGCACAATTGATGTGGTTCAGGTAAATTCGGCAAGAAGATTAGCTTTAGCAGATATAGTGCTGGGAATGATTGTTATTGATCTCAGACGAAGGTCTTTTCCCCATATGACAGTGTCGTGCCCACTTGAAATATCCAAACAGTATACAATGTCCACCCTTAATATTGTTTAAAGTACATATTTGTAATCGCATGATAAATTTCGGGGAATGTCTCTTACAAGCAGAAAAAAACTATTCAACATATACTACAAGTTTGGCTACACCTGCTAATTGTGAAATTTCTTTATTGTTTAACATTAATTTAAGACATTAAGTTTTCAAGTAAAAATACGTATATATTGCCAGAGAATAGTTTCGTTTGAGTTGGTTGTTAAACCTTCTTAGCCAATACGAAAAGCCAACACATTCTTATTTTTATAATAAAAATTTACAATTGGATTTTATACTGCCAGCCACCATAGAAACTAAATAGTTATTTCACATGTTTCTGTTTCCGACTTTTAATTTATGTTTCAATTCCAATTAGTTAAGAAAATGACTACTACGATTGTTGCAACAATATTAAATTGTTTTTGTGTTTTTTTTTCGGTTGGTTTTTTTTTCAAGTTTATAGCAAGACAAATTTATGTTTTGAGGTTTGTAAAGAGGAAATTGCTTAAGAAACGTATCCATAGAGTTTAAAACTATTTAAAAACCTTTATTAAAATATTTTAAAATATCACTACAAATTTATGTAATAACAATATTATAAAATTTAAATTGTTACGCATTAGCAATATTTATATAGAAATTTTAAATTTAAATTTCTTTAGTAGTAAATTTCACTACCTTATTGCTTGATTTTATGAAATAATTTAAGCAATTGTTTTATATTATTCTATCACTTCTTTATCCTTTACTATAATCACAAGTAAAATATAACTTTTTCCCCAACAAAAACTTACCTTTAATTTAAAATATAAAAGTGTGTTACAGACCTTTGAGGAGAAAAATCATTATGTACCTACAATATAGAAATATAGAAATATACAAAAGGACAGCGTTAAAATGTATGCATGTATGTGTGTATGAAGCGCACTGCAATTGTACTGTCTATACATGTACAAAAATAGTACTTTGACTTGTCTTCTTCAATTGTAAATAACGTATTCGTTAGGAAATTTTTAGGGTGGCCAACTGTTAATTTAATATTTTTATTTTACCTTTAAAATTTTATATTTAAGTTTTTGAGCTTTTGGGTTCATACAACAGCCTTTATACAAATTTGAACAAACAAAACAAGTAAAAATGCTAAATTTGCTCGTTCCGAATCTGAAATATATATCCTTTACAATCTTGAACATTGGTATTGTGACTACATCGTATCTTAGCCAACATTTTAGAATTTACATTGTACGCCATATTGCGTTATTAATTCCGCCTCCATCGTTGTTTTTGAAATTTTACATAGTTAGCTGTATTCTACTAGTCAAACCTTTTCATATTGAGGGATTTTAGAAATAAAAATAAATCACCACTAAGTTTGGGGCGCCATCTTTTATTTTAAATTATTTATAGTTTACTATCTTCTATTGGTGAAACCGTTTCATATAATAACAATATTTTGGAAATTTAAGAGGGCAAAGCTATAATTACTATTAATCATTTTATTTCGGACGCCATCTTGGATTTTAACTCTTCTTAAGTTACTCCATTCTACTTGTCAAGCCCTTTCACTTGATCTCAATATTTAGGGGGTTGAGGAGGGTAACTTTTTAATAGCTTTATTTGACATTTACATTAATTAATTGTAAGCAAATTTCGTAGTGCGGTCGTAGTGCAGACTTCATGGATTTTTGATTTTTTAAAGTTAATTATGTTTTGCTAGTCAAGCCTTTTCATTTAATGTCCGTGTTTTCTATGTTGGTTGCATAGGAGCTGAAAAATTCGATTTTCGCTTGAGAATTTTAGGAAAAACACCGAAGCCGTTGTAATTTGATATTTATATCCCAGTAAGTTTCAAGGCGATTTGTTAGTTTTTCTCAGGAATAATTTTCAAGACTGAGAGTAACTTGTAATTTGGTGTTATGGTGTCTTAATCGAGCATAAATTATTAAGGAGCTTGAGAAACTTTATATATTTATTATATAATTTTCCAAACAATTTGTGCCTGTAACTTTGCCGATTAGTCGCCGATTTGTCCAAATTTTTTTAGGAATATTTCCAGAGACATGATGTATTTTTAGTTAGTAACAGATGTGTCTATAAATTATTTTAGGTCTCAAAAATTTTGATCTTTATGGGGAAAAAACAGAGGCAATCGTGTTTATTTGCTCATATCTCAGAAAGTTATGGTGTAAATAAAAAAATAGCGATATTACATATAGATCTATGCAATATATAGGGGTTGTGAAAATACTTGGACAGACGGACATGTCACAATCGACTCCTCTATTGTTATACACTTTATGAGATCGGAAATGAATATTTTAGAAATAACCAAAAGAATGACTTATTATCTTGGCACCACAGAAAATGAAAGCTTGTGTTATTATTTTCGCTCAGCGGTGTATCGGCTCATTAATTAAATTTCGGAATTATTAAACAAATTATATAGAAAATTTTCAAAAATTAATGAAATATTTATTTGAGGCGATAAATGAATTTCTGTCGTATATTTTTAAAGATTATTTCATGTAAATATAGTCCGTGTTGCCTTCGAGAGCTGGCATTAATTCTGGTTTATCCCTGGAAATGAAAGACTTCAGTATCCCTACAAAAAATAATATGAAGGTTTCGCCATGTAACGTTTTTTTTATAACAAGTGCTTTTTTCGTGAATGGTAACACTTAGCTCATGTCTGATTTGACAAATAATTAGTTTTATCCTTCCGCTGAGCGAGTATGGTTGTGTATACGCTTAAACAACGCTGGGAAATATTGCGACATTACTTTGGCCGATTTTGCCAAAAAAATCATCTTTTCAGATGAAGCTCATTTTGATCTTGGCGGGTATGTAAAGGAGTGGCCGTAGCCAATGTCGATCGTTATCGGGCCATGTTGAACGAATTTTTGTTCACAAAAATTGAAGAGGAGGATATTGGCAACATTTGGTTTCAAAAGTACGGCGCTACGTGCCACACAGCCGAAGCCACACAAAAAAAAAAGTCATTTGGCGGACGCTTTTGAAGGTTCAAATCGCATTAACTTGTCTGCCAATGGACTGTTATAAAACGTAAAAAAAAATTGTTTTTGAAGAAGTTTTTGGGAAATTTTGTACTACCCGTGTTATTGCCATACCTTACCCCGTCCAACTACTATTTGTTTCGATCGATGCAGAACGCCCTCTCTGAGATACGTTTATAATCGTCATGTGTGACCATAGACTTACTTTGTATACGCATTGATCATCGCAGGAGAAACATTCAAACATTTTATCAATCGCCATTTTCTTTTATCTTCACCTTATTTAAATTTTTTAAAGTCGAAGATCGAATTATACATATTCACAGCTTTCTGTTTTTCAATCAACTAAACTAAAAGGAACAAACAACGTTTCGCACTATGCAACCAACATCAATGCAACCAGAATATATCAAAATATTTTAATATCTTTGAAACCTAGAATGCAACAAACTATAAACATGCTTATGCACTATGCAACAAATAATAAAAAATGACAAGTTGCAGAAACATGTTGGAAATTACGTGCCTAGAATAAATTTTAAAGATCAAATTATTTAACTACAAATATTTGAAACAAATAAAACAATTACAATTTTGATAATTAAAAGCTTTAAATTAAACTTTTTTTCACATACTATCCATTTACTACATACAATCAATTTATTCCAAATAAATATTTTTATAATAAATATAGGAAAAAATTATTTTAAATATTGTTTTATTTGAAAATTTCAAGTTCTATAAAAAGGGCAATAAATTAACAAAGAAAAGTAAATGAGTATGCAGCTTTAATACATTGTGTCTATAAATTAATTGGTATATAAAACGTTTTATATGCAACTGTTGTTCTAAGGTGTTTTTTTAATATATAATATGTATTCTTATTTTTTCCAGCAAATCATCTGGTCGCCTTAACAAGCCGCCATAAAAATAACACATAAAACAATGTTGAAAAGCCACAAATTGATATCGTAAAAAATGTTAACACTTAAGGGTTCTTATGAAACTAACAAAAATAAAATAAATTTCCAATTTCTCTTACATTGTAGTTGCATAAATAAATAACAGACAAAACGAATAAAAAATATATTATCGGCGTTTTTTCATATGCACAACCTTAAAAAAAAAATTCGTAAAGAATTTAATTTATATATTCTCTAATATTTTTTTTCTATATTTCAATTTAAAACGCACTAAATTCCCATTAACAAAGATAAATATCTCAGAGTAAATAATATTTCTAAAAATTTATTATCAACTACATTTACCTTTATCGTTTGAACATTACGACCAAGTGTAATGAATCTTAGAGATATGTCAATTCTTATGAATTATATATTGTTAATGACCCTCTCTTTCACATTTCTTAGAGGCAAACAGAAAGCTGTGCATAAATTTTTGTTGAAAATGGCAGCACAAAAACTTATTTGTGAAGAAACCTAAACGAGCATACACGATAATTTATTACAAAATTTTTAAATGTTTTATTGGAAAGACATTTAATATCTTTGAAATTTAATCGGTTGAAAGGATACGAACTACAGAAATGAGAAAAATCGGTTTTTATTTACTAGGAATATTGTTATTATTAAAAAACAAAATTAAAAAAAGGAAATCAGTTCAAATACACAATTTGAAATCGTGTAGTTTGGTACGGGGACAGCTTCATCATTATAATGTTATAGTGAAGTAAATCGTGGAGAATATTCCAAGCATTCAAATCACGTTTTTTTTAGTTCATGTCCGAAGTTATTTTTTTTTTGCTTTTTACAAAGATGTTATCGCTAAAATCACGTAATTTTTTCCATTTTCTTTCTATGCTTGTTTGCTTTTGATTTGACGTTACAATGGCTGCATTATCCTCTAGCGCAGGGTTTCACAAACTTTTTTCATGCAGATAACATACATAACTAAGAAAAGTCAATATTTTTAGATGATTTTCTGAAGTCTGAAGTATTTGTTTATAAACAACTAGCCGCCCGGGACGTGCTTCGCTACGTATCAATCTTTTTTAAGCCCGAAGATACTGAGTTACCGATTTTACCCGTAAACCGCTTGACGAATTTTGGGCAAACTTCACTTAAACCATCTACTAAATAGTCCGAACAAAGACTTAATATTTGGTTCGGATAGGTGAGCCCGTTGTTGAGTTATAAAATTACAGCGAAAAGTGGCATTGATTTTTATATATATTAATTTATATACAATAAAAAGTTCCAAAAACATTGACTTATTTAAATACACCTTTTAAAAATGTATGTATGGATTAGCAAATCATGCAAATGATCGCTATGTCTGGTTCATATTCACCCTTTTGTATAACATCTTAGTAGCTAGTAAACACAAATAAGTTGGTAAAAACTGATTTTTTTCTTCAATGCTCAAGTTGTTTCGGTCTTGTTTTCATAAACACATAATTTTAAATAACCTTGAAAATATCCGCAGGGAGCATGTGATCTTGACGGAATATCTACGCCTTGGTACAATATTATAGACAGATTAGAGAATATATGTGTTACCAACACCTCTAGCTGCTTGGAGCTATAATTTGGTCGGGCTAACTCTGATATCTCTGATACTTAATCAAGGCTAACCAGACCCCTAGCTTGTACCAATAGAATCAGTAAGACCTTAGAAGTTGTTCTAGACTGATTACTCGTGCGACATGTATAAAGATCATGTTCTGACTGTGGTTTACTTTTCGATGTCGAGCAATCGCTAATGTAGCATACTTGGTTGGGTGTTCGACTTTTTTGAATGGCAGATTCGATTCTGTCGCCAATATCACTTGCCTTGTAAGAAAAAAGAAGAAAAATACTCCAAATACTTCGCTACCAAAAATAGGTATTTAGTGCAGTCAGAAAAATGCCTAAAGGTTAAGGTTAGGTAATAAAGTCCAATACCTTACGTGGTAGTAAATTCCAAATGCCCTCTAGGGAATCCACGCTGGGCTGTTTCAGAGAATATGCTCTGCGGTTTCGTCCTCAATGTCGCAAAACCTGCAGGCTACTTCATTCGATCTACCAGTGTCCAGTTAGAAAAACAGACACTATTCTCAAATTTTTTCCATCTAGGAAAAGAAGTCCTTTAGATTTGGCTTCAGACAGGCACAAAAACCTTTTAGGATGCCACTGAGCTATTCTCCAACGAGAGACAAACTCAGCGTCCAAAAGAGCAGACAAATTCGTCCTGAATATATCACGAAGGCACGCCACAAAAAGGTTTTGGTCCAATCAATTTGAGAAGAGGTCGGTACGTTCATTACTAGCATGGCCTTTATGACCCGTACTTTGGTAGTAAAGAATGATTTTACACTGATGGTGAAATTAATACATGTAAAGTTTATTTTTTTTTAATTATCAAACAATATTTTGTGTAGACAATAGAAATTTTAAAATTTCGGAAATTTCACTTTAAACTTCTGTTCAATTTTTGAAAATGTTGCCAATTATGTTAAATACGTTAAGAAGCACTGCTCTACAGCAAAAGGCTAAGAAATCTGTATGCAATTTTCTTTTGTTCTGTGTGTTCGAAAATGACTTTATTCGTTTAAGTAGATACACAAACGATTTAACATTGTGCACTTATAATGTTATTTGTAGATATACTTACATTGATATTCTGTGATTTGTTAAAGTGTCGTGTTTTACGAAAAAGGACTACTTGGTACCAATATATATAAGTACGTATATGCACTAAATAGCAGGCATACATTTAATCCTTTTATTTTATATGTAATTTTATATAATTTTGAAGATTTAGATTTTTTTTTTCGATCAACTATCGAAGAGTCATAAAGTAAAGGGGACTATACAAAATTTAAAAATTTAATTAAGCCTTGCCTACAGATAAAGTAATTAGTATGCGGTTAGAAACATGCTAGTTGCTTTAAACATTATGAGTTCTTCTTCTATACAGTAATCTTTCGATTTTAACATAAGGTTGTCATGGTTGGTATATAGTTTCCCAGCAAAAATTTATTTTGTACCGGTAAGCAGTAAAAAAAATCATGCCTTCTTATAGCGCAATATTAGAGCGCATTCGAGGGTGCTATAAATGGAAGTCAGAAATTTCTATTACATATATTTCATTTCTTATAAAATAACTTACTGCAACTTCTCTCGCTTACGAGGATGCAGGAATGTAAGCAAATGATTACCTCTCTTCACTGTAGTTCTTAAAAAATTTATTAAAAACACATAAAAGAGACATGATATTAGTGCATTAACCATGTGTGAAAATAGCAAATAATTAGAGCATCAAAGAGCCCTACCAAGTGGGACATCTCATATAAAAATCATGCCTTCGCGAAGCAGGTTGGGAAAGGAGAGTACATTTGTCTCTCCCTTACAAACCTGCTTCCGGGTATGCAGTAATTTTTGCTGGGAAACAATTGTTATTTCTTGCGATGGGAAAATGGTGAATTTGTTTATTTATTTATAACTTTTGCTGCAGTCTCGTTACAACTAGTTATATGACTGTTCGAAAACGAAAATGGTTAAAAAATGAACTGCAGGGTTTTACAGGGTTGGTTATTTAAAATTTTAATCGTCTATAAAAAAGTTCTGATTATTTTTTGAAATTTCGGGTTTTATTGGAAAGGATGAACTTTGACATCAACCCAATTTTTCTCTATGCATAATACTTCTATAAGAAGTGGGAGAAATTTTCGGTTCCTAAGAATGATGACGAGTTGATGTTGACGGATCTTCTTGCACTTTCTCAGCCACAGCAAGAATGTTTTTGATTGAACGCACTAGACCGTACACCGAATGCGCTGTCCATTAACGATCCACAAATTGACGCAAAAATTGAACTGAAAACCGATCTCTTTTCGAAAATTTTCCACAGTTGCCGTTAAAGACCCGTCTTTGGAAGAAAGTTTTTTTATATTTCTTAATTTTGTTCGAGCGTACAGCGTTCCATTTTGTAAATGTCAAAGATAAATCTGAAAATAAAAAATTAAGTTTATTCTTCTTTTTAAAGCCAAAGTAATCAGTAGTTCAAATTTAAATGGCCCATCCTTAGTAGACTTGCGAAAATGTGTTTGCATGTGTTATACAGAAATATAATTTTTTTTTTTTTAATTATGCACTGTTAGTGTATCATATACAAACACGTTTTCACAACTACTAGTTACCATAATGCTTGATGGATAATAGTACAGTCCCCTTAAAAAAACAATTGTCTGCAAGAAATTTTTTATTTATTATTATGCGAGTGTAGATGCTTGTTAGCTGTGTTGATATTTTTTTAGTAAACTGCGTTAAAAATGGGGATAAAGTTAAGTAAAGATTTTATTTTCAAAAGTCAAATTGTTAAATTTAAAACATCCAAATGTAGTGAATATTTTCCCAGTCGTAATTCAGCTCTGGTCAGGTCAAGAGCGCGCGCGCGTCATTGTCATTATCGTTCTCGAATAAACACAATCAGGCTGTACCTTTTCATCTGACTTCGAGAGTTTTGAATCTCACTCTCGCATTGGTCAATTGCGTGGCGTCGGTTAGCGGTACCGAGGTATAGTTACCTGGAGTATCAATTAACATCTGTAAAACTTTGAAAAATAATATTTTTGGCGTTCAGCTCCGACTTCCTATATGAAGGTATAGGTCGACTTACGGATACTGAACCATCGTGGGATACCCTGGCCTAAAAACTGTGCCAACAAAATTTTAGAATCCAAAAAAAAAGGAATATTTTCCCATTTTATCGTTTAAAAGTAATAAATTCAGGGTGAACTGAATTTTTCACAACCAAAACAATTTCTTGTCAATAAATTTTAATTAAATTCTGTAAGACTACTTATTCGTGCCACTGTATTTCAAAATTCTCTTACCAATACAGCTGCAAAACTTCTTTAGGCTTTTATGTAGTGATGTCAACTATTTATAACCAAAAGGCATTAGCTCAAATCGCGCTAAAAAGCGCTAACATTTGATTGTTTTTTAAAACACTGTAGAGTTAATTTTCTGACTTTAGCACAGGTTAAGGCAATTTTTGGTTAATGGTTTTAGTAGTTAACAAAAAAGAAATATTAATACTAATTGTCCTTAGTATACTTTATTTATCTTACATAAATAATGGGTGTCCAAATATGAGGTATTATATTAATTTTAATAATAAAAACGATTTTTTGAGATATTAAAAATATTATTACTTCACGCGTTATATCTAGTGTGAAAAGCTCTAAATTGGCATCACTGCATTTATGCCTTGTTATACCCTTCACACAGTGAAAAAGGGTATATATAGGTTTGTCATTCCGTGTGAAATTTCTACAATTTTCATTTCCGACCCCGACATTTTCTGAAAGCTTATGAATAGGGGAGTCGATTAAGCTCTGTCAATCTGTCCGCCTGCCCGTGTGTATGTTGAAATCAACTGTTTGAAGCCCCCCGACATGAGGTATTAAAATATCAGAAATATTTGGGAGTAGATCGGTATTGAAAATCAGAAACATCGGTATATAAACAACTGAGATATGAGCAAAACCCTACGACCACCTCGATTTTTTCTTCACAAAAACAACATTACAACAACAACATACATACAAAAAAAAAAAAGGAATACTGGTTAGAGTAAACGTGGCATCGAATCCCAACTGAGACAAAAAAAATTTTTTTTATTTTTTTTATATATTTTTTTATAATTTTTTTTTTATAATTTTTTTTTTTTATTTTTTATTTTTATTTAATATATTATGTATTAATATTTTTATTGTTATTTTTTTTTTTTAATTTTTTTTTATTTGTTTTTTTATTTTTTTTTATTTTTGTTTTATATTTATTATTTTAATTATTTTTTTTTTTAAATTTTTTTTAAATTTTTTTTAAATTTTTTTTTAATTTGTTTTAAAATTTTTTTTTTATTTATTTTTTTTTAAATACATACGTAAATTTTTAATTTTACAATTGGATGTTTTTATATATGTATGTTTTTTATTAATGTATGTATGTACGTATTTCATATGAGATGAGTGGTGATACGAACTACTGTTATTGGATGTCTACACGTTGTGAAGGGTATATAAGATTCGGCACGGCCAAATATAGCACTCTTACTTGTTTATAACTCTCATTAAAGAAGTGAGTTTCAAACAATATTTCAAAAATTTAACCTAAATTATTTTCTATTAATATAAAAAAGTCTTTAAAAATAAACTGTTAATTTTATTGATAAATCGTATCGTGCAACTCACAAGTATTGGGATTTGTTTGCAAAAAATATTTCAAATTATATGAGTTATAAACATTATTTGTTTGTAGAAATGCTGGTGTTTATTACAAATAAAAAAGAATATTAAATGATATTGAAGTAATGAATGAAACATGAGTATGCAATAAGTGGTCATATAAAACTTAAAGCCCAGATATATACATACGTGTGTATATTTAAAAATTTAATTGTTCAATATAAACATTATGGTGGTGTTATTTGTCAGATATCAAACAATAATATCAAACTAGAAAAAAAATGGTAAAAACTACTTGTCATGTTTATTAGCGATATTTTTCTTTTATTAGTTTAGAATTAGTTCAATCTGCTTTATTTACAACTTAATAAATTTTTGTGTTCAATATAAAGTCTATTTTTGTTTTTTTGTACTCTGATAGCTGTCGCTGTAGCCAAATTTAAAGAAAATTCTATATTTATGTTTGAAGCAATGATACAATTATTTATTATTAAACATTTTTTTTAATAATTTCTTCAAATAAAATCAATTCACTATGATTTACCTTAATATATGAGAATATTATGTTAAAAAACAAATAGTTTTAAAAATAATATATTCGCTAATTGAAATGAGAATTGGCATTGTGTTAAAAAATACAACAAGGATAAAGTAATATGTGTATGGAAAAGTAGACGAGGATTGTCAGCGATTTAAATAACAATTTCTTTTTTTCATTTATTAACCGCATTACCCCCGACCGCACGAGCAATATGTTTGGCAATTATTGCCACAGTAATTGTCAAATTCTATTGCCAACGCAAGATATTAACGCGTGAATATGTATTAAAACACATATCGACCCTTGTTCGCGAAATTATCGTATGTTACGTTATTTTAGAATTCGACTTTTTTATGCAAATTGGTTCTACATCCATTAATCCATGTGCTGATACAATACTATAGCGATAACCGTTTTAGTTATGGAGATAACAGTGTGTTAAATTTATCGTATGAATGTTATTTATGTTATGATGTTATTTACGTTTTTATTTTTTTTTTTTAAATAATAAAATTTTGTTTTTGCAACATACGATAATTTCGCGCACAGGGGTCGATATTTTGCAATAAATGTTATAATACATTGCTAAGCAATAATCTTTTAACACGAGCTGTCAAATTCAATTGCAAACAAATAAAATGTAACAACAACACTAATGTATAAGAGAACATCTCAGAAAAAAAAGAAAACAAAATAAAGGGTTCGCCAAAAAATTGTTTTTTTTTTGAAAATGCTATAAAAAAAAACTACTGAATATTTTCTGTATGGCACGTAGCGCAGTCCTGTTGAAACCAAATATTGCCAATATCCTCCTCTTCAATTTTTGTGAAAAAAAATTCGTTCAACATGTCCCGATAACGATCGCCATTGACTGTAACGGCCACTCCTTGCTAATGGCCCAATTATGCCTCTGGACCAAAATCCGCACCAAACAGTGGCTCGTTTTGGGTGTATCGGCTTTTCAATGTATGCGCGCCGGCTTGCTGTGCCCCAAATGCGACAATTTTGCTTGTTTACATACCCGCCAAGATCAAAATGAGCTTCATCTGAAAAGATGATTTTTTTGGCAAAATCAGCATCTTCTGTAAGTCGATCGCAGGCCCACTTTCTCAGCGTTGTTCAAGCGTATACGCAACCATATTAGTTCATCGGAAGGATAAAACTAATTATCTGTCAAATCAGACATGAACTAAGTGTTACCATTCACGAAATAAGCACTAGTTGAAAAAAAAACGTTAGATGGCGGACCCTTTATTAAAATTAACATTGTTATTTTAAAAAAATTTAAGTTTTTTAATTATATGTAAATATATAATGGCAAAAGAATCGTTTTAATCAAGTGCCTTTGGTGAAATTTATTTTCGTATATTCTTTTTGTAAAATTTTTAATTATAAATCAATCTCCAGGAAAATTTTTAATTTTATGTTTCAAGATATTTACGTGTTCACCACCTAGAGATATAAGCTTGAACATTGGCAATTTGACGCCGTTATTCTGTCGTCGTTATTGCTTATAATCAATCATAAACATAATCAATCGCTCGTGTGGTCGGAAGGTTAGGCAGCGTATGGCTTCCACAAAGTATCTCCACTTGGTTTGGTGTTTTTTGTTGTTGTTTTGCGCGTGTTATCACGTAAAGCTGCTTTGTCTTAGTTCTTAGAGTATCATGTATATTGATATTGATGAATATTTGTAATTTTGACGATATTTTACTTGACATTAGCTAGATTTTACTTCCGTTTAACAGAGTAGACTTTATACATGCATTGAATATTCTGAGCTTAATTCAGCTGAATATTTGCGAGCTCTCCATACTTATTGCAGTCGGCATGGATGACACCATGTAATTTCTCATCTCTCTAAACAGACTTCACTCATTATATCATCCAGCACGATAGTAAACAGCTGAGTTGATAATAGGCAATCTTGTTTTTCTTCGGCGTTTTTTTTAAATATGTCCACTGAAGTTACTTTTGTGAAGAACTAAAAGTTCTGCATCGTCGTACACAGTTGTAATGATCCGAATTATTTTCTTTAGCGTACTTTTTTCCTTCTCAATGCTTTTCATATGGCAGTAAGTAAATGTCTATGAACATAAGATACAGGGGAATATATCATTCTATAGATTGTTGATCTAAGCAGCTTCTATTTGGTTGGAAACCTGCCTGCTTTTCTCGCAGATTATTCTCTAATATGTTTCTTATTCTTCCCTCTACTGTGAATACCAGTATCTTATATATCGTGTTAAGTAAATACTTGTGGTTTTATTGACATTATTACCGGCACACAATGCGCTAATATGACTGTGGTCTTACCACTGGGTTGGGTCCGTCACATCCAACCATAGCCCATCATGTTGTGTAATTCAATCATCGTCACAGGTAACAATCTTACCTACATTATTTCTTGGTTCATATAGCTGCACCATGCTGAAACGCTTGGGCTATCTATCCACTTATTAGTTTTTTTTCGCTTTAGGGCTTTAAATTAATCAACAACATAATCAGATGTGCGGTCTTAACAAAGCAAACAATTAACCAAATAACTACTTTGTTGAAAGGCAAGAGGACGCCGAGGCAGTGATGCTACTACCAGCATCAGTCATTAAACCATAGATCCCGTTTTCTGTTGAGAAGAAACTTTCATGGTGCCAGAAGTCCAACAGAGGTCAACCATCAGACATTAACAATTTCCGAATCTGTGTTTCTGCTTGGGAATTACCTCAGCCACCACATGCTCTCCAAAGAGACCTCACCAATAATGAGAGTAGAACAAGTTCTAGTGCCTTACTGATTCTTGTGGTACCAGATTGGTCTAGAATTTTCACCCTGAACAGAGTTTTTATTTTTCCAAATTATGAATCTTGGAAAACAGAGGTGTTAAACACAGTTATTTATCTACAGTTGATGCAATCCTTAAAATCGCCTTTTTTCCCTTTTCCGTCTTGATGTGAGGTTGTAGAAGTTGCACTGTGATTTCAATGTCAGCCCATAGAATTTCAGTTGTTATTCAATCTTCTCCTGCTGCCTTACTACTTCTTAATTTTTCGGTGGCCTCTTTTATCTCATTTTGATTAGGAGGGATGCATTTTATTCTCAAATTATTTTCTGAAATTACTAATTTCTTTTCTTCTCTATCAATGAGTTTGTGTATCATTGTTGGTCAATTCGCAGTGGTACGCTGCTTGGCTACTGTTACATCTTCGATTAGTGAGAAAATCTGTCGTCTGGTAAAGCTTTCTAATGTTGCCACTGCTTCTGTTATCTACTATTGTTAGATGTTCCAACAAATGTTCTAAGATTAATGGAAAATTATTGAAAGTTTTTTCAGAAGAGCTTTTCCATTATTTTTTTTTTTCAAATAAATGCGTAATCTATAATTTTAAATGGTTTCAACGATTTGCTTATTTAATATTAAACTTTTGTTATTGAGTTTCTAACAATAATTTCATTACTTTAAGTTCTGTTTATGGTGCATTAATATAGTGTTCAATTGCACATTTAAATGACGAACATAATTTGTTTAAAGTATTATTATAATGTTTAAAGTATTAACAAAATGCTTTAAGTACTTCAATGTTGTTTGTAAACGATTTTGTATATTTTTTTTGCTCCTGCAAATTTAATGCTTTTATTTTGTAAACTCTTGAGCTGTTGTGGTTTTAAAAGCCATTAAAAATGTAATTATGTTTATAAACAGTTATTTTCTTAACGATGAAATGTTTTCCTTTTTTTTCCTTGCAATTTTTCTTATCTTTGCTGAGCCTTTTTTCGTCCAGTCCAGCGCAGAGTTAATGCCAGCACAACACAACATAATAAATATTTCATTCTCTATTCATACTGTTCTTTTGCTGTTTTTTTGACATTTTAACTTATTATGTAATAACACTGATGGAATAGTTTTGCATAATGTGTATGTATGAATAAAGTTTACTATAATACTTAACAAGTCAGTTTACTGTTTTTAAATGTTTATTTTTTTATGGTTTACATAACGAACGAGTTATGGTGATAATCTTGATAATATTTGTGGTTTAAGATAATTGGAATTTTAAAGGATGTTAAGCTTAATAAAATTAACTGCCTTATTTATACAAATTATGAAAGTTTTTTAATATAAAAAATATATTTTCTATTGAAATTTCTAATTTGCAACTGATAAAAAAATTTCAGTATAAACAGTGAGTATTAAATATTTGGGATACCTTTTTATTATTTAAGTTTTATTCAATCAACTTTATATTTCTAAAATTGATTAAATATTTCTTCAAAATTATACTGGCGTATACTTTCGTAATTGCCATAATCGCAGTCTGAAAAATGATGTGATCTGCTAGACGAAGGTATTTATTTCTGTTTCGGCTTATGTTATATAAACCTATTTTAATTAGGTCACCAACTTTCAATTCGTCTTATTTTTATCTTGGGTCTTTTTTACCCTAATTACTCTATCCCATTCTTCCGTTTTGGTATGATGCAGTTAATGCTTACAGATCTCGTTGCAATTTTGTCAGCAACATATCGGTTATTCTTTGGTACTTTGGCTCAATGGCCAAGAGGCCAAGGCCGCATCATATTTCAATCTCAATCGGGCGAATTGATAGTATATTCTCAATAGCCATTGTCGATGTGATGTGCATGCCGCATATACTAGCTATATTACTTTCCTATATTGTTTTTATTTCTTCGAGCTAAAGATCACTTATATTTTATAAAAATTATTATTTTATTCCGATATTTCGCTACCACATTGGGTAGCTTCTTCAGGGAAATTTTTTACAATTTATAACAATTAACAATTAAAATATAAAAATTGTTCAAAAACAAATTTTTTTAAAAAGGCGTGACAATTTTTTTGTTTACATTTAAAATAACAAACGAAAATTCAAATACATACATACATCACAAAAAATATATTTGTCAACAATTTTAAAATTTTTTTAAAAAGGGGGGAAAATTATTTTGTCAACACTTAAAATATTATACAAAACAAAAAATTCAAATACATACATACATATAAAATATTACAAATTACAAAAACTTTTTACCAAAACCAAAAAATACAGATATTATACAAACAAAAAATACAGATGCATATAATATATTATATAAAAACTAACTGACTAAAAAACTAACATAGTTCCT
Source organism: Phyto melanocephala (assembly GCA_941918925.1). Lineage (NCBI taxonomy): Eukaryota > Metazoa > Arthropoda > Insecta > Diptera > Rhinophoridae > Phyto > Phyto melanocephala. Next base: position 102,406,876 of record OW799235.1, on the reverse strand, counting down.
AGACCTTATTAACTAATAGCCTATAATTCTGTGCAACATTAGCCGTATCAGCTTTATAATTAATTCTTTGAGTAGACGGTACTTTTATAATTTGCAACATTTCCAATATATATCTACGTCTATAGTTATTCTCTGTATTTAAAACTTTTGTGTTTTCAAAATCAGGATAATGATTGGAATTGGTGCAGTGTAATGATAATGCAGTTTTTTGTGCAGTTGTTGTATTCCTGTTCTTTTGGTCTGACTTATGACCAGCTAACCTAGTTTTAAGTTTATTTTTTGTTGTACCTTATCACAATTTTCATTATTATTACCACTACATGGTATTTTATAAACTAAATTAGACGTATCTAATTTATCTATTCTATCTTTCGTTTTAGTAAATAATCTACCTAATGTGTTATACATTTTATGGGCCATTGTATATTTCTTATTGTCATAAATTTGAGATTTCTCCAATCTTTCAGATAAAAGAGGAACATAAGTTACCATATATAACACTTAAAGAAAAATATGATTCATACAAGGTACTTGTTTCAGTAGTGATTGTACGGCGACTTGGCATATTTTTATATTTCCCACACACATAACAAAAGTAATTAAACTTTTTACACGCCTCCATCTTATAACTGATTGGATGCGAGACTGTCAAAGGCTTTAAACTACACTAATCACTTTCGCAAGCACTTTCCATATGAAAGTGAAGGGGTTTTGGAACTCTTATTTATACTGTAATTGTTTTAATCAAAGTACCTGTCGAGACCTTCATGAGCATGTTTTGTAAAAAAACCAGAACGAATAATATTTCTACCTGTTCCAGGTATAACAATAGAATATGTTATTTAAGTTTTTTACAAGACCGATTAGTGCGGTTTTGACTGCACAATAAAAGACCGATTTGTGTGGGTTTGTAAGCACAATGAAAGCATTTATTTCTTAATTCTAAGAATTTTTTCATCGGTAACTCCACTTCTTAGGGGGCTCCCATACAAGTATTGCGTTTTATGACATTCTTAAATTAATTAATATTTGTCGACTTTTGTGAATAAGATCAAAAGTTGCTAACAGATTTTAAACATTTATGGCTTGTTTTGTTATCAGATTCATTTTTTATATGTCTGCAAAAAATTAGAAGCCTACCTGCATTTTTTAATTTTTTATGAATTTTTAAAAAACAAAAATTTCGAAATTTCGATAAAAAAATTAATTTTTTTTTTCAAAAAAAAAAAAAATATGTTTCTAAAACGACTGGGGATATTAGAAAGAACTTTTATTTTTCCTAAAGGAAATTTTATTGCGGAATTTCGGTTTTTTAAGTTTTTTCAATAAGCTAAAGCATTTTTGAGTTACGCTAACATATGTTGTGCAACCTCCTCCATTTTCGAAATAACGGTATTTCTCAAAAACCAGAGCCAATCTTAAAAAACCGCGGGCACCACTGGATTCAGCGTACCCGAATTATATTATTATATGCTGGCCAGGTGCTTAGCTTGTCACGAAAAAAAAGTGTCAATTTCATGCACAGTGTAATTAATGATTCTTCCAAAATACGTGGGCTTCTGGTACCAATCTATTAATAATTGTTCACCCTTTCTTATTACTAATGTATCCAAATAAGGAATTTTTGAGTTACATTCCTTTTCAATAGTAAATTTTATATTATCATGAAAAGAATTGAAAGTTGTTAATAAATCATCAACAATTTGATTAGGAACAATCAAAAATAAATCATCAACATATTTCGTAATTATTTTCGGTTCCATATCTAATTTTCCAATACAACAATCTAATAATTTCTCCATAACAACATCTGCTATAATAGGAGAAGCTGGAGATCCCATAGGAAGCCCTTTCTGTTGTATATATATCCTATTGTTATATTTGAAATATCTATTATCCATTATACAAAATTTCAGAATACGTAGAAAAAGATTCTTATCTATCATTGTATATTCTTCTATCAATTCCCATTTTTCCTCTATAATATCCAAAGCTACGTCTATTGTTATACTTGGAAATAAAGATACAACATCAAGTGAAATTAACTTTTCACTATCTTGTATCTTTAAGTTCCGTATTCTTTCTCTAAATTGTAAAGAATTCTTTACATTATATTTAGAGTTTTCAGTTAACTTCCTTAGAATATTTGTAATATATCTACAAAGTTCATAAGATGGAGAGTTAACAAAAGAACATATTGGTCTCAAAGGAAATTGTTCCTTATGAATTTTCGGTACACCATATAATCTAGGTGCTGTAGATACATTAGGTTTCAATTTGTTTTTCTCTGAAGATGTAATAATCTTAAATTTAGAAAGATCCTCAACTAAACTATTATTGATAGTTTGTAACTTTGTTGTTGGATCCTTATCTAATAATCGGTATGTGGTAATTTAACCCACAATGTCATTAATCCTCAAATTATAATCACACCTATTCATTGTCACAGTAATATTACCCTTGTCCGCATTCAAAATAAGAAGGTCCTTATTGCCCTTCAAAAATTTATCAGTCCTGTTAACCTTATCTAATAAAAATTTTTCCCTATTTGTCAATCGTTCCTATTCAAATGATTATCAATTACACCTGTTAATTTATTCCTCGCAATTTCCTGTTCTTCTTTTTCTGTCAGTGTCTGTATGAAATCCTCACCATCTGCAATAACATTCATAATTGGAAAATTATCCCTTTTAACTGGTAGTGCATCCCGTGTGGGGTTTGCTAGTTCCCCCATCGGGCGCCTCCCCAGGTGGCGGATAGGGGAACGCCTGCTAGAAATAGCAGGTACCGAGGAAATTAAATACTCGGGGCGGACCAAAAACTAGCAAGGCACGTTGACGACCCGGAAATGGCAAGGACACGTTTTTGTTCTACGAATTGGAAATGGCGAATTTGGGCCGACAATTGCGGCAGTCTGTTACCTTAGTACCCGAGAGTGACATCTCGTGGAAACGGCTTTCAGGTTAATGTCGCGGTTGCCTTCCGTCCCGTTAAATCTTTGGCAGGGCTTGTGGAACGCTCCCTGGATCGTAGTCACTAAACTGACCATGTAGGTTCGGTTGAGAAGACTCCCGATTGATGTCTGACCTGGCTCTGAACAAGAGTTCTCATAAAGTCTCTTGTCAACCCTCGCGAGGACCTCACTGCTTGCAAAGGGACCCTCGGGGTCTTAAAGGACGACTGCATGACGACCACGGATAACGGCTTCAAGATGGGACCCAGAAAAAATCAAAATGGCAGACAAAACTAAACAAACAACGATAGCGAACATGATTACCCCCAGAATGAAAACAGTTGAAAGAGCTACGAACCCCTTTCAACCTAGTGGGAAACTGAAGAGAAGTCCCCCAGTGAGGGGCGATAAAACTTTGCACGAAGACGCAATTACGCCTCGCGGAAGTGAACCGGCTCCTGTCATCGACATGACAAAGGAGGACCTCTTCGAGACGCCGAAAGCAGTAATGGTGACGACCGAAACCCCTCCAGCAAATGGTGTACGGGCAAGTAGAAGCTCACCAAACCAGGAGTTCATTATTAAAATGAGAAATGAAGAGACCTCGGCGATGGAAAAAATAAAGAGTGTGATGGTGAAAATAAAGGCTGCTCTTAAAAGGCAGAAAAACATCAGCATGGATGTCAGAGAAGGAATTCAGGAGATTGAGGAGCTTGTTTGCATAGCTGAAACTTGCAGAGTAAACTGGCTGAAAACTGAGAGAACTAAGATACCTGGGCAATCTAGAAACACTGAAGTAGGCTTACAGGGGTGTACCGAAACTCCTAACATGGGCAAAGGAAAGCGGACTGCAAGCAGCCCAGCTGAAACAGTGGTCATAAGGAAAAGACCACGCGGAGGGGAAAATGCCGAATGGAAAACTGTTGAAAGGAAAAAGAAAATCCTTCACAAGGAGAGTCAAGTGGAGAAGGTATCGAACAAGATCCAACACACTCAAGAGAAATCACGGAAAAAGGTCGAAACAAAGACAGGTGATAGGGGTAAACTACCCAGAAAGAAAGGGGAGGCTATTATAGCCAAACCTTGTGAAGGATATACCTACGCAGACGTGCTAAAATCTCTGAGGAACCAAACCGAAAACAATAGCGGCTGTAAGGTAAAAACAATCCGGAAGACCAAGACCGGCTCACTTTTGTTAGAGCTGGAAAAGGGGGAACAAATTAAAAGTGATCTACTTCATAATATCAAGGAGACTCTTGGGGAATTCGCTGAGATAAAAAGCGTAACACCAAAGGTCACTATAGAGATCCGAGATCTAGACTCCTTTACCACCCCCGAGGAAGTCGAACAATCTATTCGGAATACGATACAGACGAACGATGAACCTATGGTGATAAGAGTCACGAAACCCAACAACAGGGAACTTGTTAGGGCTTTTGTTATCGTATCCCAGGCGATGGCGGAAGAACTCCTTAAGACTGGGTATATTAAGGTGGGCTGGTGTCGTGTAAGACTGAGGAGGTACGAAAACATCAAGAGATGCTTCAGATGCTTCAGTACCGGGCATGAACAGTGGAATTGTACTGCACCTGACAGAAAGGGCCAAGGGATATGTATCAGGTGCGGGGAAGTCGGACATGTTATGAAAGCATGTGTAAATAAACCGAAATGTTGCCTGTGTTCTGAAGCGGGACACAGCAGGGTGGACCACATAGCAGGGACAAAGAACTGCAAAATGACTACAATAGGACGAAAATGAGAATACTTCAAGCCAATATGCACAGAAGCAAGACGGCTGACGCTGTTCTAGACCAACTGATTATAGAAAGGAACTCTGATATAGTAGTTATCAGCGAACAATACGGAAGGCCAAAAAGTGGTACATGGATCACCGATACTAGCAATACAGCAGCCATATGGATACCGACGCGTAGTAGCCTAGTTATAGAGGACAAAGGTTGTGAAAACGGATTTGCTTGGTTAAAAACGAAGGATTTCACGCTATTCAGCTGCTACTTGACACCGAACGAAGAACTGGAGGCCTTTCAAGTGAAGCTGCACAACATAGAGGATAAGGGTATGGAAATTGGTGGTGCTCTCGTAATCGGGGGGGACTTCAATTCCCACGCATACGAATGGGGATCACGATCGACAAACTCTCGAGGCAGAATGGTACTGGATATGATAGCCAGAATGGGACTAGTCATCATGAACAGGGGAAACACCGCTACTTTCAGAAGACCGGGTTGCGAGGGAACTATTCCAGACATCACGTTGGCCTCTGAGAGAATCGCAAATAGGGTAATGAATTGGATGGTCCTAGAAGATTACACTGGAAGCGACCACCAATATATTATGTACAGCGTGGAAAATGGCAGAGCATCTAGCCAACCTACTGCTACGACGTCCACACGACGGTGGAATATCGCGAGACTGGACAAAGACGCATTTTTGGACAGAATTTCAGGAGCTGATGAGGGAATAGGAAACACTGCGGACGCTACGGTTATAGTACGTTCCACGATGACGCTTATTAAGGAGGCATGCAACGGGGCGATGCCTATCATCGGCAGAAGGCATCGGAAGGAACCTGTATACTGGTGGAATGATGAAATCGCCCACCTAAGGCGGACGTGTCTACAACATCGAAGGAGATACACAAGAGCCAGACGAATACATGCCGCAGCAACAGAGGCTGAGGAATACAAAAGAGCTAAAAAGGAACTAAAGGTCGCCATACTTATAAGCAAGAGGCGAAAATGGGAGGAACTAAGGGCCGACCTCAACAATGATCCCTGGGGACTAGGATATAAATTAGTCATGCGGAAGCTTGGGGCACGTTCTTCAACCCCGAATTTAGAAGAGGATACGATGGAGAATATTGTGAATACCCTTTTTCCCTCAAACGAGGAAGTACGCAATAGCGGCCCTCAGTCGAACGAGGGAACCCCTCCACTCTTCACTCTGGCTGAATTAAAGACTGCTGTAACGGCATTGAAAAATAGAAAGGCGCCAGGTCCGGACGGAATTCCGGCAGAAATTCTCAAGATACTCGCCGAGGAGAAACCGGATATGCTTTTGAGAATGTACAATGGTTGCCTACAGGAAGGTGTCTTTCCGGAAGTTTGGAAAAGACAAAGACTTGTGCTGATAAGCAAGGGGAAAGGGAACATAGAGTCACCATCAGCGTATAGACCCCTGTGCATGCTTGACACCGCGGGTAAACTTCTTGAACTACTTCTTAAACCTCGGATACATGCGGCTGTGGAAAACGCTGGAGGCCTTTCCACGAGACAATATGGATTTAGGACTGGAAGGTCAACAATAGGCGCGATCGAAGAAGTTATAGAGGGTGTCCAACGAGCACAAACGGGGAACCATTTTTCAAGACGCATTGTCTTGTTGGCAACTCTTGACGTTAGAAATGCCTTCAACAGCGCTACATGGGCCGACATGATAGAGGCTCTGGAGACACGGTTTAGAGCACCAGCATACATCATGAGGATGATAAGGAGTTACCTGAGCAACCGTATACTTATATACGAAAATGCTGGGAGGACACGGGAAAAGCAGATTACCGCAGGAGCAGCACAGGGCTCGATTCTAGGCCCTGAATTGTGGAATATCAGTTATGATGATATCCTGCATATCGAGATGCCAGGTGACACCTACTTGGTCGGTTATGCCGACGATATTGTGGCCGTTATTGCAGCACGTAACATGAAAGAAGCTCAGAGAAAGCTTAACCAAGTCATGCTTAAAACAAAGTTATGGCTGGATTCCCATAACCTTAAGCTTGCCACGGAGAAAACAGAGCTCCTCATCATTACAAGGAAGCACATCCCTCTGGAGGTGGACATGAGAGTCTTGTCTGAGACAATTAAGACCAGCAAGTGGATTAAATATCTAGGTTTAAGATTAGATAATAGATTAACGTTCCGAGACCAACTCGAATATGCTGCAGGCAAAGCGGCTCAGGTGACAGTTTCTCTCAGCAGACTTATGGCGAATACTGGGGGCCCGAGCTATCTCAAGAGGAAACTGATAATGGCAACGACCCAGTCAATCCTATTATATGGATGCGAAATCTGGGCTGATGCCTTACAGGCGAAGTATAGAAGAAAGATGCTGGCGGATGTACAACGCACCTCTGCTCTGAGAGTAGCCTCGGCATATCGTACAGTCTCAGAACCGGCAGTACTTGTTATAAGCGGCTCTATCCCTATTGACTTACTAGCCGAGGAAAGGAGAGCCCTTTGGAAGGATCGAAGGCTGATTGAAAGCACAAACAGGGAATCGGAAATGACAAAACGATCGCATACCATGCAAAGGTGGCAAGACAGGTGGGACAGCGAATCTCGAGGCAGATGGACAGCGAGGCTGATAACAAACCTCGAAAAATGGGTAAACAGAAAGCATGGCGAAATAAACTATTTCGTAACACAGATGCTTTCTGGACATGGATATTTCTTATATTACCTACACAGGATGGGAAAGGTAAACACAGGAACCTGTATATACGGAGACAACTGCATAGACGATGCAGAGCACACTTTCTTCAAGTGTGAGAGATGGAGTGTGGAACGGCACAACTTGGAGGAAACCGTAGGGGAAATATCCCCAGAAAATATCGTGGATCTCATGATGAAGAATGAGACTGTATGGGAACACGTGACAACATATGTTGTGAGGATACTTCGCGCGAAAAAGCGGGACCTAGACGTAGGCATACCGACGGCTGTTCGATAGGAACAGGAGAGGAGCCCCGCCCTGAAGCAATGCGAAAGCGGTCCCAGGGTGGAGAACGGCTCGAAAAAGGGGGGTTTTTAGTGGATGCAAGCTCCACATACCAGAACTGTGACGACAGTATCTGAGATGCGTCAGGCATTTTCCCCTCTTCCCGAAAAAAAAAAAAAAAAAAAAAAAAAAAAAACTGGTAGTGCATGTTTCTTTCCTAAAGAAAGAACCCACTGTATTAAAAAAGTTTTTGTAATTTGTAATATTTTATATGTATGTATTTCAATATTTGTTTGTACAATATTTTAAATGTTGACAAAATAATTTTCCCGCCTTTTTAAAAACATTTGTTTTTGAACAATTTTTATATTTTAATTGTTAATTGTTATAAATTGTAAAAACTTTCCCTGAAGAAGCTACCCAATGTGGTAGCGAAATATCGGAATAAAATAATAATTTTTATAAAAAAAGTGATCTTTAGCTCGAAGAAATAAAAACAATAAATTAATATAAAAAGATCGAAGAAACTTACATAATATTTATATTACTGTCCTATTAATCTAAATTTTGTTATCTCGAAAGACAGGACAAAAATTGTTAAGTTAACAATTACTTTGTCAACTGGCTTTAATAATGTCCTATGTTTGCTGAGGTAATACCTTTTTCTAATTATTTAATTTTTGAATAAATTAATTTTAATAATAAATAAAACATTGGTCGATTCGACGACTGACTTTCAAAGTAAATTTGGATAACTTCGTAGCATTTTTCAAAAGTAAATCTATTCACAATGGTTTGCCAGATTATCTGGAAAAAGAATCGTTGTATGATAGTTTGTTTGACAGTTAACCCTTCTGTTAGTTTTATCGGGCTTAAATTAATACCTTATATCTCAATATAATATGAATAATTTGTACCGTATCAACGCCTCAATTCATGACGGGAAAATTGGATATGGTAAGGTAAATATATATAAATGGTCTGAGTCATATAAACTTTATGTTAAGAAAACGTATGATGCCAGATTGGAGATTCATGAAAAAAATATTAAATTACGTGCAAGAGTACCTTAAATTTCATGGCTGTGAAATGAACTTAGTTGCAATGGAAAACAAGTAAATGGCGCGTTTGTAAAAATGGCCAGTTTTCGTCTTTTTCATTGGGATCGGCAAAGCGTGCAGACCTGTAAAATAATCAGCACAAGGAAATAATCAATTACTCGAAACAACAGAGTAACAAAAAAAAAACTAGAAATAGCTGAGGACGAAGATAAGTGTTGAGAAGCCTAAAGTGTAGGTGGTAGTCAGGTTAGGGTTACAAACAAAAAGCCGAACCAACCTGCTTCCTAACACCAAGGAAACCAAGATAACAGTAACTAGTCTTTGTTTGCCTACGAAGGACGTCTTCACTTATCTTCAGCCGATATCCAACAATGATGACAAGCCAACTACAACAACAACAGCAGCAGTCATATATTTAACAATAGCCTTAGTTGTAAGCATAATAGTGAGATTGCAGTGATAATAACACTACATAGCCCATCGTTCAACATTGTCATCAACTTTGACAGATAATAACTAGCCATACGTGACAGAATTGACCAACACATCCTTGCATACTTTAACCATTCCCATCTTTAGTTTATTATACATATCTTCATACCTCATCTATACCTACCGTAACCTGTTATCGCTTATCTGAAATCGCCATCGACGACCTCGGCTGAGTAAGATAAGTACCCTTTTTGCATTTTTTATTTTTTTATATTTTTGCGCATGTAGTTTCTTGAGGGATTCTTCGCTACAAAGTCGTATATTAAACGAACCCTGTAGATTGTTTTCTGACCTATAGCCGGCAGACAACCGTCAATAAATATCAAAACCTCTAAACGTTGTATGATTATTTAACGTTTCTTCCATTAAAGTCAAACTTCACTAAATATTTGCGATTATTTTCAAAACTTGAAACCGTCAATCATAAACAAAACTATTTTAAATAACCGAAAGTTTAATTGTATGTAAATTCTTAAATTCTCCATATGTCAATATCGACAACAATTGAAATTTTTAATTATACTCACAGACACGCTTCGAAAAAAAAACCAATACATAAATTTTGCTCATTGGTAAGTTCAATCTTAAAATAAAAATAACGATCCCAGTTTCACAGAAATTCTTAAATACAGATTCATTAAATATAAATAAAATTTACCCATAACCATCCATTAAATTAAATTCGTATTTTTTAACAAAAAGAGAAACTATTTAGCGCCGTATTCATACAAAATATTTTAGGTTTATTAAAGGCTTATTTGACAGATGTTGTAGAGAAATTTGTCAAATAAGGCTTAAAAAAAACCTAAAATATTTTTTATGAATACGGCCCTTAGTCCTTAACCTATAAATTTAGAAATAGTTACTTAAGTTGTCAACGAACATAAGACTATGCAAATTTGATTGTTAAATATTTCAGAAAAGTTCGTGAACAAATTTTGATTTTCACAAATTTCGGAAAGAGATTTCTGGAAATAGAGCTACAGTCAAGTTTGGATCGTTCTGTACTAGATTGGGTGAAAATTAATTAACACACACAGAGTGTTAAATATATATAAGAAATTTTTAAGAATGTAAAATGAATTTATATCCATTAAATAAGTGAATATAAGCAAATGTATTAGAGTATGCCACATTTATGAATTCATTATGTTTTCTCACTAGTAAGATAAAGAAAAATCAAGAAGGTAAGTCAAGAGTGATAAAGTGTCGTCAGGGTACTCCAGGTAGATCATTGTGGTGGTACCATGGCTTGGGGCAGGTTTTATTTAGGCCGCTAAAATCTAGGTCCTTGGTGAGCAAGCGGTTATTTAAACACTGGTACAAATTTTAATTGTCGCTGCCAGCCTCTCAGCCCGCGAGCTTTAGCCGTGCCGGAATAAAAAGATGCCAGTGCGCAACATTAGATGGGAAAGTGTTTTGATTAGTGTTATAAGCGAAATCGCAGTAGAATTAATAGTAAAACATCAAAATATGACAAATTATCAGTAAAATAAATACCACAATTTTTTTGCTTCGCCTGAATATAAAAAAAAATTAAATTTAGTTTTGCATATTCTTAAAAACTGTGACAAAAATATTTTAGAATAAAGGGTATAAAAATATTTTAATGTATTCCTAATTTTTTGCAGCACTTTTAAAAATTAAATTTTCATAAATTATAAGCGCTAAAAAATCAATTAAACTTTAGTTGGTATAAAGTATTCAAGATTCGTCGAAACTGTTTGTTTGTTTATAAAAATATTTCAATTAATTCTCTCTGTACAAAACAAGTTTCAATAAATTCTCCCTTTATTACAAAAGTAAAAAAAAATCATTTATTCATTCATTCATTTACTCATTTACTTTGTAAATTGCAATTGTACGAAAAATCAAAACATTTAAAAAAAACATGCATAATTTTTCATTTCCCTTATTTCTTTATTACGGAAATTAAAGGACTTGCTACGACAACGCTTAATGAAAAATAAAACATAAAATATCATAAAATCATAAAAAAGGGCACACAAATATAAAAATAAGAAATGTATTATTTCTTATTATCACTTACAATCGCCCGTAGCCGTTTCAAAATCTAATTAACACATAATTCCGTTTTATTATGAACACTTTTCCTGCAGTAAAATGCAATATGATTTAATTAATATTCATGATTACTTACTAAGTACATATGACCGTAGGTAAAAATATGTAATAATTCTTTTAAAAAATTTAAATTTAAAAATGAAAAAATAATGCAAGTAAGTAACGTGTAGATTAAAACAATAAAAACTATAGTTTTACAATTAAAAAAATATTTTATATTAATTAACTGAAAAGTAATAATATTAATAATTTAACTTGCAATAGAATTTAACAAAATTATCATTTAAATTCAATAAAAAAAATGTATTTTTTTTGTGTAAAATTTGATCCAGTATAGAATTGAACAGGTGATTTTTGAGTAACTCTTAGGTCATAAATTTTCCCATTGTTCCTAATTTCTGACAAATGTCAACCAAAATTCTTAATAAAAAGCAAAAAAAAATTTATTTCTTATCAAATATCAATGTAGTATTTTTGAAGACAAAAATCAGACTTCCACATACAGGTCTGTGCTACATGGGGGGCTTCTAAAAATTTATTTCAACCAATACACGGACAGATGGACATCTATCAATCGACTTCCTTATTCAGAAGCATTTAGAATATATTCTCACAGATTTACTTTAATTTACATTTCTATGCATTTAACATTTTCCTTAATTGGTTGACAGTAATATGTTAAGTAAAAAATAGGCGAAATGTTATATAATGTGGTGCATACTTAAAGGAGTAGTTATTTTTCCTACAAATTACTTAGCATAACCATCTCAGCACTTCATTTAAATGTAACGTTTGGTAATTACTAGAATATAACGGGTTTTTATACCCTTCACACGACAGTGTAAAAGGGTATATAAAGCTTTGTCATTCCGTTTGTAATTTCATTACACAGTACAACATTTTTCAGGTGATTGATTCGGGACTTAATTCTGAACTGGTGATGCAGAAGTTATTTTTTTTGGGTCTACTTTCCTAAACAATTATCAGAATTGAGTCCCGAAATCATGTGTTACTGTGTAATATTAATTTCCGACTTAATAAAGTATATATTTTCGGGGAGCTTATGAATAGAGTAGTCGATTAATATCAGTCTGTCCGTCTGTCCGTGTGTTGGTTGAAATCAACTTTTAGAAGCAACTTATCAATTAAACACGACTGCCTCTGTTTTTTCCTATATTTTTACCACCAAAATTAAAATTTTTTAATCCTAAGAATAATTTATAGGTACCCTTGTATATATAATATGCCCCTTGATATATTTGTGAAAAATTTTGGATAAGGCGGGCTGAATCGTTAGAGTTATAGGCAATTTTTTTATTTTGAAAAATGTATATTCCAAAAATTTACAAACGAAAATAAATTTTTTTCAGCTTCTAGACAACCGAGAGAGTCAATATTGGTATTATCTGAAAGGACTTGACTAGCGCAATATAAGGCACTTTAAAAAAAATAAAATTTATGTTGGCCGCCACCACAAAATTGCGGACAGTAAATTTATATATGGGGCAAATCTGGTATTTTTATATGTAACTTCTTGAACCCCCTCAATAATGGTATCAAATGAAAGGGCTTGACCAGTAGAATACAGTAAATTATTAAAAAATTAAAAAATACAAGATGGCGTCTAAAACAAAATGTTGGAAAATTTTGTTTACTCTCTATCAATATGGGTATCAAATGAAAAGGCTTTATTAGTAGAATACAGTTAACTATGAACAAATTTAAAATGAAGGATGGCGTCGGAAATAATTAAGAAAAAATGGCTTATAACATAAAATCAAGGTTAAGCTACGATGTGGGATTAGACCTATGTACATGATGGTGAAGGGTATTATCAGATACGGCACGGCCGAATATGGCACTCTTACTTGTTTTAAATGATTTATGTTTAGTTTGGTTTGGCATTTCAACATGAATAGACTGACGCATGAATAGCAAAGCGTAGATTTGGTGAGTGGACCCAAAATGAAATTACCGTTGATCCCGATTTTTATAAGTGAATTTTGTTTGGCGATCAAGCTAACTTTTGTTTGAATGGATACGTTTGGTAACCGCATATGAATCGGCCTTCAAGATCGTGCGACTTAGCGACCCCAGACTATTTTCTGTGGGGATATGTGAAGTCGCTAGTCTACGCCTATAAGTCCGAAAAGATTGACCACTTGTAGAACAGCATTGGCCATGTTGTTGTCAATATGCAGACACATATGTTGGTGGCGATCATATGTAAGAAGTTATATTTACATTATAATGCCAGAAGATTTACTCATATAAAAAACATAAAAAGGGTGCAAACCTTTTAAAATTATCACTATTAGATAGCATTGCTACTGAATATAAACAGTCGAACAGCAGCTTACGGAACAGTATAACATTAGAGTTCGTTTGGATCTTCAAAACAGCACATCAAATTTTATTGTTCCAACTAGTAATTTGCAAACACCAAGATTTCTTCTAAGACATAGTCATATCTATCTTATCTACCTTACGATACAAATAATATTTTCTTTATCTTAAAAAACATTAAAAATATTCATCCTGAATTAAATTATTATAGATGAAAAGTAGCAAAAGAAAAGTAATCATTAAAATAAATTATAAGAAAACATAAAAAAATTACAACGTTATAAATATACGATTTTGTTTTTGGTTTTTTTTTTATTTATTTATTTTTTTTTCACTGAAACATCAAGTGGAGCCAATTAAATTTTATTCTCACAGAAACGGAAACAAGCAGTTTTTCCTTCTATCACTTTGACGAAGAGAAAACAAAATTTGCATTTTGTCCCGGTGCGATATTAACACCACAGTTCACTAGAGTGGCAAAGGGAAAAAATTCACAAAAAAGTGACATAAAGAAATAAAAAAAGAAAAAAATAATAGAAACAACAAAACACAGCTTAAATTGTTTAGAAAAAGATTTCTTTCTGTTGTTGTAAAAGCATTTGTTGCGTGTCATTAAAGTTTCATCATCAATGCCACAAATGAAAACAAAACAAAATGCCGAAGGGAACAAAAGTCCTCACCCAAAAAAGTACTAGACTGTCTTACCCCAAACCGAAAACCAAATTGGATGTTTTCATTTGTAAAGGGATGTTTCTTGTGATGCTGCTGCTGTCAACAAGGGAGGTAAATACTTTGGTTGATGTAAGTGTAGTCTTTGACCGGCAAGGGGAAGGGGTAATAACAAGCCAACAGCCCTTGAACTTTGTACTGTCATTATCACAGTCATATTTAAGATATATTTTTTATTTCGTTTATACGTAATTATGTAGGTATGACGATAGATGTGCGTAACAAAAATACTTTAAGATTTTAAGACATATTTGCTGATGTTGTAATTTAATGGGTTCGTCAACAAAAAAAAAACCAAACTATTTGTGGCATAACCAAGGCAAATGTCCTCTTGATAGTGAAAACTCAATTCCCAGTCATGATACTACCAACTCATTCTTACAGCTACTCGGCTAAGAAATCTGTTGTTGCTTCTACTAGTACGCACCATAAAAAAGGGTTAAACACAAAAAACTTGATGCCACAATTACATGTATTTGTACATTTTGGTTTATATATTTGTATGGGTTTTTAGTGAGGTAATTGTGTGTGTGTGTGAAATATTAAAAAAAAAAAAAATGAAAAACTATAATAAATACATTTTCAAGAAACAAAAGGCAACTGCATAAACAAAACAGTTTAATAAAAGTTTTGAACAGAATTTAAGAGATAAGCATCGGTTAAAGTTTGCCCTACATATTGCTGTTATATTAGTTTTGCTATGCGCGTTGATACATCCATTTCTTTATTCGTTGAAATCAAAATTCCAAAGCCCACACCTGCTCTATGGACTCAAATGTTCTATCTATGAATCAGAAATATTTTTGTGAAGTTTGCTATTGAAAATCAGTCAAATTAGAAACACTCATAATGAATATACAGGGTGGGCCAAAAGTCACCAGTGCCATTATTCTAATATTTTGATACTGCACGCAGGTCTGAGGGATTTCGGTGTACTTAAATAAAACTGATTTCAACATACACATGAACAGACGGACAATGCTCAATCGACAACCCTCCTTTGGGGTCGGAAATTAATATTGTAAAAATTTCACACAAAATGACAAACCTATTTATTACTAACGATTATATTAGAACTACCATTATATTTAGATGCAATATAATCTGCACTAGTGTTAAGTAAAAGTGTTACCAAAACAAAGTCAAATATAATATACCTTCATACTTTAAAATGTACCGCCCTTTCCCCTACATAAATACGTGTAAGTAGTTATAAAACAAAAAGGCAGCAAGACAATCTTAACAAAACTGTAACAATAAAACACGACTGCCAGTAGGAAAATTCAACAGATGCTCTATCTGCATCTTGCCCTTTACGACCAGTGTTGTTGAAACTTTTGGTCTTTAATCCTTTTTCTGGATATAAAACGACCACACTATCAGCATATTGTCATTGCTACAAGCACATGAGTAGACACTTTGGGGTTTAAAGTACAATTTTTTCTTCTTAATTCTATTAGTGTGTGTGTGTGTGTGCCTGTGTGTGTTGTATGTTTGCTAACGTTTTTGAGTGGGTAAATGTACATCTTGTTGGGCATTAAGGAGGTTTTTATGTGTTTAAAATGTGGTTAAATGTTACGGAAGAATTTATAGAAAATTAAATATTAATGTATGGTTATTAACAAGGTAATGAATACATTTACGTACGTCTAACAAACTGACAAGAAAAGAGTATAGCACACAAATTGACAAAGACATGTTTCTTGGTTTATATAAAATTTATGGTAAAATAGTGTTATAAAATGTAGTTAGCAGAAACAAAAATAGGATCCTGGGTTTTATTTTTATTAGATTATAAGACTAATTTTTTATTCCCTGTTGTTAAAGTTTGTATGAGATATGTACAGTCAGAGACTAAAGTTTAAATACAGCCCTAAAATATTGAGTATAAAAGAGACTTAATGTTTTTGCGAAATTATAAATATGCAGTTTTATTAATTTTTATATATATTTTAAAAAGAAAACAAAAAGTATACATTTTATTTCAAACATTAAGGTCATTCATACAAAAACTCAAAAATTGATTAGACAAAAGTTTAAATACAGTCAGAACAGGAAGAACATATCTTTAAATAATCAAAAAAAGGTAATTTAATATTTTGTTGGACCACCTTGACTATCTTTGACTGCTTGAAGGTGCCGTGGCATGGAATGGACCAATTTTTCTAGCTCGAGCACCGTTATTTCATTTTCTTAAGATTTTCTTAAGAGCCTCTTTCAGGCTATTCTTGCTGGTTACTTCTTCCTTACCTAATTTTCTCTTCATTAAATCCCAAACATGTCTATTGGTTTTAAGTCCGGTGATTGCGGAGGGCTATATAGCTGGCGCGGTGCATAATACAGCAGCCATTCTTTCACCGAACGTGCGGTATGCTTTGGATCATTGTCCTGTTGGAAGATCCATTGCAGTCCGAGGTCCAATTTGTGGACAGAAGGCTGTAAATTATGTTGCAGTAGAGTCTTATATTGGTGCTGGTCCATTATACCATCTATAAAAGCCAAATTACCAACACCAGATGCTGCTATTGCTCCCCAAACCATAACATTGCCGCCCCCATGCTATACAGTGGGAATCAGGTTTTTTGTATGAAGGGAAGTGTTAGGTTTCCGCCAGACTTTACCGCGGCCATCGCTTTCAAACAAGTTAAACTTGCACTCGTCTGTAAATATAACGGTTTTCCAGAAATCCACATCTTTGCTTTTATATTTATTAGCAATCTCCAATCTTAGTAGTCTATTCTTTTCACTTTTAACGGTTTTTTACGTGGAACTCTGCTTCTGTAGCCATTCTCCCGCAATGCCCTTTGTACAGTTTTTGGATGCACATGTTTGCTTAAACTTTTTTCAATGTTATCTGCTAATTTCGCGGCGCTTAATTTAGGGTCCTTGTTCACTTCCCTTAGAATATGAATAACATCTCGATTTGATAGTTTTTTTGGTCGACCGCTTCTAGGCATATTTTCCAAAGTATCATTGTGTTTGTATTTCCGGACGATATTTTGCACATTAAAAATGGGACATTTAATATTTTTCCAATTTCGCGGTAAGATTTTTCTTCTGTGTAATGTTTTATTATTAAAGTTTTCACGCTAAACTCTATTTCTTTTCCTTTGCCCATAACTAAGACTGAACTGACAAGAACACAACCAGAATAAGAATAAAATGAATGTTTAACAGCTTAAAAACTAATTTAAACAAAATATGAAATCTAACGGTATTTAGATTGGAAAAAAATTGCAAAAAAGAGTGTAATAATAAACATGTATTTAAACTTTTGTCCAATACATTTTTCTCTTATTGTGGGATTTACCGTTAAGTTTCCAATGTAGTAGATCTTTTTTGCATTAGTTTTTAGTTTAACATGTTGTCTTAAAAATCTGCATACACAAAATTTTTGTAATATGTTTACTTTTCTTTAAACTGTACATTTTTAATCTGTATTTAAACTTTAGTCCCTGACTGTATATGTAAGTAAGTTTTAGTTTAAGCTTGTGGTACGATATTAAAGGGGGTTTAACAAAAGCATAAACTCTATATGCCGCAGGTTAGACGAACGCAGCTTTCTAACGATGCCATTTACTTAATTTGCTCCTGCATTACTTTTGCGAATTACCATGTTCAAAGAAAACATACTTGATTGGCTGTGAAAATTTTAGCATGTTCCTACAACACTGTCAATTGCTTAATTACACCAGCTTTGTTATTCCGTCTGTAATTTCTACAATTTTCATTTATGAAAGCTTATGAATATGAGTCGATTAAGCCATGTCCGTCTATTCGTGTGTTCGTTGAAATCAACTTTTAGAGGCAACCATATGTTCCTCAGATCTGTTTGTGGTTTCAATCTTTTGGAAATATCCGGGAATGAATCGCTATTGAAACTTAGCACAATCGCCCCGTAACTTTCTGAGATATGAGCAAATAAGCACGACTGCCTCTGTTTTTTCAAATATTTCCCAAATTTTTCAGCCATATAATAATTTATAGGTACCTTTGCTCTTATTTATAGATATATTATGCCTCTAGAGATATTCGTGAAAAATTTTGGGTAAAGCGGGCTCTCATCGGTAAAGTTATAGGTAAAAATTTGTGTTTGAAATATATACATATATACCAAAAATTTACAAATGAAAACAAATTTTTTCAGCTTCTAGACAACGGAGAGAGTCAATATTGATATTATCTGAAAGGACTTTACTAGCGCAATATAAGGCACTATAAAAAAAATAAAATTCATGATGGCCGCCACTACAAAATGGCGGACAATAAATTTATATATGGGCCAAATCTGGGTTTGTAAAATGTAACTCCTTTAACCCCTAAAATATTGGTATCAATTGAAAGGGCTTGACCAGTAGAATACAGTAAGTTATTAAAAAATGTAAAGATGGCGTCTAAAACAAAATGGCAGAAATTTTTATTCTTCGATGCGATACCATCAATATGAATATTATAGTTAGGATCCCATATAATTGATCCGAATTCTAGAATAGGTCGAACTAACGATGAATATAATTGTTTCGTAATATAAGGATCTTAAAATTCTTTGCACCGCCTCTTCATAAACTCAAAAACATCATTTTCTTTGTTAATAATTAACAAAATGTGGTCAAAAAATTTAATTGGTGATTAAGCAAAATACCAAGATCAAGAAAGTTCTAAACTTTATCAAGTTTATACTCATTAATGCAATAAAATAAATCCTATTTCTTAATTCTGAATAAGTACATGTGCTTACATTTTTTTTATATTCAGCTCCATTAAGTTAATTTCACACCATTCACACAGGGATGGGTAGTTGAATATTTTGCATAAGAACGAAAGAATTGTTGTAGTATTTTTGATTGGTCGTGAAATATTTAATATATAATATAGTTTTAAGTTAAATATTTTTTTGATTTATTGTTACATTTTAAAATTTTTTTTTTTAATTTTTTGATTTTATAGTTGCTTGACATGTATTATCAATTAACGTTTAAGGATACAACCGAGATAACAAAATTAGTGTTCACTAGAAATATTTTGATTACCATTCGATTTCTTTGATGATTCGATTTTTACATTGGCTCTGGTCTTTTGCTCTACAATGGGCAAATGGCCCTCAGTTACTCCGATCAGTAAATAAATCTAGAATAAAATGTTTACTTGTGTTGTACTAAAATGAATAAATAATATAGATGAGATTATTTACATGCCTTCAATTTATTTATCCAATTTCTAATTGTCATAAAAAACTAAAAGAACATATTTTTCAAAGTCAATTTTTAATTTTAAAACACATTTAAAACTTAATCGCCAACCGTTTTTAATAGAATCTATGTGCTAAACTCTCTCAATTACTGACAATTGTTAACTAACATTTAAAGTACTTAATTCTCACTAAAAACCATTAATTAACAAACCAATTCTCTTTAAATGAATTCAATTATTTTATTCAAATACAATTCGTATTTCCTGCACAAATGTATTTATAAGCGATTTACAGTCAGATTTCTTTTATTTGTTTTCAGAAATAAATTGCTGCAAAAATGCATACAACTAGTCGTTGCCATTGTTCTATAGCCAGAATTTGTACATTAATTTAACTTATCAAGAGCAATTATTGAATATTTCAATTCATTTGGTTATTACTAGATTTATTTATGTATTTATATAAATATTTTATTTCAATTTAATACAAACAACAAATATTTACACTGGATTTAAAGGATTTATAAATGTTTTTTATTCTTCTGCTACACCCTACACAAGTGACAGATGTATGGGTAATATGCAGTCGTTGTGTGGTTTGTAATAAACTTAAGAAAAAGGAGTTGTTTTATTTAGAAAAGTGATTATAATTTTTTTTAAATTATTAACACTTAAGTAAAACTGTTTAAATGTATGGGCTAATCAGTAAGGACGTAGCAGTCTCCTTTTATGTTTTTACAGCTTGTCGCAGAAAATAGATATCTTCATCACGCGTTACATTATTATACAAACACTAAGACATGTTTTGTCTAGCTTACAGATTTTGTCACCTGATCAATAACCGCTCAATATAAATCTACTTACTCCACCATTAATCTTTTGCAGTACCTTTGCTTGACTGATTTAAAGAGACTTTAAGAGATCTTATGCCGTAGCGTATTCCTAAAATCAGTAATGTTTGACAATTTATTCGTTTATATAACTTCTCCCTGCTGCTTTATTATTGTTTGTTTTTATGTGATTGTCTGCCTATTTTTCATCTTTTTCCCTGCGCTGTTTGTGTTAATTTTTTGTCGCTAAATCTGTTGTTTTTTGTGGTCTGAGTTACAAATTCCCTTTTTTTTTACAACAAAATTTTGCATAACTTTTTTCCGAGAACATGTATGTAGATGTCTTTCATTGGCATTGTAGTGGTGATTCCTTATGTAAAAAGTTGTTACTAGTATAACCACTAAAATGCATATGATTGGTTTGCAACGAATTTATACAGCCCTTTAAATCGAAGAGAGGAAATAAATCGGTAACCTGATATCTGCTAAACTAAAAATTAAACAAATTAACTTGGAAAGACATTGTAATTTAGACAAAAATTAAGCTGACCTGGCCTTTTTTTAAATTTTCAACCCTTAAGGGGGAAAACGGGTAAAAACTATAATTTAGTACTTTTTGGTACCCTATGTAACTTCAAAACACAAAAAGCTAGAAAAAAAATTTTGAACTCTATTAGTTAATCCGCGAAAAAATATTATTTGGATTCGGCACTTTTTTCAAATTCGCATGTATAAAAGATAAAAATTGTCCCTATTTTTAATACTTTTTTTAAAAGAAACTTTTCTAATATAATTCAAAGGCACAATTATTTAGGCGAAATTTGTTGAAACTTTTAGGGGGACAAAAAAGCTACCTAAAAGAGGAACTCACCGGAAAATGTGGATGATTCCTAATTACAGAGCCAATTCGGAAAAAAATTTAATAGGGATTTCACATAAAAGAATTTTAATTTGGTAAATATTTAAACACATTCAGAGTAGAACAGAGTAGAAAAATCGGAAAAACAATTTGGTACTTTTTAGAAAATAATTACTTTTATACAAAAAAGAGTAGAATTACTCACTTTAAATCATGTATATTAAAATATTTTGTTACATAGATATTTGAACATTTTAAACTTGGAATTTATACATTGATATGGAAAACCCAAAAAAGGTACTTTTCTGTTTTTTGGGTACTTTTTCTATTTTCTACGTTTATGAAGCTATAATTATGAAACTGAAAACTATTGGTTCCAGGTGAGACTGAAAATGTTATGGGTGACCAAAAAGGTACTTTTTTGAATTTTTGTGGTACTTTTTGTATTTTCAACATTTGTGAACTTAGAATTTCGAAATCAGTGACTATTAATACGAGGTAAGAGTAAAAATCTTATGGGTGTGTGAAATAGAATATATATATATTCTAATCTGCCCAAACGCAGGACAATGACAGAGGTAATGTTACAAAGTCTTATTATCTTCCTCGCATGCTCTACATGTCGTCTCCTTAGACAATTTCATGCGAGCTAGATGGGTTGTTAACTCCGTATGACCTGTAATTACACTGATTAGTCTCCTAAGTGTTGCTCTACTCAGTCTCAGAATCTCCTTTGATTTCCCAAGATTTGGGTTACCCCATAGTATGTTTGTCACTTTACCGACATGCCATTCCATTTTCTGACATGTTCCTCCATCGCCCAACATTAAAGTTCATCCTTGAATCGTTTAAAGGGTTTAGCATTTTCCAAAGTTATAGTACTCAGAAGAGCTCCCATTTTGGATAATTTTTCGGCTTTCTCGTTTTCGATCAGCCAGTGATGGCTTGGTATCCATATTATCTCCAGATGTTCACAATTTGCATATGAGTTTTTCTCGCTCTTGTATGGCAGATCGTTCCGAGGCTATCCGTAAAGATATGAATCGGGGCTTCGCTTTTCGTTTCCTTTATTTATATATTTCCATCCGTAATCGCCATAATCTCAGCCTGGAATATGGTGTTTTGATATGGTAGACGGAAGTTCAATAATTAAAAAAATTACTTGATTATTAAATAAATAGCAAGAACTACGCTATCGAAGTAGCGGGTAATATTTTAGTCATAAATAAAACAACAAGTTTTCTTATAATTATTAAAATTTTTATTTTTGCGAAAAATCTATGACAATAATGTGTAAATAAAATATCGGACAAATTCTCTCCACGGCTTCGGTGGGATAATTCTATCCGGTGGTCCATATTTCCACATAATTGAGGTTCAATGAAGTTCAAATGCCGAATCATCTCATACTGTAGATTTTTATTTGTTCTTCGCTTTTTGACGTACAAGTTTTCTTTTAAATATCAAAAAAAAAAAAAAGAATTTTAATGGTGTCAAATTACATGATCTTAGCGGTAACTATCATTGCCACGACATGATGATGGCCATTAAATTTCTCGCTCAAATTAGCCACTGCTGCTAAAATTAATTTTCATAGAAATAAATAAGTAAACTATAACTTTAAATGTCCTCATCATTATTAATTCATTGAATTCGGCAAATATGTATTTCTCTTATATTATTAATCTGATTAAGATTTAAAAACTTAACTCTTTTAATGCAAAAGTTTTGTAAAAACTCGATAAATTTATATTAAAATTAAACATTTAAAATAAATTTTGTACTGAATCTATTTCTATTAGAAACAATTTTTGGGCTTGGAAAAGCTTACATTAGCTATGAGTTTGTAATAAATTTAATGTGTTGCAAGCTTTCAGAACAACTTTAAATAACATCCATTTCATTAAGGCTGCAAGTAGGCTTTTCTAAAAAAAAAATAAAATACACCTCATGTTATAAAACACAGTTAGTTGTTGACAACTAAAAAATCAGGCAAAAGCTAACCATACAATCATACATACATATGTGTCCATGTGCATGTATTTTGTTGCTTTATTATGTTGGTTACATTGATACAACAATGACAATACATAGAATGCAAAAAAAAAAAAAAAACAGAAACAAAAAAGAGCAATTGTGAAATTGTATTCAGCAAACCAACAAAAAAAAAAAAAAAGAAGTAGCATTTCATTTGGTTTATAATAATTTCTGTGTGTTTTTCATCTAGTTATTCTATTGTTTCTATGTCTACATTTCATTTGTATGTGTTATACTAGATATTGTCCTATACATCCTTTTATATCCGTTAAACAGAAGAATACATCTACATCCATGTACCTACATATGTATGTATGTATGTAATAATGCATGTGTTTCGTAACAGTACTTTATTACTTCAAACACTATTCACCACCATAAAATTTAGACATTTTTCATTATGCTCTTTCGTTCTATTCCTGTTGCAATTATTTTCTCTGTGTTTTAATGTTGTCATTTGTTATTTATTTGTGTTCATGCCTTTTCAGTTATAGTGTTATAACGCGTTACTTCTTTTTTTTTTAGATCAAATAAATTTCAGTTCCATGAACTCTAATCTGATCGAAAAAAATTTATGATATTTTTCTTTATAAAATTAAAAGTTTTAATACAAGTGATACATATGTAAATTGCTGTGAAAAATAATCTGTAAAACATTTTGATCATCAGGTTTGAACGAAGAAACATATGAGCAGAGCTTGCTGAAATACTTGATATTTATGGTTTTAACTACCACAAGTAGTAAGAAATACTAACTTTTTTATTTCATGTTCAAAAACAAAATATATTTTCCTAAGGATTAAACAAAGATCTTGTCGCTTAAAAATAAGATTTTAAATTTCTATTTTATATCTATAGATGGTTTAAAGCTTTCTTTACGTAAGGAACCCTATGTTGTCTGTGGAGAAATTTTTTTCAAATCTTTGTTAATATATACGCCAAAATAAATGTAAATCTTAAAAAAAAAAAAAATAAGATAAAAGTCGAATTATGTTAATTTTTGTGGTTTATTTGCATTTGTAGTTGTGATTTTTCAATTAGCAAAATTAAAAAATATTTTTTGGTTCTATGCTTGACCACTTTAAAGTAGCCAAGTTTTATTTATAGAAAACAAAAAGGTTTTTAATATATTTTTATTCAAAAGCCTAAAACATATTTACTTACTTATATACACAATATTTATTTTTTGTTTTTTTGCACATTTTACATTTTGTAAATAGAAATAAAATGAGCTTTTACATTAATGTATTTATGTGCATAAAATCCCTTTGCGTACCCTACACAGGCGATAAATAAGAAATAAATGATACAACCCATTTTTGATTTTTGACAAATAAGCCTCATTTTGCTACGCATGCTGCAGTGCTAAGAGCCACGTCATTATCTGGTGTCAGAGGATTTTGATGATTTGCCTCTCTCTCAATAGCTGTCATGAAAAGGGGAGAAAAGTTAAGATTGTTTTAATTCCGAAAATCAGCAGAAGAAGTAATGATAGTGCAAAAGACTTCCGCCCAATTAAACTTTCATATTTTCAGCTCAAAACGCTGCAACAACCTATTGACTTTCTGATTAGGCAACAAATTGAGCGAAACGCGCTTTTGTTGGGTCAACATGACTATCTTAAAGGGCAGTCTACGGAAACTGCTCGTAGGTACAATAGAGATGTTAGTCAAATTGAAGCAGTTAGTACACGATGATAGACTTCTTGGATATAGAAAAAGGATTTAATATCGCGAATGGCAATACAATGCACACTTACAATTGGATATTGCAGAGTACACCAATTACTGGCTAGTATTAAGTTCAAGAGTATTCTTGTCACCTTATTATGGGGTGACCCAAATCTTGAGAAATCAAAAGAAATTCTAAGACTGAATAGACCAACACTTATGAGACTTACCAGTGTGATTACAGGTCATACGGAGTTGAAAACTCATCTAGCTCGCATGAAATTATCTGAAGAGACAACATGCAGAGCATGCGTTTGGGCATATTAGACTCGAGAATTTTACAGTGGATACTATGCCGAATTTGGAGTACCTGGGGAACTCAAACTGGAGATCCATAAGGAATTACATTGAGGGGACTGAGTTCTTGAACTAGTCCGATATTAATTTATGGGAAATTATGATTATGGTTTTAAATTGGGAATTCCGGTTCCCACATGGAGCGCACGACATGTCAACTGGGCATAAGTGTATACCTGTCATGGGTTTGGGCTTTTAGTGCCCCTCCTTTTCAACCTAACCTAACCTAAGTTCAAGGGTAGTTTTGGCGAACGTTTTTAATAGCACTATGTCAAGACTTGTTAAGGGAGGTACAACTCGGGGCGTCGAATCTAATCACTGCTTTGACCTATTGCTATTAAATTATATTAAATATGACACAAAAAGAATAAAACTCGTGGCTTAAGCAGACAATGTTGTTATACTAGTATTATGGCTGATGTCTTGCGGTTACTGAGTAACTCAGTCATATATAGAGGTCTTGGGATAAGCCCAGGCAAAACGGGCTTTAGTGAGGACAAAGATTGCAAGTTTTCGACTACCGGGGATAAAAAATATGAAATTCCTCTATGGAACAAGTCGAAATAATTATGTATTGTCCTGAAAATTGTCATGAAAACTGAACATTTAACACAGTGTGAAGAAAGCTACTGTAGCCTAACACACGTGTCGCAAGGTATTCGGTGTAAAATAGTGTCTAAACCCTAACATAGTTAAGTGGATGTTTATGAAGTACATCCAATTATCACTTATGTATCTCTGGTATGGTGGACTGCAATGTTGCGAAAATTTATTTGAATGCAGATATACAGTATCAAACGATCAACATGCATTGGAATAACGGGTGCACTACAAACTAGTACTTTAGAGGCACTAAGCACTATGTTGTATCTCTCTCACGTTGACCTTATAGTAGGTGGTGCAGGAAGGCTCAATGTGTCTGGATATTGAAGATCAAAGACATATGACAATGCTATAAATCTGAACAGGCTGTTTTTGATCCTGAACCAATTATATCAAAGTGTTTAAAAGGGCGTTTAAAATTCTAATTTCCTCCAGGAGTGATTGATAAGACACCAGAATCTATACGGATGAGGCTAAGAGGGGATGAAGGGTTGTATCCTCTGTGCTCTCTGGCGAGCTAGGTATACAGCTCTACTTCAACCTTTCCGATGTATGTAGCGTTTTTCAGGCTGAAATGTTCGCTTTGTTGGAGTCATGTAGGATACTGAGTTATAAGAATATTCACAGGAATACTGGTCATACAACGCCACGTCCAAATTAGTCATTCAATGCAGAAAACAAAAAGAGGAGGCCAGGTTTTGTTTAGAATATATATAACGCAAATGTAGTCACAAACTTGTTGTGGCAAAATCTCCAATCACTTTCTTAAGAAAGACGAAAACAGTGGCATACACTGGATATATGTATATGCTAGAGACATATAATGCCCCATCTGAAAAAAAAGTAATTCGATAATGCTCCAACACCCAATTAGCAAATTCACTAAGCATGGTCACTTGGCTTGATTTTTTTCTCCAACTGAAGCATGAACACGTGAAAATGCTTACAAAAATTTGTTGCTTAAAGCCAAAATTTAATACTGAACGGAAATTCCTTAATTTTAGCCACACAGTCACTTACTGCGGCAATATTTTCTTGTGACCAACAGGGAAAAGTACAAACAATGGTCTTCTTATTATTATATTAAAATATATTTTCGATTAAAAAAGTTTAAAGAATTTCATTTGGAGCAGCATCGCGGTTCTGTTAAACATAATTTTGAATATAAATACAAGAATAAATAAACTATATATTTAAGAGTAATAAACTTGAAGTGTAACCAATATTCGTTTCTGCCAATAAAAATCTGGCTTAAATAAATATTTTTTTTATCTGCACTGCCTCTGTCTGCAATTTCGTCAGATCAAATAAATGAAAATCTTCTCTACAAACAAATCGCAACAAAGTGCAAAATCATGTTTAGTGTATTAAAATAAAACATGCCATTTTAAGCTGAAAAGATTTCCAAGACAAAAAAACCAACTGTTAAATAATGTTGCTTTTAAATACTCGTAAGAGGTGGTACTTAGAATAAAACGTATGTATTCCTGTGTTCTTAATCAGCTAATTATTTTTTTTTTAATTTTTTTCTAAACGTAAATACCATTTATATTATTTACACCTAAAGCGTAAATACCATTTTTTTGTTTTTGTTTATTTGTTTTAATTACTTTTTAATTATTTACATTAGTTGGTAAATTGAATATTAACTCACTTAAAATGTGTTTAGTAACAGGTAAAATAACTTTAATACTCACATTCAACAACAATTTGCATATTAATTTACATTTTATGTTTGTGTGTGCATTTACATACAAACACTTGCACACACACACACAAATGCAAACATACATACACACTTAAAAGTTGATATTTGTAAATGCGTGAAAGTTATTTCACCAACATTTTCCTGTCATATTACACTGAGAACCACCAACCACTGCTGCCACTTTCAATATAATAAAAGTTATCATCGTTATTATCATTATCATTAGCATCACCACTACTACTGGTATTATTTACAATAAAATTTCATCTCGCTGCTGTTCTCATTAACATCGCATAATTTATCGCTGGAAAAAGGTTTTAAAAAAGAGAAAAAATTTTAATAAGGGTTGTCGAAAGGACATTTTTTATTTGTGCCAATTTTAAAGTTTTATAAAAAAGGTTTATTTTTAATCGTTTGGGTTTTAAATTTAAAAAACAAACAACTAAAAGTGTACAGTATACTTTATGGCATCTTGAATAAAAGTTAAATCTTGAAGCGGTGCGTCTATAGCATTAGTGCATTTGAACCAAACTTTGATATAAAGAGTCACTATAAAAACGCAAATATCGCGTAAACCATTCAATTCCTTCTTCGTTAGTTTGAATTGATCACGGAATATAAATATTTTCAAGGAATATATAGCCTTTGCCATCCAGCGTGCATGGCTAGTTGGTCCAGGCGTTCGGAAATTATACTGCTCTGCACCGACAAACATCAAAACCAACTGTAGTAATTCTTTATAGTCTTCTCGATTTTGAGATTTAGCCAGTTGAGCATAGCAAAAAGTTTTACAGTGTTCTAGTACAGCTGCACTTATTTTTTCACAAATGGTCGAATCTTCAATTCCACTTTTGAAAGCTTGTTTATTTATATTTGGCCAAAATTTTCCAAATCTTTCAAAGATGGGAACTTCTGGTGCAGAGGTTGAAGAAAGTTTTGTTTCGAAAACACTTCGCAAAACGACCTCATAAATATGGTGGCGGCAAGGTAGATTGATAAGACTACGGCCAATTTTTTTTTCTAAAAAAACTGCAGCACCTGTTTTTATGCCAGTATTTGTTGACGTTGTATCATATGACAAGCCTTTGACTTGATCAAAAATTTTCCATTCACGTAATTTTTCATACACTATATCAGCAATATTTTCACCACTCGCATAAAATAAAGTTCAAAATTAAAATGTAACTACTTTCGTTAAAAATGGATATTTTGCCCATATAGACCCCATGAAAATTTTCAAATCGTTTTCGGGTCCACTAAAAATTATCGGATTGACTCCAAATTTTACAGGATTACATTTTTAACAGAAGGGAACAAGATTCGGGCCGGCGGTTGATAAATTTCAAAAATTTCAAAATAAGAACACCCTTAATATACATAAATACAATCAATTCCTTAATAATTTCACTTCAACTTTTAACCAAACACCAAAGTATAAAAAGATGAACCGCTTTTTTTTTCTCTCCTGAAAAATTTTATTTTTTAAGATACGAGGTTGAGGAAGTAAGTCATCGATATTCTTATCGGTAAGCACTTTTCGCATACGGGTTGGTGGACTAATGTCCAAAAATGTGAAACAAGTGCGGAATTTCGTCGCAACAGCTTGAATAGCCTATTCAGTTGGTTGACAGAACAAATTTTAATAATGCAATTTAATCATTTGTCATCGTTGTTCGATTGTTAGTCTATTAATTGTGAAAAGGCAAATCTTACTTTTTTGTCATTGCTACATGTCACCTATCTTTTTCTACACTAAAAAACCTCACAAAAAAAGCAAATTGCAAAAAAGTCACCTTTTCAAATACATATAGAAGATCTCAATACAGCTGATACAGTTTTGAGATAAGCCATGATAAATATATCGGACCTTTACACTAAAAATTCTTATAGTTTCATTTAATACAAAATGTGCATTTAAGCAAAAAATTTTAAACCGCTTATAGTTATTGAAAAAAAAAAAATGATTTTATAGTAAAAAAGTTTTCGGCCTTTTAGTTTCTAAAGTAATTTTACTTTTATAAATACAAAAAAATTTTTTCCACAGATTCCCAAATTATTTAACAATAAAATTCATTATTTCGTAAATGACTGTAATCGCTGTTGAATGAACTTTTTATCCTCAGATACTGAATTCTTCATTCGTTTTTGTTTTTCATAAGTGTTACTTTTACGTAAATTTCTATAAAAGATAATCTTCAATAAATAATTGAAAGTTGATGTTTTTTTCTAGTATTGAATTTATTTGTAATTATCAGACCTGGGGGGTCTCAATTACATTTTGTATTTAATTACACCTATAATTACACAATTACATGTAATTGTAATTAAATTTTTTTAATTACAATTACACGTAATTGTAATTGAAAAAGAAGTAAAAATCAATTACAATTACATGTAATTGTAATTGAAGTTTTCTTAAACTACAATTACATGTAATTGTAATTGAAAAAATTCCAATTACAATTACATGTAATTGTAATTGGAAAAAAATCCAATTACAATTACATCTAATTGGAAAAAAATTTTTCATTAAGTAATTTAAAAAAAAACAAGTAATCATTACTTTTTTAAGTATTTATTGTCAAAAAAGTATTTAATTACAAAAATTATCAATTACATATTATATAAGCCAGTCTTTACCATTTAATAATTTTCAGTTTAAAAATGTTACGAACACGTCCGAATTGAAATTTCAATAATGATCGCAATGAAATCGTTTTTCATCACATACCTGATTGAAAAATAATTAAGACAAGGAACCAATTTAAAAAAATTTATTATTTGCTTTAAATAACACAATTTTTTTTCATATAATTTAGAAAATCGTTTTAAGAATTTTAAGTTTTATTTAATGGTTTTAAAAATGTAATGGAATTTTGTTCAATTACAAGTAATTATTTGTTGATTAATTACAATTACAAGTACTTGTAATTAGTAATTGAACATTTTCAATTACAATTACATGTAATGTGTATTTGATTTTTTTCAATTAACAATTACAAGTAATTGTAATTGACATTTTTCAATTACAATTACATTTTATTGTAATTGAGTTAAGTCCTTACTTTCAATTACAATTACTTGTAATTGTAATTTAGACTACCTCAATTACAAATTACATGTAATTGTAATTGAAATGTAATTGAGATCCCCCAGGTCTGGTAATTATGCAAGGGTTATAAGATTCTTTCTTTTTTGTGTATTTGTAAAAACTCGGCAACACTGAATAATGCGAAACAATGTACCTAATTGCCTGTAACATAAAATCCATTGTTTAATATTTCAAAAGTTTTGGATTTAAGAAGAAGTATTAATATGTTGTTGACATATAAAATTACTTTATATGTAAAACTCACTCGCCCTATACGAACGTTTTCTGTAAACAGAATTTAAAAAACAATTTTAAAGTTTTAATGATCATACATGCCTATTCAGAGACATAAATTGTTTTGGTAAACAAAAATTTATATGCATTAAATTCACTTTAAATCATGTTTTTTTTACCAAAGAAATAAGTACCCAGCAAAAATTAGGTAATGACTTGCTCTTGCTAAACAATATACTTTTCAATTTGTAACGTAAAGATGGCAAATTGTGAGTAAAGTTTATCATTTGGGGATTGTTCGTCAGATAGGTCGGTGATGGACACCCTATTTGTCGAGACATTGTGGCCAAGGCAGGGAAAAGGACGGTTGGAGGATAACATCTGCCTTGCTCTTATCAATGGGTCCATATTTGTGTTAGATTTTTTTGTCACTTTTTTTTTTTTTAAGATAATTCTGCTGGTGCGAAATTGTGGCCATGATAAGGGTTGAGAATAGGGTGATCGATTATTCGACTTTTTTAAGAAACCGGTTTTCAAATAGTTTTAAATTAAGAATTAAAAAAAAAACCGGTTGCTATTTTGAACATTGTGAAAAAACCGGTTAACCGGTTTAAATATATATAAAATATAATATATAAAGAAAAACTAAAAAATATTAAAAGAAAGATTATAATAAAAATTAATCTTAATATGAAATTTTCACAGTTTATATACGTTTGGCTGCACAATTACGCAATAACTGACATGAATGCAGTTGACTAATTTGGTTTAAATTAGTTGAATTTAAGGACAAAAGGTACTCTTTACAAGTAAAATAATTAAATACAATAAATAAATACATAAATAAATAAGACTTTTTATAAGGCTGTTATAAAGTTTTGTATCTCCTTTTGTACATTTTTTAAATGTTAAATAAATCTTTTAAACTTATCTGCACTAACGTATTTTGTTTGGAATGATTTCTGTAATTTGAAATAAATTTTAAAGGCTAGGGAGAAAATCTTTAAAAATTCATTTTAAAGATTCTTTCTTATACCCCTGACAGACATACAAATATAGGTATAAACTAGTTTGTTCGATGGTTTAATCGAAATTTAAGGTGACAGACACTCAATGCCATTAATTAAAATTAGGATCTGGAAGGAGAGATTATTGGTTTTTCTTTATTGTAACTTATGCTTCAATTACCTTTAAGTTTTAGCGTTAGGTCTATATCCTATAAAAAATATTTAAGCTCAATTATTTTTCTTATTTTGCATTTGGTTTTTAAACAACAAATAAATTTCTTACAATATTATGGAAGAATATTTAATAGTTTTTATTTTCTGATTTTTGGAAACTTTTCGCGTACTAAATAAACTATGGTACGATTGGTTACAAAGATATATGAAAATAAATTTAAAAAAATAAAAAACCGGCTTTTTCGGATAAAAAAACCGGTGTATTCGATATTCGAAAAATCAACATTTAGAAAAAACCGCCAGGAAAAATAGGAAAAAACCGGGTTCTCCACCGGTTGTATAACCGATTCGATCACCCTAGTTGAGAATCGCTCCCAGAGAGTAAGCCGCAAGAGATAGTAGGGTAACCATTAGGCCGCCCAGAAAAATTTCGTAACTGAGATGGCTATTACATATCGTCTGTCTTACTAAAAAGTATTTTAGTAATGCCTTGATTTATATTGTGATACGAAAGTACTTATTTTCAGACATTTGCTGAGATACACACACAATACAATTTCTCATTGCGAAATTTGCTAGAAGCCATGCAAAAACATAACTTTTTGTAATTCTCATTTAGTTTAACACGCTTAGGGTATAAGTAATAATGATTTTGACAACAGCGACAAAGCATTTTATTAACAAAGTGATGACTTCCAATGACATCGCCGTGTTAAAATAATGGGTTTAGATGCCAAACTGTAAGTAGTGAAGCACTATTTTTTAGTATATTCAACTCGTTATTTTGTAATGAAGGTTTTTGCTGGGATGATAGTGTAATGATAATGAAAATTTTTCACAGAATTTTACGATTTGTGTCGATCAAAATAAATGTTTTCAATGTTAACTTAGTCAACTAGAAAAGGAGTAAATATATATGTTCGTAGCAAATTGTTGGCTGGCTTGGTTGAATAATGTATTTTTAGATGCGGTAGATGCGTTTCGCATAAAACCGCATAAAAAAAAATCGCATAAAAAAAGACTCTAGCTCCATACAAAAACTAGGGATACGTTCCGGAATTTAAAAAAATCACATAAATCGAAATTAAAGTATTAAAAATGTACCAAATTCGCATAAAAAAAGGAAATTTCATTTTTTTTGATGGCTCTGATTGATGATTCGCCTAGTTTAAAGTGGTCTGCCAGTGCCTTATTTTTAGCTCAATTTGCTAAGTGTTCCAAAATTTCGATTTTGGTCTCTAAAGAAATCGTTTGTTGTTTTTTCGTATTTTTCTCCATATCAATTTCTTAAAATCGAATCCAAAAATTTTATGTTAGCATTGAAACCATAAAAAAAATTACACTTACTTTTTGGAGCGAAACTTCAACACCTTCGATAATTAAAATTTAAAAATCTCACCTGCTTACAAAATCTATAAAGGAAATCCCAAATTTCAAATATTCGCTGCTGGTCTTCGCATGAAACGCATTAATTAACAGAAAGTACAAACCTTAACAGAAATCGAATTATCTAAATATTATTTTTATATAAAAAGAAAATTTTAAATATTTAAAAACCGCATAAATTCAAATTCGCATAAAAAAATACCGCATAAAAAAGACCTGAGTGTAATAGTTGTTTTTGTTTCATTTCATCATATATTTTGTCACGATAATCAATCAATCAATTTGTTTGAATTGTATCATTTAATGTTTACTTTTCGTAAAAATTTCGACATGGTTGTTGTTTCAAAATAGTATGATTGAATAAAATTAATGCAACTAAAATAACATTATATTCAAAGCCATTAAAAATTACAAATAATCATTAAATAATAGGTGAGACAACAGTATGATTACAAAGCAATCAAGCTATGATTTTTTTGATAATGAATTGTTTTTCTTCTTGCTGATTAAATTTTTATTATTTAAAAAGGTTGAAATGTCAAAAAAATTAACAAAAATTTTGTAAAAATTGGAAAAACTTGTAAATAAACAAGAAAACTAAAAACAATATTGCTTTAAAAATTGCATGTACGTATTTAAGTAACAGCAAAAGACAATAATTTGCCGTAGAAAATAGCAAAGATTGCCGATTTCAATTGTAGTCATACATATGATTATTGCTTAATATTTTAATTAAACATAATAACGATAATATGCAATTAAATCATAATATGTTGCTCTTCAATTATGATTACCACAACCATGTTTTTTCTTTGCGTGTAAAGTAACAAAGTCATACAAAATTTCAATACATTTAAATAATGTTTTTTTTTTTGGTTTTTCATTTTGATAAAATTAGGTTTTGTATTATAGTAATTCTGCAGCTAATTAGTTTTTGTAGTTTATTGCCAAACATAATACATATGTATGTTTGTATATTTGAATACAAAATTATGCTGCATATTTTCTACGAAAACTAAAACAAATTACTCTCAATTACAATTGAAATCACAGTTTAACTTACCTGTACTTGTGCAAGAGTCAGGTTAACCAAGCTTTGAAATTTGTATGCAATCAAGTGCTTTTTTTTTGCCCGAAAACATATTGCAAAATGCAATGTGACTTTTAGAAAATGTTTCAGATCTTTTAAAATGTAGACAGCGTTGAAATATAATTTTAATTTCATTAAATCATTATATAACGAACAAAATGTAGATGACATTAACAAGTTGTGGCAGTTGGATTGCTGAAAATAAATTAAAATAACTTATACGCCTACAACACAAATTGTTGCCAGCGTTGTCAGGAATAGGAAGAAATAAAAGTCTAGATCATGCTTTAACAGCATTTATTTTGTGAAGAAATTAAAGTTTTTTTTTATAAAAAAGGAAGAGTATTTAAAAAATAAATAGATACTTCAAGTGATAAACAAATCTAAATTTTAGTGAAAAAAAGAAAAATTCAGTGGCCGTGTGTTCTTACGTCGTTAGTTGGTCGCCACGATCATGTCATTTAACACCGTTGAACTTCTTTCTTTTGGGGGATATTTAAAAGAAAAAATTTACGTCAATAAGAACAATTCAAGTTCTAAAGGCTGAGATGATTCGGCACATTAACGACATTGAAACTCAATTATGTCTTAGTATCATTGAAAATATGGACCATCGGATAGAAGTATGCTACCAAAGCCGTGGTTGCTATTTTTTTCAATCATAATTTTTATAAATCCTACTATCATAAAAAAATATTATTTAAGATAATTCTCTAAAGACTTTTTGTTTAATTTACAATAAACATTATTTATTTTGTTTAAATCACCCTGTATTTCACGTTGTTGCATATTCAGGATATTCATGTTTTTAACTGTAGCGCATTTTACTAATCTCTGTTGTTTTTTTTTATTTTTGATAATTAAACCGTTTAAAGCGGCAAACAACAAAATTATTGAATTTACACTTTCGTGTTTATTTTAAACGATTACCACTAAAGTAATCATTAATGCAAACATAATATAATAATATGTGGATCAAGTTATTTAAATTTACTGAATCGCACTACTGGTCGTACAAACTGGTAGAGATTAGATCCTTGCATGAGTGTAGTAATTTCTTAGACTGTAAAAACGAATATTGTATTCATTAAAACATTAAAAATTCAATAAAGCAGAAGAGAATAAAAAGTTAAAAATACAACAATGAATGAATGTGAACATTAAATCCGACATTGTGTTGTGGTAACCGTCTTGGGGTTTTTTATAATACTTATCAAGGATATTTATTAAAATCAAAAAAAATTTTTAATCCACAATTTTATTTCAGGTGTGATTTTGGATTTGGAAAAAATTTTATTTTGGATGCCATATTTTATTTGGAATTTTGTAGAGCCAATGGATTCCAGCAGTCAAAACCTTTTGAGGGCATTTAAGACAACAAATTTGTAATAATTATATTCGACCCATATTTTCGCCATTTAAATATTTTTTTTTTTATCCTTTGATACCAAAATTGGATCCCTGTGTTCTTTTAAATATAAAAAAAACGTTTTCAGTTTGCGAATTTTGAGGGAAAAAAATGTTAAAAAAGTTGTATATTGGTACTTATATCTAAGTCAATTTCAAACCAATTTTCACAGTGTTTGTAAATAATTTTTAAGACTACGAGTGTAATCCTGGTGTCCAAAAAACTAATTTCCAAATATTTTTGCCTATAAATTTGCAGTTTAGTGACTGTTTTAAACTTTCTGCGAAAAAAATAGAGGCTCATATAAGGAGTGAGACAAAAGCCACTATGGGGTTTAAAAACTTAATCACCTTCTTGTTTATAAATTTTGTTCAGGTAAATAATGGTGAGATTTACAACTGCATTAAGAAAAGTTTTATTATTTAAATCAGCGATCAAATATTTTAACGCAAAGAGCATATGGCTGTCATTCTAATATCAGTATTTCGTCCTCTGATGTAATGAACTGTTACTTAGTACATCGTCACATCCAACATGGCACCAA
Source organism: Phyto melanocephala (assembly GCA_941918925.1). Lineage (NCBI taxonomy): Eukaryota > Metazoa > Arthropoda > Insecta > Diptera > Rhinophoridae > Phyto > Phyto melanocephala. The sequence continues at coordinate 102,370,285 of OW799235.1, read as the reverse complement.
CATGAAAAATATTGAACGTGTAGAGCAAAGTGTTAACGAAGTACCAGAAACATTTACTGGAAGGCATTCTTCTTAACTGGTATAGGCTTATACTTCAGCAAGGCTCATTTAAAAAAGAAACAAATTTACTGCTTTTCCCATATAATGTGCAATTAAAGAAAAGGTGAAAAATTTATTCGACAACTAAAGAAAAGCCAGAGTATTGTATATTTAGTTTAAGAATCAAAACCCGCAGATCATCGACTTAGACGTTTTGCAGTTAAATTTCATATAAATTTTATACATCCTGCTCTTGAAAACAGACCTGAGAAGTGGTTTTACCACGATGGATCCACTGCCTGCATTGCTTGAGACACAAGGGATATTTTAAGTCAATATTTTGCAGAGCGAATAATTTTCAGAATTTTGAAAATTAATTGGCCAGTGCGATAGCCAAATTTGTCAGCATCCTACTATTTTCATTGGGGTTATTTGAAGGAGCGAGTGTATGTAAACCAGCTCGAGAAATCTGAGGTCTGCAGCCATAAATTAAAAAAAATAAAACATTTTGGAAAATGCTGGAAACGAGCCCATAATTGTGAAGCTGAAAATTGTATCATTTAAATAACATTCTTTGCCATGCTTGGTGTAAAAATTTCCATTTAATATACTTTTAAGTTTGAACAAATAAAAAATATATGTATAAGCCAAAAAGTTATTAAATTTGTTTCTAACCCTGGTGACTTTTGGCCCACCCTGTATACATAAATAATAACACAAATATCTATATATATCTAAAATGGTTTTTTTTTTTCAAATATTTCTGAAAGTCTGATAACACAATCTGACATGGCTTCAGAAAATATATGCCTAAGTATGGTTTATCGGGGGACGGATTGACAAAGCTATACTCGTATATATATACCCATGGCAATACAGATGAAGGGTATAATTATATATTCGAAAATACAATCAAATACTTCTTTTTGTTCGTTCTTATGTCAGAAGTAGCCGGTCCTATCCCCCTGATGTTTAAAGCTTGTTCGGTGAGAAAAGCTATTTGTGGTAATTTTCTGATTCAAAATGTCAAATGACATAGTAAAAAGAAAAACATAGGGAACGTGACAAAATAAGTTGTAGGTGACTAAAAATATTTTCATAATTCAAGCCTTTATTTTTGTAAAACAATGTCACTGGAGTGAGTCAATACTTACTTACTCACTCTATATAAGTTTAAGCTAATCACAAGTTACTAGTAAATTCTAATCTTCGGTTCAAGTTTGTTTTTGGTTCTGTTTTGGTTGTTCATGCATACGACTTTTATCATAGAGCGCAAAATATAATGTTTTAAGTTTAGTATACTTTAAATTTACTTTCTGAAGTATTGTTAATATAAACAACATTTTAAATTCAGTAAATAGATAGCTAACAAATTTTAACTAAAAACAGAATTTTTATTTAAATGGGCACAAATAAAATTTCGGCCTACTAAAATATAAAATTCAATGTTTCACTGATTCCACAAATTTATATACACAATTTTTGCCACCCCACTCAATATTATTTTAAACAAAATTTTATTTATAATAAAAAAAATAAATTATAGAATAATAGAAAAAAATTCTAAATAAAAGCTGACTTAACAGCTTTTAGTTTATGCTGCGGTAACTGCAACAGTTACTGCAACTTAATACTTTAATATTTGCAAAGAAAAAGTTTTCTCTAGTTGTGTTTTATTTTTCTTTAAGTAGTTTCATCATCCATAATACAGCGAAAAGTTGTTGTTTAAGTACATATCCTTTATATTTACTTTATTCGCTTTTATTTTAGCCTAACAAACAATTGCAAGAGTGTTAACATTTTTTGCTCATTTTGCCAGGCATAAAGTTAAAGTCTTAAAACATTTTTCTTTTAAGTTGGTGCCTGTGGATTGTTTATTACTGTGACCGTAATGTTTATTTTTAAAATTTTAAGTTAAAATAAACATTATTAGGAATGTACATATTTCCAAGAAGAGGACACACATATTTAATAAAACGTTGATTAAATAATAAATTAGAAGCATTGACGAAACAACATGGCCTCCAAAGACTATGAAAAGATTTATCCCCCGATTTATATTGTGATTGGCTCCGGAAAATGGCGGCTTAAAGAGAAAAAGCATATGTATCTTTTATTATGTAGATAATTGGATATTTGTGAAACTTGTGGTTTGGATATGGGTCAAACCTTTTAATAAAGTCGAATACCTTACGCGGCAACGAATTCATACTCTAGCAAACGTAATTTCTTAATGCAAAGTGCCAGGTTATTGAAGAGGTCTCATTATCCATGTGGCAAAACCTACACGCAAAGAAAAACCATGGTTACGGTATGATCACGACGATCATATTATATTCTCTTTAACAATATTTGGTTATCGGAAACAAGTAATAGTTATTTTAGGTATGTTTTATCATTTTTTTTGGTCCCAATAATCAATTATTTGTTTGACTTTTATCATTTAATGTTTGCTTTTTATGCAAACTTCGATATGGTTATCCTATTAAAATAGTATGATTTAGGAAATTATTATAAAAAAGCTTTTATCATGTCTCTACAAAAATAACATTATATTCAAAGCCATTTTAAATTACAAATAAATACTTAATGATAATTGAAACAACAGTAAGATTACAAAGCAATCACGCTATGATCTGTTGTCATCATAATTTGTTTTCAAACGTTCTTCTTATTGTTCAAAGAATTTTTATTATTCAAAAGTTTGACATGTACAAAAAGTTCATAAAAATTAAAATAAAAATAAAAGAAATAATTAAAATAAACAATGAAATTTTCCAAAAATTATAGAAAAAGTTGTATTTAAAAAATGAAGTACGAAAAATAAGATAAATAATTTATTATATATATTTAATACATTTGTTTCTTTAAACTCCTACAATCAGCATGGGGCTGAAGCAAGTTCCTTCCAATATTCTATGTATATCTTTTACACGATGTTAAATTTCGTTCCCATTGAGATATAATGTCGATGTCGGCCATATGGATTCTACTCGTCTGATGGTTTACAGTAGAGCTCTGCATATGTGCGATTAAACGACACATGAATTCACATATCAAGCTAGCAAGTAGTGTGTTGTGTGTGATTTTAGAATCACACACAATTTATTGTGTGTGAGTAATAGCCTATGTGTGCAAAGCGTTCAATTATTTATGTGAGTGTTGTGAGAGAAATACTTGATTCAGGTGTAAATAACAAATTTGCTCTTTAATTCGAGTAAATACACTTGTGTGTCGATGTACATATTGTGTTTTATCAACACAACATGTGTTTTGTGTTTTAAATTTTTTTTTATCGTATTGAAAACAAAATATTAGTAAAAAGATGTTGCATTAAAAAGTGATACAAACTTTTTAGAAGCAAAAAGTAGTAGTTTTAAATATATTTTTTAACAAATGGAATTTTTATTAATTTAGCACTCTTACTTGTTTTTTTTAATTATGTCACACAGTTGACAATAATCACTATATCTACCGAATTTAATCGTAAACAAGTTAAAAAATTTTACAACTAAAATACACACTTAAAAGCAGATTTTTAATTTTTAATTAAAATAATTTTTATTTAAACAAATTAAATGTGTTTTCAATAAATAAAGTTAAAATAAAAATAAATTCAATACATTGACAATAATAGTAAGAAACTTAATTGCTATTGAAATTCAGCACGATCGCCCAATAACTTTCTGAGATATGAGCAAAAAACCACGACCACCTCGTTTTTCTCAAAATTACAACAAAAACATATATACTGGTTATAATAAACTTGGCATCGAATTACAGCTGAGCCAAAAAAATTTTTTTATTTTATTTATTATTTTTTTTTAATTTTTTTCTGCAATTTTTGTTTGTTTTTAATACATTTGTTTTTATTTTTTTTTTTTTTTTAATTTTATTTTAAAAACTAACATACGTAAACTCAATTATAATTTTACAATGGTATGTTTTTATATGTATGTTTTTTACATGCATGTACGTATTTTATATGAGATGAATGGTGATACAAACAATTGTTATTGCATGACTACACGTTGTGAAAGGTATATAAGATTCGGCACTGCCGAATATAGCTCTGTTACATGTTTTTTTTTGTTATTGTTTTGTTTATTGTATTAAATGTTGTCAACGTTTTTGAGAAACATAAAAATAAAACAAACAAAAAAGCGGTTAGTCGCTGAATTTGCCCATAAACCGGTGATTCAGCAACACTTTTAATATTTTGAGCTTAAAATGTCAATATTAAGTTGAACAATTTTACTTTTTTTTGACATTTACTGTTTGTTTCTATCAATTCTATACATATCATCAATGAATAAAAATATAGTGTAGTAAGTGCTTAAGAATTATTGCCTTTGTATACTGGTTTTGTCATATTGTAAATTTTTTTTTTATAATATTATTATTGTTATTGTTTTTGCATATAAAAAATACATTTATTACAACCATTTCATTTGATTACTTTTTTTGTTAAAATTTTAATTTTCCTCTTCACTTAACAAAATAAGAAAGTCAAGAAACACACGAATGATTAGTGTGATTTTTAACTTCGCTCAGGTTTTTTTATTGTAATATGTATGAATTTGAGTTCATCAAACAATAAACAATAATAGAGAAACACACACAATTAGTGTAAGTGTGTGTGGCTTACTTTTTAATGAACGGTGTTGTGTTGATCTCTCATTTAATATGATTGAGTGTGAATGACTCGCTCTCATTTTTTTTACACATTTGATAATAATATCAAATACACACACATCATTCATTTGGCTACCAAATCATTTGTGCAGACCTCTAGTTTACAGGTCTGATTAGTGCTGGAGCGATTGGTGGTTAGCTTCTGACCACAGGTGAATATTGGAGATTATTGAGTACAAATACACCCTTAGAAATACATATTTATTTTTGTTGTAATAAAATGTGTTTTAGAAAAAAAAAACAAAAATTTTATTTTTCATTTTTAGTCATAGTATGATAATTGTATGTTACTTTAATTAAACATAATAATGACAATTGACAACGATTATATGTTTTAACCACAATCATACGATTCAATCATAGTATGTTGCACTTAGATTATTATTACCACAACCATTTTTTTTTCTTTGCGTGTATAGGTCACTACATCCGATCTTCTGATTTTGTCATCTGTGTTCGATAATATCCCATCAAAAACTCTCTAGTTAAATAATGAGTTGAGAGTACCAAAAAACCATTCTCCACTACTTACAATTTGGCATCTTATTCCATTATTTTAAAATCATTCTCGATTACAAATTGGGACTCAAATAAATATTTTCTTCTATAGAAATAAAAAATAATAATATAAATTAATTTAAATTTAAAACATCAGTCAGACATCTGTGTACTAATGAACTGCTTCCCCGCTATTGTCAAAAACATTATTGTTTATAATCTTAGTGTGTTAACGAAATGAGAATTATAAAAAGTTATCTTATAACAAATTTCGCAATAAGAAATTGCCAAAACACTTCTTAGTAAGACATGCGATATGTTATATTAAAAAGTGTAATTTTCAGTAAGAGCAGGTCATTGCCCAGTTTTAAATGGGATTGCTTTCGATAAGCAAAGAAACATTTAAGCCAGACGTTGACATTCTCTAATGAGAAGAGAAGATAACTAAGTGTCCGTAAGGGCGAGGAGGTGATCCCGAATTAATCCCGGGAATCAACACCAACAAGGATCTAGTCCCATCAGTAGACGATCCGGCCCAAAATTTTTAAGGCGGTGAGTGAGATAATTGCCAGCATGTCCCTCATGACCTAGAATCCAAAGAAGTGTATCCTTTGGTTCATGCCACGACGTTTAAAGACATCAATGCATTATAAAACCTCATTCAAATAGCCGATTTTATATCCGAGGATAAGTTTGTTACTAAAAATCTTAAATAATAAAGAGATGAATTAGCTCAATTCTAAAATGGTGAATAAAACTAAGAAGAATGAAATGATTTCGGTTTTATTTATATGGCTATAAATCTGTTTTTTTCAGGACTACCAGAAAACATTAAAGACTCGCTTTGGAAAAAATATATAAACGCTCTATTCATACATTAAGACATCGATGTATGTTATGTATAGTTATAAAAAATTAATTTATAATCAAATTGCAATTTTCAAACATAACAAAGAATATATCTGTGGCTTGCAGCTAAAAGGGCCAATGTCAAAATATTTACTTTTGAGAAAATTGGAATTGAACTTTACCTTTTATAGGTGCTTTCATAGTGACATTGGCCAGCATTTTATTTATGAAGCTGTTCTGAGTTAAGTATGACTTTAGCTGTTTTACCATAATGAAATAGAGCAAGAAAACAAATCTAATGCAATGATTAACTCAAAAGAGCAAAAAAGTGACATTGGCCCTTTTAGCTCCAAGCCACAGATATAATAATCCATCTACCAAAATGTAATTAATTCTCTGCATCCATGCTGAGGTTTTATCTGGCGAAATTGAAAAAATAAAAAAACGTGTGTTTAAGTTACCAATTTACGTAATTTATGCATAAGAGAAGCTAGGATCTGAAAATGACCGCCCAGATATGTTGTTACGAAGTACAAATACGACTACATACATACATACATCTATATATATAAAATTGAAACTCTGTCTGTCAGTGTGTGTTAGCTATATACTCAGAAACTGTAAAACCGATCGGACTCAAACTTTGGCAAGTTGTTGTACACATTCTAGGGAGTGTTTATGGGTAGTAAAAAGTGGGGAGGGCTACGCACACATATTGAGCTGTTATGACTATACAATTTCGTGATTAGAAAATTGGGCAGGGCCACGCCCATAGAAAAAAGTTATAATTTTGAGTTACTTGCACTGCACCGATTTTTCTAAAACTTTGCACACATATTGAGCTGTTATAACTATACAGTTTCGTAATTAGAAAAGTGGGCAGTGCCACGCCCATAACAAGAACTTATAATTTTTATTTTTTGCACCTGACCGATTTATCTGAAACTTTACACACACATATTTAACTCTCATGATTATACAATTTCTTGATAAGAAAAGCGGGCAGTGCCACGCCCATAAGAAACAAGTTATCATTTTTAGCTACTTGTACTAGATCGATTTTTTGTAAAAACTTTGCAAACATATTAAGTTGTCATGACTATACAGTTTCGTGATTAGAAAAGTGGGCAGTATCACGCCCATTAAAAAAAGTTATAGTTTTTAGCTTTTTGCACTTAATATTCAATTAAAATTCAGAATGCATTTTTATTCATTAAGGGGCGTAGCAACGTGCGCCGGGCTTTTCTAGTATAAAATAAATAAAAAATATAACAAAAAAAATAACGAATTAAAGGCTTAAATAAGTAAATATCAAAATACAACAAACATTCAATGTAAACAAATTTTATTCTACTACATTTTTGCAGGAAAAGTCAATAATTTCATCCAAAAAACAATTATTTGAAATACAAAAGAAAACAATTTACGCTCCACCTTGATGTGTATTAAAACAAGTGATTTTTCTTGTTTGGTGCTGCTCAATTTCATTATTGTTGTTGTTAAAATCGCTTTATCTCCTGGGACGTGTCACGAATTAAAAGTGATTTTTATCATCAACAAATGATTTATTTACATACACACTCCATGCGTCAACTACTTGTCATTTTAGAATGAAAACGGATGGCAAAAAAAAAAAAAGAGAAAAGAGCATGCGATAAACATTTTTAAATATTTATGAAAATATTTATTTTTAAATTAAACTCACTTCATTGTAAGTCTAGGAGAGTGACAGTTTTGCAACTTTTGTCCGTGTTTTGTTTTTCTTTTTTTCTTTTGCGTTTAATGTTTTAACAATATTTACCTTGAAACTTCATTTGTCTTTAACGGGATTTTAACATGCATACACACATCTTTATCGACAGAGATAAGTATACAAACTCACTTATTACATCGTTAGCCTCCTTTTATTAGATTTTATTTCACTATATCGCGTTTGTCTCTTCCTTGCTTCAATGCATAAGGATGTATGTATCTATTTGTTGTTTTTGTTGTGATGTTGTTTTCTTTTTCTTAAGAACACTCACCTTTAAATCAATGTTGACAAAACTTTTATTGGATAAGTTTGTTTGCAAAATAAAAAGTATGTTGCAAAATAACAACAAAAAAATAAAATAAAACACTCAAGCCTCGATTAACGTAAAATTTATTGAGAATATGTAATATAAAACAATTAAGTGAGCTATATTAGGCCATGACGAATTTCAGATAGTTTTCACCATAATGTACATATGAAGCTTAAATGACCTCATTGTCGTACTGCCTATATTTAATGCAATAGAAATTTTGATTTTGATTTACAACGCCATATTTAATTTTTACATAGTTAACGGTCAAGCACTTTCATTTGATATTGAAGGAGTTAGAAACCATTATCTGTCATTTTATTTCTAAGACCATCTTGGATTTTCAAGATGTTTTGTTACAGTTTACCATATTCTAATGATCAAGCCGTTTCAATTGATTCCAAAATAAGTGGATTGATGGGGGTAAATTTTGATAAACTATATTTCACCCACATATAACATTTGTTATACGCTTTTTTGTAGTCGCGTTCATCATTGATTCTGAATCCTTAATAGTGTATTATATTTTTCCCTTGATTTTAATTTTTCTTCATTAGATTCCCATACTGACCTTGTCGACTGAAAAAAAAATTTTCGCTTGCAAATTTCAAGAAAGTCACCGAGGCAGTTTAATTTTTGGTGTTTATATATCAGCTGGTTTCTCAAAAATAATTTTCAAAACTACGGCTTAAAATTCGGTGTCAATTGCGTGTCCATTATTTATTAAGAATCTTGAGGAAATTGTATTTAAAAAAAAATTTTTTTTTCCAAATACTTTTTGTCTAAAACTTTGTAGATTGGTGATCGATTACTACAAAATAGTTTACGAAAAGCCCTAGAAACATACCGTATTTAAAACTAGTAATAAACGTGTCTGTAAATTATTCTAGGGCTCAAAAATATTATTTTTTGCAATAAAACTATGGGGAAAATAAAAGCAGTGATATTTATTTGCTCATATCTCAGACGGCCATGGCGCGACTGTGTTGGTTTTCAAAAGGAATTTTATGTCACATATTTCAAAAATATTTAAAGCACATGCAGGTCTGTGGTATATGTAAGAGCTTCTTAGCTCTCAGGAAATGTTTAATTTATGGAATTGGTAAAAAAACAAGTAACAGTGCTATATTCGGCCGTGCCGAATCTTATATACCCTTCACAACGTGGAGTCATGCAATAACAATTGTTTGTATCACCATTCATCCCATATAAAATACGTGCATACGTACACGTTAGAATAAATGTGGCATCGAATCCCAGCTGAGCCAAAAAAATTTTATATTATTTGATTTAATATATTATTTATATTTTATTATTTTTTTTTATATTTTTTTTAAATTTTTTTAGAAAAATTTTTAAAAAATTTTTTAAATTTTTTTTTAAAATATTTTTAAAAATTTTTTTTGTCGTTTTTTTATTATTTTTTTATTATTTTTTTCTTATTTTTAATATTTTTTTTTTTGTAATTTTTTTTGTTTGATATGTTTTTTACATGTATGTATGTATGTATGTTGTTGTTGTAATTGTGAAAAAAAACGAGGTGGTCGTGGTTTTTTGCTCATATCTCAGAAAGTTATGGGGCGATTGTGCTGAATTTCAATAGCGATTCATTCCTGGATATTTCCAAGAGATTGATACCATATACAGATCTGAGGAACATATAGTTGCTTCTAAAAGTTGATTTCAACCAACACACGGACAGACGGGCAGACGGACAGACGGTCAGGGCTTAATCGGCTCCTCTATTCATAAGCTTTCAGAAAATGTATACTTTATGGGGTCGGAAATGAAAATTGTAGAAATTACAAACGGAATGACAAATCTATATATACCCTTGTGCACCACAGGTGAAGGGTATAAAAACTACAAACGAAATGGTAAAGCCATATACACACATACCCTTGGCGCCACAGGTGAAGGGTAAAATAAATAGATAATTTTGAAATTTTCTTTCAACATTTATTATTTCTTTCAAATTTAAATATATTTTATAGTAGAGCAACATCTGTTTATGTAGAAATTGAGGATGGAGTTTCTGAAATACTCAGAGCAAGAATTTGTGATATTGAAGTGATGGCCGTTGTGTTTGTATACCAACCACTGCCAATAATTAAAAGAACCCCGTGTTTTACCTCCCGAATTTGACGTTATTTGGCAAGTGATGGGTGTCCCAAAATTAACACAAGACTTGAATTCGTTGCTATTTGTGCAGTAAAGTTTTGCCATCGCTAAAAAACTATTCGACAGCTTAGGGTTAGTAAAACTGGAGCTTATTTCGTACAAAACATGGTCGAAATAAAGTTTTAACTGCGCCAACTATGAAGAGATTAATTGAAAAATTTAGGGATAAGTATAGGATCTGTTAGAAACGCCAAGCATACTGCTTGTTCGAAAACGAAAATGAAAACAATGCAGGAACTTAAATTCAGTGTCGTGAATAAGCGTTGCCAATATGGAGAAGCTCTCCACAACATAGGTTAGGTTGAAAGGAGGGGCACTAAAAGCCCAAACCCATGACAGGTATACGCTTATGCCCAGTTGGCATGTTGTGCGCTCCATATGGACAACGGAATTCTCAAACAAAAACCATAATCATAATTTTCCCTTAATAACGGACTAGTCCAAGAACCCAGTCCCCTTAATGTAACTCTTTATGGATACCCAGTTCGAGTTCCCCAGGTTCGGCATATTATCCACTGTAAAATTCTCGCGTCTAATATGCCCAAACGCAGGACAATGACAGAGAAAGTGTACCAAAATCTCATCCTCTTTCTCGCATGCTCTACATGTTGTTTCCTCAGACAATTTCATGCGAGCTATCTCTACAACATACAGTCACAATACTAATTTTGAAAATAGTTTTTAATAATAAAGAATCGTTGTTCTATCGTGCAACGCTCCATTTTGACTAACCCTAAACTATAAGCTGTCGAATTACTTTTTTAGGGTTGCCAACACTTTTATGTACATTTGGCGACAATTTTAATGCTTGCGTTAATTTTGGGATTCCCCTTATTGTTAGCATAACTTTCAGTATCTTGATAGACACTTGCGTTGGATTCCCGTACATAGAATTCCTAGTGTATTCTTATTAAAAAATAAAGCAAACATAACGTAAAAAAAAGTTTGTTGAAAAGTATGACTGTATGTATGTATGTGCCAGTTGCATACAAAAATGAAGAGATGAGAGTCATGCAAAAGAAAACGATAAGTTTTCTCCTTTTAAGAACAAACAAACATACGTTGATTCAGCTGATTTATCTGTATTTGTATTTTGATTCCTTCTAAAGAAAAGTTTGTATGGCTAATTTGATTTGTGATAAATGCTTTTATTTATAATTTATTTTCTTTAGAAAACGAAAAGGGATCAAACTGTTTAAAAGATTGCAAAGACAGTAATTCATACAAAAAGTACGAATGACTAAGTATCACTAGCAAACTTCAAAATGCGACTAAGAAAATCAATAAGCCAATTTAGGAAAATTTTATATATTTTTTTTAACATTTTGCATTTCTTTAACACAAAAAAGGCATTTGTTAAATCAAATTATGGGATTTAAAAAATTTTAAATACAATTATAAGATGACTGCTATCGTATGTGGGTTCTAGGTTATTTTTCTTAAATTGTATTTCTTTCTTACAGCACATTACTCCTTGCCATCTTACCTGCGTAAGATAAAACACAGTTCCTTTTTTGTTTTTCCTTACCTACATAATTTAAATATCCTGTTAAAAGCCTTGTCTAGATTTAGAAAAGTCTAAATATTATTTTTTTATTGGTCCCATCTGTTTGTAAGGCGAACAAAATCTTAATGATTATCTTATTCCTCTTTCCTGGAAAATGATTGATACTTTTTTTACATACTTGTCTTATTTTTTCATGTTCATCAATTAATCATAAATGTTTTTGTTGTTGTCATATTACACAAAAAAAAAAAAATAACTACAAATCTTTTTATGTTTTTTAATCATTCAGAGCGAAGAGATTGATTAAGTTTAAAATGTGCTAAAAATATTATAAATTGTATTTAAATAAAACTTCTTAAGAAAAAAATCCATAGTGTGATTCGAGACACGGTCAATAAATTATTTATTTACGGAAAAAAAATTATTTATTGCCATGGAATATATTGAACATTTTATTAAAAAAATAAAACTAAAAATTTGCTAAATTTTATTAATAAAAATTTTTCCAAAAATTTTCATAAATTAATAATTAGCTTTAAAATTTATTATATATTTGTTCTTATTCAAATTGTCCACTTAGCATCTAATAAACGGCATGTTTTTTACATCTGACTTGTCAAATATCCCACTGCTAAATACAAAAGCTTCGTGTGTTACATTTAAAATATTGCATTCGTAAAACTCATGTGCAAAGTAATCTGAAAAAATTTCAATAAGAGCTTGGTCAATTTTGTTCTGACAGGTCATCTGATATCAGCTGTTGACAGCAATATTAGTCGTCTGAAAACAGTCATCGGCGTTAGACATGAAAAAACAATTTTGGCAAGTCAATTGTAAAAAACATGCCGTTTATTAGCTGCTTTAGTTGTTGTTCTCAAAAATTATAGAATAAATAATGACGTGACGTGACTCAAATTGTGTTGCTATTGGTAATAATGCCAGTGATTTCAATGGCAGGGTTGTAAACTTCTATAAATACAAAAATTTTTCATAAGAAATTTTAAATTTCACATATGAAACAAACTGAGCAACCCATGTTCCTACAACGCAACTTGTGTTCCTATTGGCTAATAATTTTCAAAAAAAAAAAAAAAATAACAGATTTTAATTATAAGATTGCCAACATTATAAAGGGTTCGCTACTGAATATTTTCTCAAATTTATTTTTTTATTTGAAAGTACAATCCTTCCGGTTAATAATGGAAAATAATTTCATTCAAGTGGCTGCCTCGGCTGGCCATGCAGTAGCCTACACGATCGGTGCAATTTTTTTAGCACATAATCGATTGTGTGCAGCTGTATTTCACCAATGGCTTTACGAATTTTATCCTTTAAAGCGTCAATTGTCTCTGGCTTATTGGCGTAACACTTATCTTTGACGGCACCCCACAAATAGTAGTCCAACGATGTCAAATCGCAGCTCCGAGGTGGCCAAACGACATCAGCTCTGCGGCTGATAATGCGATCTTCAAAAATAGGGCGCAAAATATCGAGTGTAGCTTCGGCTGTGTGGCACGTAGCGCCGTCCTGTCGAAGCCAAATGTTGCCAATATCCTCCTCTTAAATTTTTGTGAACAAAAATTCGTTCAACATGGCCCAACAACGATCGCCATTGACTGTAACGGCCACTCCTTGCTCATTTTCGAAGAAAAATGGTCCAGTTATGCCTCTGGTCTAAAATCCGCACCAAACACTGACTCGTTTTGGGTGTATCGGCTTTTCAATGTATGCGTGCGGGTTTTCTGTGCCCTAAATGCGACAATTTTGCTTGTTTACATACCCGCCAAGATCAAAATGAGCTCCATCTGAAAAGATGATTTTTTTGGCAAAATCGGCGTCTTCTGTAAGTCGATCACAGGCCCACTTAGTGAAGCGAAAACGCATTGGATGGTTAGTTGGCTTTAACTCCTGAACCAATTAGACTTTGTATGGCGTCATACCAAGGTGTTTATGCAAAATTCGTCTCAATGATGTCTCCGAAATGTTGAATTGTTGAGAACGACGCTGAATTGATGTTGATGGCTCTTCACGAACACTTACTGCCACAGCAGCAATAATCTCGGGTGTACGTACTGTTTTTGGCTTTTCACGCTTTGGTTTATCGACGAGGATGCCAGTTTCTTTACCTTTTTTGACAAGAAAACGAACATACTGAGCTGACGGTGCTTCTCTTCTTCCAAAATCCGTACGCAATTTTTGCACACATTCTGCAACATTACCATGATTTTCAAATTAATGTTTCAATATTTCTTAGCGTTGTTCAAGCACATACACAGCCATATTCGTTCAGCGGAAGGAGAAAACTAATTATCTGTCAAATCAGGCATGAGGTAAGTGTTACCATTCACGAAATAAGCACTAGTTAAAAAAAAAACGTTAGATGGCGGACCCTTTATTAAGTTCGGATCTCTGAAGGTACAGTGCAGTGGCCGATAAAATCATGCAATTTTACCCCATTTTTATAGTGATAGGTGAAGTTTCTTATGTACAGGGATAAGCCAGCCACAATTCGAGTTCTGAAAGACAACATTACAGCATTATTTCAAAAAATTAGAGTGGAGTTTGTTGTAGTATTTGATGTAGTTTTTGTTGTATTTTTTCTATTAACTTTATAAGCGGATGCGTGGCCAGTGAGAGGCTTGGAACCGGCCTGAGCTATCGCCACGAACAAGCTAGACGGAAACCTCACTGTGCCAAAACGGTTCGTAACATAGACGGATAGACCACCTAAGACGCATAAAAATTACACTAAATAATCTTTCCATTAATTTTACATTAATTTATCGCCACAAATTTATATATTTCATTTGATAAATAAATAAATCAGTTTGACTCAAAAACAACAACAACGACCATAACTAGAATAAGGCTATTGTAGACACATCTATTTTGATTCTTTTAATGTCAAGTGTGATCCGCTTAGACCTTTTTTTTTGAAAATTTTAAATAAAAAATTAAATGGGTTGGATGTCGACATCCTAAGGTAAAATATTTAGAAGTGTAGTATTACAAGATCTAGTCAGACAGTTGATAGGCCCGGATTACGAAAATAATTTCTCAATAAGGCATGTTAGAGGTCTTTTGTCGCTCAATATTGAAACCCATGATGACGGCGACATAAATATATTGAACAGATAATTTCATGTTCTTAGCCTGTTAGCTGGATTTTTCTTAAATAACGGGAAGTTAAATATCAGCTAAAATTTTTAACGACATTACTTTCGCAATACAAGAACTACCGGTAACATTCCGTTAAAAAGAGTAATAAAAAATTGCACCTTTATCATAGTCGATATCAGCATTTAAATTCAAGCCATCATGGAAAGGCTCACAGCAAAACATCATCTCGAAATTGTTTAGCTGTATTACGAATTTCTGTGAGATACTTACTTCGGTGCTTTATCGTTAAAATTTTTTTTTTCAATGATGAAGCATGTTTCCGGCTCAATCGATACGTTAATAAACGAAATTGCCGTAGTTGAGCTGATTGGCAACCCGAAGAGTACAAAGAGTTATCATTATATTGATTAAAAATAATGGTATGGTATTGTTAATGGGCTGGTAATATCTTTGGCCAATATTTCTTTAAAAATAAAGAAAATCAGAATATTAATTTCAATGGTAATCATTATCGCACCGTGTTAACAAACTATGTGTTTCCTGAAATTCAAGGGCATGGTCTCGGTCAGATCTGGTTTCCACAAGACGGTGCTACCAGCCATAGAGCGGGAGAAAAAATTAAAAATAGGTAAGAAGTCAATTTGGTGAGCACTTAATTTTACGTTTTGCTACGATAATTTGGCCATCTAAATCGAGCGATATCACACCTTTTGACTATTTGCTCTGGGGTTATGTAAAGTTTTAGGTCTTCCGTAATAAGTCAGCTACGATTGATGCTTTGAGAGTCAATATTAATTGTGTTATTAGCAAGAGCGGGCGGCCCAAAATTGGATCTTCCGAATGGACCACCGAACATTTTCATGATTTCATTTTCAAACAATTCCAAAGCAATAAATGCCATTAGTTGTTCTTTAAACGATAATCAAACTTTAAAATTCACTTTTAAATAAATCAAATCACCCATTGCAAATATGAATCTTAATATTACTAGTGCGTCTCGCCAAACACATATTTATATTTTTAGGGAATTGAAAACTTTACCATAAATTTTCAAATTTAAGTACATTTTCAATTTACTCATATGAAATTTTGTCCACTATTAAAAAAAATTAACAATTTATAGGAGAGAGTAAAGAACTAAACTATTGAAACAATATTAAATTGTGTGTAAATAAATGCGAGTATTAGCACGAAAACACACACACACAAATAATATTGAATACGAGTAAATAAGGCGACAGTAAAGAAAAACTTTTGAAAGCGTCGAGTCATAAACTGTTCATCAGTCTTGTGCTGCTTTTGTTGCAATGAACGTTATAAATTATAACAAATGAATGATTGCTGGAACAGAGGGAGAAGGAGTAACAGAATGAAGCTCAGGCAAAATGACAGTGAAAATTGCCTTGGCTTGACAAGTTTCACTTACTCAAAGAGACGTTATTAAAAAAGCATGAAATGAAATAAAAACCAACAACGTGCAGTAAAGTGTAGAACACCCTCAGGATGGTTTTTTTTTTTCGTTGTAGCAGTTAATGTTTTATGTTGCAAGTGCAATTATATGAGTTGTGGTGCTTGGCGTTATAAAGTTCAGTATCAACTTTTGCCTGTTGTTGTCTAGTTTACAGGATATGCAACAATAACAGCAACAAAATGTTTTTCTCTTACCAACACTAGCAACAAAAGTAGTAGCATTAACATTTCATATTTCAACTATAAGATTTTTAAAGCGTTTTGTTGGTGTTATTCTTCAATTCATGCATTTAGCCAATCATTTACATTGGGTAGGTGAACAATTCATTTCGTTATGTAAAAATAGGAATATGTATATGATATATAAACACTTTGCTAGAAAACCCATTGTATGTTTATATATAAATCAGAGATTCAAAAGAAAAGTGGAAATGTTGGTAAAATTTGTTATAAAGTTAAACAGAGATGACAATACAGATTTGCTAGATAATGCGGTTACATATTTATTATTTGTTTAAGCCCAATAAGCATTTTGGCTGGAATTCAAGTGGAATTACATTTGAAATCCAGTCACAATTTCCAATTTCCAGTGTTGAATTACAGTTGAAACACAGTTGAATTCAATGGCGATTCCAGCAAAATTAACCATTGAATTACAGTCGAACAAAACAGTACCTTTACAGTGTAATTCCAGCCTTGAATAACAGTGTGATTCAAGTTGAACCGAACCTGTTTTTATACTTGAATTCAAGCATGGAATTGCAGTGGAATTCAAGTCGAACCGAACCTGTTTTTACCGTTGAATTCAAGCACGGAATTTCAGTCTTATTCAAGCAATGTTACAACAGTATTTAAATAGTGTTAAAACATTATTTTAACAATAATTTTCAAATCATTTTCTGCCACACTTTTTACCCCATTTCCTCTTATCACCTCATTATCACCGCCGACAATGATTTGGCTATATGCTTCAAACAAATTTTTTGTTGTTTTTTAACAAACTTCAAACAGACAGGAAAGAGGATGGATTTCAAATGTAATTCAAGCTTGGATTCACACTGGAGTTCCAACATTGGAATTTACAAGAAATTTGTGCTTATTGGGAGGTAAAAACCGATTAAGTATTAATATATAGCAAATCACTGTAGCCTACAATATCGACAATCAAAAGAGCCGTAAGCTGGCTGAAAAACCACAAGATATGCTTGGATTTGTAGTACTTGTATTTTCTGTAGGCCTGCTATCACAAGATCCATTTAAATTATGAAATGTGGGTAATCTTTAAATGAGATGTCGAAACATTCCATTGTAGAGCTTAAGTGGGTAACTAGTCATTCTGGCAATCGTACTATAGATAGATTAATGAGGAATAGAACTTTTCACCAATCGGTGAATATTGAGATATTTACTGGCTTACCAATGCCGTCCTGCAAGATACTGGTTAAACAGTAATTATATAAGTTCGAACAGATGATCAAAAATAGTAAGATAGATAAACAGACGGTCGAAGGGCGTCAACAAGTACTTACTTGTTTTAAACTCCATGATCTGATTGGTGCTAATTCATCTTAGAAAGCACATCAAGAGATTTGATTTCCCTTTCATTAACTTCTATAGAAATTATCATAATTAGGGGGAGGTAGGACGATTCAAAATCTTCTCAATTATTTTCCGGCTTTAGCGGGGATTAAAATCCAGAAGTTTGTTTTCACAATTTAGCGAGTGCATTTTATATTAATGTCAGGAGGACACACATAAATCGGCTTGCCGGTACCAAGGCAAAATTTGTAATTTCTCACCATCAAAATAGAATAAGTATTTCCTATGCTGGCGGGCTAAACTCTGCTTAAATTGTTTCTGGGGCACCACTATTATAATAAATAAATATATATATATTATGGTAGGCGCACGGGTCAAGTGCTTGCCTAAAGGGCGGGTGAGGCAAAATTTTCAAACCACTTTTTTCTAGAAAGCTTAACAAGTATTTCAACAAGTGACCGAGCACTGTCATGATGAAATATTAGGATTTTTCTGTCAAATAATTTGGTTTGTTTTTTAGAGGGTTTAAGACAAATCAATTACATTCGGCATATGTATTCAGTAATGGTGTAACCAAATTTTTTGCACAGCCTCCCAGAGCCTTTCAATGCTTGTTGGTTTTATTGTAGATACAGCCTTCTTTATGTCGGTCCACAGATTTTCGATGGGGTTCAAATCTGGGGACTGTACAGGCCACTCCATTACATTGATAGAGTTATCGTTGAACCATTTTTTTTGCCATTTTGGTAGTGTGTTTGGGGTCATTGTCGTGCTGAAAGACCCACACCAGCGGCATGTCGTAGGAAGCAAACGGCAGCATAACTTCATCAAGGATTTTTACATAAACCGCTGAATCTATAACGGGTTCGATCCAATATATAGGACCCACACCTTGATACGAGAAACAGCCCCATACCATAATACTATGACCTCCATGTTTGTTAGTTTTTAATGTGAATTGTGGCTTGTATTCGCTGTTAGGTGGCCTACGGACAAAACATCTGGAACCCTTTCCACCAAAAAGAATAATTTTGGATTCGTCAGTCCATAGCACATTTCCCCATTTTTCCTTTGGCCAATTTAGATGTGCTTAGGAAAAGATATCCGTTTAGCTACATGCTAAGAGGAAAGAAGCGGCACTTTTCGAGGACTATAGGCATTGAGGCTGTTGTCTCGAAGTCTGCGGCGAATAGTTTAAACGCTTGCCGGCACATCTAATGTTTTTTTGAGCTCCGTAGCTGTCATAAATGGATTTGCTTTAGTCGTCCGTAATAACCGTTTTATTATTAAGGGTGACATTTATTATCAGTATATTGAAACAGCCCAGCAATTCCCTTATTTTGGAATAGGATTAACCTTTGGACGCAAATTTTTTATTAGTTCACGTTTTTCCGACGAACAATGCTTTCCGCGACCCATAACTATACAATTTTATAAAAATTATTACGCAATTTCCCCAAACCCCATAAAGTATATATTTTCTGAAAGCTTATGAATAGGGGAGTCGATTAAGCTCTGTCAGTCTGTCCGTCTGGCCGTCTGTCCGTGTGTATGTTGAAATCAACTTTTTGAAGCCCCCCGACATAGGTTGGACCCGGGTAAGGTATTAAAATATCAGAAATATTCGGGAGTAGATCGGTATTGAAAATCAGAAACATCGGTACATAAACAACTGAGATATGAGCAAAAACCCACGACCACCTCGATTTTTTTTTTACAAAAACAACATTACAACAACAACATACATACATACAAACGTGTATACTGGTTAGAGAAAACGTGGCATCAAATATCCCAGCTGAGCCAAAAAAAAATTTTTTTTTTAAATTTTTTAAATTTTTTTTAAAATTTTTTTTTTAATTTTTTTTTATTTTTTTTTGTTTTATATATATTATATACATAATAATTTTTTTTTTAATTTTTTTTTAAATTTTTTTTTTGTGTTTTTAACATACATACGTGAATTTATAATTTTACAATGGGATGTTTTTATATATGTATGTACGTTTTTCATATGGGATGAATGGTGAAACAAACCACTGTTATTGCATGACTACACGTTGTGAAGGGTTTATAAGATTCGGCACGGCCGAATATAGCGCTCTTACTTGTTATTATTATTATTATTATTATTATTATTATTATCATTATTATAATTTATTATAATATTATTATTTATAAAGATAAAATAATAAATTTTTTCAAAGGGTATAGTTACGCCCATGAGAAAAGAACTTAAATCTGTTTTTTTTCTTTATATATACGAATCTTTGCTGGAGTTTAGAGTTCTACTTCAATTATTGATCAAGCAGTGTGTCAAACTTTGGGCTATTAAGGAAGGAGATATTTACATTGTAGATCTGAGGTCTTATTAATACTAAATTACTAATATTTCTCTAGTAAGGCTCCATAGCCTTTGAGCACGTCAACACACGATTGATTGGCGAAGAATATAAAACTAACAACAAATAAATATTACAATCTGTGTCATTTTTAAACATATAATTAGTATAAAACAAACAAATGTAGTTTCAAAAAAGGCACTATTAAGATAAAGAGGTCATAACCTTTAAAATACCGTTATTAAATATTGCAACTTCTACACTTTTTGAACCAAGAAAATTGTAAGTTTTACCTAAATCTAATAAAGCGGTTCCCTCTTCCCAACTTTCAACTTCATTATTTCCTTTACTTTAGAGTTTATATTTCTTTGATGATGATAACGTAATTTCCTGTTTAGTTTTTCTATACATTCATTCATTTTTTTTTTGTAAAACCAACATTACTTTCTTAGTGTTCGGAGAGTGTTTTATAGTGTTTTCAGATACAGTTTTTTTATTATTGTTTTCTTTATTTTTACATTTAAAGCTTTAGTTGTAACCATTGTATAATTATACTTGTTGTTGTTGTTGTTGTTTAATGTAGTATTTTTTATTTGAGTTCCTTGTTGCAACTGTGAAAATTAAAAGACAACGTGCTACAAATTTTTCCCTAAGGGATTGTCAGTGTTATAAAACAGTACATCTTTCTCTATATCGCTTGTTTTACAGTTAGTTGCTATTTAGCCGAGTTCTTTTCAGTTGTGGCAGTCAGTCGACAGTCGGCTAATGTTTAGTTAAATATGTTGTATGTACATTTGTTGCAACAGTAGACCTTTGTTGCATACTATTTAAGTATGTGAGTGTGAATGTCTTTATGTTGTATATTTGTGTTTTGTTCATTATACGCTTGTAACATTTTCTGGCAATTTACTCATGTACAAAAGCAATCAGTAAAGTTTTATTTTTAAACTACTTCATCATTATCACCACCACCAGCTATGCCTCCCTTAATAATTGCAGCGTTTTTTTATAAATTTGTTGTAAATTATATGGTAATTTCTGTTTTTTTTTTTGCAAGATATAAAGAAATTAAACTTCTACTTTAAAAATGGCTTCCTAAACCTTTGTCGCTATTAAAAAGTTTAGTAAAAGAAGGAAGATTGAAAAAATAAAAAAGTTAAAAATTCGTTTCAATATATCCATTTTCTTTCCTTAAGCTAAAAATAATTTTAAAATTTTTAGTTGTTGATTGTTTCATACAATAGTGTGGTTATAAATTTTTATTAATTTACACATTCCACGGTTGCCGTAAGTGCACTGGTTCTTATATTGTGTATTTGCAATTTGTTTATAACAAAATATTTATTATCTACCAATACTATTACTTCAAATCCACTTTCAACCTACACTAATGCAATTGTTGTTAATTTGTTTTTTGTTTTGTTGTCTACATCATTGTCAATTCTTTTCTGCTTTTTGTTGTTGTCGTATTTTACCGTTAAAACTCTATAAATACTAAAGTAAGACAGCAACAATACAATGATTATAAAACAAATAAACATTCATTCATACATACAACATGGAGAGACGGACAATTGTAGTTATTGCATTTTAAATGTCTCTCATTCTAAGTTCAAATTTGTTGCTATACAGTATTATTCGTAGGGTGGTCCATTTAAAAGAATTCTCGATAGTAATTCAATGCCTTACTTCCTCAACCTCGTAACTTAAAAATACGGTTTTGACTTTTTCATATCAAACGATTGTTTCATGCTTTAACTAAAAAAGATTAGTATATTATTACTTTTAATATACAAAAATACAATCAATTCCTTAATAATTGCATTTAAACTTTTAACCAAACACCGAAGTATAAAAAGATGAACCTTTTTTTTCTCTCCTGAAAAATTTTATTTTTTAAGATACGAGGTTGAGGAAGTAAGGCATCGAATTGCCTTTTTTTCCACTAAGGACCAAAAGATCTCTACGTCTGCAATCCATTATTGTCTGTCTGTAGCAGATCTTTTTAATTTCTTGAAGTTGGCTGCGTCATGTACAACTGCCTTTTTGTGATGGCGGATTCCATTTGAAGGCACTATTTTAATTTTCCTCTGCTGATCTTAAGTGAAATCGGCATTTAGTTGGTTTGTGATCTTATGTTAAATATTTATTTTAGTCGGTTAAAAGATGTGTACTGCGTGTTGCATGCTACGAATGGTGAAGGTCTGCATTATTTTTCGTTGTGTTCCAGAACTCTCAGCCGTCACTGATGGCAACCAATTTGACGCTGCTGTTGATTATGTTTATTTTGGTGCTTAGTGGGAAATGGTTGGATATCAAAATGTAGACCGTAAGCTGGCTTTCTTGATATAATTTCCCCCGTTTGGTTGTAATAATGCTTTCAAAATATTTAAAATATAATTTAAAATAATGCGTTATTGGTCAGACAGCATTCCACATGTACTCTACGAGTCATCATTTCATCCCGAAAAAATTACGGTTTGGTGCGGTTTATGGGCCGATCAAGACCGGCACGTTACTGTGAATGGAAATCGCTACCGGTCAATGATAACAGAATATTTCTGGCCCCAGTTGGATGATATGGACTTGGAGAACATATCGTTCCAACAGGACGGCGCCACAAGCCACACAGGGAATGTCACAATCAATTTATTGGAAACCAATATTGGAGAACGTGTGTGAAATAAATAATAATTCGTGAAGTAGAAAAGGTCCAGTCGATTGGCCGCCTGGGTCGTGCGATTTGACGCCGTTAGACTATTTCCTGTTGGGCTACGTCAAGTGTATGTTCTATGCCAACAAGCCAGCGGCGATTGATGAACTTCGTACGAATAGTGAATGTGAAATCGCAGCAGTATCGCCCGATTTATGCTTGAAAACCGTCGAAAATTGGATTCAGCGTCTGGACTTCTGCAAGCATGCCCGTGGTGGTCAGGCAAAAAAATCGAGTTCCATACATAATGACATCGAACGTACTTTCACAGGAATAAAGAATTTCATTGATATCCAAAACCGTTTTTGTTTTATTTAAAAAAAACTTTTGTAGCGCTCTTATTGAAAAACCCTTTATAATAAAAACCTTGTAACTGGTGATGAATGAACATCGAGTAAAATTGATTAAAGATATCGTTAAATTAAGGAGTGCAAAAATACTTCGTTTGCCATTCTTAATATCACAATAATACGTGATTATCCCACCATAAGTTGTTTCAAAAGGCATATCACGTAGATGAGCTTTCTTAATTCAGGGGTTGAGTGATTGCGTTCGGTATCAATCGAAATATCCATTACAATTTAATAGTATATCGATTGATTTCAAATGCTAAAATCTGTGTTCTCTTTTTGTTACATACGCAGAGAAAAACCATGGTTACAACATGATTACGACGCTCATATTATAGCTTTTATAATAATATTTAGTTACCGAAACAACTAATAGTTGTATTTATTTGATTTTATCATATATTTTGTTATAGTAATCAAGTATTTTGAAATTGTTTGAATTTTATCATTTAATATTGACTATTCACAAATACTTTATAATGGGTGTGTTTTAAAAATATTATGATTTACAAAATTATTACACCAAAAATAATATGATGTCTTCGCAACAATAACATGATATTTAAAAGCATTTAACATTACAAATAAACATATAAAAAAAGTTAAAACAATAATATGATTACAATTTATTCAAGCTATGATTTTTTTTCAATCAGAATTTGTTTTCAACTGTTCTTCTTCTTGTTAAATATATTTTATTACTTAAAAAGTTTGACATGTGCAAAAAATATACAAAAATTTTGGAAAAATTAAAAAAAAATAAAATGTAAATGGTAAAATGTAAAAACAAATTTGTTAATTTTATTTATAGTCATAATATAATAATTGCATGATACTTTAATTAAACATAATAATAATAAATCACAAACATTATATGTTTTTACCACAAACATAGAATATATATTTTTATATATTTTTTTCTTTGTGTGCATATAGACTGTCTGACCTGTGGAACATGAAGGAACGTAAAACAACAATTTAGGGCGATGTTAAGTTTTAATAATATTCCCAGGTAAGTTGGAATAATAATAGCGATAACGTTTTAAACGAACGAATAACGATAACGAATTAAATCCTTAAATGAAGAAATACACAACCAATTTGAATTTTGAGCCACCTTGGGTTTAAGCTTAATTTTATTAAAAACTTGTCACATTTGTTAACTATTAATGAGGAACATCTAATTATACTATTAAAATAGAAAAATATTTTTTAAATTTATAAAAAATTATTTTTTAAAATAATTTTTAATTTACCTACCTGTTAATGCTGTGCAGATATAGTGTGTGTTTCTGAAAATTAAAACATTGTCGCCGGTAAAAATGTAATGAATTAATAGCAACATTTGTTAGATCTTATTTCGTTGTTGTTGACATTTATTATCATTATTGTTTTGATTTTAATTAAATTTGAAAATTTTTGGAATTACATTTTCATTATTTTTCATTTCTATTACAATTACTTAACGCTAAATACAAGATAAAAAAATTTCTGGTTTAGTCGCCGCACAAAAAAGAACTTAATTTTTTTCTAAATCTTATATGAGGGCACTAACATTATGGTATTTTTATGAAAAATTTTTTAAAAATAAGAATTTTAATCACTACGTTCACAAGATGGATAGTCAACATTTTGAGAAATAAATTACTAATAATTTTACAATAAGCAACTCATGTAATTCGTTATTAATATCATCTTTTTTACATTTGTAAAAGTTTAATAAAAATGGGATCACTTCAACGCAAAATGTAAATAAATATGATTCCTTTTAATGTAAAGTTTTAGTTTTTGTTCTATAAATTATTTGTGGACCAAATTTTAAAATAAAATTACGCAAGAAAAAAAAAACACACATGATAAATTTCAACGCTAACGCTCTAATTTGGCAGTTACTTCACGCAAAAAAAAACCATGGTTAGGACATGATCACGACGATCATATTATAGTTTCTATAACAATATTTGGTTGTCGAAAACAACCAATAGTTACTTTTGTTTCATTTCATCATATATTTTGTCACGATAATCAAGCATTTGTTTGAATTGTATCACTTAATGTTAACGTTTCGTAAAAATTTCAAAATGGTTAGCATTCAAAAATAGTATGATTTAAAAAAACTAATCTGACAAAAATAACATTATATTCAAAAGCATTAAGAATTATAAATAATCATTTAATAATAGGTGAGACAACAGCATGATTACAAATTAAGCAAGCTATGATTTTTTGTAATAATAATTTGATTTCAACTGTTCTTCTTCTTGCTGAATAAATGTTTATTATTTTAAAAGTTTGAGATGTCAAAAAAATGAAAAAAAATTTTGAAAAATTAAATAATAAACGAGAAAATGTAAAAAAATGAATGAAACTTTAATTAAACATAATAATGATAACTGGTAATCATTATATGTTTTAACGATAATCATACAATTCAATCATAGTATGTTGCTCTTCGATTATGGTTACCACAACCATATTTTTTCTTTGCGTGTTGCTGTAATTTTATCCAGCCGTACGCAAGGCGAAGGTGTTACTGTGACTATGATCAGAGGTGAAATGTAGTAAGAATAAATAAGTAAAAGTTCTGTATACGGCCTAAAAGAATCTGAGAATATCCTTTAGTAATATGTTTATAGGCATAATAACCACATCGTGGCTAAGCGTAAATTTCAGATTTAATATTATATGCTATTTATAGTTATATTGAGGGTGTTGAAGGGGGTAGATTTCAACCTTACAAAAATTTGTTTTACGCCATTTTGTAGTAGAGATCACCATTAATTTAAAAAACTTTATGGTGTATTATATTTCGCTAGTCAAGGTTTTTTTGGTACCCATATCGTTTCTCTCTGTTATTTAGGAAGAACACCGATTAAGTTTTATTTTTGTGCTTATATCTCAAACCGATTATAAAGTCAGTATTCCTCGGCAATACATAATAAACGAGACTATAGCCACTATGTTATATAAATTTAGCGAGTCTGAAAATAATTAGATGCTTTAGTAACCTTAAAAATATTTTTGTCTGTAACTATGCCGATTAGTTTCTGACTTATTCAATATTTTTTATGAATGGCTCTATTTGCACACGGTAGCAAACGTGTTGTATAAATTAACCTAAACTTTTGATTTTTGATATAAATTAAAAAGAAACAAAGCAAGACAGTTGTGTTGTTTTTCTCGTGTCTTAGAAAGTTATGAGGCAAATATTCTGGATTTCAAAAGCGGTTTATTCTCGAGTATCTGCAAAAAATTTATATAACTTGCAGATCTGTGTGAAATGTGGGGGGATTATAAAATTGAATTTTAACCAACACACGGAAAGTCGGACAGACGACTCCCCTAATCAAAAATTTTTAGAAAATATATACTTTATCATGTCTGAAATTAATATTGTAAAAATTTTAGGCGGGATAACAAAGCTGGACTTATATACAAGGGTGATTGACTCGGTTTTACAACCGGAGGTAAACCGGTTTTTAACTATTTCAGAATTTTTCCAAAATATTTTTTGTTCAGATGTCGAATAAATCGCATTTTTGCTTACTGAAATTAATTTTTTTCAATCTTTAAGTTAATGTTTATTTACCTTTGTAACTAAATAATTGTGTACTAGTATATTTAATACGGAAAAACTTAACAAAATCTGAAAATTTCTCAAATACTCTTCTATATAACACAAATATAAAACAAAATTTGTTTTCCTCTGATGCAGATGAAGAAGTTAATATTGTTTCTAAAATTTAGAAGATACATTCTATAACAATGTTCAAAAAATGAACAACTCAAAGTACCGCAAAATTAAACAAATCACTTTTCACAAATCACTTACATTAAAATATAAGTTGTCATCTATTGCATTATTTTGTAGAATAAAGAGAAAGCAAAAAACATAAACTGTAAAAGCAAATTGTAATATGGGTACACTTAATAAGTTATATGCTCTCAAACTTCATATAAGAGATATTTAAAGGCATATTCATATATATTTGTATAAAGTTTGAATAACTTACATCATGGTCAGTTGAGGTAACCTTTTTAAGTGTTCACTGATTACAAACAGTAGTTTGTAATAGTAATAGTTCAAATGCAAATAAAATCTTATAATATATTTTGCTATGTTTTTCTCACTTAGGGAGTGAATTTCATCGTATTTTGCTTCTACAAAAAAAAAAAAAAGTAAAGATAGTAAAGATATTTTACAAGATTAAATGGAAATGTAAAATTATTTTTTTAAAACATACATATTTTGTGGTATAATAAATTTGAGGAAAAAAACCGGTTTACTAAAAAGAGCAACCGTTTATTTTTCAAATTTGAAATTTAAAACTATTTTAAAACCGGTTTTTGGAAAAAGTTCATTAATTGTTCACCCTAGTATTATACCCCTGGCACAACAGGTGAAGGGTATAAAAAGAATCTAGTAAAACATCCATATTTTGTGGTATAATAAATTTGCAGAAAAAAACCGTTTAACCGGTTTTTTCTTAATTTTCAAAATAGCAATTGCTTTTTTTCAAATTTAAAATTTCGAACTATTTGAAAACCGGTTTTTGGAAAAAGTTCAATAATTGTTCACCCTAGTTTTATACCCTTGGCACTATAGGTTAAGGATATAAAAGGAGTCCAATAAGTCGGATATTATTATGTGGAGAAATCAAAAAACTGTTATTCCGTATTAATAGTTTATTTACATTATTTGAAGCCTTCATCAAAAACATAAAATTGCCATCCCATTTTATTTCTTTCTGCTAAACCTAAAAAATAAAATTAAAAATTATACAATTTCTAAAATGGTAATAGTGTGTACTACATACATACATACATAAGTATACAATGTTTACAAACTTTTTACTACAAAATCATTTCAATATGTTAGTTAATCCATAATTCACAAAAAAAATCCAAAAAAATCTTTATCACACCTTCATGAACTTTCCAATGCTGGTCACGTCTACAAAATGTCCTCTTTTTTTAAGGATTTATAGTTTTTTTTTCCAATATTGCTACAATTTTCTATTTCTCTTTTTCAGTGAAAGTACTAGAGTTATTAATGCGTGGAAATATAAATATTAAAAAAGGAGCAAAAAGAAAAAAAGTGAAGTGAATACATCCGATATTTAAGAATTATGAATGCCACGTGACTTTTAGCGTTACATGATTTGTAAATAAAGCTTAAAATGAATTAATGTTCGAATGGCATTTGTTAAAGAACACAAAAAAAAAATATTCAATATTGCAAAAAGGAAAATAACAAAGAATTGGACATAAAGCCAACTGGACAGTAAAAATATTTAGTTTTTTTCTGGGGGGCTAACTTTAATAAAGAATGCACATTGGGGTAAAATGACAGATAGAGGCGATTAATTTAAAATTAAAAATTGCCATGATAATTGAAATAAAGTGATGCACTAATATCAGTGAAAATTATAATTTGCTTAGTGTTTAACTTACAAAGTACTTAAACTTAGATGTTTTGAATAATTTAAATAAATCTTGGAGGACTATACAATTAATTAGGTTATAAACAAAAATCTTTTTGAATATTTACCTAAAAAATGGTGTGGAAGTATATTAATTATACCCTTCACACAGTGAAAAAGGGTATATATAGGTTTGTCATTCCGTGTGAAATTTCTACAATTTTCATTTCCGACCCCATAAAGTATATATTTTCTGAAAGCTTATGAATAGAGGAGTCGATTAAGCCCTGACCGTCTGTCCGTCTGTCCGTCTGACCGTCTGTCCGTGTGTATGTTGAAATCAACTTTTTGAAGCCCCCCGACATAGGTTGGACCCGGGTAAGGTATTAAAATATCAGAAATATTCGGGAGTAGATCGGTATTGAAAATCAGAAACATCGGTACATAAACAACTGAGATATGAGCAAAAACCCACGACCACCTCGATTTTCTTTTCATAAAAACAACATTACAACAACAACATACATACATACAAACGTGTATACTGGTTAGAGAAAACGTGGCATCGAATCCCAGCTGAGGCAAAAAAATTTTTTTTTAAATTTTTTTAAAATTTTTTTTTTAATTTTTTTTTTATTTTTTTTTTATTTTTTATTTAATATATTATATATATTTTTATTATTATTTTTTTATATTTTTTTTTTTTTTAATTTTTTTTATTTTTTTTTTGTTTTATATATATTATATATGTATATAATAATTTTTTTTTTTTAATTTTTTTTTAAAATTTTTTTTTTTTAAATTTTTTTTTTTTTAAATTTTTTTTTTATTTTTTATTTTTTTTTTGTTTTTTTTAACATACATACGTGAATTTACTGTTATTGCATGACTACACGTTGTGAAGGGTATATAAGATTCGGCACGGCCGAATATAGCGCTTTTACTTGTTTTCTCATTGTGTTTGTAACACATCGAAATATCCATTTAAGATCCCATAAAATGTATATGTTCTGAGTCCTAGTTTTATTAAAGGACGATCTAGCAATCTCTGTGTGTATGTCTGTCTGTTAAAAGCACAATAAAGCTTGAACTGAAAAAGCTAGAATATTTCTACTGCAACAGAAATGTTTCGTATTAAAAATGGGTTCGTGAGGAAGAGAGCTATCGCCTATAATGTAAGAGTAGGTTATAAGACATCTGAAATAAAATAAAATCCGATTGCCTCTAAACGTAATGATGTAAAGTGATAAAATTTCACATGTGTAGGACCTGTGTAAAAAGAATTTTTATTTGAAATATAAGCGGGTGCCCCGGTGGACTAGTCAGTAGTGTGCTGGTCTGCTAGTTTGAGGGTTGCAGGTTCGATTCCCGCCAGAGACTCTGGACTGGTCTGCTTCTCTTTATCTTATATTCTCTTTATATTCTTACTATTCTATTCATATGGAGCGCACAGCATGCCAATTGGGCATAAGTAATATACCTGTCGTGGGTTTGGGCTTTTAGTTCCCCTCCTTTTCAACCTAACCTAACCTAAATACATATAATTTTGCTATGGACAAAAACTTTGGAAGAATAAGAGACTCTACAATGCCATATTTACATTGAATATTAATGCAGAAATTACTTTGACACGCCTAATTTCACGCCTAATTCTCAAATATTGTGGTAAAAAGAAGTGCATAATATCACCCGTATTGTGAAAATACTTAGGCTACATATTGAAGAACGAAAGTAATGCATATTTTAGTATAAAGAAATTATATTATAGTGATTAGAGTTGTTAACAAATCAATAAATTTTGTGGTTTAAAAGTACTACACACAATTAGTGGTGGGCATCAAAAATTTGACAGCCGAAGATGGTGTTATTACTTGTTTTTTTTAATCTCTCTTCCTTATTCATATGTAAGTTAATTGCAAATAACTAATTTAATTTTTAGGTAAACCAAAAAAAAAAATTGTTTAAAAACATTTTTAATTTCTATTGCAAATTTTTCGTTTATTAAGCTTTTGGTGGTTTCTTTCTTCAATGATGTCATTGTATTTGTGATTAATATTTGGGTAGGAGTAATTTATGGGTGCGTGTTATACAAGGATTAAAGTTTAAGCATAAAACACTCGACGTGACATCTCACGGATGACATTACCTAGAAACCAAAATTGTTAACCTTTCGTGCAACATCCCATTCAAGCTAAACTACACATGTACACACATGTATAGTTATAACTTATAATAAAGAAAGAAAAAAAAGAACACTCACATTGACTATATTTACACACGTTTTGACTATTTAAGCACATACACACATGTATATCCATACACGTTAGGATACACTTTCAATTTTAACCACTAATTTTTTTTCTATTGTGAATTTCATTATCTTTCCTTTTATGTTCTTATTGTATACGATGTGTATGTGTGTGTATAATTTGTTTGAGTTTGTCATTTTGTAATTTGTACTCAATTTTCATTTATTTTTTTGTTACGTACAACAATTTGTAATAAAAATTGTATAGAAAAAAGTTTTACAACCACTGAATTGTGCTTAAAGAAATATCCTGACACATCACGAAAGGACATGTATTATAGTTTTCGTTTCTAGTCATGATTGAAATTTTTACTTTTTTTTCTTGTTGTCATTCATTCTGGTTATAAAATTTCCATTAACACTCAAGATACTCCACGTGGTTTTCCGAAAGTACGGAAAGTAGAATAATTGGACTCTTTTTCATTATAAGTTAACATTAATGTTTAAATAATTAAAAAATAAATATAATAGAAATTTTTTTTTTACTTCAATAAGTAACAAAATTTTTTATTAAAAATTTTTTTTTTGGATTATTTTATTTGATATTTTTATGAAAAGCCAAATTTTTTCTAGATCAATGTGACATTATAGGCTTGTAATCTGATGAAATGGAATAAATTAAAATAGAAAATTCGTTTAGGAGTTACTTTAAATTATTTTGTAGCGCAGAAGTTTTCGAACTGTGCCTTGTGAACCTTTCATGTTTCAGCAACTTTACTCTGATAATTTTTGGAAAGAAATAGGTGCCACTTGTAGTGTTGTCACAAATAACAGTATTTAATCAATTATATTTGAAACTAAATTTCATGATCACACCAAATATCATATAGTTAATATCCCAAAAGGTGATTGCTGTTTTTCAAATTTTTAATAACGTTTAAACAATATTATTTTATAAAGATTTTTCAAAAGTTATATTATTTTTGTTAAAAGTATTGTTCAGTTTAATTAACATAAACTTATTTTTTATATATTAATTCGTAACAGCTGAACCTGGATCGCTATGCTAGTCCCACAAGGTTGTATGTTATTCATGAAAATTGGTAGATCAGAAAATACAATTCTTCATTTGAAAGTAAATACTGATACATCAAAAAACAAAAATGTATTAAGAATATTAGAGAATATGAACATGAATAGAAATGACATTTATTATGAAAGAAAAGTCCCTAATTCTAATTAACTTTTCATTTCAAGTTGTAACATATATAGTAGTTTAAAAATTACATATGTATGGGTAAACCGATAAAGAGTGCTGGTGATAAAATCGTAGCCGGTTTCAAAAATGCATTCCACTCGGCTAATATCGGAACAGTTCTTCAATATTCTTACATGATTACAATTTAATTACAGTTAATAAATGTTTTAGGAGGTTAGATAATAGAAAAATAAACTTTATCCAGTATAAAAATGATTTATAATTGCTTTTATGAAAAAGCAAAATTTTCTCTAGTGCAATGGGACGTTACAGTCTTGTAATCTGATGAAATAAAATAAATTAAAATAAAAAATTGGTTTCAGAATTGCATTAAAATATATTGTTGCAGAAATATTCGCCAACCAACTTTAACGTGATCATTTTTGGAAAAATTGGGTACCACTTGTAATATTGTCATAACTATTATTTAATCAAAGATATTTGAAACTAAGACAAAATAATAAAAAGAAACAAATAATAAAAAACTGATTGCATTTATCAATACAACGGTTGCAGTTAATAAATGTGACTGCTAAAGGACTCCTAATGGGATATCCAGTTTCTCCAATTATAGCAGATATTGTTATGGAGAAATTATTAGATTGCTGCATTGAGAAATTAAGTGTTAAGCCAGAAATAATTACCAAATATGTTGACGACTTGTTGTGTATTGCCCCAAATCATTCAATTGATAGTTCATTTCATGATGATATAAAATTCACAATTGAGATGGAATGTAACTCTATAATTCCATATTTAGATACATTAGTGATAAGAAGGGTTAATAGGTTAGGTTAGGTAGAACAGGCAGCTGCTGTGCAGCTCACTTGGGTCCATTATATTGATCCCTTTGTGATTCCTGAATAGAAAAGTAAGAATAGAATAGAAAGGAAGCAAACAAGTCCACAGTCTCCGGCGGGAATCGAACCCGCAACCCCCAAACTAGCAGAACAGCACACTGCTGACTAGTCCATCAGGGCAATTAATAATTTGTTAATAGATTGGTACGAGAAACCTACTTCATCGGGAAGAATCATAAATTATTATTCGAAACACCCCAAGGCAAAGAATTTAATTGAGAAGGTTTTAAGGTCAGTGATACAAAATTTCATAGAAAGAATATCGAAAAGATCAAAATATTTTAGATGATAATAATTATCCAATCCAGGTAATTTGCAGATTGATATAAAAATATACAAATAAGAAAAATTGTAGCACAAGACTGAAAATTAATTATAAATCATTAACTTATGTCAATATTTTATCTGAAAGATTGCAAAACTCAAAAACGTACGACTGTAAAAAATATAACACATTAGGTAGACTATTCAGTAAAACAAAAGATAAAATAGATAAATTTCAAATGTCTAATTTAGTGTAGAAAATACTATGTAATAGTAATGATATTGAGGGTTGTGACAAGGTTTATGTAGAAAAAACAAAAAATAAACTAAAAACTAGAATTGCTGGACATAGATCTGACCAAAAATACAGGAACACCACATTGACACAAAAAACAGCATTATCATTACATTGCGCTCATTCTAATCATTATCCAGATTTCAATAATACATTAATTTTAAACAAATAAAATAATTACAGACGCAGAAATATGTTAGATATGTTACAAATTCTTAAATTACCACCTACACAGCGAATTAACTATAAGACTGATACAGCAAATGTTGCCCAAAATTATATATTTACGGTAGTCTAATAGTACATATTTGTTATTTATGTAAATTATTACTATATAACATGTGAATGAGTTATTTTTGTTTGTTTGTTTGTATATTTCAAAAATTGTTTATATTGAATTTGTTTATTGTTTTATATAATTTGTATACATATTTACCCTGAAGAAGCTACCCATTGTTTGGTAGCGATATATTGGTAAATTTTTTATAAAAAAAACAATTTTTTATATTAAAAGAAAAACAATTTTTTATATAAAAAAAAAACAAAAAAGTGATATCAAGCTTGAATAAAAATCATATATTATTTTTAATTACTTTTAAAACAAAATATAGTTTTATAAAGTTTTAACAAAAATCATATATTTTTGTTAAAAGTATTGTTTTGTTAAATTAACATTAACTTAATTTATATATTAATTCGTAACAGTTATACCCGGATCGCTATGCTAGTCCCCACAAGGTGGTATGTATATTATTACTAAAAATTAATTGATCGGAATAACAATTCTCAATTTGAAAGTAAATTCTGTAAACAAATAACATAAAATTTTAAACCGAGAAATCAACTTAACATCTTGTTTTGTTTTGAATAGCCCGAAAATAATGCTCTGTTTGAAAAAAAAATTGTACGTGTATACAAACATTTGAATTTAGGACACCTTGAGAATACAGTTATTAAAAGACTGCTATTTACAAGATAATTTGTCTAGTTGGGTTTGAAAGGCAATAGTAAATACAAGTTATTTTGCCCCACAATTTTGTGGGTTTGTTGGTGTAACCCCACATATGCATATGAAAAAAGTTATTAGTCCTTTTCAATATTTAAGAACACTTTCAATAGTTATAAATAATGTTTGATTGCCATTATCCATGCACACTTGTTGAAAGCTTATGATGGCATTTATGGGCCCTTTACGCACATTCATTCATGCATATCATTATTATAAATTTAATGAATTACTTTTTTAAGAATACATTTCCTACATTTTTTATATATTAATACAAACATACATACATACATATGTATGTATGTATGTATGTACATATACAAAGTATATTTTTGACTGTCGTTCGTTCGTGCATACACTAAAATATACATTTATTTTATAACGAAAACATTATCTTTTCATGGCACACATGTGTCAAAGTGTTCAATGAATGAATTTAAAGTGTAAAAAACTTACACCAGAGACGAACATTTAAAAGCTTTCGATATGTTGTTATCAATAAATATAGGAAAGTGCGACAAACGCTTTAAGATGCTAATAAAGTAGAGTGCTTTGAATGAAAATAACCCACCATAAAGTTAGAGGGAACACAAAACATCATACCTACATACAACTTATGTGGAGTATAGAGTAAAAGTGAACATAAATGTTTTTTTTTTATTTTTTTATAAATAACAATATTATTAAAAATATATATTTTTTTAAATTGTAGGCAGACAGTGGTTGAAAAATATTTAAAAGCATTCGCATTTAATAGTGTTTAACTAGGGTGTTAAGTTAAACAAACTGTACAAACTACTTTTAGACAATATTAACGTTATGCATAATAACAAACTGTGTGCTTACTAACAAACTGTGCTAACTTGTTTATGGGAAAATATCCATAAGGGAAAGAAATCAGCTCGTTAATTAGCACACAGTTTGCTATTATGCATAATACCGTTTGTACTTTACTATGTGCTTGTCGAATTTCCTTCTACATAGTGTTTGTGATTCAATTAAGCAAAATCGGTGGGTCTAATTTATATACCAGCCGCTTTTACGATATAAAGAAAGAAATCGGGACATGTTATCTGAAAACGTCCCGTATACTATGCTGGAAGATTATGTTTTCTAGAGTCTGGATTCACTATGCCTAATACCTTGAGGTATTGAACATTATTAAAAGTCTTAAACTATAGGTAATTTGTTGGCAAAAAGGAAAGAGCATATTTTAATAGCAGTACACTTATGTCAATTATCTAAATCCATATCAAGTTTACACAATTTAACTTGCAGTTTTTATAGTTCTTATGTTGATAAAATTTATGTTTTTTAGAAATACCACTTTTAAGATGTTGAGTAGCCCTATTCAGTTCTCCAACACTGTAGGAGTTGTATATAAAGTTGTTGTTAGCTCTATGTACTTATGTGTAAACATTATAGTCCTTATAAAGTTATACTCTTATAGACATTGATATTTGCACTGGTAACTTTAGCAAGAAAACACACAAAATACTCTTCTTACACACATTATTGATGACAAGTTACAATTTATGAAAAGTATTAATACATGAATACTTATCTACAAATGAGTAAAAAAAAATTAACAAGGCCTCACTCTTTCTTGAACACAGTCTCGGAAGGAAGTCCTCACACACATAAATACTATAAATTATTGAAAATTATGTAGAATACGTGTTGTTTATATTCAAATATAAAAAGTACGTATGTGTACGTATGAACGTATCAAAGTGTGGTTGTGCATAGCAAAAGTTTTATTAAAATGTTAAAGTTTGTTTTTTTTTCTGCTTGTAAATATTCAAGAAGCAAAAAGCAAAAAATATAAAAGAAATCAATTACAATAGAACATTAGAAAATTTCTAACAAAATAATGCCTAAATAGAAATGTCATTTCAATGCTTAAAAAGTTTTATTCTTCTTGCCAACTAGCAGAAGTAAAGTGTCAGAAATGCCGCAAAACATCTGTGCACAAAAGTTTTATTCTTTCAAGCAATACGACTTTAATGAAATAAAATGATAAAAATCAAAATTAGAAACTTTGTCGTAGAACATATTTAAATTGATCAAGGGACGTAGTATGTATTTGATAAGGAGAAAGCAGGATGTATTTAGGACTAAATATTAATAATTAAATGATATGCAATTCTTAACGTTCACTGCGAATAGTTTGGTATCAATGTAAAAGGATCTTGAATAATAATTCGAGTGGATCAAACTTGATCATTTGGAGTTTTATAGATTGGACATAAGCTATGCTCAGTAGCTCAGTATTAATAAAATAATTTACAAAGAAATTGAACATTTCTGATTAGTTCAAGAGGATAATTTAAAAAAATATACATTTTGGCTGACATATGAAAATTAAAATGAAACATTTTTTACTTAAATCTAAAAAATTTCCATGCAACGTCAAAAAAGGTAAAGCCGTAAAATAAATTTAGTATCTTTTCAAACTCTGCTTGTAGCACGTATTAATAAAATCGGTTTAATTTTATAAATGTTAAAAACTAAAAAATCTGCTACTAATGGTAGGGTTGCTAGTTTAGTATTGTTGCCTTACACTGCAAAGTTTAAAGATTTTAAAATCGTTAATACGTGTGTGAGTTCTATATTCCTGTATAGAGAGAATATCACTCAACCACTACTATTTTTGGTCCTTTTCGAGCCTCTTTGTTTCTCATTAATTTTAAGCTTACCGCTCTGTATCCCTTCTCTTACTGAGTTCCGCGCCATAACTGGCGTTTGTTCGAAAATAGAAAATATTTAAACACTGCCAACCGGTTATTGCTAAAAATCCTTATAGCATAGACTTTTGTAATCGCCAGCAACCCTTCAGGATGAGGTCTCTCGTAGCATCCAAATTACATGTGTGATTGGCCTTGATGCTCAATTATCCGCTTGCCAATACTGGACATTTACAAACAACATGCGCTGCTGTCTCAGCATCCTGTAGGCTCTTTCTGCTAATATCTTTACCCTTGACATGCATCCCGTTCAGGTGATATTTGAAGTTTTTATAACTTGAAACTAACGTAGTTATCCATCTTATAGTACTCCGATTAAATTTGAGTACCTTTACTGCACTCTTTAAGGAGGCTCTTAGAGTGGAACATACGCCTGTCTATAAGTGGTTCCCTTCATTTTTCTTTGTGGGTTCATTGAATTGACCTTTTGAAAGACACTTGCCGCATCAACCTATTAGCCAAATAAATTCAGGGTTCTGCTCCACAGAATGTCACCGCAAATCCCTTCTTTGCGAGGTTGTCTGCTCCTTCATTGCCAACTTTGTCTACGTGTTATCTAACCCATATCAGAGTCACTTCATATTCAGCAATTCTTGAGCTTTAGAATATACTCCAGTACTGAAGAGGAGTTCAGATCCGTCCGCTGCACATGTTTGATAATAAACTGGTTTTTAAGTGCAAACTGATTTTCTTCCCAAGTATTTCTGGCTAATAGACGGACACATCTTTACCAGGGCTAAGTTCAACTCAAGAGAGTATACACCTCCTCTACTGTCTATAAAGGAGACATCAGTATAGATATTGATGTTACTATTGATGCATGGATTTATCCGCTTTGAGCGTGTGATGCAACCACTTTTAATCGACTCATGCACTCTATTGGCATCTGAATCTCTTTAAACTCTTTTTTCACGAGGTACAGGATTCTTCTTTCCCCCAAATTCAATCCAAGGTGCCATCGCTTTACAACGATCCAAGCATTGTCTTCATTGCATGGATCCATCCGCCTTGAGCGTATGATGCGACCACTTTTAATCGACCACAGGATTCTTCTTTCCCCCAAATTCAATCCAATGTGCCATTGCTTTTAAACGATCCAAGCATTCATTGCTTAGATTAATATGGTACGCGATACCATATATACCCATGCAAGCAATCCTCTTAACCCAATCCAACTTTTGAGGTGTGTGCATTAGTCTATATAAATGTATAATAGTCTTTTTTCTCATTTCACAATTAGCAATGCCTTAAGATTTTAATATATAAATCTTCAATCTTAGATTGATTTTTAGAGATTTCTACAATACAATAAAGCACATGCTAACTCTAGGAACCCACAGGTTTACTCGATGAGCTTCATAACACTAATTTTTTGTAACTAAAAGAGTATCATTAATCTCACTGTTAATTATTATTTAGATGTCTTCGACTTCCTTACGAAATTATAGACGTCTCGCAGATCCATAACCAACCATTGTAACTGAAGGAGTACCATTAAACACATTTATTTACTTAGATTTTCGATGTTTCCGACTTCCTATGCGAGGGTATAGATCGACTTACGGATACTGAACCAATGTGGGATACCCTCACTTTTTGGTTATGTACCTTTACCATTAATATTTTAAAATAAAAAAAAAATCAAATTGAGGCATTATAATCGTTTAACCTAGCCTAAGTTCATCGCCTCTAATATTTAAAATAGGACTAAACCTATCTTTAACAATATTCATTATTTTCTTTACTTGAACTTTTTAGAAAGAAACATTTTTTTAACTCTTATGACGCAGAAATTTATTCCACATTTTATTACAAATATTGTATCTTTATTGTGATACTATAAATTAACTACACTTAAATGCTTTAAAAAATATACAACGTCCCTGATTAATTAAGTTTAAAAGTTTTCAAAAAAATTATTTAAGCACTTCAACATGACAATAAAAATTGCATTTTCTTCAACTAGCAAATAAACATGCATATTACATGGTTACCTAACTACTTCTCTACCCCTCTAAAAAACTTCATTCCTTTACATTTCATTACATAATAGATGAACAAAAAAAGTACGATTTCTCTCTTTAATCAGCCCAAGGAAATAATTTACAAGCAACAACATTTTGTAAACCAAATTGGCAACCCGTCGTGGTAGCACTGGTTCGCTAGCAGCGGTGATGGTGGTCTTCTTCAGCTGTCATAAAATTTGAATACACATTTAAAATTTGTAAAACATAAAAAATAAAAATTAAAAACGCCACAGGACATTTGGAGTCTAAGAAGACCTTAATTATTATTTCGCTGTAAAGAAAAACAGCACATTAATTTTAAAGTGAAATTAAGGGGGAAAAATGAGAAATAAAAAATGCTTCGTTCTAAGTCTTTATCAGTACAATTAGTGTCAACTTACATCAGAAAGTCCTTGAGGACGTCCTAAGGATTTGTGTGTTAGTTCATTTATATAAGTATGTTTGTCTGTTTGTATACATACATAAATTTTATTGCATAACATAAGTGGAGTTGTTTATGTAATATCACATGGCGCCCCTAAAGAACTTTTGTTATTTTTTGGGGATTTTTAAGCAATTGATCCTTTAGTAACGGGAATTTATTAGAAAATATTCTGATAAAATATCCATTTAGGTTTAAGAAATTAATCCAATAGTATTACTGTAAACAAATTATTTTTTTCATAGGCTGAAAATGGCTTACTTCGCTTAGGCCGAGACCACGCTTTGAGTTTAAGAGCGACAAGCGACAGAGCCGTGAGCGGCAAACAAATAAATCATATATAATAACATTAAAAAGGCCACTCAAAAATGCCACTTAATACAGCCTTGTGCATTTAAAATGCTTAACACCTTAACAACTAACTTCATTACCAAATAGCGCTTCATAAACCAATTAGTAAGTGCTTCCCAAAGCCCTTCCAGAAGGCATAATTTTTATATGCGATATCCTTCTTCGTAGGCCTCTTTTTTTAACTAATAAGCGCTATTTTGATTTCTACTAGAAACAATTTAATTGTACCTTCTCCTTACGTACTGCTAAAATAGGTAGCAGCCCGTAAGGGAAAAATATAAAGAACTTTAATACTGAAATAAAATTGTCTCCTTTCTGCTAGTGCTGAAATAATAAGCAGAAGACAATACATATTTTGTTGTGCATTCGTTTGCAAAAAATTTAACTATTTCTATAGATGCAATACGGTAAAGGAACGAAGTCTGCACTGCCTACAAAATTCGAAAATTTTTTGGTTAGACAATTTACTATTTTTCAAGGAAGGAAAGGGGGGTGCAGGAAGCAAAAGACACTTACAACATCAACACTCGGAAACCAATATGGTCCATTCTGTAACTATTTTTCGGTAAAATTAAAGCAAAGTTGTCGTTAACTCGATAAGTAGCTATAAACGGTTTAAAAAAAAATGCACAGCCAACTGATACCGCAGAAAATTAACTTTAATTAAAAAATCAGATATCAAAATATTTTTTCATAGCCTTGTAGCTTCTTAGAAGCAGAAAAAAAATGTGTATGTATAGAATACATCTCAGTTCGTACGATCCTACTGTACTACCCTAACATAAGAAAATGAAAGCTATTAAACTTTTGCTAATAACTTATTGCGATAGCCCTGAATAAAAGTTTAATATTTTTGTTGTTGTAATACGTTGGGGAAATCCCTTTACAGTTTTCTTAAGGCCAACTACCCTTAGTATAAAGAATTACTCACCTCGAGAGAAAAACAGAAGTGTCACACCTACTTCAAACCAAAACATTTTTTTAATTTGTCTCAAAAAATACTTAATATTTCAAGGTGTACATTTTTTTCCCATACGGTCTAATGTTCATACATCCCTGCAAATAATATTGGACTACGTGGTTAATTTTAGCTAAATAGACTTCTCACAATATGGTCCTATGTAAGGAAGTCATAAACCATATAATTTTTAAACAAGAGATTGTAGTTAAACGACAAGTGTTCGTGTTTTAACGATTACATATAGTGTTATTAACAAATGCATAATGGTGTTGTATGTGCTCCATCGAGTAGTGACAAAGAGTATTTTTGAGACTACTCCGAAGAATTATATGGTCCAGCCGTAGGACATCTTAATGCTAAATCGACTACGTATACTTTACATGCGTGTATGGACTAGTCGCATTATCTGCAGGGATACGATATGAGCAAATAAGTTGTACACATACTTATGTATGTGTATGTGTGGTATTTAATAGGTGGTTTGTTGGTTTTGGCTGTTTTGCTGCTTATTAGCAACCTCTGCAATTTTCTAACGTTTTTCCAGCAATTTGCTTGTCTCTCGGGGTATGCTACTAATGAGCACTTTTGCTTCTGTTCCACTCTTATACAATTCACTCGTTCATTATGTTGTTTTTTTCCAACAGTTTTTTTCCAACAGTTTTTTTCCAGGTTATTCTGCTGTTTATTGTTATTTTTTCCACTTATTGCTGTTGTTATTTGTTTGTATGGGCACTTTCATAGACAAGTTGTTTGTGGTTTTTTAGTACTTTAACACGTTTTTTTCCGCTTTTTTTCGTTTCTTTTTGTTATTTATTTTTCACCTAAATTGTTGTATTAAAAATAGCAAAGTGCAATTATTTGTATTTAAGGATTTGATTGTTTAAAGAGTTTTTATGTAAAAGTTCCTTCAAAGGAAGAAACGCTTGAGATAATAAGGGCTACTATAGTGAGATTGCTTGTACTTTAAATAAAGTCCTTTCATATGTTAAGATTGAGAAATAAGCAAGCTAGAGTGTTTATATTTGTTTAAAAATATAACCAAATAGTTATTGTTTGAAGGTCGTTTTTTAAAAATAATAGTTGTGGTGTAGTTAAATAGCTGCGTAGCAATTCTTATCATTTCTTCTTTTGCTTAATATAACTTAAGGAAGTTTCTTATATACGTACGTATTTGAAGTTAGGTGCAGGCAAATTTTTTTCTAGAACAATAATTCAGCCTTTTCTTGTAAAGGGTATTTTAGTCTACTTTCAAATTGTGCTCATGCTTTTGCGACTCCATTAACAATTATGTTTAATATATCACTAAAATATGGCTATTTCCCTAAAGCTTGGAAAAAGTCATACATTATTCCTTTATTTAAATCTGGAAATAAATCGCGAGTTGTAAACTACTATGATACTATGATTCCTAAACTTTTCGAAAAATGCATTACCGAATCTCTGTGTCATCAAGTTTCATCAATAATGGCATCTTCTCAACAAGGTTGCTCAATAACAGCAAATCTTCTACATTTGACATACTTAATTAATCGAGGATTTTCTAATGGTCAGTGTACTGACGTCATCTACACGGACTTTAGTAAAGCTTTTGATAAAGTCAACCATATTCTGTTAATCAAAAAGCTTAATTTGTTGGGATTTACCAATAATAGTTTGGCTTGGATTAATTCATATCTAACGGACAGAAACCAACGTGTTTGCTTCAATAATACTCTATCTAAACATATAACAGTAAAATCTGGAGTTCCACAAGGCAGCCATCTTGGTCCAATTTTATTTACCCTGTTTATAAATGATCTTCCACATTTCTAATGTTCTTATGTACGCAGATGACGTAAAAATTTTTCATATCGGTAATAACTGTGGTAATTATAATCTGCTGCAACAAGACTTAGATAGTTTCTTTGTATGGTGTAATACTAACTTAATGGATTTGAATTTGAATAAATGTAAACACATGCACTTTTCCCGTAAAACAAACGAAAAAAGCTCATTTTTCTTGGATGGTTACAAACTGGAACTGGTTGATTCAATAGGTGATTTGGGTATACTATTTGATGTTAAACTTAACTTTAATCAGCATATTACCCTAATATCTAATAAAGCTC
The DNA here is from genome assembly GCA_941918925.1 of Phyto melanocephala. NCBI lineage: Eukaryota > Metazoa > Arthropoda > Insecta > Diptera > Rhinophoridae > Phyto > Phyto melanocephala. Next base: position 102,326,950 of record OW799235.1, on the reverse strand, counting down.
GTGAGGTTCTTGCTTTCATAAAACGCTGGGCCAAGGAATTTTCAGACCCTTACATCACTAAACAGCTCTATTCATTTTTAGTAAGGCTAGGGTTGCCATCCGTCCTCTTTTCCCCGGACACCGTCCTCTTTTTTAGGGCATCCGGGGCAGTCCTACTTCTTTTTTAGCAAATGTCCGGGGTCGTCCGGCTTTTTGCACCTTCTCTGAAGTTTTTTTTCTTACATTTAAACTTTAAATCACAGGTCACAAAATGTATAAAAAAAAGATTTAGGTGCTCGTACAATTAGTTTTGAAAAAGTAAAATTTTAAAACTTCTCGTTGTACAAAATTAGTTTTATTATCCTTAATTGTCGCTATTTATCGAAGTGGCCTATTTTAACTTGTCTTTTATTTTAAAAAAGTTCGACAAAGGTGTCTGCTTTTCAGCTGTGTGTTTTTCATAAAGTTTGTTTTTCAGATATACTTAGAAGAAAGTCTTGAACAAAAAATAAAGTAAGGGTATATAATTTTGATATGGATTGCCTAGAGTTTTACAAATATTTGAAGAGATGCGATGGTAATATATTGGCTCAAAATGGAAGTGTTGAAAAATATATGTAAAATTTTTAAAAGTGTACATTCCCGATAATGAATGCAATGAATTTTTGTTGTTTTTTTTGTTTTTATTTTCAACCATTAAATCAGAATGATATGTTCAGTTTGTATTTTTGTAAATAAGGTTTTTTGGTGAAAACAAATTTTGTTTTTGTATTTTTATCAAATTAAAATTTTTTTAAATGTGTCCTCTTTTTTTGGGCAAATGTCCTACATTTTTTATGCTGGCGTCCTCCTTTTCTTAAAATAGAAATGGCAACCCTAAGTAAGGCCAATATTAGAATTCGGTTCAATTATCTGGAATCCTCAATATAATCTGTACTCTGATAAAATTGAGTCTGTACAGAAACAATTTCTGTTGTTTTGCTTACGTCACCTTTTTCGAAATAGTGTTTCAAATTTACCATCTTACAAATCAAGACTTGCACTAATTAAACTTCCTACTCTACAGAGCCGTAGAACAATGCTGAATGTAACGTTTGTTATCAAATGGATTAACGGTGATGTATGCTCTAGTTTTCTGCTAAGCAACTTATCCTTCAATATTCCATCTCGTCCAACTAGAAATTTCAACCCATTGCACGTGCAATTTTTTCGTCGAAATTATGCTAATGATAATCCTTTAAGAATGATTTGTTGCGATTTTAATAATCTTTATCATTTGATTGACTTTTCTGTTAGTGTTAATATTATTAAGAGAAATATCATAGTGTTTTTAAATTCGTAATTGTAATATATTTCTGTCACTTTATTTTAATAGTTTGTAAGGATTTATACCATAGACTTACTTAAATAAATAAATAAATATATAAATAAATAAATGAATTCACTTTTTCATTTTCAAATAAAAACACGTATTTTCTTGATAGTTGTCATATTTTTTTTTATTATAAAGAAGACATATTCCTATTAAGCGTAAAATTAAGCATTGGTCAAATTGCCCGCAAGCCTATTAAGTGCGGATTTAAGCATTCGTCAAATAGCCTCCACGCTTCTGACGACAGGCCATTAATATTTTTATACAATTTTTCATAATATTATGTGGCGGTATCTGACCTAGAACGCGTTGCCTCTCGAACTAAAGCTAAGGAATGTTTTTCGGTTTTTTCGAATAAATCCGAAATTTTACAAAACTTCAAAGAAAAATATCGTAAAGCGTTAAATCGCATCTTAGTAGGCAGTTGAGACCAAAATTTTGTAAGATAATTTTTTTTGGACATCGTTGCAGCAATTAATGGATCGTTTCATCCGCAGTGTGGCAGGTGGAGTCGTTTTGCTGAAACCACTTGTCACACAGATCTATGCCCTCTAGTAGATGCACAAAAACTCGTTTATCATGTTTCTATAATGATATCGTTCACAGATACTGCAGTTTCTGCCTCATCTTCAAAGAAATAAGCTTTGATTACTGCCAAACAAAACTCTGTACCAGAAAGTTGCACGTTGAGGGTGCATTTGGTTCTTATGGATTGCATGAGGATTTTTTGAGCCCCAAATTCAATAATTTTGTGTATTCTCGAAGCCATTTAGATGGAAATCCTCCCCATGGAAGATGACGACTGTTTTTTAAGGAATTAGAATTGTCATCACTTTGCTCTTTTACCCATTAAACGCTTTATATAGTCTGCTGGTTTGGGCTTCTTACTAAAGTAAAGTAAATTTTGTACGCATGAATGTCTTCAGTCAAAATTTGTTCAACAGAGCTTCGTGAAATTTGAAGTTATTAAGACCAAAACCGAATTAATGTTTATCACATTTCGAATGGGTGACACATTACGTGCAATTAATTTACCGGTCACAACATTGCTTTTCAAATTTTTCTTATGAATAATTATAACGCATGGTTCTTTTCTAAAACTGTCCTTGTATCAACTGCCAAATTTCAGAGTCGCCACTTGTACAAAACAAAAATTACACTAAACGTAAAAAGTGCATTCTTAGTGAGACACCCTTTGTCTACATTGTATACGTGTTCTTATGAAAGAAATCGATAGTTGTTTTGTCTGTTAAATAAAACGTATTAATTTACGGTTTTCATAATCATATTAATGACATCATAAATAGGTGCGAATGTTTAACAGAAGACCATGTGAGGAAGGTAAGTAAGTATTTAAGGGCTTAACAGTATTTTATATGAAATCTTAATACTTAAAGAGTCACAGTTGTGTCTGCATGTGTACGTATGTGTTTAAGCAATATAATTATTACATTGTTTACGTAAATAATTTAATTAATGGTGACTGAAAATGAATTAATTGTTGCCTGTAAACAATTTGATATCCTGATATTTATCGGCTAGTTGTTTGTTATGCATTATAATTATTAAATAATAAATACAAACAAAAGAACATTTAGGCAGTTCATATGGTTAAATTAATTTATAAACTCATTTAAAGTTTAAAGTTTAAAAGGTAAGCAACTACAAGCGGTGATGGTAATTTAGTTATTTCTTCGAAAAATATAGCGGTTTTGAAACTAGGATATCGAGGCAAAAGACGTGTTAGCTATAATACTACATTTATACCTACACAAAATCTAGTACTTAAGGGATTTTGAGCGAAATCTACCAGATTTCCCATGCAAAATGAAATCTACTTCGCCACTAGATTTTGGCAAAATCTACTTAAAATCTAGTACTACTTCGTGATGCAACTGTGGTTTTTATTAAATTGTACTAAAATATACTACGCTGCACACAGAAAAATTCAATCATAATATATAAGGTGGTTGCAATTGCACAAGTACTTTATTGTTTACATTTTTTTTATATGGAGTTTGAATTTTGGAGAAGTAGAGCATAGAGAGCCTCTCAGACCACCTTATAAATAAGTATATTGTTTTGAAAACGGAATCTTGCAAAATGTCAAAAAACAGTGGTATAAACGATTTAGATTTTAATGAAGATTTTAAATCAAATCTACTAGATTTCGCTTAGGTGTAAATGTAGTATAAGCTAGAAATCTTGTGATTTTTGCTGACACAATTTTCTTGTGATTAGTTTTAAACTCAATTCGTAAAAAATATATATTAAAACTTCTTTTATTTTCTACGGACGTTTTTACTATCATCAACTGTAGCCATCATTTAAACAAGTTTTGAGGACACTTGAACCGTCCAGAAAAAACATAAGAGGAACATGTAGTCAATAAATGCGTTTAATGCGATCAATAAAAATAAATTGGAATACAATTGCATATATAATGTATATTTCGAATGAAATTGGTAAGTGGTATTAGATAAACGGACAACATTTATTTAAGAGTAATTATTAAAATTTTTTTTGATTAATTTTTTTCAAGTTACAAAAACTTTCGCAAAGTAGGCAAAATGGTAATGAAATTTTTAAGGACGTTAATAAATATTATTACACAATGAATCCGTCGTCCGTCAAACTTCAACTTTTTCAACTGACAACTAAGTTAAAATACATGTTTTCTTATGAGTGTTGTCACATTCAGTACGTCTCCGTCAACGCAAAGTACAAAAGTTCAACAACTTTTAACTTTTGGCGTACGTCGAGTAGTTTGACAACTACCATATGGTTGTGGGCAAAAAGCGAAGTCAACCGGCTTTACAGTAGCCGCCGTACTTTTTTGTGATGCATGAGCTGCCACAGAAGCATACAGTTGTTTTTGGTTCAAAACTCTTTTTTTATATATAGATTGTATGAATTTGAAGCAAAATTGACATTTTCTTAAAAAAATATTATTTTGTTTTATTAATTTTTTGTTATTGTGAAGATAAGTAAAAAAAAAATTATATAAATATTGTCGGCCTTAAGCCGCCGCTGTTTGTTTTTGATTTCTCGCAGCAGTCAACAATTTAACCTGACTTATGATCCGTCAACACAAAGTACTGATTGTGCCAACCCCTCTCCGTCAAAACGTTGATGTCAGTTGAAAAAATTGAAGTTTGACGGACGACGGATTCATTGTGCCCCAGCGTTTAAGTGTAGATATTGTCAATTGAATAAAAAGGGTGAAGCAAGTCTATAGTTAACTTGACAAGTTTTCAAAGTGTCAAAATAAAATTATTCAAATCTAAGGTTCGATTCACTTTTCTCTATGGATGTGAAACATGGATGCTGCCCCTTGTGATATAAGTGCTCTGCACGTTTGTACAAACCAATAATTTTAGAAGAATGTTTTGAATGTTTTGTTACAAACTATTTCAAACCATGGTGTAATTACATAAAGTGATAGCATTAGGGAGTGCATTTTTTGGCTCTCTTTTTTTACATATGGAGTTTGGCAATTTGGTATCCTAATTTTTTATTTGGTGACATGGCGACTCTTTAGCAACTTAGAAAAAATTTGGCGATTTTGTTGATGGATGAGCCATGTATTTTGAAAATAGTTATGTATATTCAACAGAAAAAAAAATAATTTTATGCCGGTATTTTTATGTCTCAAATTTGAGACGTTCACATGTTCTCATGCAATCAAATTGTTTGCTTCTCTAAGTAGACTCCACTATAAACTACTTTAAAGAAAACATTGTACCTTTTTCTGTTCATCAATCATTTTGACTTTGTTTTAAATAAGAATGAAATAAATTATATCTTATAGTGTCTGTTTTGCTTATCGTATTTATAAAATATATTTTTAACATAAATTATAAAGTTATAAACAGCTGCGGTCAAAATAATTGCATTAACTTAAAAGTTTTAGTAAATCAATTTACATTTTAGAAAATGTTGTTTTGATTTCACCCAAAGTTCAATAAGAAACCCTCGAATGTATGTAGTTTATTATAATAACAAAAATTTTTTTTTATTTTAAGAGCTCAAAAATGTCAGTTAATGAAAGATTAATCGATTAAAATAATACTACTTCATAAAATTTCTTTTTAAAAATAATCGGTTATTCGTAAAAAAAATTGTCACATCACTTTTGTGTTTCCTTAAGGCAATGACTGACTATCCTCCAAAGTCGTGCGATTATGTCATATAAAAATCTGATAGGTTTCTGTCCTATATGAAAAAATCGCAACAAAATGTGTGATTGGATGCTTCACTGTCATACTTGCTTACAAAAAGCAACTCTGATCCCACAGAAACTACTTTTTTATGAAATTTCCTAAAGATTATCAAATCGGACATATCTGTTAACAAATCTGTCATACATGTGTACTTTTTGTCCACACTATCACACTTTCTAAACACACATACAATATTTGATATATAGAACGACTAAATCTGATAGTCACTCATGGCCTTAAATAATATAAAATTTAATTTGTAATACTTTGTTGCATGACTTTTACTTGAAAACTTATTAGGTTTTGACAGCTTTCGACGGAAAAGACTTCCATATTTCATTAAGAACTTTCCAAAGACCTTTTGTACTTGTTGATTTTACTGCAGACACTGCCTTATTTACGTCTGTCTTTAGATTTTCAATAGGGTTTAAATCTATTGACTGTGCTGGTCACAGCATAACATTGGTTTAGTTATTAATGAACCATTTGTTTGATGTTTCACTGGTGTGATAGGAGTAATTGTATTGGTGGAAGACCCACGCTGTTAACATCTCATTAGAGGCATATGGTACCTCTTCGAGAATGTTTACATACACGGCACCCAAATCATGACAAGAAAAACACTTTAATACTATTATACTACAACCAAAAAAAATTTATACTTTTTACTGTAAACTGTAAACTTGTTTTGAGCTGATCTTCGGACAAAAGATCTGAAATCTTTTTTCAAGTGGTTTCCTAATTTTTCGGGTGGTCAAATTACGTATGCCCTTGTAAAAGAACAACAAAACCCTGTTATTAAACTTTATCGGTCTATCAATTTCATAAGTGGCTTATCGATAATAAATATAATTGTTTTAAACACAAAAGTTTAGAGGGTGGATTTAAGAATATGAAACTTTGATATAACATCGCTATGTGAAAATAATGACATCAGAATCATAAAATTAGAAATATGTATGTATCATTTTGTTTATATAATCATATTAATTATTTGTTAGATAGTTTCAAAAATAGTTTAGATAAATTGTTAAAGTGATACAACTTTAAAACAAACTGTGAACACCCCCATTGCTACAAATACATTTAAATACAAATAATAATATGTAGCCTTGTAACTTTGAGTGCTTGTAAAATATAATTTGTATTAATTACATACATATGTACATACAAAGTCGACACATTTATAGAAATTTACATACACACATGATGCATAACAAAAATAAAAACCATATCACCTACTTACAGGTACTTATTCAATGCATGACATGCCCGGCTGGGGTTTTGTTTATTTGGCTTGAATAGAAAAACATACTTGCATAAATAAATACATACAAACATACATATATACATACATACATACATACATACATACATACATACATACATACATACATACATACATACATACATACATACATACATACATACATACATACATACGTATTTAGTAGTATTTCTTTTTATAATTTTATTTTGCCTTATTTAGTGAAATGTATTGAATGTGACAATTTGTTTATTTGTGTGCGAATTGCAAATGATATCGAAAGTACACAAGGATTTGTTAAATACATCAGACGGGTAAGTAGACATTTACATGGTGCATAAATACAATACAACGTTTAAATGGTAGTGTGTGTTTGTATATGAACTTTTGTATTAAATTGTTGCATAATTAGCTGTATAATTAATAATACTCGGTATCATTTGAATCTTTGACATGATATACATTTTTTTTAAAATAACAACCGACAAAAAGTTTGCTTAATAATTTAAGGTGTTTAAAATGCGGGTCAAAAATAAGTGGAGATTTTGTAAAAAATTAAATTAAATTTATTAAAGCATGAATTTTACTAAATAATTTTAAATATACTTTATTTTTCTTGAAAGAAAGTTTAGGGAAATTGTTTCCTAAATAATAACAAAAATTTTTCATAATGGATATATTAATGAATTATTTTATAAAAAGAAATGTTATAAATAAAAAAAAATTATTGAAAAGTTTCTATAAAAAGAGAGTATGTTGAAATTTTTTTAAATGTTTCGAAAACTTTCTATACAAAGAAAGTTTGTTGAAATTTTCTATACAAGGCAAGTTTGTCAATGCTATTTTTTCATCAAAAAAAAATTTATGGCTGTCATTTTATATAAAAAAAATATATCGATAACTCTAAATATAATTTCGATAACTTTCCATAAGAAAATATGTTGTTTTTTAATTTCTGTCTATTAAAACTTTAAAAACATGCAACTTTATAAAAAAAATTATCGATAATTTATCGATAATAATAAAAAGTAATCTAAAATTTCTTCTAAAAGGAAATTTAACGAATTTTAACGAAAATGTATTAGCATTTACTATAAAAAGAATATTACCCAGCAAAAAAATCTATGACAAAACAGTGATTTTGCAGGGGTTCAACTGGTGACGAAGTGATTAAATTAAGTGAAAACACTTATGATTTTAACATTAGCGTGTCATTGTAGATCATGTATTTACATGAATATTTTCATGAACTGCACTCCATTCTAATAAGTGCAAGGAACTCATGCATATTTGGTGACAATTATCGGATATTTCATGTGTTAAATTTGTTTGTTTGCTGCATTTTTAAGCACATCATTTATGACAAATTATTTTGCAGTTAAGAAGTCATTTAGAAATAATTCTTTTACACAATTGATTTAGAAGTCTTGTAAATGTAATTCGCTTTGCACTACTTCCAATTTTTTTTTTGCTGGGTAATAAAACATTTTCTGTTGAAGAAAATTTATCGAAATTTTGTTTTATATATAATTTTTGGAGCATTTTCTATAACTTTTTTTTATCACAATAAAAGAAGATGTTCTATAAAAAATTTATGGTAAATTTTCTCTAAAAATATTATCAAAAATTTCTATAGAAATAAACAGTTTTGGAAGATTTTTATATAAATTAAAAAAAAATTAAAAATGTGTTCTAATTGAAATTTTTTACAAATTTTTATTAAAATAAAATTTTTACAAATTTTCTTCCAAAATATTTTTTTTTATCTCCTTTTACAATGAAAAAGTTTCTATATAAAATATATTTGTCAAATATTTTCCAAAAAAAAAAAGTTATTGAGAACTTAGAAAAGAATTTACAAAAAACTTTTATAGAAGCACAATGGGTTTTGTAAATTTACCATAGCAATAAATTTTTTTGGTAGTATTTTTTTTTTTAAAAAATTTGAAATTTTTAATCAAACCAAAAATTTTTAAATTTTTTTTATAAAAATATAAATTCTTTTTAAAAATATATTTTTTAATTCATAATTAAAAAAATTAAATTTATATAAAATTTTCTATAAAAAATTTAAAAAATATATACAAACAAGTAACAGTGCTATATTCGGCCGTGCCGAATCTTATATACCCTTCACAACGTGTAGTCATGCAATAACAATTGTTTGTATCACCATTCATCTCATATAAAATACGTACATATGTATATACTGGTTAGACTAAATGTGGCATCGAATCCCAGCTGAGCCACAAAAATTTTATCTTATTTTATTTAAGATATTATTTATATTTTTTTTTTAAATTTTTTTAAAAAATTTTTTTATAAAAATTTTTAAAAAATTTTTTTAAATTTTTTTTTTAATTTTTTTTAATTTTTTTTTGTAATTTTTTTTATTTTTTTTTTATTTTTAATATATTTTTTTTTTGTAATTTTTTTTTTTTGGCATGTTTTTTGCATGTATGTATATAAGTATGTTGTTGTTGTAATTGTGAAAAAAACGAGGTGGTCGTGGTTTTTTGCTCATATCTCAGAAAGTTATGGGGCGATTGTGCTGAATTTCAATAGCGATTCATTCCTGGATATTTCCAAGAGATCGATACCATATACAGATCTGAGGAACATATAGTTGCTTCTAAAAGTTGATTTCAACCAACACACGGACGGACGGGCAGACGGACAGACGGACAGACGAACAGACGGTCAGGGCTTAATCGACTCCTCTATTCATAAGCTTTCAGAAAATATATACATACATACATGTAAAAAACATACCAAACAAAAAAAATTACAAAAAAAAAATATTAAAAATAAGAAAAAAATAAGAAAAAAAACTAAAAAAAAAATTTAAAAAAATTAAAAAAAAAATTTAAAAAAATTTTTTAAAATTTTCAAGCAATTTTATTTCTATAGAAAATTCACAACAATTATTGTTTGTATAAAAGTTTTTATACCCTTCACCTGTGGTGCACAAGGGTATATATAGCTTTGTCATTCCGTTTGTAATTTCTACAATTTTCATTTCCGACCCCATAAAGTATATATTTTCTGAAAGCTTATGAATAGAGGAGTCGATTAAGCCCTGACCGTCTGTCCGTCCGTCCGTGTGTTGGTTGAAATCAACTTTTAGAAGCAACTATATGTTCCTCAGATCTGTATATGGTATCGATCTCTTGGAAATATCCAGGAATGAATCGCTATTGAAATTCAGCGCAATCGCCCCATAACTTTCTGAGATATGAGCAAAAAACCACGACCACCTCGTTTTTTTCACAATTACAACAACAACATACATACATACATGTAAAAAACATACCAAACAAAAAAAATTACAAAAAAAAAAATATTAAAAATAAGAAAAAAATAAGAAAAAAAACTACAAAAAAAAAATTTTAAAAAAATTAAAAAAAAAATTTTAAAAAATTTTTTTAAATTTTTTCTAAAAAAATTTTTTAAAAAAATTTAAAAAAAATTTAAAAATAATATAAAAAAAAATAATAAAATATAAATAATATATTAAATAAAATAAAATAAAATTTTTTTTACTCAGCTGGGATTCGATGCCACATTTATTCTAACGTGTACGTATGCACGTATTTTATATGGGATGAAACAAACAATTGTTATTGCATGACTACACGTTGTGAAGGGTATATAAGATTCGGCACGGCCGAATATAGCACTGTTACTTGTTCACTGTGTGAAGGGTATAATTATCAATTAAATTTTTGGTTTGTAAATCAAGGCATATTAATTCATCAGGTAATTGCAGTTCGGAGAGAATTTTTTTGTTTATATTTTTTGTATATGAAGTTTGACATTTAAAATAAATGAGAGAGGAGAGGAAATTGTTTTTATCTACTTTGACAGCTGAAATTTAAAATAAGTGCAGAAAAAAATAATCAGATGACGAAACAAGACTAAGTACCTGATGAATAAATCTGCCGTGGGCTTATTCTTTCTTTATAAAAATTTTATTAGCAAATATTTTGAATAACAATAATATGATTTTTAAATTTGTGCTACAAAATTCTTCTTATATTTTGACATTATGTTAGGACTCATAAATTTATATTCAACAATAGCAAACATCAACATTCATTCAAATTAGAAAGTATTAAAATATACAATGTTCAGACAATGAATAAACTGCACAAAGATTGTGCACATCGTTCTTATATTATTTTGAATTTTTCCATCAGTTTCACTTAGTTGGATGGATGCGAATTGACATCATTGTGCAAATTTCGCATTTCATGAGTCGTGAAAAAAATAACTAAATAAATAAATTTTATTTAATTCAACCACTATGACTATTACAAGCGATATCAGGTAAAAATGAAAAATAAGTGAGAGAAATGAACGACATTGAGAAGGAAATTATTTTTATTTCTGCTTCAAGGATAATACAAAGCAAATTAATGCATGGCAATGCGCAGCAGACACACATACACACAAAAAAATGAGGAAGAATAAAAAGAAAATTTATAGCAAAAAAGGACGGTCGGCCAATTCCGACTATATTACATCCTACACTAATTATATACTATAAGGCTTTGATTAATAGTGTTGAGATGAAAAGAACATTTAAACCCCTCCAAATAAAACTCTCCTTTTATAAATAATAGTTTTGGCAGCCATAAAACAAACAATTCATATATTTTAATAAAAACTTAGCAACCCTAGCTCTCCCAACGATACGCGATGTCCATGCTTGAATTCGATTGACAGTAATATAAACTATGAAACTATTTAGATGAAGAAAAACAGAAACAGTGTTGAAGAGAAATGTAGGAAATATGGAACACACGTTTTCACAAGAACGTTTTATCGCTATATATTGTTCATGTGTAACTATTCACTTTTTCATTCAACGCAAATCCAAAGTATATACTATGATGGCGTAAAATAACTTTTTATTTTAACATTTAAAAGAAAAGCCGGATAGTTATCACTGACGACAAGGAGTCACTACTGTCCTTATTTCCAAACACATTTCACTAGTTACTCGTTCGGACTATAAACAATAAAGTATACTAAATTAGGAATACTTACTCTGTCTGAAGCTCATATTCTACAGTTTTGCTTTAAAGTTTAAACCAATATTAATGAACTTTGTTTTTGTATAAAAAAAAAATTAAAAAAATAAAGCCCAACATTTCAGTAAGTTATTTATTTATTAAATTATTTAAAGGTTTTCAACTGTATTTTAATATAAAAAAACAAGTAAGAATACTATATTCGGCCCATCATCATCATGTACATAGGTATAATCCCACATCGTAGATTAACCTATATTTTTTATGTTATACGCCATTTTTCTGTATTATTCCCGACGCCATCCTCGATTTTGAATTTTTGCATAGTTATGTGTATTCTTCTAGTCAAGCCCTTTCATTTGATACCCATATTGAGGGGGATAAAAAAATTTGTTCCGCCATTTTGTTTTAGACGCCGTATTGGATTTTATATTTCTTAATAATTTAATATATTCTACTGGTCAAGTCCTTTGATTTGATACCAATATTGAGGGGGTTCTAGAAATTACATTTGAAAACACCAGATTTGACCTATACATTCATTTATTGTTCGCCATTTTGTAGTGGTGGCCAACATGAATTTTAATTTTTTGTAGTGCTTATATTACATATATTATACTAGCCAAACCCAGCGAGCGTTGCTACGCCCCTTAATGAATCGAAATGCATTCTGAATTTTAATTGAATATCAAGTGCAAAAACTTAAAAATTATAATTTTTTTATAGGCGTGGTATTGCCCACTTTTCTAATCACGAAATTGTAAAGTCATAACAGCTCAATATGTGTGCAAAGTTTCAGAATAATCTGTCCAGTGCAAGTACCTCAAAATGATACATATTTTTTATGGGCGTGGTCCTGCCCACTTTTCTAATCACGAAATTATTTAGTCATGACAGCTCGATATGTGTGCAAAGTTTAAAAAAATCGGTCTGGTGCAAGTACCTCAAAATTATAACCTTTTTTTATGGGCGTGGCCCAGCCCACTTTTTTCCACCCATAAACACTCCCTGGTATGTGTACAACAACTTGCCAAAGTTTGAGTCTGTTCGGTTTTACAGTTTCGGAGTCTATAGCTAACACACACACACAGAGTTTCACTTTTATATATATAGATTAACTCTCTCGGTTGTATAGAAGCAGAAAACAATTGATTTTAGGTTGCAAATTTTTGGATTATATATTCTTAAAACAATATTTTTGCCTATAACTTGACCGATTAGAGCATATTATATTTACAAATAGTAGCAAAAGTACATATAAATTATTCTATGGCTAAAAAAGTTTAATTTTGGTGGTAAAAATATGGGAAAAAACAGAGGCAGTCGTGTTTATTTGACATACCTCAGAAAGTTATGGGGCGATTGTGCTGAATTTCAATAGCGATTCGTTACTGGATATTTCCAAAAGATTGATACCATACACAGAACTGAGGAACATATGGTTGCTTCTAAAAGTTGACTTCAACCAACACTCGGACAGACAGGCAGATGGACGGACGGAAAGACAGTCTGGGCTTAATCGACTCCTGTATTCCAAGGCATATTTATTCATCAGGTAATTGCACTGCGGAGAGAATTTCTTTGTTTATATTTTTTATATATGAAGTTTGACATTTGAAATAAATTAGAAAAGAGAGAAAATTGTTTTTTATTTATGCATTGTGACAACTGAAATTTAAAATAAGTGTTGAAAAAAATAATCAGCTGACGAATCAAGAGTACCTGATGAATAAATATGCCTTGCCTCTATTCATAAGCTTTCAGAAAATATGCACTTTATGGGATCGGAAATGCGTATTGTAGAAATTACAAACGGAATGACAAAGCTATATATACCCCTGTGCACCACAGGTGAAGGGTATAATAGATTTACAGCCACCCAAATATTGTTGTTCTAAATTTATCAATACACTTAAAGTTAGTTTAAGCCCCTACTTTTTTGCCATTACAAACAACAGCAGCAACGAAAAACACGCACTTCATCTGTAGGGGTGTAGGACAGACAAATTACAAAGGTATTAGGTGGAAAGTAAAACGATAGAAATAAATGTTGATGTAAATGAAGGTCTTTGTAAAGAAAAATAATAAAATAACGTGATGACTTTGTAATTATTTAATAGCTAAAATAAAATATTTACAACAAATTTTATTAAATTGCACTATCGCCAGTTAAATATGGTAAAATAAAGGAAATATTAATATAAAATGTCTGTATGTGAAACGTAAAATATTTAGTTAAAAAGTATTTGTCATGCATGAAATAAAACGTATAAGTATCAGTAGTACATCTCCAAAGTTAGAGTAAAAAAATAAATTTACTTTCAAAATAAAGTCATACTTGTTGTAATAAATTTTCTATTTATTCGTGTGTTTAAGTCTATGGATCAACTCCTTACAGACATACAATACATACAATACATATACATAATAAAAAAAAGTTAAATCAAGATTTTTAGAAAATAAAATTTTAGGAAAAAGATATAAAATGAAGAAAATTACTTCGTTGAAATTTTTATTAAAATCAATATTGACAAATTAATTGTTAATATTGTTACAGATTTATTTTTAAATAGCTTAATTCACATTATAATTTATTTTAGTTGTAGTAGTTTAAGTTACTGTAGTTTTATTTGTATTAGTTTATTTCGCTGGTTGTTCGAACATGATGTTTGTTATTATGTGTAGCATACTTTTAGGCACTTATATTATTACTACATATTACTTAACGTAAAATGTAACGGTTTTCGAATTTACTAGAATGTACATCCGAGAACTTAGTCGTATGTTACCTAACACCACTATGTTACAATAAATAGCCGAACAACACAGCTAACATGATCAGTATTACAATAGAGCTTGTAAAGTGTGTATCAAAGTGAGTTTGATAATAAAAGTGTATAACCATAAGTGTTATAAGTAAAGTGATATAAAAAAAAATATCTGAGTGTGTTTAAGTAAATAAAGTGCTCTTAATTTTATAACGAATTTCAACTGTTTTTGATTGCAATAAAAGAACTCAAATTGTATTTAAAGGAAATAGTCCAACATTATAAAAGGCATAAACTAAACAATATATTGACCAATTCTATGAAAGGGATCAAAATTTGTATAATTTGTAGCATAATATTTAATATGTAAAAAGCGATAATTTTTATAAGGATGAAAAGGAATGCTAATTTTGTTCTACTAAAAAGGAATTCTTAAGTGGTATTCCCACTTAAGAATTTTAAAGCAAATGTTACACTTAAGTCTATGGCTTTTAAGAGTTGAAGGAGTTAAGTTAAGAGCTAAGCACGTTTCGTAAAACGGAAGCCTTTCATTAGTTGTCCTACTAAGACCTCGAGGACAAAAAAGAAAAAACTTTAATTGAACCGATTCAATATTGTTTATCTGAAGTTGTTATTGTGGATCCCATATGATGCAACCATATTCTGATATACCGCTTACTAATGTTGTAAACAGCTGCTTAGTTATTTATGGGTTCTCGGATTTTTTAGACCAACGTTTAATTAATCCCAGTACAACAATTTCTTTATTGATTGCTTACGTAATATGAGTGCGAATATCCAATATTCTATTACACCACTCATCGATTAACAGCCATTTGTAACATTTAGTTTTATTAAGTTTACCTTACACCAAGTCGCAAAAGGAGTATACAATTATTGGATTTGGGCACATCTACAATGAAACCGAAACCATTTATTATATTTAAAACCGAACATATTTTGATATATGTATTCACTTACCAGAACTTTATTTTGTAGACTGTCCACTATTTTTTATTATTCTGCTCCTTGAATAATAATTATGCTTATTAAATTTATTTTACGAAATTAAATTTTCAAAAAATTTAATTTAAAATAATATTTTTAAATTATTATTTATTTTTTTCAGTTGTCAGAAATCTCCTTGTTCTTTGAAAATATTTAATATCAGTTAAAAATTAATTAAATAAATGAAAAATATAATTATGACCAAGGCAAGGCGAATTCATACAGGTGAAATAATCAGCCCAGCTGATGGGTAGACTTTATGTCAAAATTGGTTGAATTTGCCTTATTAATGCAGGGAAGGGAAATGTGATTTTAAATTCTGTATTAAACAATTAACTTACGTGTACTTTTTTGATAATAAATGTGCTAAATTTATGTATATTTGTTGCTTCTGCGTCATTAGTAATGTGTTTCAAAGAATTATATCCTTTTTTTTAATCAAATTTTATTATATTTAATATGTAAAAACAACTTTTCCATCCCTGATATACGAATTGACCTTGACATAAAACATCCCCTGAAAAGTTGCTTTGTTGTATCAATTCGCCGTTGCATTCAAGGCATATCCATAAGGTATATACATCGCGGTGACAAACACAACAAAAAAAAACACATGTATTTTGTTTTTGTATATGTCAAACAATTTCTTTTAGTTTCTTCTTAAAATTGAATAACTTTTAAAAAACTTTGGAGCGAAAACTTTTTTTCACGTTTTAAACCAACTGAAACTGCGAATTATTTATTGTATAATTAAATTAAAAAAATAGTTGATATTTACACACAACACTTGTAGTTCTGATCAAAAGAGTGCTGATGATGAAACCGTAGCTGGTTTCGAAAATGCATTCCACTCAGCTAGTATCGGATAACTAACTTTTCCTAGATATTCTGTCATTATCACATAGAACTTATAGCCTAATATAAAAATATAATACAAATTAAAAAGAAGAGTTCAAATGTAATACTTTAAAAATACAAAAAAATTAAGTTTGACAACTGCAGGCATGACTTTTAAAAAAAGTTGGTAACGCTCAAGGCGAATTCATACAGGTGAACAAGTTTTCCATCCTTGTTATACAAACTGGCCTTGAAAGAAAAAATACCATAAAAATTTGCTTTGTTGTATCAATTCGCCGTTGCATATACCTGTATAAATATGCCAGTCAGCTGATTGGATACGAGTATCTTATGGATATGCCTTGATTATAATTTTAAAACAAGTCAAAAAGTCAATTAATTAAAAAAATTTAATAAATATTTTTTTTGTGCTTAGTCTGATCATTAGAATTTTTACATATGTACATATATTGGTAGACGGTATATAATAATATTACACTCCCAGTTGTTTTTTTAACTTAAATTCAACACAATTCTGTCACTATGGCAACACTAATGCTCTTACAAATTATTTAGATGAGTCTTTCCAGTGAAGATAACGGTTTAAATAAATTAAAATATTAAAAAAAACAATTTCAACTTGACATAGAAAAACCTAGAAATTTATGCATGAACCTGGACATTTATTTATATTCAATGTGGTTTTATTAATTTTTTTTATACTATAATTTTTTTACAGTTCTCGTCCACTTTGCGCTATTAAAAATCTACAAAGTAAATGTGTATGTATAAATATGTATAAGAAATCTATGAAATAATTTTATACATTTTAAGCAAAATAAAAAAAAAATTACACAAGCCTACAACAACATATCTACATCAACATTCTACATTGATACATATATTCAAAGAGACAAAAAAATACATCTTATGGCATAATAATTCTGTAATAATCTGTCAACGGCATCTGTTGATGTCATAAAAATAACACAGATAGAACAAACAAACAAAAATAAAGAAGAAGAGCAAAATAAAAAAAAAATCGAAAGACCTTTTTCGTAAAGATGTTCTTAGCTTTTTACTACTTATCATTACATAATGCTGGTAATGTCAATGATAATGATAATAGCAATAATGATGGTAATTTGTGATATTTCTTTTTGTGGGTATGGCTGACTGTGTGTATGAATGTGTATGTGTGTGCGTTAGACCAACACCACAATACATCATAAATATAAATATTGTTTTTATTTACACGCCCACTTTACCACCCAATTGACAAATATTTAAGTCAGACATGGTGCTTTACTTTGTTATTAAAAGGAACATTGACAAGTTTGTCTGATTGTGAGTGCCGATAAAAGGGAGGTAGTTCGATAATTTGTGTGGTTTTTGTAATGATTAAGGCTCTTAAACTGTTAAAAAAATGAAAAAAAAGAAATGGAAGTAAGTAAATTGTTAAATTGTAAAAGTTAATTGCTACGATAAAATCATTGATAAAGCTGCTTTTATTGAAATGTTAACTGTTGATGTAATTAAAAAAAAAACGCAGACCATTATTTCTTGAAATGTGATAAATTTAAAGTTTTTTAGATAAAATTATTTAATATAAATTCATACCTTGTATACTCAAAGGAAGATTTTGTTTACATAGTTGTATTGTATTTGTTCTTAAGGATAAAAAGTCTTTCAGTAAATTTATGTAATTATTAAACGCCTTGAGGAGGACGAAAAAATAGTTTAGTGAGAGGAATTTTTAATTGAAATCGATATTAATAAGTGGTGGTTTTAGTAATACTAATTTCAGAGGCCTAATTATGTGCCCGCCTACCTGAACCGCGTAATTAGGTGATAGTTGGCATAAAATCGGACGTTCTTTAACCCTTTATCGGGCAACATGTCAGTTGAAGTGCAAATAGTTATTTTTCTATTACTATTTCTAAAATAAAAACACATATGGGGGATTCACAGTAGTGTCATAAAGTCATATGTCCTATAATAATAGCATGAAAAATTACGACTATTGTGAACAACCCCTCATAATTAAGTGTGCTATTTTGAATTTAAATCAGCTGATGTAAACAATTATAAAAATAAATAATTTCTTTCATAATGCCAAAAACAAGTGAAAAAACGCAATAATAGCCAGTTTGTGCGAAAAGTACATTTTAGATGTTGTAATGGCAGACTCAAGTAAACAAATCACAAATATATTAAATTTTGTTTGATAAACAAAAACAGCAGCAGCCTTAGCCGATCTTATTTGAAGCCACCAGTGATTTGTTATCAAAAATTAGCAACTGCGCTCAAATTTGGATGTCGGCCCGATAAAATTATACAATGAACGGCGACGGCTTACAAAAACTGTTGCGGCTTGGCTAAGACAGCACAAGAAACATAGCGTACAAAGTTCTATTATAATAAGACACCTTTTGTTTGAAAAGCAACAAAAACATTTTTAAACTATTGTACATTTTTAGGACAATATGACATGATAAGACACCTTGTGAATCAGCCAATAGTAATTCATAAATTTTTAAAAAATATTTTTAACCGGTTAATTTAAAAAAAAAAAAACTGGTCTGTTACAGTAATGTTACATTGCCTGAAAAGTATTTTATATTTATTTTATGATAAATAAAATGCACTAAATCTAAAGAACTTGCCACTTTTTACTACGAAGCTGAATTTCGTATCTCCCCATAATAGCGTCCATGTGATCTACCTCCCATGTGTGCATTATATTGGCCCACAATAGAGGGATGTTCTAGTTCTATTTTTTGTGCTTTGCCGTGCCTCTTTACTGGACATGGAGCGCACAACATGCCAACTGGGCATAAGTGTATAAATGTAATCGGTTTAGACTTTAAGTGCCCCTCCTTTTCAACCTAACCTAACCTACTGGACGTTTTGGGATTTCACCAATGAAAGTAGAAGCCAGATTTACAATTTTGCTGTCTTTCCATGACACTGTTGCAATTTCAATTCCTTCGACTCTAGAAACAAACTCTATAGAAGATCCTCTACTATTCTTTACCATATGTCTTTTACATGGAACTTTACAATTTGAATTCGATTTCTTCTTATGGTTAAAAATTCCTTCTTTAGCTAAATAGGCGAGCAGAGGCAAAGAAGGAAAATTGTCCCAATGGTATTGCTACAGTGACTGGCTGCATTAGGAACCTGTATTAATGACATCATGTACACAACGACAATAAATTGTTGAATGTCTATTTGTGCTACGCGAAATGTATCACTGATGTCCTTCTGGGTGATGTACTAATTTGTTTCACAGCAATGTATTGCAACATTGCTTTTTAAAGAAATTTAAAGAAATATTGTATTGGAGTGCTAAGGCTTTTTATCTCTTCGGGCAATTTGTTGAATATGGTTTGCTTTTATGTGTTTTTTATAAAAAACACTTTATAACATACTTCCGCACTTATTATTAACTAAGAAGATAACATGTATAACACAAATCTGATTTTTGCACTTAAAACTAATACACTTATTAGGCTTTGAATTTTTTTTTTTTTAGCAATAAAATTTTGGAATAGAATAATGTGTGTTAATAATATTGTCCCGTTTTATTTTACTTGTATTTTAATTGTGCACTGTTTGTTGCAATGCCTAGTTATGTTACAATGCCTAAAGTACAAATATTTATAAAACAACATTTTATGGTGTGTGACATTACTGTTACATGGACAGATAAAGGGTTTATATTTTTGAATCCTAAAATGCAACACGAAACGAAACCATAAACACGACTACACACTATACAATTAACAACGAAACATGCCAGTGAATTAATTCTGGTTATGTGAAATTGTTAAACGAAAAGTTTTTGCATGTCATATCATATGGTGTCACCATATTTTTTTCACTTCACAGACTGAGAATTGTTGCATAAACAAGGTGCATAATGTGAACCTACAATTAAACTAAAATCTGTGTACAAAAGTAAAGAGTGTAAAATCTTGTAAACGAATGTGGATTTAGGTGGGATGGTTATACAAATTATGAATTTGTATTAACAACCTAATCAATCCTTGGAAATTATTTAGAATTTCTTTTAATAAAATCCTAAATAATTTAGTGGAAATTTTATGCATTTTGTTTGTCAAATAGCCATAGAAAATAGAACAAACAAAATTTTCTAACTCATGTTTTGTGGCCAATACTAAAGAATAATCATGTATGAAAAATCTTTTCCCAATAGAACCAATTTTGTGGTAGTCTCTAACGCTTTTGTTCATTAGAAATTTATGTGCTCTTTATATCTTTATATTAGGTTCGTTCGAGTACTTTTACTGCACTTTGTAGTAAATGAGTAATTATTTAGTAAATTGAAAATTTTACTCTCAAAAATGTGAATTTGTCCAAAAAAGTACTCGAACAAATATTTGTAAAAATTCGTAAGATTGAAGCAACAGCTGATGGCAAATAAATATTGTGTTGTTTAATGGGATATGTATACCTGCACCAGATTCAGGCAGTTCCATACTTTCATCTGTAGACATTGTTAACTAACTTTATTTCACAAACAATTTAAATTTAATAATTTTTTGCACTTTTCTTTGGATTTTCCTTTATTTTAATATTTTTTCACAAATTGTATACTTTTTGTTTGTTTACCTTTTGAATCATATGTTTTTTGGTTTTGCTAAATCTTACTGCAAGAAATTTCTGTAGTAAAAATTTGCAAATACTCAGTCAAGAACTGTCACTTTTCGCTCTCTATTTGTGCTCTCATTTACTACAAATTTATGTAAACTAACGCAATTTCGTAAAATGCAGTACAAATTTGTACAAATTTGTGAGTTCTCGAACGAACCTATTGTACCATTCAAAAGTAGCACAAAAGACGTAGAGTCAAAATTGCCACAAGCAATTCATAAGGATTTGAGTTAAATTTGTTTTAATAATGTTTGAGTTGTGTTGACTGATAACGTCCGTCATAAACACTGATGATACAATGGGCAAAGCAAATGTTTACATTCGAAAATTTTCTGAAAATATTATGAAAAGCTTAATTTCATGCGAAGATATATTTTAGTTTTGTTAGTGCTAATTGTTTTATATTCCTCTTGTGGTGATGTCTGTGAATACATCAATTTCTTATTATTATTTTATTGCCAAGAAAATCAGTAAAATATAGTTATATCGCTCTTATTGTCTAATTTCTATTACAAATGCGATATTATATCTGGATAAAAACAAATATTATCAAAAGCCATCCAGTAGGTTTTGACTTAATCGGGTTCAGGGAGACAGAGAGAAGGACTGTGAGACAGATAGACACAAGTTTTAAAATGTAATGTTTTGTATTCTAGATTCTATCAAACAAAATTTAAAAAAAAATTGTTTTTGTTGTGCAATCTTAAAAAAATTTTAGATAATCGCTCTTATTCGCACAAAAAAAAATAGCTTTATAAGATCCCAGCAAAAAAACATTTTAAAAAATAATGAGTTGAAAGTACTAAAAACCGTTCTTCACTACTTATAATTTGGCATCTAAACCCATTATTTTTACACAGCAATGTCCTGAGAGGCAAGTACTTACCACACTTACTTACAAATAGGAACTCGTATAAGTACCTATTACAATCGCTTATAAATAGGGACTTAAATAAGTACTTTCTATTATAGCAATAAATAAGTACTTAATTTAAGTAACCTAATAATCCATTAATATTTTAGACTTACTGAAGTCGTTCGGGTTATTTAAGAACGAAAATTCGGTTTGATTATTCTGCGCTACAATAATTTGAAATTCACTTTTTTAATGAAAATCATTATTATTTATACCTTGAGTGTGTTAAACTAAATGAGAATTGTAAAAAGTTATGTATTTGAATGGCTTCTAGCAAATTTCGCAATAAGAAATTGTAATGTGTGCGTATCTTAGCAAATGTCTGAAAACATGTACTTACGTATCACATTATATAACAAGTCATTACTAAAATACTTCTTAGTAAGTCAGACGATTTGTAATAGTCTTTAAAAAGTATGTTGTTAAGTAAAAGCAAGTGATTACCTAGTTTTTGCTGGGATGTTTATATTTCAAATTTCCATAGAAAATCGGTTTTATGAAACTTTAGTAAAAAAATTTCTATAAACATAAATTTGATTTTTTACTCAGTAAAATCAGTTATAAGTGTACAAATTTACTGTAACGACTATTGCAACCTAAACAGAAGTATGAGAAAGTTTGAGTAACCAGGGCAGAAAGAATAAAAAAATCAAGTGGATTAGATGGTAAAATATAAGTTTAGCTGATGAAAAGGCAGACAGACGATTATGAATGAAATGTGAATGTTGTTATGACCAACATGATGATATCAATGCAACAAAAATAATAAAAAGAAAAACAATCTTAAGGTCTTTACACACATTCAGATTAAACGTAGAGAACAACAAAAGTTAAGGAAGGGTCTCCATACAACGGAGCCCCTTATGAATGAATGTCTAAATGAATGACTGAATGAACGAACTAACGCATTCATTTATTGTATTTTTTTTATGATCTGCTCTCCAAAGGTGAGTAGTTACCAACAAAAATGTTTGTAAATTGTATTTGTGTGTGTTTGCTTGTGCACATGAATAGAGATTAAAATTTAATTTTTAATTTAAAAGATTTTGTTTACGTTGTTTATTTTTACGTTCCAACAAAGAAACAAATAATAAAATAATAAAAGACGTTTTGTGTTTAGTCATTTCTTTTATTGTGAAAGTATGTATGTAAGTGTGTAGATATTTTTTTTTTTTTTTTTATACAAATATTCTTTATCTTTAGAATTGTTAAACATACTTCTACTAAGCGGGAAAAAATTAAAACTTACAACAGAGCATTTAAAGGTAAGGAATTGTAGTAAGAGTAATCTTTCGTCTCTAGAAGGCGTTTAATAAATAATTTTGAAGTTATGGTTTGCGTATGAGGAAGGAAAAATCGTTTAAGAAGACTATAATTAAAATATAAAATTTAAAAATTGCATTTTAGAAGAATGACTGTAATTTTGTACCGAAAGTGATCACAGAAAAAAATATTGGTTAAATTTTTTTTAATTAATTAACTTTTGATTTATTATACCTTTCACACAGTGAACAAGGGTATATATAGGTATGCCATTCCGTGTGAAATTTCTACAATTTTCATTTCCGACTCCATAAAGTATATATTTTCTGAAAGCTTAGGAATAGGGAAGTCGATTAAGCTTTGTCAGTCTGTCCGTGCGTATGTTGAAATCCCCCCGATATTGCATGGACCCGGGTGATGTATTAAAATATCACAAATATTCGGGAGTAAATCGGTATTGAAAATCAGAAACATCGGTGCATAAACAACTGAGATATTAGCAAAAACCCACGACCAGATCGATTTTTTTCACAAAAACAACATTACAAAAACAACATACATACAAACGTGTATACGGTTAGAGAAAACGTGGCATCGAATCCCAGCTGAGCCAACAAAATTTTTTTTTTATTTTTTATTTAATATATTATTAAATTTTTATTATTATTTTTTTTATTTTTTTTTTTAATTTTTTTTTTGTTTTATATTTATTATATATATATTTTAATTATTTTTTTTTAATTTTTTTTTAATTTTTTAAAAAATTTTTTTTTATATTTTTTTATTTTTTTTTTTTTGTTTTTTAACATACATACGTAAATTTATAATTTTACAATGGGATGTTTTTATATATGTATGTTTTTTATATGTATGTAAGTATGTACGTATTTCATATGAGATGAATGGTGATACAAACTATTGTAATGGCAAAACTACACGTTGTGAAGGGTATATAAGATTCGGTACGGCCGAATATAGCACTCTTACTTGTTTTTAAATTCTAATTCTAATTTTAATTAACTTAGTTAATTACTTTAATTGA
The DNA here is from genome assembly GCA_941918925.1 of Phyto melanocephala. Lineage (NCBI taxonomy): Eukaryota > Metazoa > Arthropoda > Insecta > Diptera > Rhinophoridae > Phyto > Phyto melanocephala. The sequence goes on along the minus strand of OW799235.1, from coordinate 102,302,559 downwards.
TATAAAATATTTTCAAAAAACAAAGAGATTTCTGTGAGATGGAAAAAATAAACAAAAATTGTTATATTGAATGTCTTTTTTTAAACTTGGTTTTTAAGAATATATTAAATATAATTAATAGTTGTTTTATTTATTAAGCTTAAGATCAGTTTTTTATAAAAAAAATTTTACTTTATTTTAATATTTCGCTACCACATTTGATAGCTTCTTCAGGGAAAGTATTAACAATTAAAAACAATTAAAAATTATTTATAAAGAAATTTTTAACAAAATTTGTTGTCAACTTTTAAAATATTTAAATACTTTTTATCCGAGGAGCAGAATATTAAAAAATAGTGGACAATCTGCAGTTGAAAGTTCTGGTTAGTGCACACATATAATAAATATGTGTTGTTTTAAAATACAAATTTTAATTTCATTCTAGTTGAGTTCAAAGCCAATATTTCTTGTATCCTGGTATATTCTTCAAGATTCTCCTTCTAATAGGTGAGTCAGTTGAATTTTTTCACTCTGCCAGATCAAGCCTTTTTATCGGTAAATATTCCATTATGCCTAGGTCGTTGATGCAAATCAATTATTTTCGGAAATCCGGCGTTTGATTTGGTATAGTATACGTACTTGTGGAACCCTACATCTTATACTAAATTATTATTATATAATTAATGAATGTAATTAAAAACATAGATTCATCTGTACCTATTTATGTTAAGAATAAAAATAATTAAATCTTATTTAAAACAGTTAAAATAATTTATATTACTGATACAATACATAAATGCTTTGATTATATAAATAAAAAATTTTGTTTATAGGCATGATTAAATTAATTGAAATCATTTTTAAAAAATTAGTGTAATTTTAATTAATCTTTTAATAATGTTTTAATTGATAGTTTTTGCAATATTTTTTACAACTATTAATTTTTATTTAATTGATAGTATCATTTCGATGATTGAAGCAAAATCAAACAATTTTTTAATTAATAATATTAAATTAGTAATTGAAATTCATATTTTTTTTTTCTGTATTTATAAAGAATAATTAAAGGCGGCATATTCGAATGTTACGATTCTGTTATAGACACCATTAATACTACATCAGCTAGCAATTAATTTAGGTGTTCCTTTTAGGGTCATAAAGTTTAATGGAATGACCATAATATAAACTTCTAGAGACATTTATAAAAAAAAGTTTGAAAAATTGGTCACTATTAGGCAAAGTTATAGGCATAAATAATTTTTAAAATATTTTTAAACTAATTTTTGACCACATTAAGGACACTAAAAAAGAGGCCGTAGTATCAAAAATTACTGCTGAGAAAAGCTAGCAAATTGTTTGGAATCTAACAGAGATATAAGCACTAAAATACAAATGCTTCGGTGTTTTTGCTAAAATTCATAACCAAAAATCGTTTTGTTAGCTTCTGTACAGCAGAGAGTAGCAATATGGGTTTTAAAGAAACGGTTTGGGCCGAAAAATATAATGCACTATAAAGAATTTAAAGTTCATAAGGGCCGCCACCACATAATAGCGTACATTATTACATTTATGTATGGGTTAAATCAAGTATTTAAAAATGTACACCCTTGAACCCCCTCAATATTGGTATCGAATGAAAGGGCTTAACCTGAGATGGCAGAAAATTTCTGTACTCCACAAATATGGGTACCGCGGTAATTGGTAATGTGATATAAACCGTTAGTAGGAGTTGAAGAAGTAAACTAAATTATGTATTTGTTTCCTTTATTGGGTGATAACTCTTAAAGCCCTATGCGACAAAAATACGTCTACGAATATAAACAGATATAAAAAATATTAAAAAATTGTTCTTTTCTCGTTCGCCAAGATGAAAATCTTTTTATCTCGACTTAAGATATTTTTTCAAAAATCCACAGATATTTAGTTTATTAATATAAATTGCACATTCTGTCTTCTAACAATCTTGTTAATTTTTCTTAAATTGTTTCAACAGATAACATCTCATTTGATTTATCTGCATTTAAGTAACATTTATATTAATATATTAGCAACAATACAGCATTTCTGTCTTAAATTACAAACATTTTAATTTGTTTGTCACCAGCATGTTTGCCGTTTACACAGAAAAAGTAAAACTGAAAACAACATACTCAGATCTAAACAAGCATAGGAACTAGTAAATTTTTAACTTTAATTGCACAACATCCATCAAGAGCAAATGTTAAAGACATTTAAGCAACAAAACAATCTTTGAAATATTTTTTTTTTCATTGCTTTAACAATATAAATCTGAAAACATAAAGCAATCAAATACAAAAATCTCCAAGGATTGACTTAAAAACTTACAAATACTTGCACAGCCAAAGAAGGCTGCATGCAATTTCATGCATGTGTGTTTTTATTGTAAAATGTGAACAACAATAGCAGCTAGAAAGTGTTTAATAAAAGATGAATTCTTTTTATTTACGGTGCCCTTGCAAACTATCCAATAATCGCAAATTTTACTTAGATTTGTAAAAAAAAATTATGTTGCATCGTGTTTTTTTTTATAAAAAACTCAATTTAGTTAAAGGGATTTATTAAAAGAATTAAAACAAGTTTTAAACATCTCTTTTTAAGATTTCATCATTTCCTTGAAACCATAATAAGAAGTAATGATTTTAGTTCTCTAATCCCCCTTCAGGGTTTTAAATATGGCAACTCCATAAGACAAAATGTATTGCTTGACTCACAAACATTTATTCAACTGCAATCTGCAAAGAATAAATTACTGCTACTAGTAGATTGAAACCTTCATGTCCTTGTTGTGAATGTGTGTATCTTTACGTATGTTTGGCTTTTTCCATTTACAACAAAAAAAGAAAACTGTTTTTGTTGTCATTGCAATCTTTGCATTTTGGGTGAGGGGAGTACATGTTTACATACATGTGGATGTATTGGTCAAAACAATATTACACATTTATATATTTATATAGTAGATAGTAGCGTGCATTTCATCTTGCAGTTGTATATTGTTGTTATTTATTTCTATTCTTTTAAACACTACATGTCAGTTACTTGCATTGGATGAGAAAATATTTTAACAATTTCTGCGTCAGTTTAAGGGTACGCCCTGAATTTCTTTGGGGCCTTATCAAGCATAATTTTTAAATATTGACTTATAGATTTCATTAAAAAAAGTAATAAAGGATGTTCTCACAAATGTAATGTTGCAATGCAGTATAAATTTACAATTTTTTCTAAAGGCAACCCTTAGATTTTTGTCAATCTATTCTGAACCTAACGCAATATGGTTGGTGTCGATACTAACTTGTACACAAAATATACTGTCAAAAATCTAATTGTAAAATCCTAATGTAATGCAACATTGCATTTATGAAAACACCTAAACAGTTTAATTCTTATATAAGACTAGCCAATCCCGGCGCGCGTTGCTACGCCCCTTCATGAATTTTAATCGCATTCTAAATTTTAATCAAATATCAAGTGCAAGGCTAAAAACTATAACTTTTTCTTTATGAGCGTGGCACTGCCCACTTTTCTAGTTACGAAACTATAAAGTCATGACAGCTCAATAAGTGTGCAAAGTTTCAGAAAAATCGGTCCTCTGTAAGTACCTCAAAATGATACCTATTTTTTAATGGGCGTGGCACTGCCCACTTTTCTAAAGACGAAAGTGTAAAGTCATGATAGCTCAGTATGTTTGCAAAGTTTGAGAAAATTCGGTCCAGTGCAAGTAGCTAAAACTGATAACTAATTTTTTATGGGCGTGGCCCCGCCCACTTTTTCAATCACGAAATTATAAACCCATGACAGCTCAATATGTGTGCAAAGTTTCAGAAAAATCGGTCCAGTGCAAGTACCTCAAAATTAAATTTTTTTTAGGGGCGTGGCCCCGCCCACTTTTATTATCACGAAATTATTTAGTCATGACAGCTCGATATGTGTGCAAAATTTCAGAAAAATCGGTCAAGTGCAAGTAGCTAAAACTGATAACTAATTTTTATGGGCGTGGCCCCGCCCACTTGCCAAAGTTTGAGTCCGATCGGTTTTACAGTTTCGGAGTCTATAGCTAACACACACACACACCATAGTACGCAAAAAATTATGTTTGTGAATACAATTTCATTTTTTTCGCTTGTTTTTTGGATTATGCTCTGAATTGAAAAAGATAAAAGTTGTGAGTCAAATTCTATTTAGTATTTTTATTTCTTTTCATTCTTTTCGCAAATAATATAAAAATATTTTTTTTTATTGATTTCGTTTGCAATACAATTTTTATTTTTAAAATTCGTCGTGTTTCATTCCTCTCACAAATTTAATATATTTCATTCTAAGCAAAATGAATCAAAAACGAATAATTTGTTTTACAAATTTCCTCTTTTTATTTGTTGTTGTTTGTGGTATGAAAAAAATCTTAACATTAAATAATGTACAGTAGCAATCATAATAATTTAAACAACACAATGCGTTCTTAACAGATTGGATTTTGCTTATATGTATATAAATAGCTGTATCGTGTATAAATATTATATTTTATATATCCATACATACATATATAATATTTTTATCCTCATAAATTTAATTATAATTGATTTAAAGATGCGGGCAAGAAAACAACTTTATAGGTCTAATAAAATAATTAGGCATTTATATAAAAAGGTAAAGTCTTAAAAGGATATGCGTATTAGCAAAACACATATATAAACATATATACCTGAAAATGTAAATTCATTATATTCCTAATTTTTTTTACTCAGTAAAGTAAAAATCCTTGTTTGTCTTAAATTGAAACTCGGTATAAAAGCTACTTTATATATAAGCATACTTATGTCAAGCGCCTTTAGGTAAAAAGTCGTGTGTCACACTGTACCCAATGCCTCTTTTAACAACAACAATACCTAAAAAACAAACGACATCAATAAAAAGGTATATGTGAAAATCATCCCTTGCAAGGAATACAACACATACATTTTTTTTGGCGCCACATAAAAAAAATGTGTGTATAGAAAAAAATGTAATACAGTCGGATTCGGTTAAGCTGCCGTCGTTAAATTGAAGAAATCACTTAACTACAATTAAATATATTTACTATATTTTAAAGAAAATGAGTTCGTTTAAGGGAAAATCAGTTTTACAGCTTTTATGTTTTAAAGCTACAAACTTCAATAAAGGAAACATTGCTTAGTAGAAAAAATTTCTTATTAATATACGGCGAAATACAATGCTACAGCTAATTTGTTGCACTGTAGTGCAACATTTTCTCTTATTTTGTTTAAAACAATATAAAAAGTAGAAAATCTATTTAACCAAAATGGTTTCAATTTGTCCAAAGTTTTTTATTAATGAAAATCTTGCATAAGCCAAAAAAATAAATCCTTTAATTATCAATTTCCCTTACCCGAATCCAACTGTATACGTGTAATGTTTGTAAGTATGATGTTTGTGTACCGCTTAGCAGTTTAAAAAACCAACTCACAATTAGAAGTATTGCTTTTATGAATGCAAGAAATACAAAAACAAAAACATACCTATGAAACATTGTTCTTCCGGCGCCTAACATTCTTAATAAAATTGTGTATGAATTCATGTCCCAAAAAATAAAAAACAAGTTGCCACAAGCATTAACCTAAGATTCTTTACAAAAATTCTCATAATAAAATTTTAACAAATTTATTGATTTGTATTAGTTTAATTTTTATTTATTCATCGGACAGTAATTCAAAAAAGATATATACAATATGAGTCTAAATAAAAACAAAATATATAAAAATAAATATTATATCATATGTAATTGTTCCGTGGTTTCGTTTTTTATTGTTACATATTCAATTAAATTCTTATTAAGTTTTACTAAAAGCAAATTGTTTATAGTATCTTTTGATAGCTTTGATCTCATTTTTGTTAATATTATTGAGAGAGCACTAAAAGCTCTTTCGACGGAAACTTGTGTTGCCGGGACAATAAACTGAAATAATTTTTCATGGCTGATATATTGTGAAGGTACGATCAAACTACTTGTCAAGCCTTTCGTAGTATTTGTAAAAATGTGTTTGTATGTATTATACCGTCGCATTGTTGTGTGTCTCTTTTTATATCAATCATTATCGGTGTAACACATACAATCACATTTTTTACAAAGCCTATCACAATGCTTTCTAGTTGCTTGAAGCATTAAATAACAGCAGGCTGGCAACTTAAATCTGTCCAAATTGAAATACATACGATGTTTGACGCCATCATAGCTGCACGCCTACATTTGGCGGTGGCGCCTATATAATTTTGAATATACATGTTTTTATAACAAAAACTTTTAGGGATAAAAAAGAACGAAAATTGTATGTACATTTATTTATAAAACTAATTTACGATTCAAGTAAAAATTCCACAAATATAATAGAAAAAATCAGATAAATCAGATTCATAGTTTTTGTTTTATTATACCTAAGCCTTATTTGTATTTTTAGTTGATCACTTAATATTTTACATGCATAGATTCATACGTACATACATGCATGCATAAAATATATTAACTAAACATTATAATTTTTTTAATATATTCTTTAATTCCTAAAATGGTAAAATTTTTCCCATTAACACAACGAAAATGATAAACTACAATGGCAACGCTGCTAACTTTTCTTCAAGGAAAATAAAAATTCTATTTGTGAATCGATTTTTTTTTAATTTTTCGATTATGTTCTTTGAATGAATGATTCATGTAAGAAATTTTATATTTAAATTGTGGTGAGAAATTTATTTTCAATTTTTTTAAAATATCATTTGTCTCGCAACTTTTATTTTTAAAATTCGGAAAACAAAACAAATTATTCGTCACAATGTGGAAAATTTAATTCATTCAAATTAATATCATTCATGATTAATATCTATTCGATTGATTTGCGTACTATGACACACACACACACACACACACACACACACACACACACACACAGAGTTTCACTTTTATATATATAGATTTAATTTTAATTTAACAGCTTTTTCCCTGTATTTATATAAAAGCTGACGTTTTCCAATCATATTTAGTACTAATAAAAGTTGGTGATTCCCACCCAATTTGAATAAACACAAAACTTTATGCAGTATTTTGCTTAATATTATTAGTTTGACTTATCCTTTGAACGGTGAAGGTAACTTATGAATTCAAACGCGAGAGCAAGTTATAAAAGATTTAATTCTACTGACATAAATAAAATATCAAGTGAATTAGAAAGCGATGAAGAAAATTTTGTCTGCTCTGAGGGCGATGAAGAATATAGTCCACCGTTCAGACTCTGAAATGGCAAATTCTATAGAAGTGGATGAAGATTCGTATGACTCAGAAGAAAGCGACGACTATGCGAATGATAAAGTTCAGACAAGAAGTGAACTTTGTGCTAAAGAAGGAACTTTGTGGCAACTTAGATCATTTCCAGTATCCCAGACTGTAAAAAAAAATATTTTACGACAGCGTGCAGGTGCAGCCCAAAGATTTAATTTATCATCAACAAAAGCAATTTTTAAAAGTATTTTATAGCGAGAAATTTGTGACTTAATTCTTAGAGAAACAAACCGTAAAGGCCAGCAAATTACAATATAATATAATACAAGATACGAAACAAACACAGAAAAAATATTTGTGCCTTTTAGTGAAGAAGAACTCTATGCTTTCCTCGGTATTTTGATTTACTCCGGTGTTCATAAATCAAACAGGGAACATGTATCCGAATTGTGGAAACCCACTAATTTACCACTGTATCGGGCAGCAATGCCATACAACAGATTCCGAATGCTTTTATGCTGTATACGTTTTGATAATAGCGTTACTCGGGATATACGTTCAAAGTCTGATAAAGCAGCTTGTTTTCGGGACATTTGGATACTGTTAAACGCCAATTTAACCTAGTGAATGCATAATTTAAGCCTAGTGAATGCATAACTATTGATGAGCAGCTGTATGGATACCGTTGGCGTACTCGCTTTACCCAGTATATGCCGTCAAAGCCTGAAAAATATGGCATAAAAATATTTTGGTCTTGAGATGCACGTAACTCCTACCTTTTTACATGGTCAACTATATACCGGCAAACCACTACTTTTATTTGTTACTGCAGAGCAACTAACAACTTCAAAAAATACACTAACAATGGCCGCATTTTCATATAAAACACGTACAGGTACCTGGGTACCTTGGTGCGCAGTTCAGGGTGTTAAGAGTAAAAATTTGTAGTATGGTTTCCAAAAAAGTAAATCTTTTAAAAGTTATTAGATGTCAAGAAATTTCAGGAATGAATCTTAACAATTTCATTAAAAAAACTTTGATTGAAAACGCCAAAGATACCCGGGTACCCAGGTGCTCACATATGGGTTAATCCATATCATGTAACGATCTGTGCGATTGTGTTAATATTATTATTCAGCTTTTTTGAATTATAAACTTCACTCGTCTGATCGTTTTACTATTCTTATACGCTGCACCAGTGGAGAAAAGGACATATCTAGGCTTATCATTCCGTTTGTAATTTCTACATTATGCATATTTTTTGAAAGGTTATGGGGTATCGACTGAGCAATGTCCGTATGTTGGGTTATTTAACTTTTAGCATTTTGTATCAATCTTTTGAAAATATTCGCCAAGGCATTGCTATTGAAATCTATGAAATTCATAAATTTCTGATATTTGAGCAAATAAATATGACTGCCTTTATTTTTTCCATATTTTTTACCATAAAAATTAATGTTTTTCAGCCCTAAGATAATTTATAGCATGGTTTGCTGCTATTTGTAGATATAATGTACCTTTGGTTCTATTCCTGTTTAGTTTACTGTATTCTACTAGACAAGCCCTTTCAAGTGATACCCATATTAGTAAGCCAATTATCCGACATTTAATTTCGAACACCATCTTGGATTTTATCCTTGTTCACACCTTAGTTTATTCCACTGGTCACTGGCCTTTCATTTAAGGCCAATATTGTGGTGATTAAATAGGACAAATCATATTTAGCCCATTTATCCGTCACCTTGTTTAGTTTGTCATCTTTAATTTTATTAGTTTACAGTTGACTGTATTTTACTGTTCAAGCTCGTTTTACTCATATTCAAACTTATTGTAATGTAGAGAAAGTTCTTAAAAAAATGGCATCATTACCCCATGAGGGGTATAGTTGCCAACAGTTGCCCAATTGGTAGCTTCTTCAACAAGATGTTCAACAACTTCGTCGCTTTTGAGCGATTTTTTTAACGGCACCAAGTCAACAATAACGAGTCATTCAACACTACGGGAGATTCTGCCACGTAAACATGAAAAGAACTTCACGAGACAACAACCACCACATCAACCCAACCGATGGAATCAGGAGATTTGTTGTTGCAAGAGACATGTAACGCAAAGGTGAATCGGTATTGGTAAAAGCAATTACGAGAATATTAACATATGAAGCTTCCATAATCGATTGACGATCCAGATCGGTTACAACCAACAAACGCGGTTCACGAAAAGCAGATTGTATTTGATTGGTGAAAGTACCAGAAGTAAAATGTCCGGCAATAGGGGTAGTATCCGTGTATTTGGCGAACTTTAAAACAGCACGCTGCCCAATGGGGCGAGACGAGATGATAATAACCGCAATGCTCGAGCAGTCAAAAAGCAATTTGTTGGTGTCAACCATCATAGATTTGAATTTTTTTATTATGTATTATATTCCGTTACCGCGGCTGTTATTGATGAAGCATATTATACGCAAAATTTTGGCCACCAATGAATCAATTGTGACTTCACATGGCATCACAGGATATAAAAGAGAGTTGTCATATCACACGACCTTAAAAACCAATTGACAAGTACATTTCTCGAATCAATTTATAGCCAAATTTTAATTTCAGTGAAATGATTTCGTTTGAATCAATGACATCCAAATTTTCAAACAAAAATTAATTCTGTTGACCGCAAGCGAGGTTGCCAGCAGCGTGTAAACCTAAAAAAATACATTTTTCTGGATGCAATGGTGTCTGTACAGTCTGTACTATAATTCCTTATGGGACAATTTTGTTTAGTAACATACCCATTAATCAAAAAACAAACATCCATAAGTTGCGTAAATCAATGCCTTATTTTAAAATAAATTGGTAGCATTTTTTAAGCGTTAATCTAGCCATGATGACACTATTTCTGAAATGTCAAAAAGTGAGCTCAGTATGACACGTTATACATGTGCCATATTAAACTGTTTTTAACGGCTCATTAACTATAAACTTATTAGAGTATGGGATGGTTTATTGAAGTCTAAAAAAAAATTTCAATAGAAAAGTGAGTTAAAGAAACCCTGTATAAACCATTGAAAAATTTTTAGCATATGCAGCAGTTACACTATTATTAAATATTTAAAAAGAGTTGAATATTTAAATAATAAAACGTCTTACAAAAAAAAAAGTCATACTTGCAACTTTTATACAAATTTGATTCCTCGTGAATATCGTGAATAAACCATGTTTAGTCTAATTAAATGAAAAGTCACCATTTACACTTATTATTCAAATAAGTAAGAGCAATAACATCCTTTTATAATTTCCCAAGTGACTAAAGTCTTGTAAATACAAGTGAAAACCGATAAACTTAAACTAGTCAAGTAGAAAATAAATCAAATTAGCTGACACTAACAAAACGATACGTTCTTCTTGTTGTTGTTAAATATAAAATGCATTATAGGCAAAATATGCTGTAGAAATAAAAACACACATGCAACAAAGATATCCTTTTCACACACACACATTAAGACTGAAATGCTTTAAGTCCCTGCCAGCAAAAATATGTTTAATTTTGTATACTAGTGACTAAGAATTGACACTATTTCTTATCTACTATATGATATTGTAGCCTTTACTTTCGAATTTTCTAAGAGATACATTAAAATTTATTTTTTTATACCCTTCACACAGTGAAAAAGGGTATATATAGGTTTGTCATTCCGTGTGAAATTTCTAAAATTTTAATTTCCGACCCCATAAAGTATATATTTTCTGAAAGCTTATGAATAGGGGAGTCGATTAAGCTCTGTCAGTCTGTCCGTGTGTATGTTGAAATCAACTTTTTGAAGCCCCGCGATATGGCCTGGACCCGGGTGGGGTATTAAAATATCAGAAATATTCGGGAGTAGATCGGTATTGAAAATCAGAAGCATCGGTACATAAACAACTGAGATATGAGCAAAAAATCGCGACCACCTCGATTTTTTTTTCACAAAAACAACATTACAACAACAACATACATACATACAAACATGTATACTGGTTAGAGTAAACGTGGCATCGAATCCCAGCTGAGCCAAAAAAACATTTTTAAAATTTTTTTTTATATTTTTTTCTGATTTTTTTTTATTTTATATATTATTTATATTTTTATTTTTTTGTTTGAATTTTTTTTTTTTATTTTTTTTTTGTTTTATATTTATTATTTATATTAATTATTTTTTTTAAATTTTTTTTCTTAAATTTTTTTTTTAATTTTTTTTTAAATTTCTTTTTTTTTAACATACATACGTAAATTTATAATTTTACAATTGGAAGTTTTTTATATATGTTCACGTTGTGAAGGGTATATAAGATTCGGCACGGCCGAATATAGCACTCTTACTTGTTTTTTTATTTAAATTTTATATATTTAAAGACCTAAAGTAAAGCTTAATGAAAATTTTCTAAATTTATAACGATCGGTAGTATTTCAGTTAAATACAAATATAATATTTTAAAGACAATATTTATTTATTTATTTATATTATTATTTGTGGCTTGAGTTAATTTTTTTTAATTCACCTATACGGATACACGGCTGGTGTCGGGATAAAATATACTTTTTCAGCTTAGTCTTCCATTATCACAAATTAAAAAAATTTAATCTCTTCGTTAGAACCTTTTTAGTTAGAGTTTTCGTAGTGCAACACAATAATATATCAGTAGTAAAAAAGAATATTTGATTAAGTCGATATAAACTTAAATTGAGATAATAACACCATTGTGAGTCTTGAATTTAAAACTATTCTGAGGTGAATTATAAACAGTTTTTGTTAATTTTACAGGAAGTTAAATTGTAAAAATGTGTTGCCTATATTTTTAACGAACAATTTCATTATTATAAATAATTTATTTTAACCTATAATTTAACTAAACATACGAAAACCGATATGCTCTTTGATTAAAACAGGGTGGAATTCATATAATAGTCTTTATTTTAAAAGGAATCATTTTATAAAAAACAACTAAAAATTTATAAATTGCTCTACTAATAAAACTATAAAAACAGACATAAGCAGTTATTCCTTATTCCTTAAAAATAATCAAAATAGACTTATAAAATCAGTCTTTGACATACATAGTACGTTTACTGGAATGGTACCATTTTATTAGACAAGTATATGGCCTTAAACTTCATTTCGTTATATTTTAGTGTAATTTCATATAATAATTGTTTAAATGGACACAACATCTGCCTGAAGTTGAACTCATACTCCTTTAAATGAAAGTGACAATTACTCAATAATTCATTAGAATTTTCATTTTCAAAAACAGTTACAAATGCAAAACAAAAAGTTCATTCGACATGCGTTCACTCACTTGCACAAAAGCACTCGTTCATACAATTACCATACGCTTGTAATGCATACTCGTACATAAATGATGTGTATGCACATCGAGAGGAACTGCATACCAACACCCCAGAAGGACATGTCATGCATATTTATGAAATGTTGCATCGCAAAGTAAAGAATAGGAGTTTATGTGAACTTGTAGCTTAAAATTGAAAAGTTTGGTGGTCAAAAAGGTTTAACATGGGATTGAAATTTTTTGTATGGGCATTTATAAATCTAAATGTCATATCGTATAACAATTATAGGGCAGTGAGTGGTTGCAGTTACATTGTTTTAAAAATGTTGTAGAAATATAAATTGTTTTTTTTTTCATAGCATTTGTAGGGATTCGACAAAATTGCCAGTTTAATCGAAAAACTTAGAAAATTTTATGTATATTCTAGAGTGTTTAACTCAAAAAACTTATGTACAAATATTGAGTAGAGTCCGTTTTATACAGGTTGTCTGGTGGCAAATTTATATTTTTAAATACGATTATTTTAGAAAGTAATAAACGGTGAGGAGGGAGGGTGGCGCCGTTGAAATTAACGATTCTGCGGATTTGTCAGTCACGAAGTCGCAGTGGTCGTGTGAGCATCACGCGTTCGCTGTGGAGACAATTTTGTTCAAATTTAGGTATTTGGCGAATACGTGATGGACCGAGTGTAATTTTAATTCGTTTGCAGAGATTCCGCGCAACTGCCCACGGCCAGGGTCCAGTCGATCTTCAAGGACTCCCGAAAACATTAAACTGGGTGAAAGCAGTTAACTTAAAAGTCCGCGACTTTCAATACGGAAAAGAGCAGCCTTACTGGGACTTTCAAGAGCGATTATTCATGAAATTTTGAAAAGGATCTGAAGTTCCATCCTTTTAAAATTTAAATCGTTCAAGAACTTAAAGAAAAGAGTTTTTACGGAAACATTTTTGTGAATCGATGTTGGAGCGTTTTCGCACTGTAAGTCCCATTTTTGGAAGCGACGAGGCTCATTTTCATTAAACGGCCACGTCAACAGGCAAAGCTGCCGTTTTTGGTCTCCAAGAATTAACAACCCTCGATTTAAACATCATAAATCATATCATTTAAAGGAAAATATTCGTCGAGAAATCAGCTCAATTGCACCAAGTTTATTGCAGCATGTGACGCAGAATGCAAGGCTCCGTTTTGAACAGTGTGTTCAACTCGACGGAAGACATTTGGATGACATAATTTTTAAAAATAAAATCCGCTCTAAATAAAACTTTGTGTAAATTATAATGATTTTTATTTAAGAGTTATAAAATAAAAATCTGCCACCAGACACCCTCCCTGTATTTAAGAAAAATCTTTATTTCAAATTATTCGCATTTTATTTGGTGAACATACGTAAATATGAATATACCATTTAAAAAAAATAAAAGTGCTCCGTACACCTTTGAATATAAAGTATTTTTTCGATAATTAACGATTTTCGTTACATATTTGTTCCTCAGGTTGGATCTTCATCGATGTTTTTGTCTCGAGAACAGCAAGGTATTTCAATAAGGTACTCGTATCCAATCAGCTGTGTTTTTTTTCTTTAAATATTTTGCATAACATTCGTCAGGTGATAGATTTTAATTTTATCTGCCACCATTTGTCAGGTAGGCAATAAATATCATTAAAAGTATTTTACTTGAATGAGTTTATCACTCCTCGTTCTTCGATCTTTACCGTTTTTTGTTCTTATAAGCAAATTGCTAAAAAATTGAGTAGCCCGTACAAAGTTTTATGCCTTAACTTAGAGATTTAAGTTTTTCAAAAATGGTATCATATATAATTTTTAGTATGGAGAATACAATGTCCCCTAATTTAATCCTTTGATTCTGATCGATTTGCCCCTGAAAGAGTTAGCTGATGTTGCAGCCAATTACACAGAATTTAAAGCCTATAAAAAGTATAGTTCTGCACATGTGTATTAAAACAATATTTTTTTTTGTATGGTAGTTGGGTGCCACGCCTACTTTAATATTAAAATATTCGAATAAATGCCAAAATTTGTTTTCATTTTCTAATTCAAGGATTATAAAATCTAATACTTATAGATCCTGAAGTATCTTATAGAATAAATTTTTTATGAAGGATTTTACTTTTTCTGCTCCGATCGATTGGCTGGAATTATATCGGGTGTCCCAACTAGAACCAAATTTTTAAATTTGGCGCCATTCGAAGTGTCATTGTTTGGCATTTGAACAATTGTCATTGTTTGCTAGTAGAAGGTACGAGGTTAGTAAAAATGGAGCGCTACATGAATGAACAACGCATTCTCATTGTGAAATTGTTTTACCAAAATGGTGAAAATTTTGCGGCTACAGTTCGCAAATTGTGATCATTTTGGGGTCACAATAATGCTCCAAAAGAGTCAACTGTAAAGAGATTAATGGATAAATTTGCCGAAACTGGGTCTGTTAGTGATGTAAAGACAACAACGCGCCTTCGACCAGGTCGATCGACCGAAAATGTCGCAGCTGTATGTGATGATGTCGCTCAAACTCCATCCAGGCAGGTCAAGCGCAAACAGTCAATGGTGTTCGGTATCGTGAAATGATAACCAGTTTTTTCTTGCCTAGAATTGAAGAAATGAATGTGGAGGGCATGTGGTTTCAACAAGATGGCGCCACATGTCTTATAGCCAGAGAAACAATTCAATTGCTGCATCAGTCATTTCCCGGTCGTGTTATTTCGCGTTTTGGAGACCAGAATTGGCCGCCTAGATCGTGCGATTTAACACCTTTAGATTTTTTTCTTTGGGGTTTTTTGAAGTCGATGGTTTACGCTAATAAGCCGACGACGACTCAAGCCTTAAAAGGGGAAATTGGACGCTGCATTAATGAAATAACGCAGCATTTATGCAAAAAGGTCATTGAACATCTCATTAAAAGATCGCGTGTGTGCCAGCAAAGCCGCGGCGGCCATCTGCACGATATATTGTTCCATTCATAACCTCATTCTGTCTTCTGTCTACTTGCGATATAATAAATATTTACAAATAAGACAAAATTAAGACACACAAAATAATATGATTATAGTTGTTATAGTTTTATAGATATTTGATAAAATAGACCTTATTTATATTAAAAGAGCCACGCCTACTCTTTTCCTCCAGCTCAATTTGAACTCAAATATGTTAATATTATAAAAACCTACACCTAGTTACAAGACATGAGGTACTTAAGTAGTCAAAATATGTGGCAAAATCTAGTGTTTTTGTATCGAAAGTGCTTCGAATTTTAAGAAAAACTATTTGTAAGAACAATGGTTTATAGATTATTTTAATACATTTTATAGATTATTTTATTAAGAAATAAGCAAAACCGATCCAGCCATTAACCGCTTATATAAAATTTTATTTATACACTCAATAAGCTTAAACAATTGGAAAATGAATGATAGTTTCTAAGACTTCACATTTAAGATGCTGTAGACATTCTTTACATCAACGTTTAATACATCAACGTTGCCCAGGAACCTGTTAGTTGAGGTCTACGTGTACATGTTTACATGCACTTCCACAGAAATGTATACTGCGTAACATAACGCCAGCGTTTATAATACTACAATTGCAATCGTAGATGTATGCGATCACTTTTAATATATACAACCAGCAGCATTATCACTCTTATACTCTTACGTGATTTAGGTTAGGTTTGTTCGAAAATGTCGGGTTTGGCATGCTTCATTTTTTATGACATCCCAGTCTAACAAATCGAACTTTACGCTATAAGCATTTAAAGAGTCTGAAGTCAGGTGACATTTATATGGAAAGGCCCATAATTTATATGAGTTAAATATTTAAAATTACCACATAAAAATATTATGACAATTTCCGACAAAAAACAATTTTAAAATAACAAACAATATTTTTAATTCAATAAAAAATTATTATTATTTATTAATTGCTTATACATGCATACAAACATCTATGTACAAATATGAACATATATTTTTACATAAATGTCACAAAAGTTAAATACAGCTTATACACGTTTAAAATGCATACGTACTTTGATACAAATGTATGATTTTTTTCCTAAGCAAGTAATTAAATTATGAAAGGACATAAGACACAAGATAAGTCATAAATCAAATTTGCATTGCTCCACAGAGATTATTTGTTTTGGACACATGCAACATTGCTAGACATTTTCAACTTAATATGAGTGTGGATAGGTATGCAGAGTAGAGTTTTTTTTTCCCCGGATTTATAGATTTCACGGAAAATCGGGATTTGTTACGCAGTTTTCGGGAATAATTAAATAATTAAAACTTTTACTGCTGAGGTCTTTTATTCAGTATATTACTTTTTTAGAGGGTTCATTACTAAAGACTTATTTATCAAATTTGTCCTATTTATTATATTTTGTTATTTATGTTTATTGTTTGTAGCAAAAATGTATTAAAACTTTAATCCTTTAATGGTCGAAATGAAAAAAAAAACAAATATTGTCACTTATTTGTTTTTTTTAGTACAAATGAAGTAAAGTGAAGCTGCGTAAAATGATCTGAAAGTTATATGTTGTATTTAATACTGCAGTCCTAAAAGCACTTACGGAAGGCTCTTAAAAGATGGTTGAAACGTACTGACCACGCTTTTTAGGAATATGGGAAAGTTTTTAAACAAAAAAATCCACGGCGCTGCGTATGGTCCCTTGGCTTGATTTATTGCATCATTTAAACCTTGTTCGGGTCCCAATGTAGATCTTTTACCCTAATTCATTGCACAATGGTCTGTAAGTATTAAATTCTGAACTACGTTGCCGAGTCCCAATTGTTGAAATCTCAGCCACATTTTCTCTTACTTGACAAGTGACTGACAAGGATGAAACTAATGGTCTTCTTATCCATCAGCGTCAACTTGGCATAGCTACACGTTATTCTATGGGTGGCAAAAGCATAAAAAAAATTTTGTGGCTGGTGGGGCAAAACCTTAAACTGAGTTAATTTTATATGTATAAAAGCTAATTTTTTTCGAATTCTTACAAAAACAATTCTGTAATGGAATAGTCTAGTTAGGTAAGGTTGAAAAGGAGGGGCACTAAAAGCCCAAACCCACGACAGGTATACACTTATACCCAATTGGCATGTTGTGCGCTCTAAATGAATAGAAAAGTTGGAATATAAACAGAAACATACTAGTCCAGATTCTCTTGCGTGAATCGTGAATCGCAACCCCCAAAATAGCGGACCAGCACACTACTGACTAGTCCACCGGGGCACCCAATAATCTAGTTACACCAATGGTAAACTTTTGTGATTAAGCGCCTCAATGCCGATTCATTTAAACGCTTTTCGTTTTAATGCTTTTCCATAGTCATAAATCAAAAAAGTCTTAAGAATACATCAGATCCTTCAAATCTATTTTGAATTAACATTTATTGGCATTCTTGAAAATCCTCGTACAGGATTTCTCTTTTAGTTTCTTCCAATTTTGCAGTTAAAATTTTTTCGTACTGAATTCCCAAGATTAGGGGATTAAAATTATTGCCGAATTCTCTATGCTGAAATGGAGTGTATAGGACTGTTTTCGTTAAATGCTAGACAGTAACAAAAGTTTGATTATTTGGAAAATCGTTTAAGGATTTGTAAAACTAACACAGACATAAACACATATAAGAATTCAATTATAAACACAATATGATAAATGATTTCAAATTAAGCAAAATCAATATTTGGACATTACGACGACTGACAAATTGTTAGAAAAAACCTTGAGTAGGCAAATATATATAAAATTAATAGAAATTTTTTTTAATGAATATTAAAATAAAAGAAATAACTTGTGCTATTTTATACCCTTTCTTTTAGAGACTTGTAGAGAGTGAGTATATGGGGAAGTGCGATTTTGATCACTCGGTGAATTAATCATAATTAGAAAGTATGAAACGCAAAAAAAAAAAAACAAATAGATAATTAGTTTAATAATAATAATATCGGAGTCTATAGCTAACACACACACAGACAGAGTTTCACTTTTATATAGATATATAGCGCCCCCATTAAAGTCCGATCTGATCATATTGCAAACCGTTGTTCATGGCTTGACTATGGCTTAATTTTTGCCCGGGTGACTTTTTAAACTCACTTTTTAACGTCAAATTAAAGATGTCAAAAAAAATGCAAAAAAGTTTTCATTAGGGGGGAAATATCCGAGATATCATAATGACAATCATTCTAGGCCTCAGTGTATACATTACACTCTAGTTTTAAGACACTCAAATAATTCCATAAACAAGACTTAGGAAAATTATTGTATTTTTAACAAAAAGCATATTTTTGATTTTGTTATAGATTTAAAGCGCTTGTTTACTTGTAAGTACGATTTTGTCGGTTGAATTAGCAGGATACGAATAAGCGCGATTTGACTCTAGAATAATAATTTTAATATATTTGACAAGAAGAGCTTAAAGAAAAAAGAAACAACAAAAATCAAAATTTTGTTAATATTTTATTTTATTTAATTTTTTTTTAATTCATAGCAAGACGCAGATTTATAAAAACTTATTAGATAGTGTGCACTGTTGACTTTTACACTCTTTTTCCTAACTTTATTACGATAACTTAAGGAGAAACAAATTTAAATTAATTTGCAATTCACATATACAAAATTAAAATTTTCTGTTTTATTAAATTTTCGTTTTAATATTGTTGAAAAATTCAGAATCACTGTCTGAAATTAATTTCAAGACTTTTTAGGAAAGCACCTGATATAATACACCTAAAAGTATTTTGCATAGAAAAGGGCCAATTAGTGCAAACAAAGCGCCTTAAAGATCTTTCTTTTATGATTAGGAAAGTTTAAAATTTTTTTAAAGCGGCATAAGTCGTTTTGTCAAAAGTTCAAAAATACTTCAGTGTAGATAAAAATTATTTTAGGTTTATTAAAGACCTTTTTGGCAAATTTCTGTCAAGCATATGTCAAAAAAAGGTTGAATAAACCTTAAATATTTTTTATAAATACAACAGATAGTCTTTAAATATTAAAATAGAAATGTATTATTTAAGTATTTTTTTATGCCAAGAAACAGGTTTTAAAACAGTCTTTAGGGCTTAATACGTGTTTTCAATAAATTTTTTTCATATTTTTGCTATTGCTTATGTTTTGATTTAATCCCTTTCTAAAAGTAGATCATAACTCATAATTGTAAATCATAATGCCAATGATTTTGACAATATAAAGATTAAATATTGACAGTGATATTTTGTTAATTTTAAATTTATGCAACGCTCTCACTTTTTCAAGGTCACATGACAATTTTGTTTTAATTCAATTTATTTTTAAAATTTTGCAAAGTAATTGATTCGTTCGGCTTACCATCAACGTATGTATAGAGTTGCTTTCATAAATCATTTAAGTGGCTGTGAATAAACGACAGACTGACCTAATTAACTCTGGGCTTGAAAGAAAATAAAACTAAAATTAAGAAAAAACTTTGTCCATAAGATAATGTCTTTTTTACCTTAGTCGTAAAAGCCTAATACTGAAACAAATGGATTGTTATTTTATTATATTAAAAAAAAACTCGAAATCTTGTTATTAAGGCCTTTTTTTGCATTTTCTATTCCAGTAAACTATTTAAAAAAAATATAAGTTAATTTTAAATATAAACATAAAATAATTGTTCAATAACCTTCTGTTTATACTGAATGTTCGTTTTGTTTCACTACATACAACTCTACATAAAATAAGCTGGTGTATGTACGCTCGTTTGCCAAAAATGTTTGCAGCTAATTGTAATAATGACATTAGCAAATAATTAATAACATTATATAACTCCTTAATGCTATTTATTTTATCAGGTTTTTGTTTCTGTATAAAAACTCACAATTATTTAACTGCTGTATCAGTTGACGACAACATATCCAACAATCAACAACTAGTATTTCATTTAATTATTTGCTCTAAAATTAAATAATTAATCAACAAAATGTCTTTTAAATTAATCACCTTCTGTTGTTTATTGGCTATCGCTAATGCTGGTTATATACCACCTGTAACTTATGCTGCTGCCACTGCTGAAAAATACGTCAATCCTGCCGTACATGCTGTTGCCACCACTCATCAAAACGTTGTAAGATCATTTGCTGGCACTGTTTCAACGCACTCAAAATCAGTCGATACTCCCTACTCGAGTGTTCGTAAGGTTGATACTCGTATCAATAATAATGTCTATACTCCTGCAGTTGCCAAAACTTTAACTTATACTGCTCCCGCTGTTAGCAAAACTATACTAACTCCTACAGTTTATACTCATCTTAAGCCTGCCGTAGTTAAACCCTTAACCTATACTGCTCCTGTTGTAACCAAAACTTTGGTAGCTCCTAAAGTTTATACACATGCTGTGTCTGCTGTTAACAAACCTGTTTACTCTCAGAAATCTCCCGTATATTATGCTCAACCTGCTGTTGCTAAAACTCTTGCATACGCTGCTCCTACGGCAACTACTCTATACAAACATGAACCAACTGTAACTGGTTTTACCCATAATGCTCCTGGAATTTACGCTGCTCCTACAGCTACAACTTCATACAATTATGAGCCAGCTGTTACCAGCTACACCCATAATGCCCCTGGAGTTTCTGCTTATGGTAGCAGCCAAACTGTTCATTATTCTCCGGCTGAAATGGTGTCTCACATGAGCTTCGATGGTTTTGGTACTCACTGGGGTTTTTAAATTGTTGCTAATTTTTTTCTGATAATTAGTTAAATGTTTTTTGTTAAAATAATAAATTATTTTGTTTTTTAAGGAAGAAAACAAAAAATCCTTTCAGTGTATTTTTTCATTGTCATAAATAAAATTTAATTTCTTCATAATGAAAAAAAAAATTTAAATAAAAATGAACTTGAAAGTTAAAATTATATTCGACTTTATAATGAATTGAAAATTTAAAAGAAGTTTTATTATAAAGAAATATTAAAATTGATTATAACATATACCCGGCTTAGTAATCATATTGCTTGGACACTATGGACCATACAAGAACAAAAATTCAAACTAATAATGAATTTGGAAGTCAGAAATAGAATCGAATAAATGTTGTGTTAAAATTGTTGGCCTTGTTTTATATTACATGTTTAATGGCTTTGAAATATGTAAAAAAGAAATCTAACTTCACTGTGGTCTAGCTGCTGTCTAGCTATTTCAAACTTTATATTATAGAATTTTAGTAATGCTTACTTTCAATGTGGTGTGAAATATTTGAAGACTTCCTTAGTATGTTTGTCAAATCTTTTGAAATTAAAACAAGTAATTAAGAGCATGTATTCCTTACAGATATATATTAACTCAAGAATGATTAAATAAAGATTACGCCATCACGCAGCCATAAAAAAACATTTCTGCGCATGTAGGAATTCTGACGTCACTCAAGCTGTGTTCTCATTGGCTAATAAAATTCAGCTGTATAACTTATTATATTTGTGTAAAAACATGACAGTGGGACAAATTGTTATTTTTCCAACTAAATGTTTTGAAAGCTAACAAATTCTTTATATATATATGTATATATATTTTCATTTTTTTATTACAATATTTCAGTATTATATTAGGTGTAGAATTCATTTCATTTTGTTATTTTATCAAATTTTCTTTTTCTCTTATAAGTATTTTCAGCGATTTCAGCATTTAGTTTCCTAATTCTAAAATACATTCGACACATAAAAAAAAGTTTTTTTACGTCTTCACTGGCTTCAATTTCTTTTGCTTCCAACAAATGCTTTTGTAAATATCCGCTTGAAAGTAATAATTTGAAAAATAGGATGTAAGTTTGGAGGCGATCTTCTTCAAGATCAGTCGGCCTTTCAGCATTTTCCGCGACCAATTTTTCTTCAAAACTTTTTGTAATATCATTTTTCTTTTCAGTTTCACGTAGTCCTTCATATACATTTGCAACTTCAGTTTCATTAGCAGTTTTCGTTTCACTTTCAATAGCACTAGTGCCTAAAGACGGAACTGCATGGGACTTAAAAATTTTTGCACGCCGTTTGCTAAATCCTATTCATAATGCCTTAGTAATGTTCTGCAAGAATTAATTTTGTTTTAACTTACCCATTTCAAATTTCAAGTTTCTTTCAAAATCATCTTGCTTGAAATGTAAATCACACATTTTTTCTTTATCCACATTTACAGGCTTCACTCGTTTGCAAAATATTACCCATAACTTCCTTCGAGGTGTATCTGTTGGAAAATTGCAAAATGATACAGCTTTTTGAAAACACAAAAGTTTTATTAAAAATACGCAAATTATTAGGTTTTAATATAATTTCTCACTTGTTTTCTTGCTGTTACTTTGCTTGCATTTGCCCACTGCACACTTCATATTTGCTCTTTTTCTTATCTTTTCACTTTATTTTGTTTTTATTAGTTTTGTAGCTTTTAAATAATCAAATTTAAACACTTTTTATATAATTTTAATAAATTTAATATTATTTATATGTATTTATTATTAAATATGACACGAAATTCGTTGTTTATTAAACACCGATGTAAAACTTTTTTTAGAACTCTCTGAGTAAATTAATTACAGGGCTGCCAACTATCTCAAAATACATACATTTTTTGTAAGAAATTATAAATTTCACATATGATACAGACTTGGTAACCTTTGCGAGGGGATTACTACGTCATCTAACGGTAAATCATGCGCAAGTCGTAATCTTTATTTAATCATTCTTGTATTAACTAGCCTTAAAAAAGGTACCGAAAATAATATTCGGTTTGTGACAAACGTCAGACTTTTATGAAGTGAATTTTCAGCAGTAGTATCACGGTTATATTTAAGACATACATATGTAAGTATGTGTGTATATCGAAAAATTATACAAAACTCACTAATACAAATTGTTTCGAAAAGAGAAAACCATATTTTAGACATGCATATTTTCCACTTAATTTATTTCAATTCAACTAGAAAATATGTTGTAATAAAAACATAAATTATGATGAGAAAACAAAAAAGAAACTTAGTAAAACTTAGTATAACAAATATTTATGAAAATAATCGCACCCTCCCTGCTGAGTGAGGTAAGATGACAATTGAAAACCAAACGAATAAAAATATACACCCTATGGGGTGCAAAAGTGGAAAAAATAAAACTTTTCTATTATCATTCTTAAAAGTTTTGGCAAATATTCATACAGTGAAATTTATAAATATGTATTTATTTTCTTGCTTTTTTTTGTTGTATTTAAGAGTATAGTGGTAAACTGTGTAGTAAATATGTATGTTTGCATGTATATGATCTACATTTTGGCAAACGGTAAATTTTTTTTCTTTTGTTTTCTTTTTATGGGCGATGATGAATATTTATTAGAATTTTAACAAAAATGGAGCACAACTTTTGAAAAACTTTTCTTAACCTTGATATAAACATTTAGAACAGTGTTGCCGGATATAAAAATTTCAATAAACCTCTCTGAAGTGGGAAAAACAATTATTTTCAATTATTTAACCTAAAAATTATTTTAGAAAATATTTTAAATAATTTTTATTATAAAATATTGAAAAAAAAATCTTAAGCATGATGAACTAATGAAATTGAGGCACAATAGAAAAACTGTCAAACATACACTTCCCATTTTAAGAATAAATTATGTCATACGTACATAGCAATGGAATATTAATTTCATTAGATGTTGTATTGCATCTAATAAAAAAAAAATAAACGAACATAAAAATATTGGAAATTTTGCAAATAGATATTTTAAGTGTGGTAACAAGATATATGTGCAACAGAAAGGACTTCCCCTGGGAACTCCAGCTCTAGAAATGTGAGATATATTGTTATGGAGAAGTTATTAGGGTGATCGATTATTCGACTTTTTCAAGAAACCGGTTTGCAAATAGTTTGAAATATAGAATTTAAAAAAAAGCCAGTTGCTATTTTGAAAATTGAGAAAAACCCGGTTAACCGGTTCGATGATAAATAAAATATAATATTTAAAGAAAAAATTAAAAAATTATATCTAAATATGAAATTTTTACAGTTTATATACGTTTGGCTGCACAATTACGCAATAACTGACATGAATGCAGTTGACTAATTTGGTTTTAATTAGTTGAATTTAAGGACAAAAGATTCGTTCTTATACCCATGACAGACATACAAATATAGGCATAAACTAGTTTGTTTGATGGTTTAATTAAAGTTTAAATTGACAGACACTCAATGCCATTAATTAAAATTAGAATCTGGAAGGAGATATTATTGGTTTTTTTAATATTATTGATCAGCTAAGTTTATGCTTCAATTACCTTTAACTTTAAACGTTAGATTTATATCCTATAAAAAGAATAATATTTAAGCTTAATTTGTTTTCTTATTTTACAGTTGTTTTTTAAACAACAAACATATTTCTTACAATATTATGGATGAATATTTAATAGTTTTTTCTTCTGATTTTTGGAAACTTTTCGCGTACTAAATATACTATGGTACGATTGGTTACAAAGATATATGAAAATAAACTTAAAAAAACCAGCTATTTCGGATAAAAAAAACCGGTGTATTCGATATTCGAAAAATTAATATTTAGAAAAAAACGCCAGCTGAAAGAGGAAAAAAGCGGGTTTTCCACCGGTTGTAAAACCGAGTCGATCACACTAAGTAGTACATACATAAATATTTAAAAAACGACGCCAACAGTTAATGCTTTCTTTAGCCATATTTAAAAACTATACAGCTCATTTAAAATATAATACCTAAAAACCCCGCAGCCAAAAAAATAATAAAAAATTTTCTCTGGAAGTTTATTGATGGAACATAATCAGTAAAGGGGATGTATTTAAAAAAGAGCATCCTTGAAGCTACCAGATGGTTACAGCATTTTGCAGCGTTAATTATTGGCATTCAAGGTGTAGTAAACTGGCTGAGAACCTATACAATATACTGCGATTGTATTCGTCTTTTTTTATCGATAGTCAAGCTACTATGTTATGTATATGTTGATATGGCTACCGGGTGTTTAGACAACATCCATTTTGGTTATGGAATCTAAATAAGATGGCAATTTATTACGCCTATTAAGGCACTCAAGAGTATTAGTCAATTTTGCTTAAAGATCTCAGACTTTTCGCTTTCAAGGTCCACTTTACATAGTAATTAAAAAAGGACCATTTATTCGGCTTCTTAGTGGGAATGTAACTCCAATCAGATATCGAATTTGGCCAAAAAATCATTTATGCTGATCAGGCATTTCATCTCGGCGGTTATATTAACAGACAAACAGAATTTAACTGTTCTCCACACGGGAGAGACTCGCACGTAAACTTTCTTTTTTATTTAAGTTTTTTCAAGTGAAGAATTTAAAGCTGCAGATACAAAATTCTATGAAACAATTAAAAAATTAAACAAATAAATTTGGAAGTGATGAATTTTCTGCAGATTAAGCTTTGTATTTTACATGACAATGGCAATACATACAAATCATGGTGTACGAGTAGTTACTTACAACCTACTTTTCTGCTTACGTGGTATCATATCTTATATATATATATAAAAGTGAAACTCTGTCTGTCTGTGTGTGTGTGTTAGCTATAGACTCTGAAACTGTAAAACTGATCGGACTCAAAATTTAGCAAGTTGTTGTACACATTCCAGGGAGTGTTTATGGGTGGAAAAAGTGGGCGGGGCCACGCCCATAAAAAATTATTTATCAATTTTAGCTACTTGCACTTGACCGATTTTTCTGAAACTTTGCACAAATATTGAGCTGTCACGACTATATAATCTCGTGATTAGAAAAATGGGCGGGGCCACGCACATAAAAAAGTTATAATTTTGAGGTACTTGCACTGGACCAATTTTTCTGAAACTTTGCACACATATTGAGCTGTCATGACTATACAGTTTCGTGATTAGAAAAGTGGACAGTGCCACGCCCATTAAAAAAAGATTTATTTTTTAGCTTTTCGCACTTGATATTCAATTTAAATTCAGAATGCATTTTTATTCTTTAAGGGGCGTAGCAACGTGCGCCGGGCTTTTCTAGTATATCATATATATGTTTAAGATATTATTATATCACTTAAAGTAATAAAATGTTTAAAAAATTTGTTATTCCTTCATTATGATTGGCCTGTAAGCGCTATACATAGGCATCGGCAACACTGATTTATGCATAGATACTTTACAATGGGAAATTAAATATTGAGTGCAGAAAAACAAAGAATAGATAATAATACAAAAAGACTCTAGTGTTACATTAAGAACTTCGTGATGTTTCAATAGCCTTGACTATACAAGTGACTTGGCTTAGAGCTGTTTTGTATTTTGGCAAATTGATATTAATTTTCCTCCATAGTTCCATAAAAAATGCAAAGAAACAAAAAACATCAAAATTATGAGCACGGAAGAAATGATAAACGATAATTGAAAGTTTTGTAAAGGGTGGGCCATTTAATATTTTAACTATCGATTACTTTGACTTTTAAAGGTAGAAATGCAAAATAGCACGCCACACGCTCAAACCAAATTGGTAAATATTAAAAACATACTTTCAAAATAGTTAGTCCTTAACGCAAGCTGTACGGAATTTAAGGAACTTGATAAATGTTTAAGAAGAGATCGGCCTACATTTCAGTTTGTTCGTCAATTTGTGAAGTGAGTTAATGAAAATGGATGGGTGCCTCAGTGGACTAATCAGTAGTGTGATGGTCTGCTAGTTTGGTGGTTGCGGTTTCGATTCCCGCCAGAGACTCTGGACTTGTCTGCTTCTCTTCTCTATTTTTATTTTTCAATTCAAGTATCACAAAGGGATCAATATAATGTACCCAAGTGAGCTTCACAACAGCTTCCTATTCTACCTAACCTAATGAAAATGGATTGTTATTGGAGTTATTGGTGTACGTTTTTGTAAAGTGCATTCAATCTAAGGGTGTTTTCTTTTCTGACGTAAATGTTGCATTAATTCTGCCCTATGCCTTTTTTTGTGTTCTTTTCTTAAAAATATGCAATATTAAAAACGGGTGACAAGTTCTTTTGTAATATAATGTTGCCATAAAAATTAGAAAAGATGTTACATATCGTACTCTGAATTAAATCAAACGGTTAGAATAT
The DNA here is from genome assembly GCA_941918925.1 of Phyto melanocephala. Classification (NCBI taxonomy): domain Eukaryota; kingdom Metazoa; phylum Arthropoda; class Insecta; order Diptera; family Rhinophoridae; genus Phyto; species Phyto melanocephala. The sequence goes on along the minus strand of OW799235.1, from coordinate 102,274,885 downwards.
TGCACTCTTCAACAGCTGATGTCAAAAAGGATAATAAAGTTTTTCTAGTGGTCGCAAATTATTAAAATGGAAGCAAGCAATGCAGTTTTACATAAAAATATAGCTATCGTGTAAAAAAGCTGAAAATTTCTGTTCTATTCTGCAGGTGACCATAGAAAAGGGTTTTACAATAAAAGGGCAACATTGTTTGTTAGAAAAGAAAACACCATAAAACGTTGCTGCTGTGACTGAGAATGTGCAAAACCATCCATCAAGATTAACTCGTCATCGTTCACAGAAACTGAACACTTCTTTCACTTCTTTGAGAAGATTTTTGGATAAAGAAAAATTGGGTTGATCGGATGGGGCACTGTCGAGAAGTTTTATGTTATTATACATAACGCCGTTAATATCCAAACCAATTGACAATGGCATATGACAGAATATGATATACATACATACTTATGCCTTTAAAGACATGTTCACACAAATTTAATAGTTCAGAATAACAAAGTATTGGTTCAGCTTGTAAAAAAGGGGTTTTTCGCCGACTTAGCAAACCAAAGTAAAAAATATTCATATTGTACATACCTTTTATAATCGTTAGTTTAAATAAATAATTTTTTTAAATAAATCCGAAATATTTTGATTGCAAAAATATAATAAGCTCACTCGAAAATTACGTTAAAAAAATATGTTATTTTCACACATACATATTTACATTACAATAGTTTTATTAGTATTTCACTATTTTTTAATTTAACCCTTCAATTCCCATAGTCAAAATAAAAAAAATGTTTATATTATTTTTGGCTAAAATAGATTAGATATGTTAAAAAAAAAGTTAGAAAAATATACTTGATAAATAAAACTGCCCAATTTTTTGTTGAAGGGCGGTCACCTACAGGTGACACTGGGCATTGTGTAAAGTTAATGGTTTAAAATACCCGTTTTTTTTTAATCTTTTCATAGATATAAAACATGAATTTTTTTAATAATATATACTTATTTAAAAGAAAAGACTAAAATTTATTTATTGTGGAAGCTGTACCAACATTTTATATGCAAACCGATATTACACACAATTTTCTAGAGATAGGATCTAATGGATGACAGTTTGAAACAATGTTGACAATACTATTATCATGCCACTTAGCTGCAATAATTTCTTTGGAAAATTTGCAACATAGCTTACCACTTGGTTCTTTTTTCATTTCTTTTGAGCTTGGCATATTGCAATTCTCAGTACAGGTTTCCCTTATAGTGCCAGTTGCCAAACATTCTGCTCACGTAAATATTTAAGTAATGGTAACCGGTAAAAAAATTACCGAAGCACAAATTGTAATGTCCCATATCCTGGGGCAATCTGGAGTGGAGCTCTCAAATGACAGCAGCTCCTAGGACTAAATCCGGCTGCAGCTTTAGACTTGGTCCTGACGCACCCTGATATAGTTCACAATTCACTAAATATCCACAGCGAGTAGGTGCAGTTGGGCGGCAAGGACGTACTGTCTGCAAAGTGGTGATATTGTTGACTTTCATTACTAGGTCATTGTATGTGTCACTCTTTACTTTTCAAAACATTCTCATATACTTTGGCGTCAAATGTCCTGTAAGCAACAGTATTGCGATATAAAATCTAATTTCATTAACAGCCACATTTAGAGTAAGATTTCTTTGTAAAGCATACAAATTACTCATATCAACTATGAGCTCAACAAGATTTTCGCTATAAAGTAATTCAAAAATTCCACGGCAGTCACCTCTTCCTGTAAGTTGGTAAAAGTTTCTTCGTCACAGTTTCCTTTGCCATAAGAAGCAAATGAAGTATTGTAGATAGTGCTTTCCCAGTTTTTGATAGTGCTGTGATTCTTCCTTTTCTTCTTGGGCAAAGTTTCGATAATTTCATCTTCTCTATCTACATTATGTACACTGTTTTCTGTGCATATAGACGTATTTTGCAATTCTACTATAGAACGAAGCATGCGACCAGGAAGACGACTAATACTAGCTTCATTTTTATCACCACTGTCTTCATCAGTCACTTCGCCATCAACAGATAGAAATAAAATAATATCATCTACGACTTCACCGGCATTAAAAATATCGCCATTAAAAATATCTTATGTCAACCTATGTTGCATATGAGCATACAAAATATATTTATATTGCAAATAAATTAAATACTAATAATACCCAGTGTCACCTACAAGTGCCACTTGGTAGAGATTGTTTTTTTTTATGAGAACCAAATAATTTTTCCTTAAAAACTTCATATTAAATAATTGAAGTGAATATTTCGAAATAATAAAAAATAAAAAAATTTTGAATTCTTACCCTTTTGGCATTTTTATAAATTTTTTCTATCACAATACACACTAGTATGTAAAAATCAAAACCACTGCTTAAAAATGCTCAAAAATCCCCTATTTTAAATAATGGCAGCAATGCCAAAATAAAATCAGATACAAAACAGGGTATTGTCTGTATATTATTGATATTTGTATTATTCATTGGTGTCTGTATCTATGTTTAAAAATTCCGTTAATCTTTGTCACCTGCAGGTGACACTGGGAATTGCCGAGTTAACTTAATGTTGACCCGAAGGCAACTAATGTTCAATTGCTATAGTTTTGTCATTATTTATACTCGAATGACAGATTCATAATTTCAAAATTTTTTCAAATTAAAGTGGTGAGTACAATAATTAGAAATCAATATTTACTCGATCTTTTTATTAAAAATTTATCATATTTCATTTTTTGCTGGCTTAAATTCATTTTCTTGTTTTTAAACTTCATAAAACATTTTTTTAAATTCAATTTTTAACATTAAAGAATATCGGATATTAAACGAGTGAAATGCATTTTCGAATCCAGCTACGATTTCGTCGGTAATATGAAACTAGTTATTATTTATGTCACAATTTAACAAAATTAGAAAATGGGAATCATAGCATTTATTTTTAAATTTTTTCCTTTTCTAATCAAAAGTTCACACTCTCTGATATTTTTAATACATTTTTGGTACGTTTCTATATTAATCTTTCGCCAGACAGTATTGAAAGCATAGTGAGTATGAATGAATACACATTTTATTTAAATATTATTTTCTTTTATTTCTTCCTTCTTTGTTGTTGTTATTGATGAAATAAGCGTTATCAGTTCATTATTATTAATTTAAAAAAGAGATCCCTACGTTCCTTCTACAGGCAATCTTGGAAGCAGTAAATCTCTAAATAAGCGATTTAAGAGAAGCTTTGCTTAAATAATTTACACACTAAAATTTTAAAATCTTGATCTACGAACAAATTAAAATTATTTCAACAATTATAATTAGCATTTACAAATAGAGATTTAAATAAATTCTGACTCGACTACATTAACTTATTGTTATTTGCTTTTATTACATCATTTCTTATTTCGTTTTTAAATTAAAATGAAATAAATTGATACATATCTTGACTATGACGTATAACAGTGGGTATGTAAGCACAACCTATACACTTCAATGTGTATGTTAGTTCTCTGTATATATTTTTAAACTGATTGTACAGTTCTGATGTAATAAAAATTAACCTTATTTGCGATGCTTGTTAATTTGATTTGAAGTTTATCGTTTACAAGAAAGCAATTTTTTATTTCCTTTCACTTAATTTTTTTCTTTTTTGGCTTGTAGACAACTTATGTCGACTGCGGATACATACATACATACACACATTCATAGCTGGAACTTTGTCTATTTACGCGTATGGGAATTTTTTGTATGTTTGTACGAGTATAAAACGAGACATCCTTAACGTGTCAGTAGAAAAATGTGAGCCGATAAATCAACTGTGTGAAAAGTGAAAAATTGAATACTCTGAAATCGATGTGTGATGCTGTAAGAGTCATAAGTTCTATTCACTTGACTGTATATAATGGGCAAAAGCAGAAGTCAAAAGGAATTAATAGATAAACAAAAATATTAAAAATGTGTTTGGTAAGTTTTCCAAAAATATTTAGTTTAAGTGTCTTTGTTTTTAAGTGTTTTCTCACCTCAAGTTTAAACCTGGGTATCAATTCTCGTTCTATAAAACTATAAAATGAAAAGTTTTTTGTATCATATCATACAGTGCCACCATACCCTTTTCTATATAAAAACTTTTTCATTTCACAGTTTCACAGAATGAGAATTGAGCACCTGGTTTAAATAATAAAATTGGTAATTTTACGCTCACACTACAATTTTAGTTAACTCAGGTTTTAACTCACAGTATGTCTAATAAATTTATTGAAAATTAAATAAATTTCTTTTAAAAATAAGTCTATTTCTTGAAGTACTTTTAAATATGTTTGTTTTAATATTTACTTGACATGGTGTATATCAGATCTTTTTGTTTGTAGGAAGTAGAAATAGAAATTATTTTTTTTTCTGAAAATGAATATTTGAAAAATATGGAGCTACTTTTTTTTGGTGTTGTTGCCATCTATCATTATCAGCTATTTTTTAATAATTTTAACTTGGTAGCACGGAAAAAAGTTCACCAAAAACAAGGTTGTATTCGGTAAAATCTACCTAAAACCAAATCAAAAAAGGTTTAAAGATGGTTTTTATAAAATTACTTTGTATGGTAGAACCGAATTTTAATGATTGGTTTTCACGCTAAAACCAGATTTTGTCTTCAAATGTTATAACACTTTATAAGTGATTTTTTTATAAGACACATTTAAAAGTCATTCTTATTAGTTCTTGTTGGTTCCCACGGTAGGTAGGTACGGCTGGTGCAAAGTTACCCTCACACCCTCAGCCGGAGACCATTACGGTCCATTGTGACACCTTAATATAGAAATTAAGAGAAGAATAGAATAGAATAGAATAGAAGAGAAAAAGAAGCAGACCAGTCCAGAGTCTCTGGCGGGAATCGAACCCGCAACCCCCAAACTAGCAGACCAGCACACTACTGACTAGTCCACGGGGCACCCTTGGTTGGTTTCCATTCTTCTGTTATATTTTATATACTTTTTGTAAATATGCATGTTAATATAAAAATCTCAAACAAGGCGTTGCACATTAGGTCAATTGACTACTTTTTCTGCAAAAAACTAATAATGACTACAAAAAACGTATATCCAAACTGAAACTTATAAACATGTCTTAAGTAAATGCAATTTAACCTATTGAACCCTTTAAATTAAACAAAATTATTAATGAATTTTTATGTTTTATCTAAACTTACATTTTTAGTAAATTCTTAAATGTTAAATAAAAAGCGGAGAGGGTCCGCTACAATCAAATAGTTGCTTCAGCTGAAAAATCTGCGGTTTGTTTTCCAAACTAATAATCCATTTACCGCAAATAGAATTTTTACTTGTTAAAGATATTTGTCTTTGCGTGATATTCCTAATTTTTGATATAATTTTAATTTTAAAATTTAATTTAATATTTGGATTATATGTTACTCCATTCCATTCGAATACAATTACAAATTTACCAATAACATGTTTGAAATATGTGGCCATAATGATATTTGCATAACTCGACATAATCTAAAATTTATGGAATGACACCATTGTGATTTCGCTGTCTTAGATAACCTCCAAGCGAGTTTTCTATTATATTTGAGAATTTTTCCGGAAGTTATAACGTAAAAACTTTTTTCTCATATTTTTCCAACGAACGACATTATAAAGAATAAAATTTTTTTTTTAATTTGAATTTACTAAATATACGAAATCCAAAGGTTTCTTGAATTAATAAAGCACGGAACTAAAATATAAACATTTTTAATTTAAAGAAAATCAGTTTATCAAAATCAGCCGAAAGCTTAAAAGCGACATAAGCAGTTTTTTCCTGATTGACACAAAAAATTTTTTTGTACATTTATTCTACCATATAACCAACAAACCTGTCTTTATACACTGGGATTAAATTTTTCATTTGATACTCATATTAAAAAAAACTTTCCGTAATTTTACTTAAGATTTTTTAATGGTGTACTATATTCTACTGGTCAAATATTGTGGGTGTTTATTTCGAAATACCGGATTTGACCCAAAAACAAATTTTTTGACCAAAATTTTGTAGTACCGGCCAATATGGATTTTTTTCAAAGTGTGTTTTATTGCGCTTGAATTAAGGGTGCCCCGGTGGATTAGTCAGTAGTGTGCTGCTCTGCTAGTATGGGGATGATGGCCTCGAATCACGCCAGAGACTCTGGACTGGTCTGCTTCTCTTTCTCTTCTCTTCTTTCTATTATATTCAGGTATCACAAATGGATCAACATAATGAACGCAGGTGAGCTGCACAACAGCTGCCTGTCCTACCTACCTACCTACCTATAGCTCTAGTCAAGTACTTTCATTTAAAACCCATATCAGTTCTCTCGAATGTACAGAAACTGAAAAAAAAGGTTTTTGATTGTAAATTTTCGGCAAAAAACAAAGCAGTGGCATACTGGTGCTTATATCTCAGCTAGTTTCAAGCCGAATAATTTGTTTTTCTCAGATATAATTTTTGAGACCACGGCTTATTATTTAGTGTCTTTTAAAATTATTTAAGAGTTTAAAAAATTTTATATATTAATAAAACATATTTCCCCAAAAAATTGTTGCCAATAACTTTACGGATAAGTGACAGATTTGTTGAAAATATTTAACGAATATCTCTAAAGGTAAACCATACCATTAAATACCACATAGACGTGTGTATGTCTTGTTATCCTTAGGTTAAGAATTTTAAATTTTTGTGGTAAAAATAAAGGAAATAACAGTGGCATCCGTATTCATTTGCACATATTCCAGAAAATTGAGCTGATTTTCAATACTGATCTTCTCGCAAATATCTATAATATTCTGTTTTTACACACGAGTCCTGTAAATTCGGGGGGCTTCAAAAACCTGATTTCAACATGCAGACGGACAACGCTAAATCGACTTCCCTTATTCAACAAACTTTATGGGGTTGGAAACAAATAATGTAGACGTTGCACACGGAATGACAATCCTATATATACCCTTATAGTCTAGGTGAAGGGTATAAAATGGACATCTGATTCTATGACTTTTTACTGAAAAGCTGTCATTTGACTTGATAGGCGATGTTTTGGTTAAAATATATTTATGATAAACTACTAAATAGATTTGGCAAGGAACATCTTAAAACATGAAATTTTTTGTGGAATCACATATTAATATATTTTTAACTTTTTTTTTTAAAGTGTGTTAAAAGGATGCTCTAAAATACTTTCATTAAATTTTATATTTGTAAAAAATAATAGAATAATGATTTCATTTATTTAAACAGCTGCACCCAGTAACATTTATGTATTCGTATTAAAGAAAAAATATTTAATAACGTGAGTCGTATGTGAGTAGCATGTATGTCTAACAGACAATGCCAGTAAAAATTTCCAGTTGTAAGAGTTTATAATCGTACATGAACAATTTAGTTTTTATCTTTCACTTTACAGATTGATGAAGTGTAACGATTATGAAGATGGGTGCTAGAAAAAGTTTAAATATGAGCTTGATCGGTTATTGATGAACTAACAAAAAAAGAAATCTTGGAATTTCATAAAATTTTTTTTAAACAATTTTTATGTTCTATGAAAAACAAAAAAAAAATATTAAAAATGTATATAGAGAAGCATTCAACAAGCTGCTTTTATTACTTTTTGATTTAACATTGCACTTTAACTATACGGATTTAACATTCTATTAAAAAAACAAGTAAGAGCGCTATATTCGGCCGTGCCGAATCTTATATACCCTTCACAACGTGTAGTCATGCAATAACAGTAGTTTGTGTCACCATTCATCCCATATGAAATACGTACATACATATAAAAACATACATATATAAAACATCCCATTGTAAAATTATAAATTCACGTATGTATGTTAAAAAAACAAAAAAAAAAAAATAAAAAAAAAATTTAAAAAAATATTTAAAAAAAAAATTTAAAAAAAAAAAATTTTAAAAAAAAATTATTATATATATAAAACAAAAAAAAATAAAAAAAAAATTAAAAAAAAAAAATTTTTTTAAAAAATAATAATAATATTAATAATATATTAAATAAAAAATAAAAAAAAATTAAAAAAAAAAATTTTAAAAAAATTAAAAAAAAATTTTTTTTGGCTCAGCTGGGATTCGATGCCACGTTTTCTCTAACCAGTATACACGTTTGTATGTATGTATGTTGTTGTTGTAATGTTGTTTTTGTGAAAAAAAATCGAGGTGGTCGTGGGTTTTTGCTCATATCTCAGTTGCTTATGTACCGATGTTTCTGATTTTCAACACCGATCTACTCCCGAATATTTCTGATATTTTAATACCTTACCCGGGTCCAACCTATGTCGGGGGGCTTCAAAAAGTTGATTTCAACATACACACGGACAGACGGTCAGACGGACAGACGGTCAGATGGACAGACTGACAGACTGACAGAGCTTAATCGACTCCCCTATGCATAAGGTTTCAGAAAATATATACTTTATGGGGTCGGAAATGAAAATTGTAGAAATTTCACACGGAATGACAAACCTATATATACCCTTTTTCACTGTGTGAAGGGTATAAAAAAGAAAAAATATTAAAAGAAAAAATGTAATACTGAGGGCGTTGGTTGGTTGTTTATAATCCACAAAACTTTAATTTCCCATAAAAGCTTGCCAACTATAATAAATTATTCATTATGTATGTTTTCTTTTTTTAATTTTATTTTTCGTTGTGGTTTTTTGTCTACTCATTTTCTTTGCACCCGAGCAGCACATTTTACACACAGTTTTTTCTCTACAGACTGACATGTTGATCCCTTTAAGCAGAATATCATCTAGTGCTAAGGATATTTCTTCCAACACACACTTACTCATACATACATAACATGCACATATTTAAAACAAATGCAAACTCCCATAAAAGTTGCTGTTTGGTGGTATTGCCTAGAGATTTTTACTCGTTTACACCTAATTTGATTTTATACTCAAGGATGGTTTACAATACCACTGGCACTGTGGTTGTGTTGTAGGAGTTATTTTTTTTTTATTTGCATTTTTTACGTTGCTGCGTGGAATTTTCAATATTTTCATTCTTTTTCTTATGGCGAAAGAAATATTTTATTATGCTTTGGTTAGGGAAATTCCTTATTAAAGCAATGAAAATAGATTGAGAAGAATAAATATTTTTTTCTTGTAGAAATCAAAGAACGCAGGAAAAAGGATTTTAGATATTAAGCACTGTGTTGCATAATATCACTAAGATGAATTGTTTAAGAATTTTTAATGTCCTTGATTCAATTAAGCACAAAAATTTTCAGTTCGTGATTCACCAGTTATTCTTGTTTAATCTATAAAAAAATATATGTTTAACATGTTGGCTTTCAATTGCAACTAACCTCGCTTTTAGGGAATCCAATAAGACTTAATTTTTTCCGTCAGTGCTCGAGACTTTTCGGTACTTTAACATATTTTTTCATACTTGGCTTCACTACGTTTGTTTGCCAAGAGGGAAATTCATTATTATTGTTCTGTTTACAGTACCTTTTTATACAAAATTGCTTATTTTAAGTAAAGACATTGATTTGAGACTTGTAGATAATTTACCCAAATGAACAGCTACCAAAAAAAAGGTCTAAGCTTTTAATAAAGTCCAATACCCAAAGAGACAATGAATTAAAAATGTCCACCAAAGTACTAAATTCTCATTTTTAAAAAGATAATATCCTTGTTGACCTGAAAAAATTTACTTAAACTAGAGTACTGAAAGGGAGTTAGGAAATCGTCAAAATAGTAAATGAAATACATGAATTTTTTTTTATTTACTCCCAAATATCTATCCAATGGGAAAGAAAGAAAATAAAGTGATCACAAATCAAATTTATTAGAAATAGGTTTTTTTTTATAGTTGTACAGAGAAAGGATTACCTTATCGTAGTGATTATGCAGAGCGAAGTAAATTAAAAATTAATATATATCCAAACAGTATGACGAAATTTTTTTCTGGATGACATGTTAGTTGCGCATTAATAATTAAAAAGAGATAACTAGGTTTGCTCAACTGTCCTTATAACTCCTGGCTTTCATATACAATAAAGAATAAGATAAAACGACAGAACTAAGGTTAATAGCAATTTTAAGTTATGACTTTTTGGCGTCAACAATCCTAGTGCAGAGTTCCGGGCAAATTCAATTTTTTTTTTTTTTTTTTTTTTTTTTTTTTATTGATTTATTAACAAAAATAATAATAGTTAATTCAGATAAACAATTTGTTAGCCTCAGCGTCTTATGACATTATTGAGGCGAGTTGGCGTAATTATAATAAAATTATGTACAATCACAATAAATTTATATGTATAATAAATTAAATAAAATATTTTAGTTATTAACTACTGTTTTAAAAGTAATGTTTGTAAATCAAATATACGTGTATATGTATATAATATATGAATAGAATTTAATATTACATTAAAAGCATTTCTAAGTTATTTAATAAAAACGTTTTAAGATTGGATTTAAATGTTGAAATTACATTAATATCTTTTAGACTTTGCGGTAAATTATTATATTCCACACAACCAATATGTTCAATTCTTTGTTTAGTTGTTTCAAGTCTGCATCTTGCGATTCTCAAATTTGAGCTGTTTCTGGTACTAATAGCTGTTTGATTACTCATGAAAGTTATTGTATTATGCCCAATGTTGTGCAACGATTTAAAAACAAAAAGAAGTAATTGCCTTTTATACATCCCTTTTATAGGTAAAATATTTTTGGCAAAATCTTGATATAAACTTAACGTAGGGTGCCTAAGAGGTAGACAAAAAACTGTTTTTAGCGCTTTATTTTGAGTTCTTTGTAGAGATTTTAGTTCCAAACTATTTTTATATGCATATACTGAAACCAAATAATTTAAGTGGCTTTGAATTAAAGCTTCATAAAGAATCAGTTTTGTTTTCTCATTAAATTTGTATTTAAATTTGTATAAAAGCCCTATTACGGGAGATATTTTAGATTTAATTTCCTGTATATGTAAATTCCAGGATAAATTGCTCTGCAAGGTCATACCCAAATATTTTACTGTATAACTTTCAAAAATTTCCTTTCCATCAACGAAAATACTAAATTTATCTGAGTTTTTATTTAAATGTGGTTTAAATCTGATAATCTTGGTTTTAGATGAATTCAGGATTAATTTGTTTAATCTTATATATTATATATTGATTTACGATTTCTTCCTCCATGTTGTCAAAAATCAATTCACCAAATCCGACCTACCGATTTTTATTCAAAATAAAGTATCTTCTAACCCTGGAAAGGAGGCCCTTAAATTTGGCTTCATGTAGGCATAAAAACTGTTTAGCCTGATTTTGCCACTGAGTCATACTTTAATGAGAAGAAAACTAAGCGTCCAGTATGAAACACAGTGCGCCCCGAATATATTCCTGATGTATACCACAAGACGGTTCCGCTCCAATCAATAGGCGATCCGCCCTATAATTGCCAAGCACATTCATTTCCATAACCTCATAACCCGGAATCTATAGCAGTATAAGCCTGTTATTCTTGCCAAGACGGTTAAAGACGTCCCTTAATCCCATCACCAAAGCCGAACTAATATTATAAGCCATAGATACTTTTAATGCCACTTGGCTATCCGAGAGGAGCTAAATGAAGGCCACACCCACTTTCCTTCTTATAGATTCAATGGCATTGATAGATGTGGCATATATTTTATTCGTGGTGTAGTATCCCTAACGCTTGTAATTGGGCTACGAATTAGATTTTTACTAAACTCCAAAAGTCGTAGAGTACTTACCTCCATGTTTATAAAATTTAAAATGATTTTGAATCATAGGTGCCCATCTCATCAAACAATTGTTTATAACCCCCCCTTTTTTATTTTTATGCTATTTAATTTAGTCGTTCATGAGACAGTGACCAGTGCACATGCTTAGCGGCTGTGTTGATATTTATTAAAACACAGTGCGTAAAAATATTATGATGGAATTAGAAAAATATTTTATTTTTAAAAGTTCAAATTCAAAACTGCAAAATTTACAAAAAAAATTTCCATTTTATCAAGTAAAAAAATAATAAATTCAGTGTTTACTCCATTTTTATAAATTTTTTACACCCAAAACATTTTCTTGTATTAAAGTTAAATGGAAATCTTTAGGCTTTTTTTTTTTCTTTTAAATAAAAAGTAGCAAATTCTGTGTGAACTTCATTACCTTACATTTTAAGAAATCAAAACAATTTTTTGTGACTAAATATTGGTAAAAATCTGTGGGCGTACTTCTTCATAGCACTGTACTTTAAAATTCTCTTACCAATACGGCTGCAAAATATTTTTGGGCATCTTTGCTTTGAAGTGTATTCTGTTTAAACTTTTCTCATAAAAAATTTTCTTAAAATAGATTTTAGATACAATTATTTTTTTATGATCATAAGCCTAAAAGTACATCTGAAAACCTTTGATCTTGTCAACGGAAGCAGTTTCTGATCTTAGAGAATTTAAGTGCCGTTTATAAGTATGAAATCATTAAAATATCTGGATTGAAATTATTGTTAGAAGAAAACTGTGCATTGGAGACCCAATAGTATTGAAAAATTAAAATTTTTGAAACTTATCTCTTTTTCTCTCTTATAAATTATCGTAAGTTAGTTGTTAAGTAAAAATCCAATAAAAGGGTAACCCCGATATAACAAGTTGTCTGTAAAACCGAAAATTTCTTCTGTTATTAACAAAAATTTTTAGGACAGATTTTACACCCACCCAACGAATCAGCAACTATTAAATGGTTTTGTTCAGAAGCAACAATTTCCATATTTAGAGAAACTATGGTTAGTCTTACTTACTAATGAAATTTAATACGAATTTATATGTCAAAACCATCTTAGCAAACACGGCTTATTATATTATATAAATTAGAAAATTTCCGGATAAAAATAATAACTAAAATTATCTCAGCTCTAGGTCTTTTAATAATTAAAATAATGTCTTCATTTTTATTAATTCTCTCAATATTTCGCTATTCTCTTGTGTAGCATCGTCAGGAAATTAATATTTGTTTTGATTTTTGTAATATTTTTGTGTGAAAAAATAATAATTTATTATATATAAAACGTACTTAAGCTGTGATAAAAATGTGTAACCAAAATCCATTATTTTAATCAAACTGAAAATTTCCATATCTCCATTAGTATTCAGACAAAATGTAATAAAACCTCGTACTCATATTTTACATTCTGATCTATTGACGTTTTTATAGGACTTAAAATTTTTGAAGAATATATTTTTGTAATATGAATTCATATGTATTTGTATACATATATTTGGGTATCATATTAAAACTAAAAATTTTTAGAATAAAAGATAAATATATTTTTGTGATGCGACAGGACAAAAAATTAAAAAAAAATATTCTGCGAAAAATTTGTCTTAAAATTTTGATAAAAAAAGTTCAGAAATAAATTACGCTGTACCCTCCACAGCGAAAACTAGTTATTAACTTGCTCTTACAAACAACATACTTTTCAATGACTATTATATAACGTCTGTCTTGCTAAGAAGTATTTTAATAATGGATTGATTTGTAATGCGATACGTAAGTACTTTTTTCCAGACATTTGTTTAGATGCACACACAATACAATTTCTTATTGCGAAATTTGCTTGAAATTTGCCATCCAAATAAATAACTTTTTACAATTCTCATTTAGTTTAACATGCTTAGGGTATAAGTAATAATGATTTTGACAACAGCGGCAAAGCATTTCATTAACAAAGTGATCAATTATAGATTTTCAATAATTTTTAAAATTAATTAACGAATAATCTAACCGAATTTTCGTTCTTAAAAGAACCGAAAGAGTTCTGTTATTCCATAATATTAATGGGTTATTCAGATTATTTAAATCAAGTACTTTTTTTCTTGCTATAAAATTATGTTCTTACAAGAGTGAGTCCCTGTTTTAAGCGAGCGTGGTAATTACTTGCGTCCAATGACATCACCGTGTTTAAAATATAGGCTTAAAACACCAAATTGTAAGTAGTGAAGAACTGTTTTTAAATACACGAATACGAAATGAGAAAAAAATAACCAAATTTCAATATGTAGTATTTTTATTAAATAACATTTAAAATGCATACATATTTATAATGTAACGCATGTCATTTCAATACAATTAATAATAATAATAATAAAACAAATATATTTCTTTTACCTACATATGTAGGTACCCTGTCTGAATAGTTTAAGACCATAGACTTACTTATTAAAAATTCTTGACTTGCAAGCGATAATTCAATGCTCATTTGTAAGATATATGCCAGTCGGAAGCTGATTAATTTTTTCTCGTTTAGTTTTCCGTTTTATTGTTGAATTTTGTTTTTCTTCATACGTTTAGTTTTTGTATATGACAGCCGAACAGTATTTTTACACAAATAACAGCTAACGTGCATATTCTTTATAAGAATTTTCTTTGTAAAATCTTTTAATTGAATGTTGCCGCTTTTACAAAAGACATACATGTCATTTCTGTAGTACAGAATTGCGATCATTTAGTAAAATTTAAAGCTGTTTTGTAAAAGAAAAGTATTGTAAACAAGTGAGTAGCAATCAAGGCGAATTCATAATAAGTGGCTGCACTAGCGATTTTAGTCACAGCTGTTTTATTTTCAGTTGCCCTGGTAGCAATACTAAAAATTGAAGAACATAAAAGCTTAAAAAGTATAAAACATAAAAAATATGTACATGTGTATTATTTTGGCAAAAAAATAAACAAAATGAGAAAAATATTCACATCTCCACATTAAAGAAAAAATAACCACTTTTGGTTAGAAATAACCAAAAACGGCAGCCCTGATCATGAGAGTTTTTTCTACTAAAACAATTCAGACTTCAATGCAGAAAGTGTTAGTTTATTACATGTCAATAAAGCTGTGGCAAAAAGGAATAACTGCTTAAATCGACATAAGCTTAAATTGAGATAATATCACCGTTGCAATTCCGGAATTAAAAACTACCCTCAGGGGAATTTTTAACTGTTTTGGATTTTTTAATGATAATCATATGGAAGAACTTTTTTCCATTTAAAATTGAACAAAATATATTAAAACCAATTTGCTCTTTATTTTATACAGCGTGAAGTTCTTCTATTAGTTTTTACTTAAAAGGGAAAAAATTTATAAAATTTTATTGTGCTTTCCTGAATAATAATAAAATGTAGTAAAAGTGATAAAAGTGTGTGTGTTTAAATTGTGATTACTTTGCCCTATAGGTTTCTTAATTTATTAGAGAGCCTTAGAAACTTAGTCGGCTCTATAGAGATGGCAAAGTCAATTGCCGAAGTGTTTAAACATTAAATTAAAACAATTAGGTTTTGTGTCAGTTTTGTCACTAACTAATTTTATTTAAATCTTAACAACTTATATACTATTTTAAATTTTGTGTATTCTTATTCTATTTCTTATTCTATGTTAACCAATTGCCCTACTTAAAATTATTTGTTTACATAATTACTTATATTCTACTTACTATGACATCAATATCATATATTTAATTATTATGCATTATTATTATTTAATTACTATGACATCAATGTCATATATTTAATTATTATGCATTCTAGTGACCGATATCAATTGACACCAGTCACCTGAAATGCAAGTCATATACTTTTTATTCATATTTGTTTTTGTTTATATTCTATTGTATTTTCATTTTGGTTTGTCTTTCTTTTCTTTTTTATTTTTATGTATGTATGTTTGTGTATGCATGTATAATGCACTACAAAAAACAGACATAAGCAGTTTTTCCTTATTGCCACAAAAATAATGTTAATAATGTTAAAAAAATGTGTTTGTCTTCTATTTTGTACATTCAAATAATAGCATTATTTTAATTAAAACAATAAATCCTAGAATCTATCTTAGAAAAAAAAAATAAAAACAGAAACCGTTTATTGTCCAAACAGTCAAACTTATTTGCATTAAATACAAATTTATAAGTAGACTTTGAAAGTTAATCTTAATTTAACATAATTTTTACATTATCTTTAAGTATAGCCAGCGACACTTTGTGTCAAATATCAATTCAATTATTTTCTCTTAAAATAATCCACGACAAAATAATACGGGATTCTTATTCACACATGCACATAAAGCTTTGTTTCTCTTCCTTAAAAATCACGAAGCAAAATAATATTAAACACGAACTTTTACACATACATACATACGCTAAAATAAACAAGTAAAAGTGCTATATTCGGCCGTGCCGAATCTTATATACCCTTCACAACGTGTAGTCATGCAATAACAATTGTTTGTATCACCATTCATCCCATATAAAATACGTGCATACGTACACGTTAGAATAAATGTGGCATCGAATCCCAGCTGAGCCAAAAAAATTTTATTTTATTTTATTTAATATATTATTTATATTTTATTATTATTTTTTATATTTTTTTTAAAATTTTTTTAAAAATTTTTTTTTAAATTTTTGTAAAAAATTTTTTTAGAAAAATTTTTAAAAAATTTTTTTAAATATTTTTAAATTTTTTTTTTTTTTTTTTTTTTTTTTAATTTTTTTTGTTTGGTATGTTTTTTACATGTATGTATGTATGTATGTTGTTGTTGTAATTGTGAAAAAAAACGAGGTGGTCGTGGTTTTTTGCTCATATCTCAGAAAGTTGTGGGGCGATTGTGCTGAATTTCAATAGCGATTCATTCCTGGATATTTCCAAGAGATTGATACCATATACAGATCTGAGGAACATATAGTTGCTTCTAAAAGTTGATTTCAACCAACACACGGACAGACGGGCAGACGGGCAGACGTATAGACGGACAGACGGTCGACTCCTCTATTCATAAGCTTTCAGAAAATATATACTTAATGGGGTCGGAAATGAAAATTGTAGAAATTACAAACGGAATGACAAAGCTATATATACCCTTGTGCACCACAGGTGAAGGGTATAAAAATAATAAAGGGCAAAGAGAGCAAAGGACAGATAGCAAAAGGAAGAAAAACTGATGCTATAAGCTGGATGTCAAATTTAAAATGATTAGCAAGGATTACACGCATACTTGCCTTGCGGTAACTAACTAAGCAACAAGGCAACAAATAAACAAACCCATAGACAAACAGACGGACGAACGGAAGGACGTATTAAATGACTGACGAGCAAATAATAAAACATGAAGCATAGATAACGATAATGTTACGATGCGGTGGTACCCAAAAGATGCCCTGCAGATATCGAACTGCATCGTATTGGCTTTTAGATTCTTTGGGTTGGGGACAAGTTTTAGTATTCGAGTGTGTATTTGCTTTTGCAATGGTGTTTTACAAAGTACGTGTGTGAGTTGCGTAGTATTTTATAACGGCACACAGTGTTGTCTGTCATTTGCAGTTGACGTTTGTGATTTTAATCAAATTTGCATTATTTACAATTTAAGCTGCCAAGCTGATTTTCAGTTTGTTACTCACTCTTTCCTCTTCAGACGCCTGTTGCCAGTCACTTCCTTTCAGTGCGCGTTGTGAAACTTCTATTAACGCTTTATTGCTGCTTTATACGATGTCAGTCAGTCAGCCAGTCATTTGCGAGCGATTTGACGCACAATATTAAAATGTTGAATGCAGATATAAAAGCTAGAAAGAAAATTTTATTCATTATTGTGGTTATTTAATTTTTGTAGAGCAAAAAAAAAATCCAGTTTAAAAATAAAAATTGTTTTGTGGTTAATTGTGCGGATAATTTATTGCCAAATGTATGTACAAACATTTTATTCATGGTAAATTGAATTTGAATTTAAGTGATTTAAATGATTTTGTATTTTTTTTTGTTTTCTATCGAAAATTTTACTACACATCTTATTAAAAAATAATACTAAAAGTTATTACGAGCAAATAAATCTATTAGTTTGTTTAAATATAAAAGACTAAAGAACACTATTTCTTACAGACTAATAAAAAATAAAACTTATAAATGCATTTAGTTATATATGTAAATCATAATAAAAAAAATTTTAATTTAAAGATATAAAAATTTTTAAAAATTTTAATTTTGTAAAAGAAAATTTGTTTTCGATGTATTTAAGTCCAACAAGTGTTTTTTTTTTATTAAATTAATATAATTAAATGATTTAACTAATGAACCATCAAGTATATAATTCGACGATTAATACCAGAGAACGGATTGCTTGGTCTTTTTTATGTCTTTGAATACAATCTCAAAAAGAGAGCTTTTTGTTGACAATATACATGAATTTAGTAAAGCAATACATGACATGATTCACAATAAGGGAGTGTAACGAATAACGAATCATGCATTGCTTGTCTTCTACAAATGTAAACTAACAGTCGTAAAAGCAACGAATACTGAGTGAATTGTATGAATGGTTTTAATGCTGATAGAATAAGCAACGAATACTGAGTAAATTGTATTAATGGTTTTAATGTTCATTGAAAAAATTTTTGTAAATGTTACTTCTAGCATGATACAAGAATTGAACTTAATATGTATATATCTGGTGTTGAAAAGAAAATTAAATTAAATCATTAAATCGTTTATCTTATGTATATGTGACAGCTCATAGAGAAACGGAGCTAAGGGTAAAAAAAACAATTTTCACTTTTTTTTTTGATGTGGACAACATCTTAGCATCGAATGAGACCGATCCCATGCCCCAAAAGTGTTCCCTCCTAGAGATATGCGCGTTTTATAAAAGTGAAGTCGACGATTCTAAGCGCAAGTAGAAAAGGACCTAACGGTAAAATTTATTTATTTTCATATTTTTCCCCTACTAAATTAACAAAATAACTTGATTTTACGAAACTACAAAATATTTATTTTTTTCCTTATGAACAATTTAAAAAAAATAGAAAAAATATTTAATCTTTAAAATGGCTTTCCTGAACAAAACCTGTTTTTACCCTTAGGTCCCTTTCTCTATGCGCTGTCACATATACATATGCATATACGTACATAAGCAAAACTGGTTGTTTACAAACTTTACACACAAATGACAACGAATACTGAACGAATGGTGCGAATGTTTTAACTTCTCTTATATGACATCATCAAAAAAAGAGATTGTTGAAAGTGCAAGCAGAAAAAGAAATGAGTATGCAACGCTAAAAACGCAGAAAACGCGAATGGTTTTATTTCATTAATACGATGATGTAATCCTATAAAAAATTTCTATGACCAAGCGACAATGTACTTCGTACACAATATAAGGATTTTTCTAAAAGAACTGGACAATCAGTTCTACCATTCCATATGTTGAAATAAGCAGTATTGACTGGACCTTATGTACTTTCTCCAAAGACATCATACCCAGACAACGGGATTTATTAGTTGGCAGCGTATGAACATAATTAAGGTGAAATATTGAATAACAAAAAATCCTTTTTAAAGCGTGCGAATAAAAGCACGATACCAATTTTGATCCCACAAATAAAGTGTTCCTTTTATAAATGCTAAACTCGAATATGGTTTACGAATAAACTCACTGAATGAGGCTCAAAAATAAGTTAAGAAATAAACAATATACCCAAATCATTATTTTCATTTGCGTTTATGATACTATCATTACCTAACTTATAAAACATACATATTTAAAGAGCTACGAGAGCGTGTTAAAGTAATATGTAGACATTTATTAGAATAAAGCTTCAATTAATTACGTTGACAACCAGAATTCAAAGTATCTAGATCAATATGTAATTTTCCTATATCGTAAGGCAGCCAATTTTCGTAGAATACCTCTTAATCAGGGGTGCCCAAAAGCTCCTGTTGGAAGAGTAAACACAAATACATTTAAAACAAATAATTTTTATTCCATGATTTTTGTTGTAAAAACCAATATACAAGGAAAAAAAATATTTCTAACATATGTTTCACACATGTACACGGCAAAAAAAATTTAATTTTGTTTTTTTTTTTTAAATACAGTATCATCTGGGTAGAGTGAACCCCTGATGCTATGAATACCTCGTTAAAGTGAACACCAGAATGTTTACATTGACCACTCTGTAGAGTGAACACTCTTGAACCTCTATAGAGTGAACATACTTTAAAGAGAGTTTTTAGGTTTGGGGAAGGACAAAACAATGAAAAGAGTATAAAAATTAAAGAGAACATACAAAAACGGTAAAGTAACGATTGTTTTAGAGTAAGTTTACAAGTTACTCTCACAAATGCGCATTCTATGAAGTGTTAATTTATTTAAGTCTGCGCGCATGTTCCATTAAAGTCGTGTCAGGTCAATAGAGAACAGAGAGCCAAATTCTGGGCAAGACATATTCGGCACATTTCAAATATCAGATGATGATGAAACACCAGCAAACACAAATCCGATATGAGCTGCTGAAGTCATTAAGGTGTTTGACAAGGGTATCGAATGGGCTGAGGCTAATACTACAAATTTCGCGAATATACAAGATCAAGAGAGCCAAATTCTGGGCAAGACATAGTCGGCACATTTCAAATATCAGATGATGAAGACAATGGCGAAACACCAGCAAACACAAATCCGATATGAGCTGCTAAAGTCATTAAGGGGTTTGACACGAATATCGAATGGGCTGAGGCTAATACTACAAATTTCGCGAATATACAAGATCTACATTGCCTTTGCGATCAAGCAGTGCAAATATCGGTAAACAAACCAAAGAAACAAACAATTACTACTGATTCTTTCCAGTCATAAATTTAAACTTTAGTATTACATGGAAATAAATAAAATTTATAACCTAAAAATGCATTTAAAATAAATAATTTAGTTTTTTAAATAAAAAAAAATTCAACTTTAATTGCGTGAACAACCTGGTTATAGTGAAATCTCTCTGCAAAAATTAGTTCACTCTACCCAGACAGCACTGTAATCTGAAATGAAAAAAAGGTTATTACGTTTAAATTTCATTTCAAGCCCGCACTTATCAATCGAAATGTCCTTAAGTCTTCCATGATCCAATAAATTTTAAAAATGTATGTCAATGTCAGTTATAGATAATTTTAATAAGGCCTCCAAATTTTCATTGCTCATTCAACTTCTATGCATGTTGATTATAATTTAAAATTTGAAAAAGCACTTTTACATACATATAAGTATTACAAACATTCAATACAAACTTGAAATTTCCTTTTGAAGCAAAGGGTATTTATTACAATAATTTAAATCAATATTATATAAGTTACAAAAGGATGGACGATAATGCACATCAGGTAAAGGGTATATTTGTTATTAGAATTGTTTATAATTTTTTTCACTCTTCTGATGAAAATATTATATTTTTTTTATTTCTTTGAGAAAAATTAAAAATTACATTAATTGCGGGATTGTATTCCTTTTAATTTGTTTTCTAAACAATTATAAAAATTTTAACTCGTATTAGCCAAGCCTTATACATATAACAATTTTAGCCAAATTTATTCATCAAGAAATCTTGATTCATGAGCTGATTTTTTGTTACTTATTTTAAGCTTGAGCTGTTAAAGTCTCATTAAGTTCTTCTCTCATTTAAAAACAAGAAATTTTCAGCTAACGACTTTTAACTGATGATAAATATGTATTTATACATGTTTCAGTGCGATCAGAGTCCAATTTTTCATTGTAAATAAAGGGTCCGCCAAATAACTTTTTTTTTTTTTTTAAATGCTAAAACAAAAAAATGTCACTTCGGCTGTCTGGCACGTAAAGCCGTCCTGTTGAAACCAAATTTTGGTAATATCCTCCTCTTCAATTTTTGAGAACAAAAATTCGTTCAACATGGCCCGATAACTATTGCCATTGACTACGGACGCTCCTTGCTCATTTTCGAAGAAAAGTGGCCCAATTATGCCGCTGGACCGAAATTTGCACCAAACAGTGACTCGTTTTGGGGATATCGGCTTTTCAATGTATAAATGTGGGTTTTCTGTGCCAAAAATGTGACAGTTTTGCTTGTTTACATAACCGCCAAGACCAAAATAAGCTTCATTGAAAAGAGGATTTTTTGGGCAAAATCGGCCAAAATAATGTCGCAATATTTCCCAGCGCTGTTCAAGCGTATACACAACCATATTCGTTCAGCGGAAGGATAAAACTAATTATCTGTCAAATCAGACATGCGCTTAGTTATTCCATTCACGAAATAAGCACTAGTTGAAAAAAAAAACGTTGGATGGCGGACCCTTTATATAAAAACATTCAATTCAATAAGTAAGAGTGTTATATATTCGTCCGTGCTGAATCTTTAAATACTCTTCATGTTATACGACATTTTTCTTTATGATTTCCAAATTCATAATATTTGATTCTAAATTTTTGCAAAGTTAGCTGTATTCTATTAGTCAAACCTTTTCATTTGATACCCATATTGATGGCGTTAAGAAAAAAAATTCCGTCGTCCTATTTTAGACGCAATCTTGGGTTTTACACTTTTTCCATAATTTAATGTATTCTTCTGGTCAAGCCCTTTCATTTTTTGGAGGTGTCCACTTTCATTTGATACTATATATATGTTATTATTATATCAGTCATTTTATTAAGGACACCATCTTGGATATTTTCTGTATGACAGTTTTCTGTGATAAGGGGTGGTTAAGCCCTTTAATTTGATACTAATATAAGGGTGGTTCAAGGAGTTACATTTTGAAGTACCAGATTTAACCCATATGAAATTTATTGTCCGCATTTTTGTCGTGGAAGCCATCATTGATCTTAATTTTGGTATTATATTGCGCTAGTTCAGCTCTTTCATCTGATGCCCATATTAAATCTCTCGATTATCTAGAAGCTAAAAAAAATAGAATTTTCTTTCTTAAATTTTGGGAATGTATATTTTCCATTTAACTTTACCTGATTAGTGGCCAATTAGACCAAAATCTTTTACGAATATCTCTAGAGACATATGCTATCTATAAATAATACCAAAGGTGTCTAGAAATTATTATAGGTCTGAAAGGTGTTCATTTTTGTGGTAAAAATATGGATAAAAAAACAGTGGCAGTAGTATACATTTGCTTATATCGCAGAAAGTTATATTACTATATATTTCCAAAAGATTGATTTTACAAACAGGTCTGTGCCATATGTAGTTGCTTCTAAAAGTTGATTACAACCAAAAGACGGAAAGACCGACAGACATACAGACAGACACACAGACGCAAATTGCTTAAACCACTCTTCTATTCATAAACTTTTAGAAAATATATTCTTTACGGGGTCGTAAATGAGCATTGTAGAAATTACAAATATAATGACAAGGCTATATAACCTTCGGCACCACAGATGGAGGGTATAAAAACTGTTATAGAAGTCATAGTTATGTAATAGATTTCAAAAGCTGGTATTAATAACTAATGCAGAGTTAAATCACTGTAGCAAGGAATTGTTCTGGTAGCAGTTTTCTTGTATCCTTTAATCATTGATGATTTGAGAACATACACATTTTATTCAACTCTTGAAAGTTTTAAAGGTACATACAGTAGGATATGTACGTACATATTCATATTGACTTCAATTATATATCCTTGTTTTGCATACAAAAACTTTGTATTTATTTTGTTTTTTTTTTTTCTTCAAACACATAACTTTTCTAAAAATTCAATTGTTTTACTTTTTTTATGAATTTTATTGCTTCAACATTTTTATTCATATTTGCATTTTTACGAATATTGAGCTATTAATCCTTTCGACTTTTTTTGCATATCCTGTTTCTCTTTCCTGCTTGTGTTTTTTTTTAGCATTTGAAGTGTTTATTGATACCAAAATTCAAGCGAGGTCTTTGAAAATAAATTGCCATTGAAAAAAGAAAAATAAAAAAAAAACAAACGAAAAACGAACCATCAAACAACATCTAACAATTGTTTTTTGGTTAGTTGAACACACTTGATGGACAAATCGAATACTTTCCAGTGAAGAGGATTTATGCAACAAGAAATTGACAGTTAAATGTGGGTGCAATGGCCAATGATTTCGGCAAACGCTTTCGTTTTTTATTTAGCTTCACTGTGTAAAGTGTAACTTTTTTTCCAATATATTTACTATAAAACACTATTTGTTAGATGTGCGGATGTTGTAGTGTAAATTTGCATTTATCTTGTAGTATATATCGATAACGTTTTGAATATTTTTTTTTTGTTAAACATGTAATTGATTCTCCGTTATTTTATTTAGCCAGATTAGAAAACAAAAAATACAAATACAAATCAAAGATTTTTATAAAAAAAAATTGTATTTGGAGAACAGCAAGTAAACAAAAATAAAACAACAACAATTACAATTCTGCATAAAGGCGTTTCATTTTAAATGATACTTTAAGATTAATAAAGAACTTTTTTCGACAAGATAGACCTGACCACTAATATTCATTTTCGTACTGATAAATAAATAACAAAAGGATAATTTCGAATCTAGCTGTCAAACTTTTTTTCACCGTTTGTGTACAGTAAATAAATTGCACTTGCATTTGGTTAAAAAGGTTCAAACAAATACAGAATAGAGAAAACATATTTTTTATTTTAAGGGTTTTAAATAAATTTTAAATTCAAACAAGTAAGAGCGCTATATTCGGCCGTGCCGAATCTTATATACCATTCACAACGTGTAGTCATGCAATAACAGTAGTTTGTGTCACCATTCATCCCATATGAAATACGTACATACATATATAAAAACATCCCATTGTAAAATTATAAATTCACGTATGTATGTTAAAAAAACGAAAAATAAAAAAAAAATTTAAAAAAAAAATTTAAAAAAAAAATTTAAAAAAAAAATTATTATATATATAATATATATAAAACAAAAAAAAATTAATAAAAAAAAATTAAAAAAAAATAAAAAAAACTTAACAAAAATAATAATAAAAATATAAATAATATAATAAATAAAAAATAAAAAAAAAATAAAAAAAAATTAAAAAAAAATTTTTTAAAAAATTAAAAAAAAAAATTTTTTGGCTCAGCTGGGATTCGATGCCACGTTTTCTCTAACCAGTATACACGTTTGTATGTATGTATGTTTTTGTTGTAATGTTGTTTTTGTGAAAAAAAATCAAGGTGGTCGTGGGTTTTTGCTCATATCTCACTTGTTTATGTACCGATGTTTCTGATTTTCAATACCGATCTACTCCCGAATATTTCTGATATTTTAATACCTTACCCGGGTCCAAGCGATGTCGGGGGGCTTCAAAAAGTTGATTTCAACATTCACACGGTCAGACGGACAGACTGACAGGGCTTAATCGACTCTCCTATTCATAAGCTTTCAGAAAATATATACTTTATGGGGTCGGAAATGAAAATTGTAGAAATTCTGTGTGAAGGGTATAAAAAAAGGACATACATTTTTTAACATATGCAGCTAAATATGCACAAAAAAGTGCCTTTAGATCTTGCTGTGATGTATAGTTATCCCTAATGAAAATACCTTGAATCTGATTATTGTCATCGATTATTCGACTTTTTTTAAAAAACCGGTTTTCAGATATTTCGAACAGTTTAAAAACCCGGTTTTTTGTAAAGCCTTTAAAAAATAACCGTTTATCCAGTTTTATTTGAATAACCAATAACACAAAAATCAAATTAGTTTTTGAAATGAAAGGTTTATTTAAATAAAATCAAAGCAATTTTTAAATGTTAAGAGCGAACAAAATATATCGTAATAGTCATGACAGAAATTTTTTAAGAATAAGACCAATGCATTTATACATTGTTATGCAATTTCATTAAAATAATATACTTATGTATATGTAGTTAAAAACTTAACATATGTGAGACCACATTACTCAATTAAAATAATAATAATTAAAATGCAGTTTAAATGTTTTTTAGTATTTTAATTTATTTTTTTCTTTTGTTTTTATGAAAACTGACATTAAAAATTACCATTCACTTAGCATACATATTGGACTTATAGAATAAAAGCACCAAATAATCCTTTTAGCCTTCCAGAACACTTAATCCTATCCTATAAAATATGTTCCGTATGATTGACTTTATTTGGGCATTTTTTGTGTGTGCATATATATAATAGTACTGTTCAGCTCATAACTATACCCGTTTTATTTGTACCAAACAAACGGTTTATTCGATATTGGAAAATTTGCATTTTAAAATACGCAGCTTTGACAAAACTAAAAAAACGGTTAAAAGCGGTGGAATAGTAAACTTTCGATCACCCTAGTTCTGATTTAAAAATATTAGAAAAGTTATTCTGCGATCTAAAAAGCTCTTACCCATACACATATAAAAAATCACTTGGTCACAGATACAAAATCGAAATACTGTTTACAGCAGCCACTGCCGATCTTTTTAAAAATAAAACACAATTAAAATTATTAGTCTTGTTTGGTCATATTAAAGTATTGGACACAGTTACTTACTAAATATTAAGCACTTAATTGGACATCACTTTCAACTGTTCATCTAGTTCAGTAAAACTGATATCGTTCATCGCAGACGATTATTTAGTTAACGTCGTAGTTCTCTGTTCGTGAAGAGTGAATTAAGAATGTGTTTAGACAGCCTTCCGATTAAACCTAAGAAAGGTGCTAAATCCTGCCTGTAGATCTTGAGGTCTAAATGGAGATACCTTACACAGAGCTGTATATTGTATTCCAGAAATCTAGGGCAAATTACCGCATTCTAACGTGATCGAAATTAAGAAATTTTTATTAGAATCTCTATACCTAAAGCACAGCTAACTCGATCGTGATCGAATGCCGTAATTTGGCTCCTGTATTCTATAGTAGTTAAGCACGAACTTTCGCAGGGAGCAACATTTGTAATTTAAGTGGAGCGGACTCAATTTGTGTGAATGAAAAGTGACTATTTAGTTTAATAACATGTGTCCATTTCAATGATATTCATAAATTTAAAGTTTTTTCACGAGCTAAATAACGTAGTTTGCAAACAATTATTATATACAAGCGATATTATTTATATACAAGAGAAGCAAGAGAAGCGAATAATTGTCAAAACAAATAAAAATGTCTCGTGTGATCTGGGGTTACTCTCATTTGTAATTTAAAGAGAAAATTACGTAATTGGCAGCATTGAGGGAACACGTTATAAAGCTGATATTTCATTAGATATATATATATATATTAGGAGCAGTTCCAACTATGGCTAGCTCGTTCATCTGTTTAATACCACAGTGGTCTTTTTGCGCATTGACCCAAATTTAAGTCATGAATTGACCTTGACATTTTCATTTTACATTGATTAATAAAGTACGAGGGTTGCATTTCATATTTTGGTATTAAAGACAATATATCATCGAAAAAAAATTATCGAGAATGATTTATTGGTTTTCAAAAAATATTGTCCATGAAGCGCAACGCACTTTTGTATACTTGCGAACAAATTTTTTAAGAACTTCTTCCACTCCGATTGGGGTACCTCCAAAACATGTTTTTTGAACCTATCTTGAATGACTTTTGCAGAGTTTTCTCGACCTGGTGGACTAGTCAGTAGTGTGTTGGTCTGCTAGATTGGGGGTTGCGGGTTCGATTCCCGTCAGAGACTCTGGACTTGTCTGCTTCTCTTCTCTCTTTTCTATTCTATTCTTATACTTCTATTCAGGTATCACAAAGGGATCAATATGATGGACGCAAGTGAGCTGCACAATAGCTGCCTGTTCTACATAATCTTACCTTAAAGACCGTATGCACTTGACTGCTGTTAACTTTCAAGCTTATACGCTTATATCCACGATTGGTCACATACAACGATGTCATACACATGTTTTGAAGAACCTCAATCGTGTTTTTTTAACATTTCTCAGGACCAATTGATATCAACATTTTTTGAATATAGTAAACCATCGTTGCGCTATTGTTGATTTAATCCATGTCAAAAGTTGTTAAAAATAATCGCACGAAAATGTTTACGATTTAATTTCATTTTTTGCCGACATGAATTTTTCAAGTTACTGCAAACAACACAAATACTGTTCGTACTCGAAAAGTAAGTACGTATATTTTCAAAATGTCAATGTCCAACTTTACTATGTGTTGGCCAATTCCAAATTATATAACACAACCCTCGTAAGAGCTTACTGACATGACTGACTAACGACAAGGGCGGCAATTAATTCGCGAATTAATTTTTTCATATATCTTTCATACATTAAAGGTAGCAAATATTTCGGTTCATTTGATATAAGACATGTATTCCAAGTCTACTAAAAAAATAACTCGCATTCAAACACCACAAATCATCTTGGAGCCGTCCATGTATATCTAAGCAGTTACTTAATATATTAAATTTTGCATATAGTAGTAATGGGCATTTTCACGTACACTGATGTAGACAATATAGAGCCACCAACTAATTTGTTTATAATTGCGGGATTCACAATAGTGTCATAAAATTATATGTCCTATAATATTAGCATAAAAAATTAATACTATTGTAAACAATCCCTCATAATTAAGTTTGCTATTTTGAATTTAAATCAGCTGATGTAAAACAATTATAAAAATAAATGTTTTCTTTCATAATGCCAAAACAAGTGAAAAAAAAACAAAATAATAACCAGTTTGTGCGAAAAGTACAAGTAAATAAAAAACATTTTTTTATTTGTTTTTGTAAATTAAATTTTGTTTGATAAACATAAACAGCAGAGTCCTTAGCCGATCTTATTTGACGCCGCCAGTGATTTGGATGCCTGCCCGATAAAACTATAAAATGAACGGCGACGGCTTACAAAAACTATTGTGGCTTGGCTTAGCCGTTTAACACAGGTCTCTGCTTATTAAATACGACAGCACAATAAACATAGCGTACAAAGTTCTATTGTTATAAGACACTTTTTGTTTGAAAAGCAACAACGAAATTTTTAAACCATTGTAAAATTGTAGAACAATTTGACAATATGACATGATAAGACACATTGTGAATCACCCAAATATATAAAATGATTTTATGTTGTTTGTAATCGAAAACTAATATTTAACCAACCTAATCGAATTGTGGAAGCAAGTTCTTATAGGAAATGCAATAACTAAAATACACATTAAAATACAAAGAACTTTAATATTTTTTTTATGTCTACCTCTAATTTTTAGCAATTTAAAACATTCGAAAAATCACCTTTTAAAATTGTCTTAAAAATCACGTTTTTGCCCACCTAAAAACATTTGTCTTACAGTCATTTATTTAAAAATATCCCATTAATAAATGCTTTAATGCAAATGAGTTTCATATCAAAATAAATTTAAATATTTTCCGTTTACTTAAATCTGATTGAAAAAACAGCATTGATTTTTGGAATTTTTTTTTTTTTTTTTGTTCGAAAAACTTTGCATTTTCCATTTCCGCTTAAACTGTTCTGGCAACGGCAACAATAACAGAACATAAAAACAAAACACGTCATTGTTGTAACACTCGACCACATACTCATACACATTACCAAACATCATACAGTCCATGTATTTTATGTCTTTGTTTTTGTTATTATTTCAATTGTTGTTGCTATTGTTTCAATTGTTGTTACCAATATTTGTGTTTTAAAAAGTTTCGTTTCTTATTTGTTTGAAGATGTATGACAACGTACGACGGCTTTGACTACAAGCTGACGCGATAGACATGTCTATATTTGAAAATTAATATTTATTGGTTTTATAAGGTATGATAGAAGTTTATATTGTTATAATGTTCTACAATTTTACATTGGTTTTAAATTATTTTTTTTTGTTGTCTATCAAATAAGTCGAAAATAGAAATATTGTGTGCTGGATGCGAATTGATACTTTGTAACCGATCAAAAACCGGCACAGAAATATTGAAAACCGACTAAGTGAAGCTGTGGCTGCCTATATCTAACAGAAAGCTCTAGTCTTAAAAAAAAAAATTCAAAAAACCGTTAAAAATTGATCGAAGAGTTGCCACCGCCAGTAGTTAGATACGCTGTTAAAGTTAAAGGATTACTTATACAAAAGTTTTTTATTTACTTTTTTTGTAAATTTTTTTGTTATTATCGTGGCGAGACCATTGTTCCGCGTAGGATGTAGACTAGCCATTTTAGAAATACTTTAATAATATATAAAATCGTGTACAAAAACTCTGAGAGAATCTCAGGCCCCTGGTTAAAACAATCAACGCTAATGCCTATTTTTGGCATTGTAATTTTTGATTAGCTGTTACAATCTTGTTAATAAAATATGTTTTAATTTAAAAACATTATACTTGAATCTGAAAAACTGTACCAAGAAGATAGTTCGTACAATGTCGAAATTGCTGGTTTAATTGAAGTTTATAGCTTCACGCAGCTCTCAAGAAAATAATCTTTACAGCTGCGATAGATCGTAAAATTTGTGGTGGCCAGCTTACTTCATTCAAGGAATAAGGAAATACTATTCTAGTTTTTGATTTTCAGTTAATAATTTAACCAAATGATAATCATGGCTCTATAATGTACGCTAATGTTAAGCTAATATTCCAGCGGCAAAAAAATATAACCAGAGATTTCATTAACCCTAATCATACCGACATAAAATTTTACAAATCATACCAGCATGTATCTTTAAGGCATATACATTAAAATTTTAAGAAAAACCTTTTAATTAATTAAAATCAAGTAAATTTAGAGTAAAGTTTTTATCAAACACATGTTTAACATAAAAAAGTTTTTGTACTATTTTCGTTACAAGTTTTATTAAAAGAGTTTTTGACGCCATTGTTTAACTATACGACTAGAATCACACATAAAGCAACTTTTGCTTTTATATGTTGCACAATTAGTATTGTTCTGTTCGAATATTGTTTTAAATAAAATATATAAAATTAATATTGAAAAACTATTTGCTTTTGACATTTTTTATACCCTTCAGCTGTGGTGCACAAGGGTATACATATATAGCTTTGTCATTCCGTTTGTAATTTCTACAATTTTCATTTCCTACCCCATAAAGTTTATATTTTCTGAAAGCTTATGAATAGAGGAGTCGACTTTTAGAAGCAACTATATGTTCCCCAGATCTGTGTATGGTATCAATCTCTTGGAAATATCCAGGAATGAATGGCTATTGAAATTCAGCACAATCGCCCTATAACTTTCTGAGATATGAGCAAAAAACCACTACCACCTCGTTTTTTTCACAATTACAACAATAACATACATATATACTGGTTAGAGTAAACGTGGCATCGAATCCCAGCTGAGCGAAAAAAAATTTTTTTTATTTTATATATTATTTATATTTTTATTATTTTTTTTTAATTTTTTTAAAAATTTTTTTTAAAAAATTTTTTTTAAAATTTTTTTTTTTTAATTTTTTTTGTAATCTTTTTTTGTTTTTAATATATTTTTTTTTATTTTTTTTTTTGTATTTTTTTTTTAGAAACATTCATACGTAAACTCAATTATAATTTTACAATGGTATGTTTTTTCCATGTATGCACGTATTTTATAAGAGATGAATGGTGATACAAACAATTGTTATTGCATGACTACACGTTGTGAAGGGTATATAAGATTCGGCACGGCCAAACATAGCATTGTTACTTGTTTAATTTGAATTTACAGTTTTATTAAATTTTCGTTATTGAATCTAAAATCTAAATTTTTCTATGTAGGGAACAACCAACAAAATTTTTCTTTTAAAACTGCATGGGTTCCTTTCCCAAATCTCGCGGAGAGAGACTATGAAGCCATCTGGACCATAAACATTAATTTTGTTCGCTAAAATGTGTTCTTGCGCAAGCACTAAGCATTTTATATTATGACTCTTACTCAAACATGGAGCTTTATTTAATTTCCGTTTATTTATTTTCCGTAAATAAAGCAGTCTTAATGCTATAATTATCCCGACTTTTTTTTATAATTTTGCGCGACCTAAAGCGAACGACCAAATTTACACGAAACTCCTCACTGTGCCAACTGTTAATCATTTAGTTGTACTGACCTTATCATTCATTAAAAACTCACAGTTTTTGTATTTTCGTTTATAAAAAGAAATTTTTTACAAAAATAAAAAATTAAAAATAAAAATTTTCAACTAATATCTCTAGAAGTGCAAAATTAAAATTTGAGGAATCTATTAAGGTCGCCGGTAATATAGTTTGTACCACAGATAAGCGTAAAATAGTACAAATGTGTATCAACTTTAAGTTGTTATTTGTACTCGTAGTTACCTTAAATACTTATCCGTACTTTGGATTTTTCATCAGCGCTTATATATGTATGTACTACGTATTTAATTGTACGTGTACACAAGTGTTTGTTGCATTTGATGAAATTGAGTAGAAACCTGCGTTTGTATATCAACAGAGATATCTAAACCTAAAACAACCAATAAAGACTAACCCAGTTAATTTTAAAGACACATTTAACAAATAACAAAATGTGCATGGAATTCGCTACTAATAGATTTTATTTTTAGCAAACGTTAAAATATAAGTTATTTTTAACTAAATTGGAGTATTTTCTTAGTGTCTACAGCATGTCCTGTTTTGTATTCATCTCTCTATGGAAAACATTCTTACTTTAAAAATGTAAAGTTCTAAGAATGATATTATACATCATTACTTATACGATATTTAGTTGCTCTTTTTTTTCGTGTAGTAAGAAAATTAAAACTGTAAACTCATAAGCCGTACTTTCAAAATTAAAGGTAAAATAGGCTTTCCTTTCCCTTATTAGGCACTTCAAAGTTAAGGTTACAATAAGGCAACGCATTAAACTGTATCACATAGTCTAAACCCAGCTTTCTAGGTTTTTTAGCTATTAAAGGAGGCATATAAACGCCTATTATTTACAGGATTTAATATTTTTATTTAAAGTGCAGTGGTTTGACCGCCAAACCCTAAACCGAAGTGTTCGTATTCCGGCAGGGATAAAAAATTTCGTGAGGATGTTCAAGTTTTTAATTAGGAAGCTTCAACCTCCCTCCATACAAATCCATTCAGATAGAAAAGCAGAAGCCTTCTAATGTTCCAGCTCGTTCCTGGCATCAAAGAAAGTTTAGCATCACATATATGTGCAGAGAGCGCCACAAATGCTTAACAAGACCACAATGCACTGCATCACTACGCAATCACACAAAGGTGTTGTTCCTAGGTTACGACAGATGGTGCTCGCATACAGATTTTCAGTAGACTAGTAATCTTTCTAAATAAAAAATAATAATAAAAGATGAGCGAACCGGAAACACAGCAAAACAAAAAGTTTTGGGAAAGTTCCATGTACATTTATGTGAAAGAAAGTAGGAAATTTGATTTTATTTTCTTTATCCCTAAAACTGCGACCATGTTAGTTTAAGAAACGTTTAAGATTTATTTCGTGATTTTCTAGCCACCAACTTTAAAATGTCTAATCGATTGAGGTTTTTTAATTGTATATAGTTTTAAAAACATTCTTACATTGTGTAACGACAGGTGCCCCAACTAAGACCTACACTAAGGGAAAAAACGTGCTAAAATCAAGATTTAATGCTTGAAATCAAGTATTTCAGTTTCAAAAGTCTGTTAAGCGCGAAAATTCTTAACTCAAGAATAAAATCTTGATTTTTTTAAGATCACATTTAAGATTCTATTCGTGAATAAATTCTCATATTAAGATCGTATTCAAGATTTTGTTCTTAATAATAATCTCAAATTAAGATCATATTCTTAATGTTCAAGAATATAATCTTGAAAAAAATCTTATTTCAAGATCGAATTTAAGATTGTGTTCTTATTTTAAGTTTTAAATCAAGAATAAATTCTTAAATTTTGAGAATGAAATTCTTGAAAATAGCCCTATTGGGTTTTACCAAATTCAATGTTGAAATAAAACTATATATTTTTTTTTAATTTTTGTTATTTTTATTTATTTATATTTACATACGTATGTGTATGTGTTAAAAATAAAAAAAGAAACGCAATGGTAATGTAATATTTACATATTGAGAAACTTATATTCGGTCTTAAAATCTTTAAATGGTTTTTTAGATAAATCTAATAATTATAAATCTTCCTGAATTTGGTTCGATTGGAATAAGTTTTGTTTTGATATAGATGAAAGCAAACTAGAGACCAAATTCTGAATTTCTATAAATTAGTTCCTTGGGGTACTATTTTGCTGTTATAAGCATTTTAAATTCTTCCCATTTTGAAAACATAATAGATCTTTGTCTGGGTACATGACTTGTAAATCAATGTTGATCTGAAAATTTTAGAAGAAAAATGTGTTAAGTTGTAATAAGCAATCGAAAAATTACCTACCAATTCGAGTGCTCTTGAGTGACTTAACTTTGGCCATCCACGTAAAAACTCAAGACTTCTCATTTCTTGCAAATCTTTCTATGCTATGAGTTTCCATTTGTGGCAAACTTCCTACCAATTAGCACTATCTCTACTCAATGATAATATATAAGCAGCTGCAACTGATTCATCAATTTCCGCACTCTGCATATGATTTGTTGATTGGATTTCATTGTCTTCTTCTTCCAAACGAGATGAGCTTGTATTTAAACTATTAAGTGATGCACCATTCAGCTACCTTCGATGACATTGAAAGTGTATCTTCGTCTATTCCGAACTAAAAGAAAACTTATTAATGTCACTTGTTTTTCGTTTTTATTATGACTCCTTTAAAGAAAATTATGATTTCTTCTAATATACACATTTTCCTAACTGCATATACACTCATATAAATAAGAAGAATCACTTACCCTTAAGATACTTGAAAACCGACTCCATTTGAAACTCTTCTAGAAGATTTTTTAGCAAAGCGTCGTCCGACAATTCCGACGCAACTTCCTCCGGCATACTGATCACTTCATAACTTCCAATTGCCATCGGTAACAAATCGTCACTTATGGTTAAGAGCACCATTTCATCGGTGTTCTGGTTTTTTATTTTAAACGCTTTTTTTAATAATTTAAAATTTCTTTTACACTTTTTCTCACAATGCGTCTTCTTCATTTAGTGTTTAACAATTTATAAACAACACGTTTTCTTTAATGTTAAATCAAGAATTATATCTTAATTTTAAGAATATGTTCTTAAATTGAAGAATACGATCTATAAATTAAGATTACGTTCTTGATTTAAAGAATGTGTTCTCAAAGTTTAAGATCACGTTCTTTAATTTAAGAAAACGATCTTAAAATTAATATTGCGTTTTAGATTTTTAGAATTTATTCTTGATATCAAGAATTTATGCTTAAATTCGATAACGTCAATCTTACTGACTAAAATTCAAGATTGAAATCGGAAGATTTCTGCAATCTACATTCAAGAAGTTTATTCTTAAATCTAGATCGTCATTTTTCTCTAGTGTACCAACATTGAACATGTATATCTCTTGTAATTATTAAAAATGTTTTATGGAAATTTAATGACACTGCAAACAGTATGTGATCAGACAAATATTTAACGATGTCAGCTCGATGTTGTTTTTTGAATGTGTTCTGCTGCTTAATAGGTGTGCCTCTGTGAACGAGGTAACACTAATGTTGGAAAGGTTCCTACAATAGGTAGAATCGTCGAACTTTTGTGTGATATGCTCCAAAAAGAAATTAGTTTGTTATATTGATAAGGTTTCTTCACCACTCTGCTTACATTAAAGAAGACGAAATCAAAGTCTATAAATTATACATCATTAAAACAATACTATAGATAGAGTTGGTGCTCTTGTTAAGTTGACTGCCAACTATGTTGTATTTGCAAGCATTTAACCATACGTTGATCTATTGCGTTGTTTCATATATTATTGATGTTTCCGCATATAACTCACATGCATATAAAGTGAACCAAAATTAAAACTCCTTGAAATTTATATACCAATTACCAACGTCGATTTTACCTGGTGGAACTAGCAGAACAAATTACCGATGCATTAGACAACAAACTAATACGGAATAAAAGCTAGAGATCTAGTTCAAAATAGGCAAGAAGCCTATTCATAACAGTCGTGTTCAATTGATTCCTAGTTACAAAAAACGTAGACATAATAAGAAGCAACGTTGTTTTTTCTATCCACATCATAACAACTCAAAGGCATATTATGTTTGTAAAAACATTTTTTCAAGGTCACAAGGTATGGATTTCTTCGCCCCTTTAAAAAAATTATATATTGAGCAATAAGTTTGGTCTAGTTTTAACTTAAATACATGTCATCTGTTTGTTTGCCTTTATTTTCTTATTTATTGTTGAAAGAAATTGATCCAAGGGATCATATAAAATTAAATTTAATAAAATATTTTAAAAATTTGATTTCTTAATTAGAGCTTAAGTTTTTCAACTTTTGTTATCATATCATTAAAATAGCACTAAGTAATAATAAGCTGATTGCTCTTATCACACAACTAATCACTGGGTTAAACATCCATATGTCGTTTATATTTACCAACTCAATCAAATATGGAATAGAAAACTTTTTTGACAACAACTTAAACACACCTTGAATAACTGGATAAAGGAAGCATAGAAATATACACGAAATTAGCAACAATAACAACAAAAATAACAATAACAGCAAAGTAAAGTTGAGTTGAATTTATTCAACATCCTTATAGTTCGTTAAATATTTTATACAGCCACGTGCATACAGTATGAATAGTTTAAAAGTCATTAAAAACTTTAAAAACAAGTTAAAAGTTGAACAAATTTGATTGAAATTAAAGTTAAAGTATTTTGCAAACGTTTTTTGTTTTCTAGTTTTGTGACATTGAAGTTTTAACCAAAAGTTTGTATATTTATTTGTTTGGCAAAATAAGTTTAAAAATACTTTAATATGATTACAGCGAACAGAGCGTAATAGAAAACTATTTAGATGATCTCTTTTAGATAATTTTACACAAACTACAACTACACGCTAAAATTTATATTTATTAACATACTAGAAAAGCCCGGCGCGCGTTGCTACGCCCCTTAATGAATAAAAATTGAATATCAAGTGCAAAAGGCTAAAAATTATAACTTTTTTTATGGGCGTGGCCTGCCCACTTTTATGATCACGAAATTATATAGTCATGATAGCTTAATATGTGTGCAACGTTTCAGAAAAATCGGTCAAGTGCAAGTAGCTAAAAGTGATAACTAATTTTTTATGGGCATGGCCTCGCCCACTTTTTGCCACCCATAAACACTCCCTGGAATATGTACAACAACTTGCCAATGTTTGAGTCCGATCGGTTTTACAGTTTCGGAGTCTATAGCTAACACACACACACACACAGACAGAGTTTCACTTTTATATAAATAGATTTCGATCCCTTATAGCTCATTCAACCTTTTGTCACTTGTATTTTTAATTACAAAAAATGTGAATAAATTCAATTAATAATTTACTCCGGTCTGAGTTTTCTAAATAAAATTGACTCTTCTAATTAGTAATTTTCAATTGTCCTGTATGAACACTCCAACAATATGTCACATGTTGTTGATGCAATAATTTAGTCACATCATTTAATAAACATAATATAAAATTCACGGCCACTATTACAATTAACGTCAACCAAACATACATACATGCCTACAAAGCACTGCTGTCAGTAGCGAACACAAAAATAGCAAACAAAATCTAAGCTGATCAATGCCACCCAATATCCTAATTATCATCATCATTAGTTCCAATAAAAACTTATCAATGTTCGACTTTGTTCTATAGATATTTAGCCTCGTTATCAATTTACATAATATAACCAGATTATATTGTTACAAAAATTGTGTTCAAAGTTTTTTATAAGTGGGCTGAAAAATTATAACTGACGAGTTAGTGTTATAACATATTTTAACTCTTTTCTCTCACTCTTACTATGGTACAGATGTGTGAAAAATTACTAATTTTGTTAGTGAAGATACATATTTTAGTGGCACCACCCTTATCAAAATTTCACACTTTCCACAGTGGAGCAGAATTTTTAGTTTATGAGATGTTTCAACAAATGATTTTTAATTTACACAAAATTAATTTTATCCTTAATACAGGAAGGATAGTTTTTATACATTTTCTCTTTCCAAGTCCATTTTAATCTTAAATCTGACATATGCTTCGGAAGCAATAATTAGTCTAATATACATAAGTGCACGTTAAAACTAAGTCATACAATTTTAAAGAATTTCCAATCACAAGATCTTTTACCTTTTTTGTGAATTTGGAAAATATATTTGGGGTATTCACAAGCATTCCTAAATGTCGTATTGTCATAATTTATCAAAAATTCCTAATACATTTTGTGTTGCCTGATATGAAAATAATAGATTTTGTTTCAATTGGGTGAAGTTAAATTCATTTCGTGATTTTCGGTGCAAACAAAAAGGTTGCTATTTATCCTTATTAGTAGGACTAGGAGCAAACACAGCTAACACTTCTACCAAAACATTTTTTATAGTATTTCTTTACACAAAATATTGGTGTGTTATTTGGGACTGGCTAATTTACTGAATACATGGATATAGAACTAAAAATAAGTCTTAAATGACGCTAATACTCGCTTGTCTTTAAAAATCTGTAATTTGACGTAAATGTTTAATTAGATTAGGTTAGATCCAGCAGCCGCCCGAAGGCATAGCTCACTTTGGTCCTCCGAGGGTCCCGTTGTGATACCGTAGGCACCAACGCCCGTTCGTATATGTCCTCTGGCCGTCGTTCCTCAGCCATCCTGTCCTGTTTACGAAGGTGTGGATCTTTCCCAGATCAACTGCGAAAAGACAGGTTTTACTTTCAAGTATTCGCTGACCTAGAATCATGTGTCTCAGGTCCCCAAATGCAGGACAATAACAGAAAATATGTTCAGTTGTCTCCTCCTCTTCCACGTTATCGCAACTTCTGCAGAAGTCGTTGTAAGGGATATTCAACTTTTTCGCATGTGTACCTATAGGCCAGTGTCCGGTAATGACCGCTATGAGGTTCCTTAGGTGGATTCGGGGCATATTCACTGCATATTGCGTCTTGTGCACATCAATGTCAGGCCAGATCTTTCTGGCTTCCAAGCAAGTGGGTTCTCTCACCCATCTTTCCTTGGCAACCAAATAGAACCGATGCGAGATTAGCTGCTTACCCTTCGATAAGGGAATACCCAAAGCACAACTGGATTCTACCGAATCTAAAGTAGTACCGGCTTTTGCAAGTGCTTCAGCTCTATTATTACCATCAATATCCCCATGTCCTGGAACCCAGGGTAACCGTCGAATGTCTCGCTATCTCCTCAACAGACACCCGGCATTCCTGGGCCATTTTCGATGTGCTGTACACACTCTCAAGGGACCTAATAGACGCCTTGCTGTCAGTAAATATATAAATATCCCTGCCACATATTCCATTATACTGAAGAGACATTTTATTTTTCGGTTGCCCTTAATATATATTTAGTGTTAACCAATGCGTTAGCAAAATATATAAGGGATTAGAAAAATAAAATAAATAAAAGAGAATAAAATCGTTGGTTGGGCTTATGGGAAAGTTTTCATTTTTGTTTCTGGTTTTATTTAGAATTCTCATATTGTTTATGAAAATCTTGCAACATTTTTAAACTTTTTCATAAATTTTGTGGTTTAAAGGTCTACTGATGATCTGGCATAATCACCAGTAAAATGCATATAGGCCAGCTTAAACCAACAACCAGTAACACAAAAATTTTAAAATAATAAACTCTAACATTATAACCAGATAAAAATCTAACCGGACGATTTGTTAACTATAGTATTATTTGAGCAGACTGAGTGATATTGCCCCATAACCATAAGCCTAACGTGAATTTGAACAGTATTCGAAGAAGGTTCCAAATATGTTTATAATCATTGGCGTTGCTTAAATTTTTTTTGGGGTGGCAATGGCTCTAATATTTTTTTCTTGCAAAACCTTACATTGAATTATTTTTAAATGTATAAAGTTAATATTTTCAAATTCCTCAATAGTAATTCTGGAGGATCATTGCAGCCCCTAGGATGTTTGAACTTTTGATTTCGCTAGAAAGCAAAATCATAAATTTTATAAAACATCTTGTTAATATGTCGTAAATTTTACTCAAATCTTTTCACTGTGCGATATCTTTTAATCGAATTTTGATTTTAGAAATCCTTATGGACATTTTATAAACATCAACCACCAACCACATCAGATTTAATGCCACTGAATTGCTGCGATAGATTGTCATTATTACATTTTCTATTGCATATAAATAAAAATGAAAAAAAAAATTCTTTGTAAAAACTACACATAGATTCTGCCATTCTCTCCGCGTTTTAGTGTGCATTTTACTTATGTATGTATGTAGGAGTATGAGTATAAAGAATCTAATTTAGTTCGCGTTTTGCATACAAATTTTTTTATCGTTCTTTTTAATGTAAAAGTATGTGTGAGTAAGTATAAATGACATCAATGTTTGTTTGTTGGCTTTGGAGTTAAAACATTCAAAATTTTCATCACATAAAATTTTAGTGTGTGTTTGTGTGCTTGCATGTGTGTACTCGCAGATACTGTATGTGTGTGCTTATGTCATGGAATTAGGAATCCTTGTTAATTTTGTTGTTAATAATGTCACGTTATCGATTGATTTAGCACTGAATCTTTGAATTATTTATTAATTACAGCAATTGATGATGAGATTATACTAAAAATTTCATTTTATTCTTTTATTGGTGTGGAATTTTAAAACAAACAAAAATATATGGGTTTATTTAACGCTTCTTGAATTTTTTTTATATATATTTTTTTTTGAAATCGATTTATTTATAAAAATTTAAACATTCGTTAAAGAAAACTTTTTCACATAAAAAGTTAAGAACTTAAGAAATTATATGAATAACTTTATAAAAATATATTTGCGTACTATTATTTAGTATTATGGTTCTGTAAATCGTATGTAGATATAACATTTTAATCAATATATATAAAAGAGTAACGTGACTGACTGACTGATTCACATCGCACAGCACAAACGCAAAGAGCTAGAGACATGACATTTGGACAATCGGTTCTTCTTTCAATGCATAGCTCCACTATTCAATGCATAGCTCCACTAAGAAGGGATTTTTGAAAATTCGTAATTTAAGGGGGAAAAAAAGGGTAAAAACGGGTAAAATCGGTAATTTTATATCTGCTAAACTAAAAATGATACAAATTAAATACAAAAAGTATTGCAATTTGCACAAAAAATAAGCTGACAGGTGTATGGCCATTTTTTGACTTTTTAACCCCTAAGGGGAAAAACGGGTAAAAACTATAATATGGTACTTTTTGGGTAACCTGCGTAACTTCAAAACACAAAAAAAGGTTTAAACTGTTTTAAGTAATCCGCAAAAAAATATTAATAGGAATTTGGCACTTTTTTCAAATTCACATGTATAAGAGATAAAAATTGTTTTTTTTGGTACTTTTTTTAAAAGAAACTTTTCTAATATTATTCAATGGAACAAAATTTGATAATTATTATTTCCTAATAGAATATGAACAACTATTTAGGTGAAATTTTTGGAAACTTTTTTGATGACAAAAAAGGTACCAAAAAGGGGAAAATTCTGGAAAATGTATGTAATTTCTTATAAGACGGCCACTTTTCACAAAACTTTTAATTGGGATTTCACCAGACATAAAAAATTATGTAATAGAGTAAAAATTGAAACACATTTATAACAGGGAAAAAAAGGAAAAAATTTGGGAAAATAGTTTGGTGCTTTTTATGACATAATTGTTTTTATGCAAAAACGACTAGATTTACTGACTTTAAATCATGTCTATTAAAATACTTTGTTACATAGATATTTGAACATTTTAAACTTGGAATTTGGAACTTGGACCAAAATGTACTTTTTCGCATTTCTATGGTACTTTTTGTATTTTCTACGTTTATAAAGGTAGAATTGTAAAATATAGGACTATTGATTCCAGGTAAGACTAAAAATGTTTTGGGTGACCAAAGAGGTACTTTTTCGAATTTTTATGGTACTTTTGGTATTTTATACGGTTATGAAAGTGGGATTGTACAATCAAGGACTATTGATACAAGGTGAGACTGAAAATGTTATGGGCGACCAAGAAGGTACTTTTCTACATTTTTTTTTGTATTTTCTACGTTTATAAAGCTAAAATTGTAAAATAAAGGATAATTAATTCAAGTTGAGAATTTTAATGATATTGGAGCCTTTTCGCATTTTTATTGTACTGTTTGTATTTTTACGTTTGTAAACATGGATTCTTAAAATTAGTGCTTGTTATATCCAAGGGTCTAACTCCTAATATTATGGACGACTAAAATTAAGTTTTCTCTTTTTTATATATTTTGTATACATAGAACTCTGAATGTAGGTAATAATAAACCAAGTGGAAGTTTTAGTGCAGTAAAAAATGTTACTTTTATTATTTTTAAGGTCAAATGATGAATCTTAATTTTTGAAAATCAATAGCAGTGATCTTGCTTTTAGTTAGGAAATATATGTCCGATATATCCTTACTATACTTTTTATTTTTCTAAGTAAATTGAATCAGAGATACAAATTTTCATAAATTGAACTAAAATTTTTTAATAATTATAAACAGAACTTGAATATTCAATAAATAGTAAGAACTGCGCTATCAAAGTAGTGGGTGAAATGCTAGTTTATTAATTTAATAATAATAGTTGCCTTAAATTAGCCAAGACTTTCGATGGCCCTTATATTTAATAAATACATAGATACAGTATTTAAGTATGTTTTTGCATTTAACATCTTATATTCAAATGAAATGCAAACAGACAACTTGAAAATATTTTTCAAAAATAGTTTATGCCTTCTTAAATATTTATATGTTTCCATGTTTATATTAAGATATTATTAGTCAAGTCTGTATTACATTAAAACAATTGCATATCATCAATATTTGTTTTTAGTATTGTTTTCTCTATCAATTTTTTTTTATTTTTCTTAATGTGTTCTAAATAGAATTTTAAAAGTAAATATTTTGTATGAATAAATAAAGTAGAAAATTACATTAAAAATCAGAGATTTAATTTCAATTGTCTGGGTACGGAAAACAACAACAATTACAAAATAAGTTAAGAGTTAGATAAAAACAAATAAATACTCACTTATACACTTGTACATATATGTGTGCAAAATAATATTCCCCGCCAACAATTTCTAATTAAAAAGATTACTAAATATATGTGGCTTGGAGCTAAAAGGGCCAATTTCAAAATATTTACTTTTGAGAAAATTTGAATTGAACTTTAACATTGACATTGGCCAGCATTTTATTTATGAAGCTGTTCTGAGTTAAGTATTACTTTAGCTGTTTTACCATAATGAAATAGAGCAAGAAAGAAAATCTAATGCAATGATTAACTCAAAAGAGCAAAAAATAAAATTGGCCCTTTTAGCTCCAAGCCACAAATATATAAATACTGCAGGCACAAGCATATCCTAAGTGATATATTGTCATAATTTTCAAAAAAAATTTAAAACAATTTAAATATTGTATCGTATGTAAAATTTTAAAATCTTTTCAAAATATTAAAAAATTATATTATCACAATACGATACTTAAGACACCTTATGAATTCACCAAATACAATGTTACGTTTATATCTTTTATAAACGTTGGTTTATTTCCTTTATATTTATTGGGGATTCTTTTGTATTGCAAATAATAACACTTTGAAGTTGTGGTAAGAGTAAGAGCACCTTATTTATTTAAGCACACTCAGATATTGTTTTTACAGTACTTTATTTAGTTTTATTATTGTTATACACATTTATTACTAAACTAGTTTTGATACGCTTTTTAAAAGTTCTATTCTTATACTGATCATGTTGGCTGTGTTGTTCGTCTATTTATATTAATATAGTAGTGATCTGTAACATTCCTCAAAGTTCTCGTATGTACACACTAGTATAATCTGGTAAACTACTAGAAGGCCGTTACACTCAAATTAACACGTAATGTTGATGTTGACTTATATGCCCATCCAATCAAAGGAAATGTTAATTGTACATAAGATACTTTTAATTTAACTAATAAAATTAATATATAAAATATTTTCAGTATTCCTGATGATGATCTGCGAAGCATGTCGAAATATTGGAATAAAATAATTCAAAGAAGATATATTTTTTATAAAAGTAAAACAACAAAGTTTTTAAAAAAAGAATTTTTAATTTTATATTATGATTCTGCAGTAATAAGGCAAAATTTATACTTAAAATTAACTTAATTAAATTAAATTAAATATGAAAAAAAATAAAAAATAAAAAAAAAAAAATTGCATGTGAATG
The DNA here is from genome assembly GCA_941918925.1 of Phyto melanocephala. Classification (NCBI taxonomy): domain Eukaryota; kingdom Metazoa; phylum Arthropoda; class Insecta; order Diptera; family Rhinophoridae; genus Phyto; species Phyto melanocephala. Next base: position 102,230,745 of record OW799235.1, on the reverse strand, counting down.
ATTAAATTTAAAACTTCCATGATAAAAAATACTGATTCTAATTTTCAACAAAAAACATAAGAAGAATTCCATAAAAATATTTATTATTTAAAAAAATCTTTTACATTTCCGGTTATTTATACCCAGCAAAAACTCTAATTACAAAATAACGAGTAGAAAACAATAAAATTTACTTATACCAACTAACTACTTATAATTTTGCATTTTATTCCAATTTTGTAACACGACGATATCATTGGAGGCAACTACTGTGGTATTACAAATAGGGAATTAAATAAGTAGTGCTTAACACATTAAAAATATTTTTTTTTATTCTGCGATACATACATTTTAAATTAAAAAACCGTTTTTTTTTTTGCCAAAAACACTTTTTCTTATACCTAAAGTTTGTCAAACGAAATGATAAAGAGTTGTGAGAAGAGAATGGCTTCTAACAAACTTTGCAATAAACAATTGTATAGTGAATATATCCAAGTAAATACTTGACAAATAAATATTTATAAATCACATTAAAAATCAAGTGATTACTTAAGCACTGCTTGGTAAGACCTAAACCTTATGATATCCACATCTGGTCTATCCTTTTGTAATTTCGATCTTTTGAAATTATTTGGAAATAAATCTGTGTTACAAACCATCAAGATAATCTGCGGAGATATCAGCAAAAATTAAACACTTCAGCTTATAATAATCTTTAAGCTCTAAAAAATGTATTTAAAAATGGCATAATCTGCAAAGATACAGGAAAAAAAATTTCGAAAGCAGTTTTACATAGTAGGTCAATTCAGTTTAGAATGCTCAAAATTTTTGTTGAGAGTCTACTTTGAATTGGCCAAGTGTTTATTAAAAAAATTACTATCGATCGCTAAAATCTTAACAAATTGTCTGAGTTTTATTCTGCTCTTCTTTTGTATTATTTTTCACATTCATGCAATTATGTTGATCAAAATTTGATAATATTTGTTAATTTATTTTTGAAAATTTTGGAGAAAAGAGTGACTGAATATCACATAGTAGTTAGAAAATAGTGACCTCTTTAAGTCTTATATCTAAAATTAAACTTGCATTAGCTGGTAGTGCCAGGGCAAGTAAAAAGTAAATTAAACAAACAATTTTATGAAATACTGGCTTATCTAAATAAATATTTTTTTATTATAAATAATCATGGAGGAGCAATAGCAAGAAATTTACTTTCTTACAAACAAATACTCACTTTTGAACAGACAAAAGCAGCAAAGCAAAAGGTAAGGAGTTAGAAGCGTAAATGCTTTAGAAGAAAGAAAAATAAGAACCAAGTTTAAAGTAAAAAAAAAAAAATATGTTGGCACGAAAAATTAAAGTCTCATACCAATAACAACAACATTAGAAATTTTTTGTTGTTTCATTCTTCTTAACTTCACTTGTTGAGGATAACGAAAAGCGCAAAATAAAAAAAAATAAATAAAAGTAAACAAGTATGAGAACTGCAAGAACGAAATAGTTGTTTTGAGACGACGATGCTGATAATGCTGTTGTCGAGGATATCCGTGATGATTATGGTGGTGTTGATGTTAATGTTGATATAGGTGGTAGTGGTTGGTTGTATTATCAAATGTTAATGCTACATGTCTGCATCAACATTTTGGGTAAATAAATGTAAACAATGAATTACAGAATCATGAAAGCAAATTGACTTTAATGCAAAAATCAAATATTTACTCAACATACAACTTACAAAAACAAAAAAGAAAGTCGTAGAAATACACATACAAACATACATTACATAACACATAACATTCTAACAAAAATTACAAGATTTTAGCGAGTGTGTTGTGGAATGAACATTTGAATTTTGTTGAAAATTCCTGTTAGTAAACGGGCGTGAAAATAGTATTCAGCAAATTGCAATATATGTATGTACGTGTGTACATACACCGAGAGAAATTCTGTTAGTGGCACCTTATGAATATATGGTGAAAATTTGAGGTTTTATATTTAATTTTATGTCAGAAGAGTCCTTAAAAGGAACCTCATACTTGACATGTATATTTAAGATTTTAGCGAGTGTGTTGTGGAATGAACATTTGAATTTTGTTGAAAATTCCTGTTAGTAAACGGGCGTGAAAATAGTATTCAGCAAATTGCAATATATGTATGTACGTGTGTACATACACCGAGAGAAATTCTGTTAGTGGCACCTTATGAATATATGGTGAAAATTTGAGGTTTTATATTTAATTTTATGTCAGAAGAGTCCTTAAAAGGAACCTCATACTTGACATGTATATTTATAAAAAAAGACTTCTGTTATTTTTATAACTCTCATTGAAGTTCAACATATAGTGTGAATCAGAGATCAGCTTTGAGTCGTTTTTTCGATATTCATAGTGAGTCATAAAATGTGAGTATAAGTGCATATAAATCATTGAAATGTAACTAAGCTGACGTCCGCATACGCACAACAACGTTGATTTATAAGTACAACACACAATGAACATAAGTACTACGTCGTACTTATATTTATAGCGTCCCATACTTATATGATTTGCAAAACTACTCACGTTGATTTATATTTTTAAGAAACTACTTATCTTCATAGAAATATGCAAGTTGACTCAACAACAAAAACATTAACAGCTCTCATTTGTATGAAAAACAAACAATGCTGCCAGGTCGGAGAGTGCAAGATATTTTTTAGACCCAAGAAAATTTGCAATTTTACTATATAATAAGGGTACTCACAAAGGGTAGTGCAAACTGTGCAAATAATTGCGAAAATGCAGTATTTTTTTAACACAACAACAAAATGCATGCATTTGCAATTTGCTTTACTTTACTTCATTTGCACTATAAAAAGCTTGAGCAAAATTGGTTGTGTATATTTGCTAGAAGCAAATAAGGGACAACTTCTGTTTTTGACCTTTCGATCATCATTAATTTTAAGTAAAAGAATACTAAAATAACAAGCATTTATGTTAGTAATAATAAAATTAAAAAAAAAACAGGTTCTATTGAAAAAAAAAGAAATATTCAAGAAATTCAGTAAGAAGTTGCCAGATTTTTTCAGTCGGAAACTCAGACAACACCGGCTGAAATACATATATATTTCGAATTAAAAAAGAACGCTCACGATATGCCGTAATATCCACAGCAAATTTGCTTTGTGCAAATTTGCACAGGTTTAATCGTGAGTTCCCTTAATATATTTATAATTTTTGAAAGTATCACTATTTAATTTTTAAATAAATAAAACTGATTACAGCCTTTAGGCTAAGTTTCCGCAGGCTTTCATAATAAAAGGTAAACAGTAACAGTTATTTTGTGTTTTTTATTTTCATGTTTAAATTTTTTGCAGCAAATTAAGAAAAATGCGTTTTTAGATGCTCATCTAAATTTTAAAGATAATACGCAAAAACAGAATCGAAATCTTTGTATGTTCTCTTAAACAGACATCAAAGCAAGCACTTATTTTTGATTGTTGTTTTTGTACTATTTTGTTAAATTAAATTGTACAGTTTTTCTAACAATCCACAATTATTATGGTAAAAGTGAAATTGTAATCTGGCAAACCTAGTTCAAACACAAAACTTCATAATGAGTATGCGAGTCATACTTGCTTTTTATCGTCTTTTTATCTTGCGTGAACGACGATAGCAATTACCCGATTTATACATGTATAAGTACCTTAAATTTGAAAGTACAAGTAGAAGTATAAATCAACGAAATGATGAATCATGATTCAAGTTGACTTACTTAATGAGTATTCGTTGCAGATCCCTGATTTACTAATTGTCATTAAATGGATAGATTGTAAATAATAAAAAAAAAATTATATATAGTTTTATTTTTTTATTAATGGATTATTCAATGATTGTCCATAATTTTTATGTAATAATAATAGATGAGATAGAGATAATAGACTGATGATCTGGCATAAGCACCAGTGCAATGCAACAAACAAAAATTTTGAAAATTAATGGGAAAATATCCTAGATAATTAGTAAATATTTTATATTAATTCTAATTTTATTTACCCTGAAACTTAAAAGATTTTATGTGGTCCGGGGCTCCGGTATAATAGTCAGTGGTGTGTTAGTCAACCGTTCGGGGGCGAGCGGTTTCATTTCTCTCAGGGACTCAGGTGTGTCGAAGAATAAAGGGCAAATGATATTTTAGAGTATAATTTAAAACTGCATTTTAATAAAATTAATATATAAAATCATTTTTTGATTAAAGTCGTTTTCGAAAGATTGTCGTTAATACGATTATTTTAATTTAGAAAATTTTGCAGATGACTATGTAGTTTTCAAAAGAATAATTAAAAAGAAACTGATATCATAGAAGTATAATTTATGAATTTACTATTGACCATCTATTTTATTCAAGTACCACAAACTGATCAGTATGATGGACCCAATTGAGCTGCACAACAGCTGAATTTTCTACCTACCGACCAACCTACCTACCTACTTTGAAAAACCATAACTGCAGACAGAGATAGTTTTTCCTTATTGCCACAGATATATTTATGTATGTAAAAGTAATTATTATAAATCAAACAACTAACAGCTATATTTTGAATAAATTTTAAATTTATTTAATTTCGTTTATAAACCTTTGCTAAACTTAAACAAATTATAATAAAAATGGGGGTTGATTTTTTTCCAAGCAAAATACATCTCCACGTGCAAATTATGGTTCGATTATGGATAGCAACCGAACTTCAGTTGCGTTACCAGCTGGCAACTACAATTTCTCGGTAGCTAAATTTTCATATAAAATTGACAGCTGGTAGTTGCCAGTTGCAATCTGTAATGCCTTTTTTTTTTGGCAACTGGCAACGTAATTAAAGTTCAGTTACTATCCATAATCGATCCATTAGTTTAATGAAAACTCTTTGCCAAGCGATATTTAATCATCGTGTAGACTTGATTCGTCAAATGTCATACTTCAAATATAAAAAATTGAAACAAAAAATTCTCTCCGAACAGCGGTTACCTGCTGAACAAATATGCCTGGCTCTTTGCTTTACTTAAATTGTCATTTAATAAATTTCCTATTGGCCCTTTGTACATTTTGCCTGTTCTGACATTATGACTCTATACAAAATTAGTAAGTGTTTTCGGTTCTCTTCTGTAGTTTTTCCTATTTGTAACTAAAGTTTTGAAATCTTTCAAATTGCAATAGTTTAGTTTGGTACTCGTATGGTCTGCAATATTTCCGGCGGTTTCTTTCTATTATTTGTAAAATAATTTTTTTTTTTGTGTTTTCTTTACTTTTTTGCACAGTATTTTTGTTATTTTCTAATATGTTCCAAATTTTCTTTTATTTTTCAATTCCATAAAAACATTTGCCTTAACATTCATATTCGTATGTATACGTTTACTTGCATATGTATGTATGTATGTATGTACAAACGTTCATACATATTATTTTACCATAACGTCATGTTTTTGAAAGTTATCTTTAATATTTCCGGCTGTACGTGCTCATGTGGAAATCGTTTGGCATCATTCAAGCCACAATCGTAAAATTGTGGCTATGAAATTGTTTTTTCCTGTTCTCCTTCTTGGCCTTTTTTCTCATTTATTCGTTTTTCATTTCATCTAATAACATTTATTTTACGATTGCACACTTTCACACACGTAAATAAATTTTAAAATTTCATGCAGTACCATTCGTAAATAATAAAAGAAAATTATTTAATTCGAGAAAATGTTACAGCTTTCTCAATGTTTTGCTAAAGAAAATTGGATTAAGTGTAAAATTAGTGTACTTAATGATAAATGAAAATGAAGGAAGTTAGCACACATACATCGTTACTTAGCTTATGTTGATATCTTTAAGGCTGAAACATATTTTTAAAATAAAAGAAAATATATTTAAGCCTAATACGATATTAAGCTGCAAGGAACTTTCAAATGTTCGATCGGGAAGAATAATAGCAAAATTTTTTGAATTTCAATTGAGTTTGTTTATCTGTGCAAGGATGGAAAGTTCTAGTAATTTTTTTTATATTTAAATAAATTATTTTATTTTTTTTACTAAAAATACTACACGAAAAGTTGTAGGACCTTGAGTATGTTGATGATATGTGATAGCGCAACTTAAGCGGCTTACCCACAAAGTAAGAGAGTTGTGGCTTAAAAATCAATAGCAATAAGACCAAGGTCATGCCAGATAATTCCGAAATCTTGAATACATTTTGGATAAATGATCAAATTTTAAACAAAGTTGAAAAGTTATGCTGTCTTCTACCAATTTAAACCAAACTGGTAGCTCTAATGAAGATATTGTTAGATGAAAAACCACACAATATTTCGGTCAATTCACTAAGATATGCAAGTCTTCTTCAATAGCACGTCGTGCTAAAGCTAGCATTTTTAACACCAATAACAAATAATTCGTTTTAATAACTGTAAAAGTTGGAACGCTGCCTCCCGAGGGGTAAAAGTGTCGCGTTTTATTAAATAAGTATTTCAGATTAATTCTACGAATTTTTTGCCCTCAAACCATATCAACCAACAATATGTGGGATGAATCACAGCAAATACTACTGTGTGTAGAAATGCGAAGAACGAAGAAGTGAAACTGGATTAGGCATATACTTTGCAAACCATCGTCGGATATTGCTAGAAATATTATCAACTGGAATCCTCAAGGAAGTCACAGAAGAAGTCGGACAGCGCACAGTGTCGTGTTTTCATATAACGAGCGGCCATAAAAAGAAGACGTTATTGTAAAGAGTTGAAATTTGGCACAAATGTTTTAATTGCGAAAAGATAACAAAATTTCAAATTTCTAAATTTTCGGAGCAAGGATTCATGTGATTTCCATATATCCTGAAATTAAAAAATGTCATAAAAGATAGACAAAGAGTTCAAACTTCATGAAATTTCGTAAGGTCATTGGATTTGATACACTCAAGAAGTTGACCAAATTTTATCCAAATCGGAAGAAGGACACGCCTAGCTGAAAAATGTCCTTTTTCAAAAAATTCAAAAAAAGTAATAAAATAACAATTTCTTAAATTAACTCCGTAGACGAAAATTCTATTCCATTGTTTTTATTTTTTTATTTTATTCATATTCAGAATCACTTTCTTCTGACACATTTATAAAATTTTCTAAAAGTGAATCCTCCTGATATCCAGAATTTTCTTCAATAATGAAATTATTTATCTCTTCATTGCTCTTTTTATTATAACTTCCATTTCTTTTGTGTATATAGATAAGTTTGGTTTAGATTGTAAAATCATTCTTTCTATTATGTCTTTATTAGTATTCACACGACTGTTTTTTCCAGTATGGTTCAAACGAATTTTTCTAAAAACTTTATGAGTGGCTTCTATAGCTTCCTCAGAGAACATTCCTACTGGAATCGTGATGTTTATTATAAATTCTGCTCCATGCACAAGTATTTTGTGAACAATAATAGTCATAAAATACCAGGAATATTTTTCAAAATATAAAGTCTATGTTTCTTTAAGCAGTTTTGGAAAATTTTAAATATTTATTGTTTTAGTGCTCGAAACTGTCTTTAAAATCAAAGCGAAGTTTTAATTAAAGTTAATATATGCTGCAGCGCATATATGGAAAAAGAAAATAGTAAGCGAAATGTGTAAAATATATAAAAGCTAGTGTAAGGCAACAAATATTGCGAAGATTAAATCTAAATGGAAGATATTTGTTAAGGTCTGATGTTTGTTTAAATTAATCTTATATACACGTGCAGAGTGTGCTGTTGCACCGTCCTGTTGGAACCACATGTTTTCCAATCCCAATTCATCAAGTTGCGGCAAAAAGAACTCGTTGATCATTGCTCTGTAGCGCTCACCATTCACAGTAACCGTTTGGCCCGCGACGTCTTCGCAGAAAAAAGGTCCGATGACTCCTCCAGCGAAAACATCACACCATACAGTAACTTTGAGCGGGTGCAATGGCTCTTCGTGGGTTACACGCGGATTTTCAGTGCCCCAGAAGCGTAAATTTTGCTTATTTACGTACCCGCTAAGATGGAAATGGGCCTCATCACGCATGATTATTTTTGATGAAAAATCATCTTCCTCTTGGTGGTGATTCAGGATGGCTTGAGCGTATGTAAGACGCGACTGGCGGTCAGCAGCTAACAGCTGATGCACCGTCTGGACTTTGTACGGAAACATCTTCAAATCTTGTACCGAAATTCGCTGTAAAGACCGTCGACTGATAGTCATTTGCGTGGCACGTCGCCTGGTCGATGTCGACGGCGCTTCCATGACATCCTCGGCTACAGCAGCAATATTCTCTGCAGAACGGCTACTCCGGGGTCTGCCACTCCTGGCAGCATCTCGTGTTGTCCCAGTCTCTTCGAGGCGAGCGGCTAAACGTCGCAGTGCTTCACCAGTAGGCGTTGGACGGCTAGGAAATCTGCGACGAAATTCACGTTGTGCCAAAGTCACCGACCGATTATTGGTCAAATAAATAGTCACCAATATTCCGCGTTCTGGAGCAGTGTAGCGTAACATTGTTTATTAACGTGTATTTTGCATGTGTTTACTACACAAATGTCAAAACAGAACTGACATTAGGGGCCAATTGCAAAATTTGTAGCATTTTCTGATAGGAGGATTTCTTTTGCGCCACCTTGTATGAATAGGCAAGAATAATCTACTAACATAAGTAATAAAAGTGAATTTTCGTATGTTTGGATGTTCAGATGTTTGCTTCTCAATTAACCAAAAACAGCTGAACGGAACTAAATGAAACGAGGCACAGAGATAAGTAGATAACAACCTTGGTTAACACATAGGCTACCATTACCAAATTTACACGTACTGGCGAATGTCGTATATAAAAGTATTTTTTCTTAAATATTTGCATAAATCCTCTTCGACTAATGTAATATATGTAAATATTTGTATGGTTAAATGTCTTGATATTTTTACTCAATCCTGCAAAAACGACTAACTTGATTTAAGCCTGCAGGTAGGTTTGGACCATTTTGGTCAATTTTTTTTTTCTTTTTGCTTTAACTTCGCAACCGTTCAAGATATCAACATAAAATTTTAGCTCACGTGGTATTTTTTTATTGCATTGTTTCTAACAAATTTTCAGTTATCTATGATAAGTTAAATATAAAAAAAAAAATAAAAAGTTACGTATCTTATCATTTTGGTCCACTTTGGAATATTTATTGTGTTATTCTTATGAAAAAATTTACAGAAATGGTGGATAAATCGTTAAAAATTCTCAGTACAGGATGAGTAAATTATTTTTCGTTGTAGTTTGCATATAAATTTAGTTCACATGATGAACTTATTATCACATTTGAATCTACAGCAGCCGCAGATACCACGTTTTATAGTAGATGAGATTTTCGTTACACCGCCCATAGATGCTACACAATCAGAAGTTGATGTTCTAATTTCAGTAAGAAGCTTTGCGGATGATTTGTTTTTAGGTAACTGGGATCGTTTTATCATATGTTCTTGAGCCAAGGATAAACTAAGCTGGCGTAAAAAATCTGGTCTCCTACGATTTGGATCAATTGGTGCCCACGGAACATTGATTTCTGAAAGTAATATAAATGCATTCATCTATACTTGTTTGTATTTTCAACTATTATTATACCCTTCACACAGTGAAAAAGGGTATATATAGGTTTGTCATTCCGTGTGAAATTTCTACAATTTTCATTTCCGACCCCATAAAGTATATATTTTCTGAAAGCTTATGAATAGGGAAGTCGATTAAGCTCTGTCAGTCTGTCCGTCTGACCGTCTGTCCGTGTGTATGTTGAAATCAACTTTTTGAAGCCCCCCGACATCGCTTGGACCCCGGTGAGGTATTAAAATATCAGAAATATTCGGGAGTAGATCGCTATTGAAAATCAGAAACATCGGTACATAAACAACTGAGATATGAGCAAAAACCCACGACCACCTCGATTTTTTTTTCACAAAAACAACATTACAACAACAACATACATACATACATACAAACGTGTATACTGGATAGAGTAAACGTGGCATCGAATCCCAGCTGAGCCAAAAAAAATTTTTTTTATATATTAAAAATTTTTTTTTTAATTTTTTTTTTATTTTTTTTTTATTTTTTATTTAATATATTATTTATATTTTTATTATTTTTTTTTTTAATTTTTTTTTATTTTTTTTTTGTTTTATATTAATTATATATATTATAATTATTTTTTTAAAATTTTTTTTTTAATTTTTTTTTTTAATTTTTTTTTAAAATTTTTTTTAAAATTTTTTTTTTTATTTTTCTTTTAACATACATACGTAAATTTATAATTTTACAATGGGATGTTTTTTATATATGTATATTTTTTATATGTATGTACGTATTTCATATGAGATGAATGGTGATACAAACTACTGTTATTGCATGACTACACGTTGTGAAGGGTATATAAGATTCGGCACGGCCGAATATATTGCTCTTACTTGTTTTTTTTAACTTTGGCCGAAAAAATAACAAAAAAATATCGTGGCATCTGGATCCGGCAATGCGAGTTGGCCCTGGTTGTATGGAAATGACATTCTCAGCTAAAGTTTCAACGCGGCGTTCTAAAGGAGCTGCGCTCCATTGCATTTTCTTTTTAGCAATATACAGTTAATCTATATCAGTGACTCCTGCAGCATCTTCTTCGTTTTCTGACTCAACATCATTTGTCAGAGTGCTTTCACATCTAAAATTTTCATCCAAACTACAAGAAATTTAATATCACTGCTATCTAAATATCGCAAATTTTCCATTTTTTATTAACGCAAACACATCAAACACACAAACTAAAATAAAACTAATATGTACTAGTTATATGGCGAAATAGATTAGAAAAACACAGAAATAATGTAAACTCAATATGAAGCGGCGAAACGTCATCATGGCAAAGCAATAGAATTCGGAACAATCACCAAAATATATCAGAATGTTAAAAAAGGATTACCAATAAAATTATTATTCGACCGTTATTATATTTTAGTTATTTTTGAAACTTAACCCTATTTTAAATGAAACTAAACTCTTTGGTTTGCAGATTATTATAAATAGTCAAAAAACGCGTTTAAATGCATTTATTATATAAAAAAATGGTATGGACCAAAATAGTTCTATACCTAAGATTTGTAAGTTTTTTTTTACCTGCCAGCAAGGTTAAATGAAATTTGCCACATGATATATAACAACCTGAACAATTACGTAAAGAGGTTACGTTTCTTGCCGATAACTCCGCAGATGAAATCGCGGGCACATGCTAGTAGCATATGGGCATTTCCATGAATATGTCAACCACGACTGTAAAAAATAAAAACTCTTGAAAGTTTTTCAATACAAGTTTATTGATAAAAAAACACTCATATTTTACTATGCACAGGTATTAGGAGCTTCTTAAATTATTTCAAGAGCAATAATAAGAGTTTAATCTGATTATCTCCTTGACTTGTTTTAAAGAATTGTAATCAACTATTTTTTTAGCGACTAGATTGTAAAAATAAAGTATAATTGTAAATATGCTTTAAAATTAAGGTAACAACAACAGTTAACAATATCCATAAGAAAAAAGAAAATATAGAGTCCAACTAGCTGTTTTTTTACTTCTCTTGGATGTTATTTTAATGTCACCGTCATTCGTATTTGAACTGTCGCAAGAACATCTAATTTAGAATTTAACTTTTTTTCTTAACATAATAAAAATTTTTTTACCTAAGAATACTATTAGAAAAAAATCTGTCACATACGATATGTCACGAACGATATTAAATTGAATTTATTATAAAATAATTTTTAATTAAGTATGATGGATTTTAAATAAAAAATATTCGGTTTAGTGTAAGAAATTAGAAAGAGAAAAAATACCTCCCAAGATTCGGAGATTTTTGTTAATATTTCCATATATGCCTACTGTTTTATGTCACGTACGATATATTCTTATTTTTTGTGTATAATTAAGACAACAATGATTCGAATATAATTAAATTTTTTTAAATAAATAAACTACCCTTTGAATGGAACATATAGATCTAATTTTGTTTCAGTAACTTTTACTTTTGCAAAAATTACTCCACTTTATAGGAGTACAAATGTCACGTACGATGACATGGAAATGCCCATAGGTAAGTAGAGTCAATATGTTTGCATATTGTGAAAATTATTCTATCAGAGTAATTTTACTTTATTGATTTCACTTATGAACCAACACTTTATGTCCCACATGAGTACAGTGTCTATGTTTTTGGTACTTTAAACACACAGCACTTTGACGACGGCCTACATGCGTTGTTTTCCAAGAGATTAAAAGTTAGTATTTATTTAAATGTGTTTTGACCCCTCGTAAATATATAATTCCTCTTCCATGATATGACAAAGGTATGTTGAATTTTTCAACAGTCATAAAAGTCAAAGTCACGTACGATGACATGGAAATGCCCATATATAAATGAAATTTTAAATTTGTTTGATCATATCATTTAAATTTTAAACTTTATTCAAGAAAAATAAAAACTATTTTTTAATACTACTAACATCTACTATTTATTTTGAAACTTTTAAATATATGAAGTACCTTTAATTATTTAAAAACTCTACCACTTGAACTCTGCTGAGTTATTTACCTTTAAAATTGTGTTTAAAATAGACTTAATTAAAATGGCTTTTAATTAACCAAGTTCATTATCCCTAATAGTATGTGTCCATTTAGGGACAAAAATTAAAATAAAACAAAATGACAGAAAATATAAAAAAAAAATAATAAATTCAAAAGCAAAAATAACAAATGCTACAAATATGAAACACTCTCAAGCCGACCACAAACATCATATAATAATGTCAACACATTTTAACCAGAAAAAATACGTATGAAATAAAACCATGGAAAAGCGTACTAGCAGCATAGCCACCGATAATATTATGACACAAAAAATAACCGTGCAACCACTAAGTACCCAGCTTTCATACAACTGTTTGTGTGCGAATGAATGTTTTTATTTACACATAAAGTATACGCACTAGAGACTCTTAATATGAGTATTTTACATACGAGTTACATACATAAATATTTAGAATGAAAAAACACATACACATGCATGCATGTGTATGATTGTATTTACAATAGACTGTACCGGAAAAAAGCTCGATATTTTATAATATCGGATCCTACAGCAAAGGCCGAAAATATAATGAAAATTTTTGAAAGCAACGCCTACTTTCAGCAAAAAATAACCAAATTGCCGTGCAAAATACTTACTTTTCGAAGGATACGGAAAACTTTTTTCCTGAGTCGTGGTTCGCTCTTATGTACAATAATAAAGTTCTAAACTACGTGACAGTTGTAAAGAGAATAATGGTATAGTGTATTGAATATTTGAAGGCAGTAAGAATTTAAAACTAGGAAAAAGAAATATTTTTTTAATTAATCATTAACCCATACTAACTAAAGTAATGAAAATTCCAGTAAAATCGATAAGAAAGCTTTATAACCAAAAAAAAAAAATAATAATAAAAAAACTAACATTTTTTATAAAGATTCAAGGAAAAAATTACTCAACGAGTAGTCTTAATTCGTCAGCTGATTATGTTTTCATAAATTTTTTTAAATTTAAACTGGTACTTTGATAAAAAATAGTTCTGTCTTTTCTCTCATTTATTTCAAAAATAAAAAAAATTATTCCAAAACAGCGATTTACTTATGATGAAGAAACATGCCTTGATACAGAGTTTTATAAAGAAAAACAAGTAAAAAAAACCTATATTCGGCTGTGTCAAATATTAGATACCCACTAGCAATATTGTAAAGTACCGTTATACTATTTGCTATTAGGGCGTGTTTGTTTGGTTTTTTTTCACATTTGGTCTCAAAAAAGAACCAAAAGCACATTTAGAATGGGAGTTGTATTAAACCCTTATCTTCAAGGAAACTAATGTAAAGTATCGTAACGTAAGGCAGGTAGTCAAAACTATTTATATGCAATGTTAAAATACCTGTGCTTACTTCCCCAGTGAAAAACATTGCTAATACTTACGATAGTGTGGCAGTAGAACTGTCAACTTCAACTCGTCATCATGCCCAACAATTGAACATTTCACCATCATCACTGGTAAGAATTTTGAACTAGTATTTGAATTGACACGCTTACAAGATTTAGATGACCCAAGAGCTGAAACCTACTGACTTTTTCAAGCGTCGTAAATACTCCGAATGGTTTGTTAAACAGACTGAAGTAAACAGTGACTTTACAAAGAAAACCATATTCAACGACAAGGCACACCTTCACCTCAGTGGATTCGTTAACAAGCAGAATATCCGCTTTTATTGCAAATTATAATTCACAAGTAATTGCTTAAAAGCCAATGCATAAACAAGAACAGATTATTTGGTGTGGTTTATGGGATGGCGGCGTTGTCTGGGCATACTTCTTCAAATAAGGTCGACCAAGCAGTAACCGTGAATAGTGTTCGCTATCGCGAGTTGATAGTTTTTTTCTTGTGGCCATAAATTAAGGATGTGAATCTGGGCGGTAGTTGGTTCCAAAAAGATTGTGCCTCTTGCTACAAAGTCATCTCTAAAAATTCAATGGCCGTGTTATCTCACGTCGTGGCGATGTTAAGTGGCCACCACTATCATATAATTTAACACCGTTGGACTTCTTTCTTTCGAAACATTTAGAAGAATAATTGTGCGTCACTAAGCCAAGAGCATTTCCAAATCTAACGGATGATATAGTTTGGCACATTATCGACATTGAACCTCAGTTATGTCTCAGTGTTTTGTTTATGGTTAATATCTTGCGTTTTGGTTACACCACCCTGTACTAAGTTGACACACATAAGGGAACAGAAGTTTTCCTATAAATAAAACGCAATAAATTTAATGGAATGATCAAACTGTTGGCTAAATTGGCTCAAAAATTATATGGAAGTTAATATAAAAAAAAAATTCCTCGCATATGGCGTCCGCGACTGCCCATCACGAATACCATCCTGGGGGTCCAACTTTGCAATACTTTTTGAACCATATCTCGCCTTATTACGTTAACAATACATCGAATGTTGCTTGCTAAATGAGCAATCATTGCTAATTTGTCAGACAACAGATATTTTACTCCCTCCATAACAAGTACTTCAAAGGTATCAAATCAGTCGAACTAGGTGGCCAATTTACATGTCTGGCATGTTGCCATACATGTTGGAACCATATTTCTCCTCTTAACGATTTGTAATCACATAGGCAATAAAAAACGCATAAATCGCTAGAGCGAAATTTGAGCCGTCTCTTATACTTGCGTATACGGCTGTAACGGTTTCTTCTATGCACACGGTAAAGGTTCCATTTGGATAAGTGGTCATACACCGATTGCATGTTTAATACTAATGGATGATTATGTGCACCGTTAATATGACGAAGTGTTTTATAAGTATGACGAATAAAGCATGAATTTTGAAAATAAGTTGCACGACTTGTAAGCATTGTTGTGGTGTAAGTCTTTGCATGGTGACTTGAGAAGAAAAACGCTAAAACATTTTTCTATTATGACAGCTAATGTTACAGTTACTCCTATCGGAAGTTCTCTTGGTCTAGAAATATACCATAACAAAAACCTTTAAAAATATAAAAAAACTAAATGTATTCATATAAATAGTAGAATATGCAGAGTATTGGAGGTTGGTGCTGAACTCTCTGTTCCAAAGAAATTTCCGAATTCACCTTAGATATATAATCCTTCATTCTTACCATTTTGTTAGCCATAAAAACTATATGAATGAAAAAACAGCTTTATATGGGAGGTGGGATTAAGGAAAAGCATATCACTTTTTCTTCCTGCCATTAAGACAATATTGTAAAAAAACCTCAATTATACGAAATTTCAGTATCGTATATCAATTTGTATCGGATGCATGAGGTTTTAGCTTCCAAATAGATCGAAAAAAAATGTTTTCAAAATAAATTTTCGTACATTTAATTGATAACGCTTTTGTCGATACAAAGATTTAAAAAATATTTGGTAAAATTTAACAGACTTTTTTACCCAAAAAATATATTTGTGAAATATTATCGCTCTATGCCATTTAGTTTATATTCTATTTGTTTTGTTTTGATGCTAGAAAATATGAAATTTTTTTTGCAGAAAAGAAAAAAAAACCTTTAAATGCTTTTATATCATATCGAAAAACTTAATGCTATTTTTGTAAATCCCTCTGTTGTTGAAAGCAATTTGCAAAGAAGGTAGTAATATGTTTTGCTGCTTATAAAGCAAATATACTTATACTCTTACTCTAATACATGTTGGCATTGTATGTGGGGGGTGTATGTGACGTAAACTTTGATGTCAAAATAAAAATATAATAAATATTTTTTTATAACTTGCTCAAACATTAACCTTTCTTCAACTGTTTATTTTGTTTTTATAATTTAATATACCTTTGGGACCATATATTATGAAGTTTTTAATAAAGGCCTAAAAAAGTGTATTTTACTTCTGAAAATAAACGTCTGTTATAATTGTAATGGAGCGTAACAGAGTGTTTTCAAAATATATATATTTTTTTTATGAATCTAAAATGTTGTGTTTTTTGTACAGTTTGGTAACAGGTTGCAGTCACAATTAACACAAACACAATTAAGGTATAAGTTCTTCGTGTAAAGAGTCTACTTTTATTTTAACTTGACCATTGTGCCGTAAACTATCATCTAAGATGAGTATTTTTTTTGTCGAAATTTTTTCTGAGGTTTTGGCAATAATGAAGTGTTAAATTCCTTCTTCAAACCCCAAAAGGTTGTGATAAGTTTGCCATTGGAGTAACTAGATCACTCTGGGTGGTAGAATGACCCCCCTCCCCACCACACTCAGAATTTTAAAAAATAAACTATTTGACTTTCATATAAATAGAAAATTAACTTTATTTTGGGAAATATTTATAGATATGTCAATGAAGTTTTTACATATTTGCCTTCAAACAATAATAAAAACTGATACAAAATTATATCATATGGTTCGATCTAAGGGCTAAAACGCATTATTCCAAAATATTGTTACGTTTATACCTTTTATAAATGTTGGATTATTTCCTTTAAATAAACTTTGAGTTCTTTTATTGCAATTAAAAAGCAGTTGAAATTCGTTATAAAATTAAGAGCACTTTATTTATTTAAATACACTCAGATATTGTTTTTATATCACTTTACTTATTACACTTATAGTTATACACTTTTATTATCAAACTCACTTTAATACACACTTTACAAGCCCTATTGTAATACTGATTATGTTAGCTGTGTTGTTCGGCTATTTATAGTAACATAGTGGTGTTCGGTAACATTCGACAAAGTTCTCGTATGTACATTCTAGTACATTCGAAAACCGTTACATTTAAATTAAGACGTTAAGTAATATGCACGAATAATATAAGTGCCTAAAAGTGTGCTACACATAACAACAAACATCATATTCGAACAACCAGCAAAATAAACTAATACAAATACAACTACAGTTACTTAAACTACTACATCTAAAATAAATTATAATTTAAATTAAGCTATTAAAAAATAAATCTGTAACAATATAAAATGGCATTTAAAAAAAAACTACTAAACTACTGATAAGTACTTAATGAGATATAACTTTACTGCTTAGGTGGTTAGAAGAGCGCTTGCAAAATACAAGACTTAAATATTTTAAAAGTACCCCAATTCGTACTTAGATCTTCATTTTGTCATTAAAAAAAATCCGTTTCTTCCCTATCATGCATTTGCTTATAGGGCCAATACACAACACCATAATAATTGTGCAATCAAGTGATTGTGCCAGCTAATTGGCCGTGTATGAGGTTTTGGGTGAGATTGTACCAGCTGATGGTGCTTTATCAAAAATTGTTTGATATTTTTTTGATTGTACCAGCATGATTTAGTCGTGTATTGTAAAGTTAGCTCATAAAGGTTAAATCGTCAAGGCATAAACATAAAAAAATACAACATTTTAAATATGAATGCAAATTCATACTCATTTCTTCATCTAAACACGTTTTTTTTGCGTTTTTGTTTTAGGATAATAGCAATAATAAGTGCAACACAAATTTTTTTGTTATTCATTACAGGCTTTTCCACACAATTTTTGGGTACAAAATTAATTTTGTACCATCATGCTGGTGTATTGTGTGCTTAAAGCTTAATTGCACAATCACTTGAGTGCACAACTATTATGGTGTTGTGTATGGGCTCTTTTACACACTGCTGAAAATATATATAAAAAGAAAATGCAATTTATATCAATTGAATATTTTTCCTATTTATTAATAAGACAATAAAAAATACAATCCTAGTATTTTCATATAAGCTTTATGGTAAACGGGTTAGTTCAGTACACTTAGCATCTATTGCAAACATAATCAGCTTATTTAGGAATCAAAATGAGTTCATACATATACAGCCTCATAATCAAATAATAACTTTACGAAGGCTTTTATCTGGAGAAGGCCAGCATTTTATTTTAAATGCCATTGACCACCGTTCAAGTATTTACCCATAAAATATTATTAACTTTTGCGGTGAAATATACCAATCACAAGCGGAAAGGCCTTAACTTCTATTTTTTACGAAATTTAGTTTTGACGTGATTCCAACACATTTCACACAAATATCCTTAGACTCTATGCTGTACTACTATAAATAATTTATTTTACAAACCACTTTAGAAAAGAAATTACTTAATGATAATACAGTTTCTGTTACGTTTACAGGAAAAGCCAATCCTGTAAAGTCACAATTGTTTGCGTTAAGTACTTTCGACCTGTGACCAACGCTATATAGGTTTGTTATTCCACGTAAAGTTTCTACAATATTTATTTCCGACCCCATCAAAAATCTATAGATCTGAAAACTTATAACTACGGCAGTCGATTTAGTAATGTCCGTCTGTCCATCTGTTACTGCGTTGGCTGAATCAACTTTTAAGAGTCCCAGATGTTGCACAGATCTTCAATCTTTAAATTTTTCAATCTTTTGGAAATATACCTAAATTAATCACTATTTAAATCCAGCACAGTCACCTCATAGATTTCTCAAACATAAGCAAATAAACACATATTCATCTCGCATTATAAGTAAAATATTTAAAAACTTACCGTTTACTAATCGACAAAGTTATAGGCAAAAAAATTTTGATAAAAATATATCTCTATTAAATATATTAAGTTACTTAATCTACTGATTCAAAAAACTCCATACCCAAATACAAGTAGTAGCCCCAAAAATTATTGCTTAGCAAAACTTCCAAACCAGTTGGAAACTAACTGAGATATGAGCACAAAAACACAACAACTTCAGTGATTTTCCTTAAATTTACAAACAAAAATTGATTTTTTCAGCATCTATATAACAAAGAGAAGATACCAAATAAAAGGAATTGACTAGAAAAATATAAAATATTGTGAACAATAATTATTTTCTTGTTATCAACAGGCTCTAGGTCCAAAAAACAATTTAATTCTAATATTTAAATAAAAATTATTTATTTTTTATTAAATATTATTTTAAAAAATTGTTTTCATATATTTTTATTAATTTTGTTCAATATTTCGAGCCCCTTCGGTGCTCTTCTTCAGGAACAAGATTTTAGTAAAGCTTTACATTCTATCTGTGGACAGACGACAGCTTTACTAAAATCTTGTTCCTGAAGAAGAGCACCGAAGGGGCTCGAAATATTGAACAAAATTAATAAAAATATATGAAAACAATTTTTTAAAATAATATTTAATAAAAAATAAATAATTTTTATTTAAATATTAGAATTAAATTGTTTTTTGGACCTAGAGCCTGTTGATAACAAGAAAATAATTATTTAAACATTATAAGGTCGTAAAGAATATAATTATATTGTGAACAATTTTAAAATTCATGAGATCCAACCACACAAAGTGGCATTTAAACATGCATTAAATCTAGTAATTGAGAATGTAACCACTTCGGCCCCTTTTATATTGGTATAAAATGAAAGGGCAGTTTAACACAGATAACTATTTAAAAATTAAAATCCAAGATGACATCCGAAATAAAATGGCGGATAAATGGGTCAAATATAATAGTTATGGCTTTGTCTTCTTCAACATATATGATGCTGAAGGACAGAATCAGATTTGGTACAGCCGAGTAGAAAATTTGTACTTGATTCTAGTTTTGGGTCGCCCTTTTATACCCTTCACACAGTGAAAAAGGGTATATATAGGTTTGTCATTCCGTGTGAAATTTCTACAATTTTCATTTCCGACCCTATAAAGTATATATTTTCTGAAAGCTTATGAATAGGGGAGTCGATTAAGCTCTGTCAGTCTCTCGGTCTGTCCGTCTGTCCGTGTGTATGTTGAAATCAACTTTTTGAAGCCCCCCGACATAGGTTGGACCCGGGTAAAGTATTAAAATATCAGAAATATTCGGGAGTAGATCAGTATTGAAAACCAGAAACATCGGTACATAAACAACTGAGATATGAGCAAAAACCAACGACCACCTCGATTTTTTTTCACAAAAACAACATTACAACAACAACATACATACATACAAACGTGTATACTGGTTAGAGAAAACGTGGCATCGAGTCCCAGCTGAGCCAAAAAAAAATTTTTTTTATTTTTTTTTTAAATTTTTTTTTTGTTTTATATTGATTATATATATAATAATTTTTTTTTTTTAATTTTTAAAAAAATTTTTTTTTTTGTTTTTTTAACATACATACGTGTAATTTATAATTTTACAATGGGATGTTTCTATATATGTATGTTTTTATATGTATGTACGTATTTCATATCGGATGAATGGTGATACAAACTACTGTTATTGCATGACTACACGTTGTGACGGGTATATAAGATTCGGCACGGCCGAATATAGCGCTCTTACTTGTTTAATTTTTTCTTTCCTTTAGAGCAAAGTATTTGCCCCCTAGATACTGTAGCGATAATTTTGACAACAAAACTCATACGGGTATTAAATATTAAAATCACTTTGAATTCAGTTTGAGAAATATTTTTTGGCCTCAGATTTTGCAACTTTTGCAAAAACTGGCATTTTATGTCAATATTCGAGGGTGACCAAACACACTAGGAAACGATTGCATTGGCTCTAATTAAGGATTTCTTAATTTGAAATTTGAAATTGAATTTCCACCGATCAAGGTTCTCAATTCAGGTCAACACTTTATAATGCATTATCAAGAATTCTTGTCATTGATCGCCTACAAACTACCTCATATTATTCCTAGTCAAATGGGATTGACGAACATATGGAAGTCCTAATTAAGATTAAGTGAAATACCAGCGGAAGTGATAAATTGCTGGGAGAGATCTTTATAGATACCGAATTTATTCCACAAAATGAATTTGTCAAAAATCTTTTAAACAACATAAATGCTGTTTGTCCTGCAATCAATCTTATCCAACTAGCGTCTTCTTTTGAAGGCGAGTATGTGTGGTGATGCTACGTTTCAACAAGGATACTATATTTAATCTAAATAGTTTGTCATTTTTTTTAAATCAAGGCAAATTAATTATTCAATTAATTATTGAAATTAAAGAATAAAATAAAAAAAATTTTGTGACATATGCAGACATTAATACAAAAACAAAATGCATGTGTTTTTTAATTGTTATGTTTGTTGCCGCGATTCATATACCTTATGAATATGCCTTGATTATAATTTCAAAAAAAATAGAAAAAAAGGAATTGATTAATAATTAAAAATTAAAAAAAGGGACGAATTTGAATAATTATTAGGGCACTGCTACACGTTCAATATATATCGTGACATTTCTGGTATCACGATATTTATTGAACGTGTAGCAATATTGATGGATCGCGATCCATATCGCAGAATGGCCTAAAATATGAAATCCAGATCGCGGATCGCGAATCGCGTGATAAATATTGAACGTGTTAAATCATGATACGTCAGAAAAAAGTGGCAAATAAAAGAAACAAAATAAAATACACAGTGGAAAAAATTAAACAAATGAAAAGTAAAACAAATGACATAATTTGTGTTAAGTTTATTGTAATAAAGGGTAATGGCAGAAGACAGCGAAAGCGAGTGGGTTCTGCCGATTGAATCGGAATTGACCAGTGAAAAAAATATTTTAAAAGATTTCATTTTCAATTTGGAGGCATTGCCGCAATTGTGGGACTCGTCGGCTAAGGCTAGAGCTTATTGCGACCAAATAAAAATAGCAACTGCACTGGAGAAATTATTAAAGGTTTTTTAAAAACTCAAGCCCACTGCTACCGTCGACGATGTTCGAAAGAAAATAAACTCGTTGAGGTCAAACTACAGAAAGGAGCTTAAACGAATTACCGATTCAAAACGTTCCGGTGCTGGTGCGGATAAAGTATATACCCAAAAATCATTGACTTTTAAAGCTCTGCAATTTTTACAAAAAACCGAAAAGCCTGTTCATGTGGTAAGTGCAATAATAAATATCAACTTTATTTTTTTAATCAGTCATATGCATATTAATATTTCTGTTGGGTTGTCCGCAATTGACCGTATCAACAGAGATAAACTTTTTCGCTTCCACACCTTCACCGGAATATGTTTATGTGTTTCAATCCAAAGACCAGAGCAGTTTACATACTGAGCATTCACGGTGAATAAAAACATGTTTAACGCCTAAAATTATTAATAAAACTTAAAAATTATAAAAACAAAAGTTGCGTTTTAATTACTTTAATATAATATTTAAGGACGTATATTAACGCTTCACAAGTATCTTCGACAGCTTGGCTTATCGAATGCCGGGACATAATGGCTGTAAACCTTTAATTTTTAAAGTATCTGTAAAAAATAATGGTGATAGAAAAAAATAGGAAAATAGCTAAACGGCTTTCTTTTGATTTTCGCGCGACATTGATAAACAAACTGAACAGCACAAAAATGACATAAATACTGACACGATAAATATTGAACATGTAGCATACACTCGTGATCCATCAATATTTTAAAATGGATCGTGATCCAAATATCACGATATTTATTGTGACGTGTAGCAGTGCCCTAACACAAAAGCAAATTTTCAAGTTTTCAAATAACATCCTCCAGTTTAAAAATATATTAAAATTTTTGTTTACTATTTAACATTAAAAACAATATTTTATTTAATAAATTTAAGTCTATAAAAATGTTGGCTGAAAAAAACAGATTTACATTATTTTATACAAATTTCTTTGTGTTCATTATGGAATTTACATGAATTTCCACTACAAATTTTTAAAGTATTTGTTATAATTTAATAAATAATTGTTGCATCTATGAGCAGCAACAAGTGTTAATTGCTACAAACACACATACACGTACATATGCAACATACATATTTTGTTGATTGAAAATGAAGTTGAATAAAATCAAACACCTTCATTCATACATGTGACATGCATAACGAACTAATAAAATTTTCATATATTTTTCGCGCCTTTTCATGTGAAACTTAACAAACAAGTGTCATTTTTTCATGCATTTTTAAACACTAAAGTGACAAGTATATTTAGTCAGTCAGTCAGTCAGTAATTTACATGTATTTTATTTAATATACACATGTGCATATGCATGCTAGTATAAAATATACACTTATGACAGCCGTCATTTGCATACAAACACACATTAATAACACACACAAAAAAAAAACATATTTTAATAGAAATATATACAGTTTATTGTTGGTAACTTATATGTGTACTAGCCAAACCCGGCGCGCGTTGCTACGCCCCTTAATGAATCGAAATGAATTCTGAATTTTAATTGAATATCAAGTGAAAAAACCTAAAAATTATAATTTTTTTATGGGCGTGGCATTGCCCACTTTTCTAGTTACGAAATTGTAAAGACATAACAGCTCAATATGTGTGCAAAGTTTCAGAAGAATCGGACCAGTGCAAGTACCTCAAAATTAAAATTGTTTTTATGGGCGTGGCCCTGCCCACTTTTCTTATCACGAAATTGTAAAGTCATAACAGCTCAATATGTGTGCAAAGTTTCAGAATAATCGGTCCAGTGCAAGTACTTCAAAATGATACCTTTTTTTTATGGGCGTGGCACTGCCCACTTTTCTAATCACGAAATTATTTAGTCATGACAGCTCAATATGTGTGCAAAGTTTCAGAAAAATCAGTCTGGTGCAAGTACCTCAAAATTATAGCCTTTTTTGATGGGCGTGGCCCCGCCCACTTTTTTAATCAAAAAATTATAAAGTCACGACAGCTTAATATGTGTGCAAAGTTTCAGAAAAATCGGTCCAGTGCAAGTACCTCAAAATTAAAACTTTTTTAGGGGCGTGGCCCCGCCCACTTTTCTTATCACGAAATTATTTAGTCATGACAGCTCGATATGTGTGCAAAGTTTCAGAAAAATCGGTCAATTGCAAGTAGCTAAAACTGATAACTAATTTTTTATGGGCGTGGCCCCGCCAACTTTTTTTCATCCATAAACCCCGGTATGTGTACAACAACTTACCAAAGTTTGAGCCCGATCGGTTTTACAGTTTCGAAGTCTATAGCTAACACACACACACACACACACACACACACACACAGAGTTTCACTTTTATATATATAGATTTATGTATGTTCACACAACTTCATATACAATTTCGTACACTCGTGTAGTAAAAGGAAATGAGGAAGGCGAAAAAAAAATAACTGAAACATACAAACATTTATCACGTAAATTATAGGGAAACATTTTACAACTTTTGCATTCGTGCATATCAATACATTATTTATAATGAATAAAAAACATGTAGGAATAAAAAATACAACAAAATGTAACGAAATGAACAAAAAAACTGAATTTATGACAATTTTATTTTTATTATTGATGTAAAAGCTTGTTGCTTTCACAAAAAAAAAAAACACTCTTAATTGACGGCAGTCTAAGAAGTAAATATATTTCATTCAAGTGGCTCACAGTGGTTGAAGTTTCTCGGTAACACTTAAATCTATTATGCTTGAGCGTTATTATTTTATTTAAGTAAAAGTTTGGAGTGCTCGATATTGTCAAGGAAACTAAACATTTAACACGATGTGAAGGGGGCTACGTTAGTCTGCTACACGTGTAAAGTAAAGTAAAATGCTCAGTGTGGAATGGGGACTCAACCAGGTATGATGCAATAAAATGGGACGGATATATGTTTTAGACCAGTTGTACAGAGTCCAACGATCGAAAGCATTAAATTTAAGAGTGCATTACGAACTAGCCTTTCTGAATCACTAAATACATAATTGCACCTCATTCCCATTGACCTTCATCATGGTCATATCCACAGGTAGTGCAGTAAGTCTCAATGTGCCTGGATGTTGTCGATTGAAGATGTATGACCAAGCGAGCATTATGGACGGGCTGTCATCGATCCAGAACCAACATTTCCGTTTTAAAATGTTTTTTTTTATTGTTGTAAATTTGCTTCCAAATTGAGGATCTTTTTTTCTGGACCGGAACTTGTAAAAATAACATAAAACTTTGCGGTGACAAGCAAAGCGGTCCGGGTTGAGCTAGCTCATTTTGAAAGTGAATTAATCTTTTGACTTTTTAATAAAGGGCGATCCAACCATAATGCTCGATGTTAATTGTGAGTCACACTTTAACGGCAAGTTTTTTGGTCAATTTAATTTGATGTCTCTTTGTTTCAGCGTTGGACAAATTCAATAATGAAGAGGTACACAATTGAGCAGAGCGATAAGATTGTTGAAGCCTTAAACTTAAATGACCAAATGTGTTCACAATCAGGATAATTTTAAAGGAAATACAAAAACACCTGTGCATACTCGCCTAGTTCGTTCTGTGGAAAACATTGCTATTGTTCGTGATAGTGCGTCAGAATAGCCGTCATATCGACTCGTCATCGTGTCCAAAAATTAAATATCTCATGAACATTATAATTGGGAATTTTGAATAAAAATTGGATTTTACATGCTTACAAGGTTCAATTGATTCAAGAACTGAACTCTACTGATCATTTCAAGCGTCGTCAATACGTCAACTAGCAGTTTGAATAGAAAAGAAGTACATGGTGAATGGCCATCTCTAGCGATGAGACATATTTCACTCCAGTGAATTTCTAAATAAGCAAAACAAGGACAACTACAAATCCACGAGTGAGTGTTAAAAATCCGATGCATCCGCAAATAGTGACTGTTTGGTGCGCTTTATGGGCTGGCAGCGTCATCGGGCCGTAGTTTTTCCAAAACCGAGGTCGACCAAACAGTTACCGTGAAAGGTGTTTGCTATTGTGATGTGATAACAGACTTTTTGTTGTCAGAAACTTAGGATATGAATCTGGATGACATGTGGTTCCAAGATCATTCTGCTATTTACCAATGAAACAATGGCTCTTTTGCGCTAGAAATTCATAGCAACTATGTTATTTAACGGCTACGTTTATGTTATTTGACGCCGTTGGAGTTTTTTCTTTAAGGATGTTTAAAATAAATAGTGTACGTCAATAAGCCAAGAACTATTCAAGAGCTAAAGGATGAGATAATTAGGCACATCAACGACATTGAACCTCATTTATGTCTCAGTGTCATTAAAAATATGGATCATCGGATAGAATCTGTGGCGAGCATTTAGCAGAGCACATAATTGTCCTAGACACTTCTATCGTAATAAAAATATTAAAAAATTATTTGAAAATATTTTGTTTTATTTACAATTAACATCATGAGTTTTGGACCACCCTGTATAAACATACTCGCAAATGAAAAATCATTTTAAGGTCTTTGAATTACTAAACAGTTTCTTACAGGCTATGGATGATATTTAAAAAACTTTTGCGTAGAGCAAATGTACATAAAATCTTTTTTTGGATCACCCAAATGTACACGAACATTCTGCTTTACATACATATGTAAGTAGAGTCAATATGTTTGCATATTGTGAAAATTATTCTATCAGAGTAATTTTACTTTATTGATTTCACTTATGAACCAACACTTTATGTCCCACATGAGTACAGTGGCATCTATGTTCTTGGTACTTTAAACACACAGCACCTTGACGACGGCCTACAAGAGTTGT
The DNA here is from genome assembly GCA_941918925.1 of Phyto melanocephala. Classification (NCBI taxonomy): domain Eukaryota; kingdom Metazoa; phylum Arthropoda; class Insecta; order Diptera; family Rhinophoridae; genus Phyto; species Phyto melanocephala. The sequence continues at coordinate 102,203,720 of OW799235.1, read as the reverse complement.
TTTACAAGAGATTAAAAGTTAATATCTATTTTAATGTTTTTTAACCCCTCGTAAATATATAATTCCTCTTCCATGATATGACTAAAGTATGTTGAATTTTCCTACAGTCATGAAATTCAAAGCCGTAAAAATAGTTTGTCTTGTTTGCATACCAACTTACGCTTTTCGTTTTTGCCCATTAAATAAATGCATTTAATTCTGTAATATTAAAGTGATGCATTTTTCGCAACATAAGGCTGGGAAAAAAAATGTGGCTTCATCATTTGACAGCAAAAGTTGCAAATTAAGAAGAAAAATATATAAAAGTTGTAAGAAAAACTCATAAATTACATTTAAGTATTTAAGGCTAAAATATTGTGTTAAATTCCAAATTATGACAACTTAAAAGCAACTAAAGCTTACGTTACATTTTCAAACATTTAAGTGAATTAAACATACATACAGACGGCTACATAGTATTCAAATCATGACCTATTAGGAAGTAAACCTGTAACAAAACATTCTTAATCAAATCAAAATTTTGACAGTATTTAATTAATTTTAAATAGAAGGGTTTATAAATTCGTGAAAATTAATTTCTTGACATCATTCTATGATGGCCATACATTTTTCAAAAGTATTATAATTTCCTTGACAATTTCATTTAACTTTCATTAGCGTGTTTAAAGTGTGAAAATGTAAAATTATTTTATTCCAATATCATGCAAAAAGTAAAACAAATAGAATTGAACTAAGCCCCAATAAATCTATTGTTTCTCAATTTGATAGTATTGTCTAAATATTTGTCTATTTAATTAAGTTAATTCATTTACATTTTCTACCAAATGTTTGGATTTGTAAGCAAATAAACTTCATTTGCCAGACAACTATGTTGTTGTATTATTATAATTGTAGATGGAAGAAACAAATGTGTGTAAATATGTATGTATTTATTAGAGTTGCCTGCTACTTATTATTTTCAATCCTTTTGGTTTCGTATCACTTATTGTAGAAACATCACAACCAACGGTAACTGCACTTTCATACAAACTGAACATGTTCCAATGACAATTGGACCTACGTTCCGGAACGACCCGAGTTCAACTCGGCCAAAGATTGTCAACCCAGCAACAGCTGTATCAGAGGAAAGTTTTTTTTCCCCAAGAAAGAAGTTTTGTCGGCAGCAGAGCTGCAAGAACAACTACACCGAATTGTATACGACTTTTCGTTTTTCGAAAACACTGCTTAGATTATATTTATTTTGTTTCGTAACGTTTTCCACTATTTTCTTATATTTTTTCTATTTTTTATCTTACGAAAAATTTTCCAAAATAAATGTTTTCGTTATTGTCGGCAAACCCTCTTGTTGCAATTTTTCATTTGTTTTCCATTTTTTCCTAAAAATGATTTATCACGTCGAAATTTTGAAACTTTTTTCAACTCTAATGTAAAAATGCCCGCATTGGAAAACAACTACTGCATAGAATATGATCGTGGATTGGCCACATATTAGGAAAGTCCCTAAGAAGATATCACGAGAACTGCTTTAGACTGGAATTCTCATGTATAAAGAAGACCAGGTCGCCCACACACAACAATGAAACGAAGTCAATAGTAGAAATAAAATCTATCGACGAATGAAGTCAAATCACTAGCTAAGACCTTAACTCATTGAGAGATCTAAATTACTCCTTATGTTTTTTAATGAGAACGACTTGTTATTATATGAACTACATAATGTGAAGATAATCACTTTTTATTCATAAAATTTATTTATAATTCGATTATCGTAATTCCAAACCACATCCTTAACGAAACAAATATTAAGAAAAACAAGTAAGAGTTTATTTACGGCCTTGCCGAATATGAGAATGCCCTTTACCAAAATGTACATATATATATCGACCAAAACGTAGTGCAGCCTACATTTCACATGTTAATTCGATTTCGACGCCATTTTAAATTTTTATTTTTTTACAGAGTTAACTGTATTCAACTTGTTCAGTATTTTCTTTTATCTATATATATAAAAATCAATGTGTGTTTGTATGTTTGTATGTTTGTTTGTGCTTTATAGACGGTTAAACGGCTGAACCGATTTCCTTGAAATTTTCATAGAATCTATATGTATGTCTGGAACGACCTATAGGCTATACTTTGGTTTGAAATTATAAGTGGGCGGGGTGCCACGCCCTATTAAAGAATAAGTATTAAATATTATATATCACGAAAGTTAATGCAGATAGAGTCTTCAAATTAAGTACGGTAAACTGTGACATCCACACGAACATTTTGGTAAAAAATGGGAGGACTTGCAATAGTAGGTGTGGCCACATGAATTAAATACTAAAATTCGAAAACGATATCGAGTAGTACAATTTTGCAAGAGCAACTTTGACACCCAAATAAACATTAATGGAAAAAATGGGTACATTAACAATAGTGGGCGTGGCACCTACCATATGAATTAATACTAAAATTCGTATATTTGGAAACCGATATCGATTAGAGTAGTAAAATTTTGCAAGAGCAACTTTGACACCCAAATGAACATTAAGCCAAGAAATAGGTGAATTAAAAATATTGGGCGTGGCACCAGCCATATGAATTAAATACTTAAATTTGGGGTGGCGAAGAACACCGGGTATTATCTAGTTACTTATACTTATGCCGCTAAGAAAAAAAAATATTCGACATTGTGTTTTAGACGCCATATTATATTTTAAGCTTTTTTTTAGTTTACTTTATTCTACTGGTCAAAGCCTTTTATTTGAGGCCAAAATATTAAGGTTGAAAGGTACAAGGGCGTTATTTCTTTTGAAACTTATATATCCGCCATTTTGCTTAACGCGCCATCTTATACATTAACTTTTTCATTACATTAGTTTGCTATATTTAACTTGTCAAGCCATTTCATTTTATATCAATAATGAGGGGCTGATCGATATATAAACTTATTGTTCGGCATTTTGTAGAAATGGCCATAATTTATTTGAAAAATATTTTTCTAACCATGCCACTTCATACTCATACTAACCCTCTCGTGTGTCTATAATTAAAAAAAAAACTTTTATTTGAAAATTTTAAGAAAAATTCTGATACATTTGCATTTTGCTGTTTATATCTCAGTTAGCTTCAAGCTGTTATCTTAGTTTTTCTTAGGAAACAATTTTTGAATGTACGGTTTGCAATTGTATATCTTTAGCGTTTCTAAAAATTATTACAAGCTTGAGAAACCTGATATATTTAAGAAAAATATATATTTTTCCAAATATTTTTTGCCTATAACTTTGCCAATTAGTCACCAATATATCCAGAATATATAAAAACAACAATCGTCTCTATAAATTGATCTAGGGCCGTAAAATAATAATTTTTGTGATTAAAAAATATATGATAAAACAAAAACAGTTGTATTTACATGCTCATATCTTAGCAAGTTATGGGGCGTTTATGAATTTCAATATCAATTTGATCCTGAATATTTCTTAAAGATTGATACCACACACAGATCTGTGCAGTATGTGAGGGCTTTTAAAAGTTGATTTTAATCAACACACGAACAGATAACAGACGAACAGTTGGACATTGCCTAATCGACACTTCCATTCACAAGCCTTCAGAAAATATATACCTATGAGGTCGGAAGTAAATATTAATCCCTTGGCAACACAGATGAAGAGTACAAAAATAGGAAAGCCAGTCGGGTAGCCCTTGAGAACTACGGGTATATGTAAACAGGGTAGATTATTATTCAATGTTTAAAAATCCGATTACAGCGCCACCTCAACAGTGTGGCGAATTTTCTAATCGGCACTAATGGTGTTTTCTTTTCTGACGTAAATGTTGCATTAATTCTGCCCTATGCGTTTTTTTGTGTTCTTTTCTTAAAAATATGCAATATTAAAAACGAGTGACAAGCTCTTTTGTAATATAATGTTGTCATAAAAATGAGAAAAAATGTTACTCAGCAACAAGATTTTTAATTTGCAAATCGATACCGAAATTTGAGGGAAACTTTTTCACAATGCCGTAGTTTCAAAAACTATCGCGTACATACAAAGAGTAATATTTTCATATAGAATACATTCATACATCTGCCCAATTCAAAACCTACAGTATGAGTTGTACGTTGTAAAAAATTCGCTTCAACACGTTATTAAAAAAACGGGGTTACGATTAATTTTTCCATCTCTGATGTATTTATACAACGTTATACAAACATAACATAATTGTTAGATGTTTTGTGCAAAAGATTAGAAGAGACAATATAAAAAAAATATTTACAACTGTCACTAAATCTGACGACGTACAAATTCTACGATAGGTTGTGATTTACGCAATATATTTTATTTAACTTATGACGACAGGTAACAGAATTGTAAGATTATTCTTTCTAGGCCACATAATCAAAATATTGTTTATATATTTGTTGCAGTATTGAAATTTTGGTCTGTAACTTAAACTAACCCTTTACATTTCCATTATTTGTTTAGTTTTAACAAATGTTAACAAAGAAATCTTTAAACAAACTACATTAGAAAGTACATTATGTTTGTATTCTATTAGAAAAGTGTTTACACATCTAAAGATATTAGTGAATTGCTGGCATAGACTCGTCTTACTACACTAAGTACAGGCATTTGGATATAAGCAGACATGTATTTGTGTATGTGTACAATACATTTATTTATATAGACATACATACGTCTATGCAAACATTTAATATAATTGTTTTATTGACTTTTTACTGTCTAAGTATAGTCGAAATATTATAAAAGATTTCATATAACGATATTATCGGGGGGCAAATGCATGTCCGCGAACAGAGTAAACAAAACTCTTGTAAATAAATCTTGCCTTAAAATATTATCGATTTGTTATATTATTTTAAACACATGTTTTTATGCATAGTGTTACTTTTACTTATATTATAAACACATAGATGACTTTAGGCTACACACTGTCGTTGACTGAAATCGTTATCGTGCAGTCAGCTACGACATCAATATTGTAATTAGAAATAGTAAGCGCCGGCAGATGTGGTGGAAAAATTTGAACGGCGATTGCTGATAGCCAGCTGTAGCCGGTAAACTTTAACATAAATGGGGAATTTATTTATTTTAAGATAAACTGATCCCAACCCCATGTTCCACAACTTTTTCACATCAAACTTTTTCAATCAAATTATTTAAGTTTTTTTTTTTAACAATCTAATGCAGGGCCTCATTTCAGATCCCAACAAAATGTTTAACCTCTTTACATTATGAGATACAGTGAACTCGCGATAACGTGAACTAATTTTTACCAAGACAGTTCACTTTTTCGAGTTTGTTCACCTTATCGAGTACCCAAATTTTAAACAAAAAATTACCCTATTTAATATAAAAAATGATATGATAATAAAAAAAAAAATGCTAAACACTATTTTAATTTAATTATTTTATTAAGTTTTAATAACAAAAAATAAAATTTAATATGTATATATACTTTGCATTCCATAAATGAAAAAAAAATAATTGTAAATAAAGGATACAAGAAATTCATATTTAATTAACAAAAACAACAAAAAATAAACTAAAAATAATAGGAAAATTTTTTTGGTTGGATAATTGGATAAAGGAAAAAATCATTCATTTTTTGTAAGTATTTTGTCACTTTGGTCTACCATCTCGTTTTCAGCCCATCTTAAAGCCTTATCCAAAGCTTCTACAGCCTTCTTGGATTTATTTGTAACTTCTGGCTGGAATATAATTGAGTCATCATCATCGTCGTTATCATCCTGAATTTCAATACTTCCTAATTCTGTGCAATTTTCTTTAGAATTGTTGTTCCAATTTTTGACCGTGGAAAGAGTAACACCGATCTTTTTTTAATAGAAGAAACTGTTGTTTTGGAAACTCTATATTTTTTTTATCAATAATTCAAGAATATCAACTTTATCTTTTAAAGTTAACACTTTAGGTTTTTTTGATGACATTTTTCACTTTCACGAATTAAAATTTTTGAATAACTTACAACATCTACGTAGCAATGTCAAAGAGCAACCAGCAGGTCGACGCATACATAAATGAAAAAAAAAAAAAAAACGTTAAAGGATAAGTAAAAAAACAAATAACCTGTAATTCGGGGGTTTTCCCAATTTAAAAACTTATTAAAAACAATAAATAAAAAGTATTCACGTTTTAGAGCTTTCAGATTATGTTCACGTTTTAGAATACTCTGTGGAAAAATTAATTTGTTCATGTTTCTGAGACTTTCACACTTTCGAGTGTTCACGTTTTCGCAAGTTAACTGTATCTGTGGCTTGGAGCTAAAAGGGCCAATTTTACTTTTTGGCTCTCTTGAGTTAATCATTGCATTAGATTTGTTTTCTTGCTCTATTTCATTATGGTAAAACAGCTAAAGTCATACTTAACTCAGAACAGCTTCATAAATAAAATGCTGGCCAATGTCACTATGAAAGCACAAATAAAAGTTAAAGTTCAATTCCAATTTTTTCAAAAGTAAATATTTTGACACTATCCCTTTTAGCTCCAAGCCACAGATATATTTTATAGATTTTGTTGTTGCAAACTACTTTATATTTTTCTTTTTGCCGTGTTCATGATACATTTTTTTCTTCTTGATTACCGGTTGAATATTGTAACTTCGGTCTTTTCTCTATTCTCTCTTAGAATTTGATATTAATTCGCAATAAAAAATATCCTCTATATTAACCCAGGTACCTTCTATGTACCAACATAACTATTTTTTTCTTTTAATCAATACAGTAGCAGAAGACAGACAGAAAGACAGACAGAAAGACAAAATTCCTACAATACTCGCATAAGTATTCAAAAATACAGTTTTATTTTTAGTATTTTTTATTTAGTGTTTACTGCCTTGAGAAATGATTAGAAGTGAGTTTATTTTTTGTATTAATTAAACACACAAAACCCGTACCGCTTTGCTAACACAACAAAGTTTTTGCAACGCATTATTAAGAAATAGATTTTAAAATAATCTGCAACCATTTATATTTTATTAAAGTATTGCTCCTTCACCGATCCTTATCATTTTTATACCCTTCACACAAAAGTGAAAAAGGGTTTGTCATTCCGTGTGAAATTTCTACAATTTTTATTTCCGACCTTATAAAGTATATATTTTCTAAAAGCTTATGAATAGCGGAGTCGATTAAACTGTCAGTCTGTCCATCTGTACATGTGCATGTTGAAATCAACTTTTTGAAAACCCCGACATCGCCTGGACCCACGTAAAGTATTAAAATATTGAAAATATTCGAGAGTAGATCGGTATTGAAAATCAGAATAATCGATACATAAGCAAATGAGATATGAGGAAAAAACCACGACCACCTCGTTTTTTTCACAACAACAACAACATACATACATACATACAAACGTGGTATACTGGTTAGAGTAAACGTAACATCAAATTCCAGCTGAGCCAAAAAAATTATTTTTTAATATTTTTTTTTTTTTAACTCAATTTATAATTTTACAATGGGATGTTTTTATATATGTATGTATGTACGTATTTTATATGAGATGAATGGTGATACAAACTTTTGTTATTGCGTGCTATATTCGGTACTGCACACTTGTTGTCTCTAATTTGGAAATTGTAATCAATAGTATCTCACATCAAGTTGAACCCAATAGAGATTACACTTTTAATGTTTTAATGTCTTTTTTTGTATTACGGTTTGGGGGTGGTGGGTATTTTGTTTTGTATGCACTGATCGATTTTACACCCAAAATAGTAAACTGATATTGTAGGCAATTACAAAGAATTTAAGGCCTATAACAATCTAGTTCTGCAGATATAACATTAAATATATTTTCCTTGAATGGGAGGTAGGACGAACCCGATTTGATCGTATCTAATTATTAAAATAAATTGTAATTTTTATTAAAATGTGTAATACTAGGATTAAGTTCTCGAACATTTGTTGTTCCTGTTTGTATGGAGGATATTACTTCCCCTGCTCCGATCGTATCGATGTTTTGTTTAAATAAAACGAATAAGATAAAAGTTAAAGACATAAAGATTTAAGATTATTAATTTTAGAAGTAATAGCTTTCTAGGTATCTCCTAAAATGTGTTTTCTTTAAATTAAAAGTGACATGCCGATTGCTATTTTCCAGCTCATTTTAAGCTCAACTACGCCAGCTGTTATTAAAATATCCGACATTATTATTGGAAACTTAGATATTATAGAACTCTGGGTATACTATTCTTGAGCTTCAGAACTATAAAAAAAATCAATCAATCTGATTTTATATGAAATAAAAAAAGTGGGAGCTGTTAATTTTCCTTTCCGTTGAGATTAAAATTCATAGTTTTCATACAATGCAGGAGATGACCTAAAAGATGACCTAAGAAGAGCTATTTCAGGCATACAACTTTTTAGACTACAGCTTTCGATCCTGTTGCTGCCAACACCGCCCATGGTCAATCGTTAGCGTGATAGGGGACAACTGGCAAGTGAAGGACAGTATATCAGGGCGACTTTTGAAAAAAAATAGCTGTGTCAATGAATTCGAGACTTGTGAACTCTGTACTTTTCTATTACTACACCTTTATTTTTTTCTCCTATTTTTTGGTTAATACTTAAAGATTTTTTATGCGTTATATAGGCGCATACAACACACTTTCCTAGTGCATTAACTTTCGCTCCCCGATTACTATAAACTAGAACAATTCAATAACTATGGCAAGTGGATATCTATTTACTTACCTAAAATAATATTGTTGATGTTGTAGTTCAAATGTAGATAAATCAAATGTCTGGCTTTTAAGCATTGATTTTATGTAAATTTCCATTATTTTAAAGGTAAGAAACATACAGTTTTATTGGCTTAAATTAAGTATAAACAACTATATAAGACATTCTTTTAACATATACGATGAGTTTAAGCTTTTCTACTGAAGTCGATTTTTGTGAAACAATAAAGGAAATCTTTTTCCAGCAAATTCATTTTTTGTTAAAGCAAAAACCAACTTCAGATAGATTCTTTTAAGCTTTTTTATCAGAATCATTTTCCACATTTTTTATTTCTTTGCGTTTCTTTCGTCGCATTTTCAAATTGGTTATCAGACGCACCGTACAGAAATATATAATTTCCACTATGCTCAGAGTGGAGACTCCCATAAAGAGACCCAATAGACCGCCACAGTTGGCCAGAAAATCGGTGGTACCATAAAGTTCCGAACGTTTGGATGTAAGAAATTGGGCTTCTTTAAAGAATAGAGACAAACGTGATTTTTTGGACCTAAATTTTAAAAAGAAAATCGAAATAATACAATTGTGGAAACTGTGATAAGAAAAAATATAATAGTATCACTAACACTTCTTCTTCTTCCACCTCTCTTTTGGCATTAAGATCTTTATGACCGACCTTAATTGCCTGCTGATGATCGTATTCGGCCTGAGATATTTCAGCCTCATATGCAATTGATGTACAAGATGGTAAACAATTACAACTTGTTGGCCCACGGTAATTTTCTCCAGATTCTCCGACGCCTTGATTGAACTCCCTTAAAGAAAGTTTGTCTTCAGCATCATTCATGCAACTAATAAAACGTGAACCACAAACGGGTATTTCAGCATGTCCTGAAATTAAGATAAAGGAAAAATAATTAAGATAGAAATTTGAAACAAAATCATAGATACAATTGGTGCATTCACAAAAAGTTCTAAGTCTCGAATTGTCATTAAGGCATAGTTTTCCAAAATATTTGAAATTGACAAAAAAAAATTTTTGGGTTAATTGTAAAATTTTTAATTTTTTAAATATTATGACTTCATGACAGCACGATACTAAGGACCAAGGCGAATTCAATAAGGTGAACTTATTAGATCAGCTGATCATCAGCTGTTGACTACTTCTAGGGACCACTTGTCAAATTTTTGTGTATTTTTGACATATCGTTTTGTTTTACACTAACAAAATACACGTTTGTATTTTTTCACTTTGTAGTTGTTTTAGCAACGAGTTCACCTTATTGAATTCGCCTTGCTAAGGACTTTTGTTTAAATTAACTTAAGCTAACTTAATTAACGCATCAAATTCTTAACAAGTTTAACTTACTAGGCATGGAAAATTTGACACAACCACATTCGTGCATTGTGAAATTTGATAAACATTCCAGTTCGCAATTATTTTGGGTGTATGTTTGGAAGTAGCTTAAGACACGTTCATGTTGGAAATAGCATTGACGCCTGAAAACACCCATTAAAAAAATATTAAATTAAACTTTTTTAAATATTTTCTATGCAACAGTACTTGACAACTTACCTGCTGGGCTCATAATGCTTCAAACCATCCGAAGTTGTAATGATTTTTGGTTTAATTGCAATCAACACTTCCTGGCCGAAGGGTATACGAAAGTATTGCTTTGAAACTTGAGCTAGCTCACCCGGCGTATTAAGAAGAATCTAAGAAATTGTTCGTACATCATTAAAGTGACAGTACATGATAAAAACTTAAAATAAACCTTAAATCCCTGCACTGGACCCCGACATAAATTATCAAAATCATTGACAATACCACTCAATAGTAAATCTAAGCCAGCTTTTGCACCAGGTCCCAACACACGATGAGGATAAGTGTCTGTCTCACTGTTTATTTTGTAACCATCTTCCACATTCCAGTCTGTTCGATTGCGTTGATCCGTATTGAATATAAAATCTTCTATTAAACTAGATTTGCGGAAATTTTTAAAGTAATAATTTAATTGTTTTCCGCAGTTTATACGTTACCCTTCGTTGGTGAAAATTTCCTTGGGACTTAAAGCATTGAAGCTATAGCATACACCGTCATCTGTAAGATACTTGTGAAATAATTCATTACATTTCTTGTCCACATTACGCCAGCGACACATTTCAAAAGTTTTCTGGAATTGGGGCATTAGTGTAGAAAATATGTCTATTAGATCTTTGCCAACGGTCTGATTAAATCCAGTATCATTTGAAGCCAAATGTGAATCACAGACGAGTAGAGAAGCATCTAAGCGATTTATTCTAAGAGTGGGTGAGAATAGTTTTTAGTTTAGTAACTTTTTTTAAACATTTTATTTTTTCAAAATATAAGAAATAAACTAATTTTTAATTCAAAATGATTTTCATTGCTTTGAGGCTTTAATTTCATTTTAATTACATGAGCTGAACTTCGATAAACTCTACATAATTTTTAGGCGAATATTTTGATATGTGCAAAAAGAAAACAAGTAAGAGCACTATATTCGGCTGTGCCGCATCTTTTATACCCACCACCAATTTTGTGTACATTTAAAGCGCAATATTTATTATTTTGTTAATCATTATGGAATAATCTCTTTATAATAAAATATGTATCACTTTCTTTGTAGCGGGTGGTTAAATTTTAAGGGCCCATGTTGAAGGTGAACTACACCTTAGGTTAGGTTGAAAAGGAGGGGTATAAAAGCCCAAACCCATGACAGGTATGCACTTATGCCCAGTTGGCATGTTGTGCGAACTACACCTAGTCTTTAAATTTGTTTTCTGCATTTCACTTGACATTTCTCAATCTCAAACTTACTCAATTTGATCTGTGGAAAAATACGCAAATGATCAACGCTTTAAAGCTATTCAGGTTTTTTATCAAAATGGGCGTTTAAATCAAAATGCATTTTGTGCACTTCGTAGTTCTTTTGATCGACATAATCGTTCAAATTCGTCCACAATCGGGAGAATTGTAAAAAAAATATTTAAATTTCTGCAAAACAGGTCTGTATAAAATGTTAGAAAATCAGTGAATGCCTTCTTAGTTCGTTGAATGGGAATGACTGCTGGTTTTTGCGATAGTGTCGCAAAAGAGCAGTCACCCTCGCCTCATCATCATGCCCAACAATAGAGCATCAACATTGTCATTGAAAATTTGGACCACCAGATAGAGGAGTGGCGCCAAGTATGGGGGGGGGGTGCATTTGGCCGATATTTTGTTAAATACATAATTAAACCATACAAATATTATCATTACAAAAAGAAATAATAATAATTTCCTAAATAATTTGTGTTTTATTTAAATTCAACATCGGTCCTTAAAATTTAACCACCCTTTATAACTTCGATATGCTACTAAAATGATTTTGTAAATGTAGTCTTTCAATGAAAGTGGGCGTTAAAGTAGGCGTGTCAATAAAGTTTCTGCTAATAAATACAACTTAGATATTTCAATATAGTCCTTTATTTTCCCAAAAACTTTATTAATAGAGAAATTACATGAATTTAAGATAAACCGTTATATGGGAGGTAGGCGTTAAAGTCGGCGGGTCACGTAACTTTTTGGCACAATAATTACATTAAATAGAAGGATATACGTAGCAAATTTCATCATCATACCTCTAATTTTGGCGGTTTTATGAGCTTTTAAATTTCATTAACGGTAGATAACGTGAAAAGTGGGCGTTATAGTAGGCGTGTCAAAGTTGTTTTTGCGAATGAGTACAACTTAGATGTTTCAATATAGCCCTTTGTTTTCCCAAAAACTTTGTCAACTCTTGCTTTTCGAGCTATAACTCTCTTCCTATTATTATGATTTAGCCCATTTTCAATACCAAACAAACCTTGTCTATAAGAAAGATTCTGGCAAAATTTGAGCCCCCTAGCTTTTTCGGTGCGACCTCTATCGTGCTTTCAACAGACAGACAGACGGACGGACATAGCTAGATCGTCATCAAATCAAACCCTGATTCAGAATATATATACTTTATGGGATCTAAAATGGATATTTCGATGTGTTACAAACGGAATGACAAAATGAATATACCCCCACCATTTTTTTGGTGGCGGGTATAAAAAATATAAAGAATAGTGTTCTGCACTGTTGGTACCCAACAAAATAACACACTACAAAATTCATAAGTTGAAAGAACATAAAAACTTACAATTTGGCATTTAAGCCCGGCAATGTCAATGGCGGTATTCGGATGGCTTCTAGCAAATTTCGCAACAAGAAATTGTATTGTGTGTGTATCTTAGCAAATGTCCGAAAATAAATCAAGACATTACTAAAATACTTCTTAGTAAGACAGACGACATGTAATAGCCATTGATAAGTATGTTGTTTAGTAAGAGCAAGGCATTACCTAGTTTTAAATAGTTAATATATTTAAAAAACGAATTTATATTGGAAAAAAAAGTTATTCGAAAAAATCAGTGGTTTTCTTTGGCCTTTAAAACGGCCAGCTGCTTAACTATATGAGTACATTATTGTTGATCAACCATTTCACTTTAAGCCTATTTGAAGTTTGAAAAGATACACAATCGAGCAACGCCTTAAAGTTATTCAGGCTTATTATGAAAATGGGCTTTTAAATCAAAATGCATTTCGTGCACTTCGTGATTGTTTTGGTCAACATAATCGTTCAAATTCGTCCACACTCGGGAGAATTGTAAAAAATATTCAAATTTCATCAAAATAGGTCTGTAAATGTGAAAACATCTGTGAATGCCTTCTTAGTTCGTTGAACGTAAAACATTGTCGCATCGCTTAAGAACAGCTGCATTATTCTCTTAATTTTTTTTTGAATGTTTGTCATATTGAGAAAAAATTCATTACGCACACTTTTACACTAATTTTCTTTAATTAGAAAGTAATAAAAATTTTACAATTCATTTAAGTGACTGCATAGGTTCATGGCACTGGCCATATAAAGAAAATATATAAAATGACTGAACTGTAGGCTTAAAGTTTTTTTAATTCTGTATAATTCCGTGCATTATCAATTTACTTTTTAAAGCACAAAATCGATAGTATCAGAGCAGGGGCATGGCACCTGCCATATCAAAGAGTACATTTGATATAGTTCTGGAAAACTGTAATCTTTGTTTGATTTTAATTTACCACAAGCTATTTTTTTTTTTAACAATTCTCTAATGGGAACAAAAATAGAATAGATCGAAGTAGGAGTACTATTACCCTCATACAAATAAAATACTTTTTGTAACAATAACTGCATGCCTAACAAATGGTGGCAGACAATTTTATAATAAGTCCTCAAATAAATATTATGCAAAAGCTTTATTTGGGCTAGAAAAGTGGTCCGGGTTCTGTTAGTTTCAATATAAAATATTGTCCTTTAAAAAAGTAAAGGACCAAAAGATAAAAAATTTTAATATACAATTTTTCTACGTTTGGTATTAATGGCATATTACATTGTCTATCTTAACAAAATTTTATAATCTCATAAGCTAAAATAAAATCTATGCATAAAAAATAGGAAAAATAAACAACTTTGTAAACAAAGTGTGAAATGTATGCACCAGCATAAATGCAAAACAAAACAATTTCAATATTTCTTTAACACATTTTTGCCATTATTGACTTACTCTTCATCTGTTAACGGTTCATTCGTTTCATTAAGCCTTAAATCCACTGACCTCCAATATATATCCGTGAAATTAAAAAATGTTTGTCGTGATTTAGTTTCAGTACAAACCGTCACCGCTGGAAAGGGTATTTGCCAAACCGGTGTGGATTTTTCGGCAAAACTTACAATAACTGGATTGTTGTTCCATTTCCACCAGATATTCATGGTCAGCGAGGCACAAAGATATATCGAGAACACAAATACCATAATCCAAAAGAATCTGCAATTTTTGAACGGCTATTATTCAAGGGCTTAAATAAAGTTTCACACTTTAGGTACCTCTCCAGACAGGGACGTTTCTGTTCACCCAAATATTTAATACCATGTATAGTGCTATTGTCACAATATTCCGAAAATATGGCCCAGGCTGCCTGAGAAGGTTTACCATATTTAATCTGTTGCTTAGTATCCAAGTCCTCATCGCTGTCCACATCGACGGTTTCTTTAAATGCTGTTATGGTCTTGGCCATCAATGCTGCACGCTTCCTAATAGAAAATTATACCACATATTAAACCATGTCGTGTTTTGTTTATTTTTTATTCTCAAATTAATGTCTTAAAAGTGGTCTATACCATTGCAGCGACGATTTAGACTCCATACGCTTTACAGGCTCCATCTTGCCTGTCAAAGGTAGTTGGGTGTGCTTTTCTCTTAACTTTTTCTCACTAATTTTCTATGCGTATGATTCGATTATAACACTTTCACGTCTTATGAACAACTATCAAAGTGAACTTTGTGTTTGTTCTGTTTTTATAGACGAAAAACTTCCTTGTAAAGTTAGAGGTGTGACAGAATTTTCAACACATTCGCAATAACAAGGTAAAGGCATCACATTACACCTTTGGGAGATTCTGGTAATCTTTTGGTAGACATACTCTTGGGAGATGTTCACTATTTTCGTTATTTTTTTTTTATTATTAATTTATGTATTTAATTAGTTGAATTGTATAAACATGTGTAATCGCATTTATGTATATTCAAGTATGTGTTTAATGATAAAAAAGTTTAAAAAGGTTAATTTGTATGAACTTGCAAAAAAAATATGTTTGTCAAGAAACAAAAAATTTAATTTTGCTAATTTATTTTAAATGGGTTATTACTCCTGACAATATGCTTGGGTTGGTGTAGTATAAAGTTTTAACAAAAAAAAAAATATGTTTTTATATTTCAATAATAAAAATCTGAACAAGTAACATGGGTTTCCAAATTATTATAAATTAATTGGCAACGAATTTAGCTTATTATATGGCAAGACATTTCTTTACAATTCCAACAAATTTTTTACGTATACTTAGCTACCTGCACTCCATTCATATATAGTTGTAGGCGTTATGGCATTTTATTTAGTACTAGCCAAACCCGGGGCGCGTTGCTACGCCCCTTAATGAATCGAAATGCATTATAAATTTCAATTGAACATTAAGTGCAAAAACCTAAAAATTAATATTTTTTTATGGGCGTGGCATTGCCCACTTTTCTATTCACAAAATTGTAAAGTCATAACAGCTCAATATGTGTACAAAGTTTCAGAAGAATGGGACCAGTGCAAGTTCCTAAAAATTATAATTGCGTGGGCGTGGCCCTTCCCACTTTTCTAATTACGAAATTGTAAAGTCATAACAGCTCAATATGTGTGCAAAGTTTCAGAATAATCGGTCCTGTGCAAGTACCTCAAAATGGTACCTTTTTTTATGGGCGTGGCACTGCCCACTTTTCTAATCATGAAATTATTTAGACATGACAGCTCAGTGTGTGCAAAGCTTTATAGAAATCAGTCCAGTGCAAGTACCTCAAAATTATAACCTTTTTTTATGGGCGTGGCGCCGCCCACTTTTTTAATCACGAAATTATAAAGTCATGACAGCTTAATATGTGTGCAAAGTTTCAAAAAAATCGGTCCAGTGCAAGTACCTCAATATTAAAACTTTTTTAGGGGCGTGGCCTCGCCCACTTTTCTTATCACGAAATTATTTAGCCATGACAGCTCGATATGTGTGCAAAGTTACAGAAAAATCGGTCAAGTGAAAGTAGCTAAAACTGATAACTAATTTTTTATAGGCGTGGCCCGCCCACTTTTTTTCACCCATAAACACTCCCTGGTATGTGTACAACAACTTACCAAAGTTTGAGCCCGATCGGTTTTACAGTTTCGGAGTCTATAGCTAACACACACACACAGAGTTTCACTTTTATATATATACTAGCCAATCCCGGCGCGCGTTGCTACGCCCCTTCATGAATTTTAATCGCATTCTAAATTTTAATCGAATATCAAGTGCAAGGCTAAAAACTATAACTTTTTCTTTATGAGCGTGGTACTGCCCACTTTTCTAATTACGAAACTGTATAGTCATGACAGCTCAATAAGTGTGCAAAGTTTTAGAAAAATCGGTCCAGTGTAAGTACCTAAAAATTATACCCTTTTTTTAATGGGCGTGGCACTGCCCACTTTTCTGATGACGAAAGTGTAAAGTCATGACAGCTCAGTATGTCTGCAAAGTTTCAGAAAAATCGGTCTGGTGCAAGTACCTCAAAATTATAACCTTTTTTTATGGGCGTGGCCCCGCCCACTTTTTTAATCACGAAATTATAAAATCATAACAGCTTAATATGTGTGCAAAGTTTCAGAAAAATCGGTCTAGTGCAAGTACCTTAAAATTAAAATTTTTTTAGGGGCGTGGCCCCGCCCACTTTTCTTATCACGAAATTATTTAGTCATTACAGCTCGATATGTGTGCAAAGTTTCAGAAAAATCCGTCAAGTGCAAGTAGCTAAAACTAATAACTAATTTTTTATGGGCGTGGCCCCGCCCACTTTTTTCACCCATAAACACTCCCTGGTATATGTACAACAACTTACCAAAGTTTCAGCCCGATCGGTTTTACAGTTTCGGAGTCTATAGCTAACACACACACACACACACACACACACACACACACACACACACACACACACACACACAGAGTTTCACTTTTATATATATAGATAGATTAAATGAATAATGTTGGACTTTTTTTATATTCTTCACCATCAAGAGTAATTTGATAAAACAAAAAGACACCCATAAAGCTTGTCAAAGTGTTTGGAAAATGTTATGGAATAAAAATGTGAAATAAGCCCAATAAACAATCTGCCATCGAATATAAAAAGGCCATTATTACTTATTTGCATCATATACATACATATGTGTAGTAGGGTCGGAATTTTGTAGGTAGATTACAGAACTAATGCGTGTATATAAAATTCCAAAATCTCATATAAGTTTAAAAGGCCCCAGTCGCATTAAATGGCCAGAACGGGGCTCATAACACTTACGCTTGAGCTCTGTATTCCGAATGAAATAAAACCACTCGGAATTGCCATTGTAGTGATTTAATTCCACTCGTAATGCAGACTATTTTTAGTATTAGGAGGGCATTAAAAGTTATAGTCCACCCCGTGAATTTCCGCTCCTGAGAAGCACTTTATATGACCGCATTAGTTTTGTAATCTACTCATCAATGGCTATCACTCAATATGTCCCAATCCCATTCAGGTATGCCCGAAATGGCCCGCATAACATTTAAATAAATTTTAATACTACAGGGACACTAAGAGGTACCAGGTCACTTTTTTGGAGTCAAAGGC
Organism: Phyto melanocephala; assembly: GCA_941918925.1. NCBI lineage: Eukaryota > Metazoa > Arthropoda > Insecta > Diptera > Rhinophoridae > Phyto > Phyto melanocephala. The sequence goes on along the minus strand of OW799235.1, from coordinate 102,185,710 downwards.
TGTTGTAACTCTCTTTGACTTAAAAAACAACATTCAGTTATGTATAAAATATTAATTTTGAAGAAAAACATTCGTTTTCCTTTGAGATATTAAGCGCGTTTTTATCATTTACTGTTCTGGAGTTGTGGCTTCATATATTGGCTTTTTGAAAAATATTTGAATTTTTTCAAACTTTGAGCGACGAGCGGCACGGGTTAACGTCATTTAAACGTTTTTAAGCAACCAAAAACTATACAAATCGATTAATATCTATTTCAGGCTTACTTTATATATTCAGTAGTGGAAAGTACTAAACCTAGGTGGGCGTTATAATGGGCCTACTACAAAAATGTACAGGTAAAATTTCATCATGATACATCTAACTCTTTCGCCTTAATGAGCTTTTGAATTTCATTGATGGTATGACATGTGAGAAGTGGGCGTTAAAGAAGGCATGTCAAAAAGTTTCTGCTAATAAATTCAATTTAGATAGTCCCCTACTCTTTCAAATCTTTGTACATAGATAAATTATATGAATTAAGTATAAAGCGTTAGATAGGAGGCTGGCGTAAAAGTAGGCGTGTCACCTTAATTCTACGTTATTACAAATGTATCTAATTGTGTGAGTTTCACTTCCATACCACTGTGTGGTATAAATTTTCGTGCATTTTGATCTACAACTTCATGATTTATAAATTTGAGCTATTTCTAGGTACAAAATAATTTTTTACTTAAGAAATATTCTTTTACTTTTTTATTTTGTCGCTATACGTTAATGCGTTTAGTTACAATCACATTTTATTTGATGAAGGAAGGAATTGTTTTTTTGGCCTACTCTTGCATTACGAGCTATAACTCTCTTCCTAATACACCGATTTATGCTTACTTGAATTTCAAACCAACCTTGTGTATAGAAAATATTCTGGTCAATATTGATCTCTCTAATATTTTTGGTTCGAGCTCTATGGTGCTTTCAACAGACGGACAGACAGACGGACATCGCTAGATCGTGCCAAAATGAAACCAGGATTTAAAACCTATATACTTTATATTTATGGTCAAACGTAATGACGAAATGATTATTTCCCCCACACAATTTTTTTGGTGGTGGATAACCAAGAAATATTAGGTGAGGGTGTGATGATGAAATGATTCGATTTGGGTGAAAAGATTAACGTTTTTAACACATAAACATGAAAAGAAATCAATGTTTACATGACTTATGAAAAGAAATCAATGTTTACATGACTTGTGAATTTTGCACTAATTTTGAAGTATATCATTTATGACATATTAGTCTGCACTTAGGAGTTGAAGAAATTATTCAAAATTTTTTGCACTATTAATTTAAAAAACACACAATTAAAATTTACTTTTTAATGATTCCAATTTTTTTTGCTGGGTAATCTACGGCACAATGAAATTTATAACAACCTGTTTTATACATTATATTTGAACTAACTCCTATTCAATTGAAATTCGTTTGAAACTTTTTTTATATCCTTAATTTTTAATACAAAACTTACAAAAACTATATTAATTAAAGACAATCCCTTAATTATTATAAAAAAGTATTTGAAAAAATATTTTAAAAAATTTCGGTTAATTGTTTATATACTGAAAATCTCTAAGTTGTACAGACAATATTCAATAAATACTATAATTGTTTCTAGCTTTTAAATTTTTGTGAAATCGCCTTTAAAACCTCATTGAAACTATTATATTTTAAAATTCACAATTTTACTAAAATTTCTACATATTAAGTTGTTGAAAATTAAACCCTTCTTTCCTTAGTTGGTGTGTGCAAGTTTTTCTAAAGCATTAACTTGATAAAATAAATGCACACTTTTGATTAACTCATCCGCATAATGTTCATTAAGGCCATATTGTTGGTGACGTTGAAAATTGCCAACAAACACACACACACACATACGTTCCAACAAATGGCTACTTCAAAAATTTACAGTTACAACATTGAAAATAACTGCAACAAATGTTTAAAATGGCAATTGTTTTACGATGTTTGTTTTATTTTGTACACATTTGTCCTTTACACGTTGCCCTTCTTTCTCTTCACCACTCATTTGTAGCTGTTGTTATTGGCCTTTTGTGTTGTTTTTTTTTTTAAGAGCTATTTAAATAAACTTTAGGACATGATGGTCCACAAAAATCGAGCAGATTATTGTATATAAAATTTGGCCAGCATGTAAGAATATTCGAGAATGTGTGTATGTGTGTTTGTGTAATACTGTGAGAGCACTTGTAAATGGAACAGGAACATTTCAAAAGAATAACAACAACATTTGTTTCGTGAATGTACAAGTATACATATATGTATGCATATGTGTTTGTTATTGTAGCTTATTTAGGTTGTTAATAAAGTTTTAAACTTAATTTTTTTGTTCAACCTTGGTTTTGTTGTAAAGCATGGGCTGTACTACATTTTGCTATTTCAAATTAGCTTTTAAATCATTAATAACTAAATAGAAATTAAAGAAATTTATTCACATGGGATAAAAAGGTGGTATAATAATTTTGTCATTCTCTTTCCAACACATCAAAATTTTCATATAGGACCCCATAAAGTACAAATTTTATAAGACTTGGTTTCATTTAAGGACGATCTAGCTATTTACGTCTGACTGTCCGTCAGTCTGTCTGTCCATCTGTTGAAAAAACAAGAAATCTATAAGCGAAAAAATAGGGTAATGAGATCATACCAAAATAAAAATGAGCTAAATCAGTCTATTCACAGAAAAAACTAATTTTCAAAATCAATAATGAAATTCACAAAACTAATAAAATTTTATTTAAACTACACTATTTTTCATTGAAATTGAGAAAATTCCAAATGAAATTTTGAAAATTCCAATTGAAATTTAGAATTTCGATTTGAAATTTAGATAATTCCAAATCAAATTAAGAACTTCAAATTGGAATTGAGAAAAATTCCAAATGAAAATGAGAATTTCAAATTAAAATTGTGAATATTCCAAATGAAATTAAGAAAATTTCAAATGATATTGAGAAAATGAGAAAATATAATTATATATAAAAATTTTATTTAATTTTTGATAACACATTATACATTATAATATTATTGTGTAGTAAAAAAACAAAAAACTCGTGAAACGTTGTAGTGTGTTGTATATCTCTACTGCAATCTCCGGTAGTAATACATGTTTTTGAAGCATTAATAACCTCTTCTAAAAAGGCAAGTCTCTGCTCTCCTACATTTGGGTGAGTTACGTTCGGTACATTCATTTTTGCTTTAACATTACTTTTGATTTTGGACCAAATACTTTCAATTTGGTAAAGCATTGGTGAGTAGGGGTTCAATCGTAAAAGTGTGGCTCTTGTGTTTCCAATAATAAATTGTAGGCGATTGTGGCAGGCAGCATTGTCACAAACCAATACAAGCTCCGATAACTCAATCCCTATCTCTTCCCACCTATCAAGACCAACTCATTTGCGCTGTCAGCTCTAAACGAACCTCTACGACTGTCCATTAGAATAACATGAGATATACATTACATATATTTTTCATATTTATAAAAAAAAGTTTCTTGGTTTTTAAATACATACTTATGTATATATTTTTTGTTAATTTCATTTGGAAATTTCTCAGTTTCATTTGAAATTTTCCCAATTTCAATTTGAAATTTTCCCAATTTCAATTTGAAATTTTCCCAATTTCAATTTGAAATTTTCCCAATTTCAATTTGAAATTTTCAATTTCAATTGGAATTTTCGCCATTACAATTTGAAATTCTCTTTACCATTTGGAATTTTCGCAATAACAATTTAAATTCTAATTTTCATTTGGAGTTTTCTCAATTTCAAATTGAAATTCTTAATTTCATTTGGAATTATCTCAATTTCAAATTGAAATTCTCAATTTCAATTGGAATTTTCTCAATTTCAATGAAAAATGGTGTAGTATGTATCACTAAAATTGTAAATTCTGAGAAAAAAATGTGCGAGACAAAACAATTTTCTTTAATATAATTTTATTTTAAATGAGATTTACATAAAACTTAAAAAAAATCAATAAATATATTTATAGAAAATTAAATTAATTTGAGGGAAGTGTTTGTTCAAACATATTCTGATAATAATTTTGTCTGTGCTTCCTAATGCAGGGTAGGTCACAAAAAATGTCTTTCGAATTGCTTATCGAGCACATATGCACGATAGATTGTTATATATTTTTTAACTTTGCTAAATGTTTTAACATATTAAATATTCTTAATATGGAGGAGTAGTTAGGAGGACTGAAACATACTACTTAATATTTAAATTTTAATTCAGGCTTGAGTTCATATTATGATAAATGAAGGAATAAGCTGAAAAATTATTTTATTTTTACTGACACTAGCCAAGTGGAATGCATTTTCGAAACCGGCTACGATTTCATCATCAGCACTCTTTGACCGCTGGTTCCATGTTGGATGTAAATATCATCTTTTTAATCTCCGGGCTTAAGGTTAATTGCATTCATTAACTACTTTAGTTTTCCTTTCTGATAAATTTTTACCACAATGAGTTAGATTGAAATTTACCAAACAGCAACCCTTTTTCATTTGTTTGTTATTATCTTTAATTTTTTTTATTACTATTTTTGTCCTGCTCTAGCCACCAGTTATAGATAGTGATAATAACAGATGATTGTTTAATGTATTTTGGATGGCTTATCGAGTACATATTCACAATTGATTAAATTAAAACAATTTTTAATATATCGGAGTGGTTCAAAGTTTCCAAAACAAATTTGTGCGAATTCTTAAAAAATGTAACAGTTAAACTGTGAAAATATTCTGTATCGCAATATATTAACGTTAATGTTAAAATCCCCTAAAACTTACAAGTAGCAGTTCAGACCGGACTTAAATGTTTATCCTTGCAAGTGGAAAATAACAACACAATGATGTTTTTAACTAATACAATGGAAATATCAAACAACAAGGTGTGTCATTAAAACAGAAAACACCCAAAAAAGTAGTGTTGCCTGAATGCATGCATTCTACATACATACCCAGCAAACGAAATTGTTCAACGTTCAACAGATATCTGATAGAATAATATGAGAAAAAGTAAGTTAGAGATTTCTGATTTAAAGGCATAGTTAGTTGAGATTAGGGTTTTTTCCGGAATTTTTAGTTCCCCGGGAATGCGAGATTTATTTTTTAATTTCCCGGGATCCCAGGATCCCGCAGCAAAATAAATAAGAAGTAAATTTATTTTTAATCAATAAAAAGCTTCTTATTAAAAACCATAAAATAGTTTATAATGTAAAAGAAATACTTCAAAACTATAAAAATTTATAAGCATACTGGAATTAAAAATATAAATTACGTAAAAATATTTCTAATTGAAAAAAATTATATTTTCCAGATACGAGATCAAATATTAGCACAAAAAATGCGTTAGAAATTTAAAAAATATAACGTAAAAATTGTTAACGATTTAGAAAATAATATTTTAATAAACTCAAAGCGTTTATTGACTGGTCAGAAAGTCTATTTCTGATTTTATTAACAAATTGTCCTGTTACAGAAAACACTCTTTCACTTTTTACCGATGTTGGACGAATAGTTATAAGTGCATATAACAAATACATTAATAATATTTTGGCTTTTTGACCACTTCCCCTAAAAAAATTTTAACTCCGTCTTTACGATAATTATGAAGTATTGGTAACCTGGGCTGAGTTTTTTTAATTTTTGACGTCAGTTCTTTCTGATTATTCATATCAGATAACTTTTTCTTCCAGAGTGCTTTGTGCAATGATTTCAAATGACGTATTAATCCGCTGGTGCTTCGATCCTTACATGAAATTATCTTTGCACATAAAGAGCATACAGCAGTGTCATCAGCCTTAGGTTAGGATTAGGTAGAACAGGCAGCTGTTGTGCAGCTCACTTGGGTCCATTTTATTCATCCCATTGTGATACCTGAAGTAAGAATAGAATAGAACAGAACAGAGAGAAGAGAAGCAAACAAGTCCCAAACTAGCAGACCAGCACACTACTGACTAGTGCACAGGGGCATCGTCAGCCTTCTTTTCAAAAAAAAAATTCCATACCATTGAACTATCCGTCTAAAACAGTTTAGTTTCTTTTAATATTAAAAAAAAGTTTATAAAATTAACACATTACCTCAAAAAGTATATCAAATTATTTGTAAAAATATTTTTAAACATAAAGTTTAGAAGAAGAAATATTTTTATGAAGAAGAAATGTCACAATACAAACATATGCTTTTGAGCCGTAGCTACTTTTTCCATTTCCCGGGATCCCGAAAAATAATCCCGGGAAAACAGGAAGATTAAATTACTCAAAAAAACCCTAGTTGAGATAAATTCTAATAGATACATCATGGGATATTCTGAGTTAGTTTGACAACGTATCTGATAGACGTCTAGCAGAAATCTGATTAAAAATCGAAAAAATTCTAATGTATTTAAAAACATTTATTAGAATTTGTGTCGGATGTAGTTCTGTATTATTTTATGATATTTAGTGTTCTGTTACAAATTTTTTTTTATTTAATTTTTTTACTTTTTTTAATATATTCGGAAAGCTTTTTTAACAATTTATGAAGTAATCACTTCTTTTAAAGAAATTAGCAACTAATAAATATATTTTTCAAATTTGATAAATTCATACAAAATCCATGCAGAAAAAGTCGGTAGCAGAAATGTCGTACTACTTTTGCTGACTGGGCACTTACTGGCAGATGTGTATATGTAGATGAATGTGTGTGTGTGTGTGTGTTTATATTATTTTTTCTAATAAAATTGTACTTTTTCACTTTAGTTGTACAAAGAATTTTATTACATTTTAGTTGTTTTGTAAGGTGTGTTAATGAAAACAAAAACAATGCAAGAAGGAACCATTCAAATACTGGACTTTTAACAAGAATTAAAATATAAAATTACACTCTACCATGAGTCTTGTTTCTTTTTTATTGCGTTAAACGTACATATTTAAATACATGTCGATTTTGAGGAAATTTCCAAAGATCAAAATTGGTCGACGCACAGAGGTGTATTTGGCCTGAAAAGCTGGCCAAAATTATTAAACGTGTTTTTTGAATTAAAAGTTCTGGTTTTTTGATAGTTTTAGTTGTAGTATGAAATAAGAAATATAGAAGCAGATTTTGAAAAAATTACACTGCGCAACAAAAGTACACTGCGCAAAAAAAAAAATTTTGTCTCACCTAGAAATAAAAGTATGTGGACTATATGGATTTTGATGCCCTTAATTCAAATCTGTTTTCCGTTTTTCTCTAGTACGTAAGGATTTGATTTTAAAGGCGTGGCATATTTCACCCCCTAAATTATTGGGTTGCCTAATATATTTAATCATAACTTGTAAACGAGTTCTCCGATTTTATTAGGAGGAAGATCAGAAGATGCACCGGAAAATTCTGCTTAAACTAACCAAACACATTTATTTTCTGTCTATTACTATTTCGAAGTTATTAAAAATTTAATGGCAAAAAAAAATTTTTCCTGCAAAATTCGTCAAATTTTTTGTTTTCAAAATTTAAGAACCAAAAATTTAAATTTTTAAAATTTTTCCAAAAGCCACATTCCTAAGGAATAAAAGTCGGTATAAATAGTAAAACTCAATTAACAAATGTTGATTTTAAAGGTTTAAACTGCTGCAAAACCTCTTCAAGGCATATATATAAAAATGTTGTTGTATGGTCGAGAAGAGCTTGGAGCTAATGTTTCACTAACGGTTGTGGCATCTTCATTGGGACAACATTTTTTTTTTTGCATGAGTAATGAGTAACATGGATACACATTTTTATTGGCATTGTATAAAATTTCATATTGCTTTTTCGTGAGCTCTGCATTTACAAAGAGTGCCAAAGCTCCTTTCCTTTATTCACATGGTTGACTTCAGAAGTTGTTAATGATTGCTTGCAAGTTCTTGCTTTTCTTGGGGATCTCTTTATATCCATTATTAATTTAGCCGCATCATTATGTCCCGCTGCTCTTTGACTCATGGATGCAGCAAATGTGATCTTCTCTGTTGTTAATTGGTTACGAACTTCTTCCGTTTTTCTTCGCATTGTTCTTTCACTAGCTGCATTAAATTTTTTTCGTGGTCGTCCTGAAGACGAACTGCCAAATACTGGAATTGTTATAGTTCCTTCCAGCCATGTCCTCAAAAATAATGGCGCAAACTTGCGCAAACTTTTTTTTTTGTTTCTAAAATTAGAGATTCCAAATTTTATTGTGGTATTAAACACAATTCGTAGAGATGATAACCTCACTTTCAAAAACCTCTTCTTTATATTTTTTTTGCAAAAAAGTGCATAATTTTTTTTTTTACCTTTTGTACGAATTGTTTCAACATGAATATTCAACATATTTCAATTTTTTTTTACTTTTTTAAATAAATTTTGATTAAACCTTTCAGCGAAAAAAAAAAGGCAAACATTAAAACTGTGGTAATGACGTGCAAAAAAGAATACAGGAAAACAGATGTTGGTAAATTTCGTACTAACTCAATGATATGTATTTGATATAACATGAAATCAATTAGAACAAATAATTCTTTATTTCAATTTTCAATACATTACTGAGTTAAATAGTTGATATTTACATACAACACCTGTAGTTCTGATCAAAAGAGTGCTGATGATGAAACCGTAGCTGGTTTCGAAAATGCATTCCACTCAGCTAGTATCGGATGACTAATTTTTCCTTAAATATTCTTGTCGTTATCACATTGAACTTATAGCTTATAATTTAAAAATTTAAAAATATAATAAAAAAAATTATTGTTAAACCTTTATTCGTTTGGCCGCAAAAAAAATAACAAATAAACATCCAGAAACCGAAAAAAAAACATTTAAATCTCATATAATTTTCTTCACTTTCCTGACTTTAGCAGGGTCTCAGAGCTACAAATCGCAACTAAAAGTTTTGAAAATTACAATATAATGTTAAATATTGTTAGGTTAGGTTAAAAAAGAGGGGCACTTAAAGTCCAGGCCCTCAACAGGTATTTATATGTCCAATTGGCATGTTTTGTGCTCTATATACTATTTTATTTAATACTGTTGCTAAATAAGATTTCCACATTGTAGGTGACCATAAAATCTGCTTCCACGGTTACTTAATTTCAGGTAATTAAATAGTTTTTTCTTCTGTGTTTGCTTTATTGTATGTCTGCGGTACTATTAAGGGCTTAAAAGAAGCTCATAGAAATACTCGTACACGTAGTGGTACAATTGTTTATTATAATTTAGCGTAATAAATATAAATATGAAGTATAAATATAAAGGGTTTTGCAATTTCAGCTGGTAGATATCTGTAAAACTTTTTAAGTTCAAAGACCAATTTATGAATAATGAATAAGTGGGGTAGGATATCATTCAAAAGAGCTAAGGCCGGGATTATGTTGACTTTGAGGGCATCGAAAAAGTAAAGCCGGTATAAATTGAACAATGTTAATTTCCAATTCAGTTTTACATGATCAGTTTGCCCAGCAAAGGAAGGATGAGTACTTAAAATAACTCCAAAAATGCCAAAATGCCAAAACGCCGAGAAAAACGTAGTTGTTGGCCACCCTGTGATCATTAAAGATGATTTACTCTCCTCTAAAGAATGGAGATAAGGCCGAGTAAGAAATATATGTGCTCTGGCAATCATCATTTCATACGGATTGTGGATTTAAATTCACAGGGCGCAGTATACACTTGGCCAATACCAAAATTTTGTTTCCTACCAGTTAACATATTCGCATGGAATTTTAAATCAATAACCCAACCTTGACTATTAAATCCCTCTTCTGATTTTCACACATCAATTAAACATGTAACATAACTATATTCACTAAGCAGTTAATAAAAATTATCTTATTCCTTAGGACTCCCAGGGACCCATATGTCCACCAGTGTGGTGTTCCCTCGCACTTGCAATCATTACGGTTCTATAAGAAGTTTTTAAGTACAAGAGAGGAGAATTTTAGACGTCAAGTTCATATACATATATCGCTGTGGCAAAAACTGTATGACACTGAATGCCAATAATGTTGCTGGGCACCTAACTTCATATTCCACTTCGTAAGCCTACATCGCCGGCTAATAACGAATAAAAAATAAGCCGTAACACTATTAGTCCTTCACACCTAGACAAGACACTGAATCATGCTTGACTTGGTGTGAATCGACATTAAATACATTCAACAGGCACCAGTAGTCGTTAAGCCATCAGGTGTCAAGAAGTTCAACCAAAAAACAGAAACACATTCGATTAGGACCCCTATGAGGTTTTGTATGTTTGAAAAACATACATATAATCGAGTTGATCATTCTGATCAATGATGCGCTGAATATTCAAAAAAGTTCCCCAATTTTGATATTATAATTTATATTGAATTTAATTATGTATTTATTAGTGGAATAGTTTTAAGGTTCTGATCTAAAACTGCGAGTAAATACTTTAGCGGTATCGATTATTTTTAATTTCATTCGCTTTTTTGACTTTGATTGGTCACAACATTGTTCAGCTCAGATCCTTTGGCTGGAATTATTAGACCCAAAAATATTTTGAAAAAAGTTAATTTAAATAAAAATAAATATTGAAGTAAAATTTCCTGTGGGTATTTTATTTAAAAATCGTAAATACTCTTAGAATATACCTTCCCCCCATTTTCTTTTTTAACACTTCCCCAATCTGCCCTCCCGATATACGCTTGGCTCAATTTTATTGGTTTTATTGGTTCGGTAATTTTCTTGCCAACTTAAGTTTATAATTTTTGTTAATTTGGTCATTAAACTTTTGACGACTCCATTTAAATACTTACTTTAATAATTCAGCTTATTTATTTATACGAGTTGCTTAATTGCATAACTTGCTGCTAAGATTTGGTATCAGCGACTGTGTAATGAGCTTTCAAAAATGTTCAACTTCTACCCGCCCTTTTAAAAGAACCCTTTAAACGTATGTAAGAAGCCTATAATTACTCAAACGTAGTATTCAGGCCATGCAGTTTTAAGGCCAGTATTTTAGTACAGTTACACAGTTAATTTTTAATTGTAGCAGTAAATTGATAAATTTTTTTGCAAATTTCACTGTTCTGCAAAAAATCAGTTTTTGTCTTCCCATTTAATAAAACTATGTGGACTATATGGATTTTGACGTGCTGAACTTAAATCCGTTGTCGGTTTTTTTCCATCAGATCGGAATTTTTCCCCCTAACTTAGTCAGGTACGAAGACATATTTAATCCTAACTCGAGAACCAGTCATCTGATTTTCAAAAATAAAACACCAAAAAATGTATAACAAAATTGTATTTATTTGAGTGAAATAAAATTTTTCTCTATCTCTTATCGTTTTGCAGTTATTTAGAAATTAATGGCGAAAAAAAAATTTTTTCGTGCAAAATTCGTAATATTTTTCAATTTAAAAATGGAATTAAAAAAAATTAAAGGCAAATATTCAACATTTTAAACTTTTATCTGAGAGCTACTTACCTTAAAAATAAAAAAAAGCTATAAACTATAAAAATCGGTTAAAAAATTTAGATTTTATTGTCAATTTACTGCAGGTACCCAATATTGACCAAATATGTGTAATGCTGCAAACAACGTCAGAGTGGGCGCAGTAATCAGTAAAATTTACTGAATACTGATTTTTTTTTCAGTAATCAGTAAAAATATACTGGTAATGAAAATTCAAGTGCAGTACCAGTAAAAAAAAATACTGAAGAAGTACTGGTATTGCAAAGTGCCATGTTTGATATTTCGCAATTTGTATAAATTTTTTTTTTCTAAAAAGATTTTCTGTAAAATTTAAATTAATAAAAACAAATTTCGAAAAACTTTTTTGGAACATAAATATAAAACATTTTTACTAAGCCCAAAATGTATGTATAAGAGAAAATATTAACAATAATTATTTCAGTTTCAAGTCTTTTTTTTAGGATGATGCTATACAACGGAGTAGCGAAATATTGATACAAAAAATAAAATTAAATTCAATTTTTTTATTTTAAAAAGACCTTAAGCTCAAAGATAATTGTTGTTAATATATCGTCGTTCGTAAATTATTGTGTTCTATATGTATAGGTTTTATGCGTCACATAGAACACAATAATTTACGAACGACGATATGTATAAGGAAAAAAGATTAAAAGACAAAATAAATAATATAAGAGAAAATATTAATTAAGAAATTTATTTTGAGGAACTATCACTGAACTTTTTATTTTTTAATAAGTTTTTGCTAAATCGTGCTTTTAAAATTTTAAAATTTTCATATTTCTTATTTTTTTATTTATTTATTTCTATGGCTTTAGACAAAAAAAAATTTGAGAGAAAAAAAACAATAAATCAAAAAATCAAACTGAAGTTAATTCTCTTTGTTGTGATAGCTCTTATTCTATAACTCGTGTAGCGGTGCCAGACGTACTGTTTTAATTAGTTGATGTACTGTTGTTCTTCAAATATATTCTTTTACAAATACAACACTTAAAACAGTACTTAAGCAGAACTGTTTTTATACCCTTCACACAGTGAAAAAGGGTATATATAGGTTTGTCATTCCGTGTGAAATTTCTACAATTTTCATTTCCGACCCCATAAAGTATATATTTTCTGAAAGCTTATGAATAGGAGAGTCGATTAAGCCCTGTCAGTCTGTCCGTCTGACCGTCTGTCCGTGTGTATGTTGAAATCAACTTTTTGAAGCCCCCTGACATCGCTTGTACTCGGGTGAGGTATTAAAATATCAGAAATATTCGGGAGTAGATCGCTATTGAAAATCAAAAACATCGGTACATAAACAACTGAGATATGAGCAAAAACCCACGACCACCTCGATTTTTTTTCACAAAAACAACATTACAAAAAATTTTTTTTTAATTTTTTTATTTTTATTTTTTATTTAATATATTATTTATATTTTGATTATTATTTTTTTAAATTTTTTTTATTTTTATTTTAATTTTTTTTTTTTTTTTTTTTGTTTTATATATATTATATATATAATAATTTTTTTTTTAAATTTTTTTTTTTAAATTTTTTTTTTAAAATTTTTTTTTTAATTTTTTTTTTTTAATTTTTGTTAAAAATTTTTTTTTTTCGTTTTTTTAACATACATACGTGAATTTCTAATTTTACAATGCGATGTTTTTATATATGTATGTACGTATTTCATATGGGATGAATGGTGACACAAACTACTGTTATTGCATGACTACACGTTGTGAAGGGTATATAAGATTCGGCACGGCCGAATATAGCGCTCTTACTTGTTTTTTTAAAATAAGATTCCGGTCTCAACCTAATTTTACTCCAAACTTGTCCCTAAATTCCTAATAAACGTTAAACTTCTTAAATATAAAGTGAAGAAAATAAATAGTAATTTTACCAAATACTTTAATATATAAACTATTTAATATATATGAAAAAAATATACATTAATATACATTTACTAGTGCAATATAAAATGTATAATAACTAAGTTGTGTTGTTAATTTAAATATTGTCACTCGTTTGGACCTGAAGATGCCAGCCGTTGGCGAAATATTGACTAAATTAATAATAAAGAAAATTATAAAAAAACATACCTCGAGCTTGTTTATTTAACCAAAAACAATCCAACCAATGCAATCACAATTATTGATATAAAAAAAAACTAGTAAAATAAGATAAACACGTGACTTTTTAACACGACCTTATAGACAATATGCCTTAATTTTGACTTGTCGCGAACAGAGCTTTGAAAAATAAATTATGTTGTGACTTTGTTTATGTTTTTCTTTAAACAATTTACTATTTTTCCCTTATTTTTGCCACTTTTTTGATGTGGGTGTACTGTTTTTCCGAATTTCCAATCTGCCTATCCTAAACGTGTAAAAAGATGTGGATGAACCAAAACTATTCTCGAATTTTGCGCTTTAAAAACACACTCTTAATTTTATTTTTCAAACTTTTCAAATAAGCACAAAAACCTAATAGTTGTCAATAATTAATATACATGGTTAACAAGTTTTTATAAGTGATATCTCTTTAGGTATTTTACACAGAAATATGTCTATCAGTGCAATCGTCTTGAAGTTCTTACTTTGTGATTACAAAAATTTTTTATCCCGCAAAAAGTTCACAGATTTTTTTCAAGTTGATGTACTTATATTTGATGTGTTTATCACTTATGAAATAAATTTTTATTTTTATCCTGAAGGTACATTAGTTGCCGCAGAAGATTTATCCATCCTCAAACATTTTTGGTATCAACTATAATTTTTTCAATCCGGTAATTTTTACTTTTATACCCTTCACATGAGACTCTGAAGAACATTTGTAATTTCTACAATATTAATTTGGGACCCTATTAATACTATGTTCACACACGCGCCTTTATTGCCAATTTATAATATTATCGCAATTAAAGGCCTTATTGAGCTCAATTTACCATACTAAAAATTATTTTTAAATTGAGCAATATATACTTAATTGTTTCACTTATTGTCTAAAACTCGAAATACAACTCTTGAGAAGTATGTTCAGTGAGAAGAAAATTCTATAGGAGGCATTTATAATGTCAAACAAATAAATATTCAAAAAACAAAAATTAACAAAATGGAAAATGTTTGATTTAAATTTAAAAAAAAAAATTTTAAAAAAATTCAAATACATACATATAAGTATATACATATGTATATGTATATATAAATATAATTGTAAATATATTGTATGAACAGGAAAAAAAACTAAAGAGAAGGCATTATTTGATTTGGTATAAATACATCGTATTTTTACAGCTATCAAATGCTAATGGAGTAAGATTAATTGAGTATGTGTGAACACTTTTTTTAATTGCTCAATAAACACTTAATTGAAACAATTAAAAATATCTGTCTGAACAGTATATCCTTATATTCTGAATTTTTATAGATAGAGGAATAGATTTAGCTAAGTCCGTCGGATAGTCTCTTCATGTTTATATACAATCAACTTTTGAAAGCCCGACGTATACTTTAGACTTTGTCTACACAGCATCAATTTATCAGACATGCTGTCAAGAATTTCGCAATTATAAATCAGTTATTACAAGCTGAGATATTAGTGAAAGAAGACAATTGTGTCTGGTGTTTAGCCAAACAAAATCAAATTTTCATCTTATATGGCAACATTTACAGAAAATATTAGTTCAATGGGTCAATTACCGACAAAGATATAGACAAAACAAAATGTTCTAAAAAAGACGTCAAGGAAAAGTTCAGATTATCAGCAACAGCTGCACCACAAATTATCTTCAACAACAACATAAGTAACTAAGATTGTACAAACTGTTTAGAGGGTATATAATATTATGCATAGTCGAATAAAACGCTCATACTTGTTTCTATTGGTTTTTATTTTTTCACTTTCTGTTTTGCATTTTTATGCGTATTGCAATGCCCTATAAAATGAATTTAAATTAAAAAAAGCTTGCATTTAAGGTTTTAGAAGACTATTTGCCACTAAATAGATTGAATCACAACTTAGGAGCTTTATCTATATCTGGTGCTACTAATATTAAAGGAACTAATCAATTACCAAATCCTCCAATTATAATTGGTATAACTATAAAAAATATATAATAAAAGCATGAGCTGTAACAATTACATTATAAATTTGATCATCACCAATTAATGCTCCAGGATGTCCAAGTTCAGTTCGAATTAAAATTCTTAAAGAAGTACCAATTATTCCTGATAAAGCTAAGGTTATGCTAAGGCATCCCAGAGAAATACATCTTACTTGTAGAAGCTCTTTACCTTTTTAGTGTTTTCTTTTCACACAAAAAAAAAATACCCTTTTTAAATGCACATAAATACTTGAACTATTTAACTCACCCTGTAACAATAATGTAGAAAACGAGCACATAATATGATGAAACTACCTATCAGCGCATATAAGTGATGCCAATATTAGAAATATGATTTTAAATTTAAAATTTTGTTTTTATTGTTTTATTATCTGAAAACTTCTATAATTAAAGAAAACTTAATAACTTTTCTAAATTTGAATTTTTACTAATTTAAGTTGCTTTTAAGTAAAATTAGTTGTACGACAACATTTTGAACAAAACCGCAGGGTATAGGTATGATGTACCTTTTTCTATATTTGTTTAGTATGTTGTTGTTTTGGATTAGATTAAAATTAAAATTTAATAAAATGAAATTCTTACTTACCTTGCTTTGCTTTTCCTTAGACCATTTCATAAGTAAATTAAAGACTACTTTTGGTTTAAATAATTTTATACATGCAAATGTTTGTTTATTATTATTTTAAAAGGATTTCATTTAGTAATAATAATTTACTCTTTGTTGTTGTTTTGGAGGACATTGAATTTTATGGTTATTGTTAGACCAATTACATTATTTATTTACTTTTCTTTGGTTTAACTTTATTATGATAACATTTATACATATAATTTTACAGACATAAAACTTAAATTCACTACGATATTGAATGCATTTAAATCTCAAATATACGGGTATCCGCTACTTTAACAATTCGCATATTGAATTATTTTTCTTAACACATACTAAAAGTCACAATAAATCGGGTAATCCCATGTTTTGTTAATGTTTATTTGATACTGTAACGAGTAGATAATAATCTGCTGCAGTTAACCGTTATAATTGAGATTCTACTGCATTCAGGTTTTTGATTAACTTTTTGGCTGTTATTAAAAGATTTATTATAAGTAAACATATATATTTTATAATTTGTTTAAGCTTATCTTTGATTATATTTAATTTCAAATAAAACGCATATTGCAGCTTTATTTTAGCTTGTAAAGGTTAATTCCCTCTTTGATTTTGAACAGAATTATAGTCCGGACAAATTTTTTTTTACCAGAAGCCTTCTGCAGCAAAATTTATTCATTTTATATAATTTGCAAATAACAACAAACAACATAATGAATCGCTAGAAAAGTAACTGAGATATTAGCTAAAAATACAACTTCTTCGGTGTTTTTCTTAAAATTTGAAACGTAAAATCGATTTTTTGTAGCTTCTGGAGAACAGAGAGGAGCGTATCAAAAATAAGGGCTCGACTAAATATCAAAATATTGTTACAGATTTAAATTTAATTAGTTCATTTTACATGATAAATAATAACAATACTTTTATATGCAGTAGTTTATGTACATTGTTTAGGTTGGCTGTTAAGTATTATATAGCCGAGGTATACTTTAAGACACAGTTATTTGTCCTGCATATTTCTTAACATTAACATTATGTCTCAATTTAAATGTAACGGCTTTCTAGTAAATAAACAGAATGTTCAAGTATGTACATGCGAGAAATTTGTGAAATGTTACTGGCCACCTTTATATTACTATACATAGTCGAACAACACATAATCAGTATTACAGTAGAGCTTATAAAGTTTGTATCAAAATGAGTTCGATACTAAAGGTGTATAACAATAAGTGAAATAAATAACGTGCTGTAAAAAAAACATCTAATTGTGTTTAAATAAATAAAGTGCTCTTGTTTTTATAAAGAATTTCAAGTCTTGTTATTTGCAATACAAAACAATCCCCAATATAATTAAAGGAAATAAACCGACGTTTATAAAAGTTATAAACGTAACAATATAATGCATTTTAAATAAATTAAAATTCCATAATGACCATGATAAACCAAAATGTCTTCCAATAAATTTATATATGGGAACATGATGAAACAAAATGGCGTTCAATAAATTTATATGTTAAACAAATCTAGTAATTAAATATGTACCCACTTAAACCCCCTCAAGTTGCTTTATGTCTTATAAGCCATTTGACATATCACAAAACTAGTATCGGGATATATACTCGCATTAAATTTTATTAAATAACATAAAGCAGTAACTGCTGATTCAAAACACTTATAAGTTGACAACCTGTCATAAAAAGTATTGTCCACTATCAATCCTAATTATTTTCTTAACCACAGGCACACATGCCTGCTTCAATTGACGCATTGGAAAACAACATTGAAGCATTTATTCATGAGATACCGGCCGAAATGCTGTAAAGAGTATGCCAAAATTGGACTAAGCCGATGGCCCATTTGAGGCGCAGTCACGGTCAACATTTGCATAAAATAATCTTCCAACATTGAATTATATGAACCGTACTATCGATTCAAATAAACATTTCATGCATTTTTCTGAATTTTATGTGTTTTTTTTTAAACTTTCCTATAGCTCTTAAAAAATCACCCAAAAGATATTGCTTAAGCAAATTTCCCTTACGAAAATTGTTCAATTAAAGAAAAATTAAATTTGAAATATAGTATTAGGAGCCACCGAAGAAAGAGAAAAGCACTAAAACTTTAAAAGATGCATCGAGCACTGACACGAAATTTTTCGCGACAAACATTTTTAAAATCAGTAAAACCAGTGCTAAAAGCACTCAGTCTACAACACTGCTGAGTGTTGTCTAGACAAAATAATAGCTTTCTTAACTCGAAAAAAAAGGACGCCTAATTAAAAATTTTGTTTCGGAAAAAATTTTGGTTCGTAACAAGTGGGTGAATTCACCTTAAGTACAATAAATATTCAGTAGTTTTTTTTTTTTTTTTGTATAAATCATACGTGTATATTTTCTAACATACTTTCTTTTCTTAATATAATTAACTAACTACTTTTATTGTAAGAAACAAAATAGCTTCGAAACAAGTATTAGTTAAATGTTAAATAAAGGCTTAACAATATTTGTGTTGGATATTCCTTATACCTGTATCTGAAAATAATCTAATTACACAATTTTACATAAAAAATTAAAAAAAAAAAAAAATCGAATCCAGCTACAATTAAAAAATAAAATTATTTTACCTGAACGTAGTAAAATTAAAAAAATATTAATTTGATTTTTGAAATATTAACCCTCTGTTGTATATAGTACAGAGAAACAAGCATTACTTATATCTTTTCTTGTATTATTATTATTATTCGTTTTTTTTTATATTTTTTTATATAAAATATTTTTTTAATCATTTGTAGACAATATTTATGTTATAATACATTACCTACATACGTTAAGTTATTTACATAACTGTTTTATTATTTATAACTTACTTTTATATTTAATATGCATTTTTAATACATAATTTCAACTAATTGAAAATGATATGTTTATTTGTTAAATAATGTTTTTTTGTTTTAAATATATTTTTACTAAACTAACAACTTGTTAATACTTTTATAAATATTTAATTATTTTGTTTTTGTATTTAGGTTTATATATCAGCTCATTTTTCGAAATATGTTGTTGTAGTTCTTTTAAAATAAAATTACAAAAAAACCAATATATTTGTTTAATAGAAGTACATTTACAATTTATGTACAGCGATAACTCGCTAATAAATACGAGTGAATTATTACGAAGTTAAGAATCATATTTTTGGATTTTTTCTATAATTTTACATTTGGGAGATAATTTTTTTAAAATCATGAACTTAGTTTTAAGAAAAAATATTTTAAGGATTTTCTATGAGCCTTTTTACCTTTTTTAATTTTTCTATTTATAATATGAACATCGCTTTTATCATATTTCATTATATGGAGGATGATGAACTAGAGAAACAAATTCTAATAGATTCCTATTAAAATCTTCATCAATATGTATGTGGTGTTGAAACTTCTCTACACTAAACGGTTCGAAATGTAAAACTCTATATAGAAAAAAGTGAACAATAAAGTACTCACTAATTTATGAACTTTATACAGCGTAGAATTTTTTTAATACAAGATAATAAAATCCATATACTAGATTTCATGAGAATAACCCAAAACTACATCGAATTTATGACAAACAAAAATACAACTCTGCTGTTACAGGTGTGTTTGTTTAAAAAAAGAAAATAAGTTTGCTTAATTAATGGACAGCCGAATATTTTGTTTAATTTTTTTTAATAAAAACAATATACAGTAAATCAATTAGTGTTAAAGTTCTTAGTAAACTTTAAAAAGATTTTCGAAATATTATATATGTATATGCAACGGCGAATTGATACAACAAAGCAACTTTTCAGGGGATGTTTTATGTCAAGGCCAGTTCGTATATCAGGGATGGAAAAGTTGTTTCACATATTAAATATAATAAATTTTGTTTAAAAAAAGGATATAAATGTTTGAAACCCATTATTAATGACGCAAAAGCTACAAATATACCTATACATAAATTTAGCACATTTATTATAAAAAAAGTACAATCAAGTTAATTGTTTAACACCGAAACCAAAATCACATTCCCTATCCCTGCAATAATAAATAAAATCAAGACGAATTCAACCAATTTTGACAAAAAGTTTCCCCATCAGCTGGGCTGATAATTTCACCTGTATGAATTCGCCTTGGTTTTCGTTAAGATATTTACTGTTTTTCCATTATTTTTGCTACTTTTTTGACGTGGGTGTACTGTTTTTCCGAACTTCGCATCTGGCTACACTCAACTTGTAAAAGATGCGGATTAACCAAAGCTATTCACAATTTTGTACACGTTCAACTTTTGAAAATATGCACTTAATTAATTTTTTAAAAATTTTAAGATAAGCACAAAAACAACTTTTAGTTAAAACAATATTTAATATAGTTCACAATTTTTAATACGTGATATCTCTTTAAGTGGTTTATAAAGAAAGATGACGATCAGTGCAATCGTCTTGAAGTTCTTACTTTGTGAATAAGATAACTTTCTTATCACGCAAAAAGTTCGCAAATTTTTTTATACCCTTCACACAGTGAAAAAGGTATATATAGGTTTGTCATTCCATGTGAAATTTCTACAATTTTAATTTCCGACCCCATAAAGTATATATTTTCTGAAAGCTTATGAATAGGGGAGTCGATTTAGCTCTGTCAGTCTATCCGTGTGTATGTTGAAATCAACTTTTTGAAGCCCTCTGACATCGCCTGGACCCAGGTAATGTATTTAAATATCAGAAATATTTGGAAGTAGATCCGCATTGAAAATCAGAAACATCGGTACATAAAAAACTGAGATATGAACAAAAACCCACTGCCACCTCGTTTTTTTAACACAAAAGCAACATACAACAATAACATACATACAAACGTGGTATACTGGTTAAAGTAAACGTGGCATCGAATCCCAGCTGAGCCAAAAAAAAAAATTATTTTATTTTTAACTTTATATATTGTTTATATTTTTATTATTATTTTTTAATTTTTTTTAATTTTGTTTTTAATTTTTTTTCATCTTTCATCTTTTTTTTTAAAAGATTTTCGAAATATTTTATCTGTGGACCTATAGCGAGGCAGCTTCTTACAGGAGAGCAAAAAACAAAATTAAAAAATCAATTTAAATTGATTATTTTTGGTACGAATCTCTTATTCAATATCTAGATGCAAGCCGGGGATTATTGTTAATTAATAAGAATTTTGTGAACTAATTTAAAAAATTTTTTTAGAAAAGCACTAAAATAACAAGAGGTCCAAAAATAATTTATATAATTAATTATTTTTTATGTGATATTTCGTAAAGTACTATACCCCAGCAAAAAAAAAATTCCACGAGTTCATTGTGAATAACATTTCTAATTGAAAACTCCAAGAGGATGCATGCGTAATACCTTTTCCAATTCCAAAATAGTTAGCCTTTAATGATGTGCTTCAAAACTCATGCTAATGCTTTTGAAAAATTTTAAAAAATTCATGTAAACAAACATTATTAACTCATGAGACATGGGTTTCTTTTTATCTTTTTTTCTTTTTATGCGTTCTATGCATTTATTAGAACGAAGTGAATTTTGTCATTATATTCATATAAATACATGCACTCCAATGACACGTTAATGTTAAAACTCATGCATTCACTATTTCTTTTGCATGTCTTTGTTTGCTGGGACATAATATGTCTTATATTTATTATAAAAACGCCAATTAGCACAAACAAAGGTACTTAAAAATTTTACTTCTAGAACTAAGAGAGTTGAAAATTTTTTTATCTTGACTTAAGTTTTTTTTTTTTAAGTCTACAGACATACTTAAACTATTTTTGTTATATAGTTACAGTCTTTTTCATTCCTTTTCAAGATTTTCATTAACAGTCTGTACGTTAAATTAAATTAAAGGATTGCAAAAAGGCATTTCTTGAGTGGAATATAAATCTCCAATATTCTAAAAAATATGGTTACCTTAATTTTCTTTAATTAATTTAACATTCGACATGATTATTTGTTTTTATATCATTCTCAATTTAAGAACAACATTTCGCATTAGGTAGATTTCTGCATTAGGTTCTTAAGCCTAGAATATAATTATTAATGCACAACCTGGTTTAATTTTTTTAATTTTGTATTGAAGCATATTTCCGCGACTGTGTCAATTCCGTCGTTTACTCTTTGAATTGTTTATGCGAGTCGGGTAGCCCTCAAACGCACAAATTAAAATTTACAAGCTCTTAAATTTGTTGGTGCAAAAGGACGAAAAAATAGGGCGAAAGTACAGAATTATTTGCACTTGCATATTATTTTTGCTTTTCTCTTTTATACATCAACATTTACACAAGCACACGTGATAATATAGGCACACAACTTAAGAAAATATGTCAAACTAAAATACAGTGCTGTCCGGGTAGAGTGAACCCCCGATGCTATGAATACCTCGTTAGAGTGAACACCGGAATGTTAACATTGACTACTCTGTAGAGTGCTTTACTTTATAGTGAGTTTTTAGGTTTGGCGAAGGAGAAAAACAACGAAAAAGAGTATACAAATTGAAGAGAACATAAAATAACGGTAAAGTAACAATTCTTTTAGAGACAAGTTACTCTCACCAATACACATTCTATGAATTTAAATTATTTAAGTCTGCGTGATGTTCCATTAAGGTCGTGTCTCAAAGTTATTTTCTGAATAATTGGTGTTATATGATATAATTCTTAGATAAAAATGGATTTGAAAAAAAGAAAGCATTTATTCTCAAAACAAAAAAGCGACATTATAAAAGAAATTGAAAAAGATGCTACTTCTTTGCACAGCGGTTTAACCTTGCTTTAGTAAACAACCTGGGTATAGTGAAATCGCTCAGCAAAAATTAGTTCACTCTACCCAGACAGCACTGTATGTGCATCTGAGAGATGTCTTACCCTGTTCTTCTTAATTGGCCTTGACATATTCCAGTTCTTTTAAATAAGTGTGCAAAAAACACCTTAAAATACACGTATATATATTTTAACAAAATGCAAATGATCTTTCTGTTGATCCAGCAGACCATCTGAGCATAATTTATATATTTTTTTTCTATTATTTTCCATGTGACCAATAATGATGATAACTCTGACAATAATTTAACCTTTAATGTTTTTAATTGTCATTTATTTTGCACTCATTCAGATAATAATTCTAAAAAATTATAGCGCTAAAAATAGAGCGCTAATTTGCATCAAAATTTTTAATGGCAAATTGTGTGATTTCACTCGTAATTTGGCTTTGAATTACGAATATGGCTGCAGCACTACTTATTAGCCTCTAGTATTGAAACCATCAATTACTAAAAATTATTTTCTATTCGTAAGACAATATTCTACATTTCGAAAAGAGTTTCTTCAATTTTAGCATATAAAAAATTTTCTATTTCGAGCTCCTTCATTTCCAAGAATGAATAGCAAATCTAGTTAGTAGAAGAAAAAAAAATATTTTTTATACCCGATGAGCATTATTGCATCAAAAACAAATAACAGTGCTATATTCGGCCGTGCCGAATCTTATATACCCTTCACAACGTGTAGTCATACAATAACAATTGTTTGTATCACCATTCATCGCATATAAAATACGTACATACATAAATGTAAAAAACATACAATTGTAAAATTTTAATTGAGTTTACGTATGTATGTTTCTAAAAAAAAATACAAAAAAATAAAACAAAAAAATATATTAAAAACAAAAAAAAATTACAAAATCAATATTTTAAAACAAATTAAAAAAAATTTTTAAAAAAATTTAAAAAAAATTCAAAAAAAAAATATTAAAAATATAATTAATATATAAAATAAAAAAATAAAATTAAAAAAAATTTTTTTGGCTCAGCTGGGATTCGATGCCACGTTTACTTTAACCAGTATATATGTATGTTGTTGTTGTAATTGTGAAAAAAACGAGGTGGTCGTGGTTTTTTGCTCATATCTCAGAAAGTTATGGGGCGATTGTGCTGAATTTAAATAGCGATTCATTCCTGGATATAACCAAGAGATTGATACCATACACAGATCTGGGGAACATATAGTTGCTTCTAAAAGTTGATTTCAACGAACACACGGACAGACGGTCAGGGTTTAATCGACTCCTCTATTCATAAGCTTTCAGAAAATATGTACTTTATGGGGTCGGAAATGAAAATTGTAGAAATTACAAACGGAATGACAAAGCTATATTTAGCCTTGTGCACCACAGGTGAAGGGTATAAAAAAGAAGAAAACAAGAGGCCGATACTTTAAACGAAAGGTAAGGTCTTAAGTCGAGATAAGAAAATGTCAAAATTTCTTAATCGTAAAAATAGTATCCCTAAGGCACAATTTTTACATTAATCATATAATACGATAAGAATTATTAATTAAAAAAATTTCGTAAAACAACTAATTTTTTCAAACCGTTTTTTCTTTACTGGGGGCAATTCGTATTCTATGAAACTATAAAATGATACCGTTTTGTGTGTTATATCATATACTGGCACCATACCTTTTACTTTGCAAAACCTTATCATTTCATGGTTTCTAGCCTTAGTATGTGCCAAAATTTCGATCTATTGAAAGATATAGCTTTACACATTGATATATCATTGGTAAAGAATGTATCAGGGCCTGGTTTTTAAACAACTTTATTTTCTTATTGTTAATTTGAAATTTGGTACAATTTCGAATTAAAAGGGTACAACCAAAATTCCTTCAAATGTGAAGTATTGGTACCACAAACACTCTTTATTATTGATGTCCTCATACACACTTAGACTCATAGTCATAACAACCAAAATGTATAACTTTTTATTTTAAAAAAATTTTGTATAGAAAATTTTGAAATAAAATACATTTTAAATACATTTTAAATTTTATGAATATGGTGGTAAAAATATTATTAATTTTTATGAAAAAATTTTAATTGATTTTTACCAATTTCTTTTTGAATAAAGAAATTAGAACAATTATATTCAATAACAGTTTGTTAATTCGAAATCAATTTTTGTTCCTTTTAATTTCTCTATATTATTATTACACACATACATATTGTACAGTAAATATATAAATGCAGCAATATATCTATAAATATGTACATATGTATGTCCATGTACATATACAAATGCATACATTTATAGTAAAATATTCATTAATATACATACAGAAATATTTACCATTGTTGATAAAGTTTTAAGTTCAAAAAATGCAACTGAAGGTTTAAATTATTTATAATCTCGACGTTCATTTTGGTGGTAATTCACACAGCCATGTTAGTGAGTGAGTGTGTGTGTGTTTTTGTCTGGTTGACTAGTTGACTGCTGCATGCCTGCTATTAAGAGCCGTCGTCATAGTGGAAGTTTGTAGCATCATCGGCAATTGTTCGCCAAAATAATAATTTTTTGTTGTTGATTTTTTTTTTCGTTCTCTGACTGAGAATTGTTAAAAAAAAGTGCGAACAAATTGTTTGTTGTCTACCATTGTTGGTTTTTATGTTGTTAGTTTTGTTGTTATTATTGTTGTAGACATCCATACATACATATATGTATATATTTTTTGTGGTTTTTGGTTTATTCAGCATTTGGTTGATTTTTATTTTCCATCGTTTATGCAAACAGACACAGAAAGTGAGACGCACAAATCGTTAGATGAAATTACAGACAGAAAGTCAGCAATATTGTATAGTATATGTATGTAACATGGCTGTTTATTGTGGTACTAAGGCGGCTGCCGCCTTTGCTGCTGTTGCATTATTCAAGCTTAAAGCCAAACTGTTGGGTATTAAACCCAGTGTGGCCGCTGTTGTGGGAGTATTAGCAGTGGTTGCCTCCTGTAATGTACAAAAAAAAAAAAAAAATTAAATAAATAAATAAAAAAACAAACTTGTTAAGGATAAATGGCAAAAAAAACTTGTTGTATAAACATTATTAAAGTATAAATATTTTCATTTCAATTTGTAAAACAATTTGTTGATGTTGAATAAGTATGGCATGACTGCATGTTTGCATATGACTTGGATTCGTTCGTTATTGCATTTTATTATCATCCATTTTATATTTTCAGTTATTTTCACTTAATTTATACTATTTATTCTTTTTGTTGAATTTAAATTTATTAAAATAATTTATGGTCATAAACAAACAAACGCATTATTGCACTTATGTACACAAATACAAAATGAAAATATGCATAGTCTTTTATATTACAAATATGCAGTTACATATATTTACTTTTTAACTTACAATGCTTAGAGTTTGAACAATACATGAGCCTTGTGTTTGCGGCATTTCATCGTTATCCATTGCCGGCGAACTGTCGCGTGATGACATCGATCCATTAATATGTATCATTTTGATATCATCTGACATCCGGCCATCTAAAGAGCCATCATCACGGTGTCCATCCTTAAAGAGAGTAAAAAAGAATGCACACACACGATTTAATAAAATAAATACTTTAATGCCTTTAAGTCATACAAGATTTGTTTAAACATCAAGAAATTGATTTTAAATCTACACACACACAGAGAAAACCAAATCGATTGTGAGCACCATAATTGTTGCCAATCGCATAGTTTAGTATTGATAGTAATTAAATAAAATAAAAGTTCGTTTTCAAGAACTAATATATTCGAATGGCAAAAAAATGAATTTTTTGGAGCAGAAAATAATACTATCGGTTGTGATTACTAAATGTTTTAGTTGTGACTGCATAGCATTTTTGTTGTGGCTATAAAATTTCGTTTTGGCAGCTAAGTAGTTATGATTTTTGTAAACGAAATTTCATGACTACAGAAGACAAATTCGATAGTGGACTGAATTGTTACATTAAAAAATAATTTAGTTGTGAAAACATTTCAGTTTTCTGTTTATATTAAATTTCTACCCGGCATTGCTCGGGCACTTAACAAATTGCCTAATTAATTTGCATATATGAGTGATTTGTTTCTATTTGATTTTTCACTGTAAATTTTTTCAGTGCAATTTTTTTTAATGTAAAAAAGATTAGTGTCCGGTTTTGGTTTGAAACAATATTACTGTCTTTGCCATTTGATTGTGGGTGGTACAGTGTAGTCCGTAAATGGTTACTGCCCAGGTATATCGTTAGTTCGTTGAAAAAAGGTTACTCAAATTGTCGCCCTTAGTTACATGTTATGTTTGTTAGAATGTCAAATCGAGCGATCCAACCTTAAATTAACGCTTGAGCTACTTTTGGTGCTGTCTTATCTACTATAGGTATTGCCTCTGGCCATCTTCTAAATCAGTCTGCTATTGTTAGGCAGTAACGGTATTCATCGCTTGGCGACAAAGGTCCTACTATGTTTATTTATATTATTGAAGTAATGCTTTTGTGTGACGTATTATTATTTAACATTGACACTCACTGTATTAAACTACAAGCGAATTTGATGCTGTCTCGCCGAATATTTGACCATACGAATCTATTCGTCCTTATCCGCTTTAGTGTCAGGGTGTGACAAGTTATGGATGTAGCTTGCAAAAATGTTCTTTGCAGAGCTGTCGTTATAAATGGACTTATTTTTTTTTTGTCGAATAGTCTCAGTACACGTAAATATAAAATATGTTTGTTTGGCAACATCTACAGAAAATCTATCGAAAGACATCAGCGAAAAAATTAAAAAAATTTTTCAATTTAAAGTTCAGATTATCGCTCTCTTAAATAAGTATTCGTCACAGTTTCACCATATCGGTGAATATGTTGTTTTCTTCCACATATACTTTATAATATATTATTCCTTCTTAAGAAAACATTTCCTATTCCAATTTACCTAATCATGTAAATGTGCAGTGAAATAACAAAATTAAAGTTTTTTAACTCAATTTCTTACAGTCATACAAGGGGTGATTTTTTAGCTATTATCTTTTTGGCAACACTGGTTTAAACAGCTGACGCACGTTTCGTGTTTTGTTTCACCGTCAAACATCTTCAGTTTGGTCTATAATTTAACCATGAATCGTCTTACAAACGAACAACGCTTGCAAATTATTGAATTTTATTATCAAAACGCGTGCTCTGTTAAGAAAGTTCATCACACCTAAATGCTTCCGCAAAATTTTCCACGTTGTTGAGTAACAGAGGCCCAATTGCTGCGTTAATAAGCAGAATTGTCGATTTTGTGGTGAAGATCAGCCAGAAGCATTGCAAGTGCTACCAATGCATCCAGAAAAAGTCACAGTTTGGTGCGGTTTATGGGCTGGTGGCATCATTGGACCGTACTTCTTCAAAGATGATGCAAATCGTAACGTAGCTGTGAATGGTGAGCGCTACCGTGAGATGATATCCAACTTTTTTTTGCCCAAAATGCAAGAGCTTGACTTGTATGACATGTGGTTTCAACAAGACGAAACCACATGCCACACAGCACGCTTAACCATGGACTTATTGAGAGGCGGGTTCGGTGAACATTTTATTTCACGTTCGGAAACGGTCAATTAACCGCCTAGATCGTGCGATTTAACGCCTTTAGACTATTTTTTGTGGGGCTATGTTAAAGCTAATGTCTATACACACATGCCCGCTTCAATTGACGCATTGGAAGACAACATTGAAGGATTTATTCATGAGATGCCGGCCAAAATGTTAGAAAGAGTATATCAAAATTGGACTAAGCCGATTGACCATTTGAGGCGCAGTCACGGTCTGCATAAAATAATCTTCAAGCATTAAATTATGTGGACCGTACTATCGATTCAAATAAATATTTCATGCAGTTTTCTGACTTTTATGTGTTTGTTTTTAACTTTCTTATAGCTCTTAAAAAATCACCCATTAGTTACATGACTAATTCTACTGCTTGTATTTAAGAAACATGAATTTCACTCAAATTGACGAAAAAAAAAAACAATTAATAAAAAAACCATTTCACTCGTTTAAATATTTTGTTTAACCCACTAAGCCGCAATTAAAATCATTCATCAGGAAAGAAGACAATACAGAAACAACAAATGTATTTTTCTTCCATCAAAAACAACAAACAATTTTAAAAAAAACTTTTTTTGGTTAACATTTGATTTTGACTCACCTCTTTATTAGTGATTGAGCCCATTGGACTATTACAAATGCCAAATTTAAGCTCCATACTCAGATGGTGAGGCTCTGTATCACTTGTACTGCTGCCGCCATTTCCCAACAGTGATAATGATGACGATGATAAAATATTGTTGTTCTTGTTAGTGATGATGATGCCGTTGCAATTACTGTTGCCGTTAGTAGTTGCATTTATTGGGGCAACATCCGTACTATTTGTATTGACCATTGTTGGTGACAAGGAGGTGAATGTGGCTGTTGGTGATGACGATTGTACTTGAATGGGTGCTTGCATTTTAACATCGGGAATTGAAAAACAAGTGGCTGGTGGCGATGACTGCGACAATGACATGACATTGTTGTGGTTTTTGTTGTTATTATTATTGTTGGTATCATTGTTGCAATGTAGATTATTATTAGGCTCCTTGCAATTGTTGTTATTGTTTGATATTGAAATGTTGTTGTTATCCAGCTCTTCGCCAGTTAAATGATTTTCACTAATGATACTACCATTGCTGCTGTTGTTATTGGCTTTCATATTGTTGCTGTTGTTGTTATTGGGTTCATTGCCCAATTCATAAATATTGACCATATGGGCAGCTTGAGCATGTACCATTAGATCCCAGGGATTGTTAAAGGCATCCTTGCAAATAGCACATAATAATTTAGCACCATTTGGTGGATTTTCTAAAATGAATGTTAAACATTTATAAACAGCAGTTGTTAGTGAAGTTTTAAAAAAATTGGAAATATGTATTTAAAAAAAAAGAAGAAATTTTGTAAACTGTTATAATATTTGCTAAACCCGACTCATAAACAACTCAATTTTAAACATTTTTCCTTGAACTCCCATTACTTTCGCAAACAAACTAAACTAAAAGAAATGGTTTGTTTGTTGCAACCACATTAAACAATGTATCATCATGTTGTTAAATAAACAAGAGTAACAACATCTGTTTTACTTACACAGCCTTGATCCTTGAAAAAAAGTTTATTTAATACTGTTATTTATAGGATCAACATTCCACTCCTTTAAAAATTGTTGCTTGTAATTGTATAGTTTTTGTTTTTGCAAATAAATTGTATGCATGTAGTTGTGTGTGTGTGTGTATATATGTATGTAAACATTCAAAACAGAAATTGCAACAACAAAAACATACCCTCAAAACAATTGCTTATTGTTTAAGTGTTAAACAATAATAAATTAATTACAAACAAAACATCCTTCTAAATACACACACAGGCATGTATGCATAATTTTTAACACCTACACAAACACAAGTCATTTGTAACACTTTAAGAAATTTGCTACTGAATTATAGGGAATGCACCGGACAGTGGGATTAAAGTAAAAATATTTTACATTTGGACAAATAAAATAACAAAACGATTTTAAACAATTTTACAAGCATTAACAAAATGATTTTTATTTTTTTATATAAGATGTGTTAAAAAATATGTTATAATATTTTTCTTATAAAATAATACTATTTAAAATTAATCGTTATTTAAATCTAATTTTTTTTTCTTTAGATTTATATGTATAATTTTCGCCTATAACTGCGCCTATTAGTGACTCATTTATGCAATAACAGAGTCATATTATATATGCAAAGAATAACTCAACTGGAAGCTGCAAAACTTAAGTTGTTGTATCAAAAAAAAAAAAAAAGAAAACAAGTAAGAGTGCTATATTCGGCCGTGCCGAATCTGATTATATCCTTCACCATCATGTACAAAGGTATAATCATACATCGCAGCTTAACCTATTTTTCATTTTTCCTTATTATTTCTGACACCAGCTTTGATTTTGAATTTTTACGTACTTAATTACTACTATTCCAGCCCTTTAATTTGAAACCCATATTAATGGGGTTAAAAAAATTTAATCCGCTATTTTGTTTTAGACGCCATCTTGGATTTTCCATTTTTTAATAATTTACTGTATTCTACTGGTCAAGCTTTTTATTTGATATAAATATTGAGGGGATTCTAGAAGTTACATTTTAAAATACTAGATTTGACCCCATATATAAATTTATTGTCCGCCATTTTGTGGTGGCGGCCAACATGAATTTTAATTTTTATATAGTACTTATTTATTTACTCTCTCTAGATTTTCTAGAAGCTTAAAAAATTTAATTTCCGTTTGTAAATTTTTGTGATATATATAAAAAAAAAATTGCCTATAACTTTACCGATTAGAGCCCGTCTTATCCAAAATTTTTTCACAAATATCTCTAGGGACATATTATATCTAAAAATAGTAGCAAAAGAACCTATAAATTATTCTATGACTGAAAAATTTTAAATTTGGTGGTAAAGATATGGGAAAAAACAAAGGCAGTCATGTTTATTTCCTCATATCTCAGAAAGTTATGGGGCGATTGTACTGAATTTCAATGGCGATTCATTCCCGGATATTTCCAAAAGATTGATACCATACACAGATTTGAGGAACATAAGGTTGCTTCTAAAAGTTGATTTCAACCAACACATGGACAGTCGGGCAGACGGTCAGAGCTTAATCGACTCCTCTATTCATAAGCTTTCAGAAAATATATACTTTATAGTGTTGCAAATAAATATTGTAGAAACTACAAACGGAATGACAAAGCTATATTTACCCTTGTGCACCACAGGTGAAGGGTATAAAAATACACGCACTCGTGTTGCGTTGCTTATATCCCAGTAGATGTTTTTTAATACAAATTTTCTTCCTAAAATTATCAAAAATGTGTGGCCTTCAAAACGTTTTTTTTAACCGATAGACAGACAGAACGACATCGCTCCACGAGAATGCGTATAATATAGATAAATAAAATTTTGTTAGAAAAATTTACAGTTTCTTTCGTGTTGTTGTTCTTGCAGTTGCGATTCTTACGAAATGTTATTAGAAGATCCAGCCAGGTAGCAAATATATACATACATATAAAGGCGATTATAAAAAAATTTGATTTTCTTTTGTTCGCTCCAATAAACACTGAAATGCTACAAGGAAAATTGCTAAATTTAAATTGTCGAAATAGTCGGAAGTATTGGTTATAGTCGGAATTATCTGCATATGTATTGTCACCAGTAAAACAATTAAGTGAACTCTACCAGTATATTTAAGAATGTGATTGGCTTAATTTCGCAAAGAGAACTATAAAATTTGGATCACATTCAATTAGACTAACTTAAAGGTCACGAAGGTCAATGTAACATATTTTTGGGGTTCTATTTCCACTTAATAATAAAACAGAATTTTAGGCTTGATCACACTGTAAATATTGTTTGGCATTGTTAGAACATCTCTCTTGCTATTTAAAACTTACAACATGTGCCATAACAATAAAATAAACATCATCATTGTTGCATTTGGTACGTGTATGAGTAAAATGTGCCAGTACACTAAAATCTTTATAAAAGTGTGTATGTGTTTGTCTGTGTTTTAGCATTTAATACTTACTTGTTGGCAGTGTTATATCCTGGCATTTGCATGTGAACCTTAGTTTGCAATAACTTTTCTTGTGGTCTAATAATTCAGCCAACTCGTTGAAACATTCTCGACAATTGCCGCAAATTAATGTGTCAGGATTGCCTTGAAAGAAGAATAAACAAATGTAAAATATAAGAAAAATTTTAGTTCTAAATAAAAAGTAAAGAAATATTTAAAAGGAGACAATAGGAAAAATCAACAAAAAATCAAAAAATAACATTTGAAAATTTATCAAAATTTTTTATAAATAAGAAATTTATCGGAAATTTGCTGACATATAACAAACCCTAACATACATTTGTTATCAAAAGATTTTTTTTAATACTATTAAAGTAACCACAATTTTCTTTTCAAAATTACCAGAAATCTTTGTTTTTAAACAAACAAGAGATCATTGATTTTTATTTATTATTTTGTTAATAAGTGTAATCGCTGCATAATAATCTCTTTGAACAACAATATATATTATTCTCTTTGTTTTAGTTCGATTTGCAATGGTACAGTAGTCCTACAATTTTGGTGATGGTTGGTTTTCGAGGTAGTTCATCACGTCAATTGGAGTCTGTATGACACCGTTTTGACACATATAGTCAAAAATTCTACATACTAAAGTGAGGTAAGTGAAAAGATTCATAATAATCAAATAAAAAGAAGTTGTTGGAAAAATACGTTCATTTTATATGGGCGTAGTACTTTCCACCTTTTAATCATGTTGCAAAATTCTAGTACATAAGCACCAGTCACATTTTAGTACGTGGTCATGTCCACACAAAAACGACCAATTTTTTTCAAGTATAATATTGAACTACAGAATGAGATACAAGTCTCAAATATTTAACAAAACAGTAAAGTGTGCATTATACGGAAGGTAGGAGTTAAAATAGGCCTATCAAGATAGTACCTGCTAATGAATTCAACTTTGAAAAAAATAGGCTTTTATTATTCCAAAAGAAAATGGTCTTAAATTGTGAGCTTTGTGTTGAAGATGGGCGTTAAATTAAGCTTGTCTAAATAATATCTACTAATTATTTTAGCTAATGAATACTTAGCAAATGTATAAATTTGATTAAAAGCCTTATTTGACAGGTTGCCGTTTAAGAGGACGTGTCAAATTCACTATCTATGTTTCAACAAAATTTTTCTAGAAGCCCACACTGACCAAATTCATCCCCTTACATCTATTTTGGTGGGTCTTTGAGGGTTTTAATTAAAAAATAGCAGAATATACCTTAAAATAGCAGAGTGTGCCTTACATGTGAGGTGGGTGTTAAAGTAGGTGTATTAGAGTAATCAATGCTAATAAATTCAACTTAGATTTTAAAACGTAGACACATCTACCTTTTTAAAATCTTTTTCTTAACAAAAATTATATGAATTTAAGAAGAGAAAGAAGTTGGGTGCTGAAGTGGGCATGTCGCTTTAAACAGTTAATTATACATCCTTTCGTAATGCACGGATTTGTTTAGTATTCAAAGAAATATATTTTTTTACTCATTAGATATACCTATGAAATTTTACCGCTCTACGTAAATGCGCTTAGACGCGATCGCAGTTTATTTAATGTCAGAAAAACATTTTTTCATGATATATGTATTTATATACATTTGGGGGGTATACCAAAAAAGACCACTTTTATAACCGAGTCCCTTTTCGATCTCCTTTGTTTCTCAATGATTACAAGAAAACCGAAGAGGCATCACTGGCTTCTTAAAGCCCTGTATCGGCTCACGCTTCAAATTGTAGACTGATGATTATCCACAATCCGCATCCCAGCGTCTCTCATAATCGCCAGCAACTGCCCCATATTTATTTCCCTCAAAGCACTTATATCCAATGTGTGCTTGTCAGTGGCACAGTCATTGCCAGACAATCGTATACCACATGCACTGCCGTCTCAGCAGTCTTAGGGAACATTTTGCAAGCGCCTTCTTCCACAATTTTAATCTTGTAAATGTGATATTTGCAGTTACCATGACCTGTGTACAGAGCAGTTATCCAGCTCAGGGTCCTTTGCCCGCACAATCCCATCCTCTAGAGCAACTCTAGGTTCCAGTAAAGTTCTTCATGACATACCCTTGTATTACAATGTATAACTAAAATAATGTCATCCATTTTCAATTGCATCTATTTAACTTTTTCTATTCGAGATATATCGTGCTTTCAATATACGGACGGACATACCTAGATTGATTGATTGACCAAGACTTATGGGGTGTACATTTCGATGAGTTACAAAGGGAATGGCAAACAGAATATGCTCACATTCCAATTTTTGTGGTGGGTAAAAAATACATTTTTAAGAGAAAATATTTAAAATTCTCTTTAAATTGGTAGTTCATCGGACATTCTGCAAATAAGATTTTACAATTTTATTCAAACTAGTATATCTCGCGGACGAGCAATTGGGCCGAAATCTAATTGCAAATGGTCTTTTAAGTTAAAAATATTACTTTAATGCTAAATATTTATTTCTTTCCAAAATTGTCTTCGTGTGAAATATTAAATAGTTAACATTAGTTATAAAGAGCAATTAGTGAATAAAATAATTTGGTATTTTTTAATATGCTAAAAGTTATTCTTTAAAATTGTGAGATCAGGCAAAAAAATCTTTAATTTAATTTTTCAAATTTAAAGCACAGAAAAAAACAGCAAGACATCTTAGAAACAATGCTGCCAGAAATTTTCGTAGAACAATCTCTATATGTCGAAATAAAAGTCTTAATTAGGGAAAAAAAAGTTAATTTGGAATAAATATGTATTGTATAAAACAAAAATAATTCAAATATTAACAATATATCAGGCAAAAAATTATGTCAGGACTCAATTTATTCTATAAAAATGTGAAAAAATTTACACATTTTCAATTATAATATTGTTAAGGTTTTAGATTTTTTTTTTAAATATTAACACCAATTCTATAATAAGAGCACGGACATTGTTAACATTTAACGTTTGCAGAAGAATGAGTGAACATATTAAATTAAAAACAGATTTAGACTACGCACAGTGGGTTCGATAGCACCCAAAGTGGCGATTAATTCATAGAAGCCGAAGTTTTAAAATATTATATTTTTTTATTGATGAGTTATTATAAGCACATAAAAACACAGCATTTTAGAGAAAAAAGTTAAAAAAAAATTTTTTTCTTACCCGTTAAGCGCATTTTTATTTTTTGAAAAAAAGACCTTAGTTCACAATTTATGCTGTAACTTTTGAATGAAAAGCGATAAATTAATGAATAAAAATTGAAAATTGAAGCATACTCAAAGTGCTATCAAAAAATTTAAAAAAATAAATATATTATATGTATTTATATTACCATAAATTTAATTTAAATTTATTTTTTTTAAAAATTTATAAATGTACAAATTTTTTTGAAAAAGCTACAAAAGAGAATATTATATTTTTTTTAATGAATAATCATAAAAACATAAAAACACAGCCTTAAAAAAATGGAAGAAAAATTTTTTTTAACCTATAAGGCGTTTTTTGTTTTTTTGGAAAAAACCTGATCCACAAACTTTAAAATTAAAACGAATTTAAAGAATAAGTTAATAATATTACAAATTTGTATCCAGTTTTTGCTTTCACCACATTCAGTAAATGTAAAAATTAACCTGAAAAAAAATTTAAAACTTTTGGGGAATCTTTGTTTTCGTTTTACATTTTTAAAAAAATATATATTAAAATATTTTATTATTCGGCATCTTCAAATTCATCACAAATATCCGAATTCTCATAATCCTCATTATCATCAATATCTTCATCATCATTATTATGATATTCTTCATCAATATCATCAACACTTTTATCAGCATCTTTATCACTATCTTCATTACCATAAAATTTATCATAATTTCCATTAAAAATATCTGGCAAAACTACCTCTAATTCCGAAATTGATAAATTAGATGTTTTTTTCTGCTCATATTTCTTGCTCGTGCTAGATATAAATGGGTCAGAACTTAGAAGAAACCTATTAAAAATATCTTCATTGGACTTTTCCCTACTGCATTTGCGAGCAAAGTGCTCTTTTTAATTTTAAAAATCTTTGTTTCTTGCTTCTAGAGCTTCTTCCGATAATTCTCCTATTGGTAAAAGTGTTTGCTCTATAATCTCCAGCCCGCGAATAAAAAATGTATGCAAAGTGGGAGGCATACAAAACCATGGATATTTTTCAACAAAATATCTAGCCGTATTGTGAGCAAATTTACCAAAATTTTTTATCGTAGAGACGAGAATAAATTAATAAAGGTGTGTAACTTTAATTTTAAAACTTGTTTGTTTAAATTATTATTAAATAAAATTAATATAACATAAAGTATATGGTAATAATAGCTTTTGTTTACGAAAATTAAGTGAGAGTAAGTTCGTGAGCGTGCGTAAGCCATTTGTGATCGTGATTTAATTAAAATTTCATCACTTGAATCTATGTTTACTTCCTGTAAACGGTGCGTGATAAAATGTTTTGAACGTGAGCTTAAGTGACCGAAATCACTCACGCACTCATCTCTAAGAAAACAATATGCAACAACAAAAACAAAAACAATAAAATAAAACCAAAAAAAATAAAGAGAATGACAATATTAAAACACAAAAACACATTTACTGGTCTGGTTCAATAAATGACAACCAGAGTTTTTACACAAAATTGTAAATAAAAAAAATGGCCGGGCACTGTCCGGACATTTTTTTCTTCAAAATATAAGCTGATATCCTATAACTTTCTAAAATCCATAAAACTAATTTCAACTCTTACTAACTTAATACTTGTGGCCCATTAAATTCGAAAATTATCCTAAATATGGACCTTTTTTAAAAAAATTATTAAAAATATTTACACATAATTTCCATGTAAACAAAAAATTTTATTATATACTTTAATACCTAATGTTGAAGGTTCCTTTATTAAAGATTTGCTTTTAAGAGATTTAACACTAATAATAATCGGTTGAATTGTAAAAATTTTCAATTTTTTCACTTTCTTAAAAACAGCAATAATTTGCTAACTTTGACCGCTCACTAAATAGAAAGTAAACAACTTAGTTGATTGATGCTTCTGATGCAGAATTTTATCTACGTTTACCCTATACTAAAATTTGTTATAAAAACTTTATTTCTAAATTTCATTTAATCGCCACTTTGATACCATTTGAACCCAATGTGCTACGTTAAATAAAACTGGCTTACTATCTTCTCTAGTAATTTTTTTTTAAGTTGTATTCAAAAAGCCTTATGCATTAACGATTTCTAAATTTGACAAAAAGGTTTAATAAATTCCAAATTAGTCATTTAAATTTTGAACCTCTTCAATTAAATTCGGAGAAAGTTTTATTAGATAAGCTAGTAAAAACTTTTTGCTAACAATGTACAGAGGCTCAAGATAAGAAACCTGTATAATAATTTAAGTCTTTTACAAAATAAAACCAAAATTTTGAGAAACAAAAACTCTTGTTATACATTTTGTATTGATTGAAAAAATTGTATGTCTACTTACTGTAAACTTTAAATGGACCCCATTGTTGATTCATTGATATTTGTTCTGCTTGCTGATTCAGTATTTGTAGTTGCTGTTGACATTGAGAGACCATTTGCTTTTGTTGCTGATGCTGATGCTGCAGTTGATTGTGAAGGTTTTGTTGTGGTGATAATGATAATGATAGCGGTGTCATCACATGTCCTGATGTATGTTGCTGCTGCTGTTGTTGATGGTGATGTTGCTGTGTATGCAGCAGATGTTGATGTGTTTGATGTGTTGTGGGCGTTGTTGTGGTACACATATGTTGTTCGCTTTTATGCGTGAGCAATGATGCGGTCGATGAGGCAATCGACTGTTGCTGACTGGACGATGCGGTAATCAGGGGTGAACTCATTTTTAGCTGAAGGCCACCGTTTGTAACGGCGGCAAATTGGGCGGCTGCCACTGCTGCTGCAGCAGCTTGTTGTTGTTTTAAATGATGATGTTGTTGTTGCTGTTGTAGAAAAACATTAAGGCTAGTGTGATGTGGTGTTGTGGTCGAGCCATTGCACGAGGTAGCCGCTGCTATAGCAGTCGCACCATTTGAGTTCGACATGAGATTTTGTTGATGCATCAGCAGCTGTTGTTGCGGCAGTAAATTGGCCATGGCGGCCATTGCAACAGCAGCCACCTGCTGTTGTTGGTGTTGTTGATGCTGCTGATGTTGTTGAGCCAAATGCTGTTGTTGTTGAGCAACTGCTGCAGCCGCTACTGCGGCATTAATATTATTATTATTGACAGCATCATTAAGTGAAACCATGCGACCAGAGTTGCTCATCAAACGTTTACGCTTTTTGGGACGTATCGAATTACTACGATTGAGGGTGGAGGAACAGTAGCTATCGTAGAAATAGTCCCTAAAATTAAAAATAAAAATATAAACATAAAAAGTTAGAGAAAAAGTTAAATCAATTTCAATTTGATCCCTATTAATTGAATTGTCAACACACAAATTGCTCAATATAAAAAGATTACATTCTGCAACATGAAAAACAAACAAACTCGGCCAGCTAACGGAGAGAAAAAATGAGAAAAAAGAGCAAAAAGCAACAACATTATGGCCAACGCAAATAAATTGATGCGCTTATTGTCACTCCATTTAACAAGACATTGTTTACAAATTACCATTCAGTTTTTGACCCAAACATTTAGCAAACAATTTATCCCTGTCCCTGCCCTTGGTAATGGTCGACAAAATAAACAACAACAACAACAACAAAAAACTTTAACACTTATTTACTAGAGCAAACAAAACTAACAGTATCAAGAGTAGTAGCTACTGCGAAAAGTTGCCAGCAATCAATAAATGTTTATGAGCTTGTTTCATAGTTGTTGTTGTTGTTATTTTTTCTCAACAACTCACTAACTAAACTCTAAAGCGCAGAGGTCACTTCAAAATTGTTTTCGATATTTATTAAAACAAAAGGAAAAAATATGTGTTTTTTTGTAAATGAACACAAATACGGTCTGTTAAACTTTGCTGTGCGATAATGTCAATATTTGATTTTAGCGGACGTAATAAGAAAAATTGAATTGCTAACCCAACAAAAGTATTTCTGATTAATTTTAAATAAGCTTTAAGTTTTTATATAAAATTATGAGCCGTATGATATCTGTAAGTGAAGATATTTATACTTCATAAATAACTCATGGGTATTTCCTTCTACCAAATAGGTTTATAATATTCCCTCTATCCGGTTATAAAATTTCTTAAAAATTCTATCAAGACACAATGTTAATTGCGTAAAACAATTTACCTTAATAGCAAGTTCAATTCTTGCCATCTTGAGGATAAAAAATTTTAAAGCTGATTGACATGTCGCAAGATCAATGGATGAATCTTGTTTGGTGAAAAAAATCCTTGACTGTAGTATTTTGCCTATTTTAGATCAGGATGTTAGCATTATATTTTATGGTTATAAAAATCTGCTTATTGAAGCTCTGAACTCCGTATGTTCTGTAACTACAAAAAAAGATTTCTATAGATAGTTTATTCTCGCTCCTTGCGTCATCTAATATTTTGAAATTTTTGACAAAAATGGGCATTCAAATCGTAATGCATTTTTGTGCACTTCGTGGTTTTTTTGGTCAGCATATTCAATTAAGCGTGTCCACAATCGAAATAATTATGCAAGTTGCGCAGACTCAGTTCTGTAGGAAATGCGAAAACACTTGTGCATGCTCGCCCAGTTCTTTCTGCGAAAAACATTGCTATTGTTCGCGATAGTGTGGCAGAGAACCGTTAACCTCGAGTAGTCGTCCTGCCTAACAATTAAACCTTTAACGAACATCACTGATCCGAATTTCGAATAAAGATTGAAATACAAAAGGCCGTATTCATAAAAAATAATTTGGGTTTAGTGAAGACTTATTTGACAAATTTCTCTACAACATCTGTGAAATAAGCCTTTAGTTAACCTAAAATATTTTTTATGAATACGGCCCAAAAACTTACAAGGTTCAATTGACTTAAGAGCTGAAGCCAATTGACCTTTTTAAGCGTCATTCCCAGCCTGCAAAATTGTCCGACATCTGTCAGATGTCTGTAAGAAATGTCGACAAACAAGTAAGAATTCTATACGAATTCTGTCAGACTTCTGACCGCCAAACATATGAAGTGGTTGACACGAATTCTGACAGACATGTCGTGGGAAATTCTGAGTTTTTTACCGACGTGTCTGATAGAAATCTAACAGAAATCGGAAAGAAAAAGGAAGGAAATTCTGATTTATTATACGACATTCGTATGGATTTCTGACAGATTTCTGAAAGTTTGTCGGATGTTTGTCTGAAATATTTAATAAAATAAAACTCAGTTTTATGTTATATTTTTTTATTCATTTAATTTATTACTTAATTACATATATTCATATACATTGTTTATATGCCACATAT
Organism: Phyto melanocephala; assembly: GCA_941918925.1. NCBI lineage: Eukaryota > Metazoa > Arthropoda > Insecta > Diptera > Rhinophoridae > Phyto > Phyto melanocephala. The sequence goes on along the minus strand of OW799235.1, from coordinate 102,144,579 downwards.
AATAGTTAAAACAATTATTTTAAGTATTTTAAGCTAACTTGAAAAACCAATTACGTATCTTTTTGAAAATTTTCCCGAAAAGTCTGACGTGACACTCTTTTTATATATATTGTTTATTAATCACAAAACAATCACTTTTTATATTACTTTTAAACACCAATAAATTAAATTTTTTAATATCACCTATTTTGTTGCACTTTATGACTTAAATAAACAATTTGTAAAACAAACAAAATCAAGATTACAAAATTGGTAAAGGCATAGAAAGAAAATAAAGTAAAGTAAAGAAAAAAACAAAAAATCCTAAACAAAAGAAATGAAAACAACTTAGACATTTCTGTACGAAATCAGTCAGATATCTATCAGACATGTCGGTAAACAAAAAAGAATAAAATCCCTTCGACATATCGGTACGAAATCAGTCAGAAATCTATCAGACGTGTCGTACATTAAATTTCCCAGACATGTCTTACAGAAATCTGTACGAAATGTCCGTAAAAAAAGTCAGATATTTGTAAGACTTGTCTGATTCAGACATTGTCGTACTTTTGTGCAGGCTGGGATTAATACGCCGAATGGTTGAATAAACTGACACAATTGAATGGTGACTAAACAAAGAAAATCATCTTCAGCGACGGCGCACAGTTTCACCTCAGTGGTTTCGTTAACAAGCGGAATTACCGAATTTGGGCAAATGAGAATCCACGATTATTGTTAAAAAGGCGATGCATTCGCAAAAAGTGAGTGTTTGGTGTGATTTATTAAATTGCGGCGTCATTGGACCATGCCTCTTCGAAAACAAGGACGGCCAAGCAATTACCGAAGTTAACTAACTTCTTGTAGCCAAAAATTGAGGATATGAAACAGGACGATATACTGTTCCAAGAGGATGGTGCCGCTTTCCCCACAGCCAGCGAAACAATGACCGTGTTATTTCATGTCGTGGAGATATTTATTGGTTTCCACTATCATGTGATTGATCACCGGTGGACTTCTTCCTTTGGGAATATTTAAAAGAACAAGGGTACTCAATAAGCCAAGAATAATTCAGAAGTTAAAGGAGGAGATAATTTGGCACATTAATGACATTGAATCTTAATTGTGTCTTAGTATTATTGCAAATATGGATCATCAGATATAGTTATGCCACAGAGGCCGTTATGAGCATTTGGCCGATATATAATTATCAAAGAATCTCTACCATATTAAAAAAAATATTAAAATAATTCTCTTAAAACGTTTGCTTTTATTTACATTTACATCGTGCATTATATTTGGACCACCCTTTGTTGTAACAAAAATCTAATATTTTGTTTTAAATGTTAGATAATGAACTAATCCTGCAAGAAAAGTTCTTTGATCTATTTTATGTTTTAAAATCATAATAAATTAATTCCCCAAAAAATTTAAAAATTCTCTTTAACTCGTTGTTGTTTATATCCGTATAGAAGTTTGATGAATAAGTTCATTTTCTCTCTGGTCCTAGTCCTAGTTCATTAAGAATTTGGGTCGATCTGACTTTCTGCACATTTAACTCTTATTAAGTGCCAGCATATAAGAAGTTTTTGTAAAAATAGTGTTGTTTCGTGAAATATTTTTTTATCTCATGGCATAGCGTTAATAATATAGAATACAAAACAACATACATCAATTAGAAGTTCAAATTATTGATTTCCTAAAAAATTTTTGGTAACATTTGCTCTTTATAATTGTCAGCTATGGTTATAAGATGAGAGTAAAAATTGTTTGAAGGATATATAAGATTCGGTACAGTCGCTCTTACTTGTTTATGTCTTATTTCATTCTTAAAAATTTTATTCAGCGATTTCCCTTTCACTTAAAGTAACAGAAAATTTGTGATGCTTCCTTTTTATATTAAACCATCAATGTCACTAAACAATTTACCATAAATATAGTATTTAATTTATACTAAATAATTAAGACAGTATCATACTAATAACGCTAACTCACTCTTTAACAGTACGTATTTAAAGCTGAGATTAAAAGAATTAAGATGGCTTGACTTTGAAAGAAACTGTATTAAAATATTTAAAATTGAAAACAAAATTTTTGTGAATTGCCTTGCTTAGTAAAATAAGTATTAATGTTTTTTCAATTCAACCGATCGCTTTGAGTGTACATGTAAAATGTTCACTCCTAAAACACCACTCAAAATTCCCTTAAATTGAACTCTAAACATACAATCCACTTGAGAATTTCTAGATGACGTTAACATAATAGTATAAAAAAATTCCTTTTTGAACTCAATCCTTATTAAATAACTATGAAATATAAAGTGTATTTATAACTTAACTAGCTAAAAATAAACTATTACATCTGCAAATACAACAACTCCAACCCATACGTAAATACCAACAATATGATTTTACGTATATTGGGTATGTTGGTGTGTATGTGGCTAAATGAAAATAATTGATGATTGATGAACTTTTCCTATTGGCAGTGAAATATATTAATGGACTTTGATATAATTGTAATATATACAACATTGACTCTTACGTGTGTATAGATTTATGTGTTTGTTACACATACATATACAGTCAATCAACCTAATACATGTGTACATCCAATCAAATGTACACATTTCCAAATACATATGTATGCATGGATGTGTAAGAAAATCCAAGTGTTATAATAAAATACAAACAAAAATATAAAAACGTTGCAGGAATGAAAGTTTATAGTAAAATTTTTAAATTAAACACACAATTTCATGCATCACATGAATGAGCATTTTAATTAAATTTGCATCATTATATGGATGTATATTCTTTTTTCTCTTTATAAGTTGTATGTTTATTTTGCTGTTAATGTTTTTTTTTTTTTGGGGGGGGGGGTTTGAATTTGACAAATTGACAGCACTCATGGCCACACAATTCTACATTTTAGTTAAATGCTAAAAATATTTATAAAAGTCTTGGTAATGGAAAGGGAATAATTTAACTACATAATTTTCACAAGAATGTCGAAATTTTTTTTATAATCAAATGACTACATAAACAAATAATCCTGAAATCTTTTTGTGGCATAATTTGAGAAAAGGCTGAGTAAAAACAAATAAAACACACACATACATATTTATTGATGCCACTTTTTTAAAAGGCCTTTTTCGCCTTTATTTACATGTCATTAAACAGTTTAACTGTAGACGGTTGGACAGTTGTGAGTAAAAGATTAGAACTGTATGGGAATACCGCTGGAGAAAATGGTCGCAATAAAGGGACGTTTAGAATTCATGTGACTATGCTGTTAACAAGATTTAAACAATTTTATATAATACTCTCGTACAAAAACAACCACTATGTAAAGGTGTGATCAAAAGAGTCTACTCAACTAATCAGTTGATTAATAAGAATGTTAAACTCCGTATAAAAAGAACCGGGAACTCCCTTCCTACACGCAAAGAAAAACCATGGTTGCGACATGATCACGACGGTCATATTATTTCTAAAACAATATTTTTGTTTCACTTCATCATATATTTTGTCACGTTAATGAAGCATTTGTTTCAATTTTATAATTTGATGTTTACTTTTCGTAAAAATTTCAAAATGGTTATCATGTAAAAAAACTATGATTTAAAAGAAATAATTTGACAAAAATAACATTATATTCAAAAGCATTAAAAATTGCAAATAATCATTAAATAATAGGTGAAACAACAGTATGATTACATATTAATCAAGCTATGATTTTTCTAATAATAATTTGATTTCAACTGTTCTTCTTCTTGCTGAATAAATTTTTATTATTTAAGAAGTTTGAGATGTCAAAAAAATTAATAAAAATTTTGAAAAACTAAAGAAAATTTAAAAATAAAGGAGAAAAGGTAAAAAAATGTTGGTATAAAAATTGCAAATAAATTGGTAAGTACAATCAATATGTGTAAAAAAGCAAAGATTGTCGATTTCAATTGTAGTCATATAGCTAAACATAATAATGATAACTGGTAACCATTATATGTTTTAACCATAATCATACAATTCAATCATAGTATAATGCTCTTCGATTATGGTTAACACAACCATGTTTTTTCTTTGCGTGTAACTAAATGCATATATCACATAGTTCTGATGTCAAGATATGCTGTTTTCTAATATACTCAGACAGAACTGCTCAAAGAAGAAAAAAGGCATAGTTTGGTAAAAATATACAACTTCAAGTTATCAACATACTTTTTGATATTTAATCCATATTTATAAAAGAATAACATGACTAAATGACTGAACGATTCATTAATGCACAGCCCAAACTCAAAAAGTTTTAGACATGAAATTTGGACACTGGGTTCATCTTCTTATGTAAACTCTTCTTACGAAAATTTGAACTTTAATGTAATAAAAAAGAAGTAAAAACGGGTAAAATCGGTAACCTTATATCTGTTAAACTAAAAGTGATACATAATAATAAAGATATTATAATCCATTAAAAAAAAAAAACTGAACGGGTCAGGCACCTTTTTTGAATTTTTAACCTCAAAGAGACAACACCACACAAAAACAAGTAAGAGCGCTATATTCGGCCTTGCCGAATCTTATATACCCTTCACAACGAGTAGTCATGCAATAACAGTAGTTTGTATCACCATTCATCCCATATGAAATACGAACATACATATAAAAAACACACATATATAAAAACATCCCATTGTAAAATTATAAATTATCGTATGTATATTAAAAAATATAAAAAAAAAAAATAAAAAAATTCAAAAAAAAATTCAAAAAAAAAATTTAAAAAAAAAAAACATATATATATATATAATAAATATAAAACAAAAAAAAATAAAAATAAAAGAAAAAAAAAAATTAAAAAAAAATTAAAAAAAAAAATAAAAAAAATTTTTTTTTGGCTCAGTTGGGATTCGATGCCACGTTTTTTCCACCCAGTATACACGTTTGTATGCATATATGTTGTTGTTGTAATGTTGTTTTTGTGAAAAAAATCGAGGTGGTCGTGGGTTTTTGCTCATATCTCAGTTGTTTATGTACCGATGTTTCTGATTTTTAACACCGATCCACTCCCGAATATTTCTGATATTTAAGTTCCTCACCCGGGTCCAAGCGATGTCGGGGGGCTTCAAAAAGTTGATTTCAACATACACACGGTCAGACGGACAGACGGACAGACTGACAGAGCTTAATCGACTCCCCTATTCATAAGCTTTCAGAAAATATATACTCTATGGGGTCGGAAATGAAAAATGTAGAAATTTCACACGGAATGACAAACCTATATATACCCTTTTTCACTGTGTGAAGGGTATACAAATTAACAGAATTTTGGAAATTTTTTAAAATTCTTGTAAGTATTTACCCCTTACTTGTCCTTTTTATACCCTTCACCTGTGGTGCACAATATATAGCTTTGTCATTCCGTTTGTAATTTCTACAATTTTCATTTCCGACCCCATAAAGTATACATTTTGTGAAAGCTTATGAATAGAGGAGTCGAGTAAGCCCTGACCGTCTGTCCGTCTGTCCGTGTGTTGGTTGAAATCAACTTTTAGAAGCAACTATATGTTCCTCAGATCTGTATATGGTATCAATCTCTTGGAAATATCCAGGAATGAATCGCTATTGAAATTCAGCACAATCGCCCCATAACTTTCTAAGATATGAGCAAAAAACCACGGCCACCTCGTTTTTGTTTAACACAACAACAACAACAAACATACATACAAGCGTGGTATACTGGTTAAAGTAAACGTGGCATCGAATGAATCCCAGCTGAGCCAAAAAAATTTTGTTTTTATTTTATTTTTTTATTTTATATATTATTTATATTTTTAATATTTTTTTTTTAATTTTTTTAAAATTTCTTTTTAAAATTTTTTTTAAAAAAAATTTTTTTTTTAATTTTTTTTAAATTTTTTTTTTTGTATTTTTTTTGTTTTCAATATATTTTTTTGTTTTAATTTTTTTTGTAATTTTTTTTAGAAACATATATACGTAAACTCAATTAAAATTTTGCAATGGTATGCTTTTTATATGTATGTACGTATTTTATATGCGATGAATGGTGATACAAACAATTGTTATTGTATGACTACACGTTGTGAAGGGTATATAAGATTCGGCACGGCCGAATATAGCACTGTTCCTTGTTCTTGGTAATTTTTTATTATCCCTTCACACAGTGAAAAAGGGTATATATAGGTTTGTCATTCCGTGTGAAATTTCTACAATGTTGAAATCAACTTTTTGAAGCCCCCCGACATAGGTTGGACCCGGGTAAGGTATTAAAATATCAGAAATATTTGGGAGTAGATCGGTATTGAAAATCAGAAACATCGGTACATAAACAACTGAGATATGAGCAAAAACCCACGACCACCTCGTTTTTTTTTATCACAAAAACAACATACATACATACAAACGTGTATACTGGTTAGAGAAAATGTGGCATCGAATCCCAGCTGAGCCAAAAAAAAATTTTTTTTTAATTTTTTTTTAATTTTTTTTTTTGTATTTAATATATTATTTATATTTTTATTATTATTTTTTTTTTTAATATTTTTTTTTTAATTTTTTTTTTATTTTTTTTTTGTTTTATATATATTATATATATAATAATTTTTTCTTTTTAAATTTTTTTTTCATTTTTTATTTATTTTTTTTTTTTTTTTTAACATACATACGTGAATTTATAATTTTACAATGGGATGTTTTTATTTATATATATTTTTTATATGTATGTACGTGTTTCATATGGGATGAAGGGTGACACAAACTACTGTTATTGCATGACTACACGTTGTGAAGGGTATATAAGATTCGGCACGGCCGAATATAGTGCTCTTACTTGTTTTTTTTTATTTTCTTACATTATAGAATAGGATATGAATTGATTATCAATATTGCCTAATACAACATGGCAATTATTTAGGTAAAATATTTGGAAACTTTTAGGGAAGTAAAAAAGGTACTTAAAAGGGAATAAATAAATGAGTATTATTCCTAATTACTGAACCAATTCAAATATAATTTGTAAATGTTTTAAGCAGACATAAAAAAATATTTAATTTATTAAGAAACACACTTAAAACAAGATAGAAAGGGGGGAAGATCGCTTAGACAGTTTGGTACTTTTTATAACTTTTTTGTTTTTAAACTTTCGCTGTACATTAATATGAGAAACACAAAAAGATACTTTTTCTTATTTGTCTGGTACCTTTAAATTACTTATCTCCTACGTTGATGGATCTAGATTTTTGACATTTGCGACTATTGATTTAAGTTGAGATTGAAACTAAAATGGTTAACTCAAAACGTACTTTTTTGAATTATGCGGTATTTCTTGTATTTTCTACATTTGTGATTATAGATTCTTTAAATTGTGACTATTGGTCCGAAGTGAGACTGAAAATGTTATCGGCGACCAAAAAGGTACTTTTTCTCATTCAGGTACATTTTTTATTTTTTATACTACATTTACACCTGAGCGAAATCTAGTAGATTTGATTTAAAATCTTTATTAAAATCTAAGCCGTTTACACCACTATTTTTTGGCATTTTGCAAGATTTCGTTTTCAAAACAATATATTTATTTACAAGGTGGTCTGAGTGGCTCTTTATGTTCTACTTCTCCAAAATTCAAACTCCATATGAAAAAAATGTAAGCAATAAAGTACTTGTGCGATTGCAACCACCTTATATATTATGATTGAATTTTTTTGTTTGCAGCGTAGTATATTTTGTTACATTTTAATAAAAACCACAGTTGCATTACGAAGTAGTACTAGATTTTAAATAGATTTTGCCAAAATCTAGTTGTGAAGTAGATTTCGTTTTGTATGGGAAATCTGGTAGAAATGAACAAGATTTCGTTCAAAATCCCGTAAGTACTAGATTTGGTGTAGGTGTAAATGTAGTATTAGGATTTGTAATATACATAGAAATTAGGTTCTATTACTCCAAGTTTAGTTTAAGAATTGTAGAAAGGGACAAAAAATTACTTTATTTATTTAAATAGTAATTTTTGCATTTTCCGAATTTGTGAATTCAAAAACTAAGAAGCATTGATCTTGGCTGAAATAAAAGAACTTCAGTATTCAAAAAATAGTAAGAATTGCGCTGGCAAAGTAGAGGATAGGATATTTGCTAGTAACATATATATTATTTCAGTGCAATATGTTAAAAAAAACCTTAAGGTTTTCTTAAAAAATATATTTCATATTTAATAGCTTTTCCTTGTACAAATCTCGATATGCTATTTTATCACTCACAAGTGTATTATATTTCATGCTCGTACATTTTACGTTTCTTTGTGTGGAAGAACCATCTGTGTATGTACTTATATGTGTATATGTAGTATTTGTCTGGTTAAATGTCTGCAAACAACTAAGAACTTTAAAAACCAAATTACGAATAAAGTCAAAATTTGACTCTCGTATTTTTTGAGGTTTCCTTGTGTAAATAACAAACAATACAACAATTCATCACTTAAATGTCTTTTTTGGACAATATAGCAGCGCGCTGTACACATATTTTTTATTATTGTTTTTGGTTGGCTGTAAGATTCGAACGAAAGGACTTTAAAGTGTCGTACATAATAACAACAATTCGGTGATTCAATTTGACAAAAAAGAAATGTACAATTCGCAGTTGGTCAAATTTCAGTGAAATAAAATCTGTTAAGTACAACATCCATACATTGTTAGAGTTTGCCAAGTAAATTATGGACCGATCCTAAACGAACGAATATTTACAGTACCATTCAATTTATCTTCGAGGCAAGTACTTGTTTAAAGCTATCCTGGAGAGACAACATTAAAAGTATATTGGAGAAAGATGAAAGAGTTTGGGGCTCTTGTAGAAGGTCAAAACTGGACTTAAGTCATTAGATGATATACTGGCTATACACGAGCATACTACCCCCGATCTCAACGTTTGCCTCGATAGTGTTGTGAAAATTTTTCTGGGAAAAGATTAATAGAAAAACACATCATAAGATATATGCAGTGTCCAAATCGACAATGCCTTTTGATAACATTCTATCAAGTCTCTTGATTGAGACATATGAAGCAGCCTTGGCATCTTAGCAATGTTTGAATGGCTGGTGAGAGATTATAAAAGCAGATAGGAAAGAAAAGTTAATATCTTACCAATGAAAAACATTGCAGAGGTAACATGTGACAAAATCTCAATAAGATATAATAGCGTTAACTGAATGCCCCAAATACCAGAGGATTGGTGAAGCAATCCGGATAAAAAGTATTTATACGGATCCAAGATTGGTGATTGAACTGGAATGGGCTTAAATGCCCTCATACGGATCAGGTCTAAATACTTCCGTCTACCTGATCGCAATACTGTTTTCCAGGCTGAGATTATAACAGCTAAGGAAGGCACTAAATGAATAAAGAAGACAGTCCCTGAATTATATCTTTACAAATAACCAAAAGGTGATTGGACTTTTATGAATAAAAAAGTTAAACATCGGAATCCTATGCAATGCAAAAGGGATGCTAATTGTAAAATTCTGAAGATAATATAGATAATAGGGCGACAAATACTCTAAAATAGGATTATCTTGTAATACCATCACCTTGAAAAACGCTAAAGTTTTAGAGAGGTTCAAAAATTCACCTAAAGTTTGAGCGATGGAGGAACTCATCAGAAAGTTGCAAACTACTGCTGTCAATAAGGTGACGAACATCTTGACGGATCTAAAACTGAGTAAACCAACATCTAGGAAATTAGTTAGTGTTACAGTAGATCACACGGAGATAACAACTTTTCAAGCTCATATGGGACTGTCGGATAAAATTACATGTAGAGCATGCAAGGAAGATGATGAGACTTTGAAAAACTTCCTTTTCTAATATCCTGCTTTTAGTCATATTAGAGGTGAGAACTTCAACAAGGATACTAGCAGAACTTAAAATACCTAAGGAAATCGAAATTAAAATTTCCAAGGAATCACTTTGTACACAGAGAAAACTATATCGGTTGTGAGTACCACAATTGTTGCTAATCGCAAAGTTTAGTTGTAATTGCAGAATTTTTCGGTTGCACTACAGAATTTCGATTCGGAATATCAATATATAGCCTGCACTATGAAATTATGATTCTGGGAATAAAAGTCTTATAACCAGAAAAGAAAAGTTCAGTTTCAAGAACTGAATCATTCGATTAGCAACGAATTTGAGGTTGTGTTTTCTGGGTGCAAGAACTGAGTTCTCGATCAAATTTAAATATAAACGTTATTGGTTAGTTACCGTATTTATAAGCGGAATTTGGTTTTTTTAAAGAGAGCAGAACATGATAGTTGGGCAAACATTAATACCTGGCATGTATTTGGGTTTTTAGAGCCTCCTAATTTTAGCCAACAAAACCAACTCATACAAAAAGTTTATAAATTTCAAAATTATTCGGTTATTCGGTTTTTCAAAACAACAAACAATTCGGTGAAACTCTATCAACTATCTCTGCAAGCAAATATTCATATTGTGAATTTTTTTATCATGATTTTGGCTAAAGTTTTAACTTGTTTGTAATTTTCGTTTGACCTCAAGTTTTTAACTATTAAATACAGGCATGCATGTACATTAGACCGTACCGGAGAAAATTCGCTGTGCTCCTTCACATGTAAAGATTATAGGGAAAAAGTATATGTATTTGTTATTTTTTTCGATACGCACTTCAATTACTGTACATCGAATTTTTGTATCCAGATGGGCCAGTGAGCTTGAGAAAAATTTAAAAAAGATTGTAATATTTCTTTAGCAAAAGTATAATGATTTTTTGCGGGCTTTATTTTTCGGATATAACGATGATACATTAGGGTGTACATATAAACTGAGTTTCTGTGCAATTGAAAATGCTTTTTGTAAAGCAAGTATGACAGTTTGGCATCAAATCATACATTATATTGCGATTTTCTTATATAAGCAAAGACCTGTCAGATTTTTATTTGACTTAAGTGCACGATTTTGTAGAATAGTCAGTCATGGCCTTTAATGAATCCCCCTACTATAGAAGTCTATATAGGTAGGCTCAAAATATGACTTGAGTCCAAAGATGATACACTGGCTATACACAACCATACTACGATCGATCTCAACGTATACTTCGATAGTGTGGTGAACATATTTTGGGGAAATGGTTAATAGAAAAACTCTTCCTTCAAGGATATATGGGGTATCGTGAGAACCACATCAATAACGGCTATTGCAAATATACTATCAATTCGACTGACTGAGATATATGAAGCGGCCTTGGGGGCTTAGAAATGTTTGAATGACTGGTGAGAGATCATAAAATCAGAAAGCAAAGAAAAGTTGACATCTTACCGATTAAAAAAAGCATGTGACAAAATCTCAATGGGACATAAGAGCGTTAACTGAATAACCCTAATACCAGAGAAGGATAAAGAGGATGAATTAATCAGGGTGAGAAATATTTGGACGGACTTGCACGATTTTGTAGAATAGTCAGTCATGGCCTTTAATGAATACCCCTACTATATATGGCTACATATATAAGTTTTTGTGCATACAAAGTTGTCGTCCAGAAGTATATGCATGTACATATGTATGTATGTCTGTTTATGTATGTATACGAGACTTTATACACATAAATGAAATCTATAGGTTTGAGTGTTCTGTCAACACTACATACAATAGTTGACATTTGTAGTTGATGACCAGGATAATGATGACAGCATATAACCGGATAGCTAGTGTTGCATTATGTATTGGTGGCAGTAGTAGTCCAAGGAATCATAGTGAATTGTAACAGCACATTGTATGCATGTGTTAGTTGGCAAAAAAAAAAGCAAAAAATATGAAACAACGAAAACTTCAGTACTTTATTATTTCACTTTTTTACTCAAGAGTCTCTACATAACATGCCAGAAACAAAGACAAAATACCAATACATGACAAGTTCTCGCGTAAAATTTCACAAACAGAAATCGCTTAAAAAACTGAATATAAACACTAGTAAATTTCAAAAAAGGAGTAAATGTTTTAAATATTTTTATAACTATTTTTATGTAAAAATTTTATTATTTTTATTCATCTTCTATGACAGTGTTTCTATATACTAAAGTACTTAAATGAAAATCATCCACATTAACCCTGTCCACTTTTAAATACTCACCAATCATTTCCGGTTTTATTAACATTCTGTCTTTTGCGTCCAACTTGATGAGGCTTTGGCTCAGCCACCATGTTGACATCTAAAACAGAAATATTTTATTAAAAAAAAATAATCAAGCAAAAATTCTGTAATTTTTTTTTATATAAATGAGTTTGTGCATAAATAAATAAATGAAAATTTCATACATACGTACATACACATGAGTACTTAGTTTTGTTTATTTTCATTCGGTCATTGTTTTTGAGTAAAATTTATGGCCAACAAAAAAAGCTCAAACAAAAATAAAATTTCATAACAAAACTTTTGTATTCGGCCACATACTCTACTATATTATATTCATTGTCTTTTATAGTCTAGTTATGGGTTTCTATTTTTATTTAAATTTTTTTTTCGTTTTTCGTTTATTATTTCTATTTACTGTGGGAGAAAATAATAAAAAATAAAAAGCCTTTGTTTCGTTTCAAACTTGTCTTAATAAAAAAATTTTTAAAAAAAGTAAGAAACTTTTTTTTTAAATAGTTATCATGACTGTCTCTTTATATGAAATGCAGCCCACCCAGTTAATGTTCATAGACAATTCATTATATGGCAATGTATTGTTTTTAAAGTATATAAAATGGAAATTAATTATTAAAACTGAAAGTATTTTTTTAACAGCTACATATTACATGCCCAAAGAACAATGATGTAATATTAAATAAAAGAATAATTTAATGAAAATTTTATCTAAACATAGAATAATTCATACATATGTTTATCTGCTTTATTATTTCGGATGTCATCTTCAACTAAAAACTTCTTATTAGTTAAATGCATATTAAGAGTCTTACCCTTTAATTTGTCTTAATCAATATTTAGCGGAATTCGATCTAAACTTTATAAATCTTTTAATGAGGCCACAATAAATTTGTTGTACTGTATAACAAGGTGTACTTATTCTACTAGTCAAGCAGTCTTTTAACCAGATGTAGAATTTTTTCGTTGTCTAAAAACAATTGTTTTTCGAGGTAGTTTCGTTTTGGAATAAAATAAAGATTAGTTTTCTTAAATTTACATGAAGTTGACTTAATACGATAATATAATCTTCTGACATTAAAATTTAAATATGATCTCTGACATAGGACCGCCACCGCTAGCTCGGACGTTGCCTAATCTGGAGCTACTATTTGAAATGACTTCTTCCAATATTTGTGGCCGTATATCGGCAATGACGTGGCGAATATTGTCCTTCAAATGGTAAATCGTATCGGGATTATCGGCGTATACTAGCACATTCAGATATTCCCACAGAAAGTAGTCTAGCGCCATTAACTCGCACAATCTTGGAGGCCGATTCACGGGTCCGAATCGTGATACTATGCGTTTACCAAAAGTTTCCTTAAATAAATCAAATGTGGCACATGCTGTGTGATATGTTGCGCCATCTTTTTGAAACCACGATTCCTTCACATTATGGTTGTTCAATTGATGAACGAAAAAGTCAATAATTATGACTCTATAGTGCTCACCATTGGCTGTCATATACTGTCCATCATCGTTTTTAATAAGTATGGATTAATAATTTCATCACTTCATAAAGCACAACAAGCAGTCAGTTTTCATGGATGTAATGCTGTGTTAACATACACTTGAGGATTATCATCACTTCAAATATGGCAGTTTAGTTAACTGAAGTATCCATTCAAACAAAGGTGAGCTTCATAGCTAAACAACATTCGCTTATGAAAGTCGGGATCAACGACAATCTTGTTTCGAGCCCATTCACCGAAACTACGCCTTGTTATTTCTATCCAGTTTGAAATCCCAAACTAAACTCAACATAAACCACTTGATAAATGAAAAAATGGCAGCCAGTTAAAACTATCAATTAATTCTATACCTCTATAGGAAACACTTGGTATCTCAGGCAGTTTCAAACCATATTACAAAATTTTTTCTTAAAATTTTTTTTTTGTCCAAAAAGTTAATTAACACTTTAGGAACCATTTAGAATTTATTTAAAAAAATTGTTTTTTTATCAAAAAATTTTATAATAAAGGGTGCGAAATCTAACGTCTTTTTTTCAACTAGTGTTTATTTTGTGAATGGCAACACTTAGCTCATATCTGATTTGACAGATAATTAGTTTTATCCTTCCGCTGAACGAATATGGTTGTGTATACGCTTCAACAACGCTGGGAAAGTGAGCCTGCGATCGACTTACAGAAGATGCCGATTTTGCCAAAAAAAAAATCATCTTTTCAGATGAAGCTCATTTTGATTTTGACGGGTATGTAAACAAGCAAAATTGTCGCATTTGGGGCACAGAAAACCCGCACGCATACATGGAAAAGCCGATACTCAAAACGAGTCCCTGTTTGGTGCGGATTTTGGTCCAGAGTTATAATTGGGCCATTAGCAAGGAGTGGCCGTTACAGTCAATGGCGATCGTTATCGGGCCATGTTGAACGAATTTTCACAAAAATTGAAGAGGAGGATATTGGCAACATTTGGTTTCAACAGGACGGTGCTACGTGCCGCACAAAAAATATTCAGTAGCTTTCTTAATAGCATTTTCAAACAAAAAGTTATTTGGCGGACCCTTTATATATTTTTTTTAAATCTCAAAAAGTTTTGAACTGTTAAACACAAGTAGCTTCAGAAAGTTAATTTAAACTTCCCCGTCATAAGGTTTCAAAATATATATACTTTATGTGGTCGCAAATTAATATTATAGAAAAAAACCAATGATAAGGCTATACAAAACCTTGCCACCAGAGATGAAGGATATAATTACTTACTTATGCTCTCAAACTCGTAATCTGGATCCGCTTTTGGTTCCGATAATGACAATGACGACCAATTTGCAGAGCTGCAAAATAATTGATAATACTATCGACAGTAACGATCATTTTATTTTTGAACGGCCTATAGATTTTTCCCCAATATCGATACTTTAGAAAAAAAGTATTCTTAATGTAAAAGCGAAATCAATAACATGGTATAACGAATGAAGTAAGTTGTCAAACTCAATACAATAAAACGAAATGAACAATGTTTTATTATATTTTTGCTTCAACGATTCTACCTCTTTACCTGTACCATGATCACTAAGAAATAGTCGACGGCAAAAATTCGAAGTTATATTCAGTTACTGCTGTTTGCATAAAAATTATCAAACCCTCTATAAATCGTTATTAATTTTTATGCATACATCAGTTGGATTATATAAAAAATTTGTTAAACAAATTTTCATAAAAGACTTGTAATGAAAAAAAATCAAACTCCTCTTAATGAAATAAAATTTTTCTAAGAATTCAGTACTATCGATAGCATCAATATCTTAACAACAACATATCGGTTCTGACGAATGGTCCGACTATCTATAGTTTGCAGCTCTACGGCTTTGTGTTCACAAAAAACCGATGATTTCTAGTTAAAACAAAAAGTAAATTTTTCAAAATTTGTAATAAAAAGTCGACTTTTCAAAAGTAAGAAAATTCTTAATACAGCGTCCTTTTTTCTATGCAATTGGCAAAACTAGTGCCAAATCGCAACAAACGAACGCGATTGTAATTTTACTTGAATGTTCTAGCTTGCAGTGCTTTTCGTGTAGAAATTCTAATAAGAATTTCAAAATTAGGTTCGCGTCCGTATGTCATAATTTACAACCAAGTTTTTATTTTATGATTCACAACTAGCAGCAAGCTTAACAACTTAGAACCACTTTTCCTTTCGATATAATAAAAACCCTTTGCAGGGACAATACGTTTTTATTTTATGATTCACAGCTAGCAGCAAGCGTAAAAACGTAGAAACACTTTTCGTTTCGATATAATAAAAACCCTTTGCAGGAACAATACGTTTGACCTGATCTCATTGAAACCCAGTATGCCACAAAAAAATTAAGCTCTCGTGTCTAGGCGTATTTGTGTCAATTTCACCTAAAAGTTGTAATCAAACAACAAATTTATGAAAATAATAAAAATATTTATTGCAAGTGAAATTAATTTTAGACTAACGTTCGTTTAAGGCTGTAATACACGAAATGTAAAAAGCCACATACGCATGTGAATGTGACGTAATTTTGACATCATTATAAAGCATAAATGTATCCGCTTCAGCCACATGTGTTACATTTGCATTTTTGGACTATAATAAAAAAATACATTTCATGTAATATCAAAATTTTACCGCATGCAGCCACTACGACTATTTTTAAATATGTAACCAAAGTGCTGAACATTAATGACGTCAGACCCCTATTTTTACATATCGTATACTATAGGCTTTAGAAATATTTTAAATAATAAAAAATAATGTAATTCAATGATGAGTTCTTTAAAGGGCACATCTCTGCGAGTTGTTCTTTGTGCGTGTCAAAATTTTTACAAAAATCTCTGCGGACTGTGACCCCTTCGAAATTGATATTGTATATGCTGTGACGAAAGCAGTGAATTGGATGCCAAAGTAAATATTTGTCTGACATATCAGATGCTCGAAAATTATTGCATAATTACGTATACATTTAAAAACGATAGTAGCTAATACATAAAAGTATTAAAAATGTATTGGTCTGATCGGTTACTAGAACAAATTAAACAAGTAACAGTGCTATTTTCGGCCGTACCGAATCTTATATACCCTTCACAACGTGTAGTCATGCAATAACAATTGTTTGTATCACCATTCATCTCATATAAAATTCGTACATACATGTAAAAAACATACAAAAAAAATTACAAAAAAAAATATATTAAAAATAAAAAAAAAATACAAAAAAAAAAATTAAAAAAAAAATTAAAAAAAAAACTAAAAAAATTTGATAAAAAAAATAATAAAATGTAAATAATATATTTAATAAAATAAAATAAAATTTTTTTGGCTCAGCTGGAATTCGATGCCACGTTTACTTTAACAAAAAAAACGAGGTGGTCGTGGTTTTTTACTCATATCTCAGAAAGTTATGGGGCGATTGTGCTGAATTTTAATAGCGATTCATTCCTGGATATATCCAAGAGGTTGATACCATATAGAGGAACATATAGTTGCTTCTAAAAGTTGATTTCAACCAACACACGGACAGACGGACAGACGGTCAGGGCTTAATCGACTCCTCTATTCATAAGCTTTCAGAAAATATATATTTTATGGGGTCGGAAATGAAAATTGTAGAAATTGCAAACGGAATAACAAAGCTATATATACCCTTGTACACCAAAGATGAAGAGTATAAAAAATAATTTTGATAAGCGATGAAAAAAGCCTTCAGTCCTTTACATTGGATATCTTTAAGGCATAATTAATTAAGTATTTGTTGAGAAAATAAAATTTTTAATAAATTTCCGAAAATCGCGCAACACTCATAAATCAATCAAGAATCATTTGTCTTAATAAAAATTGCCTGCATACCCTCGCCAATCAACTACTTTAAAACATACCTTATGCAAAACCAAAATATGAAAAATTATGTTTAATGAAAAAAAAATATATATATATATAAAATATTACACGCCATCATACTTACATTATAAACAATATGAAAAGGGTGTGACAGTACGTACATTTAGAAATAACGAAAAAATCTATATAACAAATATGAACAACAACAAGGTACTTCACATAATTCTTAAGTTCCCCGAATTATGTATTTAAGAAGCACACCCATGAAAAAAGGCAAAACAAATACATAAGTATGGTTTAATATTAGACTGAAGGGTGAAAAAGAGGACAAGCAAATGGACAAGGTGGAAAAAATGAACAAAGTAGCAGCCAAAAAGAAAAATCACAAGCCATGGCTGCCACAAGGAATGAAAGCAGTAGAAAGAAATTACCACTGTGGCTGTCAAGTATAAAATATTTTTCCATTTTTTTTAGGAAACTTTTTTTCCATTCGTTATACATAGATATTTTTTTTTTTGCTTTCTTTTGTCTTTGTTTTTCCTTTGCAGCCTTTAAAGCTGTTTAGTTGAAAAACTTGTAGACTTTTAAGTATAATTAAGATTAAGGATAAAAATAAGAAGGATTTCCGCCGCTTACAGAAATAAGCACTTAAATGGTTTAAAGTGGCTGAAGGATAACGAATGAATAAAAAAATAGAAAAATATTAAACAACTTTAAAGAACTTCATTTAAATTTGACAAATTGTTAAATTTTTTTTTTTTCATATTTTATTTACCGCCCAAAGTTTTAAATTCATTTTTCTCATAATGCTATTAATACGCAGTTGTTCTTAAATAATATTTCCAAAAAAAACAAAAAAAAACGACAGCAATATTTTCATAAAAACTATATTGAGAAATGGCATCATCAAAATTTATCTGTAGTTATAAGCATGTACATACGTCTGTGTACATGTGTAAACGCTAAGTGCATAAATATGTTTTCTGTAAAATTCACACATTTGTCTTCCCCACTTCATTTCAACCTTTTTGCCCTCGTATGAAAATTTTACTCTATTAATTTTTTTCTTTTTCCAAAAATAAAAAATAAAAATAAAATAAAAATCACTTGTCTCATGTTTTTATTTTTCTAGTGTGTGATGTTGTTGCTCATAAACTATAAACTGTGGTGTCCTGGTATAGTATTTCTGCACTGAGTGTAAAGTAAAAATTTTGGAGTTTCTTTAAAATTCATAAAAGCTTGCATTCATATCAGACACTCATTCGTAGTCTTCACCTCATGCCCAAAAGCACAAAAACTGCAAAAGTTATTCAGTATTCATGCATGCATTAATATTTGATGCATTTACAGTGATGGGCAAAATAAATAAAAATTTAAAGAAATTTTAATTACATTTAGAACAAGATTTTGTTTTTAATCATTAAGCAAATGATTAGAAACTAAAATTGGAAGTGACACCAAATACCAAGTTTAAAATTTAGTTTTTTCTTTTAATTGAAAATAAAAAAAATTATTTATTGCACAATAATATGAAGTTAAAAGCATAAAAAATTATATTAAAACGCAATACTTTTTGTGACAGGATATGAGGTTTTTATTAATTTGAACCAGTAACCATTAAACAAACAACAGTTATACAACAGACTCTCTAATATTAGATCTAACAGAAAATTTGGAATTCAAAACTAACGATTTGATATACTGCATGCTCTGTAATAAGAACCGTTAGTTCCAATTATAACCTTTTAATCTAATTATAGAGCGTTATTCTTTTTGTTTGTTTTCAATATTGAAAAATTGTCTTAAAGGCTTTTATTTGGCTTCCACTTGGCAAACAAATAAAAGCTCTATATTCAGCTTTGCCGAATCTTTTATCCCCTTCACATAGTTTGTACCACCATGTAATAATTCAAAATGTTGACAGTGGATTAAGAAGACAATAAATACAGTCCTCACTGTAACATAAACCTACACAAGCTAAATAAAATACAAATAACATTCAAGGTGAACCATATAATACTAGTCCAAACCCTTTCATTTAATACTATTTTTTATGCAAGTAACATTTTTACACAATTCCGTTTTCATTACAATTAAAGACATACAGAAGATTTATTATTCTTCATAACGATTTTATCCACCTAAAACTCCATCGTAAAATTATCAAGTAAGTAAATTTATAAATATATATATCAGTATTTAATAAAAGAAACATTTTGTTTATCTCAGCCGGGATTTGAACCCAGGTTCGCTTTAACTAATATACCAAGTTTGTATGAATGGTTTGTTCCTCATATCTCTGTTATTTATGAACCGATTTTTCTGGTTTGTAGTATCAGTCTGCTCACAATCTGATCTGGGTGAGGACGGGCAGAATTCAGAAAATGTATACGTTATAGGGTCGCAGGACAATAGAAATATCAAACGGATTTACAAACCTCTTTGAAGAAAGTGGAAATCTATCATACTTATGCTATTTTTAATGTACAGAAATTTTAATTTGTCACTAGAATTTGTTTGTTATGTGATGATTTTATGTGCAACTCTGTATTTTAAGCACCCATTTTGTTAAAAAATTTAATATATTAAATGCATGGACATTTATTTGAAGGTTTATGCTCCTAATACGAGAGAGGGGAACTTATTACATTTTATATAGAGAGCATACGACTGTGTTCTGTATTCCGAGATAAATTAAATCTTTCGAAATTGCCATTATTGTTATTGTTTATAACAAAAATTCTATGGCAATTCCCAGCGACTTAAATTCACTCGGAATACAGAACACTGGTGATAATTTTATGAAATAAATAAAATCAAAAGCTAAAAATTTTTAATTAAGTGCATTTTTGGCATTTTTAAATAAGGTGCTTTTTGAAATATCAAAGTTGACATCACTGCTTCTCCATATTTGTTGTAACGTTTTAAGTTGCAACATCGATCAAATTAACATCAAAGTACTTTTCTAATTAAGTAGTAGAAGAATAAAAAAACTCTTTAGATCGCTTGGACTATTCCCACACTCTAAAGTGGTGCTAGTTTTTCACTCTATCCAGTATATATCAAATTTGCACATGAAATATTTCATACATTTTCCAATAAAAGGTGTGAAATTTCATTAAACATTGTAATGAATTCGACATACGAATATGTTTGTCTATATATTTTCATAGAATACTGTCATGTTTCCAGCGTGTAGAGTATGGGAAAAGAGAAAATGCAATGAAATTGTTAGAGCAGGAAAGAAGAAGACGAATATATCGGCAAAACAAAACAAAAAATTCAAGCAACAGACAAAGTGCTATAAAAAGTAAATTGATATTTTATTAAAAGAGGTTTTGCATGCAACATTTATAAATTTATATGTATGCACGTATGTATGTATGTGTGCTTGCCGTACTCATTCATATTCATATTTTCATACATGACTTATTGGCTCAAAGGTCAATTGACAAATACACAACACAAACAACAACAACAAAAAAAAGAACAGAACAGATAGTTAAATGCTTAATAGTAGAAGAGAAGTTATTATTTCCATTATTTTATACAGAAT
The DNA here is from genome assembly GCA_941918925.1 of Phyto melanocephala. Classification (NCBI taxonomy): domain Eukaryota; kingdom Metazoa; phylum Arthropoda; class Insecta; order Diptera; family Rhinophoridae; genus Phyto; species Phyto melanocephala. The sequence goes on along the minus strand of OW799235.1, from coordinate 102,123,513 downwards.
TTTGTAAAGAAATTATGATATAAGTTGGTTATTTTAAATGTTTCGAAAATGTTTTTTATTAAACATAAAACAAAATCATGTAGATATCCCACTTAATCCAACTTAGCCTTTAAAATACTAGAACAACCTGTTACAATAGACAGACGAATAAAGTCGTAGCTCTTGCTTAAAAAAAAACTAAACCTTAGATTTAACGAAGGGGCTGTCATCATCGACTAGACTTTTTGTAACCTTCGATTCTGGGGACAAGGGTATATATAGCATTGTCAATTTTTTAAGTTTCTAAAATACCCATTTTCGAAGCTCAGGTGAGATGATGTTGATCTCCAGTGCCTTGCTGTTTCCAAGCTCTCTTAATGCGTTCTTTATTTCGTCTAGAAATGGTATGTCTGTGGAAATATCTCACCCCAAAGTGTGATATTCGCAGTTTTACGGTAAGGATTGATGCTTATATAAATCTTCACCATTTGCACATACTCAACCCAGATATTCATTTACTCAGATTTCGAAATCACAGCCACAGAACTAACAATTCGTATATTTATATTACAGCATACAAAAAAAAAAAAAAAAAGAAGAAGGCACAAGATGAGATGAGGAAGACTCAGTCGTTATTTAAAGCGAAGACGAGCAGGTAACCGCAGCGATCAACATACCTTATAACTAAATAAAACTGAATAACTAAATTGAATCTAATATACAAAAGAATTTTTGTTACTATTCACAGGCTTCTTTGTCACGCGTAGCTTAATTTTGCTAAGCTACATATCGATGACTTTATGCGAAAAGGCCGTATCACGATTTTAAATGAAATCGAATTTTTAACGTTTTCTAGTAGTTAGCATACAAACACATGACTCCGAACAAACTAAGTGAGCTATCGTTAGAAATAACGAACTTATAGCCACTTAGGAAAGGCTTAATTAATTTTATTCTTTAAATGATAATAAATTTTATATTCGTTTTCTATAATAAGCCATCGATATGCAGAGGTATGTAGTCTAAGTCTAAGTGCTTACACACTTGGCCCTACTTTTATGAATAGAGATCATGATCATGATGATTATGTCAACGACACACAGAGGAGTATTTGGCCTGAAAAGCTGGCCAAAATTATTAAACGTTATATTTGAATTCAGAGTTCTAGTTTTTTTATAGTTTTAGGTGAAGTATGATATAAGAAATCTAGTGGCAGATTTTGAAAAAATTACACTGCGCAACAAAACTACACTACTAGAAATGAAAGTATGTGGACTATATGGATTATGACGCCCTTAATTCAAATCTGTTTTCCGTTTTTCTCTAGTACGTAAGGATTTTCTTTTAAAGGCGTGGCATATTTCACACCCTAAATCGTTGGGTTTCCTAATCTATTTTGTCATAACTTGTAAACGGATTCTCCGATTTTAATAGGAGGAGGATTAGAAGATGCACCGGAAAATTTTGCTTAAACTAACCACACATTTATTTTCTATCTATTACTATTTCGGAGTTATTAAAAATTTAATGTCGAAAAAAATATTTCCTGAAAAATTCGTCGACGTTTTTTGTTTTTAAAACGCAATAAAAAAAATTAAAGAACAAAAAGTTTAAATTTTTACAATTTTTCCAAAAGCCACATTCCTAAGGAATAAAAGTCGGTATAAATAGTAAAACTCAATTAACAAATGTTGATTTTAAAGGTTTAAACTCATTCTTAATAGACTGTATGTACATGCATACATGCATACATTTTAAAATTGTAAGACTCTTATGAAACAGTATTTTTTTTTTATTAAAAAAGGCTTTATTATATTTATTTTATATTATTTAGTACTTAATATACGGAACAGTTAAACTAATAAAAATTCCTTAATGGTTATCATGTCGTATGTATATCCTTATTAGATGCATTATCGGTGTCAGGAAGAAGTGCGATGATTTCTGATGAAAAAGCTTTTTTATGATTCCGTTCTCTTTGCGACATCTCGATTTGTATCGCTTCTGCTGAATTTCCTCGATAATTCGTACGATATAATCGTAAGTGCATATATCTGGCCTCGGCAGCTTCTTCTGACAATTGAATAGTAGCCTGATACCTGAGTGCCCGGGTTTTTTTACGTACCTGTATTTATTTTTTGTAAACTTATTTTTCTGATTATGCTTTTAATAATTATTCTTAATAGGTACGTATATTTAGTTTTTTAACATATAATGTTCAGGTAGAATAGATATATAAAAATATCTTTTATGGGGATGTGTGGGAAATTCCCTTATAACTATTATCGATAATAAAGAATTTTTCAAATTTATAATTACAGGCAGGTATTAACATTGGGAAGTGTTAAAAGTGAAGAGTTGAAATCAATAATAATTTAAAATATATTAAAGTTAATGACGATATAAATGTATAAAAAAAAGTGCCTGATGAGCAAAAATAGAAGATATGTAAAAATTTTAAAAAATCGTCAAAATAATGGCGCAAACTTGCGCAAACTTTTTTTTTTGTTTCTAAAATTAGAGATTCCAAATTTTATTGTGGTATCAAACATAATTCGTAGAGATGCTAACCTCACATTTAAAAACCTCTTCTTTTTCTTTTTTTGCAAAAAAAAAAAAAGTGTATAATTTTTTTTGGTTTTTAGCTTTTGAACGAATTGTTTTAACATGAATATTCAACATATTTAATTTTTTTTTTCTTTTTTAAATAACCTTTGATCAAACCTTTTAGCGAAGAAAAAATCATTGTTAAACCTTTATTCGTTTAGCCGCAAAAAATATATCATAAAAACATCCAGAAACCGAAAAAAACATTTTAATCTCATATAATTTTCTTCACTTTCCTGACTTTAGCAGGGTCTCAGAGCTACAAATCACAACTAAAAGTCTTCAAAATTTACAATATAATGTAATATATTGTTGTCTGTCGAGCTGCGTACTTAGTTACTAAGATTTCTTAAAATTCAGTTTTGCCTTTTTGGCCAGCTTTTTAGGTCAAATACTCATCTGTGCGACATATGAAAACAATTTCAATAGGTTTCGAACAACTAATATTTGAAATATAAAATAATACAAAGATTTTGATAAATTTTAAAACTAATTTTTCACCAAGAACGGTATAATTTATTTTTAAAAAATACTCACAAACTATTTTCGCAATTTAATTAAAGAGATGTACTCTTGCGAGAAACGCTAAATCATCAATCTTCATTTCAACTTACCCAATGTCTGACTTAAAACCATTTTGCCATCTTCACCCAGGCAGGCGTTGCGTGCATCAAAAGGATTTGTAAATTGTACGAACGCATAACCTTTATGCATGGAAATTCCTATAAAAGAAGAATTATTTGAAAATAAATTAAAATACCACAAACAAAATGTGCAAAATTTCTTTAATTAAATCTTAAACATATTGAAACTGTAAAACTAGCAACAAAAACTACTTGTAGCAAATATTAAGAGAGTTTAAGTGACAAAAAATGTCTACAAACCTGCAAGACGGCCATAAATTTGAAACATACGCTCTACATCGGTTTTAGAGCATTGAAATGTATTTAAATTTCCCACAAATATACGCGAATTAACAGCTTGCGGATCCTGTGAGTTGGTTTGGTTAGATAACTTTGACAACTTCATGATGATGCTGGTGCTGGCTGGATGGCTGTTTGCACTGCCAATGTCGGTTGCACGACGATAATTTAAATATGTGTGCTTGCTTGCTTGCTTGCTTGCTTTTGCTATTTACAACAAACGGAAACAAGCTGAGGAGAGAAGATGTCTTTAAGAAGCGTTAAGTATAAAAACGCAATAATAGATGATGGAATTTAATGTTAAAAAAATGAAACGAATGAAAAAAAATATCTTTGGAAGGCGTTGGTTGTGATGTGGTTTAACTAGTAAAATATTTGAATTTAATATTTCTGTTTTCTTGTGCTGCTCACTCCCACTCTGACGACTCTGCTATTATTTTGATGGTATTTTGGTATTTGATTGTATGTTATTGTTCGGTTAAGGGCTCTATTGTAGATTGAGCCGGATTATTTCAATAAAAGCCTTTTTATTCTTGAATGCCTTCATAAAAACGCATTAGCAATATTTACAATCACACACACACATACACTATTTTATATATTTTAATATATTTATGTATATGTAAGTCATTCACTTACTTAGTGGATGATTAAGTAGTGTGAGTACAAATATCTTTATATGTTTATGGAAATTTAGTTCTGTTGTAGAGTTTTTCATACAATGTTTTTTATGTTTTGCTCTAGTCAGAGATTATTTTGACTTAAAATCCATGATTGTTTGAAATATTTTTTTTTTTAAATATGTCGGGGCTAGAAAATGTTTAGACCAGCGCTACTTATGCTAGTGCTGTTTTTTGTTTTTTCTCGTGTGATTGTGTATACTTTTTACTTGGCCCTTGTTCAGTGGATTATGTATAGTCCTTTTAATATTGTTCTTGTTGTTGTTGTACTTTTATTACAATACTATTGTTGATTGTTGTCTCTGCTATTGCAACTGCTGTTGTTGTGTATTGTTTTCTCTAATACTATTGTATGGAATTTGGTACAAGTTTTGTTAACTTTCAACGACTGTTGCTGGCATTGATAAAGATTAAAACCTTAATAATAGGTTGGCAAGAAGACATCAATCTATAATGAAAGAAATGGAAAATAAACTTTAATTTGTAAACGAAAAAAAAATTAATTTAAATTAAAAGCTTGATATTTAAAATTAATAACGTGTAGCCAGAAAACGTCATTTAGTTAAATCTGTTTACTTTTGAGAAAATTTGAATTGAACTTTAACTATTATATGTGCTTTCATAGTGACATTGGCCAGCATTTTATTTATGAAGCTGTTCTGGGTTAAGTATGACTTAAGCTGTTTTACCAAATCGAAATAGAGCACGAAAACAAATCTAATGCAATGATTAACTCAAAAGAGCAAAAAAGTGACATTGGCCTTTTTAGCTCCTAGCCACAGAAATAATGGAAAGAAAAATAGGCTTAGCTAGACACCGTGTAACATTAAAAGTAAGAGAGTCGGTAATCTCTATGTCTCTATATACATTTCGGGTATTCACAAGATGTCCTAAATGTCGTATTGTCACAATGTCATAAATTTCTAAAAAATTTAAATTAAATATAAAGTATTGCACATTTAAAATTTTCGAAAATTATAACGTTATTATACAAAAATTGTTACGAAATCCTACTCTATTTTCGAACGATCAAGGTTATACAATAAATTAACATTTCTTAACCTGTTCATATTATTACTTCATTGTCAATATAGATGGTCAGCTCGATAGCCATATTTTTACTAGTTTAATTCTTGTTTGAAATTTTATAAAAGTTAAAATTAGGTATAAAATGTTGGGTCAAAGCGTTGTAATGACAAAAAGTAATTTTATTTTATTATGAGTTGAAAAAATATTTTTTTTTTGAGTCGTCTATAATTATAAATCCATTTTTTGTTATGCCTTTAGAAAACCCAAAAATAAAAATTCTACAATAAAAAAAAAAAATAAAAAATTCTGTAACGTACGTGGCCTATTGAGTTTTTAAAAAAATTTCATGTAAAAGCTTTCTAAAGTCAATAGTAATAAATATTTCTTAAGAAATACGTAAAAAAATACGTGTTCCTGATTTGGATGCTTGTAACTTTTTATATAAATCAGGTAAATACATATATGAGGATTTCTTAAATCATTCCAAGTAATATTTGTAAAAAAATTTGGAAGTCAATTTTTTTTTTTTTTTTTTTTAGAAGTCAAGTAAAAAAAAATACAAAAAAACGTCAGTCAGTTTTTTTTCTTTTAACCTAAATATCTCTTTAACTTTTTGAGGTAACCTACACATGTTAGCATAGTTTCTTAAAGATATTTTAAAGACCCACTTATGTTAGTGTAAGACTATATCTAAATTTCGATACAAAATTATTTTTTTCAAATTTTTCTTTATCAAAATAATATGCTCCATGTGACCAACTTTGGACTCACACCATCACCAGGGTTTGGTTTTTAAAATTTATTATTGTTACTGCGAATCTATTTTCAAGTGGTTCGGATAACAATCCTCGTCACAAAAAATTTTTTTGAGTGACAGCTGTTGGGTGTGTTAATATATCCAGCCAGGGTTGGATAAAAAAAACTTTTTGTTCACTGAGGTGAAAAATGTGACTCTAACGCATATCAGAGTCACCTCAGCTCTTAATCAGACAAATTTATTTTTAATAGTTCGCATGCAACTGAATTAATTCTAAGGAAAAATAAACATTTCTAAACTACTGTGTAACGGCCAGCACATCAAAACATAATGAATTTTATTTTATAAACAAATTTATATTCATTTTTTAATTCATATATCAACATAAAATGAGAATTAAGAAGTGTTATTAAAAAAAATATGTATTTATATGTCAAAAAAAATAAAATTTTGTTTATTTTTATGCCATTGGATAAAATGTAACGTGTGGAGCCTACTATGCGTCACAAACGATTCACGGTTTTGATAAAAACAAGTAAGAGCGCTATATTCGGCCGTGCCGAATCTTATATACCCTTCACAACGTGTAGTCATGCAATAACAGTAGTTTGTATCACCATTCATCCCATATGAAATACGTACATACTTACATACATATAAAAAACATACATATATAAAAACATCCCATTGTAAAATTATAAATTTACGTATGTATGTTAAAAGAAATAAAAAAAAATTATTTAAAAAAAAATAAAAAAAAAAATGTAAAAAAAATTAAAAAAAAAAAATTTTTAAAAAAAATTAAAAAAAAAATTTTTTTTTAAATAATTAATAAAAATATAAAACAAAAAAAAAATAAAAAAAAATTTAAAAAAAATTTTTAAAAAATTATAAAAATATAAATAATATATTAAATAAAAAATAAAAAAAAATAAAAAAAAAATTAAAAAAAAATTAAAAAAAAATTAAAAAAAAAATTTAAAAAAAAAAAAAAATTTTTTTTGGCTCAGCTGGAATTCAATGCCACGGTTACTCCAACCAGTATACACGTTTGTATGTATGTATGTTGTTGTTGTAATGTTGTTTTTGTGAAAAAAAAATCGAGGTGGTCGTGGGTTTTTGCTCATATCTCAGGTGTTTATGTACCGATGTTTCTGATTTTCAATAGCGATCTACTCCCAAATATTTCTGATATTTTAATACCTCACCCGGGTCCAAGCGATGTCTGGGGGCTTCAAAAAGTTGATTTCAACATACACACGGTCAGACGGACAGACTGACAGAGCTTAATCGACTCCCCTATTCATAAGCTTTCAGAAAATATATACTTTATGGGGTCGGAAATGAAAATTGTAGAAATTTCACACGGAATGACAAACCTATATATACCCTTTTTCACTGTGTGAAGGGTATAAAAATCTACATCTTTCGTTTGCAAACATATTATACTAAAACTTGCTTTGATTAATCTCTCTTTCCAATATTAGTTTCTGTTTAATTTATTATGCAAAATTAAAAAAAAAAAACACTTCTAATTCCAAGTAACTTCCATATTTTGTAACGTGCGTCACAAAGCTATGTGATCAATTATTTTGCAACCAGTACTTAATGAAAACAAATATTTTTTATGTCATTCGAAAGTAAACCTAAATCCTAGTAAACGCTATGTATAAGTCAAAGATATCTCTTTCAGGAAACTAAAAAAAAATTTTTGCTTTAATATATAAATATGAGTGATTTAGGCGTTCGTCACACAGGATTTACCCAAAGTTTTTCTATGAAGCTTGAATAAAATCAATAAATAACTTGACGACACAAATATTTTTTATAAGTATCTGAACACAAAAATTAGATAAAATTCGCTAGCACCTTATGAAGTCTTTATTGGACATTTCTTATACGTCGAGTATAATAAAAGTTTAAAAAGCAAAAAATAATCGTTCCTATTCGGACTTGTCATAGAATCATTTCTATGAGAAATGTTAGGATAGGTTAGGTTAGGTTGAAAAGGAGGATCATTAAAAGCCCAAATCCATGACAGGTGTACACTTATGCCCACTTTGGCATGTTGTGCGCTCCATATGGAAAACGAAATTCCCAAACAAAAACCAAGAACCCAGTCCTCTCAATGTAACTCCTTATGGATCTCCAGTTCGAGTTCCCCAGGTATTCCAACTTCGCCTAATATGCCCAAATGCAGGACAATGACAGAGGTAGTGTACCAAAGTCTCATCTATGAGCAATGCATGCGACATTTTTTCGTTTTTTACACAATTCAAGTTAGAGTCTACAAAATTTACTGAAGAAACTGTATGTCATCCACGAACATTCATATGTTAAATTAAGTTATGGAGACATAACGTATTATATTATTTAAAAAGATTGTAAATGAAAGTTTTAGCCTTGTTAGCTACAAGCTAAAAACGCAAAGTCAATTTGCAAGCAAATTTGCTTAAATCACTTTTTATACAGTTTCCCTTACATACATATTTGTCATTTCTACTTTCTTTTAAAGAGTTAACATGAATTATGATATTTTTATTAGCAAATCGCATAAAATGGGGTTATGAACTTGCACCTCCATATAATTTTTTTTTGTAACATTTTTATTTTTTGTATTATAGCAATTCAAATTTAACTCATGGTATAATATCTCAACCCTTAGCAATAATTTCAAAATAAAAAATACATCCATACATTCATAGTATAAATGTATATTCTCAACATACATATGTATAGATGTACACTTGATCTACATTTCATTGGCACTTAAAAAAAGATTTTTTTTAATTTAAAATAATTTAATTAAGCAGCGCATTTATGTGTAAGTAAATTACACAGTTTTTATAATACACTTAGCTACTACCTACAAGAGTGTGTATATTTAGTTTATGATATTTAGTTTATGATATAATATTTTTAAATTTCAGTTTGTCTTAAAGATTTGTCATTAAATGCTTTCATTATTTAATGTATTATTATTTTGGTTAGGCTGTTATCGTGGTAGTTCACTACGCGCGAACTGTCAAGGGGAAACCGTTTTGAGCACATTACTCGCTAGATGTGGTGTCTTTTGGAATCTGTTGTTTGTTACTAGATTCAACCCTAGCCGTTATGTATCTCATTAGATCATTCAATCCGACCTCAGATATCTCAGAGAGGTTATCCAGTAAATGTTTTAACAGCATTTATACTCTCCTTGCAGCCAGTGTAGGTCATTCACAGAGAAGGTTGAAAAACAATTCTTTCTTCTTTAAGTCCATACAGCTGGGACAATAGGCATTCAAAGGAAAGTCATAGTCCAATTTCACACTTTCCTAATATTCAGTGACCCGTCAAAACCACCAGAAAGCTCCTTCTGACTTTGTCTCGTAAGTTGCGATAAACGCATGATATCAAAAGAGGGCCACGTAAGCCTGGCCCCTCTTCATGCTTTCATTTCTCGTCACCTGTTCTCGGCATTTTAAAAAAAGTGTATGGAGATCTTGCTTTTGGTAGTCCCCAACGGGATTTACATTGCATATGCTTTGGGGGTAACTAAAGCAGATCCCCTTCTGAATTCGTTACCATCATGGTCTTTATGCGCTGGGACCTTAACCAAAACAAAGTCTGTCAAGTAACCAAGCTTTTAACACTCTTTCCTGCATTGAGCGGCATGTTTAGACGTGGTGGTTTATGACCTGAGTGATAACATTGTGGCTTGACTATAGACAAAAATTATAATTTTCTCGGTAATATTCTTCCATTCCCATATAGCGAACAGTTCAGCATGAAATAAGTTTTGTAAGTCGGAAAGAGAACCCTATTACCAGTTTTCTAGATACGACACCGCATCCAACTCCACAAACCATTTTAGAACAGTCTGTACAGCTAAAGATGTCGAAGTCTCAGTAAGTTTACCCCTGCCTCTTAACCACTGGAGAGAATTAGTATTTAAAACACCGTGTTAAAATCCACATAGGAATCGACATAATCAGTAGGTTGGTTCAAAATTGAAAGCAGCGAGACTAAAATAACCCCATGGCCATATGTCTACGATGTTCAATATCCAAGTGAATTGAGCCTAACTGCACTACTTGAAGATATGGCCATAATATAAAGATCAATGGAAACGAGGTATAACATAGCTGTCGGTTTCAGAAGGCTTAGTTCGTAATGCACCCGTAATTATAATGCATGGCGATTAGTGGACCGTGTACAACTGGTTTACAACGTTATTTATGTAGATACTAATTTTGTCTTTTATGTCCTTACAATATCTATTTCGGAAATTATAAAAGAAAGTGTTGAGAACAGCTTATTGCAACTCCGAGCTAGATAAATAAGTACACACAGCTCGTTCATAAATTAACATTGCGTTTCCTCATCGCCTTTCGTCCCTTTTAGAAGACCAACGATTTTGAATACTCCCAACTCCTTTGAGGTTTTTTGGAGTCACGGATTTTGTGCTATTAATCCTTTTTCTAAAATTAAGATGTTTTGTGAGTATTTTTAAATCAGAATTTATATTTATATGTATGTATTGGTATGTATGTATTTATATGTATTAAAAAATCAAGTTATAAATCACTTGGTTACATCGTCCACTACCAGTCTAGCTGGTCTAAAATAAATTATATTAAAATATAAATTATAAAATATTAAAATTTTTCGCTTTATATAAGAACAATTTGTTGATCTTGAACTAATAAGTGTGGCTCTATAAAGCATATAAATATATTGCTGAATAGGTATCTCCAAAAGAAAATCTACCCATACAAGACTCTAAGTACATTTGCAATAAATTTAGTGCAATATGTTGCCATATCATAATATTACCACATTAGCAACTCACAACGTGCCCTTTTATACATTAAATATGCATATGTGCCGCTTTTAAAGCTTTTTATTTATAACTAGCCAAACCCGGCGCGCGTTGCTACGCCCTTTAATGAATCGAAATGCATTCTGAATTTTAATTAAATATCAAGTGCAAAAACCTAAAAATTATAATTTTTTTTTTGGGCGTGGCATTGCCCACTTTTCTAATCACGAAATTGTAAAGTCATTACAGCTCAATATGTGTGCAAAGTTTCAGAAGAATCGGACCAGTGCAAGTACCTCAAAATTATAATTGTTTTTATGGGCGTGGCCCTGCCCACTTTTCTAATCACAAAATTATAAAGTCATAACAGCTCAATATATGTGCAAAGTTTCAGAGTAATCAGTCCAGTGCAAGTACCTCAAAATGATACCTTTTTTTATGGGCGTGGCACTGCCTATTTTTCTAACTACGAAATTATTTAGTCATGACAGCTCGATATGTGTGCAAAGTTTCAAAAAAATCGGTCCAGTGCAAGTAGCTAAAACTAATAACTACTTTTTTATGGGCGTGGCACCGCCCACTTTTTTAATCACGAAATTATAAAGTCACGACAGCTTAATATGTGTGCAAAGTTTCAGAAAAATCGGTCCAGTGCAAGTACCTCAAAATGAAAACTTTTTTAGGGGCGTGGCCCCGCCCACTTTTCTTATCACGAAATTATTTAGTCATGACAGCTCGATATGTGTGCAAAGTTTCAGAAAAATCGGTCAAGTGCAAGTAGCTAAAACTGATAACTAATTTTTTATGGGCGTGGCCCCGCCCACTTTTTTCACCCATAAACACTCCCTGGTATGTGTACAACAACTTACTAAAGTTTGAGCCCGATCGGTTTTACAGTTTCAGAGTCTATAGCTAACACACACACACACACACACACACACAGAGTTTCACTTTTATATATATAGATAAAATAGATAAAATTGCTTTATGCAAGTATAAAAAGAAATATTAAGCTCTAATATAAAATGTTAAAAAAGGAACGCCAATGCGGCATGGCTTTTTTAAAGTCATGCTATGAAAAACTTTAACAAATATGAAACAAATTTAAAATAATGTTACACATACATATGCGCGCAGTTTTTACTCAATACGAGTATTTAAATGTGGGTAAAAAAAAGTTATATAAATTGCAACATGTTGTATTAAATGCTACTAACTACGCTATATGTACTTTATACTACTAAAAGCAATTCAAGAACAGTGACAGTGAAAACAAGCTGGCTGCCACATGTTTTCCTAGATACTGAGAAAACAAGGTAAATGGTGTTATGCGTTTATAAGGATTATTGTAGGGATTTTTTTAGCCCCTCACCTTTTCTGTCGACACAGTTGTGTTAGCAACACATGTACGTTAGTGCAATGAATGGAGCATGAAATGTGTTAGTAATCTTTTTCTAAATGCACATTACCATGTTGTTAATATTAAAAAGACATAAAAAGAGATAATTGTTAATGACATAGATTTTTATTTAATATACACCACCCATACAAACAGTTTATACTTGTATAAGTGTTTAAGTATTTTAATGTGTTAAGTGCCATAATAAGAAGGTGTTTAAGTTGAATATTACATTACATACATACGGCAGATTTTTCATAAAGCTTTAAGTTTAATATCATAGACATTTTTGATGTTAAAATAATATAAAAGAGTCACATATTTAATTTGTACGTTGTTATAAGAAGTTTTCAGAATTTTTACTGAGAATGAAATTTTAATCGTTGTCACTTTGAGAAAAGTCTAGAAACACTTTTATAGTCATTGGTCTTTCGAAATAAAGCAGACGACTCTCTTCAAGCTTTACAAATCAACATTGAAAACGCCATCCATGACTTGATTTAGTGGAAAAAGTGCTCGAAAATTAGGTTCATCAAATTCATTCCTGCAGATGAAGTCATGGAGGCCATTTGAATGACGTTTTATTTAGAGCTCAATTGTATCGATTGTACTTTACATTAAATAAAAAACTTTTGAATTTCCTTAACAATAAGTGTGTTTTTTTAAAGAAATCATATCACTCTTATTGGAAAACGTTTTACAATAGCTATTGCAAATGAAAGACATATTAGGGGAAATCACCCTTCGTTGCAAAGAGATCATGCAAATGTTGCAGATCTTGCAAGTCTAGTATATATATTCTTAAGTTTGCAACAACACAAAAACAATATACACTAAAATTACATTTCCCACACAAGCACTTATTTCCAATACTAAAAACAGTTGGACATTTTTAAAAGCAACGTTTGCAATAGAATATACTAAAGACTTGCAAGATCTGCAACATTTGCATCATGTTTGCAACGAAGGGTAATTACTCCTATTATTTTAGTTTTGATATTTTTACAGATGTAGTCTGATTTACATTTATACAGGCATTTATCAACATTACGTCCCTTGTCAAAGATAAGGCGAGCACGTGCGAGTAAGGGTTAAACTTTTTTCATCATTCACATCGTGACACATATATTTTTGGTTCTAGAACATACTAACTGGTACTCTTGTTTTAGAAGTTTGTGGAACATTGTAGATCATAAAAATAGTAATAGGTAAAATAGTTACACAACAGAATTCGTTGTGTGTACAGATATCAAATCGAGTTTAATAATCAAGGTGCATAATAAGAGGTGAAATAATAATTAAAGTATTGCATAAGTTAAATATACTGTGTTCAGAATTAATAAAGTTCCCTAACATTTATACCATCAACTGTTATTTTTTTCAATCAAATTAATCCCCAAGATTGACGCAAGTGAGCCTTCAAAAGCGAACAGCCGACATTCCACGCAATTTTTGTGAAAGACTTTAAGAAGTTTTGTTACAAAGTGGTAGTTCATCACTACATTTTCAGTCGCGTCTTAACTTAGCTCAGGTTATTCTGAATCTCAACGACAATATAGATGAATTTCAGAAAATATTTGTTATGAGTCATAAGGCTAATTTTATCACTTGGGATAAATGGTAAGAAACAAAATAAGCATACTAAAAATCCACGTTTCATTCACAAATATCCATTTCATCCACTCGAAATAACTGCATCATCAGACCCTTTTTTTAAAAAGACGCCTAGAGTAACAAATACTACTGTGACTGCCAGCAATGCAGAGCAGTGATCATTGAGTAAAGTCATGCCTAGATAAATAAGTACACATAGCTTGTTCATAAATTAATATTTTTTGGAAATTCATTTTCAGATCGGCTTCCGTCTCTTTTTGGAAAACTACCGAATTCGACCTCTCCTAATTTCTTTGAGGTCTTTTGAAGTCACGAATTTTGCGCTATTAATCTTTTCCCAAAACAAAATATCCTTACCATTGAGTAATCGCCACCATATAAATATCTGTGGATAATATACTGATATGACTTTGTTTTTTTCTGATCCAACCGTATATATATTCTAAAATTCAATACACATGTGGCATTAAGAAGAAACTGCTTACATCTTTTTCTATCCTTTGTCAGGAGAGCACTTTTGAGTTGATTCCCTTTACAATAAATACTGTTTTATGTATTCGGTTTTTATTTTTTTAAAAGCATAAGTTAAAATATGTCATTACTCCAAATGATATTGATCGTTGAGAAAATATACACAATAATTAATCACGCTATAACATCCTGTTAAATCGTCCAAAATATTTTAAAATTCGCCTAAATTGTGTTATTATCACAATTAAATCTTATATCGAGTTGCAGTTGTTCCTTTTTGCCACAGATGTATTAAAATATTATTGATTTAGATTTTTTTAGATTTTAAGCAACATATTTTGTCATTACAAACATTAACATATAAATGAAATTGCGTCATCACCAATGGTGAAAAATGTAGGGTAAAAATGTTAGTATTTAAGTGGAATTTAAATTAAAGCGCAATTACGAAAATATCCTATTTATACCATGAAACTTAAATTTAAATTAAACTTAAATTTTACCATAAACATCTAAAATTTTATGCAAAATTTTAAAATTATACATTAAATAAAATATGTGTTAATATATACTACTTCATTAACACTCCTATTCACAATCAATTTTTAAATTTATTAAAGGTTGAACACGAAACTTCACTGATAAAAATATGTCATAATTATTGAAGCATATAAAACAATTTCTGAATCAGGGGGTTAGTAAATATATAACATGTAATTTTCCGTATATGTATAAGCCATTGTTATGGCTTAATATAAAAAGGGCCCATCTCGATTTTTAACAAAATCGCGTTTTCTCTTAGTTCACATACAAGCAAGGCACTGCTTAAAAATTTGATGATCTATGGTAAAAAAAATTAAATAAAAAATCCTGGTCTCCTTTCATCTTTTTAAATTATATTCAGTTTTTCCTTTTTGTGTAAAGTAACACAAAATCGTAATACTTTCTATATTAAGCCATCGATATGCATTCCCTGTCTAGTTGTTTGTCTATAAAAAAGCCATTAACACAAAAGATAAAGAGACAACAAAGTTTTGAAGGAAAAATTAAACAAAAATAATACAGTCATTTGAAGAATGATTGACAAAAACAAAAACAAAAAAATGCATTCATTACATGTTTTCTTTTGTTCTCGCCATGAATGAATAGATTGAGTGCATTAATATTTATTAAAATTTCACAAAAGTGTTATTAATACTTAAAAGGGATTTTATTATAATTTAAAGAGTTTTCAAATGGATGTGTATTTGAAAGAGTTTTTTGTGATATTTAGTACATAGTCGAATTAGCAACATGAACAGTGAAACTTTATGTGCTCTATGTATCCTAACAGTCGACTTTAAGAAATACGCTGACGGAAAACGAAATTATTATAGCAATTGAATTTTTATTTTTCTATTGTAAGAATCATAATTGCTTTGTGGTGGCAGTGCTATAAATTCACGAAACGAAATTTTGTAAAACTCACAAACTTTATTTTCCCAATAAACAATAATTCCGTGTCTAAAACTCTGTTTTCTACGTTTATTTTGACGACTTTCGATAAGTAAATAAATAGGAATTTATTAAAAGTGTTTTCTATAAATAATTTAAGTATGGAAAAGTTAAAAAAATTTAAAGTTTTTCTATTTTTAGAAACTTTTGTAATATGACATGGCAGTTCAGTCACTAGTTTACTAGGCTTCTCCTCTGAGCGATACTAGTTGGATTTCAGTGATAAACTGCTGTCTATTATACTGCTAAGTGGTTTTAAACAAATCGCTTTCTATGCCAAGTCCATTAACTTATAGTTTGTATTTGAATTGTATTAAAAAAAAATTTATAATTGTTTTACAATGTGAATAAAGTATTTCTTGTAAAACGTTTAAAACCAACATCCATTTGAGACGTCAGACTTCTCAAATTATAAGTTGTTGCCGCATAACACTTTGTCGGTGATTATGTTCACCAGAACTTGTGTGCATTATATTCCCTAAGTATCAATTACAAATACTTGAAGAGTCTCCAGTTCTGTGTTGGCTGGTTTATACGTATCGTACCCCCAGTATCACAAGGTAAATCCATGTTTGGTGAAATGGTTAAATAAACAATTATTTCACTATAATTACTGTCATTTTGATTTGTGTTTAATGAAAATGATAAAACAACATTAGAGAAAAGAAGTGAAAATTATTATAATTTGTTTTACAACTCTCCCATTTATTTCTTTAAAGTTTTATTTAAGATCACATAATGTTCAATAACTTAATGAATATTTAATTCACTTGTCTTATTATATTTTGTGTCATATATTTGAATACATCGACTGTATTTCGAAATTACAAATAATACTGAAATTTCATGGCTCTACGTGAATGCGTTTAGATAAAATTGCATTTTATTCGATGTTGAAAGGCCATGTTTTTTTTGAGCTACTCTTGCACTACGAGCTATAACTCTCTTCCTAATATTCCGATTTAACCCATTTTCAATACCAAACAAACTTTGTGTATAAGAAATATTCTGGCAAAATTTAAGCCCCCTAGCTTTTTCGGTCTGACGTCTATCGTGCTTTCAACAGACGGACGGACATAGCTAGAGCGTCATAAAATAAAACCCCGATTCAGAATATATATACTTTATGGTTTCTAAAATGGATATTTCAATGTGTTACAAACGGAATGACAAAATCAATATACCACAACATTTTTTTGGTGGCGGGTATAAAAACAATAGGGGTATTCGCTTAATATTTTAAAAGCCTCTTACACTTGAAGTTCACTTTTTTTAACAAATCCTGCTTCAAAAATTTAAAATTATTGCGATATGTCGCAAGCCTAATTGATTCAAAAATTATATAGTTCCCCTTTTACTCTAAGCAATTAGAAAAAAAACAGAATTAATATGTAGTACACGACATAATTTTTCTTTATTTTCAAATGAGGATTAAAAAATTTGTCTTGAAGTTTTTTTAGGCGCGGTTGACATAATTAAAAAAAAATATAAAAAATTTTATTAAAGTTTTTCTTTTTTTTAGTGAACAAAAAGAACCCTTTATTTGTATTCCCTTCAGTCGTTTATTTTTTCTGCCTGGTAAATGTATGAGCTGTTTGTTTCCATATATATAATTTGTATAATTTAGGTCGAACATTAAAATTGAATAATATTATTTTTACATGGAAAGGCACAGAGAGATGGGAAGAAAGACAATTGGACAATTTAATATGTTTAGTTTACTATAGACTTGCACCATCTTTTCTATTAAAGAAAATATCGTTACATTGGTGATTTAATCGCGATATAAATGAATATATCGCAATTTTGATTTTAAACAATTAATAAGAAATTTCAGTTGTACTAACAAAAAGTGATGCTTTAGTGGCACAAAGAGAAAGTGGGTGAGAAGAAATCGCTAGATATCCCGCTAATAGCTAAAACTTATTTTTACCCACTAAACTGAAGTTGAAATCGGTACATTTGATTGGCAAATAGCTAAATTCCTATTACTGCCAACAACATGCATACAATACTTAAAACTGACACAAAGATAGTAAAAATAAATAGTACATTACAAGGGGCTTGTGAATTTAACAATAGGGGAAATCACACTTCGTTGCAAACAAATCATGCAAATGTAGCAGATCCTGCAAGTCTAGTATATATATTCTTAAGTTTGCAACAACACAAAAACAATATACACTAAAATTACATTTCCCACACAAGCACTTATTTCCAATACTTGAAACAGTTGGAAATTTTTCAAATCAACGTTTGCAATCTATATATATAAAAGTGAAACTCTGTGTCTGTGTGTGTGTGTGTTAGCTATAGACTCCGAAACTGTAAAACCGATCGGACTCAAACTTTGGCAAGTTGTTGTACACATACCAGGAAGTGTTTATGGGTGGAAAAAAGTGGGCGGGGCCACGCCCATAAAAATTAGTTATCAGTTTTAGCTACTTGCACTTGACCGATTTTTCTGAAACTTTGCACACATATCGAGCTGTCATGACTTAATAATTTGGTGATAAGAAAAGTGGGCGAGGCCACGCCCCTAAAAAAGTTTTAATATTGAGGTACTTGCACTGGACCGATTTTTCTGAAACTTTGCACACATACTAAGCTGTCATAACCATATAATTTCGTGATTATAAAAGTGGGCAGGGCCACGCCCATAAAAAAAGGTTTTAATTTTGAGGTACTTGCACTTGCACGATTTTTCTGAAACTTTGCACACATATCGAGCTGTCATGACTAAGTAATTTTGAGATTAGAAAAGTGGGCAGTGCCACGCCCATAAAAAATAGGTATCATTCTGAGATTCTTGCACTGGACCGATTATTCTGAAACTTTGCACACATATTGAGCTATTATGATTTTACAATTTCGTGATTAGAAAAGTGGGCAGGGCCACGCCCATAAATACAATTATAATTTTGAGGTACTTGCACTAGTCCGATTCTTCTGAAACTTTGCACACATATTAAGCTGTTATGACTTTACAATTTCGTGATTAGAAAAGTGGGCAATGCCACGCCCATAAAAAAAATTATAATATTTAGGTTTTTGCACTTGATATTCAATTAAAATTCAGAATGCATTTCAATTCATTAAGGGGCGTAGCAACGCGCGGCGGGTTTGGCTAGTATAATATACAAAAGACTTGCAAGATCTGCAACATTTACATCATGTTTGCAGCGAAGGGTGATTCTCGCTAATTCTTAAGAATATCCTTAAAGTATACTTATGTTAGTTGCGTTGGTTTAATAGCAAAGAAACATCTTAATATAATGCAAATGAAAATCACAAAATTGGTTTAAATGAAGTGATAAGATTAAGACTGGATATAATAATGAAAACAGTTTGTTTTCACTTCACGTTGTTTTTGAACGATCATTAAACCCTTTTGTAGTCCTTGAGAAGCATTTTGAACACTATAACTTCCTTAGAGAACTGAATGCGGCTCAGCCTTTATTAACTCTGCATTGTATGTCTTCAGAAGTTGCTTCTTTGGATGTGATTGTTTTTCTTAACTACAGAATAAGTCGAATGTGTTGTCATCTATATATATATCGAATAAAGTCTTCTAACTACTCGTACATAAATAATAAATTGAGCCTTAAACAAATTTAATACAAATTTTAAATTAATCACCCTACTTAATACCCGCACAACTTCATATAAAGAATTTTTTCTGCAACACATTTTGCAAACGAGTTCCAAGTACTTATTTGTAACATGAGAACAACTGTTGAATTCAAAGGGTTTATCTGCTAAGAGATGGAACATGGCATAAAAAATATGCTGAAACATTCGACCACACACATAAGCTACTTTCAAAAGAATTATCGCATTTGCACGTGTTGTCATCTTGAACGTACAAATATTTATCTGTTTCCATTTTAATGTTTTTACTTTTCTGAAAAAAAAACAAGTTGCTTGAGAGGATATGTCACGTGATGGTGTGGCAACCATTATAAATGTAATGGTAATAATAAGAACAAAGACACAAATATAATGTGGCTGGGGGGTGAAAAACTGCTACATGATGTTGGAGTATGATGTGTGATTGTGTGGATTATGTTGACAGTTGATTTTTCAAGCATTTTCTTAATAATAAAATAAGTATTTTATACAAATGTATAGTATTTGGCACAAAGTCTGCTGTCGTCTCATTGTCATATCAAAATATTTAATGTATAAAGGACATTCAATTGGCGTATATTCTTTTTTTTTTGTCCTTTATGTTGTTTCTTCTTCTACTTCTTTCTATTCATTTCTGAAAGCGAGAAAAACAAACTCTAATACTAATACAACAACATGCATAGTTAGATATTCATAGATTCCAAAAGAATAGTAGAGAATAAAAGTATATCCTACATTTACTGAATACCAACAACCAAATATACTCCCACATACATATATTAAGACATCATAATAAAAAGGAACCCATTTGTTTATTTACGTTTATTTTATTGGCTTTGTGGATGTATTATTTCATTCCTTTCATCTCTTTATATTTAAAAAAAATAACAACAACATCAATATGGTTAAAAAAATTCAAACAAAAACATCATCATGAATGAGCTGCTATTCATTTCGAAATTTATTTAGTTCAGTGCATGAGGAAAAGCAAACAAAAAAAAAATTACTAGATATTTGCAATAGGAGAAGCCTGTTTAGAAAATGTGTCCTTTGACATTTGATCGCTCTTATACGATAATGTTTTTTTCATGATGATGGTACATTATCGTTATAATTTTTTTGCCAACCTTTTGATGGAAAGATGATAAAAATGTTTATGGGAAAAATAGTTAAATTAAATATCCTTTTAGGAATATGTTCATATTTTAGCGCTCATATTAATAAAATATACTTCTGTTTATGGTAAATTTATTTAATTGTCACAATGGGATAGAAAACTTACAGTCAAATGGAAGTTGTATAATATAGTACGTATTAGAATCAAATGTAATTACCAAATGTATCTTATTTGAATACATCTTTCAAATATGATATACATATGTAGGTGGTGGTGTGTTAAAACAAAAATAAATTATAATTATTGGAGAAACTATTCTTTACATCTCCCTATTTATGTTTAGTGTTGGGGTGTTTTCTTTTAAAGTTTTTATGGATAAATTTTTAAGTGAATTTCTGTTAAATAGACTCGTCGTTGAGCCAAATAATTGTTTATCTCATAAACATCACTTATGAGAACTTTAACGAAGGTTTAAAGCTTCAATTCTTTTAACCATTTCAATCGTCGTCAATACGCCGAATGGTTGGTTGACAGAAGTGAATCGTGACTTTGCAAAGAAAATCATCTTCAGCGTCGAGGCACACTCTCACATTAGCGGGTTTATTAACAAGTAGTTTTGCCGCATTTAAGCAAATGTGAAACACGAGTGATTACTAAAAAGACGATGCATCCGCAAAGAGTGAAAGTTTGGTGAGGCTTATGGGCTAGCGGCGTCATAAGGCCGAACTTCTTTTGAAAATTAATTACCGTGAATGGTTTTTGCTATCGCGAGATGATAACGAGCTTCTTGTGATCAGAAATTTGGGACCTGAAAGATGTGGTGTTCCAACAGGATGGTGCCACACAGCTAACAAAACAATGGCTCTTTTGCACGAGAAATTCTATGGCCGTGTTATCTTACGTCGTTGCGATGTTAATTGGTTTAGAATTGTGAATTGTTTAGATATTTAAAAGAAAAAGTGAACGTCTATAATCCAGAAAAAATCCAAAAGCTAAACGTTAAAATTATTTCGGACATTAACGACATTAAATCTCGGTGTAATTGAAAATACAAGCCATCGTATAAAGGCACATTTATTCAAGTAGTCTTAGTTTTCTAAGTTAAAAAACAAAAACTATTCTCATTTATTTTAAACTAGCTAATACCCGGTGTGCTTCGCCATACGAAATTTTAGTATTTAATTCATACGGTAGGTGCCACGCCCACTATTGTTAATGCACCCATTTTTTCCATAAATGTTTATTTGAATATCAAAGTTGCTTTTGCAAAATTTTAGTACTCTAATCGATATTGTTTTCCAGATATACAAATTTTAGTATTTAATTCATATGGTAGGTGCCACGCCCATTATTGATAATGCACCCATTTCTTGCCTAAATGTTCATTTGGGTGTCAAAGTTGCTCTTGCAAAATTTTACTACTCTAATCGATATCGTTTTCCAAATATACGAATTTTAGTATTTATTTTATGTGGCCACGCCTACTATCGCAAGTCCGCCCATTTTTTACCCAAATGTTCGTGCAGATGTCAAAGGTTACCGTACTTAATTTGAAGACTCTAGCTGCATTAGCTTTCGTGATATATAATATTTAATACTTATTCTTTAATAGGACGTGGCACCCCGCCCACTTACAATTTTAAACCAAAGTATAGTCTATAGTTCCTTCCAGACATACAGAAAGATTCTGTGAAAATTTCAAGGAAATCGCTCCAGCCGTTTAACCGTCTATAAAGCACAAACAAACATACAAACACACATTGATTTATATATATATATAGATAGATGTCCAACTTCATATATTATAGAAAAATATTTTCCGAATCTGATGAATAATATGCCATGTTCACAAGGTAACCTTATCGAAACAGCTGACCAAGAAGCATAATTTCAAATTAATTTCGGTATTGAACAATTAACTTAAGTGCACTTCTTTGATAACAAATGTAATGAAAAAACTTCTAATTTGCACACACACATGTTTGTTAAAAAAAACTATGTTTTTAAAATTATTTCACTACACCAACAAATAAAACCTGTAACTGAAATTATTATTTTTGTTATTTAGGATGTTGAAGTGAATTCTGGACTCCTCTTCATGATATACATACATATATAAAATTGTTGAACTGATTTAATAGAAATGTATGTTCGACTAACTTAAAGATAATTTTATTGAAGAATTTCGAATTTTGTTTGAGATTGATTTTAAACAGCCGTTTTGAATTTAAGCTAATGTATGTCGTAGAACATCCTTAATTTTTTACTAAACGGTAGAACTAGAACCAATTCAATAAATCACGCCACGATTCGTGTTCAGCATTCCAAGTAACATTAGAAGTATTTTAAGGTCTTAGAGCAATACAGAGTGTAAACACCTGTGTTTTTAAATGTTAAAAACAGTTTGATTTAAATTTATTTTAAATTTATTGCCAATAGAGGATAAAGTTTTCATACTACTAATCTATTTTCCAATAGAGGAGGGTTGATGTTGACACTTTGTTTGGAAGGCATTACTCAAAACTGTCAGTCGCTCAATAATCACGAGAAAATATCAAAGTTTATTATCAAAATGTTGTTTGTATTACGCCAAATTAAAGGCATAGGCGGATCCGATTCGATAAACGACTTGCTGGAGCTTAAAGTTTGCAAAAGAAATCGAGTTAGCCGATACCTTTTCCCTGCATAAAAACCTTGTTTTTCGCATACTTCTAATTTGCGAGTTTTAAATTACTACTCGATCCTAAACCCACAACTCGACCCACTTATCCAGTAACTTAAACTTAGCTGAACAACCTTCAAGGGATTTTCAATAGGATATTAATTTGAGAAAAGTCATCTTTAGTGACAGGTAAGATTATTGGATAGATGGCTATATTCATAAGCAAAAAATTAATTAATTAATTTAAAAGGAACAGTCCTTACAGGGCTTACCACATGGCACAGCGTTTAAGCTGGCAAACTGTAAAAGAGAAACCTTTGGGTTTACCAGACTTATATTTGCTATCCTAATAGCATTGTTTAACATTTTTTTTTTTTTTTTACATAATCATTATTGTCGGCCAGTGTCTATACTTGAAATATTCCGTGGTTACTGCAACGCCATCTATACTTTTGTTATACCTATTAAAACGTTATAAATACCCAGACGATCTCCACTAATTTCCCAATATTAGGTAGTAGTAGAGTCACATTTTTATTACCCTTTGTTATAAAATATATAATCAACTACACGTTTTCAAAATCGATTATTCAATATTTTAAGTTACCTAACTTCAATTACTACAAAAATTCTTACACTAAACTCTTTATAAAAATTAATTAAAAACAACCTGAAAAGAAAGTAAGCAGTTTAAAATGTGTTTAAATATCTAAAACCAAACAGAGAAATAGAAAAATAACTTGAAAAGAAACTTTCTTAAGCCATATCATCTAAAAGAACAAAACAGAAAACAAACAAAAAACACTTGAATACAAAAGAAAAGAAGTGATCAGGTACAGACAGACGACGTCTAAGGGAAGGAAAGCGACAATAATGTACACAAACATACACAGGCACAACAAACAAATACAAAAACAACAATAAGCAGAGAGATTCAGCAACCACATTTGTAGTAAATTATTTAAACGTTAAATAAACGTAGCGGAAGAAGTCAACAACTTTAAATCAACTTCTTCAACCAGCCCAACCCACCGACACACAATGTCGTGAAAATGCATGAAATAAGTTTTGGGGGTAGTAGACGGCACTATAGAAGCCAACAACAACTACAACTTGTTCCTTTTCACATATCAAGAAACAGGATACAAACAGGATTTTAAAGGATAAAAGAAAACCTTAAGGTGTGTTATACCATATGGCTGCAGTAACAACTGAAAATAAGGAAAAATGAAGGCCTCTCTGAATAACAGTTGGCATATGTGTGCGTGTGTGTAAATTGTTTGTTTGTACCAACATTAACTTAAAGTCAACTAAAGTGGTGAGTTAACTTGGCTTAATTATAATTAACTGCACTTGACTGAGTTTAACACGCTGGTAAAAAAAACCAGAGACCTACGGAAAAAAAGGAAGCATAAGAGACAATACTAGTGAAATAGCAACTGCAGCATTAATGTCTGCAATCTTGTGTGCTTTACAGTATTAATAAAATTAAGTAAGTAGAAAGTAGTTGGCTATAGAAATTATACCCTACAGTAGGGTATAATAATATAATAGTTATTTAAATAAAAAAATCTCAATACACAAGACCAACACCTGATTTACTGATAAAAAGGAATTAAATTCTTTACAAAATTTGTTATGGTATTCCAGTACAAGTTTTCTAAAAGATCAAGTTAATTAAATCATTAACAATTATAGCGACTTATTTAGTCATTGTGTTTTAACTGTTTTAAAATTTTCTAACGAATTTACAGCTTAAATTATGTTAGTTTATACATATATATTCTCGCTCTTATTTTTCTTTTTTTTCAAATACATAAACGTACATAAACATACATATAAATACATAAAGACTTTCACATTCATACATCGGTAAAAAAAAAAACTGCTTGAAATGTAGTTGCAAACCCATACACATAAAATTCTTTATTAGTATGACTGTGTGAATGCATTAATTTTCCAAATGAACACTTTCCTGTTGCTATAATCCGGCACATTTATACTAATTCTTCTACACTCGCAAACAAACATCACATTAAATGTAGTTGCGTTCAATGTTTAAACTGGAAGTTGTAGTTGTCAACTTTTTATGTTGACATTTAGTTAATTAAAGAAAAGAAAATTAAATTAAAAACAATTTTTAATTTAAAAAATAAATTATAATTTAAACAGATAAATAAATAAAGATTATAAACATATTGTTGTTGTGTTATAGTTTAAATTGACAGATCTCTACTTATAATAGGATGACATAATAAGATGCTTAAAAAATAACGTAAGTACATGAAATATTTTTGAAAATTCTGACGGCAGTATATATGGCCAATGGTCTAGAAGAGAAAGCACCCATTTTTTAAATTTGTGTCCGTCTGTCCTTCCCTCTGTCTTCATGCAATCGATTGGCTAAAAACCACCTGAAAAAATTTGTACAGACATACATGAGGTAACATTTTTATGAAGACATATCATCTCATTTCTAACCGAAAATAGAGCAAAGTGCGAAACGGTAATATTTCACAAATTTTGGAAGGTACAAGAAATTTAGTAAAAGAATAAAAATCATGTAAAAGTTAAAGAATATAAAACAAATTGCATTTACAATATTATAATAGAAATAACAATTTTGTTAGAACCAACTTAGTGGTCCGTTATAGATGGCCGTAATTAAATACATTAACAAATTTCATATTGAATTTGAAATGGCAAAGGGTAATTCCACCCTTGTATGAATATGTGCATAATACATTCTGACATTAAAAGGTGGCAAATATTAATTCATTTCTTACCAAAGCTGCAGAATTGTATTTCAGGCATTTTAACCTTGTGCAAAATATTGCTGCTCTAAAGTTAATTACTATTGACTTGTATGACTACAGAGAGCAAAAATCTATAAAATATTAAGAGTGAATACACAATAAACAAAAATTCAATAAATAAATGTTTTAATATTTCAATAAATAAAAATTTTAATATTTTATTTACATATGTACACGCCCGGATATTTGTAAACAAACTTGGGAATATATCTACATACGAGGGCTGTAGCATCAGGCTCATAAAGATTAAAAACAAAATTCAGAAAGTTTTTTACGTTCGTAAAAACGTAACTAACTCAATGATATGTATTTGATATAACATGAAATCAATTAGAACAAATAATTCTATATTTCAATTTTCAATACATTACTGAGTTAAATAGTTGATATTTACACACAACACCTGTAGTTCTGATCAAAAGAGTGCTGATGATGAAACCGTAGCTGGTTTCGAAAATGCATTCCACTCAGCTAGTATCGGATGACTAATTTTCCCTTAATATTCTTGTCGTTATCACATTGAAGTTATAGCCTAAAAATTTTAAAATTTAAAATATAAAAAAAGTTTATTTATTAACTTAAAATTCGGATTTTCGTACTCTAAGAACCCCATTGGTTTATGATCCAGATAAATATAAAGCGGAATATATTATAGTCCTTTGCAGTTATAATTGTCATTGATTTCTAACTGTCCTATTCATCAAAAAAATATTTAAAGTTTTATAAAACGTTTATTAAACTAAATTTCTAAGGTAATTTGATTTTTAAACGATTTGTTAACTTTTGATAATTAGAATAAATTAGGAAATTGAAATCTACACAACTCAATAACGAGCATAAAATTGCTTAGGAAATAATATAAAAATACTGATACCATCTGTATCCACAATTTTTGCAAAACCTAACAAAAAGTTTCGAATTATATTAATTTTAATTAAGGGAATAAAAAGAATGTGAGACTTCTTACCCAGCTCTGAAGCATACGTACTATGCACAGAGGCGGAAAAAATTCAGCATGGAGTTTGAAAATGTTATAATTTTTTTCCTTATACATTTTTTTATTTTATTTCAATAACTTCTGAAGAATTAATAATAAAAAAATCTGAACTGAACAAAGAACTAGAATAAAATAATTTTATTATATAAATCAGCGATAAATTAAAAAAAAAAAAGCACATCGTCGACATTTAAACGCCGAATTTCGCCCTTTGATGCAATGATTCGTTGCTTTGTTTACCGTCACCACCAACATGGCACCGTAAAAAAATTGCCACGAACCGATAGACCACGTTTGATTCACACTGCGGAAAATATCAAACGTGTAGAGCAAGGTGTTAACGAAACACCAGAAACATCCTCTTAAAAGCGATCTGCTCATCTAAGTCACTATTTCGCAAAAACAAACTGTTACTGTTATTCCCATATAAAATGCATTTGGTCAAAGAATTAAAACCCGTAAATCATTAGCAACGTCCAAATGTTGCAGTTAAGTTTCAACAGTTGAGCGAAATTTAAATCGAATTTATTGAAAATCTGATTGTGAGTGATTAAGCTGATTTTCTTTTGAACGGCCATTCATGCACGCCAGTGACACCCTGTAAGATTTACTGTATGGTGTAGAATCACATGTGAAAAATATGGGTGTCCCGGTGGACTAGTAAGTAGTCTGAGGGTTGCGGATTCGATTCCCGCCAGAGACTCTGGTCTGTTTCACTACAACGGGCAAAAGGTCTTCGTTTCTCAGCTCGGTTAATTAAATTAGAATATAATTTGTAATTGTATTGTAATAAAAATAAATAATAAAATACATCTGAAAATATCATTGGGACTTGCTTCTTCAAAAATAAAGAAGGAAGTGACATCACCGTAAATGTAGACCTCTATCGGTTTATGATAGAACATATTTTTCTTGAATGGCACTTTTCAGTCAAATTCTTGGAGAAAAAACAATTTCCAAAAATTAAGAAATTAATTGGCCAGCGTGCTTTCCAGATTTACCAGCACCCGTCTAATTTTTTTTGTTATTTGAAGAAGCAAAAATATGTGAACAAGACGAGACAATCCATTAACTCAAACCTATCATTCTTACGCTACATACAGATATTCCTAAAGATGTTATGGAAAATGCCCATGATTACGAAGCTAAAATGGGAGTCATTTAAGTGGCATTATTTCCATTGTGTATATTTTTTAATCTAAAAAAAAATAAAAATAAAATAAATAAAATAAAATAAATATAAACGAACAAGTTTTCAAATTTGTTAAACTTGACTTTCGACCCACCCTATATATGAAATTGACCAGAGTTAAAAACTATATAACGGATTGAATGCCATTTTTGGCCAATATGTTAATTGTGTTAAAGTGTTTAATTTATTGCACTGATATGCTTGAAATCATATCCATTTGTAATCTTATTAACATACATTCACACATATATATTTTTAATACTGAATATGCATGAACATACAATGTACATATGTATGTATGTATTTATGTACAGTCAAACTTCCATAACTCGAACTTCTCTAACTCGAATTTTCTCTAACTCGAACTAAGGCAGTAGCGTTAAAAGAAAAAATCACATACAATTTTCCTTCCGTAACTCGAAAGTCCAAAAGTCGAAGTTCTTCATAACTTGAACAAAAAACATACACATGAACTCTATAACTCGAAGAATTTTGCTTGTTTCGTTTGTATTCTGAGCTGGTTTGTCTATTCTACGTGCTATTTTTTCCTTTTTGGTTGCGTGAGTATCAGTTCTATGCATAATTCGGGCTAGATGATAAATGTTGAAATCAATTTTTTTTTTAAATTATTATGGCAACTAAACGTGTTTTTAAATGATTATCAATTGAAAAAAATATATAAACTTATAAAATACGTCGAAGACGGTTTTAAGAAAGAAGGAATCAATTATCAACTCATTTGAATCTGGATTTCGTTTATGTAGTAAAAGAGATAGGACCCAAAAATTCAAAAATGTCGACAAATCAGTCCTCGATTGGTTTTCAGCAACGAGAAGCTAAAACATGCATGAGAAACTACTCAAAACCAACAAGAAATTATGTATAAAGTTCTTTCCGAGCATTAAAAAATTATTTGCAGACAAATGACGCAACAACTGATGAGCACTACAAAGCTTTAAGCACATTAGAGTTATTTTTTACTGAAAATAACAAAATAAAAGTTAAAAAAAAGTATTTCAGAATATTTTACTTAACTGTAATTTTTTAATTACATATATGAGTACATATGCTTGTTCTTTTATATTCTTAAGTATGTAGTTTTTTATTCGAGGTTATTTAAAATAAAAATACATACAGGCATGTGATGGAAATCGAAAACGAAAACGAAGCAATTTTGAAAGTTCGTTTTAATATTCAATGAATAAAATTTTTGTAATTTTTGTTATATATGTACATAAATATCTCTATATTAAAAAGAATTTTATAACAAAAATTACAAAAATTTTATTCATAGAGTATTAAAACGAACTTTCAAAATTGCTTCGTTTTCGTTTTCGATTTCCATCACATACCTGATAATAAAAAACCTTTTTTTCTATTTTAACAAAAAAAATTCTGTAACTCGAAGTCTCCATAAGTCGAAGTTTTTTTTGGGATAATGGTGATTCGAGGAAGTTCAACTGTATGTATGTCAAACTGCTTACTCATTAGCACCAGCCTGCTTTTAAGTTGAATAAATAAGGTACTTGTTATTTTTTCGATGCTGTAAGTGCAACTTGTATGTTTAAAACAAAAATAACTTTGCATGCTGTTTGAACTGCAATTTATTTGTTTACTTTTTAAGGGAATAAAAACAATTTATGCAACCAATTAAAAAAAAATACTTAAATAAAGTAACAGTGAAGTTTATTACAAAAATATGTTTCATAAATTGTTTTATATATTCTAGAGTTTAAAACAGTACAAAATAAACATTTCTAAAAATAACCCTTCAGATTTAATAATAATAACAATAAAACTATAGTTAAAACATAGTAAAAAAACATATAGTTAATGGAACTTTATATACTTGATTAATGTTATATAGTCCATATTATTTCTACATCAAATTGACCTTATTAAAATTTCCCCCACTGTCTTATTATTGTTGTTATAATGTCGACATACATACATTTGTATATACATTTCTATAGTACTTATTGCATTATAGTGTACTCGTATCTGTAGCGGTATATGTATGCGTGCCAACACATTTGTATTTGAAACATAATGAGCATAATGTGTTAAATAACAATAAAAAAAGGATACAGTTGCAATAATAATTGTCGGTTTTAATTATTTATACAATTTCCCCATAAAATCGCATACAAACGCACGCATACTTTTAAACAAAAAATGCACATTTGTTGTTACTTTGCACATAATTTACCATAAATCATCAGCAGATTTAAATGTTTAAATAATTGTGTACATTAAATGAGCGAAAAACACAAACGCAAAAAATATATATATTTTAATGAAATAAATTCAATTACAAGTGGTTTATGAAGCTAAATTAAAAAAAATATGTAAGTACACCTATGAACATATTATTAAATTTTAAAGCCATGAAAATTGAAAAATTTTCTTACAGGGTGTCCGACGGGAAGTCATACTACTTTGTTTGTTTATAATTTTTGATTAAATGAAAGAGAATGGATCTCATATTGATAAATGTTCTATTTAATGTCGGCAATTATGTATGGAATACAATATCAAATAAATGTCCGCCTCTGTTAGCCTTACAAATGCGAGCTCTTTTGAGCACATTTTTCATTACAATCTCACACATTTCACGTGGTATTTCATTAATTTCATCATGAATATTTTGTTTGAGTTGCTCCAGCGTTTCTGGTTTGTTTGCATAAACCTTGCTTTTCAGATATCCCCACAAAAAAAGGAAGAAGAAGAAATAGCATACCAGGCTGTCACTTTTAATGGATTCAAGGGTGACTGATGAATAATTTGAGGGTTTTCCATTTTCCAGAATCGACTATTCTGTTTATTCACATTTCAATTCAGATGAAAATGTGCCTCGTCACTCATTATGATTTTTTTATGACAACCGGGCTTGTCATGGTCAAGGTGTAACATTCTATTGGTATATGTATGGCGCTATAAATGGTCTTCTGGAAGTAGCTCTTGTATCAACTGAGTCTTAAATGGAAACATATGCAGATCTTTGTGCAAAATTGTGGTCAAAGTTGTTTTTTGAAGACCAAGCTCCTGAGCAGGGCGTCGTGTTCAGATTGATGCATTATTTTGAACACTTTCTTGAACAGCAGCAATGTTTTCAGTCGGTCTTGCTTGGGCCTATCAGCTACAGTCTCTCTTTCTTGGATATCATTCACTGCACGATAAACAGTGCGCCTTGTTGGCACGTTGTTTCTCCCACATATTTCACGTAACTTTTTCATTGTTACAGTATCGATTGATTATGATAAAATGTTTTAACGATAAAAATAAGTTGGTTTACCGAATATTTTTTCATAAGAAATTTGCCACGTCTCTACTTCACGACTGCCAAAAATGAGCTGTCAAAACTAATGCTTACCAAAATGGCGGCAAAACAATGTAGTATACCTTCCCGGCGGACACTCTGTATTAAATTAAGCAACATAAATATGCATGTACCAGAGAATGCCATATTCGCAGAGATTGTTTAATAATTATTGCCGGGTTCATAAAAAATATTTTAAGTTTAATTAAGGATAACTTGACAGATAATGTACGGAAATTTGTTAATGTTTAAATATTCCTGGGTATATACAACAATATCGAGTCTTAACCGCTAAAATAACGTAACTCACAAAAGTGAAATTTTTCAGGAGAAGGTTTTTTAACTTTTGTTACAATTTGTTCAGGATTTTTTTTTTAAAAATGTAAATGTAGCTTGCCAATAGCCTTATGCAACATATAGATAAATTTTACCTTAAATCTCCACATAGGAATTTTTTTGTTTTGTCAGTTACGTTTGTATGTATCGTATGTACATATGTATTTCATATGAAATCATTTATGTTTAAATTTTCAATGTTAAATTTGTTTGTGTTATTGTTGCTGTTTTTTTTTTTTATAAAAACAATAATAAATAATGACCTGTTAAACCATTTAGCAAAAATTTAATAATGAATGCAGAACACAAACACGCAAAATAAATGCACAGATATTTGAAATATTTATTAAAATAAATCTTTTAATACGGTTAAAAAGGCATAAAAACAAATTATAAATTAAACCATAATTTGCAACCATATTTAACAAAAAGATAACAAAAAACAAAAATAAAATTACAGTAAAAAGTCAATAATGACTGCAAGCAGTTTACATGGAAAAATGTTTGTCGGTCAGTTTGTTAATTTTATAAATAGTATTGAATGTCATTGATTTTTTGTGGATGTTGTTGTTATTTTGTATCATCATGATTAAATTTATCCATAACTTTACATGTTTGTTTGAGAGTAAGTGATGTGAATGATAGGGCGTTTTAATATGTGCTGGTATTTTTTGATTTGTAATTATTACTTTTTCAGTATCCCCAAAGAGAAGAAAACGAGGTAAAAATGCCACTCATAGATTTAAAAATATTTTTTTCTATTTTGGAATTAAGATTCTAGATGATTTTTATACAAATATTAAATAATGTTTAGAGGCATACGTATATTTTTTTAAAAAATACAACAAATTTAATCGAAGGATCACAATTTTGGTTTTATTTTCCACAAATTTTATGTAATTTAATATGTAAAAATAATTTCTGGCATATGACCTCCTCGACTGCTCATTAAAAAAATCCTGTTGGTCATATTTTGCCAAAAAAAGCAGTCCATGTTGACTCCGGTTTCGGATTTAAAACCAGAAATGAGCATAACGCTGAAGATAATTTAACAATAGAAATTTGATTCAACTTTTAGCTAATTCTCAGCCCATTCCAGCGCACTGATACTCTCAACGTCAGCATAATATAGACCATCGATAGTCACTACTATGTCCCTAGAGAATGTGTATAAAATATCAAAAACTTTATGCAGAGTACCTCTGTAGGAGACAGCAAGACATTTGTCCTTATATTGGTTTCAGGAAATATTGATGGTAATAATAGGGCTGATGTGCTTGCAAAAGGCGGTGACGTCATAGATCCATTGAACCCAGACGTATTTTTGGCATTGCTCTATCGAATGGCTAACACTTGATTTCGCTCAAACTTTTCTTAAATGCTAAAGAAATACAGGAGAAATAACCCTCTTGATGAGAAAAAATGCAAACCTGGCCCAATATGAATAGGACAAGGTCCACGACAAGTATGCCTACAAACCATCTAAGGAACCTCATACTGATCATTACTGGACACTGGTCTCTAGAAACAAATGTAAAAAGTTTATGTAGCGCCTTCTGCAGAAGTTAAAGAAGCGATAATAAAAAGGAAGAAAAGGCTCTACTGCAACTACTACATATACTTTGTAATTGTCCAATATTTGAGGTCCTGAGACGACAGACTAATGACAATACATGTCTTTGCACAGGTGACCTGGGCCCAATTTACTCCTTCATAAATAGGAGAGAATGGCCTATCAGGGCCAGTCAGAGGATCAGAACGTAAGGTGAAATCGTGTACACGATAAAATAGCGCGCCCGACTGAAGACCTAAGTTAGCTATGCCTTCAGATGGCTGCCAATAAAACTAACCTATGCTACAATCAAATTCTGTGAGATCTGTGCGCAATCAATGAAAGTTAAATTTAAATTTTTTCTGATTACGAAAATCTATAATTGTTGTACAAGCATTTGAAGGCTACCGAAAAAAAAAACAAGTACAAGAAAAAATTCTAGTTTTAAAAAAATTCTGTGGTTAAAACGAATATGTTTTTCAGTACAGTTGCTGAAATTTTGTATTTCTATACCCTTCACCTGTGGTCTATACATCTTTGGGATTCCATTTGTGAAACCTTATAAATAGGGTAGTCGCTCTAGTAGTGTCTATCTGTCTGTGCGTGTATCGGCTAAAAACAACTTTAAAAGCCACCAGATTTTGCACAGACCTGTATGTGGCATCAATCTTTAGGAAATATTTTTGAATCGTTATTGAAATCCATCACAATCGCCTTATAACTGGCTCAGATCTGGACAAATAATCCCGACAGCCAATAATTTAACTACAAAATTTAACATTTTCCGTCCTATGATAATTTATAGACACGCTTGTTACTAGGGCTGTTCGTAAAAATTTGTATACGAATCGGTTACTAATCAGCAAAGTTATATACAAAAATTATTTGGCAAAATATAAATTTTTTTAAATATATCAAGCTCCTTTAATTTTTTGTGCATTAAAGTTAATCTTAACTTCAAACCGAATATTCGAAAATTATTTTTGTGAAAAACAATTAATTTGGGTTGTAAATAACTAAGCAACAAAATACAAATGCTTGGATGTTTTTCTTAAATTTACAAACTGAGAGGGTCAATATAGCTATCAAATGAAAAAACTTGACTAACAGAACTGAATACACTATAAATAATTTAAATTCCATAATGGCCGCCACTAAAAAATCAGGTAGGATAAATCAATATTACTTAGCACCTCAATATTGTTATCAAATGAAAAGATTTGACAAGTAGAATACTGTAAATTAAAAAGTGTTAAATACAAGATGCTACTTCTCATACCCAATAATACAGGAATCAAATAAAACAGCTGGACCAGCAGAATATAGTTAATAATGTAATAAATCAAAACTCTCATCGAAACCAATAAAGCAAAATGGCGTATAATATTAAATTAGAAATCAAGTCTATACGGTAGATATGGTCATTATATCTATGTACAAGATTGTGAAGAGTGTTATTGGATGCTGTACGGCCGAGAAAACTACACTTAATTGTTAATAATTTTTTCGCCAAATATCCTATCACTCACCTCATTGCCAAACACCATTTATTCGACATTACATTATCAGAAATTTTTTATTTAAATGAAAAAAGGTTAAAACTTTTATATTTTTCATTTGTGTTATATTATCTGGATATTTCAGTATGTA
Organism: Phyto melanocephala; assembly: GCA_941918925.1. Lineage (NCBI taxonomy): Eukaryota > Metazoa > Arthropoda > Insecta > Diptera > Rhinophoridae > Phyto > Phyto melanocephala. The sequence goes on along the minus strand of OW799235.1, from coordinate 102,088,485 downwards.
TATGTGAGTACAGTGTAAATTTCTCTTACCACTGCATATAGAAAACACATCAAGGATATTCATAGACATACCTGAAATGATATTGAGAAAATACAAATTGCATTACCATCAATGAGTAAAATGGATAATAATAATTTATAATAAATGTATTAAACAGACAATGCAAAAATTTATAAAGAACTATATCAGCTAAGAGAAAAATATTATATACCACCAGTCAATGGAATTGGCTGTATAAATGTTTATCTGCAAAGTGCTGTCAAAAATTTAAGACAATGATACGACATTTCTTATTGACTCGAAGGCAATTATGAGTTTATTAAATGTTTCATGGTCGTTTACGGGTAATTGAGTAAATAAATGAAAAAGCTTTTATTAAATTTTATTGAGCAAATTAAAATGATACATGAAAATAATATTTATTTTAAATCAAATAAAATATTTTTTTATAATTAAAGAGAATATCTATTACAATCTGTATTACAGTAAAATATATCTGGCGACAAAGGAATTAAGTCGCATTTAATACAGAATGTATACATATTTATTTGAATACTTTTTGTGACTTATACTGATTTCATACCATGAGTGTCAAAAACATAATTTTTCCATAAACGTTCAAACGACAGCCTTTTGCAGTCAATAGCATGTTTGTTTTATATTTTATACTAGCCGCCCGGTGCGCCCCTTAATGGATAAAAATGCACTCTGAATTTAAATTGAATATCAAGTGTCAAAAGCTAAAAATTATAAATTTTTTTTAATTTTAATTTCTAATCACGAAACTGTATAGTCATGACAGCTTAATATGTGAGCAAAGTTTCAGAAAAATCGATGAAGCTAAAGTGGCTGAAAATAATAACTTTTTTTTAAAGGCGTGACACTTCCCACTTTTCTAGTCACAAAATTATATAGTCATGACAGCTCAATATGTGTGCAAAGTTTCAGAAAAATCGATCTAGTGCAAGTAGCTAAAAATGATAACTTAATTTTTATTGGCGTGGCCACGCCCACTTTTCACCACCCATAAACACTACCTGGAATGTGTACAACAACTTTCCAAAGCTTAAGTCCGATCGGCTTTACGGTTTCGGAGTCTATAGCTAACACACATACATACACACAGACAGAGTTTTACTTATATATAGATTAAATCTAAACGATACGAATGAGTGTAAAAGAAATTTAGAAAAATAATCACGAAAATCACAAAACATGTCGTTTTTACTACCCTACTTTCAACTCTCAGCCGATCATCAACAATCTAAAGAAAGTCAAAGTTGAAACAACAAGGTTTCACTGTTCGTCGTGCGGGAGTTTATGTGCTCTTTATGCCAAAAGTGTATTTTGAGAATATCAATCTTGCAGTTTTAACATAATTTTTTTAAAAAACTATACGATAGAATTTTGAAATTTTTACACTATATATTTGTTTTGAAAAGATGATTCTGACGAAATGTTTTTTATTTCTCGACGGCATTTATAACGGGATATTTTCTAAAGTTAATAAAAATCCTGTTTGCTCCATACGCCATCTTAAACAAATTTCGTTGCAAATACATACACGTAGAGCAAAACGACATTAACAAAGAAATAAAACACAATTGAAATTAAAAAAAAAAAAAAACGATATATTCATTTAATAAAACCAAAAATGAAAGCTATTCACAAAGTAAATACTAAATATATTCAAATTATTATAACAAAGTTAACAAAAGCACTAAATTAAGATTAGTTTATCTGGCTCAGATAATAATTTTTGTCTATTTCAGATATAAAATTGAATAACAACTTTAGATCGGAAATTTTTTCATTTTTAACCCTTTCTTTCTTTTTAACACGTTGAGTGCCGTGTGCACCGCCGGCGGTACACACTTTACTTTTATTAGAGTGCCATGTGTACTGCCGGCGGTGCACAGTTACTTGTGAATTAAATTCAATTTATTTTCTGCGGCACTACAGTAATACGAATAAGTATTATATTATGGCACCCAGAAGAAAGCATTTTTTTTTAGTTTTGAAGATTTTCACTGTATCTTTTATTTTACATGAATTAGAAAGGAACAAAAAGTTATAATTTTTTTACAACTTAACAACTTCAATAATTCAAAATTTAAAAATAAAATAAGAAAATAATATATAATTTTACTTTTAGCTTGCATATAATAAAAAAAGGAACTTCAAATTCAATAAGTAAAAAAGGAACTAATGAGTCTGATTGAAACAGTCCAGGCAAAGAGCTGGATTATCTACACAGCCACTGCAAAATGTTGTAACCTTTTCGGTTTTTTTTACTGCTTCCTTTCGCCCGTCTGTCTGTTTTATTTTACTATAACATCTGCTACAGCGTTTTCTGAGAATCCTATTTCTGTTATCTCTAATATCATAAATTTGTAATGAATGAGATTTGGACTGGGAGGATCCTGATTCTTGATCTGGTGCTTCACATAGATACTCGCAAATACTTTTTCTAAAATCAACTATTTTTGTATTTGGCTTGTATTGTTTATATATTACCAAACTGTTTACAACGGCAGTGCTCAGAAGGAACTCGAAAGCTATTTTGTGGTACCAACGAATAGTTTTCCGTAATGGAGAGAAATAACTAGCCATTTGGTCTGATAAATCGATGCCTTGTTTTGCTGAATTGTAATCAATAACCATTTGAAGCTTTTGGATGTCGTCATTGTTCCTATTCTTCTTTCCAGTAGAAACTTCATTTAAATCATGTCTGGTACTTAGCATGAGTACTTCCCTCTTATCTCTCCATTTTATTACTACAATCCCTGAACACTCACGGCCGATAACATCACCTTTCTTAAGTTTTGCTCCAGTAACATCTTTAGGGTTTCCAAGTCTATTTTTTCTTAGGGTTCCAAATAAATGCGTTTTGCGAGCCAACAATGCATTCGCCAAAGATATGGATGTATAAAAGTTATCCGTGACCATTGACCTTCCCTTATCAAGATAAGGCTCAGCAAGATCCAAGACTATTTGCGTACTATGAGAAATGCCAGGCGTTGGTCGTCCTTTTCTTGCAGAATCATCTGTTTTACCGCAATATACGGAACTGGTATAAGTATAGCCAAGTGGGTCACAAAGTTTGTATAATTTGACCCCATACTTATGTGTTTTTCCCGGATTATATTGCCGGAATTGAAGTCTACCACGCCACGGAATCATACTTTTATCTACCACCAACATCTCAGCAGGTTTTCTCGCTGCAGTAAAATTCCGTTCCATTATTTCTAATAATTGGCTTACTTTATGCAAGCGGTTATTTACCCCGGTTTCATCAGAAAAATTAATGAATTTTAGCAATAGCTGAAATCTGTTCCTTGCCATAGTATTTGTCACAAAAAAATTTTTGTAAAAATTATCCTTGCTCCAATATAGGTGGATGGAAGGAAGCTTTACAATTCCCATGTACATTACAAGTCCCAGAAACTGTTTTATTTCGGAAACATTCGTGGGTTGCCAATCCTTCATGCGAGAGTTGCGAGTCATACGAGAAGCTTGAATTTTTTTTATTGGCATTCAAGTTTGTTTTCTCCACAATAAGCTCGTAAACTTCTTCCGTAACCATAACTTTGAAAACATCTGCTGGCTTTATGGAATTGGAGTTCATATCGCTTATTATTGGTGAAGCAACGAAGTCAGTGAATAGAAAGGTTTTTAGAGAGCTTCCACTAACCGATCTCCAGACATTTCTTTGGACAATATCTCCCTCCTCACTAGAAGTTTCCGCATTTTCTAAAAGAGCATTAGAGTCGTCTGTATCTTCATCATCGTCAGAATCGCTCGATGGGAAATCGCTATCAGGAATATATTCATCTGAATCTGACGGTTCAAAATCATTATCATCGTCTTCAATGTCATCAGCTCTTCGACGCTTCCCATAAAAAAAATTTACATCCATTTTGTGCTAGTAGGGACTGTACCTAAGATAGATACATATGTATGTAAAATAATCAAATAATAAAAATTATAATAGTGTGACAGCCGGCGGTACACATGGCACCTGAGTTTATTATATTATCTGTGTGCCACGTGTACCGCCGGCTGTCACATACATAACGTAATATCTAACTCTATTTTGAAAATATTTAACATTGCTGGTAATTGGTTTCGACAACCTTTTTTTAATATTTTTGCTCATTGAAAATAGGGCTGCAAGAAATAAGAAATAAGTTATTTTGGATATATTGAATAAGTTTTATTTTAGTAAATGGAACAATAGAAAAATTTAATTGGTTGGATATCCTGGAAAAATTCTTAAAATCTGAGAATTGCATTTCAATAATTTTAAGTTTTATTTTATTTGTTTCAAAATTTTTCAAATAATTAACGAGGGACAAAATACTGTGAATTTCCAAAGGTTTATGATATTTATCTAAGGCACTGGGAACGCAAACGACCTCTTGGATTTGTGAATGTCCAATATTAATTACACGTAGAGCAAAATTACAATCAAAAATCAATTTCAACTTTTTACATTGAAATTTTGCTCTATATGCCACTAAATGGCGTATAGAGCAAAAAAACACACAAAAATTCTGGGTTGAAGGATATAGAACAAAACAGACACTATTTATCTCAGAAACTAGATGAGATAGCCGAAAACGGATTACATATTTGAAAAATTTGGGGTCGAAAACCTAAAGTGGCATAATTAACTCGAAATGTGTAAAATGGCGGATAGAGCACATAAACTCCTGCACGACGTGTTGTTTATATTGTTTTAAAAATTTATGAAACAAACTAAATTTTTTTTTTTTAAACACGTGCTTACAACAATTTTGTTTCCAGTTTAATCTCATTTTATCTCTATACAGTATTTGAGTTAATTCGACCACAACTTGTTCATACAAACCAGCTAACAACAATATATTAAATATAAAATTATATAAAAAAACAACACGTTAATTAGAGTGTATCAGCACGAAGCGAAAAAAAACTTCTCGTAAACTTACGAACATAAGGATTTTTTTTGGGGCAATTTTAAAAACGTTTTTGCTTTTTTTCGAACTTTTTTAAAATTTTCGTTAAATCAAAAAAGTTTTTGAAATCGCCTTGCAAAAATACTTTTCATGAAACTGTCTATGCCGTTCTTTTTTTCCGGTACGGTCTAATGTACATGTACAAAGAGGTTTTAATAAATGAACGAAAATTAACCGCAGTCAACACATATAGACCACAAATTGTAACTATTAACAGGAAAATTAACAATAGGCATTTTTAAGCATATAGAACATGAACACAAAATAAAACTGATTGGAAAACTAACTGGTTTAAATTACACAAACATTTATAAAATCACTTTAAAATTTAAGAATTGCAAATTATTGAGCTTCTACGACAACCTAATATTAAAATCAACAGTTGGGCTAGTATAATTATAATTTAAAGAATTATATATATATCTGTAATTATAGTAAGTTAATCATAAACATATAATTATGGAATATTGTCTGCTGTGGGGGACTACAACTAACTTATTCTTTTGTTTTTAAATGCAAAAATGTCTTAGTTTTTATATCTGCAAATATGTCAAATGAAATTAATAATTTAACTCAAAGAAAAAGGTGTGTGGTTCTATCTTTAATTTTGATTCAAATAAAATCAACTCTAAACTAGTATCATAAACACATATGGCGATGACGTTAGCAGTGGTGGTCCAGATCTAATATTGAAAAAATCCTACCAAAATAAGCAAGGTCGTTTATTGCTATGTATAGATGTGGGAGAGGTAGAGAAAAAGATAATTATTAAACGTCATCAATATGTTTAAAACAACAACAATAACAAAAAAAAACACCATGAGTCATATCATAAATACACAATGTTTTATATTTCAGTACGTTGAAAAAAAGTAAAACAGAGATACAATTAAATAAATTAGTATGAAAGAGAAGAGAAAATGAATAGAGCGGTGTGAAAAAAGAGAAAAAATTTAATTAAAAACAAGTTCAACAGATACGTTCATTGTTTATTTACATTCAATTTAAAAATAGTGCAGACTTATTATTTTAGCACATACTGTCGCAAAGTGAACACAATAAAAAGATCAAACTTAGACAGAGACGGCTATATGGCACTAATAACTTACTAGCTGTAGCAAGAATATTAAAAAGAAAGAGTTCCACACACTTGGTTTAAGACATGAATGAGTGATACAAGTGTATAAAAAAAAGTATCTGAGAGATTGTTATTATGTGTGGGTATTCGTTCTTTGTGTGTTTTTATTTCGATTACTTTCAATATTACTCAAATGCTCACTTAGTTGGTGCAGTAAATTCAAAGTGTTTGGGTGTGTTTGCTTAAAATTAAAGTTAAATGAAATAAAATTAAAAAAAGATTAATAAAAATTCAATTGAGTATCCATAAGATACCACCACAAAAGTAATAATTTAATACTGGAAACAAAGAAGAGTTACAATAATTCAAAGAAAAATTAATGTAAAATTAATTAATTAATTTAAAGGAAACCATTATAAACAAAAAAAATTGAGAGAAACCAGTTAAACTAAAACAATAATAAATTTAGTTAATTATTAACAAACAAATTATTGGCAAAAATACAACAACAAAAATATCAACGATTGTGTAACCAAAAATAAAATTTATAAAATTTAATACAACAATCGTGAAATCATATTTTAAAGAATGCAAGCCATCAAGTGTGTTGTAGTGGGTGACGGTGCTGTGGGTAAAACTTGCCTTTTAATCAGTTACACTACCAATGCCTTTCCGGGTGAATACATACCCACTGTATTCGACAATTACTCAGCAAATGTTATGGTCGATGCCAAGCCCATCAATTTGGGCCTTTGGGATACTGCTGGCCAGGAAGATTATGACCGTTTACGCCCTCTCTCTTATCCCCAAACTGATGTCTTTCTCATTTGTTTCTCTTTGGTGAATCCTGCTTCATTTGAAAATGTACGCGCCAAATGGTATCCCGAGGTACGTCACCATTGCCCCCAAGTGCCCATTATACTGGTGGGCACAAAATTGGATTTACGTGACGACAAGGCCACCATCGAAAAGCTAAAGGAAAAGAAACTTACACCCATTACCTATCCCCAGGGTTTGGCTATGGCCAAAGAAATCGGTGCAGTGAAATACTTGGAGTGTTCAGCACTGACACAAAAAGGTTTAAAAACAGTATTCGATGAAGCCATTCGCTCGGTCTTATGCCCTGTTATGCGCATGCCTAAAAGACGCAAATGTATGATATTGTAAATGCCTCTGTACGTAGAGCAGGAACTCTAGAAAATCCATTACAAATGGTGGCACAACTATAAGAAGAATTAAGAAGAATTTAACACAACAACAAACGCCCGCAAAGAAAATAATTTATCATTTATAAAATGAATAAAGGAACATACAAAGCGTTTAGAACAAAGCCGAAGTTGAAAAACTGAAAATTAAAAAAAAAATAAAAATAGTTAAAATTTTACTAAATTTACTAAAATTGTATGTTTTCCATTTTATATTAACTATGTGCATTAAACAAACAGTACTCTAGATACATAAAGTGATTTAATTTTCCAATTTATTTATTTATATTTTTTATATATGTATATGTATGTATATATATGTATGTATGTATAAGGGCTTAAACATATTCATACACTTTTTTTATTATTCATATTTTTTTTTTTTTGTTTATTTATGATCTTTTTTATTTTTATATGCATGTTTTAGGTCTGCTTTTTATACGTATAAAAAATCTGTATGTATTTTGTATGTTATGTATTATTTTTATGTAAAGTTTAAGTAGAAAAAAATACAAAGAAAAGTACATGTAATATTTTTTTTTTTATTTATTTGTCTCGATGTGGGGGCATATCAAACTAAAAAAAATAGCAAAACTATAACAAAAACTGCTTGAAAAAATAAAAAAAATTAAATTAAAAAAAAAAACAAAAACTGGAATCAGCTACTGTATCTGTGTTTATGCTTATTTTTTTTTTGTGTTTGTTAAATGTATACAGATTTTATTTACGACTACTATACATAAATATATAGAAAGATCAATTAAATACTTGACTTCTACGTTATGCTAGAAACAATAATAAAACAAAAAATATATAAATTAAGTCGTAATTACATAAATTGGAAAACAATAAAAAAAAAATGTTAAAACATTTTAATAAATTTTATATGCATTTATAACTATGCTACGATTATATTAAAGCTTAAAAGCTTTTTAAGCTTTTGTCCAAACTGCTTATGCTTTAATTTTATTCTATAATTAAAATTTACATAAATGTGTTTGTTAAAGAAAACTCTATGATTTATTTATTTTAATTAATGTGAACATTACAATACTAATTATATTTTAACTTAATTTACTAAGTTGAGTATTAGATATGCAGAAAAAAAAAAGAAAAAATTAAATAAATTAACTACTGAAAAGTAAAGCAAACTACCAAATTAATTTCAGGCACAAAATTATTTTAATTTGTAGTAAGTATGTACTTTAGAAACCCATGACTTATCTTGATTTCATACGTCACGGTTTCTCTAACCAGATAACACTGTTTGATTAATTAAGAAAGTAGTAAGTTTTTTTTTATTTTGGCGTAAACTAACCGCAATTGGAACAAAAATAAGCAGAACTGTTAACATATGCCAGCAACATTTTCAAGATAAGCAATAACTCTAAAGCTTAGTCTAGACGATATGTTGAATCAGCAAATTTGTGCTTAAAAATTTGTTACAAGTGCCATCATATCGTGTAAACGCAAAATTTTTTCATCATACGTATGATTAACATCATTTGCCAACACTTTGTTAACAAGGCCATCAAATGTATATTGACGATTTCAACATATCGTGTAAACAGCATATTTTTAATGCTGGACAAATTTCCTACGTATGAAGGCAGATTTGTTGTTTGTTGAAAAGCGTATTTCAGCTTTTCATCATATGGCAAATGTAGTATCAAATAGAATTGTTGCAGTGTTGCCTAATTTGTTATATTCTTTGCTAGAATTTGTAAGTTATACATTAGTTAATTATGCAAAATGGTTGATGTGAATTTTTGATCACTCTTTGATCGGTGATAAAGTATTGGATGTAAATATAATTTATTAAAAACCTAGGTTTTTAGTTAATTAAATACGATAAGTTAGTTTCCTATATCATATATTCTTACCACAACGAGTTACACTAAAATTTTACCAACAGCAACCCCTTTTTTTGCTTGTTATTATCTTTTATATTATTACTAGTTTTGGCCTGCTCTAGCCATCAGCAAGATAGCGAAAGCAATAGATGACTGTTTCACAATTATTGTTTAGATTAGTGTCAACTTTAAAATTTCGAAAAGCATCAAAACATTTAAAAATGCGTTATTTGCAAAATTTTTAACTTTTTATTTTATTTATTTCATATAATTCTAAATTTCCGTATAAAAATATAATAAGTAAATATAATAAGGAACATAAAGCCAAAACAAATTCTATATCACCCTTTAAATTATAATGCTATCAATATAAACATTACTATATGATTACTTATGAGAATACTAACTACATCATGGTGTCAATTGTTATTTTGTAAAATTGTAAATTAAAAAATTTTTGCATATATATTTATTTTTTAGTTTCATTTCTCTTATAAACCATATAAGATATCAAGAAATAAGTATGGGAATTAAATAATAATAAATAACATAAAATATATAAAAAATATATAATGTATAACTATTGTTTATTATGGTTTTTGGTTTAAAACAATAATAAGCTAACAATCTGCAATAACATAAACATTGTTTACCTTCAATCCTTATTATTTTCGTAATTTCTACTTGCGATATTTTTTTTAAATTTAGTATTTAGAAAAAACAAAACACCTGAATTTCAAAATTTTTTTGCGATAAAAAAGCACTGAAACATTGATAAAACTAAAAAGTTGACAGCGCTGTTTCTTATAACTATTTGTTTATTTTTGGTTTGGTCAGTACTCAACAGAATGTTGGTTGAACAACAAGGCATGATGTTATGTTCCGTGTTCTTGTATTTTGTAATTCCTAATTTTTAATTGTTAAACTTCTTGTTCTAAATTAGTATTTCTAAATTTTACTCAGGTTTGAGTTTAATTAGAATTTTTTTCTTTATATAAAATTCAATTGTAATAATAAAAAAAAACTTTTTCAGATTATTCTTTTTATTATCACATACATACATATAAATATAATTGCCGCAAAAAACTGTATTGTCAAATTTATTTGGCATATACAAATATATAAACAAATGTTAATACGAATTAACATACATAATTAAACGAAATTCAACATATCGTGTATACACAAAAATTGTATGATAACTCATATGTTGAAATATCATTTGTTGGCGTATGATGAATTCAAAAAATTTGGTACTTTCAGCATATCGTGTAAACGACCATCATATTCAATATGATAACAGAGACATTTGCTGTTATTTTAAAGCAAATAAATATTATTACACATTTGCTGATTCATCATACCGTCTAGACTAAGCTTAATGCATTCGCTATGAATTGCTTGAAATACAACTACATTTTCGTACTACCCGTATTTTAATAATCGAACGCATGTAAACAATTTAAAAGTCATACTAGTACAAATATATGTATGTGTGTCTCTCTCGGCATTCAGATGCAATATTAGTATAGAATGCCCGCAGATGTTTATTACAAGAATTTATAAGCCGCATTATGAAGCAGTGAAGAACAATATGATATGTATTAAGTCTAATGTATACCCTGCAGTCGTTGGAAAAATAGTTCAGTGTACTAGCGATCTACTTGGGGACAGGGTTGGCTCACAAACTACTAGATAGCTTTTGATATAATTTGGTAAGCATATCTTGCTTAACATATAGGGTAAAGAAATAGCAAATAAAATAGTATACTACTAGATGGTCGGTGGGAAATTAATGCTTACAAGAACACGACAGAGGGAGGAATATAAAATACATCTCACAAACAACAATAAAATATTAATTTCACTAATAACGATATCTGATTTTATTTTCAAATAAATACAACAAAAAAAAATTGTTTAGGGCCAGCAATGCGCACTGGGTTCAACTATTTAGTTTCAATATTAAAATACACATTTATAGAGATATTTTGCTTTCGGAGCTCGCCAACAAAGCCACGAACTAATGGCATGTATGTTAAGGTATATGAATATAAATGTAAATTATTACATAGATAACAAATTAAAATCTTATCAAATTCTATTTAAATGATAAGGAATCAAAATGAGTGTATTTTCTCTTTAGTCTATGTAGTCGTACTATATATGCCGAAAATTACAACTACATACATACGAGATGTCTAAATTAATTTAACATTCACTGTTATCAATTCATATTGAAAAAAAAAATTAGAAAAATTAATAGAAACTTAAACAACAGCCATTAGTTTTAAAGGGTCCGCTAAATAACTTTTTTTTTTTTGAAAATGCTATAAAAAAGTGTAGCTTCGGCTGAGTGGCACGTAGCACCGTCCTGTTGAAACCAAATGTTGCCAATAACCTCCTCTTCAATTTTTGTGAACGAAAATTCGTTCAACAAGGCCCGATAACGATTGCCATTGACTACGGCCACTACTTGCTCATTTTCGAAGAAAAATGGCCCAATTATGCCTCTGGAACAAAATCCGCACCAAACAGTGACTCGTTTTGGGTGTATCGGCTTTTCAATGCGTGCGGGTTTTCCGTGCCCCAAATGCGACAATTTTGCTTGTTTACATATCCACCAAGATCAAAATGAGCTTCATCTGAAAAGATGATTTTTTTTTTGGCAAAATCGGCCAAAGTAATATCGCAATATTTCCCAGCGTTGTTCAAGCGTATACACAACAATATTCGTTCAGCGGAAGGATAAAACATAACATCAGACATAAGCTAAGTATTACCATTTAAGAAATAATCACTAGTTGAAAAATAAACGTTAGATGGTGGACCCTTTACTTACAAAAAAAACCATACCGACCATGCAATATTTTACGAAAAAACTTTTACTTTTTTTGTAAAATAAACAAAAGTTTCGTACATATCAGTCAAGAAAAAAAATGTAGTCAACATTTTTGTACTTTTACGAAAGTAACAAAAACCCTACATAATTATTACTTTCGTGAAATATACGATACTTTCGCACAGACAACGAAAAAACAGTGAATGCATGGTATTACCAACATAACAAGAACCTTTCGTATTTTTTTTATTCTCGTAAAATATACACAACTTTCGTAAAAACTTTGTACAACAAGTTCAAGCAAGATTTTAATAATTTTACAAAATTAAAAAAACTTACTTTTTTCTTTTCAAAAAATGCGAAACTTTCGTACATATAAGGAAAAAATATAAGGTTAGACTTTTATAATATTACATAATTAACAAAAAACTTTCTTAACTTTATTTCATAGAATATAAACTAGAAAATTTTTTTGTACAACGGATTTTAAAGAAATCAACCGGTGTTTTTTAAATTTAAAATATAGAATTATTCAAAAAACGGGTTTTGGAAAAAGTCGAAAAATCTATCACCCTAGTTGTTACAAGGATGGAAGTTTACAAACTTGTTTAAAATTTAAGGGCCGTATTAATAAAAAATATTTTAGGTTTATTATGGGCTTATTTGACAGATGTTATAGAGAAATTTGTCAAATAAGCCTTCAATAAACCTAAAATATTTTTTATGAATACGGGCCTAAATTAATAGAACTTCTTGAGTTTGTGGTAATAAGATTTGATTTAGAATATAATTTTTGCATATAAATATTTAATTTGTATTTTAAAAATAAAAATTTATATAATAATTTGATTTTTCAATTATATATTAACGTAAAAACGCATAATTTAAAAAGTTGATATACACCGAGAAATTCGTTAATTTTATCAAGGTCAAAGGTAAAGATAATAAATAAAAATTACACTGTTAAAAAAATACAATAAAAAAACTATTTAAAAAGCCTTGTATCTCATAAATCCTTTGCTTATAGAAAATTTTCACATTATGACAAATTTATAATAAACCTACATTTTTTGTAAAAAATATATAGTTTTTTTTATTTTTAATAGATAATTTTTTTTCATACATAGACAAATTTTCTATTTATAAAAAAACTTTTGAAATAATCTCTACAGACACAAAAAAAGATCAAACAAAACTCATGCTGCATTGTTGTGATTGATGCCCTGCAGTTGTAAATCAACAAATTGTCTTCAAACTTGCCTTATGATTACTTTAGCAGTTTTATTACTTCAGATGATGTTAATAAGCTGTCTAGACCGAATATCTTGCCCAGAAATAATAAACATTAATAGATAATAAAATACTCTCATTATAAGTGGGTATATTTGTAAATCACAGTCAAATTTCCAGCATCATATCAATGGACGCAAGTATAAAGGCCATAATTAAAAAAATTGAAATTTTTCATGAGGCGTTTAAAACGTAATACAAACTGTAATATCATAATGTAGCTCGTAAAACTGCATTAAATAGTTGTGCCGAGGGGGGGTATTTGTGTGAAATCAATTGATAACACTGAAAAACTCAATTTCGTAAAAAGTAGGAGTTAGGGCTTTTTTACCTACGACCATCGATATACATATTTAAAAAACTCTTACACGCACAAAGTTTGAATTTCTAACAGCGATGCAACTTTGGTCCGATGAGATCAAAATTGGTAAAATATGAATATTTTTAGTTAAAAGCACAAAGTTAAAAAAATTGCAAGTAAATATGTATGTTATTATAAATACTTTTTCTTACCTCTTCTTTTTATACCCTTCACCTGTGGTGCACAAGGGTATATATAGCTTTGTCATTCCGTTTGTAATTTCTACAATTTTCATTTCCGACCCCATAAAGTATATATTTTCTGAAAGCTTATGAATATAGGAGTCGATTAAGCCCTGACCGTCCGTCTGTCCGTCTGCCCGTATGTCCGTCTGTCCGTCTGTCCGTGTGTTGGTTGAAATCAACTTTTAGAAGCAACTATATGTTCCTCAGATCTGTATATGGTATCAATCTCTTGGAAATATCCAGGAATGAATCGCTATTGAAATTCAGCACAATCGCCCCATAACTTTCTGAGATATGAGCAAAAAACCACGACCACCTCGTTTTTTTCACAATTACAACAACATACATATATACATACATGTAAAAAACATACCAAACAAACAAAATTACAAAAAAAAAAAAATATTAAAAATAAGAAAAAAATAATAAAAAAAAACTACAGAAAAAAATTTTAAAAAAATTTAAAAAAAAAATTTAAAAAAATTTTTTAAAATTTTTTCTAAAAAAATTTTTTAAAAAAATTTAAAAAAAAATTTAAAAAAAATATAAAAAAAAAAATAATAAAATATAAATAATATATTAAATAAAATAAAATAAAATTTTTTTGGCTCAGCTGGGATTCGATGCCACATTTATTCTAACGTGTACGTATGCACGTATTTTATATGGGATGAATGGTGATACAAACAATTGTTATTGCATGACTACACGTTGTGAAGGGTATATAAGATTCGGCACGGCCGAATATAGCACTGTTACTTGTTAATTAAATAACTTGTTTTTGTTACTTTGAATTAAATACATTAAATTTATACAAAGAATGGCAATTTGAGAAAATTTTAGGTTTTGGTAGACTTTGTTCCTTTCAGAAGAAGTTTTTGCTTAGAAAGTTATTTTTATTGTGGCATTCCTGTTTGTAGGTAAGACAGAAAGAGAGATACAAAATTCTAGAGTATGCAAAACTTAATTTGTGCGTGTGTGGGCTGTGTTAGTATATTTTTAATTTTTAATAATTTTATCGCAAAAATGAAAAACGAATTTTGAGCCAAAATATTTCAAAATAAATGTGGACAAAGTAGGGAACTTAAAAAATATTTTTCTTAAACTATCGACACCACTTGCCGCGTAACACATCCGTCTACGCACAACTGCAGGGTATATTATTGTCTATTTGTTAGCACATAGTAAAATTTTGAACAAATCACATAAATTATTTACACTGAATTTAGTTATTTGTTAAAAATTTTATTTTGTTTATTTGGGAATGCAATTGTTGCATGTCTACGTGCGGAGACACAATGCCCAGCGGTGATGACAAATGAAAATATTATGTCGAAAACACACACACTTCCACACATGCACATACAGTCAAATACTAAGCGTGAGTGCTGATGTATGTAATAAATATGATTTATGTTTAATTGAGAAATTTATGCAAAATATGCACAAATTGTTAAAATATATAAACGAACCTACTATTCATGTAACTAAATTAGACTGCTCCATAAAAGCGCAATGACAAAAATTGAATGATATAAAAAGAAGATGTTACATATTTAAACTGAATGACTACTTAAACGACTTTAAACGAGTTCTTTGAATGAATGAACAAATTATTTTAAAATATTATTTAAAATTTTGTGAATCAGCCTAATGAATACATAATTTATGTTATTACATACATACATATATGTACACATTTATGCAGTAATATTTTCATTTATGTATGTATGTTTATTTCTAAATAAATTTCTATATTGAGGGTGACAATTTAATTAATGATGCATGTGTCTAATTATTACACATATAAAAATTAAACAAAATTACAAATTTTAAAAGCAGTTTTTCTAATTTTTCATACCACTAATATTATATAATATATTTTTCACAGCATTAGCAACTTTTAATTCCCATAATTGTTTAAGGCTTAGTTTCATTATCAAATTAAGTCATTCGATATTTTAAAAAAAATTGCGTGTGCTCAAAAAGTACGAGAGTGTATATTAAAATTAAATACAAATCTGTTCTATTTGATAAAATAAATGGAAAATTTTTTTAAATGATAATTTCTATGCAAAACATAACACAATTTTAAGTTCCATAATGGTCGCCACCATAAAATGACATACAATTAATATTTATGTCTGTGGATCAAACCTAGTAATAAAATTGTACCAACTTTAAACCAGTCTACATTGTGATCATATAAAAGCTTGACCAGGAGAATAAAGAAAACTATGAAAAAGTTAAAATACAAGATGGCAGCTTAAACAAGGTTCGGATAATTTGTTTTAACCCAATCTACATATATGGGTAACACATGAAAGGGTTTGAGTAGTAGAATACCACTAAATATGGCGTATAACAGTAGACATTAGTAGG
Organism: Phyto melanocephala; assembly: GCA_941918925.1. Lineage (NCBI taxonomy): Eukaryota > Metazoa > Arthropoda > Insecta > Diptera > Rhinophoridae > Phyto > Phyto melanocephala. The sequence goes on along the minus strand of OW799235.1, from coordinate 102,072,289 downwards.
CAAAGCTACAATATGGTCAGTATGCTAACATATGTACATGATGGTGAAGGGTATTATCAGATTCGGCAAGGACGGGTAGACTGCTCTTACTTGTTTTTTTTTCAATCAAATTAATTATATGATTGTTAATTATTTTTCAAATTTAATAAATTGTTAAGTTTAACAAATATAACAATTAGACATATTTTAATGTTTTTTATTAGTTTAACTTCTAATATGAAAATTGAACTCACAACTATGAACACCCCTTGTACGTATTTAAATGCATTACATTTTTACTTCACAATATTGTAGTATAAATTAGGGCGCCAATAAAATCTTAGAATGTACTTTGAACACAAATAGTTTTCTTTAGTTTGACAACAAATTGTTTGTATATTTATTTTTTTTTTAACAAATTAAAACAATTAATTAAAATAGAAATCATCAATGAATCACATTAAAGTGGCCGTCAAACACAAAAACGACAAGCCAGACAAAATATTGTATAGAATTAATTTATTTTATGATTTCCACACAGACAAAAATTGCATTTAGAAAATGTAGAGAAAAAAGTAACCTAGTTGTAGGTAGCATCACTTAAATTGCAACACAGTAGTATGTAGTAGCAACAGCAACAACAAGCACAGCAGCATCAATTTGAAATGTGTATGCGACAGTAAAGTATGTAAAGAATGTATTTTAAAAAAATTGCATTGTCGGCATTTAATTGCCAACATGTCTTCTGTATAGACTAAAATTTTTACTGTCTGTCTATAAATTAATTTTTTCAGATTAGATGTTTCTTTAATTTGTTTTATTTAAGAAAAAAATATTAAGAAATTTTAATAAAATGTTATGTTTTTGTTGCAGTTGTTTTTTTCGCTGCTAAATTTAAAATAAAATAAATATTTTTTGACGATAGTTTAAAATTTAAATTTAGCCATGGCTGTTATCACCACATGACATCTGTGGACATGGTCTAATTAAATAAAAATAAACAACCACAACAAATACATATTATTTAAAATTTTGCTTTAAAGGAAATCAAAATGTACACAATTCTTATAGACGAGTACACATGTACATACATGCAGGCATACAAGTCACATAAGTATATATCGCATATTAAATACAATAACGACACAACTCGAAATATTCAAATACTGACATCTTTTCCATAAATTCATTCACAATACACATCTTTAACTACTCCAAACATATCTTTCTCTGCACTATATTTTTCAACTGGAAAAATACTATCTTGCCTGATTACATTGGTTCTACACGATAAACAGTTGGGGCTCTTCTGAAAAATTAAGAATTTTAAGTTGTGGCGTTATTGTATTAAATGTGCGATATATAAAAAGTAGTAAATCAGCGGGTTCAATGCAGACAGGCAGGTTAAAGTCGGACATTTCTTTGAATGTCAATTATTTTTCTTTAATTTGTATAAAGTTTTTCGTTTACTTTGTTGATTTATTTTTAAAAATATCAATTTTTAAGCACCAACCATTGTGCAAAACAAAATGTATATTTATTTTTAATTCATTTTTTTCATAATTTAAAATATTTTAATTTTATTTTGCTTTATAAAAGATTTTATATATATATATATATGTTCCTTTAACTCCCACTAGAGCATAGGGCGCCAACAATAGTCGATCTCCACCGTACTCGGTTTTGGGCTACATTTCTAGCTTCGTTCCATGTTAAACCCACACATCTCATTTCGGCTTCGGTGGAACGTCTCCAAGTTATTCTAGGCCTTCCAACTCTTCGTCCTGATTGATGAAACGGGTTCCAACGTAACGCATGCTTGGCGATATTTTCATCTGGCCGTCCATTGCCATTTTCGTTTTCGAATCTCAGTTGCCACATCTGACTGATTTGATTTACGAAGTAGCTCAATATTTGATATAACATTTGGCCAAAAGATTCGAAGTATTCGTCTGAGGCAGCGATTGACGAATGTTTGCAAACGACTTGTAATTGTATTGGTCACCTTCCATGTTGTGCATCCGTACAGTAGTACTGATTTTACATTGGATTCAAAAATTCGTAGTTTTGTTCGAAGACTAATGTTGTTGGTTTGCCATATTGGTGCTAAAATTCCAAATGCTGCTCTAGCTCTACTGATTTTTGCCTCCACGTCAATCTCAGTACCTCCATCAGCGGTAATCATGCTACCCAAATAACAAAACTCGTTAACAATGGCATAGTTGTTATCACCTACATTAATAGATGCCGGAGAGTTATCTTGTATGGAGAGACCTTTTGTTTTTGTTGTATTTATTTTTAGACCTGTACCATCCAACTTTGACTGGAGGTCAGCCATCGACATCTCTTGGTCACGAACTCTATGTGAAAGAAGGCATATGTCATCGGCATATGCAAGGTAGTTTAAAAAGGAGTTATCTATACGCCATTGAACACCCCTTCGCTGAAATGAGGTTGATGTCAGTACGTCCTCAATGACAATCAAGAACAGAAGTGACGATAGTATGCATTCTTGCCGCACTCCACTTAGTACCTGGAAAGGTTCAGACAACTTCCCCTTATGTAATACATAGCAGTTAGCATCATTATAGCTCTCCTTTATTAATGCTATTAGTTTTGACGGGATACCTCTCTTACGAAGAGCGTTCCAAATGCAATTACGATTGATGCTGTCGAACGCTTTTTCAAAATCAATGAAAAGTAGATTAAGAGTTGACTTATGTTCGACACACTGTTCAATGATAATTCGAATGGTGTTTATGTGATCTGCGCACGAGAAACCACTACGGAAGCCAGCTTGGGCAGAGGTAATTGTGTTTTCAAGGTGTTCCTTTATGCGATTGAGTATTATTTTTGCTATAATCTTTGAAATTGCTGGTAAAACACATACGCCCCGCCAATTGTTGCACTCTCTCAAATTTCCTTTTTTTGCAATCTTCACCATTATGCCGTCCTTCCATTCGCTCGGAAAAGACTCCTGCTCCCACACCTGGGTAATCAATGGCAAAAGAATTTCAGCACTAAGAGTAGAATCGGCCTTGTATATTTCGGAAGGAATACCATCGATTCCGGCAGCTTTCCCATTAGGTAACTGTTTGATAGCAGCGCTTATTTCTGAGATGTTTGGTGTTGATGTTCGGATTCTAGCATTTGCCTGGTGGTTTTGTAGATGATCTTGATGTTGTTGGTGTTGTGTGGGATCAATCACGGTATTAAGCAGATCAGAGAAGTGTTGCCGCCATCGGGCCAACTGTTCTTCATCGGTGTTAAGAAGATTTCCATTTTTGTCTTTGACAGGATGTTGTATGGTCATGTTTCTGTCGACTAGTTGTTTGGTGATCTTAAAGACTGTACGGGTGTCCCCAACCTGGGCAGCATTTTCAGCTTCACTAGCCAATAGATCGATATGTCGTCGTTTGTCTCTTCGGACAGCACGCTGCACAATTTTGTGCATGGATTTATATTTTGCCTCCAAGAGCGTCTTAGTTTCGGGCGTAAGATGTTCAGTTGCAGACAATTTTGATTTAATATCAATACGCTCCTGTATAGCATCCCATGTGTTATCTGTCATCCACGGTTGTCTGCCTTTTGGTTCCGGTCCTATAGCGATATTTGCACAATTTAAAATGGTGTCTTTTAAAAGATTTTACGTATCGCATATTTTAGTAAGACTTGTTAAATATCTTTTTCAAATTTTCATCACTTTTCAACGCTTATGTCAATCAGCGAATTTAATTGCTTAATGGTAACATTAATATGGCAAGCAAAAGAACGTAAGAAAAAAATTTCGCACCTCTAATTAATTTTTAGAAAAATAATTTAAGCAAAATTTTTATATCCTACTATTATAATAAATTTGAATGTTTGTATGTTTGGATATTAGTTACTCAATCACGCAAAAACGGCTGAACAGAACCAAATGAAATTCGGCACATAGATATATAACAACCTAGATTAACATATATGTACGCTACTTTTTATCACTATAATAACGCGAAGTCGTTGGAAAACTCATCATCACACATCCTAAACGGGTTGTTTATGTTGTAAATATTTTTATTTTTGTTGTTAATACTAAGTCTAGCTTTTATCCCGATAACTAGGCAGACGAAGTCGCGGGCACAAGCTAGTATGTAATAAATACTTACAATAATATTTTATGTACAGAATTATGTTGACTTCAAAAAAAATTTTTAAAAAAGTAAACTTTTTAAGTTAATCTAAGTTAAGTTTCCTAAATAATAAATTTTATAAGATGAAATACACATGAGCGATGAAATTTCGTATGTATATTTCCTGGGTAAAAAAAATATATTTCTTTCAAAATTCTTTAAATCTAACCATTACGAAAAGAAAATGTAGACCGCACAGTGTTTTTTCGGTATATTTAAAATTAAAAACGTGATAAAACTGACCAAATTAGATGTATGATTCTGTAATTTTGCACAAATTGCTTTTTGATTTAAAGTATTGCAATAAAGGAAAATTAGGCCCATTTTAACGTCTACTTTAGCGCCCACTTCTCACATAGTTTACTGTTAATGACATTTAAAAGCTCATAAAACCGACAGTATTAGATGTATGATGATGAAAATTCGCTGATATAGCTTTCTGGTAAATTGAATTATGCCAATAAAAGTATAATTTCAAAAAATTAAGGTGACACGCCCACTTTAACACTCACCTCCTATCTAAGGCTTATCTTAAATTTATGTTTTTTTCATATGGACAAAAATTTTGAAAAAAAAAGTCTAATGAACTATCTGGATTGAATTCAAACACGAATTATATAATTTTAAAAGTAGGAGGTGACATGCCCACACAAAGCTAATATTATTTTTTAACTAAAACTGTGTACCAAATTATACTCTTCAGATTTCGTAAAAATACAACATTTTTGAAAAAAAGAGTCAGTAGTAGGGTGATCGACTCGGTTTTACAACCGGTGGAAAACCCGGTTTTTTTCCTCTTTCAGCTGGCGGTTTTTTCTAAATGTTTATTTTTCGAATATCGAATTCACCGTTTTTTTTATCCGAAAAAGCCGTTTTTTTATTGAGTTTATTTTCATATATCTTTGTAACCAATCGTACCATAGTACATTTAGTACGCGAAAAGTTTCCAAAAATCAGAAAATAAAAACTATAAAATATTCTTCCATAATATTGTAAGAAATTTATTTGTTGTTAAAAAAACAAGTGCAAAATAAGAAAAATAATTGAGCTTAAATATTATTTTTTTATAGAATATAAAACTAACGTTAAAAGTTAAAGGTAATTGAAGCATAAACTTAGCTGATCAATCACTTTTAGGTAAAAAGTGTAGTTACAATAAAGAAAAACCAATAATCTCTCCTTCCAGATTCTAATTTTAATTAATGGCATTGGGTGTCTGTCAATTTAAGCTTTAATTAAATCATCGAACAAAATAGTTTATGCCTATATTTGTATGTCTGTCATGGGCATAAGAAAGAATTTTTAAAATAAAGTTTTAAAGATTTTTTCCCTAGCCTTTAAAAATACGTTTAAAATTACAGAAGTAATTTCAAAAAAAAATACGTCAAAAAGATATATTTAACATTTAGAAAATGTACAGGAAATACAAAAAATTATAATAGCCTTATAAAAAGTCTTATTTATTTATGTATTAGTTTATTGTATTTATTTATTTTACTAGTAAAGAGTACCTTTTGTCCTTAAATTCAAAAATTTAAAACCAAATGGGTCAACTGCATTCATGTAAATTATTGCGTTATTGTGCAGCAAAACGTATATAAACTGTAAAAATTTCATATTTAGAAATAATTTGTATTATAATCTTTTTTTTTAATATTTTTTAGTTTTTTCTTTAAATATTATATTTTATATATTCGAACCGGTTAACCGGTTTTTTCTTAATTTTCAAAATAGAAACCGATTTTTTTTTAAATTCTAAATTTCAAACTATTTGAAAACCGGTTTCTTAAAAAAGTCGAATAATCGAGCACGCTAGCCAGTAGTATCATTTCTAATGCAGAAGTTCCTAATGTTTAAAATTTAAGGTAATAAGTTAATAGCAAATCGAAGTTACACAAAGAAAGTAAAACATATTTAAGTACAAAGAGATTATTTTTATTTATTTAGTAAAATTTGGCTACTTTTATATTCAAATTATTTTTGAACAAAAATATTGTTAACCCAAACAAATAAATACACATGTAAACATTAATATATACATACATTCGTAGTAGTCTCTGATGTTATTAGTTTATTTGTATTGTAAATTAAAATCAATGCAAAAAGATTTTCTATATTTTTGTTAAATAAACGAATCATAATTTGACAAGTTTAACAATGATTGATTACTACTAAATTGTCTGCGGAACGTTTGCTTATTATATTTACATTTGTCAGTTTATAATAATTTCCAATACTTGAGACACATTTAATGCCGCTTATTTGACAAGTTTGTATACAAAATGTGTCAAATAAGCCTTAAATAAACATAAACATATGTTTTATAAATACGGCATTTTATTTATAAAAAAAAACACAGATAAACACTCTGCAAAACATAAAATAAAATAAAATTGTTATTTCACAAGCTGCCCTAAGTGTTGTATTGTTATAATTTTTCAAATCTTAAAAAGATAAGACAATTTATTTAATTTAATTATGCCAATATACAATACTCTTCATTTATTTAAATAATTTTAGATATTATGACAATATGATTCTTTGGTGAATACACCAAATAATTTGCATATATAGACAACATAATCAGCTAACTGTTACGCAATTTTTATGCAAAGAAATGGAAATTTAGTAAAAAGAAAATAATACTTCTGTTATTTTTTTTAATTGTTTTTTTTTAATGACTTAAAATAAGTTATAAAACTTGTAAAACAATTTAGTTTAGTATGAATGTTTGCTCACTGGAATACTGTTAATCGATGTTTTTGACAGTAATGTGAACAAGTAAAAAAAAGTAATGTCAAAATCGCTATACAAGGCCAACATTAATAATTTTTTAATTTAAATAATTTAAATAATTTGCTACAAAGTAAAACAGATTCTCGTTTGATGGATAATAACTCTCTAACTTGTTTCTTACATAAGTATTAATTACACTAGAAAACAGCATGTCTGCTGCATGAGATTTTCACATGACTCTGAATATTTTTTTTACGCTGATTTAAAAAATATATGCCGTTTTCATGTAGCAGCTCTAATTTTGGAGTTATGAAGTGACAGGATTTTTAATTGAAAATGCACACAGTTTAAGTTTAAAAAATTTATTAAATATATTTATTCTGAATAAAATTTCCTTTTTTTGGATTTTCTAGGGTGAGATGTTGTATGAGTACTATTTTGAATGCTCCAACAATAATCAGCCATCATATGTTCAGTCCAGTGCCCCTGATACCTCTCCTCCATAGTGCGAATATACTGGTAAAATCGCTCTCCTTGTTCCTCGCTTAGGTCACCGAGATTTTCAGGAAAATATTCTAGATGTCTGTTAAGGTAGTGAAGCTTAATACTCATGTTGCATCCATGCCGCTGGAAGTTTATCAGCAACTGTTCGAAGTGCTGAATGTAGCCGTCACATTTTCTATTGCCCAGAAAATTCCTCACTACCTAAACAAACTTTTCCCATGCATATTTCTTGACAGCTGTCATATGGTTGATGAAAAAATTTTACCATCTATCAACTTCCTGATTTGTGGGCCATCGAAAATACCACCTTAGATTTTCTCAGTACTCAATTTTGGAAACACTTTTACAATGTATTTGAAAGATTCGCCATCTTTGTTAAGAGCTTTTACAAACTGTTTTATCAACCCCAGTTTTATATGCAATACTAGTGGAATATCAATTACATTTTGCTTGCCGGGAATCAATTTTTAGAGTAGAAAAACTTTATGCAAAAAAAAAAGGTTTTATTTTGTTTTTCTGTATTATATGTATAAGTTTAAGAGACAATAATTTAATCTATTAAACAGAATATATACTTTGTATTAAAGGAGCTGCAATGCCTTAAATTTCAGCAGGCAGAAATCACAGATATTTAAGAAATATCTTAATAGACATTTTGTCACTACCCCAAATCCTTAAATTTGCAAAGAAAAAAAAATTTTTTAAATGACATCCAACTATTTCAAGCCTCATTTAACACATCATTGTAAATGCCTAAGAAAAAAAGGATGAAGTACTAAAAAAAAAGCATATCCGTTAACTAGTCACAATAGTGGATGCACAAAAAGGAAAAAAGTTTTTCTCTTTATTAGTAAAAAATAATGCATCTACTCGATTTTATATGTATTTGTATTTTATTCACACACTTCAGTGTTTAATTTCGCTTTGGTTGAAAAAAAATGTTTAAACACATAATTGTTACTTTTATTATTTACTACATCCCAGCACACTATAAAAAAAACTACTTATGGAAGTACATTTTAATCACTTTATAACCAGAACTTGTTTCTAAAGAGTAAATTATCTGTCTGTCCGTCTGACCGTCTGTCCGTGTGTATGTTGAAATCAACTTTTTGAAGCCCCCCGACATAGGTTGGACCCCGGTAAGGTATTAGAATATCAGAAATATTCGGGAGTAGATCGGTATTGAAAATCAGAAACATCGGTACATAAACAACTGAGATATGAGCAAAAACCCACGACCACCTCGATTTTTTTTTCACAAAAACAACATTACAACAACAACATACATACATACAAACGTGTATACTGGTTAGAGAAAACGTGGCATCGAATCCCAGCTGAGCCAAAAAATTTTTTTTTTTAATTTTTGTTTTAATTTTTATTAAAATTTTTTTAAAATTTTTTTTTAAATTTTTTTTAAATTTTTTTTTTTTTTTTTTGTTTTTTTAACATACATACGTGAAATTATAATTTTACAATGGGACGTTTTTATATAAGTATGTTTTTATATGTATGTACGTATTTCATATGGGATGAATGGTGACACAAACCACTGTTATTGCATGACTACACGTTGTGAAGGGTATATAAGATTCGGCACGGCCGAATATAGCGCTCTTACTTGTTTTAATTTAAATATGTACAGGGTGGACTTAAAGTCACCATGGGATTTTAAGTTTTTTTTTTATTTTCTTAATTAAATAAATTTTAATATATAAACTAAAACAAAATTTAAGACCTCATCGTAATATTTGGCGTATCCTTAATATTACTGTATATATATATGTATGTTATTTCATTAAATCACGAATACATCCTTCGATTTAGTGAGAATGACAATATTCCTTCTATAAAGATTTTTTTTAACTATTGTTTATGAATCTGAAAAAAATTTTTTTTTTGTTTACATACTCATTTGGTTTTCAAGAACTTAAAAATAAAACTTATAACATTTTAAACTTTTTCAAAATTATTAACAAATGTCGACTGGTCATCTGGCAAAAGCTTTAGTGAAACGAATATAAATAGACCCGTATGACCACACAGACAAATATTTTTTTTTTTGCTGGGATAGTATATATGTATATATTGCAATAAAAATATTATTTTTATATAGCAGCATAAAGGGTGTTTTTTTTTTTGCTATTTTGCTTTTTCAGTGCTTTTTTTTTTCGACGTTAAAAATATTTGTGACTTGTGGCTATACCAAAAATTATTAGTAAATTCAGCCTTTTCACCACAAATATACCCACAAACGAGCACAAAGAGACTTAAAAAAGTTGGATGAACATATCATGCCAGAGGCAGATGCCAATGCACTCTGAAAGATTTAATGTTTTCAGTTTGTGGAGCAAGGACATAATTTGACCGTACTTCTGCAACGACGATGAAAACCGCAACGTTTGACAGTAGAGCAATGTACCGTGCTATGAATTACCGATATTTTTTTTTACCGAAAATGGATGAATTGGACTTGGTGGACATGTGATTTCAACAGAGCGGTGCAATGTACTACTCAATACGCGATAACATAAACCTATTGAGAGCGATTTTGATAAGCACTTGATCTCACATTTTACATCCGTCCATTGTCCGCAAGATTCAAGCGATTTGACCCTACTAGAAAATGTTTTGTGTGGATTCGTAAAGCCTTTCGTATACACGGATAAAATAGCCACAACACTATTACTGCTGATATTGGTGAGGTAACTGCTGAAAAGTTGTTAAAAGTGCATACTCTTATCCCCCTATAAATATTTTATACACTTTTGCAAATTTTCTTATATTTTTAATTTTCAAAACACAAATGGTTAAAAAATCACCTGTTAAAAGAAATACTTACACTTGATCATATATGACTTTACAATAGTACAACATATTTAAATCACAATGACAACTCATAAAGCATTTTCAAAGTTCTTCCATTATTTAAAATATAGAGCATTTAATGTGGAAATTCTCTAATTAAAATAAACAGCAAAATTTAACACATGAGATATAAATTTATACGAGGTGGTCCCATTAAATCATTTTTTCAATCATTATTTTTCTGTTCGTTATATATATTTTAATAGTGTTTTCACATTAAAAGTTAAAACCGCAAACTGCTGATTTTTCGTTCACACTGCAAGTTTAGTTAAATCAGGGTTTAACTCACAGAATGTCCAATAATTTTTTTGAAAATAAAATCAATTTCCCGTAGAAATAAGAGAATTTATTCAAGTATTTTTTAATACTTTTTAATACTTTTGTTAAAATATTTGTTTCACACACTGTATATCACCTGTTTTTGTTTGTACGAAAAACTATGAAATTTTTACAATGCCCTCTGAAATAGAAGTTATTTTATTTTCTGTAAATGAACAGCTGAAAAGTAGTTGAAGATTATGGAAATACTTTTTTTAAGTTGTTGTTGCTGCATCTATTGCTTTTGTTTTGTTTTATTTAACTTGTTAAACTATTTTTCTTATTCAGCTCCATCTAACACTATCAGCTACTTTCAATATTTTTAACGTTTTCGTATTAAATTTAATGCACCAAAAACAAGTGTTGTATTTCATAAAATCTACTTAAAACCAATACAAAAAAGGTTTTAAGATGGTTTTAACAAAATTATTTTGTATTGGCATTTAGTATTGAAACCTTAAGTGTGAAAACACTATAAGTCGGTATAATATCTCTGCGGATAAAAATTGGGAAATACTTCAAGCTTGTTTTCAGAATAAGTGCAAACTAGGCATTTGTTTAAAAAGATTTCGAGAGCTTAGTGGACAACACTAATAATCTCTGTTGTCTCACGTAGCCTTCCGACGAGATTATGACTGCTGTGGCGGAACATGTTCAACATAATCCAAGAGATTTTAACTAGACATCGATCTCAGCTCGGCACTTAATGCCGAGAATTTGGGACAAACAACTTGGTTAATTTGCCTACAAGATAAATAGACTCAAGCAAATGAAGCCGATCAACTCTACAATTCACTTTGGGTCTTACTGAAGCTCTAACTGGTCATCGACTAGACTATTCTGACTAAACTGATTTTATCTTGGAGATTGTGTCAACAAATTTTCAAGAAAAGATCGAAGAAATAAAATATTAAGACCACCCTTTATGAGTCAAATTATATTTTTGTGTCGATCGTCGTAAAAACCTGTCCGTGTGGTCTCAGACCATAATATTAATATGTATTATAATGTCTTTAAAGAAATCATTAGAAATATTTTCTGTACTGATGCAATTCTGAAAGTTATTTTAAGGAATGCTCTTTAACGACTGTGGATAGGTCAAATTTCAGGCATGATTAAATGGAATCTGTTTCATGTACTAAATTTAAAATTTTACAATGTCTTTTTAATTGATTCTAGTTTAAATTTAAAGCGTTATATTACAGATGAAAAAAGTTGAAAGAGATTTGGTAGCAAAACTTGAAAAACAGTTTTGGTGACCAACTGTAGGGTGTGCGAAGTAATAAAACAATACATAAAACATTAACAATATTCTTATTGTTTTTTTTTTTACTGTAAAACAGTCACACTATATACTCATGGTTATAGTTGCATGTACTTTTATCTTATTTATTAGACTGCATATGATCTGTTTATATGACCAAACATTTTATAAAACATATTTTGTATAAAAATTTTTATTATTAGAAAAAAAAACTTTTAAATAATACTAGCTTAGCAAGTTATTGGCTTTTAAAATTAAAAAAATAAAAAAAGACCCTTTAAAAAGTCCCTGTTAACAAAGGGACATTAATAGATCTATTATAACACCATAAACTCATCTAGACACCAAATTACGGCAGAACGAATGCAATTAAAATTTTATAATTTTTTTTTTTTAATCTCTACTAAAGGCACAGAGTATACGACAGTTCAAATAAAATATCTATAGCTTTCGAATGCTGCATTTTGCCCCTTGTCAAATTGTTTGGAAACTCGGTTTACTATGCATACGTTCATGAATAAATACATACATACAACGCACATGTTTACACAGTTAACGATTCCATTCCAAAATAAAGTTTTCTTTTTCACCAGACAAATTCATATCAGTCTAATATTTGTATAAAATTCTTAGTTTTATTTGTATATATTTCTTCTCAATATTGCTGATCAACATCCCTGCCATCATCATTGTCATGGTATCGCATGCAAGTATTATATTTAATACAATACTTTGGTCATTGTTGGAAAAAGTGATGATTTCAACGTACGTAAGTTCATTACACTGGCTGTCTTTGTATCTAGACTAGAGTACTTTTATAGACAATATATTCTGTTGTAAATATGTATGTGACAACTGGCCTACAGACTTACAACTGAGTGTGTACGTGTAGTCTCCACAGACTTGACTCTTCCTTTTTTTATTTGTAGAGATGGCTTTTTTCCTTGGACAGCTACAAATGTTTGCGTGAGATTGTAACTGACAGTTACTGGTTTAATCGTGTTCTCCTTTCTTTAAAATGCTATAGACAACACACACGTGTTTTTGTTCCTTATTCAAAGGATATCATATAGAAAATGTCCACTAAAAGGGTCAAAAACATGTTAAAGTTAAGTAAGAGACAAATAAAGTAGATAGTTAAAAGAATAATTTTTGCATTAAGCAATTTATATGTATGTGTGTAATAAGTATGTAGATATGTAGGTTTTTAATTTTACTCATCAAAAAGCTTAAATCATTTCAAATCATTTTTTTCTTATTCAACTTAAATGATGTGTTGAGATACAAATGACATGACAATTGTCTTTTATTTTTCTTATTTCATTCAAATTAATCATACATTTATTTTTGTATATACATATATTTCTACCTTACAAAAACATCTTCTAATTATTTGCATACGTGAATTTGTGTCGGTTTTACTTATGTGTTTAATTGTTATTTTTTTTATTTTTCTTGTTTTTTTCTAACAGTATGACAATATAAATACAGTTTTACACACGCAAATAAATCATATTTTTGCATAGCTCGTAAGCAGTGTTGCCAACTGATATAACAAAAAACATAATTTTATTTGTTGAATTCGCATTGTTGACTTAGTATTATTTTATTCAGTGCAGAGTCGAACATAATAATATGCTGCACCATAATTTACGTGGGTGCAGTGAATACATCGCAGATTACCCCAGATTATTATAATACGATACTTTGCTTCGCTATTTTAGATGCTATATTTGAATTTGAAATTTACTATAGTTAATTGTATTGTCAAGTTTCTTTATTTGCTACCTATCTATAGGACGTATGTATGTGTGTAACGTATGGACTCCAAAACGACCGGACCAATTTTGATGAAATTTTCAGGGAATCTTAAAAATATGAAGTCTGATTTTTGATTTGCGGGCGGCGGGGCGTGGCAAAATCCAATTTTCATATTGCACCACCAATGACATATACAGATATTTATTTTGTTTGTTTTTTTTTTTATTTTATTTTGAGAGCAGTTGTCATGTTTTTCAAAACGCAATACCAAACTCTTAAATCGGTTATGTAGTTCCAAAGATATTTACAAAAAACCTTTGTTAATAATGATCCAATATCAAAATTTTAAGACTTTCCAAATGTTGCATTCAAAAATCCGAGTTTTCGGTTTATTTACAAAAAATATTTACAGCTCAATGAGCAAATTCAATTGAAACGGCCCGGCTAATTAATCTAATACAAATCGATCGACACAGTAATAGATAAAGAACAAGCCGTTAATTATCCAACTGAATTTCGAAATCATTGCAACCAACTGGAATGCCACCACATGTCCTAACATTAAACGTTGGATCACCGGTAATTCTTATTCGCAACTTAAACGCACCAAAGTTATGCAACAGAACCAGATTGACCATCAAAAACTGTTTACCAAATATAATCGAGGCAACAATCATCGGTGGCAGATTCAAAGGCGAAGACGTACTTATTCCACGAATTCCGATAATTTCCAACGACTTACCATTCCAATTCAAGCGGCTCCAATTCCTTTTGCGTCTTGCCTTTGCTATTACCATCAACAAAGCACAAGGCCAATCATTGACTATTGACACGGCCAGTTGTATGTAGCTTGCTCTCGAGATGGCAAGCCAAAAATTTATACGTTTTTACACCAAATAAAAAAACAAAAAACATTGTCTCTCCGCTGGTCGTTAGATGAGGTAATAAAAAAATATAATTTCCAATTTGCCTTAAACATATGCGTTTCTTTTTAGATTGAGTCCATACCTACACCAAATGTAAGTTATTCTGTAAAAAAACTTTATGATAGGTATTCCATGGATTTTTATTCGAAGGCCGTAAATTTCGTTAAAAGCTCTATTTAAATTACGCGGTAATACGACAATAATATTTGCTTAGGGCCAGCAACACGGACCGGGTCAACTAGTTAAGGATAAAATTATCCTCTATTTCGTTTAGAGCACTATCTTGGATTTTAACTTTATCATAATGTATTGTATTCTTCTTGTCAAACCCTTTTATTTAACATTAATATTATGGGTGTTGAAGGGGGCAAATCCGTAATAACTAGATTTGAACTAAACATCAGCCATTTTCTTTCGGTCGCCAACTTGAATTTTAACTTCTTCATAGTTTGATGTATTCTACTAGTCTAGCCCTTTCGTTTACTCGGGATCTCCACGTAGCAATATTTATAACCGCAATTGTCAAATTTGATTGCGTCCATAGAGATTGCGACGTGTAGACCGCAAATTGCTATATGTAGCAATTTATTGCGCAATCATTGCTCTGCTGATTGCTTGAGCAATTATTGCCGCAATAAGCTGTTAAAATCGTTTAATTTTCTTTAAATTTTTTTTCTTTGCAGAAACGAAGGAAAATTAAAAAAAAATTTACCTGATAATAATTTAGAGTGAGGTATTCCAAAAAAAAACCCCAAAAAAGTTAAAACAGAAATATGAAATTTTAAAAATAAATTACTTGTGTCGTATTCTTCACCCAATGAACATAAACATACTTTAGCATACTTTAGTGCCGCTATTCTGCCGACGTTTTTGCTTATGCTTAGCAACGAAAATTGCTACGTGGAGACCCAGCGTTAATAATAATATTAAGGGTTTTGAAATGGGTACATTTTTATTAATTACTAGCTTTAATTCATATATGAATTTATTGTATGCCATTTTAGTAACTTGGTATATGATTTTGCGATAAGTGACCGATGTCTTCAAATTTTTTAAAAATAGGCCTTAAGGCATATAATATCTAAAAAGAGTAGCAAAAGTGTCTACACATTATCCTAAGGCTAAGAAAAGTTGATTAATTTTGGTAAAAATATAGGAAAAAATAAAGCTAAAGGGGTATTGTGCTGGGGCAATTCATTAACGGACATTTGCAATAGATTGATGCCACATATAGATTTTTGCTACATGTGGGAGTTTTGATTAATCGACTCCCTTTGTCAGAAGCTTTTAAAAATTTATGAGGTAGGAAGTGAATATTGTAAAAATTACAAACGAAATGACAAAGCTATATACCCGTGGCACCACAGGTGAAGGGTATTAATGTGTACTTAATGATGTACTTAATTTGAAAAGAGGTTAGCCCCTATATTTGCCTTTCTCTTAACCTGGCTTTTACTGCCTGTTCAACGATGTCGAAAGACAACCCAAGCTAAATTTCATTCGTACAAATACGTTGAAAACAAAAAACAAATCTTTAGTTTTTGTTATTGTTTTCAATATATTTGTATGAATGAAATTTTGCTTGGGGTTTCTTTCGACATCGTTGAGTAGGCAGTTAATGTTAAATAAGATATTGTACCTCCTACTTAATTCAATTGACCTTTTCTTCATTTTTAATTACTGGCAACACTGCCCATAAGTATCCATATTAATGCCATCATACATTTTTGTCAACAATTAGTTTTTTTTTTCTTAAAAAGTTTAAATTAACACAAAGCATACTTATGTATGTGAGTATGTCTTCCCTTCCTTTTCTCTAACTACAAATATTTCTGCTGCAACTTCTAGCACTACTTGGCCGCCACTACTTTTGAATGTACAAACAGCGTATGTTCAAATCGTTGAAAATATGCCAAATGCGAGTACACAGAAATAATTTGAATGCATTTCTTGTGCTCAAACAAAAATAATTCACAAAAGGACAAAAATGCTTAAAAATAATTATAGATATTTTGTTGTTTTCTTTTTACTTATTATGCAACTTAGACACTGTGAATGAATGCGGTCATTGCATTGTCTCACATTGTTTTGACACATATTGTGGTGTTATTTATGTTTTGTACTTGAGCATAAAGACAATTAAACTATCCGTTAGTGCAATTAATTTCATTCATTCGAATTAATTAGTTGAATTAATGAATGTAGGAAAACTTGATTTTTAGTTGGAAATTTTCTTTTAAATATCTGTCACACGTTTTGTACATATTAAAAAAAAACATTTTGTATTTCACTAAAATTTCACTAAAATTTTCAAATTAATACGCTCACTAACAGGACTAAATAAATTTTGTATTAATTTCCAAATTCATATACAATACAAATATTTTTATTGCCACATACTAAAGTTCAATATACTATTGAATAAATTTCTAAAACATGTTCACTTATTTAATAAAAACATTTTTAAAAACCTTAAGAGAAGCCGCAAAAATACCGGCGAACAAATATTAAATACGAAAAACGTACAAGACTATAAAAAATGTCAGTTTCGAACAAATGTTTAAAATTTCGGCAAACATACAACGCTACATACAACACGCATATACGGATACGGAAGCATTTGTATGTACATACATAAAAAGATACTTTCATCTATTAGGGTAGTCCAATAGTGTCTATATTTGTTAAAAAATTTTTATTCGTGAATTTTCTGCTCTTCAAAAACAACTTCAACAAAAGAAATAAAATTTACTTATCTAAAGTAATGTTTAATAATTTAATTCTGCAGCAGGCTTTAAATCACAAATATGACCCATGTATACTTAAATACAAGGTAGAGCAAAATAAATTACCCTTAGGAAAATGTGAAGTAAGGAATTATAGAATATACGTCAATAAACCAATGCACGATTAATTCTCCAGAACGGGCAATACTCATGACCTTTTTTGTGATCTTCAGCTAAATTCACCATGAGCAAAGACGCATAGTTTATCAAATTGGTTGCTAAAGCATACAAAATTTTTACTTCTGGAATACTGATGATTCACTGATTCTTACAAATATTCTTGATGTCTATGATTTTGTTATCAGTGTAGATTTTATTTCTTTTTATTGTGATTGTCCGTGGTGTTCCATTGAGCTAACCGGCTTTACCATTACAGTGCTTTTGGGACACTTAACAATATGAACCACTGCTTGATGCCTCATTTATGCGGGAGATGTCACCAGGCCTTATAGTTTTTATGAACACTTTACCTACACTGTCACTGTGAGTGTAAAGCGATTTGTTTAAGCGATTTGTAGGGCAACATTTCGAAGACTGTATTTCCAGATTGTATCATAAAATCTGAAGAGTCTTTAAGAGAATTTTCGAAAAAATTGGGAAAACTAATAGTTTTAAGTTCTGACCAAAAGAATTGAAAATTGTAAAAATAGATCACGAATTATCACCACAAAAATAGATGCTCTCTTAATCGAAATCATGTTTAAAAATGAATGGAAAGAACTTCGAACCCCAAATAAACATTAAAAAAATAATTATATAATTTCACTTTATCCTAAAAATGTAATAAAACTCCAACAAGTAGAAGTTTTTTTGGTCAGCCTGTTTGTATGAGGGGTAACACAGACCTGATTCATGTAACATTAAAGACTCACATGTCTACAAAATTCCATCCAATTACTTTAACTAAAACTTTATATTAATGTTATTTTTGATATTTTCGTCATCTGTTTTGAAATAACGATAACATCCAAATCACTGTTTGCCTCACAATTTGAAGAAATGTGCCTATTAATAAGTATTTGGCCCCAAAATGTGATAAAAAAAAAAAACAATTTTAAATCATTTTTTTTTTCTGGCTTAAGATCATTTCTTCATATTAAATTAAATTTAATTGTAACCATTAGAGCAATATTTAAAAATTATTCCGATATTAGCCACAATTTCATTCCAGCACTCTTTATCGTTACACTCATATGTAATTTGAAACCGGCCTTTTTAACAGCAATCGTCTTCGTTAAGCTTAAATCTCTTGGAGCTAAAATTTTCGTATGCCCCATCAGTATACATACTGAATTCACTATTAGTGCCCTCATTGTGGATCGGTCCAGCCGCTATGAGCGTGCGATGCAATCCATCAATCATTTTCATTCGACAAGGTCCAGGATTCTGCTATAGTCAGAGTCAGTCAGAGTTAATACCTCTACACCAAAGTGTGGACACTTATTCAAGATAACATGCCTACGGGGGAATCGGCAACGTCTAAATTTTGCAGGTAATTTCAAACCTTGAACAGAAATAAAATAAACTTTTTCGAAAATCTGATTATGAGTGATAAAGCTGATTTTAATGGCCTTGTTAATAAGCAGAAATATAAGTTCTAGGGTACTGAAAATTCAATAGCCATCCACCAGTGCCAATTACACCCTACTATATGTACGCTATGTTATGGCATTACATGTTAAAATATCATTGGGACTAATTTCTTTGAAAATTAAGACAGAAATGCTGTAATCGTAAATTGAGAGCGTTATTGGTGTATGAAAGATTAATTTTTACCTCCCACTATTAAGAACAGATCAGAGATGTAGTTCCAACAGGATGCAGCACTGCTTACACTACGCAAAATAGAATGGCACTTTAAATCAAAATTTTTCGAGAGCGAATAATTTTGAGAAATTTGAAATTTAATTGGTCAGCGTTCTCGTTAGACTTGTAAGCACATGACTATTTACTTTGAGGTTATTTCAAGTAAAGATTATATGTCAACAAGAGCCCACGTCCTTTAACTCAAATCCAATATTGTAGCAGAAATTCGAGCGGAATTTTTAAAAGATATTATAAAAAATGCCAGCTTTTTTTTCGAAGCTGAAAATGGGAGTCATTTAAGTGTCAGTATTTTTTATAGTAGTGTAATATACTTTATATATTTTATGATTAAAAATATTTATAATTTAAAAAATTATTAAAATTTTAAAAACCATAGTGAATTCTGGCCCTTCCTGATTCTGAAATTTAATTAAATTTTTAACTACTGCAATTTATTGTGACAATAATTTAAACAAATTTGTGGAAAAACTACGAGTTTTAATAGAATCTGCAAAGCCATCTCCAAAACTATGAAAGAATCTATCAAATAATTTTATGTATGGCTCACTTGTAGTAAATAAATACTATAGACTCAGAATATGGACCTGTTTGCCAACATGCAGATACAGGCTTTGCAAGTTTAACAAATCTATGGTTTTAGTTTGTTCGATATGTTTAGCTTTAATTATCTTTTTAAAAATAAAAATTTTTTCAAGATTATTTATTTACGGAAAAGTTGTAAAAAATGTTCAAAAATAGTTCTATAACATTTTCAATTAACTGGCTGCACTTTTAAAGCATTCACATAATTTTGCAGCAGTCTATCCTTTGCCTTATGATGCCATCAAAGTGGTGTGATAGAAAATATTTCAAATATTTATGATATGCAATGTACAAGTTAAACAAAACTTCATATATCCCTGCAGATAATACTAGACTATCAGGACAATTGTTACAATATGAGCCTATGTAATGCAGTCATGGACCATATAATCTACAAACAAGAGTTTGTAGTTAAGCGACAAGTATTCGTGTTTTAACGATTACACATAGTGTTATTAACAAATGTATAATGGTGGTGTAGGTGCTCTATTGTAGTGAAAAAGAGCATTTTGTAAAACTGCTCCGATGGATTAATGGTCCAGCCCTGGGACATTGTAATGTTAAATAGACCATTTTTTCTCCATACACTTTACACGTACGTATGGACTAGACTCGTTATCTACAGGGCTACTCTTACAAATACATGCAGACCGCCACTATATGTGTAGTATTATACAGACATACGAGACGTAAGTACATTAAACACCATACACCAGTAGAGTACATAAGTGTTGGCTACTAAAGTATTAACAATATTTCTACTTGTACATAGTTTGTTTCATATTTTATAACCTACATAAAACAGTTGGATGCACTTACTCATCTAGAAATATTAAATATGATTATATTTCAATAAAAAAAATTAAAACAGCAACAACAACCACATATATTGTAACTAAATATTTATGTAGTTTATAAAATACTAGAAAAGCCCGGCGCGCATTGCTACGCCCCTTAATGAATAAAAATGCATTCTGAATTTAAATTGAATATCAAGTGCAAAAAAATAAAAATTATAACTTTTTTTAATGGGCGTTGCCCTGCCCACTGTGCAAAGTTCCAGAAAAATCGGTCCAGTGCAAGTACCTCAAAATTATAACTTTTTTTTATGGGCGTGGCCCTGCCCACTTTTCTAATCACGAAATTATAAAGTCATGACAGCTCAATATGTGTGCAAAGTTTCAAAAAATTCGGTCCAGTGCAAGTACCTCAAAATTAAAACTTTTTTGGGGGCGTGGCCCCGCCCGCTTTTCTTATCACGAAATTATTTAGTCATAACAGCTCAATATGTGTGCAAAGTTTCAGAAAAATCGGTCATGTGCAAGTAGCTTAAAATGATAACTAATTTTTTATGGGCGTAGTCCCGCCCACTTTTTCCCACCCATAAACACTCTCTGGTATGTGTACAACAACTTACCAAAATTTGAGCCCGATCGGTTTTGCAGTTTCGGAGTCTATAGCTAACACACACACACACAGAGTTTCACTTTTATATATGTATATAGATTGTATTTGTTCAGTGCCCATGTAGCAGATACACTCATACATATAAAAATAGAAAATATGGTTGCATGTCAGCTTAAAGAATTCAAGGATGTGAGGCAAAACAATATTGTTAGCAAAAAACAAATGAAGATATTTCGTCTATATAAAATAAAGGGTTAATGGAATACTTTCAAAGTATTTTTTTATAGTCCTTTAAAGTTTTATTATAACTTACTGTTTTCTTTTAGTTTAATTTTTTTTAGTTGTAATTATGCAAAGGTAATGAAGCCGGCAAGGTATTGTGTTCAAAATAAAAATAAAGAAATAAAAATTTAGTTTTAATTTTAATTATAATTTTTCACTTGATTTAAGCAGACATATCGTATAGCATTTGGGTCATATTTAGGGGCTTAACATTTTTCAGTTCAGTGTTTTAATTTACTTTCAGCTTAAGTTTGCAATATTAAACGTCATTAGCAAGGCGTACTATTCCGTATTAAAGGGCTAAACAGTTTTCCATTATTATTTTGCTGGGTTAAATGTTATTTACCTTATACACCAAACTCATTAAACTATTTGTTCCCCCACCATTTTTGAAATTGTTCTTTTGACTTCTTGCCAGTGATACTCAACAGTTTTTTATAGGTCCAAAAATAGTTTTTTTATAAATGCATTTTTTAGCCAAAAGTTTTTTTTTAAATAGAAATTTATTTAGAAATTTTTCTTAAATAGAAAATTTTTTTTATTTTTTTATGTCATAGAAAAATTTTTTAAAATGTTTTCTTACCTTAAACTATCATAATAGTATGTTTTGTTTTCAAAACAAAAAATATAATTTTTGGTAAATTACCAAAAAAAATGCTGCCGCACATTGATAACCTCTGCTTTTAAACCATTTAATGATGGCAGTATAAAAACGTTGTTCTGTTAAAACTTGTTATTTTCATTAAGTCTACAGAATGAAGCATAAAAAAAGTTTATTGTTACAACTTTTTACTTGTTCCCGCGAAAATAAACATTGGTTTAATTCCTATAACAACAATATCAAACAATCCAACCCAAAAAAAAAGTATAAAAACTGCAATAACAAACAAACGAACAAACTTATTATCGATGAAACAAATTGTATTGTACAACAATGAAACATCATCACATTAATGTCTAATAATCAACGAAAAGTTTTACTTAAATTTTAAATCACTGCAAAAAAAAAAAACTCAAAAACCTTTTTTTTAGCAACTTTGCAGAATTAATAAAGCAATAAAAATAAACTGTCGTGTATAGTGATTTTGTTCATCACTAAAGTGGTGAACTTTTAGAAATAAACGGAAATTTATTTTAAAAATTTTATAACAATATACACTGGAATAGCTCTTGAGCGGACACCGAAGATACCATTCAAATGTCTCCGAACAAGCGGATTGCCCGGCAAAAAGAATGCCATGCTTTTCTCATAGGACATTGTCGGGAGCGGCCAACCGTGTCCTGATTAACTGAAACAAATTGACACTCAGGACGTACAAATACCTAAACTTTATTACAAGAGTGAGTATAATAGGTTAAACGTGTATTGGTAGAGATGGTTGACCATCTAGAATACGCAAATAAACCATGCTAGACTTATGATGATTGGTTTTCAAAAAGTGTATCAGATATATATTAATAAGCTGCAGTTGACTTATTTTGCGGGAAAGTGTAAGTAAAGAGAGCACATCAGGTCGAACTACTAATCATAATTATCTAACCAGGGACATGAACATGTAAAATCTCTCTCCATTCAACTTAATTCAACTTATTCTTAATTTACACAAGAGTGAAATCAAATAGATTTAAACTAAAATCTTTATCAAAATTCATACTGCTTATACTGCGATTTTTTGCCATTTTCAGTGTAACCATTTAGTTGTTAACAAACAAATGTTACTTAACATGTGTTACTTAAATTACGTCCTTCTTATAGTCGTCATAATAGAGCCAACCAATAAACTACTCAAGCAGTTGTGGACATTAGTCCACCGTAAGCAAAGAGTGCGTAACAAGGATAATATTACTGCTGTATCGGAGAGGGTCAAAGAAAATCGTGACTTGTCAATTCGTCGCCTTTATCAACAATTGAACATGGTTGTTATAACCGTAATCGAAAAGCAACATACTATCAGGCCTGTCATACACTTTTATCGGTATGGTTTTAAATTCGTAGTTGTAAATCGATAGAATTTGTTTTTGCTTCTCCAGAAATCGTTCGATTTTAAACATTCCTAAAATGTTAAACAAATCACTTTTTTGGTTTTTGTACGGTAACGCTGCTCATATCAAAACAAAAAACATATGTTCTCCAATTAATAAAAAGAGAAAACAAAATTAAAAAATCTTTAAAATTTTTAAAAAGTTAAAAAAACGAAAGCAAACATGCCCGGAATTTCGATAGCTGCTGTTATGGAGGCAAATGCTGAACAACACAATGTGGAAAAATTACGCCGGCGGTCTTTGAGAGATGCTTCGGATCCCTTATCATACCCAGATGCAGTGTGAGTTATTATTATTGTATATGTTGTTAGTTGGAAAAATTTTATTACATAGTTAACTCTGGTTCTAGTTTTATAAGCTATTACCGCCTTAGCAAGGAGGCTTTTGTTATGGTATAAGAGAGACTAAGCCCACATCTTCCAAGGTCATCAATACCACCTATACTACAATTGGCTACAACACTTCGTTTTTTGGCTACTTCTGCGTTTCAAGGAGTAATAGGTAAGTGTAAACAATCATATTGAATTTCTTTTTCTGAATTTTCATATTATTAAAGCTAAGGATGTTGATATCAGCCTAGGAAGGAGTACTGTATCAACAGTGATGTGGAGAGTTTTGCATGCAGCAGAAAACATCATTTGTCCACAGTTTATAAAACTTGAAATGACAGCCAATGAAAAGCAAAATTCAACAGCATATTTTTTTCAAAAATGTCAGATTCCAGGCATTATTGGTTGCATTGATGGCACACATGTCAAACTTAATAAGCCATCTAAAGATGAATCTCTTTTTTTAAATAGAAAAGGAACATTTAGCCTCAATGCTATGATTGTAAGCATATTTTTTAATATAAAATGACATACATATTTACATGAATATCTGTTAATAAATTTTCTAATTTAGATTTGTGACTATAGAATGAAAATTATTGCTGTGGATGCTTGCAGGCCTGGGTCTTCTCATGACTCATTTGTATGGAGCATGAGCTGTGCAAGAAACCATTACTTAAATGAATATACTAATGCAGACCACAATTCTTGGTTGCTTGGTGATTCAGGCTATGGGCTGGAGCCATTTTTACTTACCCCCTATAAAGATGTTGCCGCTGGAACAATGCAACAGGTCGCAACATTGTCGAACGTACAATTGGGGTTTTAAAAAGCAGATTTCGCTGTTTGCTTGGTACATTAGTGTACACCCCAAAAAAAGTCATCGCGATCATAAACGTTTGCATTGCTCTACACAATATATGTAGAGAATATAACATAGATTGGGAAGGGGAACCAATGTCAGATGATTCTGATGATATGTATACAGACGATATAGAAGAGTTTTCCCAAAGAAACATGTATAATGTTGCCAAACGGTTAAGGGATAATATTGCTCTGGAATTAAATTAAAGAAATTTTAACACATACATATGTATATGAAACTTAAAATTCAGTTTTTATTAAATTAATACATTTAATGTTATAAAGGCACTTGTTTTCTTTGAGATCGTTTTTTTAAGGAATTCATTTCTAATTGATCACATTTGTATATAAAAAGTAAGTAAGTAATGCTAAAAAAGTTTGTACTTTAAGAAAAGTTGGCTTACAACTTAAAAACGATTTCCTTTCTCTTTTTCTATTCGAAGCTTTAAAGTTTCAATTTCAATTATCTTTAATTTAAGCTGGTTTCTTTCATGCAACTTTTTTTGCGTTTCAATGTCATTAAGATGTCGATCTTTATAATGTTTTTCTAAAATATCGCACAGTCTATCTAGCTTTTCATTTTGCATCTTCATTGTTGATGTTCTTTTAGAACGGCTCGTTGATCTTCCATTAATTGGACGATACATTTTAAGTGAGTGTTCTCCTCTTTAAGCAGGTTGTTTAAATCCGGCTTTAAATTGCTTGGAGTACGCGCTCTGTTGCGCTTTGGATCAGGAGATGGTGAGCGTGAAATGTGCCTTTTCGATGCTGATGAAGAGGAATTTAGTGTTTCGTTATTTACTGCAACCATATTTTTTGAATTTGCATTTTTTGATGTTGATGGAGTTACATCGAGTTCAATCTCATCATTATTTTCTTGGTCCAATTGACGAAGGTATATGCTCAAATTCTTACCTCCGAATTTTTGTCCGCCAGCAACGCCGTCAACAGTTCTAAAGAGTCCACCTACTCTTGCCACTGATTCCTCAATATCACTTAAAATATATTTGTTAAATGGGCCACCTCCAGTCTTTTCACTTTCTTTTCTATTATCGCACAGCTTTTTTTTTACAGACACTTTCCAGTCTGCCCACGTCTTTTTCCAACCACTGCAGTCTTTGATTGGTG
Organism: Phyto melanocephala; assembly: GCA_941918925.1. Lineage (NCBI taxonomy): Eukaryota > Metazoa > Arthropoda > Insecta > Diptera > Rhinophoridae > Phyto > Phyto melanocephala. The sequence goes on along the minus strand of OW799235.1, from coordinate 102,046,510 downwards.
GCCCAGATGAATTAAGTTGCTCTGTTAGGTTTGCCCAATTTGCATCTGCAACAACTCGATCACCTTTAACGTATCCCCTGGCCATGTCATGATGGATCTCCATAAAATCGACGAAAATTTTCTCTTGTGCCGAATTTCTGTGTTTTCCCCTTAGAAAATAAAGTAGTTTTTTTTATTTTTAACAAAAGTTATTTAAAAATACTTACATTTTGTATATGATTTTTTTTGTTTTGTAAAAATTTTACTTTTTCTTGTTTCTTTTTAATTAACGCTTTGCACTGCCAGTATGTTAAATTTAAAAAAATCTTGATTTTTGTTCAAAGAAAAAAAGTGATTTGTAAAAAAAAGCGATATGGCAACAATAAGTTTTAAAGTGATTTCAGTTAAAACAAAAACAGATGTTGTTTTCTTTCGATCTATAAAAACGTTTACTTTTTAATGAAATAAATGTGAGCTATGATGTTTTTAAGATTAATAAATAAATAAAACTATATTTTTAAACAATATCAACTACTTTTCAATACTTTTTTTAAGTTTAAGATGTTTAAATAACCAAATTCACTTGAAAAATTAAAAGTGATTTGTATTCGAAATTTTTTTTCGTTTTTCATTTCCTAAAGAAGCCATATACGAATTTAATTTCACTTTCGATCGATATGAATTTCTGTGACAGGCCTGTATATTTGAATTGTATGATTGTTGAAATTATATAAAGGTTTCAATTTATCATTATTATGTGTAATTAAAGAGGCAAATTATTGTTTTTTTCTGTTGTAGTTAAAATATCATTAATTTTTTGTTTTTGTTTTTAATTTCTTTACATTTTTCTATAAATGTCAGACTTTTTAAATAAAGTGTATTTAACAAGAAGAAGAGCAGTTGGAAACAAATACCATTTAAATATATCATAGCTTGATTGCTTTGTAATCATACTGTTCTTTAATGATTATTATACCCTTCACACAGTGAAAAAGGGTATATATAGCTTTGTCATTCCATTTTTAATTTCTAAAATTTTCATTTCCGATCCCATAAAGCTGAAAGCTTATGAATAGGGGAGTCGATTAAGCTCTGTCAGTCTGTCCGTCTGTCCGTGTGTATGTTGAAATCAACTTTTTGAAGGCCCCCGACATCACCAAGACCCGCGTGAGGTATTAAAATATCAGAAATATTTGGGAGCAGATCGGTATTGAATATCAGAAAAATCTGTACATAAACAACTGAGATATGAGCAAAAAACCACGACCACCTCTTTTTTTTCACATATACAACAACAACATACATATGTATATACTTGTTAAAGTAAACGTGGCATCGAATCCCAGAAAAAAATTTTTTTATTTTAGTTTTTTATTTTATATATTATTTATGTTTTCATTATTTTTTTTTAATTTTTTTTGTAATTTTTTTTTTGTTTTTAAAATATTTTTTTTTTAATTTTTTTTAGAAACATACCTACGTAAACTCAATTATAATTTTACAATGGTATGTTTTTTACATGTATGTACGTATTTTATATGAGATGAATGGTGATACAAACAATTGTTATTGCATGACTACACGTTGTGAAGGGTATATAAGATTCGGTACGGCCGAATATAGCACTGTTACTTGTTTTTATTTTAAATGCTTCTAAAAAAAAATTTATTTTTGCGAATATATTTTACCAATTTTGTTATAATAATTTTGTAAATCACGCTTTGTTTACAGGATAATCATATAGAAGTTTTCATGAAAAGTAAAAATTAAATGATAAAGTTCAAACAAATGCTTGATTGTCGTGATGAAATAAAAATAACTATTACTTGTTCTCGATAACCAAATATTGTTACAGAGATAATAATATGGCCGTCGTGATCATGTCGTAACCTTGCATATAGGCTACTGTTATTCGAACACCTGGAAAATTTTGATAAACGACCTTCCTATGAATTACTATAGCCAGGTGACATTTGTTAAATGGGACCTAGGAAAGTGGGATGAAGGTCAAAGATTTAATTAAAAAAATTATCTTCAGCGGCGAAGCCAGAGCCAGCTGACGCTATACCAATACACCCAGCAACATGTACTGTTAGGGGCGGTTTGTAAGCCGTTGGACTGTACTTCTTTAAGAACGATGAAAATCACAATATTAGAGTCAATGGAGCAAGGTAGCGTGCAATGATTGTCGATGTTTTTTGCTTAAAAATTAAAGAATTCGTCTTGGTTGATATGTGGTTTTAGTAAGATGTTTTCACATGGCAAGCGATACAATGAAGCTATTGAGAGGCGAGTTTGATGGGCAAGTGATTTTACGTTTTGGAGCAGTCCAAAATGGAAGTATTTCTTGTACAGAGATAAGCCATGCAAAATTTGAGTTCTGGAAGATAAAATTGCATCTGTCATTTGTTAGAAGCCGGCCAAAATGTTGAAAAAAGTATGCCTAAAATTGCAACGGGCAACTGTTACATGAAATAATCTTAAAAAAACAAATGGCAGACATTCATTTATCGCCCATTCACTTCCAAACATTTTCTTTTTATTTTTAATTTTCAAAATCTAAATGTTTAAAAATGCATGCATCCATTGAATGCTCGATGCTATTCAATGGATTAAAATTACTAAGTTATATTAAATATGGAAAGGAAAGAGGATTTTCTGGCATTAGCTCAAATTAGCATCCATTTAATCTTACCGTTGTTGTTAAGTTTAGAGTATGTGTAAATTAATTTCACCAATGCATACCTAAAAAATAAAAGAAGAGGCATTTTTAAATGATTCTTATGAGTATAGTATTTAAGGTTACGAGAATTAATATAAAATTCAGCATACAAAATTAAAATAAAATTATTTTATTATTTGTTTGTAATTTAAGTTTAACTACTATTTGATTTTTAATTTAATTTAATTGAACTTTTAGTTTAAACTTAAATTGTGATTATAATTTTTATTATCAAATTTTTTTTCAGTTTTAAACTTATATTTAAATTTTATTTAGGTTTGAGTTCAATTTTAGATTTTTTTATTTATTATAAAGAAATATGATTGTGATAATGAAAGAATAATCTGAAAAAGTATATTTTTCTATTACTAACCGAGTGGACTACATTTGTTGAATAGGGGCCTAAGTGTTCTATATCATCTATTTAACTTTTAGGATTTGACTTAATTGAATTCGGCAACAATGACGTTGCCTCTTTTATATTTTATTGCCACAATGGGTTAAAATGATATTCACGAACAGCAACCCTTTTTCTATGTTTGTTATTATCTTGCATATTATCACTTGTTTTGTCTGGCTCTAGTCATCAGTTAGACAAGAATTTGAACAAATAACTGTTTCATAATCCTTGGTTTTAATCACTTTTGTTTGAGCAGTATATAACCGAATTAAGACCCATTAAACACGTCTATGTAACTCAGCAGCTAATTTTTTAGGATCGTTTTGTTTTTTCGTAAAAATGTGGTTTATCCCTTAAGATAACGCTACTAGTCCATACTCGAATGTAAAGTATACTCTGTAATGGACTAGGACTGATCCATAGATCACCCAAATGTATGGAAAAACGTGGTCGATTTAACATTACGATGTCCTAGGACGGGACCATAAAACCCATTGGAGTAGTCTCAAAACTACTCTTTGTCACTACTCGATGGAGGACCTTCACGACCATTATACTCGTCTTGACAACAATAAATGTGTTCGTTAAAACACGAACTCTTGTTTTGACATCTTGACGATAAACAAAATTCATGTAGTTTTTTTAATTATTTTGTTGTTATACAGATACATAGACCTTATTAATGGGTCTTAAAAAGAATATTGACCAACAATGATCGTCTGAACTGTGCCGTTGTGTTTTATTATTTTTTGTAATTTACTTTTTATGGTCAAGGTTTTTGTTCAAACTAAATATTTTAATTTATGAAAACTTGAGTTTATATATTAAAATATTATTTTTGTATAAAGTTCTAATTTATAGATTCAACACAACATCCTAAAATAATTTGTATGCATTAATTGATATTATGTTTTACATATAACTGGTGCATTCAAAAGGTGTCATATATTTTCAACTTTTAAAAAGATATAAAAAATTCATAATAAACAATGTTATATTTGTTGTTTATTTTAAAATCTTTGAGAAAATATTTAATTATGACATTACGACACTTAGGACTTCTTGTGAATTAAACAAATATGTTTGTCACAAAAGTACTAAATATCAGTGTCAACATTTTTTAATCAGACATGTTTGATGTACTTCTCAATGAACGACCTGTTTTAAATTAAATTTTAACATTGCGCCTATTTTCAAACCATGTTTTAATAATCAATTGTTTTTTTTAATTAATCAATAAAATAAATTTCGTAATAAATGATTTATTAATTCCTCTATAACGTTATTAAATCCTACATTTTTAGGTATACATTTTTTAATAATATTTTTTCCAACAATAAGACCAACAATAAAAAAAATATGCAGTCTCGCAAAGTGTTGTCCACTATAAAAGCATGTCTTGCCATTTTTCTACTGATTTTCGAAAAATTTATTTGTTTATCCTTTAATGCCGCTTATGGAATGAACTTGTTTAGTTGCTTTACGAAACATTATTTACAATTCAAACAGCAACATCAGGAATTAAACAATTTATTAAGAAATATATATATTAAAAACCGGCATTTTGCAGTTTCTTAAACATTAAACCATTGAGAAAAAAAATCCACTTTCTCCCACCCATACTTTCACATGAAACTCAAGACAGTGCTTGAAAAGTTCTTCTGCAATTGTATTTCAATGTTACTGCTAGTGAATTTAATCCCTACCAGAGTTGTGTGTAGATGGTAGAGCCACTTAAGTATAAATCAAAACTCGACACAGTTAAAATGACAAATGAAGACTGACATTTACAAAACATGCCTTTGTTTTTGCTGCTCTTGCTGAAACAAGAAAATAAGAAAAATTTACTGGTATAAATTGAGTCACAAGTAGTATATTATTTATAATATTGTATTATAAATATAATGTTGTTTTTCAGCTGCCATTGAAAGTTTGAAAAACAAAAAGAATTATTCTACAGTTTGTTCTTTCGCTGTTAACATTTAAATTTTTCTAAACGAATACTTGTTTGTGTGTTTCGTTTCTTCTTAACAGATTTATCACGTTCGCATTAGGGCAGAAAAATAATATTTTCAATTTGGTACTTTCTTTGGTACTTCGTATTTGAAATTTTAAAATGTATCTTGCATTTTTTTTTAAATCCAGAATTTGCAAAATATTTTATTTTTAAATCTATCTTCTATATAAATATATAAAAGTGAAACTCTGTGTGTGTGTGTGTGTTAGCTCTAGAGTCCGAAACTGTAAAACCGATTTGGTAAGTTGTTGTACACATACCATGGAGTGTTTATGAGTGGATAAAAGTGGGCGGGGCTACGCCCATAAAAATTAGTTATCATTTTTAGCTACTTGCACTTGACCGATTTTTCTGAAACTATGCACACATATTGAGTTGTCATGACTATACAGTTTCGTGATTAGAAAAGTGGGCGGGGCCACGCCCATAAAAAAGTAATAATTTTGAGGTACTTGCACTGGACTGATTTTTTTGAAACTTTGCACACATATTGAGCTGTCATGACTTTATAACTTCGTGATTATTAAAGTGCGCAGGGCCACGACCAAAAAAAAAGTTATAATTTTGAGATACTTGCACTGCACCGATTTTTCTAAGACCTTGCACACATATTGAACTGCTAAAACTATACAGCTTTGTAATTAGAAAAAAGCGCAGTGCCACGCCCATAAATAATTATCATTTTCAGCTACTTAAATATAACCGATTTTTCTGAAACTTTGCACACATATTGAGTTGTCATGACTATGCAGTTTCGTGATTAAAAAAGTGGGCAGTGCCACGCCCATTAAAAAAAGTTATAATGTTTAGCTTTTTGCACTTGATATTAAATTTAAATTCAGAATGCATTTTTATTCATTAAGGGGCGTAGCAACGCGTGCCGGGCTTTTCTAGTATTCATATAAAAATAGAATTTTGGAAGAAACAACTTTTTTTAAATCAAAATTTAAAAATAAATATTGTCAAAAGGCAACGAATTAATTGCTAAATTTTCAGAAATTATTTTTTAGTAGCAAACTTGTTAAACATTTATACAAATAGACAATATTCTAAAGTTAAGTATTTTTATTAAAAAGATTGAATATTTGCAAAAATTATATATAATAGTAGATGACCAGTAGACCGCCAACTATACCGTTGCATTCTGTCTTTGTGGAAGGAAATAAGCTTTGTATTATTAATTACTACATAAACTAAATTTAGATAATAGTATATTTGAGGGACCATTTTGTAGAAAATAAGATTAATATTTATTGATTTAAAAAAATCATACTTGAAAAGGTGAGTGGTGCCAAGTACACAGCCGGTATAGATATAATGGGTGTGATAATTTCTCTTAAAATTAACATTTTTCAGTACAAATATACAACTACAGCCTTCAACAAGTCGTGCCCAAACTGATGATACCCTTCACCATCATATACATGGGTACAATGAACACATCGTATCGTAGTCTAGTTTTCAGATTAAATATTATACGCCATTTTGTTTTGTTATTGCCAGCGCTGTTTTTGGTTTTTTTACATAGTTACCTGAATTTTTCATTACACAAATACAACTGTAGCCTTTAACATGTCGTGCCACATTTGATGATACCCTTCACCATCATATTCATGGGAACAATGAGCACATCGTAGCGTAGTCTAGATTTCAGAATAAATATTATACGCCATATTGTTTTTTTAATTGCCAGTCTTATTTTTGATTTTTTTCATGGTTAACTGCATTATGTAGACAAGCCTTTTTACTTGATATTCATATTGATGGGGTTAAGATAAAAATTAACCGCATTTTGTTTTGGACGGGATCTTGACTTTAACACTTTTTCATAGTTTACTTTATTCTACTGCTTTAGGCGTTTCATTTGATACCCATATTGATCCTATCAGCTGTCTAGAAACTGCAGTTGTTTTTTGTCGATTTTAGGAAAACAACCGAAGCAGTAGTGTTTTTAACGATTATATCTCAGTTAGTTTTAAACCAATTTGTAAGGTTTTCTTAAGGATTATTTTCGAGACTACGGGTTGCAAGCTGGTGCTACTAACCGATTAAAAAATTATTTAGGAGCTTTAAGCTCTTAATAAATTTAAAAATTTACATTTTTTCCAAATAGTTTATGCCTACATCTATGTCGATAAGTAACCACTTGCAGTTGTTTTCATATTATTTCAACCAACACAACGATAAACAGACATTACTCAATCAAATCCCCTATTTAAAAGCTTACTAACAGCATAATAAAGCTTGGCTACAAATCTAGAGTCTACTAAAAAGTGGTTTAATTTTGATTTGTCAAAAACAAGTTTCTTCAGCCGAAATCTTCGGATGTTTTTTTTTTTAATTTTAAAGAAAAGGGTATGACATTAATAATGGAAAAGCATATCACTCAAATATAAGCCACGGATAAGCTTGTAGTACCCTATTCTTCTCGTTAAATTTGTAAGCACTAATTCGCATTAACGACATTTATGACCGGATTTGAAAGATATTGATATACATGATGTTTATTTTCAACAAAATGGCGTTAAGTCCTACAAAAGTAACGATGCCATCGCTCTTAAGCTTGATAATTTTTTCTACCGTGTGATTTCTCCAAGAGGTGACCCCAATGGACTAAGGTAATATTAATATTAACAGCTTTAGACATTTTTCCTTGAGACAACGTAGAGGATAATGTTTATGCCAGAGGTATCACTCATAAAAACATTACAGTATAAATAAAAATTTGGCTCAAAAAAATTTACAGCCAAATGGGTAAAAAGCAACGTAGCACACATGACATAAAGAAATATTTGTTTTCCTTGAAAACTTTTACAAATAGAGTCTTTATATTGTTTTTATTTATATTAGTTATTGCTACGGTATGCCGTGACACTTAAATAACAGCTACAGTTAAAAGGGGACAGAATTGCAGCTGTGTGAATAATAAGTTCTATGTAGTGTTATTAATTGTTATAGTTTTTTTAAACAACTTTCATATGCTCTTAATTATTTAATGCTTTAAACTTCCCCTATAATTTTATATATTTGTCGGTTAACTGTAGACATTGACACAGCTAGTCCGTAGTTCTAAATGAGGGCTACAGCTACCATTTGAAAAACGTTATGTGGTTTGGAGCTAAAAGGGCCAATGTCACTTTTTTGCCCTTTTGAGTTAATCATTGCATTAGATTTGTTTTCTTGCTCTATTTCATTATGGTCATTCTTAACCCAGAACAGCTTCATAAATAAAATGCTGGCCAATGTCACTATGAAAGCATCTATAAAAGTTAAAGTTCAATTCCAATTTTCTCAAAAGTAAATATTTTGACATTAGCCCTTTTAGCTGCAAGCCACAGATATATTTGTTAGTTTCTGGAACGTATAACCTCCAAGATAAACCTATCTACGCCAACGACTGTAGAACTGCAAATTAAAAGAAATGTAATGTTTTTAATTGCCCTTGAAAATACTGAAATTCTCGGTAAATAATTATTTTTCCTTCTAATTATAAGCAAAAAAATATCATTTAGAAGAATCATAACATAACCGAAATACTATAATATTCATGTTTATTTATCTTGTTTTTAAAATTTTATTGAACATTTTATATCGAAATTCCCCCACATAAAAGTTCCCTTAATTGAAACCCAAAATGTACCCCCATTAATATTGACTTTTGCAAATTGTCACTGATTTTAGCTGTGATTCTGTATTCCGTATTTCCGCTGCATTTAAATTTGCTTATCTTTTACTTACTTTTTCATATTTGCATGGATGTGTATGTTAGTATGTATTTGTTTGGCTGTTTATGGCTGTGTTACATTCATAACCCGTTTTTTTTTCATTGTCTTCTATTGCTGTTGCCTTTGTTTTTCTGTTATTCTGCCTTTCAAGTTGTGTTGTTTATTGGTTGCGTTGGGTTAGGGGTTGGGGTGTGTGCAGTACGTGGTACGTGAAAAATTTAAAACGAAACCACTTAATGTCATTTAAAATACTCTTGTTAGTGACAATTTAAATTGTCAAAAAAATGTTTTATTCTCTATTTAAAAATTTTAAAGCCGAATAAAGAATATTTTGTATTGATAGTGATACAATGTGTTAATGGTTATAATATATTTATTAAAAAATATTTTTAAATATAGAAAAAAGAAAATAATAATAAATTGTTTAATAATCTTTGTTTTTTTTCAACCAAAGCATATTTTTTCGTCGGTATACTTGATTTGTCAGCTGATTTTTTTTTGTACTTGTATTTAATTTCAGCTGTCAAAGTCCATTGATAAAATACTACTATTTTCTCTCTTCACTCTTATATTTCAAATGTCAAACTTCATATATAAAAATATAAACAAAAAAGTTTTCTCCGGACTGCGATAACCTGATGAATAAATTTTATTTATTCTTAATGTTAAAATGATTGTTTATGATTTCTAAAACTATACTGATATACAAGTCAATCCAAAAGTTCTTAAAGCTGTTTATAATTCCTATTTCCGCACAGATCAATAACTTATAGGATTTTTATATATGGGCATTTCAATGTCATCGTACGAGACATTTGTACCCCTATAAAGTGGAGAAATTTTTGCAAAAGTAAGAGTAACTGAAACAAAATTCGATCTTTATGTTCCATTCAAAGGGTACTTTATTTAAAAAAAATAATTATGTTCTAATCATTGTTGTCTTAAATATCCAGAAAAATAAGAATATATCGTACGTGACATAAAACAGAAGTGATTTTGAGGTATATTTGGAAGTATGAAAAAATCTGCGAAACTTGGGAGGCATTTTTTCTTTTTTTAATTCCTTACACTAAACCGAATATTTTTCATTTAAAATCCATCATACTTAATTGAAAATAATCTTTAAATGATTTTATAATAAATTCAATTTAATATCGTTCGTGACATATCGTACGTGACACAGTTTTCTCTTATGATATTCTTAGGTAATAAAATTTATATTATCTTAAAAAAAAGTTAAATTCTGATTCTAAAAAGTTAAAATCTATTCTATCAAATACGAATGACGGAGGCAATTAATATTTTTGCACTACGTACGTGACATTAAAATAACATCCAAGGGAAACTCTATATTTTCTTATGGACCTTGTTAATTGTTGTTGTTACCTTAATTTTAAAGCATATTTACAATTACAAATTAATTTTTACAATTTAGTAGCTAAAAAAAATAGTTGATTGTAATTCTTTAAAATAAATCAAAGAGATAATCATATTGAACTCTTATTAAAATTATTAAATAAGCTCTTAATACCTGCGCATAGTAAAATTTTAGTGTTTTTTTTTATCATTAAACTTATATTGAAAAACTTTCAATAGTTTTTATTTTTACAGTCGTGCTTGACATATTCATGGAAATGTCCATATGAGAATACCACAATTTAAATTATTGTAGCAAAATAAAAAAGGTAGTAGTTGTAGCAGTAGTGTTCAAGTGAACTAAACTTCATATCTATGGAATACACTCAAAAAAATGTTTTTTTCAGCAATAAAGGTACTCGAATATCAACACGCAGTGACTGCTCAATTCAATTTATTTCAATGATTTGTATATGAACGGAGTGTTCGTTGTTAAATGAAACCAAAAATTCAAGGTCACAAAACCAATAACTGAGAAAGGGAGGGCGGGAGAATGAAATTTTTTGTATACGTAATTTTTTTCACTGTAATTGACAAAGAAAATTATTTGTTGAAGGTGAAGGATTTTTGTTGGCGATAAGTCTTCCAGTCCTCATTGAAGCAGTGTTATATTATTAAAATAGTTGTAGAGAATAGACACCAGCTCCTCTTAAAATATGTTTTTTTTTCTTGGGACTCTAAGCAGATAAAGTTAACCTGTCGTAATTCAATTAAATAAGTCATATTATTTGTCTCTTGTTTTCGGAATTGAAAAAAATTATTCAATAGTGTAACAAGTCCTGTTTTTAAATGCTGAAACTTTAAGCTATAAACACAATCAAAGGCTACCGACCATCGTCTACCGACTACAAAAGTAGCTGGCTACAAAAATAGCCAAGTCGCCAGCTACTTAATTCTTTTAACGACTACCGACCACTAAAATGTAAACAAATGAACAGGTGATTATTATTTTTCAATGGTGCCACTATAATAGTTTTTCGTGTTTTTAATAGCGATATTTAATGTATTGCGTTTTTAAAACCACCATTTCATGCATTTATTGTATTGGCAGCACTAATCTGTTTTTTGTAGCCAAGAAAAATAGAAATTAGCCTAAGTTGGCAACGGGCTACAAAAGTAGCCGTGTAGTCGGTAGTTGTGTAGCGGCTAAAAGAATTATTCTCATAAGTACGCATGTATTCTATTTTTGACATTTTGTTGTCGATGGTCGGTGGACTTAATTGTGTTCATAGCATTAATCAGAAACACTGTCCAAAAGCATGGAACATAATAAAATCTACAGCAGTTGCTGATTTTGTACAAGAGTCCTGCAATGCTGCATTAACTTTTTAAATAACCTTACATTTGCATTGAATAAGTTTTCTTGCCGAAAGTTTTCCTTTTCTTTCTAATTGTGTGCGTGAGAAGGAGAAAAAAATCAAAACCGGATCATTCTTGCATGTACTTGAAATTCGTTTTGTTTTGTCTTTCTTAATTTAAAATCTTATATTCGATACGTATTTAAAAATGAGTTTCTTCAATACCAATTTTTCATATAAACGTTAAACCAAGTTGAAAGAAAACATTTCTAATATGTATTACAAATACAGGCTAAAAATTACTTCAGCTTAATACTGTCATACTATTTATCATACAGTTGCATTCACTTAAACATTATCGCCTTTTTTACTGTACACTATACAACATTACACATACATATATACAGCACCAAATTTATTCATCATGTGTTTAATAAAAAGTTTTGTGTATAATTTACAGTTTTATTTATTTTTAACTTAGAAATTGTATAAAGAGAGAGTTCAATTCATTAAGAATTCGTTAAATTCAGTAAAAAAAAAAATAGTCATTTCATTCTGGTATTTTTATGTATAAAATTTGAGGCATTTTTACGAATGCAGCTAAAGCTTGTCGTTTTTTCTTATGTTTATATTAAAATCTGGCAACTCTTCACTTTTACTTTCATGTTTGCTATCACATTAAAGTAAATGAGCATGCATTTTTGTAAATCACGTCTTCATCTCTTTTTGGTAGTCCACTTCACCACTCAAATATTTTGTAAGGCTTAATGAAAATACTCGAATTTATTTCATTCTTTAATATAATATTTTATATTATTATTATAATTATTATTATTATTATTATATTTAATATCTTTTTTTTTCTTCTTTTAGTGGACTACTACAAACTATTTTATAGCTAACATTTTAGGTGTTCAATGTTCGTTTTTACTTTGTTTTAAATAAAAATCATTCAAAATATGCGTCATGGCGACTTTTTTTAGTTTTTGGCGAATTTCAGAGATTTATATAAAAAATTTACTTCTTAAGATTTTTAAAAAATAATTTTAATAAATATAAAAAATATATTTTAATTTCAGAAACTAAAAAGGAGTCTTTAGAGATTTTTTAAAATTAAAATAAATTGTACAACACTACTCTTAACTACATTCCGCGACGTATTTTAAAGTCAATTTATATGAATAATCTCGTTAGAGTTGATTGCAAAAGATTTCTATTTTTGTTTTTTTTTTTTATATTTGGAAAATATTATTTTTAGGTCGTCTTACTCCTTTAGTAACCGTTTTACTGTTAACCTTGCAAATTTTTATTTTTATTTAATATTTCTACTGATTTGGTACATATTTCTCTTTGCATTCGGCATATAAACTCCTTCTCAATACAATTGTTTATTTTATCAGTAATTGATGTTTTCTTTGTATTAATTACGACAAGGACAAAGCCACCAATTTTAAAAAGTTCACTGCATAATAAATTCAGTACAACAAAAAGAAAATAGAATCCACCACGAAAATAGAGAAAAACAAACTCTTCAAAATTAATTGGATCGTTAAATTACTAGCAAAATGAATGTCAGAAACAAAAGAATTATTTAGTTTAACAGCATTATAAACCCACAACCACCAACACCACCACAATTACACTAAAATATTCAAATGAGTTTAAATACTTATTTATTGATTTCTTTTCTATAACTACAATAAAAAGAAAAGGTATTTTGCAAAAAGTAATATGAAAATTCAGCAAAGGTGTTAATTAAAGCAGCTTCCTCTTGCAATCTATAAGATTTCCTTTTCAAAACGAAATATCAAACAGAATTATTTTGAAATAAAAAAACTTTTTTTTGGTGTGATTGTATATTCCCAGGTGTCAGGTGTTTGAAAATATTAAAAACGATTTGCGTTTAATAGACAGACTAGACAGACGCAACAACTAAACAGCCTTCTGATGAAATTTCAAAAATCATATTTAAATTTGAAATAGAATTTTAGCGATAAAAAAAAATTTCTCAATTTAGTAAGTGCAATGTGTGCATTTCCATCTTATTATTAAAGATAAACAATTATTATTTATTCGATTTTCATTGAAAGATTATACACAAACGATATAATTACATTTTTCTTCTAGTTCTCATTTAAATATATCATGAAATTAATTATTTGTGATTGTTGCGGTATCTGGCAAAAATTTTGCACTTTATTTCAAAATATGCACATGCACAGATTGTGTGATAAGTTAAGGGATGAACTTATAAAAATAATTATCTCAAATTGTGCAACGATATTTTGATACAAATTTTTGTAGTAAAAAATTTTTTTTTTTTATAAAATTGAGAAAATTTAAAAATATTTTTATACAAATTATTTTATTTTTTATGACTCTGAAGAATAAATTTAATTTAAATTTTTTACTGGTGCCATTGGTTACGTTGACATTGAGCGATGCTGTGGTCTGTGGCTTATTTCCATTGACCTTCAACTTAGGAAAATCATACAGGAAATAGAGCGTAGTTGCACAATATCGTTGATATCCTTATTATCCAATTTATTAATCTTTTTTTGCCTTCGAAATTAATAAAATTAAAAATCTGATATTTAAAGTAATAGATTTTGAATATATAAAAATATATTATGTAATTTAAAAAAATGAAGTAAATATTAAGTAAGAAATTAAGACAAAAATTAATTATTAATTAATAATTTTCCCAACGACATCAACTTTAACTACTGTCATTGTATTGCTTAATTTTACTATTACGTCAAAGCTGCCAGGACATTTTTTATATCCTTACCTGTGGTTCCAAGGATATTTATAGCTTTTTGATTCTTTTTGTAATATTATTTCAGACTCCATAAAGTATATATTTTTTTAAAGCCTATGACTTGGGGTATCGATAGAAAAATGTCCGCCTGTCCGTGTAATGGATGTAACAAAATTTTATAATCCTGCACATGTTGTTCAGATCAATATGTAGTATTAATCTTTTGCATATACTCGGGAATAAATTTTTATTTACATCCAGCACAATTGCCTTATAACTTTTTGAGATAAAAAAAAGTACTGTATCTGCCTTTTTGCATATTTTTACCACAAAACTTAACATTTTTTAACCTTAGGATAATTAAGAGACATTCTTGTTACAGATATTATATGCATCTGGAAATGTTCATAACAAATTTTAGACTAATCGATCACTAATCAGCAAAGTTATAAGCCAAAATTATTTCGAAAACTAAATATACTTTTATTTATTAATACAACAATGTATTACGAGAATAAATGAATATGAACATAGAGAAAAATTTCATTTGATAAGAGAAGGAAAAAAGACAAAGTATAAAATAAGTACTATGATTCCCAAATTCAAATTTCATTAAATTGTACCATAAATACAATTTCAAATTACACATAAGTATACCGATAAAGAGCACTGATAAGGAAATCGTAACTAGTTTCGAAAATGCATTCCACTCGACTTATACAGGAATAGTTTGGTAGACTCTAAAATGATTACAATTTAATTTAATTTAGAAAATGTTTAAGGAAATCAAAATAATATTATAAATGAACTTGAGCCAAAATAAAAATAATTTACAGTAAAATTTATGCATATTTTTTTAAGTATATGAAGTCTCTCAAGCTTTAAATAATTTTTGGACACATTTTAAACAAATTGCAGCTTCGAAAAATATTCCTGAGAAGAACTAGGAGATCGGTTTGTAATTAACTGAGATATAACAGGCAACATGCAACTGCCTCGGTGTTTTTCCTAATAGTTACAGTAGAAAATTAATTTTTTTTTCAACTCGTAAACAACCAACAGAGTCAAAATGGGTACACTCAAAGAAAAAATGTGGTTGTGGTAACCATAATCAAAGAGCAACATACTATGATTGAATTGTATGATAATCGTTAAAACATATAATGGTTACCAGTTATCATTATTATGTTTAATTAAAGTATCATTCAATAATCATATATATGACTATAGTTGAAATCGACAATCTTTGCTTTTTTTACGGCAAATTATTGTCTTTTGTTGTAACATACACATATTGCTTGTACTCAAATTTTGATGACAATATTTTTTACATTTTCTCGTTTATTTTTTAATTTTCTTTAATTTTTTTCAAAATTTTTGTTCATTTTTTTGAGCAAGAAGAAGAACAGTTGAAATCAAATTATTATTAAAAAAAAATCATAGCTTGATTAATTTGTAATCATACTGTTGTCTCACTTATTATTTAATGATTATTTTTTTAACTTATAATGCTTTTTAATAAAATGTTATTTTTGTCAAATTAATTTTTTTAAATCATACTATTTTTAAATGATAACCATTTTGAAATTTTTATGAAAAAATATCATTAAATGATACAATTCAAACAAATGCTTGATTATCGTGACAAAATATATGAATCAATGAAACAAAAATAACTATTACTTGTTTTCGACGACCAAATATTGTTTTAGAAAAAATATTATGACCGTCGTGATCATGTCGAAACCATGGTTTTTCTTTGCTTGTATCTAATGAAAGGACTCGCCTGGAGGAATATAATGTTTTTAAAACAAATTTAAAATCCATGATAGGTGGCACTAAAAAATGGCATACAATTAACTTATTTAATGGTAAAATTTTGTAATTAAAAATGTACCCCCTTCAACCCTCATAATATTGGTATGAAATAAAAGCGCTAGACCACTAGAAAATAAGAAATGCTATGAAAAGTTTAAAATCCAAGATGGCGTCTGAATCAGAATGGCAGGTTTTTTAACCTCATCAATATGACTATCAAATAAAAAGGCTACGTCAAAATCAATGATGATGTCGGAAATAATAAAGCCAAATTTTCTATGATATTTTACCTATGTACATGATGGTAAAGGGTATTATCAGGTTCGGTATGGCCGAATATAGCACTGTTAGATGTTTTATATATAAAAAGTTGTAGAGAAAGAGAGTGTCTTAATTTAATTTTGTTGTCAAAATAAAATACATCTCTCTGCTCTCTACGACGAGTTTCGTATATCATAGTGTGGGGGAAAATTCGTTATGGCTCATTTCCGTTTAATCATTAAGTCATTAATAAATTTACATTTTATTTTAAAACTATCCTCGATTTATTTTAATCATTTATTTAAACATAATTTATCTATCTTATTAGCTAGCCAGATGCAAAAAACTATTAAACAAAAAAATTACTTAAAATTTAATTACAGTTTTAGCCTTAAAATATTTTTTTTAAGGTTAGAAAATGTTTACATATCACATACATACCTACATACATACATACATATTTACATATTTTTTAAGGTTGGAAAATAAGTTTTTTTACTAAACTTCATAATATTAAAACATAATACATAATTGCAAACGTACATACACATATTTACGTAACATATTTCTTTGCTAGCATTGGTCTTGGTGAAGGGTATAATAAACGAGTAATAAAATATTTTTAATTTTTATTGATACATTTTGACTGAATGTGATTTTTTTTTTTTAATTGAGGTCACTATAGATAATAGTTTTTACTTTCAAACCTTTGCAAGTAAAAATGCATCATTTGAGAAATAATCCTTAAATACTGTGCAAAAAAACTCATCTTGAAAAACTTCACAATGATTTATTTTAAGCGGAGAACATTTAGCAGGCAATGCTGTCTTCTGTGACACCTGATTTGAGTGTTCCCATTTGTTTTGAGGTAATTTGCGCCTTGCAGTTATTTATGACTATCCTAAGGATAGAGAAACCTTTAAATGTTATTTAAATATATATTGAATATCGTGTTTTAGTTTGTTCTTATCCGATGGCAGATATTAACAATATTCTGGTAATTATTGTTTAATGAGCAAAATTGCCTTATTGGGAACCTTAGGAATACTTTTTTTTGACAAAGGGGCTATAAAGAACACTTCCATCAATAGCGAAAAGTATAGATCCAGGATTTACAAACAATTAATTTTGAAAGACCATAAAGACAAAATTATACAGATCCTTGCCAAGATATGAGGCAGAATGATAAAAAAATTTCAAAAATTTGACTTCCACAATGAAGCCTAATCAAACCAGTTCCAGCACCAACTTGCCTGAGATCTTCTTCAATATTAAAACTATAAAATTTTCTGTCAAATAAAGTTAACTACTTGATTATTAAATATATTTTCAATTATTATTTTAATTTAACGTAGTTTGCTTCTAAAAAAAAAACAACCTTTAACTACAATCAGATGATGATAGTACAACGTGCGCTACTTCAGCAGTACTGGACGTTATTGCAAACTTCTCACTAGCTGCTATCGTGTTGAATTTTTGTCTTAGCTAAAAAAATTGATTCTTAGATTTTCCAAAACGATGTATACGCTTACTGTTACATCTATATGCCTCCACATCCAAAACAAACTGAAAGCGTTGGGTTTTGTTACGTTTAGCACTAACGCTGAACTGGCAAACTTACCGTAGTGTTTAAACCACTAATTTTAACTTATTTTGTCTAATAAAGCGCACAATTGCTAGTCTGACTTGAAAATAGTTATAAAAAATACCCACCAAATACTTTTATAGCACACAATTTATTACTTTGTTATCAACAGTAATCGCTATGGAATAATCTCTTTATACTAAAATGTGTATCACTTTCTTTGTATAACTTCGATATGCTATTAAAACATTTTCGTAAGCTTAGTCTTTCAATGAAGGTGGGCGTTAAAGTAGGCTTATCGAAGTAGTTGCAGCTAATTAATAGGACTTGTATATTTCAATATAGAGTCCTTTATTCTTCAAAAATCTTTATTCATAGAGAAATTATGTGAATTTGAGATAACGTTCAGAATCAGACATATAAATTTTTCAGTTTTATTACGTTTTAAATTTTGAATATACCGAACAAAACACTGTGCGGTATAAATTCCCCCTAGCTTTTTCGGTTTAAGCTCTATCGTGCTTTCAACAGACGGACGGACATAAAGAGATCCTCATAAAATGGGACGAGGACTCAGAAAATATTTACTTTAAGGAGTCTAAATTTGATATTTCGATGTGTTACAAACTGAATGACAAAATGAATATACCCCCATCATTTTTTGGGTGGCGGGTATAAAAACAACAGGCAACTTATCTACCTAACGCTCTGCCAAAATCGAATTTTGACAGCTAAAAAACGCTATGCTTTAGAATAGTCTATTGCGAAGCAAAACCATTAAAATTATTTATCTATCAAAAGAAAATATTTGTAGAGCTTTCTCTATCCAGTACATGGAGGCAGATTGTATTTCGGAGGCTTAATAACCATAACAAACATAAGAGCGGCGCTTAGACAAAGCGTTTTAATCAGAACTTAATAAAAATCAAAGAAAATAGGCTATTGTTTTTAAAGCTTCATGAAATGCAAACAGAAAACAAGAAGAGCTTATACCCTATACAAACCTGCTCTCAGGTAAGCAACGATTTTTACTTGAATCCGGGATACTTCTATGGTTGCCATTAGCAAATTGGTTTATGTAATACCGGTTCGAATGAATGTCACTAGTAGTTTGGCAATAACATGCTTCTTAACGTTTATTTTGCAAAACTATCCCACTGTGCACTGAGTGTCATCTTATAACTACGGCTTAAAATATAAATTTCAATATTAAACCACATTTCAACCATAAAGGATTTTTAACATTTTTTTCTTTAACAAAAATGTTTGTTACAATGACAAATAAATGGAAATAAAATAATTTTATTTAATGTTGATGTGAATTATAATTATTTTTAATTAAGGATAATGTATTTTAAATGTATTATTTATACCCATGACAAACAAACAAAAAGCGTAACTAAAGATGAAGAGAAGTTTCTGTATTAAAATTGACAATGATTTAAATAAAACCAGAAGCAAAAATAAAATACAATTTAATGATGATGAATTGTCAATTTGCCAAAAAGTAAAACAAAAACAAAATGTAAGAAATAAGCAAATTAATTTTAAAGAAATCTTTAATTCCTGTAAATTTTATAAATTTGTTCATGGGTGTGTAATGGGGTTTTTGTAATCAAATTCATGTTGATTAAAAGCCACATAAAAACAAAATAAACAAATTATAAGTTAATTTGTCATTAAATTACCATATTACCACCATCCCCAAAAAAGTAGAGAAAAATAACGACATGCACAAAACAACGTTTTGTATTTATTTAGTCGCATTCGAGTAGATTTGATTATTGTTTTGATGTTATCGTGTCACGTTATTATTGAAAACTTCTTTTCTTTAAATTTGTCTTCTTCGGTTTGTTAGTTGTTGACTTTCCCCCAACGCAAAAAAAAAATAAATAATAAAATTGTTGTTGAAGCGAAGTGCGAGGAATAAAAGGGGCATTAATTTTTCTTCCAAATTTTTTTACCCCAAGAAAATTACTAAACGTATGTTCACATTAAGTAAATATTTGCTAAAATAGACATAACCTCTAAAACGGATTAATTTATTTTTGAAAAAATAAATGCTTACATATAACGCATATAGTAGTTAGTCATATTTAGGAAAATATATGCCAAATGTGAACGTAGCTTAAGTAATCAAAGTTTTGTTTAAATGAAACAAATTTTTTTTTCAGCCAATTTATTACTTTTTTTACGGTTTTATTTTATTATTAATAAAAAAAATTATAGGAATTTAAAAACTAATAAAATACAATGAAATATTTTTATTATAGTTTTGTAAAAATTTGAATTCATATATGAATACATATGTGAAGAATAGAAATACTGTAGCTGTTGTGGAACACATTGCGTGTACAGAAAAGTGTGACACTTGTCTTAGTTCAAGTTCATATGGTGGAGGAGGAGTGCAAAGAGAATTAAAGTTTTAGTATAGTATTTCGAAAGTTATAACCATTAAAAGTTGCTACTGATACTTACATTAAACACATATACAAATTAAGAATAATTAAAAATCCAACTCCTGCAAATGTTACTGCAATTTCTTGACACACTGTGGGACATTTCTTATGTAAATCTTAATCTTAAAAGTTATAACAAAAACTATTTTTTTGTAGATAAATTGCAATAGTTAATGTTAATAAAAATATAAAAAACAACCAAGGACATTTTTTTTTTAAACAAGTAACAGTGCTATATTTGGCCGTGCCGAATCTTATATACCCTTCACAACGTGTAGTCATGCAAAAACAATTGTTTGTATCACCATTCATCTCATATAAAATACGTACATACATGTAAAAAACATAAAAAAAAAAAAATTACAAAAAAAATATATTTAAAATAAAAAAAAAAATAATAAAAATAATTACAAAAAAAATTTAAAAAAAAATTTTAAAAAATTTTTTAAAAAAATTAAAAAAAAAATATAAAAAATAATAAAATATAAATAATATATTAAATAAAATAAAATAAAATTTTTTTGGCTCAGCTGGAATTCGATGCCACGTTTACTTTAACCAGTATGTATGTAGGTTGTTGTTGTAATTGTGAAAAAAAAAACGAGGTGGTCGTGGTTTTTGGTTCATATCTCAGAAAGTTATGGGGAGATTGTGCTGAATTTCAATAGCGATTCATTCCTGGATATTTCCAAGAGATTGATACCATATAGAGATCTGAGGAACATATAGTCGCTTCTAAAAGTTGATTTCAACCAACACACGGACAGACGGGCAGACGGATAGACGGACAGACGGTCAGGGCTTAATCGACTTCTTTATTCATAAGCTTTCAGAAAATATATGGTTTATGGGGTCGGAAATGAAAATTGTAGAAATCACAAACGGAATCACAAAGCTATATATACCCTAGTGCACCAAGGTGAAGGGTATAAAAAGAAAAGATTGATGTTAGTACTCTTCTGCGACCATGTTGTTTTTCGAAGCATCAGTAAAATCTTTTATTGATTATTTTGTCACTTATGCATGCCTAGACTAATAAAAAATTCGAAAATAACAAAAACCGGTTTTCGAAAAATTTTAAAAAATCTAAATTTTTTTAAAACCAATTTTTATTTTTTACACTTAGAACCGGTTTGAACAACCGGGTTTTCTATGTTTTATCTAATATTTATAACAATAGAGAAAACACACAAATATTATATATTTTATTTTTAATTCACAACTGAAAAGAATCTTAAAAAATATCATTTAACGGCTTAAAGTTTTGTTCTTTTTGATTTGAGTTGGATATGAGCAACATTCTATCCTGGTGCTTACATATTGACATATTAAAAAGAAAATTTTATTTTAGCAGCATTTTTGTGTTAATATACACATATAATTAAAATCAGGATACACTTAATAACGTAGTTTCAGTTGATCATAAGCTGTTTCTTTCAAAATTTTAAAATTTCATAAATTTTCTTTCATTTCTCATAATTTTCAATTGCTAATCTTTATACAAAAAGATTTGATTTAAATTCTGTTCAAAATGCTATAACCAAATAAAATTACAACGTGATTAAAACTTTCGATATTTTCTATATGTTTCCAATGTAAAAATTTTTTATATATTAAAAGTGTCTCATATATTAGTAATTCACCTAGTTTTTCAATAAAAATATATTTTTTCATTTAGATAACTTCCGTGTCTTGGTCAACCTATCCGTTGTCGAAAACCGATGTTAAAAAACTCCAACAAAATCCAAAAAGAGTGTATGATTAAGTGGGTAATTAAAGAAAAAAATGTATTAATTTTTTTTAAATAAATAAATTAATTAATTAATCCCCACTCTTCTGTGTTATGAATGAAAAAGAACTGCTCGGAATTGTCCTTAAAGTGGTGATTCCGAACTTGATCCCACTCGAAACACATAATAGGCAAAATTATATCAAATTCACTTATTTTTCCTTTTTTACAACTTGATTTGAGACCAATTCAATTATTAATAAAGCGTGATTTTTTTCGAGCTATAGGAAAGTTTTAAAAAAACACATAAAACTCAAAAAAAATTCATGAAATCTTTATTTGAATCGATAGTACGGTCCATATAATTTAAGGTTTGAAGATTATTTCAAGCAAATGTTGACCGTGACTGCGCCTCAAATGGTCCATCCGCTTAGTCCAATTTTGGCATACTCTTTCCAACATTTCGACCGGTATCTCATGAATAAATGCTTCAATGTTGTCTTCTAATGCGTCAATTAAAGCGGGCATGTGTGTATAGACATGAGCTTTAACATAGCCCCACAAAAAATAATCTAAAGGCGCTTAATCGCATTTTGATAAAAACCAATAATTAAATTGAATTTTTTTTATTGAAAAAAAACACAGGTATTGGAAATTTTTCATTAATTTCATCATATTTAAATATTTTAAGTTTTATTATAATGACTAAAAATTAAACCAAAATCTTCTTATATAATAATTTTATTCTTTAAGTTTAATAAGTAAGAGCACTGTATTCGGCTGTGCCGAATTTTTTATACCCACCATTTATGAATTTAATATAAGGCATTATACGGGAGGTAGGCGTTAGAGTAGGCGTGTTGCCTTCACTTACTGGCATAGCAATGACATTGGCTATAAAGCTATATGTACGAAATTTCATCATCATACCTCTAATTTTGTCGGTTTATGCGCTTTTAAATTTCATTAATAGTAGATAACGTGAAAAGTGGGCTTTATAAAAGTCGTGTCGTAATAGTTTCAGCTAATAAATACGACTTATATATTTCAATATAGTCCTTTATTATTCCAAAATCTTTAGTCATAGTGAAATTATATGAATTTGAGATAAAGCATTATATGGGAGGTGGGCGTGTCACAATTTTTTTTTTCGTTAGTAGAAAACCTTTGACCAAAAAGTAACATTTGAAAAATTTCAGAATCATACGTCCAATTTTGTCAGTTTTATTACGTTTTCAGTTTTGAATATACCGAAAAATACACTGAGCGGTATTAATTTTGGAAATTTCATGGCTCTACGTTAATGCGTTTTCACGCAATTTCATTTTATTTTCTGTTGGAAGAACATGGTTTTTTGCATTACGAGCTATCACTCTTTTTCTAATATTCCTATTTAGCCCATTTTTATTTTCGAGCTCTTTCGTGCTTTAAGCAGACGGACAGACAGACGGACATAGGTAGATCGTCATAAAATGAGAAAATGAGAAATGAGGACTCTGAAAATATTTACTTTAAGGAGTGTTAAATGGATATTTCGATGTGTTACAAACGGAATGACAAAACTAATATACCCCCATCATTTTTTTGGTGGCGGGTATAAAAACAATATATAAAATTAAGATAAAATTTTGTTCAATAATATTGATTTTGTAATTAAAACTTATTTCGATTTTTGTTTGAGTCCTTAATTTCCAGGGCTCCCTCAGAGTTTTTTTTCCATATTTAACTAAAATTCTTCTTTTTTATTTCAATACTTTTTTAAAATTAAATGCACTTAACTCTTAAATTTCATTAGATATTTGAATTAAATAAATTGAATTTAAAATTATGGCTAACAAACCAACAATTTCCAAAAATTTGTTAAATAACAGATTAAAATAAAAAATTTTTCGTATCTTATATGACGGTTTGTTCCACTTGTTTCTAACTCATCATGCAAATAAAAGATTTTTGTATAAAACCTTTACCCAAAATATATAAAAGTGTATTTACAATTCAAACCTCTTTCGATATAATAATCATAATAAAAACGCCTATATAATTTAACTCTTTTCTTGCATGTCTGTGGAAAATTACATTTACTTTATTACCAGACTAACGATATAATTGACAAAACAAATATAATTAAAAATAGAAATAATAACAAAATCGAGAAAAAGAATTTAATGAAATAAAAACTATACGGCAGTTTTATTTTTAATAATAATTTTATGTTTAAATATTTTACATAAATGTCTCGCAAATGTATTTTACAAATGATTTAGTTGCTTATTATTAAGCATTTTAGTAAAAAAAAAAATACGCATTATTTACGTTTCGATGTACAATATAAAAATTACACGAACAATTTTATTACCAAGGGGTGGATATTAAATACTGTTTTTTTTTATGGCCCACCACCTCTTGATGCAAAAGTTTTATTGTAGATTTCCTGTAGTTTTCATGCTACTGTGTGTTAAGATATGTTTCAACATAGATTTATGGGTTTTCAATTGCCAAAAAAGAAACTAAATTGTGTTGCAACATCTGTTAACATTTTTCCTTAACACTGCACATAACCATATACATACATATTCATAATACTTGTATCACATTGATACACGTTCTTAAACAAACATACCATCACATCACATAATAATACTCAACACATACAAACATTTACACGCAAAATAAAAACAATTGCAACAGCCATTTTTATTGTTATTGAAAATCTTGTTAACATTATTTATTTTGTTTTTTTTTTTTGTTTTTGTTTGTATTTTTTTATTATATGCTTTTATGTTGTTGTATTTAAACAAATATACATTCAATTTTATTAGTTGTATCAACGGTAATAAATCGTTTTAC
Source organism: Phyto melanocephala (assembly GCA_941918925.1). Taxonomy (NCBI): domain Eukaryota; kingdom Metazoa; phylum Arthropoda; class Insecta; order Diptera; family Rhinophoridae; genus Phyto; species Phyto melanocephala. The sequence goes on along the minus strand of OW799235.1, from coordinate 102,021,493 downwards.
ATTTCACACTAACTTTCAATTTTCTTTTTTTAATGAGAACAAGTCAAATATTAGATATTTCAAATACAGTACTTGAAGGTACTTATGAGTGACTTTGAATGAAGAAAAATTGCTGTGTTTGCTTTTATAATATCGAATAACATCGAATAAGATGCAGGTGTTTCTCTTTCATCCAGTTCTTAACAAAGAAGGAATTAATTTTTTTGCAAGTTACAATTAAGTTTAACGACATTCAGTCATATGACATAATTGGCTAATTCACAAGGTATCGTAAGTATCATAATTTCCCAAAAAAAATTTAGTGATTGAAAAGTACTGTATTGTTTATTGTAAGATATTAAGACCTTTTTAAAATGTTTAAAAGTTGTGACATTATGACAATACTACACTTAGAACATCTTGTGAATTACCTAAATAATTATTTTAAAAATCATAAATATATTTTGCTTTGTGTACCGTTCATAGAACACAAACGAGAATATTGGGTGAACATTTTAAATTTTTATTTTAACAATAACAAAACAAATGTAAAATTTTTTCATAAAACACTCAACTGTAATACTAATACAACAATAATGTTATGTGATCATCTATAATCTATCCATCAATCAATTTCTTTGAATTTTGTAAGAAGAAGAGTCTTTATTCGCTCACCGTATTGTATGCATAGAAATTCTTAAATTGTTTGCATACGAAAGTGCAACAAAGAAAAAGGAAAATAAATTATTTTAATAGTTTTTGTTTTAATTTCTCCTAACTTACTGCTAGCTCTTTCAGTAATTCGTAAGGCATGATCATAGTACAGCTAATCTTGAAAGGGAATAAATGAATACTAATTGATTGCAAAAGAGAGACCCATGAAGTAAGACATCGCATTTTAACATTACCGCTTCAACAAACGTTCTTGGAAAGTACAAGAAGCGCTTTATGGTATTGATATTTTTTGGTGGACACAGAATAAAATATAGTAAAATTGCCTTAGGTTATGTCTGTAGCTTTGAGCTAAAAGGGCCAATGTTACTTTTTTGCTCTTTTGATCATCATTGCATTAGATTTGTTTTCTTGCTCTATTTCATTATGGTAAAACAGCTTAAGTCATACTTAACCCAGAACAGCTTCATAAATAAAATAGTGGCCAATGTCACTATGAAAGCACATGTAAAAGTTAAAGTTCAATTCAAATTTTCTCAAAAGTGAATATTTTGACATTTGCCCTTTTAGCTCCAAGCCACAGATGTTATGTTAAAAAGAAAATATGTTGTACGCTCTAAAGGAAAAAAGTTCCCTTAATAAAACCACAATCTCAATTCAATTAATATTGTGATTAGATCAAGAACCCACCCTCTTCAATATATTTTTTTAGAGATTTCCAAGTTGAATACCTCAGATGTTCCATATTCGTCAAAGTATCCATGTTAAAGTTTTCGCGTTTAAAACGCCCAACCGTAGGACATTGACAACGACACTGTTCTAATGTCTCATCCTCTTATTCGCATACTCTACATGTCGTTTCGTCTAACAGTCCAATACGAACTAGATGAATTCCTATTTAAGTGTGACCAGTTATTACACTAGTAAAACTTGTATAAATAGTGTTGGCCTACTCAGTTCCAGAGTTTCTTTAGCTTTTTTAAGATTTAGCTCACCTCCTAGTATGTTAGTCATCTTACCGACAGCAGTTATTTACCAATTTCTGATGTGTTCCTTCATCGCTCACACTTTAAGTTTATTTTCAAACCTTTATAAGGGTTAAAGATTCTCCAAGGTGATGGTTATCAAAAATTATCCCATTTTGGATAACTTTTCGACTTCTTCGTTTCTGAATTTGCCATTATAGCTTGGTATCCATATTAAGTATCTCAAAATGTCCACAATTTGTAGTGATACTCTTTCATTGCCGGACAGTCCGAAAATTTAATTTGGTTTTATTTGGGTCTTGCTAACTGGTTGGTTATCCGTAAAGACACAAATCGGAGCTTTGTTATCAGTCTCCTTCACCCATTTTGCGTCTTCCGTTATGGCCATAATTTTTTCTATAAAATTGCAATCATTGTAATTTTATAAAAGATATCTGCACTTTTTTACTTTTCTTTAGAATTATAAAATATATAACACAATTTTAAACACCTCCTTTAAAAAATATTGATCCATATATTATAAAAAACTATGATGGAAATTGTTTTTGTTTTAATGGACTAAATTAAAAAAATTTGCATTAGAAATTAAATATCCATAATAACCTTCCACAACTAAACACGTATAAAAAACAGTTTTAAATTAATATTTTTATTGCAACACTTTATTTTGCTTGCTCTGACAAGTTTTCTGAAACTTCATAAATATTTTTTTAATGGTTTGTTTAATAATTTCAAATGAACATACTTAAAGTCAATTGAATTAATATTTTCATTATTCAATATCATTAAATTTAATGATTTTATAAAATTCTGCATACATGAGTACATAAAAATGTGCAACAATGCATGTAAATGCGTGGTATAAGCCATTTGCATGAAGAGTGTTGTAACTTAAAATACTTACAATTGATATAGATATCGAGGGCTTATATTCAATACCCGCCATACGCCAAAACACAAATTTTCAGGAGAGACAAAAAACTGTTTCATTCCAAAATTCTTAAGGTATGAATTAATCTTTCTTCTATAATATTTTTTAAATATGACTACTGAGTCACCCTTATAAAAAAAATGTAACTTTTTACTCTATTCGTAGCGATATGGTTAATGTCGGGTATTGCAACTGAAATCTTTAAATATTTTTATGGCGTATAGCGGTTATTGCACAGTAATAAAAAATATTTTTTTTTTTGCTCTAATATGTAATTTTATTAAATTAAGTTTTTGTTTAACGTTTTTTAACATGAAAGAATTCAATAAAAAAAACAAAAAAAAATTATTAAAAAAAAGGTAATTGAAATTGGACATTGTCACAATGCTTGTTATTACTTTGACTCCATCTGAACTAAATTATCATAAAAATAATGATATTCTGTTTCAAATCTTGAAGATTTTTCCATTTACTAGGCTGGATTGGAAGCTGAGCAGTATGCAAAGGCTTTGGTTCAGTATATCCTGTCTACTTTTTAATTCTGTTGGGCAATTGATTGTATTTTTCATTAAAGTTAACTTTAAATTGACCTTCTCCACTTGGCAAACACTTTAGTGATCTTAAATGAGAAACTGTTGGATCATTTTTGGTTCGACCAGGTCTAATGCTCGAAAAGCGAATAAGTTTGGCATCATTGAAGTTTTTAAAAAATACTGTAATTTAAATACATGGCATCGAATGGTTTAATAACTACTGTGTCATTAGTTTTTACTGTTTTTCGTGATTCTTTGGTTATTCTGATATAGTTTATTGACAAGTATATTGATTGATTTTTAAGTTGTAAGGAGTTATAAGACATTTTAACCTATTGTTAGGATCTTTGAATTGTATTGAATTTCCTAATGGGAATAAGTTGTTTGCTTAACAAATTCTTTTTTATACAACAAACATTTATTGTGTCCGTTGTCCGCTACAAATATTTTTGTTTTTGTTGAAATATTTGTAGTTATTGACAGTTAATTTTTGCGTAAATTAGAACGTAGAAAATTTTTCTTTAAAGTAAAAACTAGGCAGTACAGTCCATAATCTCATAGAATTAACAGTGTCAATATATATTTATGAGAAAAGGAACGGGTGGAAATTTATTCTTTCCGTATTCTCAATGTATGGCGTATGGCGGGTATTGCATTAAAAAAAATCGTGCGGTTCATAGCGATATATAAAAAAAAGTACTTAATAAGTATAATATATTAATTTTTTTTTCGGAAATTTTGTAAAAACTAAGTAAATCATAATGTAATTAAAAAAGATTAAGATTAAGTCAAAAGCCTTTTTCTACGCAAAATGCTATATTGGTTACAAATTCAATACAGAGAAAGATGTTTGTGTAAGTTTTGACAGCAGGTTAGGAATGCTTAAAAAGAACAAAGAACAAATTTGAGTGCTGAATCAAAAAAAAAAAAAAAAATATTTGCCATCGTAGAAAGCAGCCGGCTTGTGTGTTGGTGAAAATCAATTTTGTTAACTCCCATATATGCATTGGCGTAGCTAAAAATTTTTTCTGGGCCTGGAAGATCTTAAACTGAGTTAATGTAAATATATTTTATTTCAAGTTCTTTCAGAAAACAATTCTGCGGAGCATTGCAACCCCGAGAATGGTTTAGTTACGCTCATTTATATTGCACATATCCATATGTGGTCTTAAACTATCAAAAATATTTTAAAATAAATCGCTAAGCACTATTTTTTCCTATATCTTTAACACAAGAAAAATTTGCGGCTCTCGGACAATTCAAAGATATATTAGCGTAGAATTATTAGGAAAATAAGTTAGAAATCTGCAGGTTTCTAGACAGAAATTTATTGGAAATTATTTTTTCATTAAATAAAACTCTTAACGCTCCTTTTTTTTTCGGAAATTTTTGTCAAAGATTTAGATGGCATCAGTGAACAATTTGCGATCAAAAAGTAATTTTCCAAGAATTGGTGTATGGCGTGTATTGAATATAAACCCTCGATATATAGATATAAGTTTTAAACGCACAAATTATAAAAATTATTTAAACATTACATTATGGAATGTCTCACAGATATATTTAAGGATTAAAAATAAATGTTGCCCAGAGTCAAACAATTCGGCCATTGCAAATTGTATATATCCTTCAAGTATATGTAGACACATATATGAAAATTCCAAAAACAACCTCATCATATTTAGATGTAGATTGAGTAAATACAATTTAAATGGTTATTCTGTGATCAAAACGATATGTAATACTCTATTTTGTTTCAGTCACCATCCTTGATTTACATTTTTTTCCCTTTATATTAATAAGATGAGAATATAAGCAAAGTTTGTTCACAAAGAAGAGGTATAATATGGATTTAAAAAAGTGCAATGACAGCTAACGGCAGCTAAGAATAGATACATACAATAGGCTCTAATAAGCGAGAGCAGCTCACATATATTCAGCCAAATTAAGCTTAAAATATTCATCCAATATGTTAAGTCAAATCTTCTGTACGTCTGTAAAACCTAGCTTGTGTCAAACATCATCACTAAAAGATTTAATGTATTTCCTAACAATTGCCTCAGAGTCACATGCAAGATATTTTAGATCAACACCGTAAATAACATAGAACTATTGCGAATGATGAACCGATAGCGAAGCAGATACAGCGTAGGAAATTGAAGTAGATCGGCTGCACCATTAGGAAGAAAAAAGTCCATTTGTATTACAAGAATAGAACTTGAGTGACATCCTTAAGGATCAAAAAAATTGTGGTCCACCTTAAAACACCTGTCGATATACAATTATCTAAGAAATAAGGCAAAACAAAAACAAAAACAATGCCGGCAAACAGTAAAATATGGAGGTGGTTTGTGAAATACGTGTGCTCTCAAGGGGATTTATGAAAAAAAAAACTAGTCAAACTTAAATTTTATAGCCATTTTGGGACCATTGAAAGAAGAATGTATCCTCCGTTTTGTTTAAATCTTTGACTTGGAAATTTTACTGTATTCTATAAGCCAAATCCATATTAAGGGCTTGAAAAAAAGAAGTAATTCATATTGTTCTAAACGACATCTTGCATTAAGAGGTTTTTAAAATGCAATTTATTCTACAAGTAAAGCCCTTTAATTTAATACCAATACTGAATCTATTAGTGTTTTTAAGCTTCAAAATTTTGTATTGGTATTACAAACGTTTATTTAAATTTCAGGGAAAAAATATGAGTTGAATTTCGCGGCAATTTTGCAGATTTTGCATAAAATTAATTTTTTAGACTGCGTTTGGGAATCTGGAGTCATTGCCTTACCTCAAAGCTGTTTAGGAGCGTTCAGAGTTTTATTTAATGAAAAAATAATTTCCAATAAATTTCTGTCTAGAAACCTGCAGATTTCTAACTCATTTTCCTAATAATTCTACGCTAATATATCTTTGAATTGTCCGAGAGCCGCAAATTTTTCTTGTGTTAAAGATATAGGAAAAAATAGTGCTTAGCGATTTATTTTAAAATATTTTTGATCGTTTAAGACCACATATGGATATGTGCAATATAAATGAGCGTAACTAAACCATTCTCGGGGTTGCAATGCTCCGCAGAATTGTTTTCTGAAAGAACTTGAAATAAAATATATTTACATTAACTCAGTTTAAGATCTTCCACGCCCAGAAAAAATTTTTAGCTACGCCAATGCATATATGGGAGTTAACAAAATTGATTTCACCAACACACAAGCCGGCTGCTTTCTACGATGGCAAATATTTTTTCTTTTTTTTTTTTTTTTTTTTTTGATTCAGCACTCAAATTTATTTCTTCAATTTGTTCTTTCAATTCTTTTTAAGCAGTCCTAACCTGCTGTCAAAACTTACACAAAAATATTTCTCTGTACAGAATTTTTAACCAATATAGCATTTTGCGTAGAAAAAGGCTTTTGACTTAATCTTAATCTTTTTTAATTACATTATAATTTACTTAGTTTTTACAGTTTTCCAGCCAGCTTTTTATATTTAAGATCTTAAATTTATTTAAATATTACCATTCCTGTGCCTAAACTTACTTTTACGGAAACCCTTAAAAGAGAAGCGCTATTTCATAATTTATAACTATTAACAACAACAAAAAATATTTAATACTATTAATGATGATATTATAACATAAATCTTACTTAAATGGTACATATTTTGCAAAACACACTGCTATAAAATATTATCGTACTTCGCTGTAGGGTCGTTGAAAAATTATTTAAGCATCTTTCTTCACTCTACTATACATTTATATGTTGTAGCTGTATTAACACAAAATCAATATCTACAATAAACCAAAAAAAATTCAAATAGTTTATTATTGATCTATCATCATAATCTTGATGATGTTATGCCTATCTGGCATGTCAGCAGCATATGTTTTATATATGAAAAGACGATCAAGAGTAGCAATAGAAATCAAGCATTCATACCAGTTGTTTATAGTTTCCGTTTAATTTTTACTTCAAGCATGATCATCCTGTTAATGTGGTGGTAGTATTTTAAGTAATCACACATACATATATATAAGAGGCAAAGTTTATAGTTTTATTATTTAAAAATTTATGATTTTTGCACACTTCACAATTAGTGAATAGGTATATTAGTTTGTTTTCAATGTAATGTATACATTTTACAATAGTACAAATATTAATATATTAAATACTTTTAAATTGTATAGTTGTTCATGTGGTAAAAGCCTGTTTTTGGGTTAAATGCAATTAATTTCGCAAATCTCTTAGCTACATTGGCGTACATACATATGTCCACAATTGTTTTAGGAGGTTATTTAGTGTTTGAAGAACTTTGCTAATAAAATATATAAAATCTTGCACTTTGACTAGAGACTACTTCAAAGTACAGACTTACAGTATTGACATTAGTTTTCAGCAGAAGTATATCTGCTTTAGTTAAAATAAGCGAAACTGATCGACAAAGTTTCTTTTTTTAATTTTTGAACATGATTGTAAAAAAAGGTTTGCAACTAATTTTCCATGATGTTGGCGTCGACTAAGAAATATGATGAAATATCGAATACCTTGCTTTATAATTGGCGCACCTTCTAAAAAATATAAATAATAAATCAAAAACATTATTTTTATTTTTCTAAAAGATACTAGTATAAAATTATAAATAAAAATAGCAACCAAACTTAATAGCTTCCCATGACAGCCCATATTTAAAATAGATTGTTTGACATATGAAAAAAGGACAAATAGGTAACTAGTCTAAAGCGAACAGGAAATAGTATATTTCTAAGCACAAATTATACTGGTAATGTATTCAATAGTTTTTTGTTTATAAATTGATTTTAATATTACAGACTAATATTTTTAAAACCTTTTCAATTATGAAAAAAAAAATAAATAAAATTTGTTTTTTTTTTTTTTTTTTTTTGTAAATTTGTATACAAACAAAAATATAAAATCAAAAACCGGTTATTCAAACCGGTTTCACATTTAAAAATGTTAAAACCAAAAACCAAATTTTTAATAATTTTAGTTTTTCGAATTATGCGAAAACCGGTTTTTTATTAAATGTGGAATATTTGACTACTATATTTCAGAACTAAATAGTTATGCTGAAATTTCACTCGGCCTATTGAAAACGGTTACATGAACAGTTTTTCAGCACACTACTCCTCTTGTTAAACAGTTTGACTTTAAACAATTTGTTGTAAATCTATTAACAGCGTTGTTTTCGATTCAGTACTCGATATTTTTGTTTTTTAATTTTATTGCTTTTTTTTGGCTTCAGTAACATCAAATATTAAATTTAAAATTTTTCTTAATGCAAAAAACTTTTATAAAACAGTTATTAAAAAAAATTTAAAGATTGACAGCACACAATGTTTTTGATAGGTCATCAGCATATTATTGTTTTGAATCAGCAACCATTTAAGAATTTTTATGACTGAATTTTATATTATTTATTATAATTTGATTTATTTTTGATATCTTGTATGGTTTATGAGATACAAAGTACCTACACAGAAAGAAAAATTAAGTTCTTAAATTAAGAATTAAATTTTTAAATTTTTGCCAAAATCGTGCTTAAAAATTTTAGTCCGATTTATTTCTGGTTTTCGTAAAACAAGTATAAAAAGAGCTTGTTTCACAGAATCAAGTACAAGGCTATTAAAATTAGAATTAACTTCCTAAATTAAGTATTATAAATCTTTATTAAAAAATTAAATTTTTTTAGACATTTTTATAGATAAACACACTCTATAAAATTTCAAATATGTTTTTATTATAATTCTCATTTTGTTTATTTTACTTCATCCATAAGTAATAATGTTTACGACAATAATGCTGTAGCAGTTTACGAGTTAACTTACGTTTAATGTTTTGTCCGTTATTTTCCTTTTTTTTAGTTTTAATAAAACGTAATGCTGAAGAAATGTCAAAAAAGTAACGAAGGTAGTGCACTATGCAACGATCAAACCAAGTAACGAATTCCTTAAACAAGCGCAGGTTTTCATTCATCTCGTTTAATTCAATCTCGTTTATACTTGAATGAATATTTTACTAAGTACGGTTTTGGCCCTAAATCACGTAAAAAATTCTTAAAATCAAAGTTTTATCAGTTTACCTATTCCTAAAATTAAGTAATTCGTGACACATTCATTCTTAAATCAAGCCTTTTTTACTTGGCATAAGAAAATCCGTACCGTACACAGAAAAAAATTTTTCTTAAATTTTGACTTTGACTTTTTGACTTGTTTTTAAATTCTAATTAAAATTTTATTTAATTTAATTAATTTTTTTAATTGATATAAAATATTTTCAACAAACATGGAGATTTCTGTCAGTTGAAAAAATAAAAATTTTTATTTTAAATGACATTTTTTGAAAATTTGCTTTCGAAGGATAAATTTAATATTTGTTATCCAAGGAGCAGAATAATAAGAAATAGTGGACAATCTACAAGAGATAGTTCTGGTAGGTGCACACATACATATAATAAATATATCTTGTTTTAAATATAATACACTGTTTCAGTTTAATTCTAGATGCTTCATGTATTCTGGTATATTGCTCAAGATGCTAATTTTAATAGGTAAGTCAGTAGTAGTCTACACTCTGATCAAGCTTTTTTACCAGTAAATATTCCATTATGTCTAGGTTATTGATGCTACCAATTATTTTTTTGAATTTCAACCAGTCGAACGATGTAAACGTGGACCAAACTTCCCTATTACATGTAACATAGTGAACGTTAAAGTGAAAGTTCTGTATAAACAATTTAAGTATTCATTTATCTATTCCATAGATGACGGAGAATGGTTAATCAACTACGTGCGATTTGATTTTGCTAAAATTTCTCTTGTGGGGTTTTTATGGTCTATGGAAATACGCTACAATCGACAAATGAATTTAAAACCAATCCGGCGCTTGACATGGCGTTGTATGTGTACATGTGGAACCCTACATCTTATATAAAATTGTTAGTATATAAGTAATGAAATGTAATTAAAATTTTTGTTAAGAACAAATATTGAAAAAAGGCTTTTTTCTTTTTGGGTAAATTTATTAAAAACAGTTTTAATAATATAAATTACTAATACAATATATTCTTTATTTATATAAATCGCAAGTTTCAATTATAGGCATGATTCAATTAATTAAAATCATTTTTAAAAATTAGAAACGTTTTAATTAATTTTTTAATACTGTTTTAATTGATATTTTTCGCAATATTTTTTCAATTACAACTATTAATTTTTATTTAATGAATAGTATCATTTTGATGATTAGAGCAAAATTAAACATTTTTTTAATTATTAATATTAATTTCGTAATTGAAATTCATATTTATTTTTTTCTGTGTACTTCTGGCATCGCTAAGGCTTAATTTAAGTACGGATTACTTGATTGGTTTTTTGAGTGTATTATTTTGTCAGACTTAGGGCCGTATTCATAAAAAATATTTTAGGTTTATTGAAGGCTTATTTGACAAATTTCTCTACCACATCTGTTAAATAAGCCTTTAATAAACCTAAAACATTTTTTATGAATACGGCCCTTAGTAAAATTTATTTTTTACTTATTTCTACGTTTTTAATATATAAAAAAATACATTGAAATAGTTAATGTACTTTTCAGTAAAATTGTATAAAAAAAAATATGCAAAAACTTTTCATTTTACAATTCCAAAAGCTACAATTGATACCCTGATGAAAATAAAATATTGAATATTCATACATATAGGATCAAAATTTATAATTCAAAGATTGTTGTGGCCAGATGATATAAATAATAAAATATCTATAGACCTTTAGGTTGATTATCGATGGCAATTGAACTTCAATTCCCAGTTGTTAAGTAAGGTATTCCAGAGGGCAATTGGCCACTAAAAGCGTAAATATATTGATTATATTGAGAACAATTTTTTTTAATAAATTACATGTAAGTTAAGAACGAGGGGAAATGATTATTTTTTTGTAAGAAAGTTAATACTTTTATGAAAAAAATATGATCAAAAATTATAAACTCCGAGAATATACAAATACCTATACGTTGGTGAGGCATATACAAGATTCGGTACAACCGAAGCAGCACTCTCACTTGTTTTTCCAGCAAACTTTTATCGATAATCTTTATTCTGTTTTGTTTTTGGTTTTTTCTATTTATTTGTTGAAATTAAAGTACAATTTATTATTTGATTTATAGTCAGTTGTGAAGATTTTATTGCTTATTTGTTATTATAAAAAAAACAATTTCACAAAATGTATGTAAATTTGTAAGTTTTTAATAAAGATTTGAGAATATCAAAATTTATTTATAATTAAAAATCATTTAGTTCCTGCCTAAATTTAATGGAACCATAAAACGGAAAAAATTCCCATTATTTAATTAACTGTGAAATTATGCTTTTCTAATTTTCTCTAAAAAAAAAAATTTTAATAAATATTCACTTATAAATATAAAGTGGCCTTTAATTTGCGCAAAATTTTAATTAGCCGTTATTTGTAGAGTAAAATAATTTTAGTAAAAAAAATAAATCGATATTTTTTGGTCTGTGCCAATTAGAGAGATCGATTATTCGACTAATAAACCATAACACAAAAATCAAATTATTTATGGAAATAAAAAGTTTATTTAAGAACAATCAAAACAATTCACAAAGGTGAAGAACGAAGAAAATATACTGCAGTTACGACAGAAATGTTTTAAGAATTTTTACTTTAAAATATTATAGGAACATATTTATACATTTATACATAGATATGCATATAAACATATGCACTTGTATTAATAAAATAATAGGGGAAATCACCCTTCGTTGAAAACAGATCATGCAAATGTTGCAGATCTTGCAAGTCTATTTAGTATATATATTCCTAAGTTTGCAACAACACAAAAACAATATACACTAAAATTACATTTCCCACACAAGCACTAAAAACAGTTAGAAATTTTCAAAAGCAAAGTTTGCAATAGAATATATAAAATACTTGCAAGATCTGCAACATTTGCATCATGTTTGCAACAAAGAGTGATTTCCGCTAATATATAAACGTATATGTAGTTAACAACTTAACATACCTATGTAAGACTACATTATTCAATTAAAATAAAAATAACACTGCTCGACAAAAAATCATTTTTTGTCTTTCCGTTAATAAAAACTATGTGGACTATATAAATTTTGATGTACTGAACTCAAATCCATTGTCGGTTTTATTTCCATCAGATCGGGATTTTTTTTATGGGCGTGGCAAATTTTTTCAAAATCCATATAGTCCACATAGTTTTATTTAATAGAGGATTTTTCTGCTGAGCAGTGTAATTAAAAGTTTTGTCTTCTTAATTGCTTCTTTTAAAATAATCTTTTAGAAACCAAATGCACTTTAAATGTTTTAAAATATGTTTCTCTTTCTTTTGTTTTTATGAAACTTGATATTAAAAATGTCCTTTCACTTAGCACACATGTTGGACTTATAGAGCATAAAACACCAAATAACCCTTTTAGCCTTTCAAATCACTTATGACACTCGTATAAATAAAACAAAAATATGTTATTTTTGAATGAATTTTGTATAGCATTTTGGCGTGTGCATATATTTAATAGTATTGATCAGCACATAACAATAACCGGTTTATTTGTAACAAAACAAACGGTTTATTTGTTATTAAAAAAATGGTAATTTTAAAATATTCGCCATTGACAAAGCTAAAAAACCGGTTAAAACCGGTCGAATAAAAACAGTTCGACCACCCTAAAAACAACACAAATAACAAGTCAAGTAAAGTTAATGACTTAAATCACGACAATTATATATATAGAAAAAACTTATTGAGTAGCATATTTAAAACGGAGTCATACAGACTCCACTTGACTGTTTGCGTGCAGCGAACTACCATGTTAACCAGCATATTTAAAAAAAGTGAACTTAAATCGAACCTATTTGTGTAAAAAAAACTATAACTAAAAATCGGAATCAGAATCAGTACCATATTTGGTATCTTAAATTTGGTACCCTGGAAAAACTTGCTTAAATAGGCAAGAATATAAATATATTAAGTAAATTCACTCGTATTTTCGTTTAACGGAATATGAACAAGAATATTTTTTTTTTTTTAAGGAGCCAGTGTATATGATCAAGACCTAGTCAATGCTTTAACTCAAGGCCAAAATTTTTGCAGATATTCGAGCGCTTTAGCAACAAATTTTGAAAGATGTTACGGAAAATTTTCTAAAACTATACCATCACTGTCAAGCTGAAAACGGAGGACAGCTCATTTAAATTGCATTATTTTCCATACTTTGCGTAAAAAAATCCATTTTGTATTTTGTGTAATCTAAAAAAATATAAACGAAAAAGTTATTAAATTCTTCAACCCCATGGTGACCTGGTGAACTTGAACTTTGTTTTTTTCGGGCTATATTGGAAACTTAATAATCTTATAATAAATTATTTTTAAGTTATTAAAAAATATTGTTTGACTGTTCGATTACTGGACGTTTTAATTGAATAATTTCATGTTATCAATTCAAACATTTTGTTCATTCTTCCTCTATTAATTAAATAAGTTTTGGTCGTATGGCAACCCAAGTATATAAAACCAACCGAAGTAGACGTAACCACTTATTTGCATTAATTTCTCCTCTTATAAATAAATGTTTAATTATAAATTTTTTTATCTTAACCAATTACAATATCTAGATATTGTTACATGTCATGACTACAATTTAACAAAAAGAAAATCACATAAAAAAAAATTATCAAAAAGTGGTGATATTATTTGGGCCTTTGCTTGTCTAGCGGAGTCAAGTCTAACGTATTTTGGGAAGCGCAATACCTTTTATTAAAACAAAAGAAAAAGAAAGACTTGTACCGACAGCTGATAGAAAAGCATAATGTCAAAATTCGCCTTGATTTCATTAATTTATGCAGGGGTGCCAAATAAGAATTTCATTTTGATATTAAACAGTTAACTTGAGCGTATATTTTTTGATACTAAATGTAATAAATTTATTTTCATTGCTTGTTTTCATTTCCTTTATCATATGTTTTGCAAATATATATCATATCAACTTTTACATCCCTGACATATATACTTTTTCGACTTATCAGAAAGCATCAACTAAAAATTTCCTTTGTTGTGACAATTTTCTGTTGCATATATCTGTATGTCTTATTATAAATATTCGTATTTTAATTAAAGTTTACAAAAACAATTTCATATTAAGGCCAGTATTGTTACTGAATTTGTTAACGATGTGACCTATTACACTATGCAACAAATCGGAAGACTTTGTTTTTCTCAAACAATCACTATTTTTTTTTTAATCCGTTATAGTCATCTAACTGCAAATATCATCGTTGTTTTAAATTCTATGGTAGGTTTGTTTTTAATTTCTTTGTCAAATTTGAGATTTCTGAAGAGACAGATCCATACATCTAGTCGTAACATTGGAACGACGTACTCGATTCTGTTAAGCAATCCGTTAAGTTAATTATATTTTTGAATTATTAACCATGATGTATTTGAATTTTTAAAACCACTTAAAATTGAACGAACAACAGTTTTTAGCCTCTAGTGAAAATTTTTGAATTTTTTAATAATGCCCTCTTGTTGATCAATTGCGATATATAAATATTTAAATAAACGCCTTATTTAAGAATATATCACTAGAAGTGTGTGTAAGTTTGTAATCATAGAGATGATCATAAACATCGAATGATACATTCGACTCTTTATTTGCAAAGTAATAAGCGATCAACTTTAAAACAACGTTACAAAATACAATAAATCATTTCGACAACTTAGCGAACCAGTAGAATCCAGCTTGCTGGGAAAATTAACTTGTTGTTCTTATTTAAATCACGTTTCTTTTGTTTGCTCTAACCGTGAATCTTTTAGCTTTTTAATGAATTAAAAATATTTGCCTTAATTTGTTAATACCATTGTTGTATTATACATATAAAAGAAATTACAATTTAAAAATAAAAAATAAAAAAATATGTTAAAATACTTTTCGAATCTGCACACAATATATTGAAAGAATTCCTCACAAGTAAAATTATGATCAAAACAAATTTTATCAAAGGAAAAGTTTTTTTTTATCAAGTTTATTCGCAATAGCACTTTATAACAAAATAAATAAATTTACCTTAAATAAACTTTTAGCTGATTTAGAACTAATCCACTTTATGTTTATACTTAATATTTTTAGCAGTTTTTTTTATAAAATTCTCTCTACTTCAATTAAAAATTTTTTTTTATTCTTTTAGTAGGTAAATTTTTTTTGCTTAAACTTTTGTTTTTCTTTCTTTCACCACAAAAATCTTTAATTTATTATTTAGCAATTGAATTGTTAACTCTAAAATAAATAAATATTCTTGCACTTTATAAGAATTTTTGAAAAACACTCACAAGCAATTTACGTCTACATTTAACGTGGCGTATAATTAACATTTTCTTTTTATTTTGCAACTAAGAAATGTAATTGTATGCGTTTTATATTATTTTTTTGTTATTTACCGATTGTAACGAACACGTCTTAAAATACGGAAAATTCGTTATCAACTGAATTTTCGATTATCCGTGCAAGTATCAACAACCGCTAAAGAAACAATAAACAGCAAAACAGCAGCAAATGCTAAATTGCACACGAAGTGCAGTTGACTTACAAATCGTTTTTTCTCGTTTTAGTTCGTTCACGATTCGTTTTTTTGTTATTATTGTTGTTAGTATTGCTGTGCCAAATGCCGGCAAAAGTAAACAAGCTAAAGGAAAACCAAAACAACACAACACCACTAACACCCCACTTCATACCTATAACATCAACCGACGCAAACATGTTGCTCCGCAAGTAAAATGTGTGTGCGAGTGCAAAGTGTGGTACGTGTACTAGAGTTTACAGAAAAACGAACAAAATCACTTGTCTTCTTTTCATGTTTGTGACTTGTCTGTTTTCTGCAAAAAAAAACAAGCAACACGAACAAACACGCAACCAAACTTAAAGTTAATGTTGATAAGTTTTTGGCGGGATAATTCTAAACAGAAATTGTTAGTTAGGTCAAATGTTGCTAATAAATGTTTATAAACACCGGTTGTAAACACAAAATATTCCCTTTAAATGCACGTGCCACAAGTAAAACTCTTGTCGTACATTTTGTCTGCTTGTATTAAAATGAGTGAAGGACGAATGAGCATGCGTTAATATTAAAGGAAATCGTTGTCAAATTATAAAGTCTTATAAAAAATATACTAACAATCGTACATACCATTATATATACAATTAAACCTACATAAATTTCTATACATACATACATTTCACATAATAGTTTATATGTCTGTATGTGTTAGTGTGTTTACTTTGGGGAACCTAGAGTGTGTCAGTTGATGCTTTTAGCCAATCAAAGTGTGACAAAATTACGCGCAGCAAAATATTTTAGCAAAAAGCAAGAAAAATTCTAAAAGTGTAAACAACAATTTAGTGGAGGATTAAGATATATTCATCTCTAGATAAAATACTTGAGATGTTCAGATAATTTAGGATACATGCAAATTAGAACTTACCAAAAAATTACTTGTTGATTTGTCTAATTATAGGTTTAATTTATTTTTTTTTAAATAGTTCGTTTGAAAAAAATATCAATTAAGCAGACCTACTAAGAGAATACATTAAGTATGACGTTTTACATATTTTTCCGTAGAGTGGTTTTTAATGTAAAAATTTCTAAAGTGACATTAATAATTTTTTCTTTCAACTTTTTTTAAGTTATATAGTTTTTTTTTTTAATTATTATTAGCAAATAGCAACAGGAACTATAAAAGCTTATAGAATATTTCAAAATAGAATACTATGGCACTTTCATTTAAGGTATAAGATTTATGACATTCAATTCTTCTTTTGTCTTCTTCTTAAATTAGAGAAGGAACTTTTTTTTTTTAATTAATTAAAATATTTACAAAAATTCTATTGAAAGCCAAGGCTTAAAATTCAAATTAAAACCAACTAAATCAAAACTGTAGTTCGTACCTTATAGCCAAAAAGTCGTCAAGACCCTAATTAACAAAAAGTGGAATCTCGGAATGTCTTGCAATGCAAGGGTGAAATAAGCTCGTATGCAAATTGCAAACGTCTAGAAATAATAAGGATACCAAGCCATCACGGCGAAATGGAAACGAAGAATAATTTTTTAAGGCCATCATGTTGGAAAATGCAGTTTTTGGTAAGGTGACGAACATATAGTAGGGTCACCCAAGTCTTGAGAACTTGATAGGGATTCTAAGACTGTGTAGAACAACACTTAGTTAAGTAACTAGTGCAATAAATCTAGGAAGCACTTGGACTTTAGAACACTATCTTTATAAATTTCCTGCGCTTGGGTATATTGACACTATACAGAACTTACAATATCTGAAAAATTCGAATTGAAAATCCCTAAGGAATTATATAAAGGAACTGGGTTCTTTACCTAAGCGTTCCATTATCGGAATTGGGGTAATGGTTTTTTTATTTAGAGAATTTCGCTCTTTAAGATAGCATAACATACTAACTTTTGGTACCTCTCTTTTTTAACCTAAATTAAAACTTAAATAAAAATAATAATTTATTTAATAATTAAGTTTTTATAACTAGCTCTAAAAAAGCTCACAAAATCAGATTTATATGAATTAACGATTTGAAATACGCTAAATTTCATTACGTCGCCATATAAAAGAAAGCTATATATTTTGTGTATTTCGAAAAAGGTATTTTACTTATATGTGTTTAAAATCAAAAGCTGCTATTGCAGGTGTCTGTATATCTTCAATATTTACAGCTACCATTGATTTCAAATACCCGTTCTAGTTTTTGCCTTATAGATTTCATTTCCAACAACCAAAATGTATAATCCTAATATCAAGAAATTAAGACTCGCAAAAACTCATTAAACTCAAGCTAGAATAGTTATTCGATAAGTACGTTCATCTATATATATATAAAAGAATAACGTGACTGACTGACCGACTGAGTGACTGACTGATTCATCATCGCACAGCCCAAACGCAAAGAGCTAAAGACATGAAATTTGGACAATTGCTTCCTCTTTCAATGTATAGCTCCACCAATGTTGCCAATTTAGCTATTTTATGGCTAGTTTTAGCGATTTTGAACACGCTTAGCTAGGAAAATCTGCTTTTAGCTATAAGCCATTTTTTTAGCCATTCTAGATATTTTTAAGCCTTTTTTAGCCATTTTTTATTTTTAGCTTTTAAGTGTTGTTGTTGTTGTTTCGTTTTTGAAATTCTGAAAAACGCTTCTATAAAACAATGTTTTTTAACTAATAAAAATTGCATCGATAAGAACCTCTTTAAAATATTACATAAACAAACAAACAATCAATCAGTAAAAAAAACAACCAAGCATGTGTATTTAATAAATAAATAAAAAAAGAAATTAAAGCAAAATAAACAAAATTTTCCCAGAAGTTTATGAAAGAATGGTTTTCCCACCCAAAATTAAAAGAATGGATTACAAAAGTTAAAAAGTTTTTGTAAATACTGTAAATGTGAAATTTAATGGTGTTGGATATATGTAAGTACATATTATCAAGACCAAGCCTTTACCTTTTAATCCAGTGAATTTTAAGCAGCAGGAGAATACATTAGCTATGTAAAAGGTTTTTTAATAAAAGTGGTATGATTTCTTTAAAAAAAACACATTAATGGTTACGGAAATTCAAAAGTTTTTTATTTAATGTAAAGTACAATCGATACAATAGGGTTCTAAATAAAACCTCATTCAAATGGCCTCCACGACTTCTTCTGCAGGAACGAATTCGATGAACCCAATTTTCGAGCAATTTTTCCACTAACTCAAGTTGTATGTCATGAATGGCACGTTCAATATTGACTTATAAAGATTGAAAAGAGTTTGGTTTGTTTCGAAAGACTAATATTTTATTTTTTCCGTATACTTTTTTCAAGATACGGCTTAAAATGGATTGATAAATGCTGTTATCAATATGAAGTACCACATAATTATCTTAAATTGATAGGATCTAACGAAAGTTAAGATGAAAATGACAATAACAGTGAGCTAAATACTAATGATAATTGGTCCTTTTAACACCATTATAACAATTCTTGTACTTTATAACTAGTCAAAGATATTTTAAGTATTTTACAAACGGTCTTAAATTTTATTATTTTTCTCTAAAATAAATTATTCTTATTTTTTTTATTAAAATATTGAAAATTTTTTATTTAAAACATTTAGCCATTTTTTAGCTTTTTTTAGCTAGTTTCTAGCCATTTTTTTCCAGAATTTTAGCCATTTTTACTAATCAAGTTCTGGCATCACTGAGCTCCACTAAGAAGGGATTTTTGATAATTCGTACTATAAGGGGGTATAAAAGGGTAAAAACGGGTAAAATCGGTAATCTTATATCTGCTAAACTAAAAATGAAACAAATTAAATTGAAAAAGTATTGTAATTTGCACAAAAAATAAGCTGGTGTCTGGCCTTTTTTGAATTTTCAACCCCTAAAAGGAAAAAACGGGTAAAAACTATAATTTGGTATTTTTTTGGGACCCTATGTAACTTCCAAACACATAAAGATAGGAAAAAAAATTTAAACTGTATTAAGTAATCCGCGAAAAAATATTAATAGGAATTCGGAACTTTTTTCAAATTCATATGTATAAGGGGTAACAATTGTCCCTTTTTTTGGTACTTTTTTTAAAATAAACTTTTCTTATACTATTTAATGAGACAAAATTTGACAATTGTTATTTCCTAATAGAATATGAACAATTATTTAGGTGAAATTTTTAGAAACCTTTTTGGGGACAAAAAAAGGTACCAAAAAGGGAAAAATTCCGGATAATGTATGTAATTCCAATTATACGGCCAATTTTCACAAAATTTTTAATTAGGATTTCACCAGACATAAAAAATTTTGTAATTTAGTAAAAATTGAAACACATTTAAAACAGGGTAAAAAGGGGAAAAATCGGGAAAAGAGTTTGGTACTTTTTAGAACATAATTACTTTTATGCAAAAAATAATAGATTTACTGACCTTAAATCATTTCCATTAAAATATTTTGTTACATAGATATTTGAAAATTTTAAACTTGGAATTTGGAACTTGGACCAAAAATGTACTTTTTCACTTTTCTATGGTACTTTTTGTATTTTCTACGTTTATAAAGGTAGAATTGTAAAATAAAGGACTATTGATTCCAGGTAAGACTAAAAATGTTTTGGGTGACCAAAAAGGTACTTTTTTGAATTTTTATGGTACTTTTGGTATTTTTATTTTTAACTTTTTGTATTTTCTATGTTTATGAAGGTAGAATTGTACAATCAAGGAGTTTTGATTCCAGGTGAGACTAAAAATGTTATGGGCGACCATAATATTTTAATGAATGGAGGATTGATGATTCAAGTTTAGAATTAAAATGATATTGAAGACACAAAAAAAGCGTTTTCGCATTTTTATTGTACTCTTTGTATTTTTAAGTTTGTAAACATGAATTCTTTAAATTAGTGTTTTTTGATCCGAGGTTTAACTGCTAATATTATGGACGTCCAAAATTACTTTTTCTCTTTTTTTATATTTTGTATACATAGAATTCTAAATATAGGTAATAATAAACCAAGTGAAAGTTTTAGCGAAGGAAAAAAATTTACTTTTATTATTTTTAGCGTCATTTTTGCAAATTACGAATCTTAATGTTTGAAACTCAGTAGCAGTGATCTTGCTTTTAGTTAGGAAATATATGTCCGATATATCTTTACTCTACTTTTTATTTTTCTAAGTACATTGAGTCAGAGATACAAATTTTGAAAAATCGAACCAAAAATATTTAATAATTAAAAATAGAACTTGAGTATTCAATAAATAGTAAGAACTGCGCTATCGAAGTAGCGGGTTAAATACTAGTTATATTATATTTTTTGTTACCGAACGTAGGGACATTGAAGCAATACATGGATATTCTCGAGAGAAAAGAAAATCAATGTAAGTATCATATGTAAAAGCCGAAAATATAACGACCGCAGTACATACTAAATATTTATTAATAATTTATAAAATGTGTATTAATATTTTTTTCGAACTTTTCTACATATAAAATTTTAATATGAATCATTTTTATTTTGGCTTAAATTCATTTATTCGAAAATGCATTCCACTCGGCTAATATCGGAAAGAATTTTAAATATTCCTAAAAATGATTGCAATTCAATTTAATTTGAATTATAAATGATTCACATTAAAATGTATAAAATGTTTGTAAAAGTGATGTTCTATAGAAATTAAATTTTTATGACTTAGAGTGGTTTCCAGATTTTTGATCTAGATTTGTTACAAGCAAAAAAAAATAATAATTTAAATTGGCTTACATTTACAATAGCTTAAAGCCTTATAATTTTTCTTAACCAAGATTTACAACTATGATTACCTTTGTTGCTCCATATATAATAATCGATAAGCCTGGATCCTAGACTTGACTTTATCACTCGGGATATATGACACTGCTTAGTAAAAAAAAGTACCAATTTTTAAGTTGTAATATGTTTGTATGTTAATTAGTATTATTTTCTTAATCATTAATACCATTATACATGTGCATCCTTTTATTATTATTATTAACCTTTCCACTTATGACACATTCTCCACAAGTCATCGCTTTGTGAACATTTATTAATATAATTTCATAAACACATAACATTTAGAGATATTATCCTCAAGGCGTAAGAAAAATAATATTGTCATTAACACAACTACATTTGTCAATTCAAACACACATAAACATAAGCACTGCAAAAGCAACCAGCGGTGAAAGTCAACAGGATTTTATATTTTAGGCCTTCCCGAAGGCGAATTAAAACTTCTTTTAGTTTTTCAATCTCAGCATACCCTACGAGCTCTTAAAAAAAATTTTGTTAGAGTCCTGCTCTTCGAAGATCTGATAATAATTTTTAAGAAATTTTTTTCTTAATTTCCATTTCATCGTTGAACTAAATATTTTAAAGACCCTATTATCCTTATTCCGGCTCAAGTTCATCCTAATACTAAATTTCTCATTTTTATATGAAGAAAAAAATTTTTATTTTAAAAAAAAATTGATTTCTTCATATAAAAATGAGAAATTTTTATTTGAAAAAAAATTGATTTCTTCATATAAAAATGTGAAATTAAGTATTAGGATGAACTTGAGCCGGAATGAGAATAATAAGGAATTTAAAAAATATTTTAAAATTCTTACAACTTAATTTGAATTGGAAAATGTTTTAGGATTTTAAATAATAGAATAAATTAGCTTGAGCCAGAATAAAAGTGATTTATAATAATTCTAAAATAAATATAATTAATTGTTATTATTGTATTTTGTTAATAATATATAATAATTTATTGTATTAAATCCCTAATGATGATATACGAAGTATTTCGAAATATTATAACAAAATAAGTGAAACAATTTAAAATATTTTCCTTAAAAATAAAACAACAAAATTGAATTTTTATGACCTAAAGCCAAATAAAAATCTACAATGAAATATATAAAGGTCGAATAAATAATTATTTATAATTATAATGTAAAAATCCCAGACAAAACAAGATCGTATTCTAGCCTTTTACTTTATTATTTCCGACTCCTTCCTTAATATTTCATATAAACATAGTAAATTGAAGTTCAATAGAAACCAGATTAATGGGGGTTGAAGGAGACAAAGCCGTAATAACTATATTTTATCAAAATATCCGGCATTTTGATTTTAACTTTTTCATAATATACTGTATTCAGCTAGTCAAGCAATTTCTCTAAATATTAATACTAAGGAGGTTGTTGGGGTACATTTTTATTAAATACTAGATTTGATCGAGAATTAATAAATAAATTTATTGTACGCCGTTCTGCAGAGGCGGCTTTATCGAATTAAAATTTTTTTATACTGATAAATATTCTGCTAATCAAGTTCTTTCATTTGATACTTTCTGCATTACTCCTTGGTTGTCCAGAAGCTAAAAGAAATTTATTTATCTTTAAGGCTTAAGGAAAACACCGCAGCGGTTGTATTTTGGTGTTTGTATCTCCGTTGGTTTACAATAGATTTAAAAGCTTTTTTCGGGGCTAAGGCTTGTAGCGTAGAAAAAATTTTTTTAAGGAACTTGGTATATTTAAATAAATTTATACTTTTACCTATAATTTTGCCGATTAGTGACCGATTTATTTTTCGCGAGTAGCCCAAGAGGCATATTTTATTTATTAGTAGTAACAGACGTGTTTTTAAATTATCGTAGCGTTAAATATTTTTCAAAACAGATTTCGTTGTATTTATTTGCCTTTATCTCAGGTAATGTGGTGATTGTGCTAGGTTTAAATATTTATTCATTATTTTTAAAAGTTCTATACTACATACTGGTCTGTGTAACATGAGGGGTAGAGTTAGTGGATCTCATGTAGGGAGAAAAAAAAAGTTGGAATCTTGTTCGTCTGGACCCCATAATATGATTTCTCTTTTCAGCCACTTTAGTTTTATAGTCTACTTATCAAGAGCATTCATCGGTACATCCGAAATAACCCGCCTTACAGAATATCTTAATACTAGACAGGCACTTAGTGGTACCAGATCACGTTTTTGGGGTCAAAGGCTGTTTTAACTCTTTTTTACTTTATATTACAATTATGGGTTAATGCCGTTTAATCGAGCTCAAATTTCTGCTATCTCAATATCTGGAACGAACCAAAATCCGACATTGATTTTTTGCGGTTACCCTAATGTGGGGCTTCTTAAAGTCAAGTTCAACCAACACACGGACAGACAAACATTGCTTAATCGACCCTTCTATTTATATGAATAACGGATATGAATATTTAAAAAATTACAAACAGAGTGACAAATTTATATCTGTGGCTTGGAGCTAAAAGGCCAATGTCAAAATATTTACATTTGAGAAAATTAGAATTAGAGTTTAACTTTTACATATCGATGCCTTACTTCCTCAACCTCGTATCTTAAAAAATACGGTTTTGACTTTTTCATATCAAACGATTGTTTTATGCTTTAACTAAAAAAGATTAGTATATTATTACTTCTAATATACAAAAATACAATCAATTCCTTAATAATTGAATTTAAACTTTTAACCAAACACTGAAGTATAAAAAGATAAACCGTTTTTTTTTGTCTCTCCTGAAAAATTTTATTTTTAAGATACGAGGTTGAGGATATATGAGGATATGCTTTCATAGTGACATTGGCCAGCATTTTATTTATAAAGTCTGCGTTAAGTATGACTTTAGTTGTTATACCATAATGAAATAGAGCAAGAAAACAAATCGAATGCAATGATTAACTCAAAAGAGCAAAAAAGTGACATTGGCCCTTTTAGCTCCAAGCCACAGAATTATACCCTTACAACCACAAGTGAAGATTTTGAAAACATTGAAAAGAAGACGAGCATTCATTTAGTTGTGCTAATTTTAAAACAGTTAGGAAAAAATTAAAAATATATATAAAAAATTCATAAACCCTCTAATAAAAATATTGGAAGCAAAAAATTATAACACAAATAGGACTCCATTAGAAGGTTTTCTAAAAGCCCCGTTATAAGAAGCTAGTGTAAAAGCTCTTGCTTGGTAACCCAACGCATGTAAAAAATACATGAGTATGGGTATCAAAATCCTTGTGACTGCTAAATAAGTATAAATAAGGCCTTTAATAAGACATACTACCTTCTTTTTAACGCAGTGCTGTTATACAGTTATACATACATTTATCAAAATATAAACACAAGTTAATCATAGTGTTTTTTAATAATTTTCTTAGTCATTGTGCAATTTTAGTTGACTTAATATTGTGTATAAATGTTTGTACGGTTTTTATACACAAATTAATATGCTTCTTGTTAACCCCCCAAGGTGATTCAGTGAGTATGTGGTTTTTTCTTTTGAATTTCCTCCATACTCCTGCTTACTTGTCTATAACTCCCCATGTGCCAATTACAATGGAGAAATAAACAAATCGAATGTAACCTAACATTTTGAAGTAAGTATGTGTGCTATATGACTGTATAGGTTTGTGAGTCTATGGTTTGGGAAAGGCAATTACTTGCAAATCAACATGCATATTTATAACTATTTTAACTAAACTCCCACTTTTTCCCAATTCGCCTTAAATGATAGGGTCTTCGTTTAGGACTTCAATTATGTCTAAAATAAAATATGTACCAGTCATTTGTTTTTCGAATTTTTTTGCTATATTTTATTACATCTCGTTTTGCAATTGTCATTGGTAGATACTTTCTTCCCCAGCCCTGGTTCTCATTAACTACCATGAATATAATGAAATGGTAATGAGCCATATGCACAGCAGGATTTTTGTTAAATGTTTAAGTATTAACAGAAGTAAACTTTTATTTTCTTCATATGAAGTAATATAAATGTTTGCATGTTTTAAAAGAGCTTTCGATTAATTGTTTCTGCTTTTATACACAACTTGATATAAAGAGTGTCCTTCAAACAGTAGTGAAAACAATTTTATTAAGTTTTGCTTGATTGCAAGTTTATCGAGAAAGCAAAATTGTACTTTATCATTTCAGTCGCAATAATTATTTAAGGGTTTTGGTAGAATCCAATGTATACAAGTTGGTTTTGTAACAGAGACTATGGTCTGTATCACTATAACAGGCAAGCCATCTTCGTTGCTTATCTTTGTTAACAAATTATAATAAAGTTTGTAACTCTATTGAAATAACAACTTAATGATACCGACAAAAGGAGTGATGGAACAAACATTAGATTTAAGTAATGCCAAAAACAAGTTAGGATACCCCTCATCATATTATTAGGTTTAGCGACCACATCATGGCTTAGACGAAATTTCTGATTTAATGTTATATGCCGTTTTGCTTTATTAGTTTCGACGTCATCTTCGATTTTCAATTTTTACATACTTAGTCGTATTCTAATAATCAAGTCCTTTGATAGGATACAACATTTATTAACTGCATTCTCATGGTCAAGCCCTTTTGTTTTATACCAATATTGAGGGGTTTGAAATGGGCACAATTTTAATTATTAGATTTGTCCAATATATAAATTTATTGTATGCCATTTTGTAGTGGTGATCATTTTTTTTTTGTAGTGTGTTATATTATACCAGTCAAGTCCCTTCTCTTAATAACCATATTGCCTCTCTTTGTTTTTCAGAAGCTGAAAAAATCGATTTTCGTTTTTAAAATTTATAAAAAAAAAATAACGAAGCTCCTTTATTTGTGTGCTTATATCTCAGTTACTTTCTCCTCGATTTATAAGTTTTTTTCAGCAATAGTTTTGGACACTACGGCTTATATTCTGATGTCTTTATCCTGTCCAAAAATTAACGAAAACCTTTAGTAACTTGATGTATTGAACAAAATATATTTCAATATTAAAAATTATTTTTGTATATAACTTCAGCAATTAGTGATCGATTTGTCCAAAATGTTTGCCCTAAAGTCATATCATATCTACAAATAGTAGCAAACAACTTATCCTAGGGCTGAAAATATTGATTTTTATGGTAAAACTATGGAATAAAACAGAGGCAGTCGTATCCATTAGCTCATATTTGGGATAGTAATAGGGCGTTTGTGCTGGATTTAAATAGAAAAATTTTCCCAAATACTTTCAAACGATTAATACCACATACAAATGATTCAGGGAGTTAAAGAATGATTTCAACAAACGCACGGACAGATGGACATTATCGAAATTTCAAACGGAGTGACACCACAGTTGAAGTTCAAAATTATGATGAACTCTAACAACTTAAATTACACCAAGTTACCCGATATTTCACATATCAAATGTAGATTCTTAATATCAGAGCTATAATTCTAAGCCGAAAATGCACTTTTCCAGCGATTTTCAAATTATGTTGACTAGTGTTAAGGTGATACGTATTTCCAAATTATGCAACTATACTATAAATCGATGCAATCATAAAACTGTTGAAATATTTCTGTGGCTTAGAGCTAAAAGGGCCAATGTTAAAATGTTTACTTTTGAGAAAATTGGAATTAAACTTCTACGTATGCTTTCGTGGTGACATTGGCCAGCCTTTTATTTATGAATCTGTTCTGGGTTAAGTATGACTTTAGCTGTTTAACCATAATGAAATAGAGCAATAAAACATATCTAATGCAATGATTAACTCAAAAGAGCAAAAAAGTGACATTGGCCCTTTTAGCTCCAAGCCACAGAATTCCACACTTTTAAAAAAATAAATTTATTAAAATATCCAGATTTAATAAAACTTCTTCTGCCATATTTTTGTTCACCAATGTTTGCTTCTTATAAATAATAAAACTTGAACTAAAACAAAAGCTAAAACAAGTCCCTTAACATTTAGCATATGTCTCAATGTCCTCTTGCATACTTATAGTTGTGGCTAGTTTCCTTCAGTCGTCTGTTTCAATGTTTCTTACCGCACAAACTAAACGCTTTTAGATTAATCGTTCTGATTAAATTCACGCAGTTAATGTTATATCCATTCATTATGCAATTATTTCAAATGACTTTCGGTAAGTGATATTTCCTCACAGCATGACACGCAAGAAAAAACTTAATTTCAATTAGAAGCGGTTTGTATAGAAGATGTGAATAATTAAGCTGCATTAGACTCATACGCAAAATTGAATTTTCTATTTCGAATGAACTTAAATGATTAAATTTTACTTAAATGATCAATTTAAATTTATTTCGATAATTTGCGTTGTAAAATCGGAATCTATTTGAATATATTTCTCAATTTTATACAAAATACTTCTTTTAAATTTAAATCTTAATCTTAGAGAAATTTAAAAAAACCAAACTAAAAACTTTTAGATTAAATGTGGTATAGTTAGCAAGATGTTATCATATATCTTGTACCTACCTACCTATTACTATATAGAACATTTATTCGAATAAATTATTCGATCAATCGAAAACACAAATACGTATTTCTTTCTACATATATGTCCTTTCTTTATATACCAAATTATAGATTTTAACATAAGGTTATCATAGAACCCATGTTAGTTTTATACTAGCAGCGTTGTCAACTTTAAAATTTCAAAAAGCACCATAACCCAGGAAAAAACGCGTCATTCTCAAAAAAAAAGCACTAAATATATAATTTGTAAATTATTTTTTTAATTTATTTAATAAAATTATACATTTATATAAATTTCTTTACAAATAATACATTTTTAAATGAATATCAGAATAAATAACAAAAAAATTTACAAAAATCAAACAACGAATATCTTTTAGTCAGTCAGTACAGATTTACATAGATACATATATTTATATGTAAATAAAAATAAACAAAAACATTGGAAAAAAGAACAAAAATATTTAATTATTAAAGTAATTATCAATTCACAATATATCACAGGAGTGATGCATTGTAAGAAATTTATTTCAACACTTAGAAAAAATTACGACAGGATTAATTTTTCCATACCTGATGCATTTATACGACGTTTAATAAACATATGTGAATTTGTTGTACAAAATATTAAAGAAATTATTCACCAAATAAGTACAAACTATTATTTAATATTTAAATATTTTTATATTACATATTAGAGTAATTAAATAGAACTATTTCTAACTAAAAATTATGAAAAATTTTAATAAACTTGCAGTTAAATAATTCGATTAGGATTTAAGCTTTTCTCTGTGTAAATAATATCAAATATCAATGTTAAAGTCTATTATTTCTTCATTATTATCACTATCATCTGGCCACAACATAGTCTTAATTTCAAATTGTAATGCTTTATAAATATCATTGCTATTAATCAGAATATTTACTTCATCAGCTATTTGGTAGGTTTCACAACAGGAATTTTCCCGTTTAAGCCCACTTTTAATGTGAAGTAAGGCATTAACTGAATTTAAAGACATTCGGTTGCGAATTTTAGATTTAAACACATTCATGGGAGCGACAAAAGTTTAACGGCAATATTAGCTAATGCTTCAAAGGGATTTAAGTTAACTGCATCTTTGTACGATTTAACTTCAATCCAAAAATCGACTGGATTCAATATTTTGCCATTGGTAACGGTAAAATATCTTCTTTTGTATGTGATAAAACATTTCTAACATTAATTATGTTAATTTTACTCAAAATTTCAAGGTTTTCTGGTAAAATTTTTAAACGTTTAAAGTCGTGGGACGCTAAAAGTTTGCTTTAAGGTTTAATCATTTATAAGATGATCTCAAAAGAAAGAGGAATTTCTTTTATTCACATTCACCTCAAATGCATATACATATGTATAAAGTTAGACATTTTGAAACAAAAACTTTCTGGGCAATCAATTATCTTATAAATAATTAAATTTTTAGTGTAATATTATTTTCTTGCCGAGTTGCATGTAATTGTACTATAAATTACATTTTGGTAGTATGTATATAAATTTACACTTACAAAAAATTTTTTTCAATTAATTAATTTGAATTTTAGTGTTTGGTGTCACCGAAATAAAAAGAAAATCACTAAAAACTAAAAAAAAAAATCACCAAGCACTGACTCACAATTTTTCCGCTTTCTAAATGTTAAAAATCACCAAAAACGGTGATAAAATCACCGAGTTGACAACGCTGTATACTAGCTTAAATGCTAGTTATCGTTATAGGGTGGTGAGTTTGTGTAGTCACCTCACACAAATTAAAAAAAGATTAATATATATTTTAGACAGCAATTTAAGCATCAAGCGCTATGAAATTTTTATTTTCCCAGCCGGGATTTGAATCTGTGTATGTGGGTTTTAAATTTTCACGCTCTTACGTCGATATTAATAAAATTTATGTTTGAAAACCACATATTTCTTAAATTTGTCGATGTTATTTATTTTAAGGCAATACTAAGTCTCGTTACAACTACTTAGCTATATGACTGGTTAAAAACGTTACTAGTTTAATATTTAGCTAGAGGATTATTCTACTTTATTTTCTTTCCTTCATAATTCCCCTCTCTATCATTCTCTACCAAACAATTCTTTTTAACTATAATATAAAGTCTGTAAATGTCAATAATTGTTACTTCCTTTTTCGAAAGAAAATTTTCAAAAATATATTTTATTAATTCTAATAATAGATGATTTTTTTAAATGATACCAGTCTCTTGAAAAACACACACTTTATTCGATTAAAAATAACCCCACACAATTAACAACACTAAATCTTTAATATTTATTTGCAGGCATCCTGCTGTTAAAACGTCCCAGTAGTACTGTTTTGCTTTTAAAATTTATAATACTAATTAAACTTTGTTTCTCTTTATTGTAATCTTTTTAAAATTATTTGTTAATTATTACAAACAATAGTTATTATATTGGCGACAGATAATCGGAACATAAAGTAAATTTTGTTGAAACTTTAATATGCTTGCTTAGTTGAATATATTAAAACGTGTTATGAATGATATAAAATATCTTTGCAAAACTCTACAAAATGCTGAGTCGACAGTACTAAAAAGAAGCTTTTCACTACTTACAATTTGGCACCTAAGACCATAGCTGTCAGATTTAATAGGGGTAAAATCGTCTAATTTGGGAAAAAAATGGTCAAAATCGTCAAATGGTTTACTCATATCGTCATAAAAACGTCACAATAAAGAAACGAATTTTTCAAAACAATACATTTTTATTTAATGCATAACATAACAAACCTTTTAAATCTAGAAAGACCAGTGGTATTATTAGACCCTTTTAAGTTAACATGACAATAAATATAATACAATTTAGAGTTAATTTCGAAAAATAAATACAAAAAATAATAAATTGGCTGCATTTTTTGGACTATATGACAAATAATTATAATCATTTATTGCTAAAGTTTCTACCGTTTAATATAGCTTTAGACAAGCGTAAGACGAGCACAATGCCAAAATAAACTACATCGTTTCGCTTTTCAGCCCATAAATTTATTTCTGGATCTGCAAACCAGTCTTCCTTAATTTTCTTCTCTTGTTGGTTACCTGTGAAAAACACCATTAAAATTTAATTTTAGCTACTACAAAGTTTTGTATAAAAAATGGATGAAATTTCTACTTACAGAGGAAGAGCTGCTACAATTTTCATCATCTTGGTTTTCTATTGAAAATATAATGTTTGATTTTTAAGGTTTTAATGTATAATTAAAAAGAACTTAAAATTTTTTCAAGTATTTAAGCATATTAACTTGTCACTTATTTTAAATAAATTTACTTAAAAAACTAAAATTGTTTTAAACGCGTTTCCAAATTTATATGTTCGTGTTGTAGGTATCAGCTGATAAAATGTGGCATATACTACATATGGTAAAAATGTACAAAGTGGAAAAATTATCTACACAAACACAAAAAATAATGATAGATTTATCTCTTTCACTCTGTTCTATTATAAATAACATAAAAACCCATTACAAATTATTTTTATTTAGTTTAAATTTGACATAAAAGAAATGAAAACAGTTGGGAACTTGAATTTTTGAAAAACGTCAAAAATAAAACATAAATCGTCAAATCGTCAACATGTAATTTTTAGCATGTAAAATAGTCAAAAAGACGATAAATCGTCAAATCTGACAGCTATGCCTAAGACCATTATTTTAACATAGCGATGTGATTGGAGGCAAGTACTTACCACGCTCGCTTACAAATTGGGACTAAAATAAGTACTTACTACCCTCGCTTACAAATATTGAGTCGTATAAGTACTTATTACGCTCGCTTACAAATAGGGACTTAAATGAGTACTTACTTTTATTTCAATTAATAAGTACTTGATTTTAATAACCTTAATAACGCATTAATATTATGAACTTACACAAGTCGTTCCGTACTTTTAATGACGAGAATTCGCTTTGATTATTCTGCGATATGTTTATTTGAAATTAAAAAAATTAGTGAATCTATAATTCATCACTTTTCTACTACGGCTTTACCTCTGTTTTCAAAACCATTATTACTTATACCCTAAGCGTGTTGAAATAAGTGAGAATTATTAAAAGTTATGTATTTAAATGGCTTCTTACAAATGTCGCCATAAGAAATTGTATTGTGTGCGTATCTAAGCAAATGTCTGCAAAAAAGTGCTTACGTATCTCATTATATATCAAGTCATTACTAAAATACTTCTTAGTAAGACAGACGTTATGTAATAGTCATTGAAAAGTATGTTCTTTAGTGAGAACAAGTCATTACCTAAATTTTGCTGTGATGTTGCATACATTTTAAAAATAGAATAACCTTTAAGGCAGTTTGTGTAAGTATGATCTGTTTTAATAATGTTTGAATTCTTAAAAAATATTTTTGATAAGTTTAAAGTTCTGACTTATTAAAGAAAACTTTACTTTGACTTATCGGGTTTGACAAAATACTGTCGCAAGTCGCAAGATTTTAATTAATTTTTACAAAGTGTGTGATAAGGTAATATGCCACGTGGAAGGAAAGGCGGTACTGAATAAGCTTTAGTTTTGAAACAAAATATTTTTTAATTTTGTATTTTTTGTTAAAATCATAAAAACCACTCTTATGCGAACCCTGTCTTTACTTATTTATATCAAATGTGCGTATTCAACCGAATCCTTTTTATTTTTCTATTATTTATATTAATTAGAAGCTTTATATTGCAAAAATCATAAAATATGACTGAACATATTAGGCATAAATATTTTTTGAGTTGCCAGCAAGAAAAACTTTTTAAGTTCTTATGTCATTAAATTATAAATTTCTACGCAAACATATGACAAATAAAACTTTTAAAATCTCCTGGTAATATCCAATAATATTAGAAAAAATTTATCAAATAAAATATACAATTGTAACGTGAATGATCCTTATATAAATATTAAATGAAGTTTTTATGTTTATTATATTTACAATATTATTGCTTTTATGTTTTATAAATTTTTATTGTTTATATTTTGTTTAATTGTGTCATGATTATTTTTGCTTTTACTGTATTTTATTTTAACAAGTATCATTGAGTGTAATTCTTAAATTTATATCATTTACTTTAAAAACAATTCCACTCATTTGCTCTTTAATACATATGTTAAAAATCATTTTGTAACTGTTTGTTTCTCAATTATAACATTCACTCAATTCTGTACTTTATTTTGTCATTTCATAAAATTTAAATATAAGAATAGATCAAACTAAAATTACATTCATTCCATACTGAGATCTTGATCAATAAACACGCCTAAAAAGCCATTACTTTTGAAATGGCAATTGATTTGCTACGTAAAGCGTTTTCTCCGCCTAAGCCAGATTGGCGGATATTTTTAGAAATTAATCAAGAAAAACAGAAAGTTTTTGAGTCTACCGATAGCTTTATGTGTAAAAAGCGAAGACTTTTTGCGCAATTATCTGAACGTTTATCAGAAAACACAATGATAAATATAATTTTTTCTCATCTGCTACTTTCAATAAGAGAAAAGATTCCCAGAGAAGGTATTAATTCTTTCCAAGAATTGCTACAAAAGGCTAGAGATATTGAAATGCTTTTAGAAGAAAACAAAGAATCAAGGCCACATTTAAACAATGTCACTGAAAAACTAAATGTACGCTGTTCATTTTGTAGGAAAAAGAACCACACATCAGAATCATGCTTTAAACGTATTGAAGCTGACAGAAGGGGAAACCCTAAAACTAAAGAAACAATTTTAAACTGTTACGGTTGTGGTTTACCCGGTTATTACCGCTCGAGTTGTCCACATTGCAACAAAAGAGATCCAATTACCAGTCCAGAAAAGTTAGATTTCAATTTAGTCCACACTACCGTAGTAGGAAGAGATGTTCCGACGGTTGGTATATCTATTAACGGACTAAATGGTGAAGCATATTTTGATACAGCTGCTCGTACAAGTGTTGCTGGTTCTTCGCTATTTCAAAAATTAAAAGAGAAAAATGTAGATTTTCAACAAGTTTCAGCAGAAATTATTTTAGCTGATGGTGTTCCACGTGAAGAAATCGTTTTTTCAACAATCGTAAATATTTTAATTGGAAAACGTCTTAAACGGATTCGATTCATCTGTCTGCCTAAAGCACGTCAAAATCGAACTTTAATTGGCATAGACTTTCTTGAACAAACGGGAATTGTGCTTGATTTAGCTCAGAGAACTTGGCATTTTAAAGACGATCCTAACGTACAATTTGAGTTTAAGATGAATAAACCTAATTTAATTAAATCTATACCATTAACTCAAGCAAACATTTCCGAACATACTACTGTTGATAATTTTTTAACTTGGTTCGAAAAATCAAACACAGCTCATAACGACGGTAAATGTACCCCTAAAAGTATTGACAGTACATCAACGTATAACTATTCTCCTGGTGGCATTAATAAAATCTTTGAAGGAAGTATTCCTGATGATTTAGAAACCGACGTATACGATTGGGATCTTTTTCCACCACTAAAACGAACAAAAACTTATGATAAATCATTTAAAAAATTCAATAAAATTTTTGAAATTAATTCGTTTGATTTAAAACTTAAAAGCTCTGAAGGCGAAAACCTATCAATTGATCAAAAACTTGTTGTGGAAAATTTGTTGGCAGAATTTCAATCCGTTTTTGAAAATACGAATGAAACAATTCCACATGTGGAGCATTCTATTAATACTGGCATACATGCGCCTATTTCATGTCCTCCATACCGTATTTCACCAGTAATGAAAGAAAAACTGAAAGTGGAGATTGATAACATGTTAGATCAAGGAATAATTATGGAAATAGAATCACCTTGGGCGTTCCCAGTTGTGCTAATTCCAAAGAAAACTGGCGATATAAGGGTATGTGTTGATTATCGTCGGCTAAATGCGATAACCGTAACTGATAAATATCCTTTACCAAGAATGGACGATTTGCTACATGCTGCAAAAGTATCGTCATTCATGTCTACCATAGACTTAAAATCAGGATATTGGCAAATTAAAATGTCCGATGCAGATAAACTGAAAACTGCTTTTACAACCCCTTTTGGCATTTACGTATTTAACAGAATGCCTTTTGGTCTGAAAAATGCACCAGCAACGTTTCAAAGGCTCGTTGACAAATTTCGTAATGGACTGCCACAAATAGTTATATTAGCTTATTTGGATGATATAATTATTTGCTCAAAAGATTTTGAATCCCACATAAATGATTTAAGAAAAACATTAGAAAGAATTAAAATATTTAAGCTCCAATTAAACCGTGAAAAATGCAACTTTTGTAGACCTGAGGTCAAATATCTGGGGCACGTTTTAACTGTAAATGGTTTAAAACCCGATGAAGAGAAAATTGCAGCTATTCTACAGAGACCCCATCCAAAAAATTTAAAACAATTAATTTCATTTTTACAAACATGTTCGTGGTATCGAAGATTCATACCAAATTTTGCGGAAATTTCAAAACCTTTGTCAAATTTAACTAAGAAAAATATAAAATGGAAATGGAATGATTTAGAACAAAATTCGTTTGAAAAATTAAAAAGCTGTTTGGTATCTTCACCTATTTTACAACAAATAGATGAAAACAAACCTTTTTTTCTGAAAACTGATGCAAGTAATTATGCACTCGGAGCTGTTCTACTCCAGGGGGAGAAAGAAAATTAACACCCTATAGAATATGCTAGTCGTCTACTTCTTCCAGCTGAAAGGAATTACTCAACAACGGAGCGTGAAGCATTAGCTGTTGTTTGGGCTGTTAAAAAGTTTCGTGGATATATTGAAGGTTCAGAAATATCAGTTTTAACCGACCACCAACCGTTAAAATGGCTATTCAGTTTGAAATCGCCTACTGGCCGTTTAGCAAGATGGGCTCTGCAGTTGCAACCTTATAATATTAAATTTGGATACACACCTGGGAGACAAAATGTTGTGGCAGATACATTATCTAGACCACCTTGCCCTATAGAAAATCACTCGGATATAGCATGTGAATGTTGTTCAATATCTATTGATTTCCCACGAAAAGGTTCAGCAGACATACGAAAGGCGCAACTAGAAGACTTAGAAATTAAAAGAATAATAACATCATTTGAAACTGATGATGAAAGTCTCTATAGATATACTAGTCGCGGATACATAATGATAGACGGAGTATTGTATCGTTTTTGTTCCGATCAAGATTCCGAAAATGGGCAACTAGTATTACCAAAGTCAATGAGAAACACTATCCTTCAAAAATTTCACGATGATCCTACTGCAGGACATTATGGTGTTGAAAGGACAATCAGGCGTATTGTTCCGCACTATTATTGGCAGGGAATGAGAGCGGAAATAGCAGCATATGTAAAAAACTGCACTGAATGCCAAAAATATAAAGCGACAAACTTGAAACCGGCAGGCTTATATCGTACAGTTGCAAGCAACCAGAGGTTTGAAGTTATTGCCATAGATTTTGTTGGCCCGTTACCTCGCACCAATAAAGGTCACCAGTGGATCTTAGTTATAGAGGATATATGTAGCCGTTGGGTGGAGTTGTTTGCGTTGAAAGAAGCTACGGCAGAGAATTGTTCAACTATTATTTTAAATGAAATTATTTTGCGTTATGGTGTTCCAAGGAGAATACATACAGATAATGGCTGTCAATTTATTTCTGCGATTATGCAACAGCTAACTTTTTGTTTGGGCATTGATCAAACTTTTACTCCTGTTTACCACCCTGAGGCAAACCCAGTAGAAAGAAAAAATCGTGACCTAAAAACACAATTAGCAATTTGTGTTGGTAAAGAACACACAATGTGGCATTTAAAACTACCGATGATACGTTTCGCAATGAATACTTCAAAATGTGAGAGTACTGGTTTCTCAGCAGCATACTTAACTTTTGGTAGAGAATTAAGAAGTCCCTTGGAAGCACATTATGACTTGAGGTCTATTATTGTGTCCGAGAATTTTATTCCGCAGATCACACCACATTTGTTAAGACTTGCTGATACGCTTAAAACAGCTAAAGAAGCTGTCGAAAAAATGCAAGACCATAACCAAGTTTATGCAAATTTAAAGCGAAGACCACAAGTTGATTTTAAAATTGGTGACAAAGTTCTAGTGGCAACCCATGTGCTAAGTAATGCTTCAAAAGACATAACAGCAAAGTTTATACCTCGTCGAGATGGTCCATATAAAATAATAAACAAAAGAGGAACTTGTTATACTATAGCTGCAGAAGAAAACCCGAACACACCACTAGCAACTTATCATGCATCTGATTTAACACCGTACGATAAATCCACAGATAAACCAATTTATCCCATACGACGACGTGGTCGTCCTGCAACCGATAGAAACACTATAACCAACACTCAAATTCAAACGACAACAAATGTAAACGACCTTGATACAATAGCAACAAAACAAAGTTCTACTGAAGATAATAGGCTACGATTAACAACAACGACTGATAACATATTACAGAATTCAGATAGCAGACGTAAATCCCTACGACAACGACAACATAGCAAATACTACTGAGATCCTGCCACATCATCGTGACGATAGCTGAGGCAGAGGGGGAGGTTGTAACGTGAATGATCCTTATATAAATATTAAATGAAGTTTTTATGTTTATTATATTTACAATATTATTGCTTTTATGTTTTATAAATTTTTATTGTTTATATTTTGTTTAATTGTGTCATGATTATTTTTGCTTTTACTGTATTTTATTTTAACAAGTATCATTGAGTGTAATTCTTAAATTTATATCATTTACTTTAAAAACAATTCCACTCATTTGCTCTTTAATACATATGTTAAAAATCATTTTGTAACTGTTTGTTTCTCAATTATAACATTCACTCAATTCTGTACTTTATTTTGTCATTTCATAAAATTTAAATATAAGAATAGATCAAACTAAAATTACATTCATTCCATACTGAGATCTTGATCAATAAACACGCCTAAAAAATTGATACCTTATTTTTTTATTAATATATATATATAAAATAATTTATTATATGAGGGCGAATATAACAGCAGTTAGTTCAAGCCCCATATTAATAAATTAATTTACATATTAAAATAATTGAGGTCAACTTGGACTATTCTGTCTGGTTTGGATCCCTTTATTTTAATGTACGTCGTCATCCATACTTAAACCGAGTCTCATCTCCTACACAATTAAAAATCGAGCAAAAAAAACTACTGATAAAATAAACTCACATGCAATTAACTCTTAATTTTACAGTCTATAAATTACGACACATTTTCTCTTCAATAGAAAATGTTTCACTAATCATCTCATTTCACCAAAAGAATTGTTCAATAAATTACACAATTTCTTAAAAAAAATTTTTAATAAATTTTTGGGAACATTATAATCAAATTTATAAATTTAATATAAATGTCAGACGATCTGAAGACCTTGTGCACAGGTTTTCAAATTATACAACAAAAATTACTACTTGTACGGTGTAAATTTGTATATTTTTTACACATAAGTATGTATGCATATGTGTATACATGAATATGTTGACATTACAATTTTTTCGTATTAATTAAAAGGGTAAGATTGATGACGGATATGTGTGTTGTTTATTTAACGCTCGTGGACGTTAAATTTGTATTAAGAAAGAATTTTCAAATAAGGCCAAATAACAAATATTTTTTAAGTTTTTATTTTAACATAAAGATTGAAACACATGATAAATATGTACTAAATAACAAGTAGTGCTAGAATTTAGATATTTTAATTACATGCATACATATGATGTACGCACAAGCACATATAAACAAACTACAGATATATGACAGGTCGGATGCTGTCATAAAATTTCGCAACATTAAAAAAATAATACAAATTAAATGATTGTTTATTTTTTACGAAATTTAACAACAACGAAATTCGAGACAATTAAAATAAATATCAAAATTACGTAAATGCCTTTAAATTGTTGGCAACATATAATTAACTTTCGATATGTTGAAAATTTTCCAAATAAAATCAATTTTCATATAAATGTTGTTTATCGTTTTATTTTTATAAACAAAAAAAATCCAGATATAAAAAACAACATAAAGAAACTTGTTCAAATTCAGAGTTTCTCAAGAACTTAAATCAATAACATAATGGAGACTCTTAATAGTAATCATCACGTTAATCGAAATAATACAAACTCTATAATAATCTAGTGAATAACTCACATATTCATAATAAATTCTAAAGTTTTTTAAAGGCTTATTAAACAATATATTATTACAAAATTCTTTTTATAAAGAACTACTGCTGTATTAATTTAAAAAAATTTAAGGTGAAGCCTTTTCTAAAAAAATACAGTACAACTTTTGTCAAATAGAAATAGTACTTTCAAACTACTTATAAGTATACCGCTGAAGAGTGCTGATGATAAAATTGTAGCTGGTTTCGAAAATGCATTTTACTTAGGTAATATAGAAATAATATATTAATATTCTAAATTAAAAAAATAAAGCCAAAAATAAATATCAAATTCAATTACGAAATTAATACAATCAATTAACAAATTATTTAATTATGCTCCAATCATCAAACTGATACTAATAAGTAATTAAAAATGCATAGTTTCATTAAAAACAATTAAGAGTGCTATATTCGGCCGTGCCGAATCTGATAATACTCTTCACCATCATGTACATAGGTATAATCCCACATCGTAGCTTAACCTATATTTCATATTATACGTAATTTTTCCTTATTATTTCCGAAGGCGTCCTTGATTTTGAACTTTTACGAAGTTAGCTATATTCTGTTTTAGACGCCATCTTGGATTTTACATTTTTTTTAATAAATTACTGTATTCTACTGCTCAAGCTCTTTCATTTGATACCAATGTTGAGGGGTTCAAGAAGTTAAATTTTGAAATACCAGATTTGACCCATATATAAATTTGTTGTCAGCCATTTTATAGCGGCGGCAACATAAAATTAATTTTTTTTATAGCGGTTATATGGCGCTAGTCAAGTCCTTTCAGATGATACCAATATTGACTCTCTCGGTTGTCTAAAAGCTGAAAAAAATTATTTCCGTTTGTAAAATTTAAAAAAAATTTACCTATAAATTTACCGATTATAGCACGATTTATCCAAAATTTTCACGAATATCTCTAGAGGCATATTATATCTAAAAATAGTAGCAAAGGAACCTATAAATTATTCTATGGCTTAAAAAATTTTAATTTTGATGGTAGAAACATTAAAAAAAAACAGAGGACGTCGTGTTTATTTGCTCATATCTCTGAAATTTATGGGGCAATTATGTTGCATTTTAATAGCGATTCTTTCCCGGATATTTGACTGATAATTAGTTTTATCCTTCCGCTGAACCAATATTGTTGTGTATACGCTTGAACAACGCTGGGAAATATTGCGATATTACTTTGGCCGATTTTGACAAAAAAAAATCATCTTTTTAGATGAAGCTCATTTTGATCTTGGCGGGTATGTAAACAAGCAAAATTGTCGCATTTGGGGCACAGAAAACCCGCACGCATACATTGAAAAGCCGATACACCCAAAACGAGTCACTGTTTGGTGAGGATTTTGGTCCAGAGGCATAATTGGGCCATTTTTATTCGAAAATGAGCAACGAGTGGCTGTAGTCAGTGGCGATCATTATCGGGCCATGTTGAACGAGTCTTTGTTCACAAAAATTGAAGAAGAGGATATTGGCAACATTTGGTTTCAACAGGAAGGCACTACGTGCCACACAGCCGAAGATACACTTTTTTTATAGAATTTTCTAAAAAAAAAGTTATTTGGCGGACCCTTTACTTTATGGGGTGGGAAATGAAAATTGTTGAAATTACAAACGGAATGACAAAGCTATATATACCCTTGTGCGCCACAGGTGAAGGCTATAAAAATATTGTAGAATATATCAATTAAAATAGTACTGAAAAATTAATAGAAATTAATATATATAATAAATAAAACATAAAATATTTAAAATAATATTTGAATAAAATATTTATAAAAAAAATATTAAGGCGATGAAATGGATAAAAAAAATAAAGATTTATTAAACGAATTTTTGGTTTAAGCCTAATGACTTCATACTTTAATTTATTCTGGCTTCAGGGTTCTTTTTTGTTAACTTCCGAAGTGGGTTTCAAAACCGCATTGCATTCGGTTGACAAAAGATCGTATGTATATCTTTACTGATAATATATTATTACTTTTTAGAGGTTGTAGTGATCAAATTGATGTGCTGGAAAATAATATTAGTTTTTCTCATAAACGTGTTCTTGAGTGGACTTCTTCTAATTCATTAGTTATTAACACCTCTAAAACTAACACTATTATGTTTGGACCTCCCGTTCGATTTTGTTCCTTTTTTTAAATATTGGATTTAATAATGCTCGTTTAGATTTTAATCATCATATTAATTGTTTAGAGGTAATTTTAGATTCTAAACTTTCTTTTAATTTTCATATTGATTTTTTTGTACTCAAGGGTTTTTGGTATTTTACGCCGGATAAACTGTCTAAATTTGTATTTACCTCTGCATATTCCGTATAAATTCGCATAATTCACTTCTTATGTCACTGATTATGTACGGTCTCCAGGTTGTTTCTGGAACTTGTTCTCTACATTTACAAAGGATTAAACGTTTGGTAAATGCTATAGTTCGTTTGGTTTATAATATTAGGCGTCGAGAACATGTATCGCAATACATTCGCTGCTTTCTTGGTTGTGCTTTTGATGATTTTATAAAATATCGAAATACTAATTTTTTTTTTTAATGTTATTAAAAGTAATAAGCCACAGGCTCTTTATAACTCATTTGTATTTACGAGATCTACTAGAAACCCTCAAATTTTCATAACCAAAATTAATTCGTTCTTTTTTTGAGAGAACAATTATAGTCAGAATAGCGCGTTGTAGGAACATTGTAACTTTTTATTTACGAATTTTTTCGCGTTCTAATAATGTTTTTCGTTTAAAACTCTTACAGTATCTTTCTGATTCTGAATCATAATTTTTCATATTCATATAAAATAGATACATACAAATGTATATATAATACATATTTTTGTTACTAAAAAATACCTTCTGCATAAATTAATGTTTTTATTTCTTCTATAATACGTTATGACTGGGGAGCTACAATTATTAGTGCACTAATAATTTTTATATTTTTTTTTATATACAGATTTGCATATATTTTAAAATATATACATCTATGAATATTTGATATTGTATTATTATATATAGTTTGGAATTTTTATCCTTTTTTATGTTTTTTGATCTCAGATATATTGTTTTCTCTGTTATACTGTTTTTTGACCATTGGCTTTTTATTACGAAAATAAATAAATGAATAAAATTAATAAATATTTTTTTGATTATCCATTCATTTAACACATTTAAAAATATAACATTTCCTTAAAAAAACATTAGAATAGAAAATGGTGAATGGTTTTCTATAATTCTCTGGAAATAATTATATGTTTAGACACTCATATTACAAGTACAACAGACAAATAAATAAAAACTAAATCAAACTATTTTGAGCCCCTACTTTTTCTTGATACAATTTTATGTTTAGTTTTTTTACATTCTCCTAAGTATTCGCAATTGTTATCTATAGAAAAAATTCATTCATATATAGTTTTAAGAAAAATAATCTCTTCTTCTCTTATTAAATCCATAAAACATTCGTGTTATTTTGTATTTTGGCCAAATGCCAAAAATCTTGAAGTTTTTGCTTCTTCAACCAGGTGAGAAAATTCTATGATCAAAATTTAAGTAAATAAAAAAAGCAAGTCTATATATGAAGAGTAAACATTTATATTATTTTATTCTAGTTTGTCTAGTGCCCAGTCATGCCCCATATTTAAAACTATTGAAGTAAAACAAACGATATAAAATAAAAACAAAAAACATGGCATAAAAATGCGTAGAAATTTCAGCGTATTTAAGCTTCAATTTGCATTAATTTATTCACATATACACAGAAAGAAAAATCAGTTATAAATATTAAATAAGAATTTAATAATGTATTTTGTTTTCGTCATTTAAATAATTGTATTATTCAAATGAAAACTAATAGTTTTGATTTAAAAACTTGAACAAAAATACCAATTAAATTAATAAAAAAAAAAACAAATAAAAATTAATACAAATTTAAATTAATTTATTAACGTCTATAATGGAAATTTTGTATTAATTCAAATAAAATATCTATTTCGTCAGTTATAAAAACTATTAAACATTTTCTAAATAAAACATTACAAAAGCAAAATAATTTGTTAATTGTTAATATTTTAGTTGTATTTTTGTGCTTATATCTCAGTTAGTTTGTAGCCGATTTGTCAGTTTTCTTAGCAACAGTTTGAAAGGCTACAGCCAATATTTTGGTGTCTTTAGCTTGTCCTAAAATTAGTTAGCAACTTTAGTAACTTGATATATTTAAAAAAATGTAATTTTAAAAATAATTTTTCCAATAACTTTGACAATTAGTGATCTAATAGCCCTAAAGCCATAACAAATCTAATAATATTAGCAAACGTATCTATAAATTATGCTAGGGCTGCAAAATGTTAATTTTTATTGTATAAATATGTTATAAACAGAAGCAGTCGTGTTTATTTCCTTATATTTATAACAAAAAGTTATGGGGCATTTTTGCTGAATATCAATAGCAATTTATTCTCGAATATTTGAAAAAGATTGATGATCTGTGCTACGTGTGGAGACTTGTAAACACGGAAAGACGGACACACGGACATCGCCCAATCGACTCCCCTCGCGAAAAACAGCAATGTTTTCCGTTCAACGAACTAAGAACGCATTCACAGATGTTTTCACATTTCATACAGACCTGTTTTGCTGAAATTTAAATATTTTTTTATAATCCTCCCGATTGTGGACAAATTTGAACGATTATGTTGACCAAAAGAATCGCGAAGTGCACGAAATTCATTTTGATTTGAACGCCCATTTTCACATTCAACATCGGCCCTTAAAATTAAACCATCCTTTTTTAAATAGGAATATTGGGAGTTGCGACTTACATATTATCATAGAACTCAGACTTAAGAACACCCACAAAAAATCGCCAATTTATGTGAGCAGAGCGTGAGAGAGGTTAGGTTAAAGATCCGTTATTTTAAATTTTAATTTAAAAAAAAAAATTTTTTTTTTAAATTTTATTTGTATATTAGTCGTTTACGGATCGTTTGAAAAAACAATTTTTCGGAAGAATTCTGAATAAATATGTATACTGCATGGAATTTTAAAAGAATCTTCATATATGTATAAGGCTCGTA
The DNA here is from genome assembly GCA_941918925.1 of Phyto melanocephala. Lineage (NCBI taxonomy): Eukaryota > Metazoa > Arthropoda > Insecta > Diptera > Rhinophoridae > Phyto > Phyto melanocephala. The sequence goes on along the minus strand of OW799235.1, from coordinate 101,977,175 downwards.
TCTGTACTGTTTTTCGCAGTATTATACTATTTTTCGACATCAAAAACTGCGTACTGCTTTTCTCCCTCAAAATACTGTTTTTCAATACATAATAGAAATAAAAACGGTCAGCAGCGAATTCATGCAATAACATTGTTTACTTCAAAAATAGCATTCTCCTCGGATTCGTCGCCAGCCGGCAACTGCCTCTGTTGTGCGTTGGCGGTTCGAGCCACTGAAACTTTTTGCGTGGGCAGTATTGCAAGGAACACCAACATAGAATAAAGTCGAAGCCGTTATGAACAAGTTGAGCGAATACATTTGTACAATGCCAATGAAAATGCAGTAAATTTGCACACCCAATTTCGATATATCAAAAACTATTGTACGAGCGACAAAATTATGCAATGGAGAAAAGACAATGTTTCGATTGTAGATCGGTAGGTGGAGATATTTATTCATCTCAATAACGCTGATTGCGAAATCAAAGAAATGGCCACGTCCGTTGAATATATTTTATATTTGCCAGGAACTTAAGAATCAGTGGAACGAATTTTCTCTGCAGTGAACAAAACTTAGACATCAGACAAAACCAAATTAGAAGTATAAACATTGAAGGCGTTTGTGACCGTCAAATATAATATGATGTACAAATGCATTGATTTTTGCAATTACCTCAAAACGAAGCCGGTATTATATTTAATCCTTTAATTCCCAGTGGAACATAGGGCCGCAACAAATGCTCTCCATTTTATTCTATCAGTAGACATCGTTTTCATTTCACTCCAAGACACACTATGCTCGTTCAACTCGTTCTCAATTTGGCGTCTCCAAGTATTAGCAGGTCTGCCAGGTCTTCTGGATCCTTTAGGGGTTATACTCAACGGAGTGTCGAGTTAAATCATCCGCTGGCTTTCTCATTGTGTGCCCCAGCCAGCTAAATTTACGCAATCGGATACTCATGTTTAAAGGGACCTGATTGGTTAAGCTCCACAAGTCCTGATTTGATATTGTGACAGGCCAGAATATCCTGTGTATACGCCTGAGGCAGCGGTTTACAAAAGCTTGCATATAACTCATTTCCCGAATCGAAATATTCCAGGTTTCACAGCCATACAGAAGCACAGATTTCACGTTGCTATTAAAAACTTTAAGTTTGGTTTGATCTGAGATATTTTGCGATCTCCAGAACTTATTAAGCGTGCCAAATGCTTGTTTTGCCTTACACAGTCCATTCTGTATATCTTATTTGCTTCGCCCGCTTTTTGAAATTATACTCCCCAGGTAGCAAAAGTTTTCAACATCGTCAATGTGTTGGCCCGAAAGCTGAAAGTTCGTATTGCATGAGGAGTTTATGCGCATTGATTTAGCCGGTATTGCTTACTAAAATTGCTTGAAACGACAAATACAAAACAAACACAAAAGCTAATTCTGACGGGAATGATTCAGATGATTGATTATGATGATTTTTTATATACTGAATACTGCGAAAAGTACTGCTTGTTTAAAAAATTTCAGTGAAATGTACTGTTTTTGTTCCAAAAAAAATATACGAGCGTTATTCATATACCATATTCACTTCTGCTCAAGACTAAAAAATCAAGAAAATTTTCTGTGCACCAATGAAGAACTTCAGTCTAATTATAAAAGACTTACACAGTACAACATTTTTCAGTTAATTGATTGCCAACTCAATTCTGTTAACTGTATGTGAAATTAGACCCAAAAAGAAGAATTTCTGCATCATTCGTTTTGTTTTCTTACCTGCGATTTGAAGTTAGTATCGATTTGAAGTTAGTACTATCGTATAGGGGAATTTATCACGTTTTAGGCCCTGTTGTTTGACATAGCTCGACAACCACTAGCCCAATTTAGTTGAAATAAATTTTAAAAAATTAAGAATTACAATTCCCTTAATCTGTTTATATATTGTTTTCCTATACAAGTAACACTTTCGAAGTTAAAAATGAATGTATGAAGGGAAAAAATTATTTTTTGCTAAAAATTTAATTTTTTTTTTTTTTTTAAATACATAAAAAATCCAAAATGGACAAAAGTTTCAAGTCTAGTTATTTTTTCGCAAAGTCACATAACCTATGAGCAAAATGAGACAAAGATCATAAAAATCGATGCACGCGTTTCGCTTTTATTCGCAATTGAGTAAATGTATGAATTTCAAAAATCAGTTATAGCCACCACCCTTAAAATAAAAATATAAATTAAAAAATTATCATGAAAAAAAAAACTTTATTTATAAAAACTTAATGAAAATAAAATAATATGCAATTAATACGCAATTATAATATGCATAAAAACAAAATTTAGAACAAAATACTTCTGCTTCCTTTGTAATTGGGATTCACGATACAAAGGAAATCAATATCAATGTAAAGATTGGAAAGGAAGAACTCCCGAGCTCAACAAACAATTAAAATTACGCAATGAACCTATGATAAAGGACCTGGATGATATTTTGTTGCCACCGCTCCACATGAAACTGGGAATAGCTGGGAAATTCGTTGAAGTGGTGATCAAAAAAGTTAACGGCGCCTTTGACTGTTTGAAATCCATCTTTCCGAAACTTAGTGATGAGAAAATTAAAAACGGTACGTATCGTACTCTGTATTTCAATATTGTCATATCTAAATTTGTTAATTTCTATACATTCGCATTACCAATAATTTTTTTCGTTTTTCTTATGTATTTAAAACAGGTATTCTCAATGGACCTGATATTTGGAAATTGATCAAAAGTGATTCTTTCACACATTTGCTTTCAGAGCATCACGACCACCAACATGCATGGAACGCATTGAAAGAAGTAATAGAAGGCGTTCTAGGAAAGAACCGTGTCCAGCGAGAAGAGATACAGCAACGAGTGGACAGGTTGCTGTTTTATTTCGAAAAAATCGGTGCTATGACCGACAGCTACTTAACACACTTGTTACTAGTTAAACCCGGTCCGCTATGTTGGCTTAACAACAATATTTTTGCATTGCGAATAAAAAGTATTTTTTCATTATTTAGTTTTGTTTAAAACTATTTACTTTTTATTAGCTTAAGCTACGTGTAGATTAAATTGCGTTCACTGTTTAAATTTTTCTAACCTAGTAATGAGGTGATAACATACATTTCTATTTAAATTTTTTCAAATACTTTTATAAATAAATGAATTTTCACCCCGCCCAAACGCAATTTTTATACCCTTATAAATATATTCATTCATACCATACGTATGAAAACATATTTAAATATACGACTATAATGTGTTACATTCTTTTATTTAAAGAACAATTAGGAAATTTTATACTTTTTGGTGGCGTGACTTTTTACGGTTGTAATGCTGGCACACATTTTATATTCTAGCTGTTCTCGCATGTAAATAAAATACATATTACACGTATGAATCCTAAAAGTAAACAAAAAAAATATACAAAAATTAAATGAAATAAAAAGTTGGCATTAAGGGCATGTTAAATAAAAGTAAGAAGACACCATTAAATAGAATTAAATGAAAACCTACACGCATATATACACACCTTTTCCGCACAGTAAGCAAACAGATATCCCGACAGTACTGACAACGAAGTTAGACTTTTATTTAGATCTTCAGTTATAAGGGGGATATCATATCAAGATTGCTGCAATAAGTTTTAGTGAAGGTGGTCACTGATTTATTAACATAGAATAAAGTTACAATATTTTACTAATTTTAGGTAGTTGCAGTTCTGTCTGAATTTAAGGCTGCCTCAAATTTAGACTGCCATGAGTAGAATGTTTAAAAAACAACCTCAAATTTAGTTTTAAAAAATGTTCAGACAACTTTCCGTTTGCCAGTACGCAACTCAGATGGTATGTAAACGAAACTTTTACATTTGTTTTATAGCACAGGGACTCTGTTATCCTTCTTATTTTTCTGTAATTTTGTTGTTGTCTTTTTGAATAGAAATAAATTTCTCTACAATATTGAAATTCTGGCAGCACTGTATAATGGAAATACACTACAAATACAACTTACTTATACTACGTTCACTATTTTATTATACAGGGTGGCGCATAACGAATTTTTTATCTCCGTTTCAACACATACATCAAGGCATATTAATTCATCAGGTAATTGCAGTTCGGAGAGAATTTTTTTGTTTATATTTTTTATATATGAAGTTTGACATTTGAAACTAATGAGAGAGGAGAGAAAATTGTTTTTTATCTATAGACTTTGACAGCTGAAATTTTAAATAAGTGAAGAAAAAAATAATCAGCTGACGAAACAAGATTACCTGATGAATAAATGTGCCCTGACATACATAAACAAATTAATGACAAATTTCATCACAAAAACTGCTGGGTCAGAACAATACACCTTCATATGCTTCTTAGTTTGTATGCTTGTGTATAAGTATATTGTAAGCATATAAACTGTAAACGTTAGAAAAGGTTTGTCTATTTGCGTTTATGTACCTTATAATCCTCACAATTATTTAATCTTTAATTCTGCAGCAAATAAAATGCTGGGCTTGGAGAAAAAGCTAATTTCTTTTCCACAGAGAATAACGGATTTCAAATCAAAATCTAAATAATTCTGGATTAGATTAAAAGCATATAAGCTTAATTAGCAATACTGTAAGGGTTCTCGTTTGAGTTCAAAAATAGGCACACATATAGCTGTGGGTATTTGGTAAAACAACTTATTTCGCATTTTCAAATATTTGAGCAGAGCAAAATAATATACAACAATTCAAAAAAATATATATTTTAGTTTGTTTTAATTATTTAATTCGTATTAAGACTAGGATTAGTGTAAAAAATTTAAAGTTTGTTACAGTGGAGTTTTGTTAAAAAAAATTCACAATTTAATAAAAAGAAATTAAAAAATATACACTATTAAATTAGTTTTTTTTTAAAGTGATGTCTTTTAAAATTTTATACTTAAAATTAAACCAATAAGTCCAAACAAAATTTCTTCAGGATGTAATAAAGAAACGTTAAAAAATTTATATCCCGACTTAAGAATTTTTTTCAGAAGATATGTATGTATGTACGTATGTATGTATGTATGTATGAATGTATGTATGTATATATGTATGTAAATTCTTCTTACAAATACGTTAGATCAAATTTTAAAAATTACAAAAATGTCAGGCACTTCGCTAATACCATGTGCGCTAAAGAAAGGCGGCTGAAGTAAATGGAGATACTATTATCCCCGTCTCTTTTCGATCACTACTTATTTCCCACTAGTCACTGGCCACTGACTGATAACGCCAGATTCCTAACTTAGTCCCACGCTACTTCAACTATTTGCTCTAGACTCTAAAAATTTCAGACTGTCTGTTGGCAATTTCCACCAGGAGACATGTGTCCTTGGTATATTGTCAGTACGGCTTAGAAAAGTGAGACCAACACCTCTAGCTTCCTGGAACCATAACTTGGAAAAGACAAAACTCTAGTCAGACAATATACTAAAGGCTGAACAAATATTTTTCTGGTACCACGGGAATCATTAAGTCCCTGGAATTTAAAACTGGTTATTGGTGAGGTCTCCTCGGAGTGCACGTGGTGGCTGTAGTTATTCTCAAGTGAGGAAACAGATTAGAAAGAGGTTTAATGTCTAATACTCGACATTGATCAAAAGTCGAGAGCCACAAATGCTTCTGGGTGCTGTTCATTCTCCACAGAAAGAGAGAATAATAATTTAATGACTGATAGTTATAGAGGTGGTGGATCGAAAGGCTGCGTGCAACCATATATATCTTGGGGTGTCTTTTAGCGAAAGTAGTTACTTGGTGACTTGTTTGTCTTCTTTCAAATTACAAAGCAAATTTTTTCGTTGATCCAACTCATCGCCTCGTAGTGATAAAAGTAATAAGGGGTTAGATTGCATGAGCTCTTTAGCAAGGTACATTTGCTTTAACTAATGGTGTTTTCTTTTCTTACGTACATGTTACATTTATTCTGCCCTTTGCCCTCTTTTGTGTTCTCTTCTCAAAAATATGCAATATTATAAACAGGTGACAAGCTCTTTTGTAATAATGTTGTCATAAAAATAAGAAAAAATTTTAAAAATTTTAAATGTCGTACCCTGAATTAATTCAAAGGGTTGTAATACCGCCCTCTTTAACAGCTGGTTTTAAAAAGAAGGTTAAATTTTTTCTGGTTCTTAAATATAATTTTGGTCCCAAATTAAAAAAATGAATGCAAAAAATGCAGTTTTATATAAAAATGTAACTACTATGTAAAAAAGCTGAAAAATTCTGTTCTATTCTGCTTATTATAAAGGTAGCATTTTGTTAGGGTGCAGGTGACCTTTAAAAAGTATTTTACAATAAAAGGGCAACAGTGTGACCCCTTTAGAATGCACATATTTAAAATGTTTAACTCACCCTGTTATAATGCGATACATTATTTGTTGACAAAGAACAGAAATTATGATGAAAGCTTCGCCCTGTTTTAAACAGCTGAGATTTTTTCAGCAATAAACATATTGAGCTTAAGAAAACAAACTTTTTATTTTTTCTTGGCAAACTTTTCGCAGTTTTAATTTAATTTTGTACAACTTTTAACACAGTTAGCTTTTTTAATTATTTGAAACATAAAACAGACAAGCAAATAATCAGCAAATTTTCGGGCACTACCTACCCTGTGATTTTATACGATGCAAATATTGGAATTACTTTTGCACTAAATAGGGGCAAAATATTAGAATGAAACAGGCAGCCCTCCTTAAAGGCATGCCTTTACCACACAACTACATTTTTTTTTTAAAAAGTCAAAAAATTATAATTTTTTTTTTTTGGGAATAGAAACACCATAAGAAATTAATGTAGATAAGGTTGCCACCTGTGGTCACGACTCATGATTAAGTTGCACAACATAATCACAGGAGCGGTTGTTAAACGTCACAAACTCAAGCCAGTGGTAAGAACGCTGTCGGATTATGGCACTCCGTGCCGGTGCTGTCCATAATTAAATTACTTAATTTTCTATTGGCAATTAAGTCCTTCCTAATCTCTAGCGTTTGTTTGAAACTAACAACCCCCATAGCATTTATACTTAATATGTGTCTACTTCTCGTGCTATATTAAAAGTAATGACTAAAATTGGTTTAAAAACTGCTACACAAAGAAATGAAGGCTATTCTGACTGACTATGAAAATCTCCATGAATTGGTGTGACTGATAATAACCGACTAATCTAAGAATAACCGACTTCTTACGTTCATAAAATTCACTTGAAAATAACTACCACAAAAGATTCCAAACAAATATTAAACAATCAACTGGAATTCTATAGCCCTTCATTTGCACTTTCAACGGGTAGAACATATTCATTGCCATTCAAAATTTCATATTTTCAAACCAAAATGAATAAAGTATCCGTTTCTTTCATAATTAGAATTGATTTGAAATGCAGCTCCGATTTATTTTCAGTAACGAATGTTTATACTAAATTTTTTCAATATTAATATTTTTGTAAAAATAAATATAATTTGTATATTTCGTGCCATTGTTTTTTTTTATTTGTTTAAATAATTTATTTAATAAAAAATTGTCTCCTTGTGGAAGATTTGTTTAATGGCAATGGCAGTCCTATATCAAGGTTTCTTGTCACTTTAATATGTAGATTGAAGGGGATACTAAAGATATTCTTCTAAAATTATTTTATGAAATTTCTAAGAGCAAAAGACTTCTGAGAAATTTTTTTTAATTTATATAAAAAGTGGCGACATCTTATACTCCAATAATAATTTAGAAAATAAATGAAAAAAATTCTTATAAACAACCATATTTATTTAAAATTTTATTCACGTTTTTTTTAATGTTTTTTAAAAGGAAAATTTTAAATTTTTTAAAAATCTTGGATATTAAAAAACATGACAAATCTATTCATCAGGTATTGTTGGTTTCTCAGCTGATTTATTTTTTCTTCACTTAATTTAAACTTCAGCTTTTAAAGTCCATAGATAAAACACAACTCTCTCACCTGATAAATAAGTATATCTTTTTAAAAATAAAAATTTAGTGCTTATTTCTGTTAACATTAATGCGAAATTACTTTTTCCAGCATCCACTCAACACACAAAAACATTTCGTAAGTCCTTTATGAAATTAAATATTTTCTTAAAATTTCTCTAAATGAAATTTTTCTAAAGACATAAAATGCAAATTGTGAGATTGACTTTATAAAAGAGCATAATAACACACATATGCTTCATATTTAAATTACGTGCTAAGGATAATAAAAACAAAAATGACAACAACAGCAACAATAGGAATATTACAATAAATAATATTTAAATACTCATACACACACACATACACATACAGGTAACAATGAATAAAAAGATGATAGAGGGGAAAAAAAAGAAAACGTAAAGACAATTACATAAATCTTAATGTATTTGAGGTAAATAAAAATTGTGCTGAAAGAAAAGGGAACTAAAAAAAAACGTTAAATGGAAATGAACAAATAAAATTAAATGTGTTTTAAACAAGATAAACGAGTATCTGTTGTAAAATTAAATTAGACAAGAATACAACAGCAAAAACAATGAAGAATATTAAATTCAACTTAATTAGGGCTTTTAGAAAATTTTATAAATAAAAGTAAGAATATTCCTGTAGTTTTCAAAAACAAGGAAATAAATAAAATAGAACATAAAATTTAACAAAATGTTTTCTTTGTATGGGAACAGAAAACCAACGTTAATGTAACGGCTTGGCGCTACTCAGTGGGGCCAAAATCCTTTTTTTTATCGGATTAATTCATATCTCCACAACTAGAATAGTTAAATTTATATGAGTAGCTTTAAGTACAGAGGGAAGATTTCAACAAAATCTTGTTGGTATATTTGGGGGACGCAGATACCCCCATACAAAGAAGTTATTATTTTTCACATATCTCAAGAACTACGATAGTGAGGCACTATAAATGTGATGAAAGTTCAGCCTGTTGAAGGGTGCCCCGGTGGACTAGTCAGTACTTTTGGCGTTGCGGGTTCGATTCCCGCCAGAGTCTCTGGACTGGTCTGCTTCTCTCTCTTCTATTCTAACTATTTCTATTCTTCTCTTTATTAAGGCGTCACAATGGACCGTCATGGTCTCCGGATGAGGGTGTAAGGGTAACTTTGCACCAGCCCTACTTACCTACCTACCTAAGCCTGTTGAATACGAAATGTAAAAGGCCACACACGCACACACACACATACCTCTAGCTTTTGTTGAAATCAAATGCTATTGTTGCGATCTCAATAAAAAGTTGATAATTTTGCCCATAATGGACCGATTAAACTAATATTTTCCATTAATCAAAAACAGGAAAAAAAAGTTATCTGGGAGCTGGAATAATTGATTACGTTACGTAAGACAGACGCATACCAGGCTTCTTGCCTATATTTAAGCCGCTAATGTGTCGACAGAATTTCTGATAAATTGATACGAGTGCGTGAGATTTGTGGGAGCTTCAAAAACTTGATATCAACGCTCACACGGACGGTCATTGGTAAATCGAGTTCTCTATCTAGGACTTACCGCCTTATTCATAAAAATTATTAAAGGTTTATAGGGGTTTAAAGAACTGGTTTTCTATGAAAACTTGGTTAATAAACTTTTTATAAAGCTAGAAATTTTTAAAGATATGACAAACTGAGCATTTTACAATCTCATATAAAAGGTCTACAAAAAGTCATTTATATTTATCGTCTTTCAATTTTCAATTCTAAAAAAAAAATGCCAATAGTTTTGCTTTTAATTTAAGAATTCTCTTCAAACTTTAAACTATAAAAATTTTGCAAATTGCTTTAAATTATTTAGAATATTAAAATCTATAAAGTAAAACTTATATGAAAACTAGTAAGAGTGCTATATTCGGGCGTGCTGAATCTGATAACACCCTTCACCATCATGTGCATAGGTATAATCACACATCGTACCTTAACCTATATTTCATGTTTTACGTGATTTTTCCTTATTATTTCCGACGCCATCCTTGATTTTAAATTGTACCAAGTTAACTGAATTCTACAAGTCAAGCCCTTTAATTTTATACCCATATTGATGGGGTTAAAAAAAATTGATCCGCCATATTGTTTTAGACGCCATCTTAGATTTTACATTTTTTAATAATTTACTGTATTTTACTGGTCAAGCCCTTTCATTTGATACCAATATTGAGGGTGTTCAATAAGTTACATTTTTAAATACCAGAAAAAAAAAATCGATTTTCGTTTGTAAATTTTTGGAATATATATTTTTTTAAAAAATGTTTGCCTATAACTTTAACGATTACAACCCGTTTAATCCAAAATTTTTTACGAATACCTCTAGAGGCATATTATATCTACAAAAAGTAGTAGAAAAGTACCTATAAATTATTCTATGGCTGAAAAATTTTAATTTTGGTGGTTAAAATATGGGAAAAAACAGAGGCAGTCGTGTTTATTTGCTCATATCTCAGAAAGTTATGGGGAAATTGTTCTTCAATAGCAATTCAGTCCTGGATATTTCCAAGAGATTGATACCATATACAGATCTGAGGGACATGTGGTTGCTTCTAAAAGTTGATTTGAACCAACACACGGACAGACGGTCAGGGCTTAATCTATTCATAAGCTTTCAGACATTATATACTTTATGGGGTCGGAAATGAAAATTGTAGAAATTTCACACGGAATGACAATGCTATATATACCCTTGTGCACCACAGGTTAATGGTAAAAAAAGAACAATATAAACTAAATGAAAATTTTAATTTTATAAAGAAAATTTTTATTCAAAAAAACAACAAATGTTAAACAATTTGTACAACCACAAAAGACTTATATTAAACATTTTTCGAAAATTTACTTAAACAATTAACTCTATACAGCCTTCTTACTTAATATAGTTAATCTTGAGGCCAAAAATCTAACATTTATTTTTCAAAAATCACCTCAAGAATAAGACATTTTTAGTTGAAGTGAAACCTTTCAAGTTCAGTATTTCAGTAACACAATTCATGATTTCGAATTATGCCAAAGGTTGCGATTGCACAAGAAATCTAGCAATTCATTAATTTATAAATTTTCTTATTTTCACCTCCCTCAAACCTCTAATACACCTGATACACATTTTTTTTTCTTTTACTTATTCATTCTTTATTATTTCTCATTATTTATGTCATTCTTTGACTTGTGTATTCTATGAAAGACCACCACTAATCGAATTAATGAAATTAATTTTTGATGATATTAAAATTAGTTAATGCCACATGTTAGAAGAAAACCCTTCGTAAGTGTGTTTCTGATTAAAACGCCAACAAACACACACACACACACACGCACACACACATTGTTAGGCTCCCTCTTATTCAAATAATTCTAAATTTGGTTTTACTTTCAACATTATACAATTTACTATTGAGCACACTTCTCATGAATTTGTGTGATTGAGAGTAAAGTTGTTTGTGTGTGTAGGGGTGAGTGTGTGTTTTGGACTCATTAATTTTCTTTGACAGTTGGTCGACATCGAAGCACGTTTGTCAATGTTTTCTCCCTCGTCTTAATTTCACCAAATAATTTAAGATGTTGTTCTTTTTTTTTTTACTTGGGGTCCTAATGTACGAGTAATTTTGGGGAAATTAGTATTTTGTGGTTGGTAGCTCTTGTCTTGTTTGTTGACAATTGGTGCTGTCAACATGTCTTTTAATTTTTATGTTTTCGTAAATGTTAAATAATTTGTCCACACATTTGTTTTGAATTTAAGAATTTTCTGAATTATTTTAATACATATTTTGAAAACACCATTAAAAACGAGGTGGGAGGTACATATTTTTGTTATTTTGTCGTCGTTATACATCGACGTATTAGAAGAAATATTTTTCTGTAAAAGCAAATATAATGGGCGAAATTGTATATACAGATTTGTCATTCTGCTTGTAATTTCTACAATTTTCATTTCCGACCCCATAAAGTATATATTTTCTGAAAGCTTATGAATGTCCGTCTGCCCGTCTGTCCGTGTGTTGGTTGAAATCAACTTCTAGAAGCAACTATATGTTCCCCAGATCTGTGTATGGTATCAATCTCTTCGAAATGTCCGGGAATAAATCGCTATTGAAATTCAGGACAATCGCCCCATAACTTACTGAGATGTGAGCAAAAAACCACGACCACCTCGTTTTTTTTACAATTACAACAACAACATACATATATACTGGTTAGAATAAACGTGGCATCGAATCCCAGCTGAGACAAAAAGTTTTTTTTATTTAATTTTATATATTTTTTTATATATTTTTTTTAATTTTTTTAAAAAATTTGCTTAAAAATTTTTTTTGTATTTTTTTTTGTAATTTTTGTAATTGTTTTTAATATATTTTTTTAATTTTTTTTTTTGTAATTTCTGTTATTGTTTTTAATATATTTTTTATTTTTTTTTTTAATAATCTTTTTTTTTAAAAACAAACATACGTAAACTCAATTATAATTTTACAATGGTATGTTATTTATATGTATGTTTTTTTACATGTACATATGTACGTATTTTATATGAGATGAATAGTGATACAAACAATTGTTATTGTATGACTACACGTTGTGAAGGGTAAATTAGATTCGGCACGGCCGAATATAGCACTGTTGCTTGTTATCATTCCTTTCGAAAGTTCTTGAAATGCTGATCCACTAATAAACTTTAATTACAATTATTTTTCTAATTTTTGATTTAAAAATTGCTCTAATTTTACCAATTATTATAATTATAAAATTTTCTTATATAATAATTTGATCAATAACACATAATAAACTTTGTTAAGAGCAATTTGCTATTGGAGCGACAATTTGACTTCCGGAAAAGCGTTAGCTGCATAACAGCTCTTGCTGATGTTGCTGACGACATAAGGTCGAATGTCAATGATGGGTACATTACTTTTTTGAAGGTAGGAATCAATATGTTAAGATTCATACTTCAAAGTCTAAGCACTGAATCCGAATGTAACTAATTTATAAGGCTTTTTTTTCTATCTTTTTTACACTTCTGTATTTATTTTGTACGATTTTTGTTTTTTTGAATTGATCAAAAAAAATTTTTTAATTTATAACTCCAATGTAGCGCATTATAAGACCTCTTAGTTTTTGTACGGAACAACAAATAAATAAAATAAAAATTAAACTAAATTAAAATAATGCTAGAAAATACAACTAAATTAATGGCGAGTTTAGTCCAAGGCGACGATATCATCGAAAAAAATCACTGCACAAATTCGTCATATGAGGGACAATAATGACAAAAAAATTTAAAAAAAATTTTAATTTCTTTTAACTCATCAATATAATAAATATTCGTCTCTGTTCTGTATTCCGAATGGAATAAATTCACTCGAAATTGTCATTGCTATGTGGTTCCTTATAAAAACAATGCTGTAATAAATCCGAGTGTTTTTATCCTACTCGGAATACAGCACAGACATAATTACTTCTATTGTACTTAATTCATTATTTCTAAATTATTTAAAATTTAAAAATTTTTTTTTAGTTTAAAATATCAAAAAACAATAACAAAAACACAATTAAAAACTATTTTTATAATTGCATTGTTTTTCTTCTAGTTATACTAGCTAATATCCGGTGTGCTTCGCCACACCAATCGTAATGAAATAAAAATTTTATAGTTCAAAAATATATTTATTTTGCAAGTGCCATGCCTACTATTACTGAATCGACCATTTCTTATTCAAATAATCATAAAGACGTCAAAGTGTCTCTTGCAAAATTTGGGTACTCTAATTCATATGACAGGTGCCACGCCAACTATTACTAAAGCATCAATTTCTTATCAAAATAGTCATATAGATGTCAAAGCTTCTCGTGCAAAATTTGGGTACTCTAACTGTTATCGCTTCCCAGATATATGAATTTTTGTATTTAATTCATATGACAGGTGCCACGCCCACTATTACTAAAGCATCCATTTCTTATCAAAATAGTCACATAGATGTCAAAGCTACTCGTGCAAAATTTGGGTACTCTAACTGTTATCGCTTCCCGAATATACGTACCGAATGTACCCATTTTTTCCAGAAATGTTTATTTGGGTGTCAAAGCTGCTTTTGCAAAATTTAACTACTCTAATCGATATCGTTTTCCAAATATACGAAAATTAGTATTTAATTCATGTGGCCACGCCTACTATTGAAAGTCCGCCCATTTTTTACCCAAATGTTCGTGTAAATGTCAAAGTTTACCGTACTTAATTTGAAGACTCTAGATGCATTAACTTTCGTGACATATAATATTTAATACTTATTCTTTAATAGGGCGTGGCACCCCGCCCACTTACAATTTTAAACCAAAGTATAGCCTGTAGTTCCTTCCAGACATACAGAAAGATTTTGTGAAAATTTCAAGGAAATTAAGATTAAAAATAAAAACTTTATTTAAATTAAAAAAAATTTTAACTATAAAGAATTTCTCTTTTAAGAATTTAAACTATTCGTAAAGAAATTTAAATGATATTGAAAGCCTTTAATAGCAGTTGAGTTCCTTCTTCTCTTTCAGAAAAAATAAATTAAACTTTTAAAGCAAAAGAGAAAAACTCAACAAATGGCATTAACAGATGTTTAAATTAATTGCAGAAAGGAATGGTTTTCCATTTAAATTAAAACAAACACAAATATGCAACGTGGACGACAGCGTTTTTGAATACTCGTTTTATTTGATTAAGAATTTTAATAAGAGAACATACACACATGTGTGTGCCTTTGTTTGTATTTTATACAAAATTGAATTTGCTATCCAACAAATTTGTAATTTCCGTTCAATTTTCTACCAAAAAAAACCCGGCCAGTCATTTATCAATAACAAATTCTTATTAATAATAATTTTCAACTTCTGCACTGTGATAAATAACAAAAAGTATTCCAAAAAATTAATGTAACAAAATTATTCCATTTGGCATTTAGAGGAGTGGTTGTAATTTAACGTTCATTTACTTATTTATGCTGCCAATTTTACACTCGTAGAGTGTGTGTAAAACATCCACCCTAAATAACACCTTCAAATTTACTTAAGCAATTTCAAAGCAAACCCCTCAATTAAGTATCATTCTCTTTATATACAAATTGTGTTCGCTGTGGTCATCTGTTCGAGTTTCTTTTCATTTTTCTTTCTCATTTTCTTGGACAAAATAACTAAAAGGTCATTTTGGTTGGAAATTTTAATGCCTTAAATGATAAAAATCACATCCACTCCTTAATTTCTTAAGCACGCGATGGTGATTATCATTCCTTATTTTATGTTTGTTGTTGTGAATGAATCTACTTTTATTTTTGGCTTAAAAAGAAGTTCTCTTTTTTGAGCCGTTGGTTTTGGCCGTTTGGTTAGTAGTAAATAGATTATATTCCCAGTGTTCAACAACATCTGCACATTTCGTTTAGAAATGTTACCATAGGAAACGGGTGTTGGTTTCTTGATTTTATAATTTTTTTGCTTTGTTTTGTTAAAATTTTTTAGCTTCTAAGAGCAGTGTTGGCCAGTGTAGTAACTATAGATATCTAAAGTATGAATATGATTTATTTTATCAGTGTACTTTCGATTGTACCAATTTTGATACAATTGTACCACAAATCCAAACTATGATATGCACTCATCGCACGACTAAACTAAAGAGCATAAAAACAAAAGAGATAGGGCTTACAAACTATTGTTTAGTGAATGATTTAAAAGCAAATTAAATAGTCAATTAATTTACTAAATTTAAGCAATAATCTTTTCTGTGAAAATTAAAAAATAAAATACTAAAATATTATTTTAAAATATCCAACATTAACTCACTAACTCATCTCTATTAGCGTGGAGCTGTTTAACTTTGTAAAATGGCTACTAGAAAAGCTTTTATATCCTTTTGTTTGCAAAATTTTTTCTTTCTTTGCCATCCTTTTAATGTGGGCGTCTATTCAGTTTAGTTTTATCTACTTTTATTTTTTTATTTTTTTACCAGCTTTTTGTTTTATAATGAACCTTTTTGACTTTGCTGTGTGCATGTATGGGTGCGGGTATGTATGAGAGTGTATTTTGTTTACCATTAACAAATTAGTGTTTGGTAACATCTTTTCACATGAAATTTTACTTTATACTCTGATTAGACAGACGTACTATTATGTAGGAAGTTGCTAATAAAAAAACAACGAAAAAAAAGAGAAAAACTTGTTTATAACTGCAGAACATGCAATATTATTAACGTTTACTATGATTATCTTTTTCAAATACTTTTTATATAAAAAAAACATGGTTAAAAGTTACAAAAAGCACGGTTGATTGGTCTACTGCTGTTATATTAAGACTGCATTTACACTCAAAATCAAAAGCATTACAATACGAATCTGTTTAAAAGTGTTTTAAATATGCAAGTGTTAAATGTGTACAGAAAGGCTTAGCTTTAGTATTTTTTAATATTTTATATTTAATTCTATATAAATATGCACGGAAAGTTTAAACATTCTAAAAGAGTTTTATGCTTAATTCTATATTAATGTTTATTATGTTGCCAAATTAATCAATTTGACTTAATCAAAACGAAAAAAATATATATTTTTTATATGTATGTATTTACATTATACCGTCTCGCCTTACAGGCTAAAGAACAAAAACATCGCCGTTCATCACCAAATATAAAGTACTATTGCAAGGCAGTTTTGAAAAACATTAATACCTTACGGTATTAAATTTGCATATAGTGACTATTGTTTATTTTTCAAACGATCGCGATATCCCTAAATGGCTTAATAGATAAATATATGACTAATAAAGTTTCAAAAGAGAGCAATAAATTTTTTAAAGTGTCACATAACCGATTACGTCAGTGTATCGCAAAAAAAAAATTCGCCGTACACCACCGAATCTAAAGTCTGGTTGCAAGGCAGTTTCGAAGAAAATATTTTATATATTTATATAAAGTGTAAAATGTCGATGTTTTTGTCTTAAATAAATAGTCATTAACATCACAAATCCTGTTCTAGTATTTTCTCACCAGTTCCCAGTTACCACAATCCTAATGTGCCATCCGAATATCAGAAAATTAAAGCTTGCAAAATATCATTAAACATTTGCAAATAAAATATTTAGGTAATTCCAACAGAACTATTTTTAAAACTTTTTTTTATTTTCTCTGCCGAACGTAGGGGTTGCCTTTTTAAATCTTTCAACTTGTCTTCGGTATTTACAGTTGGATCTTTTAGTATGACATATCAATGGTTTCATCTCGAGGAGCTTTTTTTTCTTCAATAATCACGGACTTCAAGTACTTACAATCATATCTCAACTAATAAAATAATAATTTAAAAAATTATTGTAAAATTAAATAATGGAATTTCAATCGATAACATTTTGACACTATTCAATCTGGCTGTATTTTCGCGTCTCTCTAGTTTTGAGAAAGTGTGGCTCATGCGGTGCTCATAGGTGACAGGCATGTCAGATTGATGTATTACATGAAAAAAACGTTCGATGTTTTGAGAATGACATGAATAAGCTATGAAAATAATAAATAAAATAAAGAAAACTATCAAATGGAGTTAATTTTCTTATCCTTACCTGGTAATTCAATTATTTATTTCGAACATTGTAATGCTTCCAGATGGTATTGCTTATATAACTGCATGGTGGCTAAGTCAATTTAAATTAAGTTTAATTGATCATATTGAAGTACGACACACTCTCAAAGTTTATGAAATTGTGAACGTACTAGCGGATTTTGGTCTGTTATCATCGATAACAAAACATTCTAGCGTAAATAAAAAAAAAAATTTAAATAGTTCTGCTGGAATTACCAAAATAGTTTGTTTGCCAAAGTTTAATGACATTTTTCGAGCTTTAATTTTCTGATATTAGTGCCGTACATTATGGTTATAGAAACTGATATCTGATGGGTAAATACTAGAACAGAACATTTTATGTCCATGACTATTAAACATAGTACTCAAAAAATTATGTCTCCGAATGCCATTTCATTTTTTTCTCTCCTTTTTTTGAATTATGCTCTGAATTAAAAAAGATTAAAGTTGCGAGTCAAATTCTATTTAGGACTTTTATGTTTTTTCATTCTTTTCGCAAATAAAATAAATATATTTTTTTTATACGTTGCCACAAGCAAGTATTTACTTGCAAGTAGTGTATACGTATTACTAACGAAAATCAGGAGAAATTCCAAAAAAAACACAAAAATTTTTTGAGTGGCTACACAGCACAGTGCAAGTTCATTTTTAAAATGTCGTCAACAAATAAACTTCAAACAAATTTAAAACAAATGGCGCTGCTTCAATTGGTAATTAAGTGTTGTCAATAGCCACTATTAAACGTTACCTATAGACATATAACTTTTTAATATAATTTTTTTTATTAAAAATTGATATTTATATTAAAACTTACATTTTAAATTAATATTTATATTTTTTCTTAATATTCTTCATATAAATATATACATATTTATTAAAAAAACTAGCTGAATTATTTACCACAACTGTATGATATATTAGTGAGTATTAGACAACACTGTTTTTCGGCTTGTCACTTTACTTGCCGTAACTGTAAAAATTTTACTTGCTTGAAAATTTCTTCGCAAGCTGAGTCGCAGGTTGCCAAAGTGTAGTTGTGTTAGTAAAAAAGTGTTAGTGTATTGGTTTTTTTCACTTGCACTTGCATGTGGCAACGGTAGGTAATTCGGCTGTAATACAAATTTAATTTTAAAATTTGCCGTGTTTCATTCCACTCACAAATCAAATATATTTCATTCTAAGCAAAATAGAATCAAAAACGAATAATTCTTTTCAAAAATTTCGTCTTTTTATTTGTTGTTGTTTGTGGCATGAAAAAAATCTTAACATTAAATAATTTACAGTAGCAGCCATAATAATTTCAACAACACACAATGCAGCAGATTGGATTTTGCTTATATGTATATTTGTAAGTAGCTGTATCGTATATAAATATGATATTTTATATATATGTACATACATATATAATATTTTTATGATCACAAATTTATTTATAATTGATTTAAAGATGCGGGCAAGAAAAACAACTTTATAGGTCTAATAAAATAATTAGGCATTTATAAAATTAAAAAACAAATTGCCACAAATATTTAACTAAATTTCTTAGAAAAAATCTCCAAATGGAAAAAATCTGTAATTAAATTTTGTATAATATATCCAAATAGGATTATTATCATAAAATCCAAAAAGGTAATATCTGTGGTTTTCATGGGCAACCGCGTATGTTCATTTTATATGACTTTGAGTTAATAATGTCATATTGTTTGGTTTTAAACGCCCTTTACTTGGTTCTAGAAATGTCTGAAATAAAATAGACCCATTCCGATTTTTTTAATTGCATAACAACGTAACTTCTATATATATTCAAAAAGCGTTCAGCACTAACGCAGTATGTTAACTTACGTGTGCTTAATGGCATGAATGGTAAAAAAAAAGTTTAAAAAGTTCAATACCTAACCCGTTGTTTATATAAAAAGGTTTTATGGCTCACCTGAAAAAATTGATTTTGAGACATACCATGCCCATGCAAACCACAGATATAATTATATTTAATCCGAATTGCTTGTTTGAAACCCGTTTGTACTTATGTTTTTTATCGCTAATCAGACATACATACATACAATAATTCTTTAAAATTTCATATTGCCTGGTGTTCAATACTAAACGAAACGTATGTATTTAATATGTGTAACAAAAGATAATAATAAATAAAAAGTAGCAAAACTAAAATTTAAAGTCTTAAAAATATTTTCTTTAGTTCCTAAAATCGTGAAATTGTCCCCACTAACACAACAAAAATAATAAACTACAATGGCAACGCTGCTAACTTTTCTTCAAGGAAAATAAATATTCTATTTAAATAAATATTCTATTTGTGAATCGATTTTTTTTAATTTTTCGATTATGTTCTTTGAATGAATAATTCTTGTTTGGAATTTTATATTTAAATTGTGGAGAGAAATTTATTTTCAATTCTTTTTTAATTTCATTTGTCTCGCAAATTTTATTTTTAAAATTCGGAAAACAAAAAGAATTATTCGTCACAATGCACATTAGGTCAAATGACTACTTTTTCTGTGCAAAATTAATTACGACTACATTATAAGAGTAATCGAAACAGGTTTTATATGAATTATATAATTATGGATGGTTCCAATAAACAAATGGAATTTAAACCATAAGTGACCAAAAATTAACCCTCTAGCACCCATTAATTTAAACACAGTGTATAAAATTAATTAATTTATTTTTTAATACTAAAATATTTATTAATTGTTTATATCCAATTCACTTTGTAAAATTAATTCAAAGGAGGCTTCTTCAGTTTCATTATTTTCATCGTCTTGTTCGTTATGGTGAAGTTCTTCTGTTGGTTCGCAACAACATTATAGTTCAATTACTTCAGGTGGTAACGTGGAACGTGTTCTTTTTTGTTTAAAAATGTTGTGGAAATTAATGGATCTGAAGTATCCATGGCCCTGTTAAATACATCTAGTAGTTTATTGGTGCGGATGTTTCTACGCGCGTGATGTAGGCGATCGGCTTTGTTTATTTTATGACGATATTCAGCAGCACCTTCTCCAAAAAATCCAATTGGTAGTGGAGCATTTTCTATTATTTGCTTTGAGTAAATTAACATTTTGTGAACCGTAGAAGTCATTGACAACCAGGGATATCGCTCCTGAAAAAGTTTTGCTGTTTCAAAACAATATAATTCAAATTTCTCTAAATTTATTTCGAACTGACAGGATAAACAAATCAGTAGTAGATCCTGAGCCACCTATTCTGGGCATATCCACGCGAAGTCCGAGTTTTGAAAGCTCTGCAGCTTCTTTTCTTTTTCCAAATTTAGATTTTTCGCTAAATGGTACACGAGGACGTCCAACAGCGCCACTTGTTGCCTTTTCTACCACAATATTTAATTCAGCATTTAGCCATGCCTGGTTTTGGTTTTTGAATACATTTGTCTTTCTATGACACTTTTTCCACTTTTGTTCTAGTTTCACGCAAAACAAATTAATTTTTTTGGTAACTTGTTTCACCATTTCATCAGAAATTACTCGCAAAACACAAAAATCGCAATTTTTGATAAATACCAAATCACTCACTATATAATATTCTATTTATTTTGTGCAATTTGAGAGTGGAGAAATGGCGTATATTTTTTTAAAAGCTTTCAGAAAATAAAAATTTTATAAAAATTTAACTATTTATAGATGTTTACGCTAATGAGTTATTTATTAAGTATAACAACATATATATAAAACATTTAAAATTAAAAATATATCTACTTACTTGGCTCTTTCTTTTCCATTTAACTTTAATAAATTATCACAAACACAGTCCGATATATACGCACTTAAAGTTGACCACGCACTACTTAACTTAGGAACACAATTATAGAAAAAATTTAATCAGTTGACTTCGACACGCTGCTGCATAACGGTTATTAATATTTAGTCAAAACAAAAATCACTTTTTATTCTATTCTATTATTCTTTTTATTCTAAAGTCTTTAGAATTAAAAAACAACAACAACAATAGTAAAATTGCAAGTTGATTTTTGGACTTTCGCACAGGAAAATGTGTCGTTTGGCCTAAAGTGCGATGTGGAAAATTTAATTCATTCGAATTAATATCATTCACGATAAATATGTATCTATTCGAATGATTTGCGTACTATGTTTAGAATTGAAAATAATTATTTCATTTTGTGTGAACCAATAGTATGAGTACAAAGCAATCAAGCAATGATATCTTTTAATAATAATTTGTTTTCAAAGGTTCTTCTTCTTGTTGAATACATTTTTATTATTTAAAAAGTTTGACGTGTAAAGAAAAATATACAACATTTAAGAAAAAAATCTCAAGAAATCATAAAAGTCATAAAAATAAACGATGAAATATAAGTAAATATTGATATAAAAAATTTTAATTTAAGAGATAAGTAGAATCAATATAAATAACACCAAACAACAATTGTTTGTCGCTGAAAAGAGCAAGGACTGTTTATAATATTTGTAGTCATAATATGATTATTGCATGATACTTTAATTTAACACGGTAATGATAACTTGCAACCATTGTATATTTTAACAACAATCCTACAATTCAATCATAGTGTGTTACTCTTCGAATACGATTACCACAGCCATGGTTTTTCTTTGCGGCACACAAAAATATACATCACCTTATTATTTGTCACTTTCTGTACTTGATATATTAGTACAGCCAGACGTGATTTTTTATTTGTTTTTTTATTTTCAATTTTAATTGTCTGTCTGGTTAATGACATGCAACCATACAAATATAAGCACATATTTCCATTGCACTAACACATGCTATTAAAAGTCCAGCCAAGTTTCTAATTAACCTAATTAGATCATATATCATGTGTAATTGTTATTTATGGAAATCTTTTTTTTTTTTTTAATTACCCACGAGTATGTAACTTTTTCAACAAAAAGTTACATACCAAAAAAAGGAAGGAGGAAAAAAGGAGTGCAAAAAAATAAGGAACAGCATACATACAAACACAAGCGCTTGCTGAGAATAAAGCATTGCTAAACAAAAATTTACCTAAGATTTAAATTCTCACTCTACGAAAGAAACAAATGGAAAATTTTATATGCAAATAGGAGTACGAAAACATATAATTACTTTAAAATGTCATAGAAATTACTAAAACTGATTGTGTGTCTTTAAAGTTTGAATGTATTTTGTCATTTAAATTTCAATAAAATATTCAACATTGTAAGACATATTTGATAAATATTGACCGTAATGAACAAATTATAAATTCAAATTGTTTAACAGAAAGACACATGTAACCCAAGAGAATAATTCCAAAACCAAATGACAATATCTCAGTATAATCCGAATACGATATTAGAGTGAGAGAAAATGTTTAACGTATGAGAGAAAAAATAAATCAAAAGACAAATCAAAAATTAACAACATTTTATTTAATTCAACAGATTTTCGTATTACCTGTAACTATCAGAAAAAAGAGCATGAAAATAGATTTACATACATATAACCATAAACATATTCACATAGACACATACTAACATACCTACGAGTTAGTATTTATAACAAGTTCATTGCCTCAAACTCTATTTTCTCTTAGTTGTTTGTGTTGTAGAGCAAAAAACAAGAAATTTTTACTAACTTTGTTGGATAAGGCACACGTCACATACCTGTTTTAAAATTTTTTTTAAGGATAGTTTAATTTACATTTATCCTTGTGTTTAGTTAGCATACTTTCTTATACGTTAATGCATATACAAATAAAAATGCACATGGAAATATGTACACATTTAAAAAAAAAAAACACTTTTATACACACAAGTACTTACTTACATCCGTAATAGAGGCATTTCTTTTAAAATACAACACAAATAGAGAGTCCCATAAGAAACGTTGTATATGTCAGAAATAATATTGAATACTTTTGACGAAGTAAATAGCAAACAAAAAAAGCGTTTTTAATTTTTTTTTTTTATTACTTTTATCAGAATTTATTATTATGCTGTATACATGATGCTCGAACCAATTTTTTTACAAAATATAAACTGACGGGAGAGGAGATACTGGTGTATACTCTTCTGAGTTGACCAAATACTGTATCTCGAGTCTGGGTGATAGACGTATGTATGTGTCAATCAGGTAGGGATTCTTGGTTTGCTGCATGCGTTAGATAATCTGTTGGAATGTCAAAAACAGGAGTAGAGAATTCTTATTTCACTTGGTGTTTTAAGTGTTAAAAATATTTGTCATGTCAATATTAACGGACTAACAAAGATTTAGAACAAGAACTATTACCAATCCTGAATATTTTGTTATCCAAGAAGAACAAGGCCATTCGATGAACCCAATGTTGAACATGTACCCAGAGCATACCGTAGTGATATGGAAAATATTTTACCATTCTTTTTTCTTGTACTTCTTGACTAATCCAGCAGCTTCATTGGCAATAATTTTTTCCCGATCGGGTGCTCTTGCTTGCATTTCTTACACTCTAGCTTATGCTATTTTTGTTGTTCTACAACCTGCCCGCGCAATTTCATTTTTTGTATGTTTTGGGTGATACTCAGTAAGTTGCCGTACTCGTACTTATATTTGTTCTTTAAGTTTAGGCTTAGTCAATTTAAGCATACGCTTTAATGTTTTAATGTAGAGCAAATGGATTGGCTTAAAGCTGGAGTTACATACCATGCGTTCTATTCGTTGTTTCTTTTTATGCGTCTTTCAAAAAGTAGAATCAGTGTAATTGTATGTGACAAGTTACACGGCAAAACGCAAAGAATGCATATCGTTTCAACGCAGCAAAGTAGGTTTGCTTTCTACTTTTGTATCCGTCGCAGAAAAGGTGAAAAAATGCCAGCTGTTGTTGATAGCCATAGATGACAAAAAATATTTTTTTGACGATGTTATCGATACATCTGATTGTGGTGGATTTATTTCTTCTTTTTTTTTTGTATTAAAAAACGTTTTTAATAAAAAAAAAAGCATTCGAAATAAAGTTTACAATTACTTTTAATAAAAAAAATACATAAAAACTAATTTTAAACAAAATTTTTTCATTACCAATATTTTTATTCTATTCATCGATAACTGTTATGTGCAAAGTGTCATATCTGTTTGTTTATTATTAAAAGAAAACAAGTGCAATGGAGGAGAAGCTTATTGATGCTCGTGTTATTTTTGAGTTTTTTATAGGCCCTTGTAGTATAAAATAGCATGTACATAAACTCAATAAATTCCATAAATTTCCTTAAAATTTTAATTTCAGTTTCCATTTTGGCAAAATTGTTTTTAGTTAATAAAAATATAACAACACTACAGCTGATTAAAACTTCAATTTAATAACGTATAAAATGGTGAAAGAGTATCAAACGCCACAGCGCATGAACGGGTGGTATGTAACTCCAGCTTAAGTATATTGTAAAGCTTGATAAGTGCACAGAGAAAACAGTTGTAAGTGCCGCAATTGTTGCCAGTTGTGATAGTAGAATTTTACGGTTATGTCTACAGAATTTCGTTTCGGAATACTAAATTGCAGCCAAAACTAATAAATTATGATTCTTGCGATAAAAATTTTATAAACACAAATAAAAAGTTCGATTGCAAGAACTAAACCATTCGATTTGAAATGAATGTGATTTTCTGTTTTCTGGGTGGGTGCTTCTGGAAATGGTATGACTCTAATGAGGGTTAAGGGACAAGTAGGAACAGCTCAGAATAAAGCAAAAGACAAACTCTCGAAGAAGAGATCTGGGAAAATATTCTTTGAATCAGAACCCAGAATTTTTCTAGATTATGGGTTGGTACATGCAAAGGGGTGCCTCTTGCAGTAAAGGTACTCTAATTTAATCGGAATATAATGAATATAATGATAACTGCGTTAGTTAAAGTATATGGAAACTTCAAAAATCATCTAAAGAGGATGCATATCGACGATGATAATATATGTAGAATTTGCAAGAACACATAAACTGCAAAAGCTATAAGAGACCTCAGTAAAAAAAAATTTGTTTGATTCTCTAAAACTTCCGACCAGTTTTAGAAATATTGTAAGCAGGACTTAAAGGCAATTTTATTCGGACTTTATTTGAAAACTTGAACGAACTTTTAAAAACCTAGCACAGATTTAAGTTTAGAGTCATAAATTATTGTAAAAAAAGTTTACCCAAATTAGATAAATATTAGGGCGATAAAATATTAGGGTTTTACAACCGGTGGAAAACCAGGTTTTTTACTCTTTCAGCTGGCTGTTTTTTCTAACTGCTGATTTTTCGATTGTCGAATACACCGGTTTTTTTTGCCAACATAATTCGGATTTTTAAAATTTTTAAGAATATTGTTTAAAGTGTATGTTCATATATCTTTGTAAATATATGCTCAATTCACAAGCTGTCGTAGCTGTTGTACGTCGTAGTAGTTGTACACATTTTGTTGCTAATATCTACATTAATTTTTTGTACAACACTTACAACAATTTACGTATGTTTATAGGATGTTGTATAAATAAATACATCATAGCTGAATAAGTCAACACTATCGTCGTTTTAATCAATATGGAGAAGCAGATTTCTTATATCTTACGTCTCCTATGACAGGTTGTGAGCTATAAAAATACTCAAACAATTTCCAAAAATTAGAAAAATTTTTAAATACTCATCCATAATACAAACATTTAACAAATTTATTGTAAATAATGTTCATTCGGGCTTAAGTTTATTTTTTTTATTATTTAGCTTCCTCACTTTACCTTTTGTAAAAGCTTTAAAATATCTCAAAAATTGTTCAACCAAAGGAATTTCTTTTCAAATTTTGGAACAACCTAATACTCCGGAAAATACACACAAACATCAAAGTATAGTAGTCCAAGTTGAGTGAAAGTTCCCTGGAGTAATTTAAAAACACAAGAATAGCAATGCCGTTAAAAATGACAAGAGTAAGAGAAAGAGACATAGAAAGTACACACAATTGTAGCAAAAGTCTATTTTAAATGTCATTTTATACTTTAAAACACAACAACAGGATAACGGAAGTTACTGACACTAAACAAAGTGTTTAACATTTCTACCAGTTTGTGCCAGCCACTAACCAAGTTGTGCTCTAGTGCCACCTGTTTGTCGGGCACAATCACACGTACCCATTATTATTCCCAGCCATGAATTTTTCATTGTTGGTTGGTCTAAGGATAACAAAATGCTGCTGCATGTTGCCAATTGTTCCAAGAGTAACTATTATTGTGGTTTTAACAAACGCAATACAACAAAAGTCACCCGATAATAAAAAAAAACGTAACAGAAAAATGCACAATGATACAGTAGTATCACACTTAATTATATACTAACACACTGACATGTAAATGTATGTGATGCATACATACATATACATAAGTATGTAACTCACATATGTATATACTACTGCTCATTCTAATTTATTGTCTTGAGTGTTTTAGGTGAAAGAACATGTTAAAAGAGATTTGTTGCATGCCATTGTTAGTCATGGCAAATCCGCAGGTGTTTTTTAGGTGTTTTAAATGCAAGACTGGTCTACCAACTTGGGGTCACATTGTTAGTTTTTTTTTTTGGTTTTAGCTGACGTTTTCTTTTACAATAAAAGTGAAGTTTTTGTTTGAAATACCATATATTTACGTAAATGTAAATATAAATGTTAATTGAAATTGCTGTGACAAAAATGAAAATATCAATATGTATGTAACGTTATGCGTTTAAAAGACAGTTGATTTAGTACTTCCGTTAGTTTATAAAATCTCTATTGTATGTGATCAGATTGAATTTTTTTCTCTCTGACCTTTAAAGCTTTGAACTAAAGAAAAATAATTTTATAATATCATAGCATATTGGTAAAAAAAATTATTTTTAATAAATTTAAAAATAAAATGTTCGAATAAAGATTAATTTATAATTATAACAAATACACATGGCACGGTATGTATGACATTCAGTAATTCACTGTTTGATGTCTATTTATAAATGAAAAATAAAAATACACCTTTGCTTTCCCTACTATCAGCCGAAGGATGGCTACACACAGGAAAAAGATTGGTTGGAAAACAGTTAAAACAATAAAAATAGTGTTGCAAACATTAAAAATTTGTAAAGAGAACAGATATTACACATTTATAAACGAAAAAACATAACAGTGTTAGAAATTTTTTGCTCAGAACATTAACATTAGTTCTCCAAACTAAATACCCTTATTAATAAGATTTTTATTCAAATCACTTTTATCTCAACCGAATTTAATCATCTGTATTAGGGTTCACAACTAAATATTAATCCATGTAATAAAAAATCATTTATGCCAATCTTTTATTTTAAACCAAAATGCAATTTTAGTTATCGCAAGTAATTAGTAGTTACTTGTATCATTACAATTCGATTACAGTAAACAAATACTTAATGTTAAGCTGTATTTGATGTTTACAAACGAAAAACTGTTGCATGTAATAAATATTTGTTACAAACAATAAATACAAATATTATCTTTCAAAAAAAATTAATTTTTCTGTCAATTGTGAAAAATTTACAAAAGTTAAAACCAAAATTAATATATTTTATTGAGAAAAAAAAATTTTTAAATAAACAAATATAAGAAAAACGTGTCAATTATTATTTTGTGATGCAAGATGAAATCTACATGCTGGAAAACTCTTTAATGAAGGTAAGAAACCAAAGAAACGCTGAATTAAATGCGGAAATGTTCGAGGTACATAAAAACATACTTAGTGGTGCTCCACCGGGATGCAAAATGCTTTGAATCCACTCAATATATGTACACAAAAACCACAACCAAAACGAAGATCAAAATAATATTTTTAGTTTTATTTTAGAAGTTAAATGTATTCATATACATATGTGTGTGTATGTAGATATTTATACATACATATGTATGTATATATGTTTTTATATTATTAAATAAAAATATTAAGAAATAATTAAAAAAATTTGTTTTTTTTTATTTGCCTGATTCAAATGAAGAACTGATAATGATGACTAATTATTCTTTTGGTAACACTAATTAAATATTTTAATTCAGTTGCATCAATCATATAATTGGAAACAAATACAGTTTTTTTCGATGCTAAGAAAGAAAATTTTCAGTTATTATAAACGAATTGAGAGATAGTACGTGGAACCGAATGAATTCGATTGGCAACAAATTCGTTTGCCACAACGAATCTGTTTTCTCTGTGTATAGAAAAAATAAGAAAAATGTATTAAAAAAATGTGAGAATATGAACATGAAGAGAAAATGTCATTTGATAAGACAGAAAGAGACAAAATTAAAAATGAATGCTATGCTTCCCTAATTCTAATTTTATTAAGTTGTAACATAAATAGTAGTTTAATATTACATGTGAGTGTCCCGATAAAGTGCTGATGATGAAATCGTTGCTGGTTTCAAATATGCATTCCACTTGGCTAATATCAGAATAGTTTTCCAAGATTCTAAAATTATTACAATTTAATTTCAATTAATAAATGTTTTCAAGAAGTTTAATAACATAAAAATGAACTTAAGCCATAAGAAAAAATTATTAATAATAAATTTAAAAATAAAAGGTTCAAAAAAATATTAATTTTTAATTATAAATTTAATTTATATTTTATGGATAATCAAATTATATATAAGTGTATACATTATTTAAATTTCTTCGATCTTATTATATTAATATATTGTCTTTATTTCTTCGAGCTAAAAATCACTTTATATATAAAAACTATTATTATTTTATTCCGATATTTTGCTACCACATTGGGTAGCTTCTTCAGGGAAATTTTTTACAATTTATAACAATTAACAATTTTAATATTAAAATTGTAATTGGAGAAATTATTAGACTGTTGTATTGGAAAATTAAATATGGAACCAAAAATAATTACGAAATATGTTGATGATTTATTTTTAATTGTTCCTAATCAAATTGTTGATGATTTATTAACAACTTTCAATTATTTTCATGATAATATAAAATTTACTATTGAAAAGGTATGTGACTCAAAAATTCCTTATTTAGATACATTAGTAATAAGAAAGGGTGAACAATTATTAGTAGATTGGTACCAGAAGCCCACGTTTTCTGAAAGAATCATTGATTATTATTCAAAACACCCGAAAAGAATTATCATAAATACAGCAAGAAATCTAATTGAGAGAATTTTCAAGATTAGTGATAAGGTATTTCATAGAAAGAATATAGAGAATATTAAGAATATTTTAATTGATAATAATTATCCGACCCAGTTGATTTGTAGATTGATAAGTCAATTTAGAAAACAGGTCAATTTAGATGCAATAACTATTATTGAACTTAAAATTCATAAATCAGTAACTTATGTTCCTCTTTTATCTGAAAGATTGGAGAAATCTCAAATTTATGATAATAAGAAATATATAATGGCCCATAAAATGTAAATACCATGTAGTGGTAATAATAATGAAAATTGCGATAAGGTATATGTAAGTAGGTAGGTAGGTAGGTAGGTAAGGCTGGTGCAAAGTTACCCTCACACCTTCACTCGGAGACCATTACGGTCCATTCTGACGCCTTAATAGAGAGAAGAATAGAATAAGAATAGAAATATTTAGAATATAAGAGAAAGAGAAGCAGACAATTCCAGAGTCTGCGGTGGGAATAAAACCCGAAACCCCCAAACAACGGACTTGTCCTTTATCGACTAGTCCACAGGGTATATGTAGGTACAACAAAAAATAAACTTAAAACTAGGTTAGCTGGACATAAATCAGACCAAAAAAACAGGAACACAACAACTGCACAAAAAACTGCATTATCATTACACTGCACTAATTCCGATCATTATCCTGATTTTGAAAACACAACAGTTTTAAATACAGAGAATAACTATAGACGTAGATATATATTGGAAATGTTGCAAATTATAAAAGTACCGTATTCACAAAGAATTAATTATAAAACTGATACAGCTAATGTTGCACAAAATTATAGGCTATTAGTTAATAAGGTCTAGAACTATGTTAGTTTTCTAGTCAGTTAGTTTTAATATAATATATTATATGCATCTGTATTTTTTTTTTGTTTGTATAATACTTAAAAAGTTTTTGTAATAAATATGTAATATTTTATATGTATGTATTTTAGTTTTTGGCTTGTATGATATTTTAAATGTTGACAAAAATAATTTTCCCGCCTTTTTTAAAAAATTGTTGTCAAAAATATTTTTTGTGATTTATGTATGTATTTGAATTTTCGTTTTGTTATTTTAAATGTAAACAAAATTTTTTCCGCCTTTTTTACAAAATTTGTTTTTGAACAATTTTAATATTTTAATTGTTAATTGTTATAAATTGTAAAACTTTCGCTGAAGAAGCTACCCAATGTGGTAGCAAAATATCGCAAAAAAATAATAATAATTTTTATATATAAAGTGATCTTGAGCTCGAAGAGATTAAAGCAATATATAAGTGTCTATAATATGTTTTAAAAAATGTAGATATTAAAATTTAAAAACTTGTATAGCTTTAAAAGCTCATTCGAAACAAAAATCCAAAAAGAATTCAGAGTCTGTAGAATCTTATTCTTAAAATGTTTGCTACGGTTATTTCCAATTCTTAAAAATAAATGAATTTCCGTTAGGTATCGTTAGCATTATAGCTTGGGCCATTTTTAAATATTAATACAAATTATTTCTAAAAAGGGTAAGATAAAAGCTCTTTTGACTTATGTTATTACAACAAATAGAGAAAATTACCTGTGGTAGATGACATTAAAAATTATAAAGAGTATATATGATTTGTAAATTGGGACATAATTGGTGGGATAGTTATAGTTGCTCAAAATATTTTAAGTCCTGAAATAGGAAGTGGCTCGCATCTGAAAAAATATGAAAAATATTATTAAGTGAAAACCAAAGTCCTAAGCTCTTCAGAGGCTGGTCGGCCACAATTATCATATTGATGTCCGAACAAAAGAAAAAAAAATTCCTTAGATCATGCATTACGTATTTCAGAGTGCAAAAACAGAAACAAGGTCACAGCTGCTGTTTCAAAAGACAAAATGACAAGTCCAATGCGTCTATCTAAAATCAGCTGAAAAAAACTTAAGATTCTCAATAATCTGCTAAACTTCATATTTTAACTCTTGTGAATAATTTGTAAGTGAAAAAGTACCTCTACAAATGCTCTGAATACAAAGGATGGTACGAAGAAAAACTTAAATTAATTAAATTAAACGATACTATGGAGGGGCATTACCGTGCTTTTTGTCATAATAATAAGTAATAGATTGCAGTGCTTTTAACAGACGTTGCAAGATGAAAATGAAGGTTTTTGGCCACATCGGAATCATTTCGATTTGTCGACTTTAGAAAACCATTCGATTCTACATATAGGACATGGCGAAATAATGGACCCATTAAGTTTTAAGGTCGTGTCATCAAAATTAATAAGCCTCATCAAAGCTATGTACACCTATTCCTCACTAAAAGTTCGTCACAATGCAATATTAAGTGAATTCTTCAGCAGAAACGCAGTGGTGAAGCAGAGTTGTCAAATCTCTCAATTGATATTTGTCATTGTACTTGACGATACAATATTAAAATAACGTGCCCAAAAAAACGGTATTGTGTGAGGCTTTTGCAAAAATATAAAAAAAAAACTTGGATGTCGCAGTTAATATCTGCATCAGTTTGCGCAAATTCAACGACATATTTACAAAGCAAAGTGGACGATTAAGTCAAGTTAGCAAGGGCCAATGGTTTAGAAATAAACATTGAAAAAACTCATGCCAGGCAAGTAAATAACATACCCGATAACCAATTCAAAACATAAAACCAGATGATTAAATTTGTAAAACACTTTTGTTAAAAGGGATGCTTGATGTCAATTGATGATGGTGTGGAGGAAGATGCGTCTAGTAGACTTAAGAAGGCAAGGCCAGCATTTGGTCGCCTAAAAAAATGTGATGGGCCCCACAGCTATCAGAAAATATGAAGATCATATTTAAACACTGCTTAAGCGAAGCGAAACTTGGCTTATAACAAACAATATAGTACAGAGACCCCATATATTTATAAACAAGTGTCTACGAATATTATAAAGAATGTTTCGGCCAAAAAACATCTCAAACATAGAGCTCTGGACTCTAACAATTAAAGATCCATTAATTCATCAAATAACAAGAAGAAAGTGGAGATGAATAGAACATTCTCTCCGTAAGAATATTGAGAGCGTTACAAGGCAGCCTAAGAATGGAAAAACATGTGGCGTAAAACAAATTTAAATTTAAGAGAGTAGACAAATCATTTAATGAAATTAAATGAATTTGCAATGATTGTAAAAGCCCTTGCTTCCTAAGCTAAATACATAAGACAAATAAAATAAAACAAATTCAAAACTTAAATTATTGAAATTAATTTGTTTAATTGTTTATTTTAGGCTACAAGGTCTTTCAAAAGTTCTTTAAAATGTATTTATTTAAAATAATGCTAGCAAAAAATGCCTTAAAACAACCTAGTATAAAATACCACAACGAAAATGAGTTGTTTCAGAGGTTCAACTGTTGATGAGCTGATGCGATTT
The DNA here is from genome assembly GCA_941918925.1 of Phyto melanocephala. Lineage (NCBI taxonomy): Eukaryota > Metazoa > Arthropoda > Insecta > Diptera > Rhinophoridae > Phyto > Phyto melanocephala. The sequence continues at coordinate 101,944,071 of OW799235.1, read as the reverse complement.
AAATGAAAACACTCATCCCTGTAACTTAAGCTTGTCGTTAGAGATATGGGTTTTTGTGTTTAAAAACATATTAATCAAATGTTCTCTATTCTAAGTAATAAGTGCAGAGAACTCATGCCTATGAATTGTTAAAGATTCATATATTTCATGAATATGCATTCATTCATCGTTTATGACTAGTTAATTTACATTTAGGAAGACAATAAAATAAATTGCTTTACACATTTATTTAACTTTGCTCTACTTTCAAATATTTTGGCTGGGTTATGCTAAAATTCCATTTTATAAAAAGTTCAGTTGCACCACATGCGTATGATTTATGTAATTAATTACTGCAATTGTATTACTTATACGACACCATCCTTTGGCTAGAGTTTTAATGGGTATTTGTTATGTTTAAATATAATGATATTTTTTTTGCATACTATTTTTTGTCACAATAATATTGTAAATCATACTATTTTTTTTTAAATACAACTAAAACTAAATTTGCATTGAATAATAAAAATCAAAGTAGCGCTTGATTATCGTAACGAAGTAAGTTATTAAACAACATAAAAATAGTTGTTACTTGTTTTTGACAATCAAATATTATTTTGAAGAATATATTATGACCATCGTGATCATATTATAACCATAGTTTTCTTTGTGTGTGTAGTTGTTGAATTTTTTTAGTTATTTTGAAAATGTGTATGTATACAATATTTTATTTCTATTTAAAATGTACAATGTATTGAGGAATCCCTTGTAATTAATTCTTAAACGAGCCTGCCTGTGGATTAAAAGATCATTGTTGTTTTTAAATAAAAGCAGTGTATTATTTTAATTTATTTCAAACAATTTAATTCCACTTGCAATACAGGACAAGCACGAATTAAAAATTTTTTTAAACTACTCCTGTATTATAAAGTATATATCTCACTAATGAATTCAAAATAAATCAAGTTAGCATATTTTTATACCCTTCAACTGTGGTGCCCCAGGGTAGATATAGGTTTGTCATTCCGTTTGAAATTTCCACAATTTTCATTTCCGACCCCATAAAGAATATATTTTCTGAAAGCTTATGAATAGGGGAGTCGATTAAGCTCTGTCAGTCTGTCTGTCTTTTAGCCTGCCCGTCTGTCCGTGTGTATGTTGAAATCAACTTTTTGAAGCCCCCGACATCGCTTGGTTCCGGGTGGGGTATTAAAATATCAGAAATATTCGGGAGTAGATCGGACCACGGTCATCTCGTTTTTTTAACACAACAACAACATACATATATACAGCCGTGGTATACTGGTTAGAGTAAACGTGGCATCGAACCTCAGCTGAGCCCAAAAAAAATTATTTTTAAATTATTTTTTTATTTTATATATTATTTATATTTTTATTATTTTTTTATTTTATTTTAATTTTTTTTTTTTTTATATCTTTTTTATTTTGTTTTTAATTTTTTAATATTTTTTTTATTTTTTTTTATTTTATATTTATGATTTATATTTTTATTATTTTTTTTTTAATTTTTTTTTATTTTTTTTTAATTTTTTTTATATATTTTTTAACACACATATGTTCGTAAATTTATAATTTTACAATGGGATGTTTTTATATATGTACATATATTCGTATTTCATATGAGATGAATGGTGATACAAACTATTGTTATTGCGGGACTACACGTTGTGAAGGGTATATAAGATTCGGCATGGCCGAATATAGCACTCTTACTTTTTATACATATAAAGTATTAAAATACACAGAAAATAAAAAAAAACTAATTTTATTAATTATAATTTTATTTGAATTTGTTCCAATCATCGAAACGGTTTGGCTTGGTTTTCGTGGTAAATAACACCGTTTTGACAACACCACACCACTCGTGTGGTGTGTTGTTTAAGGTCCCCTTAAACAAAAGGTCCAGGAGGATTCGGAGTAGTAGACTACCCTAACGCGTCGATGTATCTCGATAGGATATTTAGCTCAATCGCAGATACAACCAATAAGTTTTCCAGTATGTGACTACACAGGAAACTATGCCTCTTTGCAGCCAGGGTAGCGCATAGAGAAGATGGAAAACTGGTTCCTTCTTTTCCTTATTCTTACAGCTGTGACAGTGGTAAATAAAGGGGAGTCGAAGTCACTCTACATACTTTCCTAGCATCCAATGACCCCTTACAACCGCCAGCAACTGTAAAATGCCCGTCCGATTTTAATTGATTAGTTGCGTCGTACGTCTAATACCAAAAAAGGGCCACATCTACTTTGCGACCCTGCATGTGCCCAGATTCCGCCACCTATTATCAGCAACGTCAATAAAGAATCCAAAGATTCTGGTTTTAATAGTCTTCAACAGAATTGTAACTAAATTCACATTGATGATATTCTTAGCTAGCTCGTCTGCCCGTTTACTACATTTGTAGCCCCTATGCGCAGGGATCCAAACCATAATAACGTCAGACACTTGCCCTAGCCTACACAATTCTTTCTTAAACTGACTAACTAATAGAGACGTAATAGTGTGTGACTGTAGTGACGAAAGTGATGCCTGACTGTCGGCAAAAATAATAAAAATATCGCTTGTTGGCATTATGGCTAAGATCATAGTGTAGTAAGTCTTCTTATCAACTTAACATCGAAATGATACTTTAAACTAAATGAAAATGAAAACATTTAATTAAAAAAATTTTGAGAAAATATCAATTTAGATAGTAAAAAAAATGTAAATTAAATTTGTATAATTTTTTAAAACAATTTAATTAAATTAATCACATGTTTAATTATTATTTTGATATATATGGATTAAAATATTTACAAAATCGGTTGTGTGGTAATTAAGCCTGTTCCAAATAATAAGGAAGTTTATATTTAAAATAAAGTTTTCAATAATAATTTATTTTGTTTTTACATTTATTTCTACATTTCTATAAAGTATTATTTACAGCAAAACTATACTACAGTCTTGGGTTATGCATATGAGAAAATAATTATTTAATTTTTTTTAATTTCATGTACAGACCGCTTTTACTCTTAAGCCTTTGTTTAGTTTGAAAGTTTAAGCACATTTTGTCTGGACAATATTAGAGGCCAACCACCAAGTAAACCATAACGAGCTGTCTATGTAATAGTGATTGAATGAATAGCTTGTAATATTGTGTAAATATTTAAAACAACAAAAACAATCGATGATAATATACGAAATTAAGTTGGTACTCATATACTTATATATTCTGAATTTGCATTACACATTTTTTAATACTTACCCGAATTTTAATCATCTTATTTTAACTTATTCAGTCAAAAGCTTAGTTTTCTGACATTTTTTAATATTTTTTTTTTATTTTCAAATAAAATTTGTTTTTAATTAAAAATGTTAATTTAATTTAATTTAATCAATTATTTTATTAATAAGAAGTTTTAGTACAGAGCACACGCGGCAAAATGTACACCCTAACATATGAATACCCCAAAATATATGCCCCTATTGCGGTTCTCCACTTTTGCAATAGTTTGGTTGTCTTTGGCAAATTGATATTGTCATTCTCAACTCAACTGACAGTTGACTGTTCAGTTGTGTATATATTATTTCGTGGTATTACCGTTTTCAACTTTGTAAAAATTTTGTCGACAAAAACGTTTAATACACACAACTGCTTAAGAGTAGTTGTGTTATTGGCAGTTAAGATTGATATTTTTTTAAAGCAGTAAAAATGGAAAACAAAATGGAGAGATTGTATGTATATGTAAATTTTTATAATTACTTTTTAATTTCATTACATTTTTGATAGCTCTTGTCAGCAAAGAATCTAAGAGCAGCACATCACTTTAAAATAGGAGGAATAGCCACCACGCGAACAGGTGTTTTTAGATGATCTTTAATTTCATCCCGCAAATAACAAAAAAGCTTCCTTGTTTAGTCGGAAATAACTTATAAGTCTATTAATATAAAATTATTATTTAGTTTCGCTACATATTAAAAATATATACTTGGTACTAGGCAGCTCAAGAGGGTTTGAACCATCACGAATTTTTCTGCTTGTACGTAGCGCATCTACACAAAAGTTTATTTTCATAATAATCGAAACTTATATCCATTATAAAATACTTTTTATTCGGCACAGCAGTTAAAAACAATTTTAGGGACATTTTTTTTTAAATTTTCATTTGTCAAATGTAATATTTAAAGTTGGCAGTTCGTTATTCTAAGTTGGCAACTTTATAGCAAACTCAACTAAAAACAGTTGAGTATCACAATACCTAAAATGAGTTTGGTTGCGCATAAGTTGGGTTGACTCTCACACAACCAAACTGAGTTGAGTGGTGAACCGCAATAGGGGTAATAAACACGTTTTCCTTCCATTGGCAATTGAAAAATATGAACTTTAGGCCAAAGCTCTTAAATATCAACAGCTAATTTTACAGTACAGTATTAAAATCTTAATCAACAGTTTAGTATATATTCTGATTCAACTTAATAACAATTTGAGGATTTCCCTATGTGTACGCTTTTAAATTGTCGTCAGCTGTCAACTGAATTTCTTATATGCACTTTTTAGTCAGTACTCACATTCTGCTAGAACTCTATAATAATTTTATAAATAAAACTGTAACGTGAAAAGTTCTTAAACACGCAAATACCGAAATTCGAAATTTTAGATCATTAAAAAAGGAGTAAAAACTTCTACAATATGTGGAATAAAAAATAAAATTGCATTTATTGGACTTGGAAAATAAAAACCGCGCGAACTTCCGGGTATCAAAAAAATTATACCCATTTTTTTATTACAAAGACAAGTAGATCCCTATGAGCAGGCTTATGTGAAAACAAAACGCCAAAGGTGAGAATAATATACAGTGTAACTAGAGTAAAATGCAGAAAGAGCAATACAATGAAGACACCCACATATGTGAAAATGACAGAAAGGATTTTTTAGTAAGACATAGAAATGGACCGAAAGTGAAATGGTTTATCAACAAGATTTCAATGTAGTCAGAGTGCTAAGAGAACTGACCGTTTTAAAGGTGATTCAACAAAAGAAACAGCAATTAAAAACCGCAGATTTTTTGGCATAATAAGCTTTTTTACAATAAATACAAAATGAAACATAATACACTCTTGTATTTATAGAAAAAAAATTTTAGGGATATTTTGGTGTCATTCGCAAATATGAACAATCTTGCAAAGCAAAACTGGCTTGGCTTGGCTTTAACTAGTTAATATTATCGCGAGTTCACTGTATGTGTTTATTTCTGTGTACTTACATACATATCAAATTACAATGTATGTTGACATGTTTAAAAACAAAAGAATTTAACAAAATTCATCATTAAACTACTTATAAATAAAATAAAACAAATTACTTTTATTAACAACTTATACTTGTAGTATTTATATACTGCCGCTTAGCTTTAAAAATGCAATGTAAAATCACTATATTAATCATGTCGTTTCACGACCATAATTCAATATCACCAAACTGCCAAAAGTTCAATAAAAACAGAGAAACCAAAAAAAAAAAAAAACGGACACATGTTGACATTGTATTAAGAAAATATCTTGTGAGTAAATCATAATTGTCATGATTAATTACTATGAAACCACTCATTAATTATAAAAGATATTAAAAGGGATGACTTTTTTTGTTTACATTTATTTGTTGTTATTTTTGTTTTTCGTTGCTGACACAAAGTGGCCATGACCATAGATGTGAATAAGTTTAACTTATACATTTGCTCACTTGTACACTTATATTTACACACAACACAACACACACACACACTTCTAAAGGCCATAAAAACAATCAAAATTCTGACCATAAATACTTTTAACGTCGTGGCTAACAATGAAATAAAACCACATACTTAAGAGTTTAACCCTATATTAAAGGAGGATAAAACAAACCATAATAACAACAACATCAAAAAGAAAAGGATCTTTTATATATATATATATATAGTGGGACAATAATATATACAACAGTAATAATAAAGAAACACATTTAAACTTGAATACAAAAGTTCAAGATGGCCAGCTTGGTAGGTCAAAAACAAAAATCATCCTTAAAACTCTTATGTTATTAGGGCACTTTAAATTCCAGCAAACACCAATTAGTACCACTCTTACCAGGCCCTTGGTGTCTTCATTTACGCTAGACCACAGTTGTACCTTAGACCCACTGTACTTCGCAATCTCTGTACAAATATTAAAACTTCAAGTAGAATTGTTTGATACGTTTTTGTTACACATTTCGCTTGACAAATATTATGATTTTTTCTCTATTCTTTACACACACACACACACTTATAACTCCTTTATGTTTGAGTGTAGATTTGTCTTAATTCAAATATATTTGTGTGTTTGTTAGGTTGGATTGTTTATTTATTTTTCTTTTTTCTAGTGGTGGGTAAATATTTTCTTAATTACATTTCCAAGGAGAGTAATTAATTTTGTCTCACTGTTGGCTGGCGTTGACATTTACCATTATGTTGTTGGTATGTTTAAGTATGTATCAACAACAAAAACGACAGGATCTGATGGAAAAAAAACTGACGACAAAATATGAATGGGAAATACTAAAGTTGAGGTAAAACAGATGTTAATAGTTGGGGTTAACGTAAATGTACACATATACTTACATACAATGAAAATGTCACACAAATGTCAGTGACATGAAATTAACGATATATAAATGGAAGTGTTATAATTGCGAACAGAAAGTGTAATAAAATAATTGTAAACAAAATTTTAATATCAATTAATGCTTGTTAGGATTAGTTTACTCCCAAAAAAGTGTAATAAATATTAAAATATTAAAAAAAGGGAAGCAATAACAAATTTTTAATTAATTAGCAAATAATTATTGGTTACTTGTATTTTTACAATTCGATTACATCAAACAAATGCTTAGAATATATATTTATTTGGTGTTTACAAACGAAAATGTTACATATAATAATTATTCGTTACAAACAATTAATACAAATATTATCTTTCAAACAAAATCATTTTTTCTGTCATTTGTGAAAAATTTACATTAGTCAAAATCAAAATTTATATATTTTAATGAGAAAAATTCTTTAAAAATAAAAAATTATAAAAATATTTCAATTATTTTTTGTGATACAAAATAAGATCTGCAAGATACTGTTTTATAAGGTAAGAAGTTGGTTGTGTATTTCAAAATATTATCATGCATTTCAGTACGCAAAATTATTTTTCAGATGTGGAAATTTGCAAGTATGTATATACTAACGTCATTGATGGTGCTGTACTGGGGTTGCAATATAGTTTGAAGTCACTCAAAACACATACATATGGCCATGTATTAAGTTTTAGCAACTTTATGTCGCTATAGTATCTTCGAACCACATCTAATCGAAGATACTTAGCTTTGCTTACTTTCATGCAGTGTTTGCATCGCCGCGTAATGCCCGAGTTAGATAAAGCGAGTATAATTTAAAAGACTTAAAAGAAAATCAAAAGTTGGTCGTAGTAATGTTTGCAATTTGTAGTTTTATTTTAGTATTTAAATGTATATGTATGTACATATGTAGATATTTATTTTATTGGTATATAATGTCAATATTATTAAATTAAAATTACAAGAAAATAATTTAAAAAAAGTGTGTTTTTTATATTCCTAGTTCAATCGAAGAATTAATATTGATTATTAATTATTCTTTAGGTAACACCAATTCAGTTTTTTATTTCAATTGCAATTATCATTTATTAGGAAGCAAGTGCAGTTTGTTTTTAAAATATCAATAATACCATCTAATAAAATCTGCTAACACAACCGTCGGGTTACTAAAATTCTACTGTTGATACTAAATCTACCATGCTAAAAAAGAAATTTTTCAGTTATTACAAACGAATTAAGAGATAGTACGTAGAACCAAATGAATTCGATTGGCAACAAATTCGGTTGCCACAACGAATCTGTTTTCTCTGTGTGCTAGCGGACAGTCATAAGCACACATCTAAATTGACTACGAATGCTATACGATGCATCGCGCAATGCAAAATTTACTTAAATTAGCTGCAATCATCTAAATTGCAATATTATAATATTTGATCGTGTTAATGCTTTTATCGTTTAAAAAAATCGTAGAAATTTACAATTTATAAATTTTTTTTTTCAAACTGGTTTCAAAAATTTACTCTGTAATGATAACATAAAACAGCTGTTTGAAAAATGCTAGAAGCAAACATTTGTCTAACCAACATTTTTAAGAATTTTTTTTTTTAATTTCAATGTTTTCCTTTTCTTTGTTACTCTCTCTCTCTTTCTTACAAATATTTTGAGTTAATAATCACTTTCTTGTAGCCAGCGATGTCAACTATTTGTAATCTAAAGAGGCTAGGCATTAACTCAAAATGCATTAGAAAGCGCTTAAATGTTATTGTGTTTTTATTTTAGTAAACCCTTTTTTAATGAAAATTTATTTTGTTTAATCACCTCAAAGATAATGTTGTGAATTAAGCGAGTATTAGGAAAAACAAGTAAGAGTGCTATATTCAGCCGTGCCGAATCTGATAATACCCTTCACCATCATGTACCGAGGTATAATTCCACATCGAAGCTTAACCTATATTTCATGTTATATTGCATTTTTTCTAATTATTTCCAACGTTATCCTTGATTTTGAATTTTACGTAGTTAACTGTATTCTACTAGTCAAGCCCTTTAATTTTATACCCATATTGATGGGGTTAAAAATGTATCCGCCACTTTGTTTTAAGCTCGATCTTGAATTTTAAATTTTTTAATAATTTACTAAATTCTACTAGTCGAGTCCTTTAATTCGATATCAATATTGTAGTGGCGGCCAATATGAATTTTAATTTTTTTTATTGTGCTTATATTACACTAGTCCAGTCCTTTCAGATAATACCAATATTGACTCTCTCGGTTGTCTAGAAGCTGAAAAAAATTGATTTTCGTTTGTAAATTTTTGGAATATATATTTTTCAAAAAAAAAATTTAAGTCTATAACTTTACCAATTAGAGCCCGCTTTATCCAAAATTGTTCACGAATATCTCTAGAGGCATATTATATCCGCAAATAGTAGTAAAGTAAAGTACCTATAAATTATTCTATGGCTGAAAACTTTTAATTTTGGTGGTTAAAATATGAAAAAAAAACAAAGGCAGTCGCGTTTATTTGTTCATATCTCAGAAAGTTATTGGGGATTGTGCTGAATTAGCGATTCATTTCCGTATATTTCCAAAAGATTGATACCATGCACAGGTCTGAGGAACATGTTGTTGATTCTAAAAGTTGATTTCAATCAACACACGGACAGACAAGCAGATGAACAGACGGCCAGACGGGCGGATGAACAGACAGACAGACGGTCATGGCTTTATCAACTCCTCTATTTATAAACTTTCAGCTTTCAGAAAATATATATGGGGTCGGAAATGAAAATTGTGGAAATTACAAACGGAATGACAAAGCTATATATCGATGCCTTACTTCCTCAACCTCGTATTTTAAAAAATAAAATTTTTCAGGAGAGAAAAAAAAACGGTTCATCTTTTTATACTTCGATTTTTGGGTAAAAGTTTAAATGCAATTATTAAGGAATTAATTGTATTTATGTATATTAGTAGTAATAATATACTAATCTTTTTTAGTTAAAGTATAAAACAATCGTTTGATATGAAAAAGTCAAAACCGTATTTTTTAAGAAACGAGATTGAGGAAGTAAGGCATCTATATACCCTTGTGCACCACAGGTGAGGGGCATAAATATACCAAATGTATTTAGCACACTTGTAATATGTAAGATAATGGATGTCCAAACGTAAGGTATAATTTCAATTTTAATAAAAAAGACTTATTTATTTTTTAAAATACAAAATATTTTTATTTTAGTTCAATAAAATAAAAATTTCGCTTTTGAATTAATTTTCAAATTTCAATAATTTTACTTTTGAAATTAATCGCGCTTATCAATTGGCGCTGACCAATTAGAACTCGACTTTTGGGTTATTAAAACGCGCTAAATTAAGCACAAAAAAAGCTAAATTGCCATCTCTGCTTGTAGCTATTTTTGGTAAATGAACCAACCTAATATTGTCTTTATAAGACACAGGAAAATTAAATTTCTTTCTATTTGTTACTTTAATATATTGTTTTCTTATTTATAAAGTTCAATAAATCAATATCCGTTATTCAATAAGTGCTTTATGTAAATGTAAAATCTTTTTGTGATTAAATTTTCTTATTCAACATGTTTTTAAACCTTAAAATTATAATCAGATATTTATTAAATTAAACACTTTAAAAGAACTTCACACTTCCATTAAATGTACAATTAATTTCACAATTTTATTTTAATCATTTGATACCTCATTAAAAAGTTATTGTATATTTATTTCAAATCCCTTTTAAGCATACAATATGGTACGACCAAAGGATACTCATGTACTTATTTAAACATTTATAAACATCTACAATTGTTAGCACAAAAGTTTTCTCCTAATAAGCACACATATGAAAGTGGAAAATAGATATTTCTCTAAGGACGTGTTCCCGCATTAAATAAAAATTTATTTCTTATTTAATGGTTAACTTGAGCCGCAAGACTATAAAACTGATTTTATTTTATGTTCGTTTATTAGAGGGAATTTTATTACATGCTGGCAATTGCTTAAATTTGTACATATATGCATACAAATCAAATCAAATTGAAAATAAATTCAAAAGGGTATGTATAGAATGTTTTTATGTACCAAAACATACTTGAAAACATGTAATGTTTGATTTAAGTAGTAGATTTTTAACACCTCGTAATATACAAATCGTTCTATGATGTACTTTCTACTTACTTTTGTATTGGAATTATAATTAACTAATAAAATGATTTGATAGTATTTTTTTTTTTTCAAAGGAAGCACTATTTGAACTTGTTGCCATTTTCATAATGTTTCTTTTAACACCTTTAAAGGCAACAGAATACAATCAAAATACTTATTTGTATGTGTTATACCGAAATTATAATTTTTGCTCTTCCAGCTAGCACCGTCAGTGTCAAATATACAATAACACTTTTTAAAATCCTTCCATAATTCGTGCTGAGTATGCGCGCTGTTTCTCTTAGTCCCCTTAAAATTACTTGATGACAAATTTATTTCTAACCAAAATGTGAACCTTTTATTTATGATTATGTTAAATATTGAATAAAATTAATTCTCAAGTGTTTAACTGTTTAAGAAAAACGGAAGAAAAAACGATTAGACTATTGCTGTCATATATGTTTATTTATGTTAAATTAAGTTTACTGTTCAATTATAATTATAAAAACTTATTACAAAAATTTGGAAAGCTATAAAACAATCCATTTATAATATCATGTGAGTTTTTTTTCTTATACCCTTCACACGACAGTGTAAAACGGTACATCGTTGGTCACAAGTATAAAGGCTCTTATTCAAATAATTATCACTTTACTAGAGAAGATAAAAGCATAATAGAAACTGCATTATAATAATGTTAGCTGTAAAACGGTTATTATTAATACTATTGCATTAAATTTTTGTGTCGAGGTGCATTTGTGTGAAATGTATTGGAATCACTAGAAAACTCAATTCCGTAAAAAGCACACGTTAAGGACTTTCTACTTGTGACCATCGATATATAGGTTTGTCATTCCGTGTGAAATTTCTACAATATTCATTTCCGACTCCAAAAAGTATATACTTTCAAAAAACCTTATTAATGGGAGAGTCGATTTAGCATTGCCAACCTGTCTGTGTGTTAAAATCAGTTATTAAGCCCACCGACATCACCAAGATAAAAACATCAACAATGTTTGGGGACAGATTGGTATCGAAAATCACCATAATCGCCTTAAAAACTTTCTGAGATATGAGCAATAAATACTACTCCCACCTTTTTTTCACCTTTTTACTTATAGGTACGTTTTTGACCACTTATAGATTGCTATGCCTTGAGAGATATTTGTGAACAATTGTGGACAAATCGGCCTCTAACCGGCAAAGTTATAGGCAAAATTTGTTTGAAAGATATAATTTATTTTAAATATATCAACTTTTTCAAGTTTTTTTTCAATAGTTTTTGGACAATTTAAAGACATCAAATTATTGTCCGTAGATTCAAAAAATAACTAAAATAACATCAAAGTAATTGGTTATGTGAAAATTTAACAAAAAAAAATTATTACACAATTTTTAGCCTTTATTGGTCATTCATCTATTCACCGCTTAAGGATATTTTTATTGGTTCAAATGTATAAATAAAATACTGTATAGTTAACAAGCAAAATTATTTTGTTGCTCTCCAGACACCTTAGTAAAGTCTCCATAACTGAATTTGTTAGATTAACGACCAAAATACAACTGGTTCGGAGTTTTAAGTAAAATTTACAGAAGAAATTCGTTTTTTTTTAGTTTTAAAATTTACCCTGAATAAGCTATCCATTGCTTGGTAGCAAAATAATGGTTTTTAATAAAAAAAAAACAACAAAAAAATTCTTTATATCGAAAAACATCAAAAAATCAAGACGATGTTTTTCAGTTTCTATACACAAAGAGATCCAATTACAATTAAAGACTAATGAAGTCTTTACTTTCTGTTGTCGTTCTGTTGTTTAATTTTTGTGGTTACTTCTTCTGTAAAAAATCATCTGCCTTAATTTACAAGGTAATCTTACAAACACAAGCTTATTATATTTTTTGTTTATTTTTCTCGTCAAAGTCCGTACATAAAAAAAAAATTTTTTTGTGTCAGATTTCATCTATAAGCAAACAGAGTCTCTATGTTGCAGCCACCTTTAAAATATAGGCACCTAAATATCAGCTGTTTCTATCTTAATGGCCGTCACTTAACGTTGAATTCTATCTTCTACAGGTTCGTCCGCAACGGCACGGAAAGTAACAGAGCAACTAACGACTTGTACACATTTTCTATTTAACAGAATGAAGTCAGCTGATTCGGAACGGAACAGAAAGTAAAGACTAATTCTGCCTTAACTTTGAAAAATTAAAATCAAATTTGGAATCCTAGATTAAATGGCAGATATATGAGTCAAATAAAGTAGTTACGGCTTTGTTCACTTAAACCAGCACTATAATGACATAAAATTAAAGGACGAGAGAATAATACATTAAACTCTTAAAATTTGGGGCCTGCCACAAAATGGCGAAATTTTTTTTCCATCAATATGGTTATCAAATGAAAGGGCTTGACTAGTAGAACACAGTTAGTTGTGTAAAAATTAAAAATTAAAGATGGCGTTTAACATGAAATTTGAAATCTAGGATAAGCTACGATGTGATCAATTTACTTACCTATGCACATGATGGTGAGGGGTATTATCAGATTAGCACGTTCGCCACTTAGCATTATGTGTTGCATTATTAATAAAATGTATTAAGCTATAATTTCATGTAAGTATGTAGGAGGTGATTTTTTTCTAAATTTTAGTCTCTGGCAAAATGTCGGATATATGTATATAAGTACTTCAGTTTGTCGATATACTTGGCAGTTGTTTCAAAATTTCGTTTTTTTTAGGGTACTCCCCGAAATTTTGTTATGTTCCAATTTATATGAAAACTAACTTTAAATGCGTTTTTCATTCATTTCATTCGAATTACAATAGTGAAAGAAAAGGTTATATTTTATTAAAATGTAATTATTGTTATTGATATTAACAATTTTATCGATCGATCTGATCAAATGGTGTCATACTATGCCTGCCCCAGGCGATCAATTAGCTGGTATATGAAGGTGCTTTTTCGCCTGATCGACATATCACTTCGACATCGACACATCGACATATTTTTAACAAAATAAATGTTGATAATTCCTAAACTCCAAGACAAAGATCATCCCATGAAGTAATAGCCAGTACATCTACTGCTGGTCATTTTCCAGATTTAAGAACTTCAAGAAAATAAAAAAATAAAAAAAAGGACTGTAAGAAAGTATATATGTGCAGTCTGCAGAGACAAAGAAGGTGATGTAATTACATTATGCCCGTATCCATGTTTTAAAATTTTGGCACAACCATTAAAGTGTGTGTATGTAGGTATAACAAATTGTTAAAAAATAATAACAGTTTTGAAATTGCCATTTAGTGACTCACATATGTGACACCAAGTCTTCACAAAACTCATGTCACTTATATGTGACTTATAACTATGTCACAGATACGTGACACTCAGTTTCTCTTAAGAAAATGGTTTATAAAACTCATGTCACTTCTACGCGACATATTTTTTTTGTGTTCGTGAGTTTTTATTGAAAGCGCCAAAAATTGGTAGATGGCGAACCTGTTAGACACTACCAAATAAAGCACTCTATGATTATCTTGTCTAATATTCCCTTAAAAAATTAAGTTGGTTAAGTTAATTTCAAAAATTGTTGGTTAATGGACTGTTTCTGGGATTTCTCTAGACGTGAAATTTCATTCGACAAAAGTGACATTAAGGTCTGAAAATCATTAGGTCGTATGTTTTTTCAAAACTGACTCTAGAAACCACGCTTTAACCACCTTTGTTCAGTAAGTTTTAAATATGTTTACTCGTTATGTATTTGAACAACATACAAATAGAATTTTCCGTACGGAATATGCGACCACTTTAACGTTTTTGATTAAGAAATGGACATTTCACTGAAACCTGGATAAAATTTTTGTTAAGAACAATAAATTGAAGTTAAACAGATATTATAATACGTACATATTAGCATATTTGCTTAAGCCAACTAATGCGTATTATATTCTTGTGAACGTCTTTTTGTCGTGTCTACACAAGGCGAATTCATTATCAGGTGGTGTTGACAACGCAGCTGATCTACTTTTTTATTTGCATAAATGATGGTTGAGTTGTCAAATATTATTTATGTTTACATGATTACTCTTTCCCGCGCAAAAAAACACAAACAAAAACCATGTAGTTTTTGACACATCGACAGTCGAAAGCAACAATAAAAAACCATTTTGTTTTTTTAATGTTGTATTTGCTGTAGAATTACCACCACCTGATAATTAAATTCGTCTTGTGCCTACATATGAATTTATAGTGTACAACGTTGCCAGGATTTTTTTATTTGAAAATCATAGTATGACTGAAGAAAAAAAATTTTATTCATTATAATATCATAGATAATTTATGTGTTATTTAGAATAACTTCATTTTATTTACATACATTTTTCGCAAACATTCTCTGTTTATAGGCACGTTTCGATGTTATTTAAATTTAAAGAAAATGTCTGACAAATTCTCTTTAGGAAACTTGTTATACATGGATCTTTGGATTCTATTTTAAGAAATACCGTAAATTATATTCGGTATTTTCTTTTCCTATAAACTGGTTTTGCCTTAACTTTAATTTTAAAATTGTTCTCAGTGAAAACACACGACATGTAAAAGAGCCAACAAATGATGATTTGAGGGTATTTTCTGGTATTATAGAGGTTTTAATTATTGATAGTATTTTTTTTTTTGTAGTTTTATCTGTTAATGTGTGTTTATTTGCTACTGAATTGTATAGATGTGTGTGTTTTCAAGTCATAAATTGTTGACTCGTCTCATGTGATAAAAAATTAATGCCACTTATTGTCAGAGTTTTCATGCGATTAGTATTCAGGAATACAAGTAGAATGAAGTAAATTTCTTTACACATAGATGCATACAAACCTACCTACGTACATACAAATCTATGTCTGTATGTATATAATGTGCTTATTTACGATACAATAAGTTTTCTCATAAACACACAAGTACAACACCGTTTTCAAAAACATTCCAAGTGACTTAAATTTGAGTATGATTTAAAAACTTACATTCTATTACAACTAAAACGTTTTGAAATTTTTAACAGGCTGTCATTATTGTTTACATTACATTGTAATGAGTAATCATTATAAATATCATTATCTTCAAATACAGAACAATTGACTCTCGGTAATGATCTGACTTACTTTTAACATCACTACTTTAACCAATAAAATAATTTCATGTTTGAAATTAACTCTAACGATATTATAATATGTATTATAATTTATTTGTTAGTGTCACAACGTTACAAAAATAGAAAATTTTAAATAAAATTTTTATTTTCTATTGGCAACTTTGCCTAGTTTTTGTAAGCATATTTGTAAGCGAGGCTCATGAATTTGTTGACAACTCAAACAAAAATAAGTAGTTATTCGGTCCAAAAACATATCGCTAATATTACTTGCTTACACAATTTTTTTAATTAATAAAACCAGACAACATTACAAACTTCTTCAGCGCAATTAGAAATGGTGTACAATACTTACGGCATGTGTGAAATGTTGTGGCATTTGTTTGTGGATAAAATAATTGCGGTTGTTGTTGATGAGTTTTGCAACAAATAAAATATTTTGTATGTTAAAATATAGTAGATTTTATTTTTCTTACTTGTAAATAGTTTTATGATGCGAATTTAAAAGGCTAGAGCTGGAGCTAGAGACAATAAATGAATATGCTGCAAAGAAAGAGATGGTATAGAATAGTTACTCCAACAAAAACTTTTATTATATGTCACTGTCAAAACAATGATAATAAAATCATTTAATGGTTTTTGTTGTTTGTGCGTTATTTATTTGTTTAGATCGTCGTTGGCCACAAATCGGGTGGAACGTCAAACAAAATTAAGAAATATTTTGTTGGTAATTTAATGTAAGTAGTTTTATGTTGTGGCATCGAATCACACTAATGTTATTTAGGTGCAAATGTACATACATAATTTGGAATTAAAAAGCAATAAGATAATTCATTATATATATATAATTATTTGGATTCAAGTTTTAATGGAAATGATACTTACAGAAAAATTCCTCAAACCTGTAAATATTCTTTGAGGTAATTTTTAAGAAAATTTTGAATATAAATTCAATTTAAAAAAAATATATAAAATATTTTGTACTTTCTTATACATAAAAATAATGTCAATATTTCCATTACATAAAAACTTTTATTACAAAAAAGAACCACTTTTAGTTATAAAAATTTAAAAAAAAATCAATTTTTATGTATACAATTAACTGCTAATTTTAAATTCAAATTTTTTTGTAATCCAAATTAAAAAAAGTTAATATATTGCAGTTGTCTATAAAACTACTTAAATATCTTTAAAAAATACATGTGTCTTAACGAAACACATACATGCATACACCAACTTACAGTTAAATGCGTGTTATTGCCCCATAAATAGTTGCAGTATATAAGTGATACGTATATACTTACAAACAAAACTGTTCTATAGGTTTGTGGTAAAAAAACAACAACAAATAAACTGCTAGTTATACATTTGTTTAGTCAAAAACGGAAACTTTAAAAGAATTGGTTCATTTAAAAGAACACCATCCTTAAATATCCTTAAATCATGTAAAAATTTTATGTAATACAAAATAAATGGTTAATTGTGTGTTAATCTAAAAATTTTCGAAATTGTACTTACAATTTTTTTTATTAATTATTTAAGAACATGTTACAATTCCTAAGAGACGTACAAGACATAAATTAAATCATAAAAAAATTTAAACTGCAAATTAGTTCAAGTTTTTAAGGAAATGCAATTTAGAGAGGAAAATACAAAATTACAATGTAAAATCGTCTCTCTCTTTATTTCGTTAACCTTTTTATTAAAGTCCATATATAAGTAGATTTTTAAAATTTTGCAAATTCTTAGGAAAGAATAAAAATTTGCATAGTTTGTAGTATAATATTTAAAATATAAAAAATTATAATTTCTAGAAGGACGGAAGGGAATATTAATTTTTATTTTACTTAGAAGGAAATTTAAAGTGATATTCACATTTAATAGCTTAAAAATAAATGCTGCAAGTAAAATTAGTCTACAGCTTTTAAGAATTGAAAGTTTTATAAGAGCCAAGCGTCTTTCCTAAAAGGGAAGCTTTTTATTAAGTGTCTAACCCAGACTTCAAAGACAAAAAATCAAAGACTTTACAGATTCAACAGCGTGTATATGCACCGGGTATTGTGGATCCCATATGATGCAACCATATTCTAAAATACGCCTTACTAACATTGTACACAGCATCTTGGCTATAGGGCCTAAAAATTGCTTAAACCAACGTTTAACGAATCCCAGCACAGCAACTGCATTATTGACTATTAACGTAAAAACTGCGAAAAAAAGATCCAATCTCCTGAAAAAACATCAAGATCATTAAATGATTCTATTAACTCTTCGCCATCCATCGAGTAACAGCCATTTGATATATCAAGTCCAGTAAAAATATATTTTAAAATGTTTTACCATTTAGTTCAATTAACTTTACATTATACCAAGTGACAAAATTATTTAAATCATATTGAAGAAGTCTCTCTTGTTGAGCATTATTATAAGTGCCAAAAATTCAAATATCTTTAAAAATATTCGTCGGCTTATGTAATTATTATTTTTTATTGAAAGATAATAAAATTGCTAAAATAACCATGGGTCGTGAAGTTAAGTCAAGAAATGAAGGTGTTGCAGTGGACACAATTTCAAAATTCATGAAAAATTTGATGTAATTTTGAAATTTTGCTTTTATCGATTTATTACATAGGACATTAGTTTATTTTAATACGAACATTTTGCATTAAACAAGATCCAGATTGGTGCAAAAATGACAAAGCTACAGAAGATTTAGTGAATTTTGTTTTATTCAATAAAAAGTGATTATTTAGAAATGAAGGGTCTTCGGACTTAGTCGTTTGTATTGTTTGTGATCTGTTTCATGCATTATAGTCCAACAGTAGTCGCTCATCATGCCCTCGTCCCAAAATCCTTGATAAGTCTTTCTATTTTCGCCAAATCTTAGTGTAGTCGCTCTCCTCAGTGTGATGACAGTTTCACTCCTACAACCGTGATGCGACCAATTCTGCTTTTTGTTTCGATAAATCCAAATCACAAATTAAGTCATTCAGTATACACATATTATATGTGTTTCTTCCATGTTATAATCTTCGGTCGGTGACGAACTAAAAGTTCTCCTAGAATTTGCACTCACACCTGAGCAAATTGGCAAAGGA
This sequence comes from Phyto melanocephala, assembly GCA_941918925.1. NCBI lineage: Eukaryota > Metazoa > Arthropoda > Insecta > Diptera > Rhinophoridae > Phyto > Phyto melanocephala. Next base: position 101,925,049 of record OW799235.1, on the reverse strand, counting down.
TCATTGTTCGTACGGGGACCTGGCTTGGACACTGATGACATGTCAGCATATTTATACTTTGATGGTTTTTTACATTAAGACCGATCACATTCATCAAGAAAAAATAACAATCATCTACATGATTTGTCGGCTCTCTCCATAACATTGGCATTAAAAATGAAAAGTATACATCTTCACCAAGTCACCACTTGTACAGTTTTGTGCTACACGCTCTACAAAATAATTTCGGTACCCACGGCTTGTGAGTATTTTTCACACAGAAACCAAAATATTAAGAAAATGCATCTCTCAGCGCTTTTAATGTATTTTTTCCACTTTTTTTTCGATAATCAACTTTGCATTTCTTTCTTTCCATTTTCACACGTTTTGGAACAAAAAATAACTTTAAGTTTACAACTGAAATGGTGTTCCTACCGATGCCAACAGCTGATTGCCGTTATTAGAGTGCAGTGCAGCCAACATGCAAGAACCGGAACACTAGAACCAATCTTGAAAAACAAAACCGGATTCGAATTCAGCGCCTCAAATAACGTTCAGTTTTGTTCTCATCGGTTCAGCTCCAAAAGTTAACCGGAATTTGTAAAGTTGTGTAATCATTCTAAGTTACTACCTGACAAGACGTAAATGTGTTCTGAAACTAAAAGCACACTGTAATCTATCTATCTTTGAAATTAGAAATAATCCATCTAAGTAGATGAGCTGCAAAAAATATTTTATCCAATTTATTCTACTAGTCAAATCCTTTTATTTGATATCCAGATTACTACACTCTACTGGCCAAGCTCTTTCATTTGGCACCAATATTGTGTGGGTTAAAGAGGACAAAGACTAAATTACTATATTTAACCCATATAACCGCCATCTTTAAATTAAATTTTTCATAGTAAACTCTATTCTACTGGTACATTTCTTTCATTTGATATCAATATTATGGGGGAATGCTATTAAATACTAGATTTAACCCATATATAAATATTTTACTCCATTTGGTAGTGACGGCCATCATGCGCTTTAAATTTATTATAGTGTGTTAATTTTCCTAGTCAAGCCCGTTTTTCATAACAATATTGATTCTCTTGGTTGTCTAGGAGCTAAACAAATCGATATTCGTTTGTAAATTTTAGGAAAAACACCGAAGAAATTGTTTTATGGTGCTCATATCTTGATTTCTTATTTTTTCTGAATAACAGTTTTAAAGAACGCGACATATCGTGTCCAATAATTTATTAGGACCTTTAATAAGTTCAACTATTTTTGCGTAGGAATTTGCCCATCAGTTACCGATTTATTCAAAATTTTTCACCAATAGCAATAGAGGGATATCGTATCTACAAATAGTAGCAAAAATTTTCCAATCGACCCCCTATTAAAAAGCTTTCAGAGTCGGAAATAAATATTGAAGAAATTTTTTTAAACAGAATTACATAGCATATATATGCATGTAAATATATATCCCACAAAATTTCTAATTTTTAACAAGTCTTTTACTTCCAGCTCTGCATTTTATACATTCAGTTAAATACCTTCATTTCCATACAATATCATTTACTAACTCCTTTACATTAACTATGTGTGAATATTGTGTTATTTATTTCTCAATACCCTACATGCTAAACATAGTTATACAGAAAGCATATGAATCAAATGTAATTTTGAATTAATTATTTAACTATGCACCATTCCGCAACATACGTTGTATCGTTGTAAAGCGTCGCGTAGAAAAAAAGTTTAATTTTTTTTTTTACTTTTATAAAAAGATTTTTAATTTAAATATACTATAGGAAAGTATACATGCTTAAAACTTGTTATTATTTAAATAATGAAATTATTTATAAATTTTAATTATATTTTTAAGTTATTTAAAAAGGTTTTTAATTGGTTTTAAATTTTTGTCAACAACAAAAAAAACACAAAAATAAAAGTAGAAAAAACAAAAATTTCAAACAAAAAAATAGTAAAACTTTGTATTAAATTCTAAATATTTGTGTTAAATCTAAAAAAAATAAAAAGAATAAATGAACTTAGGCCAGAATAAAAAATGGTTCACATTAGAATTTAATATATAGAGAAAAGTTCGAATAAAATATAAATATATAGTAAAAATTTGTTTAAAAAAATAAATTTTGTGAGGAAAATTACAAAAACTTATGTTCATTGGACTGCCAAAGAAGGAGAAATGATCAAATTAAATAGCAATAACCAATGTAAGCTGGTAACTACAGACGTATATATAAATATCACAATCAAAAGTATCAATATCAAAATATCAAAACTAGCCGCGTCAAATACTCAACAAATCAAATAAAAAAATTAAAACTGTTAAATAAAGTATGAAGCTCAGGGACCACTGACAATATTGTTTTTTTACCTCCGATTGTTTTTTAAAAAAAATCAATTTAAGTGCTAAGGATATCTTTGGATGAAAAGCTACGTTAACAAGAAAATTGTCTACATATGCTTCTCCACGCGCAGCATCTATATATTGGAGTCATTAAAAGCTAGATCGCTCGAATTCACCCCCACGATTTGAAAACGAGATGGAAATTTCGAACAAAATATAAGCAGAACACTCTAGCTAATGTTTTAAGTAATTTACAGAAATGTTCAAGTTTCGCCTAAGTCTAAGGGGAAGTTTGAGTTTTTGTGTTAATATATATTTATTAACACACCGGAATAAATAAAAAGTTAATTTTGAAATCTTTGATAGAGTGTTTTGCGATTAAGCTAACGCCATAGTACATATGTATTTGCCCTTTAAGAAATTAATATTCTAGACAGATCGAAAACAGCTGGGTTTGTTGCATTTAACATCAAGCTACATTTAAAAAAAAACGTTTTTATGGTTAAAACATATTCAAACTTTTTAAAATTATCTTTAATATATGTTTTTGCTAGCAAATACGTTAATCTCGAACGTGGCTCACTATTTTCGATAAACAGGTATTATACTTCAAGCTAAGTAGTACTTGAACTCTTCTAATTTTTTAGCAAGGCATATTAATAAGGTATATGCATCGCGACAACAAGCACAATAATCAAAATATACCTGCATATTGTTTTTGTATAAATATTGAATAATTTAAAAAAGCCTTTTCAACTATGATTAATGTTAAATGCAGAATTTTTTTGAAAACAATTGTATCAAGCATAGCACCGAAACATTTAACAATATTATATTGCATAACCTTGCCGACTTTTTTCTCTAAATGACGTTTAGGATTCGGTTTGCCTACGTTACACATATCCATATGTCACACAATATTTTTTTTTTTTTTTTTAATAAAAAAATTAAGTTTGCCAACTACAGACCTATTATTAAAAAAAGTTGGTAAGCCTGATAAATTGTAAATAAAATAAACAATCAGCTGATTGGATACGAGTACCTTACTTATCAGCCTTGATTTTATTAAAGAAATTTTATTTTACATGAATATTTCTAGATCTTCCAATTCTTTGTGGAAATCCGGCGTCCAAGTTCCTATTGTAATGTATAGTATACAGTACAGAAGTTTGTAGTTTTCTTAAATTGTACCCACTTAGGTCCTTAACGAAATATAATAAATAAATGTATGTATGCATGTGTATATATTTCGTGAAAAAATAATTAATATATAAGATTGATATATTTTGTTATTTATTTTTGATAATTTTATTTGGAACAAATTCAGCTATTTATATAACTAATGCAATATACATATATATGTTATTTTTATTAAAATTATTTTACCAAAATTTAATATAAATGTGGTTAAAGTAATGGGAGTCGTTTTTCAAAACTAGAGAAATTTTAATTACGTTTCAATACTAATTTAATTGATATTGTTACAGATTTATTTTTAAATAGCTTAATTTACATTATAATTTATTTTAGTTGTTGTAGTTTAAGTTACATTAGTTTTGTTTGTATTAGTTTATTTCGCTGGTTGTTCGAACATGTTAAGTTGTTATTATGTGCAGCATACTTTTAGGCACTTTTATTATTCCTGCATATTACTTAACATTAACATTACGTCTTAATTTAAATGTAACGGTTTTCGAATGAACTAGTGTGTACATACGAGAACTTTGTCGAATGTTACCGAACACCACTATGTTACTATAAATAGCCGAACAACACAGCTAACATGATCAGTATAACAGTAGAGCTTGTTAAGTGTGTGTCAATGTGAGTTTGACAATAAAGGTATATAGCAATAAGTAAAGTGATATAAAAACAATATCTGAGTGTATTTAAATAAAAAAAGTGCTCTTGGTTTTATAACTAATTTCAACTGTTTTTGATTGTAATAAAAGAACTCACAGTAATCAAAGGAAATAAGCCAACGTTTATAAAAAGTATAAACGAAACAATTTTTTTTTTGCAAAATTTTGCAAATTAAAACTATTCATTTTTATTTAATTAATAATACCATTTTGGTTATTGAAGCAAAATTAAATATAATTATAATTACGAACATTCATTTTGTAATTTAAATTAATTTTAAATTACAGCAATTAGTTTTTAAAACTCTTTAAAAAAATTCCAAAATAAATCCCATTACTTTATTTATACTTGAAATTAGATTTTTTAAGCTTTGTACAAAATATCTACTAGTTGACTACTTTAGATCACTTCGTAATTTTATATAGAGTATTTCTCTATCGTTACCAATTGCTCGAAGAGTTTTTTTTTCTAAAATATTTACTTCATTTTAGTTTTTTATTTTTCTAAATTTTTTATTTTTAATTTTTTGCTGTAATGTTTAACATCCGCAACTACAAATGTAATTACACCAAGTGGCTGTTAGAAATGTTACATTGAAAACGTTTATCAAATTTTATTGCTGGTTTAGAATATTGTTTTTATAGTTGTTGCCTTCAAACATATACAATAAATACAAACGTGCAACAAAAAAAATACACTAATACAGCCAAACATCAACGTATACATTAAATACGAAAGGAAACTTCCGGTGGCTGTATAAATAGGAAATGCAAATCTTGTTGTTTTCTTTTGTTACCGAAAACAAGAAACAAAGTCGGGGAAAAAAACAGAATATTAAATGAAGTTTTTTTCTATTTTGTTTTATTTTCATTAAGTTGAGCATATGCAAAGCAAATATCTATACGTTTTGTTGTTCGTAGTTTGAATATTCTCTACTTCTTGTCTTAAGTATATTAAAGTTTCATGATGGTGTTTGTTCTGTTTATTACGTTAAATCTAAATATAAAGAGGCCTTTACAATAAATTAACAAGAATTATGGCTGCTTATGTTCTTTAACGTTTGAATTTGAAATGAAACAGTTACATTCTAGTGCGATAAGTAGCCTTAAGTAAGTTTGACTGCAAAGTGTGTGTGTGTATTTAAAGCTGAAATGAGACTGTAGGCCTAAAAAATTATATTAAATGTATTCTTGTTTTTATTCAAAGATTACAAATGGGTTATTCCTTTTTTAAACATTATATGAAAAATCAATGATTTGTACTTATACCGATCGAATATCGCAAAATTATTTTATTTGAATAACAATTTGTTGGAAACCAATATTAATATGATAGATGGGTTGGTTGACGTTGTAGTTCACTACGCGCGAACCGTCATGTGGACTTGGTATAACATCGCTTAGATAAGATAACATCACTGAAATTTGGTGTTTCTTAAAATAAATCTAAAAGGTGAGATTACTAGGTCCATACCACATCCGTGTCCTATGGCAGCTAGCGCTGGACACTCTGGAACACTCAATTCTCCTATTCAAAATTCAGACAGCTATGACAATGGTCGTTTAAAGAAAGTCCAAGTCAGTTTATATTTTTCTTAACATCCAGTGACCCGTCATTAGCGCCTGTAACCTCAAGATGTATTATCATCTTTTTATTGAAAAATTTTGCATAAACCCAAAAAATTTTGATGTTTCTTAAGCTTTAGTAGGCGAGCTCTCCCAATGTGAATGTGTTTAATTACTGTAGTGGCAATGTAGAGCTTAAATATTGCCACTACAGAATTTGTTTTCTGAGAATGTCCTGCTCTGGCTGCCTAGAGAAACACAATTCTGGTCAAACATATACTGGATAACCTCGCTGAGATATTTGAGATTTGACTAAATGATCTACTCAGGTATCTTAATACTACGGGGTTTATTATAAAAGATTTCGCGGATTTGTCCAAACGTTGTCATATAGACTCTATTTGACACTTCTGGTGTACTGAACTACCACTATAACCAACTAACTAAAACACTTGTAGTTATTCGGTACAAGAAATAAAAAAATTTAGCAATAACACTTAAGTTATTCTCAATACTTTAAAATTAAAAAAGAAACAATCTCATATCAAAATCTTTAAAAAAATTTTAGTTTCAAAATATATCTTGATACCACTACTCAGAAGTTGTTTTACCAATAAAAATGTCTTAAGAGGATTAAGAAAGCAGACTTTTCCATTAAACTTTTTTATTTTGAAGTCTCTCTCAATACTGATAATTTTGACTGTTTCATAACCGTTGAGTTTTAAAAGAGGGCTTATATCAGTCCATTTTAGAAAAAAAAAGCTTTACAAAATTCTGCGTGCCAAGTCTATCGATATTCGCAAAGAATAGATGTTGTAGTACAAATTCATTATACAGAATAGACCTTGCATTGGGCTCGGCTCAAACTAGTACAAATTCATTATACTTTTGAGTCAGTCAACTTTAAAATTAAACTTTAACTTAAAGTTGAATTTTTTAATTCTGTTAAATGAAATTTATAACAAAAAATATAATTAAATATCCTTGAAGTAAGATAGGTCTACAGCCAAAAATTTAAGTTTTCGTTTGCTAGGTAGGAAGAAAGGGAATTTTCTGAATCTGTTGTGTTTCCCTTATGATTAAAAAATAAATAATAATAATAATAATAATAATAAGAAAATCAAGTATTAGAAATATGGTATTAAGGAAGGAAATAAAATATCAGAAATTAAATGAAAAATCTGCGAAAAGCAGCTCTATCAAGCTCTAATTGTCTATCTTCTAAACACCCGACCTCACTGATGAATCCAATTATGATCTCTAATAATCACTCCGAGACAACACTCAACTCTTTGAGGAATCGCTTACCTAACTATCTAACTCTATAGTTTAGTAGTCGTGGGCGGTGACAGACAACATGTTCCATCGTTTCTATTTCTTTCTCATCCTTATACATCCTACAACAATAATGTCGGCTGCCAACCTTGATTAAAATGCGTATGAGTCATAAAGTTATTAACAAACAATATATTACGTATACGTTAACGTGATCTATTACACAAGGGAACAAAATTGAACTAATTTTGTGTTGATTGAAACTTTATTCCAATTACTTACTAATTTGAGTTCGCTGACTTTAAATTTAAACTCCGTTTTTATCCATCAGCTCGCATTTTTAAGTAATAGGTACTAATCGTATTTCTTAATTTTTTCCAAAAATTAAAAGTTTAAGAAATCATAACCTCACTCCCTATTAAGCGATTTCAAAATTATTTTCTTTTAAATGTGTTTGTTGCCTTTGAAAAAACCATCAAACCTTTAAAAATCGCAAAAAAAGACTAAAAATTGTTGTTAAAGTACGAAATAAAAAAGAAACAAATATTCAAATATTTTATTTAAAAAAATATCAGTAAAACTCCAAAGTAGGAAAAAGTGTAAAGTTTTACTACTTCACGTAAAGCCACATAATAATCTATGAACAAAATCAGACATTTTTTTTATGACCACAATTAAGTGAAAGCATCTCATTTTGAAATGAAGGAAAAACGGTAATTAAGTGTTACAAATCGCTAAATATACATCAGCTAAATATAAGAACATACATCAGTGCCGCTGCACAGTAGTATCTTTGAAAAAAAAAAAAATAAAATCAAAAGTTGTAAATCGCTCGTTTGTTTGAAACATATTTGACTATACGCTTGCGAAAAAATAACGTGATTTTTGGTGTTATATATTTTTAAATAAGTTTTAAAAACTCAAAAATATTGAAATTTTGTTTAAGAAACACATTTTTCTGCTACACCTTCTACGATATCTCTGAAAATGCTAAGCAAATTTGAAACCAATATAAAAACGACTTAAAGATAATATTGTTAGCGAGTTTTTGGTTTATTTTACTAAATATGGTTAACCGTTTTCAATTTATTTCAATATCCGTAGTGGAAGTGCCTTAGTTTTGGACATAACGGTAGATTGCGAAAAGTCGAGTTGATAGAAAAAAAACCAGGTGCAAATTTGGACTCAGCGTCCCAAATAATCTTAAAAACAACATTCAGTTCTTCTTCTACACATATTCACTTTTATCAACACTTTAAATTTTTCTATGGAGTTTGCCATACTTGAGAGTTAAACAGCGAAATAGAGTGATAAAAATAATCCTCCATTTGTTTTAATTAAATATGAATTTGCTGATATGAATGAACTGAGTTAGTTTCCATTAATATTAAATGGTAAAATTTGTTTTGAAAAATTTTTAGGTAAATTAAAATAAGATTAACTTATGAGACAACTTTTTTCTTACAAATTAATCAATAGTGCTACAGAAAACTTTCATTTAAAAAATTTGTACGAACAAAGAATTTTTTCAAAACAAATGGATTTATCCGCGATATTGAGTTTTTAATTGTCTGAATTTAGCCAGAGACTGTCCATCTTATATCACACTTCTTACTTAAAACCAAAATTTGTATACAAGCTTTTTCGATAAAATTGTTATAAATATAAAAACTACTTATAAATATAACAGTCAAATTTCACTTCAACACATTTGAATTTTTAATTAAATTAACATTTTAGAAATTAAATATCCTTTGCATAATAAGTTGAATTATCACAACAATTTATAATTAACGGAATTTTCATCAAATGCATTATATCTTTCCGCAAACAATTCCAAATAGGAAAAAAACTTACATAAAAATTAAAAATATGTAAGAAATAGTATGTTGTGTTATTATGTTGTAATTGCAACAAAAGTCATTAATTTAACGAATATGTTTTTGCAAGTGTCTTTCTGACTTTCTTTTCTATCATTTAAAATGTTTATATGTACGAGTGTTTGTATGTAAAAGAAACACAATCAAACGAAAATACACTAACAAATACTGGGTGATTTTTTTACCTGCTGATGTTTGAAAAATTGAAAAAAAAATTGGCAAAAGTAAATGAAATATTTAGCTGGAACTATAAATGAAACACTGCCATTTATTTTTGCTATAACCTTTATAAAAGTTGTATTCCAATTTTGTATTATTTTTTTTACGGCTGGTATTTCTGGCCAACTAGTAGTAAACAAAACATGTATTTTTCAAAACTATTTATCACAAATTACTACGATTTCAATCATCATATGCAGAGGTCTAGTGACCTTACATAACCATTAAATAATTTAACATTATGCGCTATAATTTGTACCGAGTTAAACATATTCTACTCGTTAAGCCCTTCTCTTTGATACTCATATAAATGGTATAAAGATAACCGACATTTTGTTTCGGACGGTATCTTGCATTTTAAACTTTTATATTATTCCATTGATATTAGTATTGTGGGAGTTGAAGCGGGCACTAGAGTTGACCTTTATATAAAATTGATATACTTCACTTTATATTGGCGGCCAACATGGACCTAAAATTTTTTATAATATAATTTATTTTGTTAGCCATGCCCTTTGCTTAGTACCCACATTTACAGTTTCGATTTTAATAAAACTCAAAAAGTTTTTTTTAAATGCTTATATCTCAGTTAGTTTGAAACCATATTGTTAATGTTATTTCAAAATATATTCAAACCTATGGCATGAAAATCAGTGTAACTAGTGGGCAAACGAATTTTTAAAAATAATATGTACATTTTTATTTAACTTTGGGAATTATTAACCGACTTATTAAAAATGTTTTACAAATATCCCTATTCCTAATACATAATACAAACATGTCAATAGATAATTTTTGGGCTGAAAAATTTTATGATAATATAATGGATATCTTTTCACAAGCTTTATACCACATACAGGTCTGTGAAGTATATAATGGCTTCTACAAGTATATTTTTATCAACACACAGACAGAGGGACAGACTAACAGTGCTCAATTTTCAATATTCAGCTCGGAGATAACTTTTATAGAAACTAAAAACCATATATTACCTGTGCACCACAGGTAACCCATATAAAAATTTACTCCAACACAACCAATATTTTAAACTGTATAATTCTATTTAGTGGCTTTCTAATTAACGCCGAGGATAAATTTTTTTATAAATAAATAAAATCAAATGGAAGGAACACATCTATTTCCTCAAATTTTAGTCACAAAATTTGCTGAAGTACCTTTATATGTATTTTTTTTTTTAATTCATTTTAGCTTTTTTGAGCAAGAACAAAATGGTACCTTTCTCTATTTTAAAGAACGTTGCGATTTTCATCGTTTTTGAAAAAGTAGGGTCCAATTATTTTAGTTTTAATTAAACTCTACATTTTGTATATTCATTGGCAGATCTTGAAACCACCTCTCACTGCTCTATATCTCTATATTTCGCAATTTTGTTCATTAACGTATCCTTCGAGACAAAACAGAGGAAATTTTTTAATACAACCCAGCAATAATTTTGATACTAAAATTCAATGATTTGCGAATTGTTCGTTTGTTAAACTATTCGTGATAAAATGGCAAACATTACTTATTTGTTTTGATATCGCCTCATGTTACGATTATTTTTCCTTTACACTAAACTAAACCAAACAGCAAAAAAATCACCCTTTAAATGTATGTAAAGTACTATTTGTACTATAAGTTGAGAAAAAAAACGTTTTCTTCTTTGCGTGTAGAAAAACATAAAAAAAATACACACACAGTTCTCACCCAGGAAAGAATTTCGCAGAAGAAGTTCAAGAAGTATACGAGGCCTTACATCCTTTTCCGCTAAATTACAATTCCGCTTATTGCATTTCAAACAAAAATACATACAATACGAAGGCATTAATACATACATTAAATACTCTACACGGACATACATACATCTACAAAAATATGCATTTTAAGCAAAACCACTATTTATATGTACGAGGTTGAACTTTAAGTTCTTTAAAAATTAAAAAATTTAAGTTATTTGTTAAATATTAAAGCATACAAGAAAGACAACATGAAATTGTGCAATTCACAACCTGTCGTAGGAGTCGTATGTTTTCGGATCTAACAAAGATGAAAAATAAACCATAATTTCTCTATTAACATATTGTACAATACACTAAACAATTTAACTATTTACATATTTGTTTGAAAAAAGTCATAAAAATATCAGAAATGGTTGAGTCAATACCATCGTTGCTTTTTTAATATGTTGAATTGAATTTTCTACAACTTACAACACCTACCGTATGTTGTAATTTGGACAATTGTTTAATAGCAAATATGGATGTATATAATTTTCAAACTATCCTCGTATACAAACACATGAACATACTTACACTTGAAAGCTATAAATATAAAGCAATAGTTTGCTTTCAAGTGTTTTTTATTTTTGTATTTTGCTTCTTTTTTTGTTATCCCACTGATTTTAGTCAAAAAGATAGATGCAGACATTGTACGTTCCATGTAAAGCTAGTAGTATATACAACATGATATGTATAAGCCTAGATTTCTATTTGAAAATGAACAAAAAAAAGAACTATAATTTTTTTCCAGTATTTAACAGTATTCGTCCTGCAAATGTATACAAGAAATATAAAAAACCACAACAACAATATATTTCAGCATACATACAATGAAGGAAGTACATTTCACATTCATAGTAATAGATAAAAATAATGAACATAGTTGTGAATTTTAAAGCAATAATAACTGAATGAAAGAATAACATGAACAAAGAAAAAAGGATTGCATTGCATTGCTGATATCTGTCTACGTAAATATGTATGTACTTGTCTGACTAAGTGTATGCGTACATATATGTTTTATACGCTACAAGTTTTGTTTATGGTATGGGATTAGAAAAGCCGGAAATCTTTAATACGAGCTCATACTAAAGGTTATGTGAGGCAAAAGTTTGAGCTATAAAATCTTTGACAAAACTAAATGATTGACCAAAACTCCATCTATTTTATTTTGAATCATTTATTTGTATGTTCTTATTTAAGCAAAATAATATAATTTCTTTTATAAGTGGGTGCCCTAATGGACATACTTATCATAGTGTGCTAGCCTGCTCATCTGGAGGTTGCGGATTCGATTGTCGCCAGAAGCTGTGGCCTGTTTCAACAGAACGGAAAATGACAGAAACCATTTTCCGTTGTGTTGAAACTGGGATTGGTTAATTAACTAAGGATATAACTTGTGATTGTATTGGTTTCAAAATAAATAAAATTAGATTTTCATAAGATTTTATATTAAAGCAGTTTAAGTCAGAAAAAAACAAATAAAAATTTAAAACCGAACCTAATAATACCCTTAACCATCATGGACAACGTGTGATGGGATTTACGAAGTCACCGACAAATAATGCCATAATCCGATGGTGGTCTTACCACTGGGTTGAGTCCGCGACTCCCAACCAGAGCCACTGCGATCATGGTGTGCAGCTCAGCCATGTCACAGGCAACAATTTTACCTACATTAATTCTTGGTTCATATAGATGCACTTCGCTCGAGTGCATGTTTTTCACTACATGTTATAAGCTGATAGCCAACAGTATCAGGTATTCCTCCTGAAAGAAGCCGAACAATCTACCATGTAGCTACTTCTGTTGAAAGCCAAATCATCCCGAGACATAAATGGTTGCCTGAAGTCTATGGTGTCGTCGTCTCACCGTGAAGATCAACCATCAGTCTCTGTTCTGTTGAGATGGCAACAGCACCCAGAAACAAGACTAGTTGTCTGAAGTCTGACCGAAGTCAAGCATCTGACATTAACCACCCCTGAATCAGTTTCCCAATTGAGATAACCACAGCCACCATGTGCTCTTTGAAGAGACCTTACCAATAGCCAGTCCAGAACAAGCTCTGGGGCTCCTGGTTACCATGGTACCAGATAGGTCTCTAGTCAGCCTTGAAATCATGATCCTGACAAGAGTATTTATTTTCCCCAGTTATGGCTCCAAGAAGCCAGAGGTGTTGGTTTCACCTCTCTATCCCGTACTAACAATTTACTAAGGCCTGGGAATAGCCAAGGATATATGCCCCCAGGGAGAAGACATACACACAGTGATCATATCGTAGCTACGTTTTTGTTTGTGACTCTAATTAATTTGTTGGCCTTGCATAGATCACGCCATTTTGTTTAGAGTGTCATCTTAATTTTTTCATAATTTTCTTTGTTCTATTCGTCAAGCTTTTTCGTTTAATATCAAAATTGGGGTCTTAAAAGCGCTAAAGCCGAATTTACTATAGTTGATCAATACATTCGATATTTTATTTCAAGCGCCATCTGATTTAAACATTTTCATAGTTTACTGTTTTTTACTGGTCAAGCCCTTTCATTTCATACCAATATTGTGCGGATAGAAAGGGACAAAGCCGTAGTTGCTATATTTGACCCAAATATCCGCCATTTTTTCCGGCGCCATCTTTGATTGTAACTTTTTTACAGTAAACTGTAATCTACTGTCAAGCGCTTTTGTTTGAAACAAATATAGAGGGGGTTGAAGTGGGTATTTTTTTATTTACTAGATTTGACTCAAATATAAATTAAGTATACGTCATTTTGAAGTGGCGGCCATCATGAATTTGAAATGTTTTTCTAATATATTACATTTTGCTAGTTAAGCCTTTTCTTTTGATACCCATATGTCTTCTTTCTCCTGAAAAATTGATTTTCGTTTGTAAATGTTATGACAAACACTGAAGACTTTGTAAATCGCAGTTATTTAGTTTCAAAAAGTATAAAGTCAAGAATAATACGCATCCGACTGTACAAAATTTTTCGTTCTGGGCATGTACGTCACAACAGAATAAAGCTTAACAAAAACAAAATATAAACAGTGAGATTTGTATAAATTAAAGGAGAATTAAGGCATTATAGTTCTAGGATTAAAGTATATTATTAAACTTATAACGGCTTATATGAAAATTTACCGTTTTAAAGTAAATTTTACAAAACAAAGTATCAACCATCATTTTTTGTTATTTATTTATTTATTTGTTAATAATTATTTGTTCTTACTATATATTATTTATTGTAGCACTTTATTGATTTTTTTACAGTTTTTACTTGAAATATCTATCATTTGTTTTCTGGGAAGACATCACATATGAGAGAGCTTGCTTTTAAAAAATTACAACAAACATCTTGTTTTTATCATTCTAGGTACAAATAGACGCTAATCGATGAAGATGATTTTAATATTTCTTCAAAATAAATAAAACTGAAAAACAAAACTTAAAAAACGAATCCGGACAAGTAAATAACGTGTATTTTTTGTAATGTGCACTTAGTATAAAGGCTATAAAGACTATAAGAAATAAATTTCTACGTACATAAGTAACAATAAAAATTATTCCAAGCTTTTGTTATAAAATGTTTCGCGTTACATAAATTTTAATGTTAAACCAAAAAAATTTTTGCATAACAAATTATATCTGCAAAACGAATAACTGTATATTATAGCGGTTTCACCCAGTCGAACAATGCACTTGTACTTATTTTCCATACGCAGCATTACGTGCATTTGTTTAGTTTCTACCAAAGAATGTTGATGGCGTGAATTTATTTTCATCAACAGCAAATTGCATCAGATTTTTTTATTATTTAACTACTCCATATCCCAGCAAAAAAAAAATCCAGAAAAGTAATCGAATAGAGAATGAAGAATTTTTAAAAGAATTGATTAACAACGCATTGTCTTCCAACGATTGTTTTTAAAAGGACTAAAATAAATAATTTTTTTTTATTTAATTTTTAGAACAAAGCAGAAGGGTAAATTAGTCGCTAGAAATTTGGTATCCAATTTTTTTACTGGGACATTATAACCATTCGTACAAACATACAGTCAAATCTGTTTCAATTAGTGTGGAACGATTTTTGTACAAAAATAAAATAACTTATTTAATCTTCTTAACTCGAACATAATTTTTTAATTATATATTAGGTTGGATAATCGAACTATTTTTATAAAAAATCTTACTAAACTTACTTACTTTTTTCGGAAACTAGAAAACCAATTTGAATTTTATTCTTCACATGTCTGTATCAATTAAAAGGCTAACATACAAAATTTTGAAAAATAGTATATGGGTACTTCCACAGAAAAGACCACTTTTGTCACGTAACTCCAGCATCTATAGCTTAGAAAAAATGATTTTTCTTCAACTTTTATATATATTAAAACAAATTAAACTGTACAGCCTTAAATGATAGTGCCCAAATATCTCAATAGTTGTTTTTCAATTGTTTATACAAAGCTACACAATGTGGTAGCGAAATATTGGAACAAAATAAAATTATTTTTATAACAAACTGATCTCAAGTTAAATAAATAAATAAAAAAAACATCGAAGACGTTTACTTAATATATGGTGCCAATCAGAGATCTGCAACGAATACTAATGAAGTAAGTCAACTTGAATCATTATTCATTATTATTATTATTGAAAAGTCTGCACTTTTAAATGAAAGGTACTTACAGTATTCATATTCATCAATACGAATGACTTAGTTGATTGCTATTGTCGTTCATGCAAAATAAAAAGACGATGAAAAGCAAGTATGACTCGCGTACTCATTATGAAGTTGTGTGTTTTAACTAGGCTTGCCAGATAACAATTTGGCATTCACCATAATAATTGTTGATTGTTAAAAAAAAGACAATTTAAATTTAACAAAATAATACAAAAACAACAAGTAAAAATAAAGTGCTTGCTTTAATGTTTGTTTTTAGAGATTTTGTTTTTGCGTATTATCTTTACAAATAAAGTTGAGCACCTAAGAACGCAGTTTTTTAATTTGCTGCAAAAAATTTAAACATAAAAAAAAATAAAAAAAACACAAAATAACTGTTATATTTTACCACTTATTATAGAAGCCAAACAAAACTTTGCCTAAAGGCTATTGAAAAATTAAATAGTGATTCTATACTATATTACACATTGTAACATTGGAAATTTTCTGGCGGCCAACAAATATCTTGCACTCTCCGACCTGGCAACATTGTTTATTATTCATACATATAAGAGCTGTTTATGTTTTTGTTGTTGAGTCAACTAGCATCATTCTATGAAGATAAGTAGTTTCTTAAAAATATGAATCAACGTGAGTAGTCTTGCAAATCATATAAATATGGGACGCTATAAATATAAGTACGACGTAGTACTTATGTTTATTGTGTGTTTTACTTATAAATCAACGTTGTTGTGGGTATGCGTACGTCAGCTCAGTTAAATTTCAATGATTTATACGGACTTATACTCACTATAACTCACTATGAGTATTGAAAAAACGACTCAAAGCCGATCACTGGTGCCAATATATCTTTATTTAAATGTAGATTTAATATTTATAAAAGAACTTGAGTCATATTCATTACCTAAGTATATTTAGTGCCAGAAAAGCAAACCATATCTTCTGTTAAATAAAATATATACAAAAAAATTTCGATACTGGAATAAAAGTTAAACTAGACTATCGCAAGTGGCCTGTTATCTGAATTTAATGCCGCAAGAGGCATTACAACAATTAATGTGCTTCTTAAGGTTATATGCAAATTTATGTAAAACTTATACCACCCATTGCATTCAGAATAGCTTAAACAGCAGCGTTTGTTCATTATAGTTTAGATTTTTGTATAATTTAAAAAAAATGAGAAAATTTATTAAAATTTCTGCCAATAGAAATCCTATCAGTCAAACTTATTCTAGGTGTTTGGTTTTTGTGAACCCTTCTATTGTATGTACGTCTATGTGTTTTGTGTTTCAATGTGGTTTGTTGAACAATCTTTTTTTTCTTTTCCTTTCTATTGTTTTGTATGCATGTATTTCACAATTTGTTATTGTTATCGTTATTTACTTCCTTAAGTTAAATTAAAGGTGTTAGTGAGTTTCTGCTTTGTGTACTCTTTTACTTAAACAAAAAGTTTTCATTCTTAAATACCGCAGTAACAAAGTATTTACAATTGTGATTATCTACCAGCAGAATAACTATATTATTTTCATTCAATATTTTCATTACGTTAAAATTTTCGTTATATTACATAAGAAATATACATTAACATAAACATTATTTAAGCGGCGACATAAAATTGAAAATATGCCACATTGAAGGCAACTTTTAGTTTAAATATTTTTATGTCAAATAAATGTTAAACACAGACCATGGCATTTCTGTTAGTTAAAAAACTAGAAAAATTAAATTGAGAATTTTAATAAAATTTCAATTGCGCTGCAAGGCTCACGGATACTAACATATACGGAAGTTACATTAAAAAAAATAATTTTTGCGTTAAACCAGGTGTTGAAAAAACGTTCTAAAATATATAACAGAAAAATAATTCAGTGGCTTTCTTAGTATTTTAATTTACTCTGGTGTACATAAACAAAACAGAGTTCATTTATCGGAATTGTGGAAACCCGCTAATTTGCCATATCTGTCACACTACAGATTTATAATGCTTTTATGGTGTATACCTCTTGATAATACTTACTACTTACTGATAATACTTAAACCCGGGTTATACCTGAAAGACTGTTTTCGAGACATTTGTATCATGTTAAGCCTAGTGAATACATAGTTATTAATGAGCAGCTCTAAAGATATCGCAGTGTACCCGTTTTACATAGTACATACCGTCAAACCATCAAAAGTATGGTTAAAAAATATTTTGGCCAGGCGATGCTTGTAAATCTTTTCCTTTCAAAGAGGCGCGCGTCAAATAAAAATACAAGAAAAAACTTTTTCAGATCTGCTTTTTTCCTATAAAAACTCAGAAAATATTGTTACTACAAACAACTTTTTCTACCTGTTTGGAACTATGAAGAGCTTCATGCACGTGAAACCTATTACTCGTCGGTACGATACGAAAAATAAAAGAAAGATTATTACTTTCCACTATGCAGTCACATAATGAAATATTAAGAAAACGCCAAATAAGTTGTGTTTTGGTATTTCTATCTCAGTTAGTTTCCAAGACTACCACTTACATTTTGCTATAACTATTGTGTCCAAAAACTATTTAGGAGCTTTAAAAACTTGATTTATTACAAAAAAAATATATCGTCGTCTTGATATGCAAACTTGCTAAATCCGCTTTTTAAGTATATTGAGATTTTGATGCCGTGTGCTAGAGAAAGAAATGCCTCGTCGACCAGCATGTAGTTTTTCTTCAATTTATGTCTGGAAGTGTGCAAAAAGGTTTGATAAGAAGAAATTCTCTCACAGAAAAATTTTTGTAAGAACACTGCTAAATCCAGTACATTATTAGTTCAGTGTTTATTACTAACTCCAATTTGAAATATGAAATATGAGAAGTTTTTTGTATCTCCTGTAAAATTTGCTAAAAGGGAGTTAGCAGGTAGTGTTTATTTGCTCATATTTCAAAAATTTAATGCTGCGATTATGCTAGATTTTAATTTTATTAGCGATTCTTTACCGAATATTATCAAAATATCGATTTCACATGCAGATCTGTACAACAAGTGGGGACTTTTAAAAGCTTATTTTAACCTGCGTACGGACAGATGGATATCGACACCTCCACTTATAAGCTTTCAGAATATATTTACTTTATGGAGTCGGAAATAAATATTGGAACCATAGGTGAAGGGTATAATTAATAAATTTATTTAGTACAAAAGGTTTTTTAAATGTTCAGATAAACACATGATCTCCAATGACATGTTTAAATTAACATCATGAATGTTTCACCTAAATTGAACCACTTTATCATGAGTTGAACCCATGCATTCAATATCTATTTTAAATGTGTTTTTTTGCAGGGTAATAGTACAATTTGATGATTAAAGCAAAATCAAATAAAATCTCTATATTTAATATGTAAGATTTTTTGTATTAAAATAATTTAAAGTCCACATGTAAGATAATTTATTTTTTTTTTTTTTTGTAGTAACTGCTGTTTTTTTTACTAAAATAAAAATCTTAAAAATATTTCTACCCCCATAGAAACATCAATAATATTATTTTTAAAAATATTTAAGCCTAAAAGTATGCTTAAGTCAATGTGCTAAACAAAGTTGATTTTTGTCAACGTATTTGCAAAAACTGCAAGGGAAGTTATTTACATATAACGATAAGTGATTGTAAGGGTTGTCAGATGTGGCTATTTTTCGCCAAACGTGACAATATTTAAACTAGTTTGGCGTCCTAATTTTCGATTTAGCAAAATGTCGCTATTTTGCCAATTAAGAAAATATTTGATGAATTTGTTGGGTATTTTTCATTCATTTGTTTTGAGAATCGTTAAATTCAATACAAAAAAATAATAATTTTATTCAGGTACTCTATCACATTAAAGTGAAAGCGCATACACAAGTGTATGTGCATATATGAATATATGTCAAAACTTAAATATTATTTTCAGTAATAAGCTCCACTAAAACTCGACTTCGGAACAGAATACAATACAAACTTCTTAACGGGTTATTACTAATTGTAAATTATATGAGTTTTAAAAGAATATATTGCACTTCTTTTGACCTTTGCAAGAAATGTAGAATAATTTTATATTCCATACAATGTATTGCATACAAGAAGACAATGTGAATGCCTTACGATGAAGTAACTAAATACACACGTACACAGAAAAAAATATTGCTTGAAATTGTAAAATTAATTGATTTGTTTTGTTTGATTTTTTTTTTTAAATTTTTAATCATATTTTTATTTTATAAAATTAACTTTTTAATTGATACCAAATGTAATTAGAAGAAACAAAGAATTTTGTGCCAGTTGAAAAAATAAATAAATTAAGAAATTTAAAAAAGAATATGATTGACACAAAGTCAAAGTTTGTTTTCATTTAAATAAAAATTTTATAAAAGTCATAAAATTTGTAAAATTTATAAAAGTCATAAAATTAAAAAAACACTGATATTTTTGCAACAAGTTATTGGTAAATAAATGAAATACAAGTTATAATTAGAAAAATCAAAATTTTAATGTTTTTAATTCGGCAAATACACATTGCCGGTTAAGTTTGTCCTAGTGGGTTTATTTGTGAACATTGTGAAAAATGTTTTAAAAAATACAAATATGTGATATAATTTAGCAGAAATTTTTGTAATAAAATAAAAATACTTATTAATTTTAAAAGTTTGCGTGTAAATTTATAAAAATAAAAAATTTATTTAAGAGTAAACAAACATTTTTTTTTCTTTTTTTTTGCATTCTCTGGGCCTTTTTGTGTTTGTCGTAGGAATGTTGGCACTTGATGTGAATTCGCCTTGATAAGTTTGTTAAATGCGAATATGTGGAGAAATAAAAACCAGTTCAGAGGCAAAATTTTTATTAAGTATATTCATATGTATGTATTAGGGTGATCGATTCGGGTTTACAACCGCTGGAAAACCCGGTTTTTTACTCTTTCAGCTGGTGGTATTTTCCAAAAGTTAATTTTTCGAATCTCGAATACACCGGTTTTGTTTTTCTACTCGGTTTTTTTCATTTTTAGTTTTATGTTCATTTATCTTTTTAACCAGATGTACCATACTATATTTATTACTTAAAAATTTTCCAAAAATCAGGAGATTCATTAAAAAATCTTCTATAATATTGAAAGAAAATTATTTGTAGTTTCAAAAGCAAATGTGAAATAAGAAAAATAATTAGGCCTTAATATTATTTGTTTTAAATGGAAATACCTGCTTTCTACGTTGTTGCGCTTATAATTTGCTGTGATAATCAGCTGTTCAATTAAGTTTTTTTACGAAATTATTGTACTTCGCAATATTTTTTGATCTCATTTTCGAATTTAGTTGCCATATTTTGTTTTATGTAGAAAAACAATGGCATTTTTAAATTTATAAACATAACCTTAAAAATTAATGGTAATTGAAGCATAAATTTAACTTTTCGGTCACTTTTAGGTAAAAAGTGTCTGTCCTTTTACATCTTTATTTTTATATACCGGCATTTTATAATAATGCCATTGAATGTGTGTCAACTTAAAATGCAATTAAACCATATAACAAACTAGTTTAAACCTTTATATGTATGTATCTCTGTCATGAGTATAAGAAAAAATTATATTTTATGTATTCGACCAATTAACTGGTTTTTTCTTAATTTTCAAAAAAACAACCGGTTTTTTTTAATTCTAAATTTCAAACTATTTGAAAACCGGTTTCTTAAATTGTTGAATAATCGATCACTCTAGTATGTATGTACGTCCTACTAATATTATAAATGTCAATGTCTGTTTGTTTTGTTTTTTTTTTTATTCAAAAAAAGGTTTGAGAAGTCATTTTCAGATCTTATGCTTTTTAAGTCTTAACATGTACTTATGTAGAAAATAGAAAACAAGAAAACTTCTCAATAAAATGTATTAAGAAAGTTTTAAATATGGCAAAGCAGTTAGAAGAATACATTTCAGAAAACGACTTTAAAAAAATAGTGCAGATATATTTGGAAGAAATCTTCAAAATAGCCTATCTCACTATCAAGAAATTTATAAAAATTTACAAAACAATAGCAACCAGACTTCACTAAAAGTTTTTTTTAAAACCAGTAATCATCGAAATCATCTGATAATGGATCCAGCTCTGATTTTAATTTATCACGACTAGAAACAAAACATTCAAGACAAACTGAAGTCATACTAAGTGATGAACACTAAGATTTGTAGAAAATTGTGCCTTTGTTTTTATTTTTATATATTAAATCTTTTAATTAAAATATTTTAAGTAGATCTACCTCGTTATAGGAGGGTTACCTGTACATACTTAAACATATGGCTTCTAGTTTATTATACTTAGTTTTGAATGTACCTATATAGTAAGAAAATTTATAAATTTTTATTTATATTTTACTAGCCAAACCCGGCGCGCGTTGCTACGCCCCTTAATGAATCGAAATGCATTCTGAATTTTAATTGAATATCAAGTGCAAAAACCTAAAAATTATAATTTTTTTATGGGCGTGGCATTGCCCACTTTTCTAATCACGAAATTGTAAAGTCATAACAGGTCAATATGTGTGTATAGTTTCAGAATAATCGGTGTAGTGCAAGTACCTCAAAATTATACCTTTTTTTATGGGCGTGGCACTGCCCACTTTTCTAATCACGAAATTATTAAGTCATGACGGCTCGATATGTTTGCAAAGTTTCAGAAAAATCAGTCTGGTGCAAGTACCTCAAAATTATAACCTTTTTTTAGGGGCGTGGCCCCGCCCACTTTTCTTATCACGAAATTATTTAGTCATGACAGCTCGATATGTATGCAAGGTTTCAGAAAAATCGGTCAAGTGCAAGTAGCTAAAACTGATAACTAATTTTTATGGGCGTGGCCCCGCCTACTTTTTTTCACCCAAAACACTCCCTGGTATGTGTACAACAACTTGTCAAAGTTTGAGTCGGATCGGTTTTACAGTTTCGGAGTCTATAGCTAACACACACACACAGAGTTTCACTTTTATATATAGATTTACTAGCCAATCCCGGCGCGCGTTGCTACGCCCCTTCATGAATTTGAATCGCATTCTAAATTTTAATCGAATATCAAGTGCAAGGCTAAAAACTATAACCTTTTCTTTATGAGCATGGCACTGCCCACTTTTCTAATTACGAAACTGTATAGTCATGACAGCTCAATAAGTGTGCAAAGTTTCAGAAAAATCGGTCCAGTGTAAGTACCTCAAAATGATACCTTTTTTTATGGGCGTGGCACTGCCCACTTTTCTAAATACGAAACTGTATAGTCATGCCAACTCAATATGTGTGCAAAGTTTCAGAAAAATCGGTCCAGTGCAAGTACTTCAAAATGATACATTTTTTTTAATGGGCGTGGCACTGCCCATTTTTCTAATAACGAAAGTGTAAAGTCATGACAGCTCAGTATGGTTGCAAAGTTTCAGAAAATTCGGTCCAGTGCAAGTAGCTAAAACTGATAACTAATTTTTTATGGGCGTGGCCCCGCCCACTTTTTCAATCACGAAATTATAAAGCCATGGCAGCTCAATATGTGTGCAAAGTTTCAGAAAAATCGGTCCAGTGCAAGTACCTCAAAATTAAAACATTTTTAGGGGCGTGGCCCCGCCCACTTTTCTTATCACGAAATTATTTAGTCATGACAGCTCGATATGTGTGCAAAGTTTCAGAAAAATCGGTCAAGTGCAAGTAGCTTAAAATGATAACTAATTTTTTATGGGCGTGGCTCCGCCCACTTTTTTTCACCCATAAACACTCCCTTTTATGTGTACAACAACTTACTAAAGTTTGAGCCCGATCGGTTTTACAGTTTCGAAGTCTATAGCTAACACACACACACACACACAGAGTTTCACTTTTATATATATAGATACATACTTTTTCCCTCTTAAATAGGTTCAATTGGTTATTTGATTTAAGAAATATTTTAAATAAATTGTACAAAACTTTAATTACAACCATGTTAAAATTAATTAAAATAATACACATTTGTACTGTTTTAATAGAAGTTTGTCAATATTTATTTTATTAATAGTATCATTTTACTTATTGAAGAAAAATCAAATAAAATTTTAATTAATTTTAATATTAATTTTGTGATTAAAATCCAAATTAATTTTCTATGTATATGTTTAATTTATACCAACCACAAAAACTATTTAATTGCCTTTTAAAGTAGATAAAATATTTTTTAACCAATATTACACCTTTTTTGCATAAAACTAGTCATTTTTACTTTGTAAAAAAATTAAATTAAACAACATATGTATATACCAAGGCGACTTTTTTCCATTTATGGCGAATTTTAGGGATTTGAATACATATTTCAATTTATATATATTTTATTGTCAAAAACTAAAGAAATTAAGCTTTGGCGATTTTGTCGATTATGGCGATTTTTAACGAAAAGCTCAAAATAAATCTGACAACCCTAGTCTACTTTAATAAAAT
The DNA here is from genome assembly GCA_941918925.1 of Phyto melanocephala. NCBI lineage: Eukaryota > Metazoa > Arthropoda > Insecta > Diptera > Rhinophoridae > Phyto > Phyto melanocephala. Next base: position 101,901,024 of record OW799235.1, on the reverse strand, counting down.
AATTTAATATAAACCAGTTATTAATTAGAAAATTATTTTAAAAATAATATAAATTATTATATTATTTACTCGATTAGTAAAATTAAGAAAAAATACTTTAAGATTCAGTGCTCAACACTAAACATTTTGTTGTTCCTACATTTTTTAAGGAAATACATTTTCCACATTTATTTTTGATTGTGACCCTTATATCATTTGCTGTTTTTATTTATATTTTTTACTGTAAAGTATTTAAGCCATTGGACGCATACATACATACAAAACATCTATACAAAACGAATTAAATTTAATTGGATTTTCGAATTAACAACAATGGAAAAAATTACTACGTAACCAAATACATGTGTGCCATTTTGCAGCAGAACCAACAACAATGACGATGGCTAGCAAAAGGAATTAAACTGATGCATGAGTATGAATGCAAGAGAAAAGAGCATTACACGGACCGTCCAACCAAGCAAACGTCAGAAAAAAAAATAAAAACACCACCAATCAACAGTTATAGTTAAATTACAAAAACAACAACCAAAAAACAAATGAATTAATCTGGATTTATTGAAATAAGAACATGAAAAAAATAAAAAAATATTTCCAACAAAAATTAAATAAAATTTTTTTAAATTTGTACATCACACTATTGTAGCACTAGTGATTGTTACAGAGAGCAATACAAAAAATATACTTATTTTAAAAAACATAAAAAGTAAAATCTGATGCAACTTTCACCTTCGTTAACAATTTAAAAGTTTTTAAAAGTTCTTAAAAGTAACAGGAATTTTCTATTAATTTTAATTTTTGAAACTTGTTTTAAATATTGAAGTGCCTTCTTGAGTAATAAGTCATAATACCAGAATATATGAGTTACATTTAACTTTTATTTACACAAAACATGTCCTTATAATCCTTTCGTATTGTATGAAACAAGCTCTCAAACGCAATTGAACACATCAAACATTTTAAATATAACCTGCATGAACGTAAGTATTAAGCTCAATATGCTAATAAATCACTACCAATTATTTCACCATCAATCAAAATTAGTGTATTGATCAGAAAGTGTTTAATTAAATGAAAGAATATGAATATTTTGTAGGGAAATTTTAGATTTTGCTTGCCTGACTGCATGTCTGCCTCTTGACGCATCAAAAACTCATTAATTTGTATTCACTTAAAACACTTGTAAGCCACAGACAATGGTTTCGAATGAAACACCATCAGTCATAATGAACTAATGACTAAAGAATATGAGTGTTTGGCTGGCTAAAGGGCTTTATAATGCATTGAGTTTTTGTAGACAAATGAAAATTTGGTAAAATAAAAAGAAAACAGTGAAATGAAATGTTTATATATTTTACATAAATGCACGTTCACTTTTGTGTGAAGAAAATAATTTCCAATGCAGCACTACCAAGCTATATCCTTCATCTCTGGTAACGTATGTATATATAGCTTTATTATTTTTTTTTTTTTTAATTTCTACAATACATCTTTGCGATTCCATAAAGTTTTTATTTCTCGAGCGATATAATGCCTGTGGTTGGTCGCAAGTAGAGATGGGCAGTGGGAAAGAACCCAACGGTTTCCCATTTGGGAAATAACCGGGTATTTATGTATGTGGGAAAAAACCCAATAGACGGGTATTTTCATTATTTAACGTAATTATCAAGATGTTAAAAAAATTAAATTTTTTTTTTATTTTTAGTACAAATGCAGCGAATAATAGGTACTTTGCGATGCTCACATACTTTGCGCCAGTGTATATAGGGCACTAGCTGTTGCCTGCTGTTCGAAACGTCAAAATGTGTAGCCTGATTCAGGAACTAAAGTAAAATCAGCAGTTTTTTATAACAAAAAGACGTCATCATGTTTTATCATACGAGTTTTTCTGCGCATTGTGATGGAATGTCACTTAATTGCAGAAATAACGTCTATTGAAACTTTGAAGCATCTTTGACCAAAAAAAAATGAAAAAACGAGAGATACTTACTAAGAATTATTTATTACACTTTACAAAAGTTACAAACGTGTTATTTTAGGTAGATGTAGGTATCGAAGTCCGTAAGAGTAGCAGTAGTTTTCAATCCAAAGTAAATTACGTATTCAGTCACTAGGCAATCAAAAGTCCACAAAACAAAATCCAAGTCGTCAATTAAACCAACAAAAGAACACAAGCGCGCACAGTATTGAATTATGAAAATAAACACAATTAGATTTGCTCTAACTAGTAGCAATAGTACTTAAATAGTACGTACTATTTGATATATACTTGTATTTACACATTACCTAGCTGTTAAATATGCTTTATGCGAGTTTTTCCATATTTTTCCCTACATTAAGGTTTTTTCCGGGTAAAATCACATCTCTAGTCGCAATACACCTTTGAAAGCCCATTGCACAAACACGCGTGTAGTATAAATTTTCAAGAATTATTTGGAAATAAATCGCTTTTGGAGTCCAAGAAAATTAGTACGTTATCTGTAAAGATATAAGAAAAAAAAAGCAACTGATTTTTTCCATATTTTTAACACACAAAAAATATATTTTTCAGCTCTCATTATGTTATTATAAAATGCCTCTTAGTCAAATTGGTAGCTTATCACCAAAGTTATAGGTAAAAGTAATTTAAAAAAAATTTAATTTGAAATGCTTTAGAAATCTTATTGATTTTTTATCACGAAAGCAATATCAAATTAAACTCAAGGTCTCGTAAATACTTATAGAGAATAACTGGAAAACTGTCATGAAACTGACTGAGATATAGGCACAAAAATACAATTGCTTTGGATTCTCAATAAAGTTTTCAAACTCAAGTCAATACTTATATTTTCAGGAAAACTAATGGATTTACTTTAAGTATATTGCGAAATAATACAAAATTAAAGATGGCGTTCGAAACAAAATGGAAGATATTATATTTTTTTAACCCTTTAATATTTAACTAGTACAATGAATATATTACACTTTCAAAAATTGTAAAATTCAAAATGACGTCCAAGACAAAATGGCGTATTACGTATTTATTTCAAATCCAAGATGGTGCCTGCAGCTATATTACGGATAAGGTATTTTTTCCAGCCCGCTAATATGAAAACAAAATAATAGGGCTGGATTAGTAAACCATGAAAAGTTTACAAATCCAAAATTACCAGAATCTATTCGAATACAGTAAACCCGGACAACACCAAATATAAGATGGCATCTGAAACAAAATAGCATAACTTCATATTGGTGAAGGGTATAAAGAAAACGACATGGTAGAATAAATCACTCTTACCTGGCTTTGGCTTACTTAGTAGTTAAAGATTGACTTTCAAAGTTTGGAAGTCGGTGACAACTTAGAAGCTTATAACCTATTTCACTAAGCAAGCAACACCATTTTTCCAAATTACATTTTCCTTTTGATAAAGGGTATTAGTACAACAAACGTTGTGTATTATAACAATTAGCATATTAAATATAAGAGTCAGTTGATGTTTATACAAAATAATTTACATTTTATATTTCATTTACATATTTGTATTTATTAATATGTTATTCGCAAGACATTCATATTTAGTACAGAATCCTGACCTAACACAAATTGAAATTTACATAAACATGTTAATATGTGTGTGTATATGTGTGACCTGTAACTTTTGATCAGTGGAAATTTTTAAAGCAGGTTACGTAAGTACAGGGTAAGCCAAAATTTTAAACATTTAAATACTTTTTCGCCTCGATGTATTTTTTTATTTATTTTATATTTTTTTAGATTATATAAACAATACCTGCCGTATTAAAATAAATGCCATAATAAAAGAATTTTATTATTTAAATTAGTGATCAATTATTTTAACGAAAAGAGAATATCGTCGATATTTTAATGTCAGAATTTCACCCTCTGAAGCAATGAATCGTCACTATCAATATGGCACCGTAAGAATAATGCCTAGAACCGGTAAAAAATCGTTTAATTTCCACTGTGGAATAATTTAAACGTATAAAGCATAGTGTTAACAAAGCACCAGAAACATCGCTTCTGAATGTCATTCTGCTCAGCTACAAATGTCTCGTGCGTCACTGCGGGCATTAAAAAAAATTATATTATTTCTATATAAGGTGCCCACAGATCGTCGGCAAAGTCTAAATTTTTTTTTTTTAATCTTAATAGTTGGTCAGAAATTAAATCTGATACTGAGTGTTGAAGCTTATTTTCATTTTAATGGTTTTGCTAATAAGCGGAACTGTAGGTTCTGGGGTTATGAAAATCCAAGAGCCATTTATTAACGCCTGAACATATCATTGGGCCTTACTTCTTCTTCACATCCTGCTCTTAAAACATAGATCTGAGATGTAGTTTAAGCTGAATAAAGCCACTGCCTACACTGTCCGAGACACAATGGCACTTTTAAGTAAAAGTTTTGGACAGCGAATAATTTCCAGAAATTCAAAATTGTTTGGCCACCACGTTCACCAAATTTGCTAGCAACCGACTATTTTCTTTGGAGTTATTTGAAAGAGCGGAAATATATGAACAAGTCCTACACAATTCTAAAACTCAAAATTAATATCGTTGAATAAATTCTAGCGCTACAGCCACAAGTCGTTAAAGATATTACAGAAAATGTTCTGATAGTTTTAACGATAACGTAGACGTTACGAATCAGCTGATTCGTTTCTTTGGGGAAATTTTGTGTAAATAGGTACTACTTATTAAACGTTAAGTAGCGTTGCGGACGAAATTTTATTTTATGTCCGTTTTTACGTTCAAGCAGTGTTGTCAACAATATTTTTAACAACATTTGTATTGTTTTTTACTTTTAAATATATTTATATGTCACTAGGTTAGTTTAAGGAATTTCTTATTTTTAAAAAATTAAGTAGAAAACAAAATATTAAACTATTTTAAATTAGTTTCAAAAATTCTAACCCCTTTAAAATTATGAAATTAATTTGTAAAAGGTTTTTATTTTTAACAACTGATATTAAACATTGTTTCTGACTTTTAAAAATAATAATAAAAAAAGACTGTTACAAAAATAGAAATTTTTTTACAACTTTTTTAAAAATATTATTTAAATATTATTTTTTCCCTAGAAATAGCTATTTAGTGTGTTAGCAAAATATCAATTATAAATTGTAAAATAAAAAAAAATAACAGACATCTTTAAAATAAAATAAAAATTGAGTAAAAATTTTGTTCTGAAATATGTTTATTATCGGCCCATAAGGTTCATATCCTGGACATGTAAGAGCTCGTTGCAAAGTTTTTAAAATGTTTTTAACCAAAATCAGAAGAACTGAAACTAAATTGTATATATTCCGTAAAAGTTTTTTAATTAATTATTTATTAAATATAAGTGTTTATATAGACATTGTGTTTTTAAACTATCTACGAGATTAAGAACATTTTCTATCAACAAAAATCTTACGCTTACAAATCCGCAACTTTTACATAAGAATATATAATTGCTGTTTTGGAGAATTTACCGGAGAATAATTATACGAACAAATACTAGTGTTATCACTTAAACTATTCACAGACATTTAACTTCAATCAAAAATATACCACTTTATATATACTTTAAAAAGTTGTGATCACGTGAAATATGCATGGTAAAAATAATAACACATTGTACCGACGACGACGACGACGACTAGCTCAGCAGAGGGGCTGGCAGAGGGCAGCGCAGCAATTTTCCATTCGGCAGCTATCGGCCATGATTTAGCTAAGCCATGTAATTTTATATATTTTATAATCTTGAGAAAACTATAAAAACGTGTATAAACGAAAAAGTTATTTAATTTTTAAGCCCTAAGTTGACTTTTGGGCTACCCTGTATTAACAAATTATTAATTATAAATTAATGCGAGACTAATAAACAATTATACAAGAATATAAATGGTTTATTTTTATTTAACTTTTTAACGAAAAAAAAAATATGGAAATATTTCTTTGTTCTCCAGACAAACAACATTGTAAGCAAATAACCAAAATGAAATAATATTTTAAAATTGCAAGATGCAAAAGAAATGTATTTAAATTAAACAATAAAAACAAACCGCAACCAATGTCCCACTCAAACAGTAAGAGAGAAAAATGTTGTCAAACATTTAATACAAAAAATTTTAAAAACACAGTCAAACTTTTTAATAAAAACCCCAACGTTTTCCTTTCCAAACACACACACTGGATTTTACCATTAAGCCGTACTGTAGTCTTAAGATACACAAACAGCATTCAAAAAGTTACGCCACAACTCCTGCTCACATTCTCATTAAAAATGCTTGTATTTTATGGAATTTTTTTGATAATTAGTATTTTACAACAATTAACCAGAGGATTTGCCATTAACAATGAGTTTCCATTCACAAATTTCCGCACTGGCCGACAACAGAATGTACAAGGCGTGTTTAATATTGGCTTCACAGATAGACATGGATTTGTTTTGGCGAATGAAGGAACCATTGATAACAGACGTAATCCGATAAACTTAAGAGGATTGGGTTGAAAAAATTTAATTAACAATTAAGTTAAACAGTGGGAATAAAACAGAAACTATAATATTGTGATAAAGTGTTAAAGAAAATATTAAAAAAAAGTATATATAAAGAAAAGTATTGTTAAAGTATTTCTTAAAAAATGATACTCAGATTTTATTGAAATAATAATTATACAAATTTTAGTTTAACACAAATGTGTTCTATATTTTGAATATTCTTAAAGAAAATTGCATAAAATATTGTACGACAGCTCATAAATATCCAATAGAATATTTTAAAAATAACGATGTACCAACGACTTTGCCAAATACCTTTTAAAGCGACAGCAGAAATTTTGTACATATTCCTTTGCACAGCTAAAGGCAAGTGTCAAATATGTATATATCGTCGGTCTCATGTAGAAAGGCCCTAACTAAAATATTTATAATTTTACAGGAGAAGGTAAAAACGTAACAAAACGTTTGTAAAATCGCTTGTAAAACTGTTATTTTTGATATTATTGCATTAAATTTTCGTGTCGAGGTGCATTTGTGTGAAATGTATTGAAATCACTGAAAAACTCAATTTCGTAAAAAGTACAAGTTAGAGCCTTTCTACATGATACCATCGATATGTACTTAAAAACATTTTATAAAAGTTGAATGTATTCCATATTTCAAAAATCCTTTCTCTCCGTCTTCCGACACACAATAACCGTTTGGCATTGTTATCATGTGATTGTTGACGTATTCAATGCATTTGTTATTAAACACTAAAACGAATACATCATATTCATTTCGAGCGAACAAACGAACTTCCACTTCTACATGTTAACGCATACGAAAACTTGCACAAAAACAAGATTTGAATTTGGTTTAATGACTCTGTTGCATATTCATTACTGTTAGCAGGCTGGCTTGCTGTTAACCCGGAAACTTTGCTTTATTGTTAAGTGTTTGTTTTTTATTCATAATTTATTTTATTTGTTATAAACAAGTGTTACAATTGTAATTGAACTCTGTCTTTGATTAAATGCCTTCAATACTCAGGCAAGTAAATAAACGTTTTTGATTCATTGTAAACCTGTACGGACCAGAAAAAACGTTCATGAAATAAATACAAAAAGAGAATAAAAATAAAGGTATGTGCGTATGTATTTATGAATGTATGAATGTATGTATTTATGTATGTATGCTATAATATTAAACCTTAATATTGTTTTCATTGTCCAGCAGTTGCAAATGTGTAGGCTATCGAAATGTTTTTTTAAAAATTATTATTAAACCTTAGGTTAGTGGAAGAGCTATTTCGTACATGTTGGAATACTATTTAACTTTTTCGCTATTGCAGGCACACTGGTGTTGCAAAACATGCTCATTTGGCCCTTAAAGTCACAAAATGCCTTGTAAACTCAAGCAAAAAGGCCCAGGCAGTCGATATGAACAATATTTGTAATAAACCGTCACACATGGTAGCCATCGGTTTTTGTTTTGATCATTTACTTTTTAGTAGTGGCGGGAATTAAATTGAAACATCAGTTATATAAAAAAAATACATACATCTTTAACTGAGTTAATTTAACATGTATATTAAATGTAAATAGTTAAGTTTTTCAAAATCCTTTTCAAAATCTATTCTGAGAAGGGGGCATTGCACCCCCCAAAGTGGTTTTGTTAAGTCTATTGTTATAATATACGCTTGTCCTAAAGAGAAAATATCTCAGCTATATTTTTCTCCTGCAGCAGACAAGCCTCTAGATGCCAGTAAGACCTACAACATGGATGATTTCACAAATTTCTGGCAAACGATCCTAGTTAAATAAAAAGTAAGCGCCGTTTTGAAAGTTCTGATCGAAATTTATGAGTCGTTAATTGAAAAATGTAAAAAAATCTACTGCATACAAAAGAAATCCCCGGCTTTTAAAACCATCAAATATGTAAGATTATTTGCCCATAGAGGAGTCTAAAAGACGTCGACGCATCACATGCTCCCATCGAAAAATTATAAAAAACGAGTAAGAGCACTATATTCGGCTGTGCCGAATCTTTTATACCCACCACCAATTTTGTGTACATTTAAAGCACAATATTTATCATTTTATTAATCGCTATGGAATAATCTCTTTATAATAAAATATGTATCACTTTCTCTGTAGAGGGTGGTTAAATTTTAAGGGCCCATGTTGAAAGTGAACTACACCTAGTCTTTAAATTTGTTTTCTGCATTTCATTTGATATTTTCTAATCTCAAACTTACACAATTTGATCCGTGGAAAGATACGCAAATTAACAACGCTTTAAAGTTATTCATGTTTCTTATTAAAATGGGCGTTCAAATCAAAACGCATTTTGTGCACTTCGTGATTATTTTGATCAACATAATCGTTCCAACTCGTCCGCAATCGGAAGAATTGTAAAAAATATTTAAATTTCCGCAAAACAGGTCTGTATAAAATGTGAGAACACCTGTGAATGCCTTCTTAGTTCGTTGAATGGGAACCACTGGTGGTTTTTGCGATAGTGCAGCAAAAGAGCAGTCAACCTCGACTCATCATCATGCCCAACAATTGAGCATCAACATTGTCATTGAAAATTTGGACCATCTGATAGAGGAGTGGTACCAAGGATTGGGGGGGGTTTCATTTGGCCGATATTTTGTTAAATACATAATTGAACCATACAAATATTCGATGTGATAGTAAAATGTTTTCGTAAATTTAATCTTTTAGTGAAAGTGGGCGTTAAAGTAGGCCTGTCAATAAAGTTTCTGCTAAAAAATACAACTTAGATATTTCAATATAGTCCTTTATTTTCCCAAAAACTTTGTCAATAGAGAAATTACATGAATTTAAAATAAACCGTAATGTGGGTTATTATTGTGCAAACTTTTTTGCACAATAATAACATTGATTAGATAGATACATGTAGCAAATTTCATTATCATCATTCTAAATTTGTCGGTTTTATAAGCTTTTAAATTTCATTAATGGTAGATAACGTGACAAGTGGGCGTTATAGTAGGCGTGTCAAAGTTGTTTTTGCTAATGAGTACAACTTGAGTACAAGATGTTTCAATATAGTCCTTTATTATTCCAAAATCTTTATTAATAGAGAAATTATATGAATTTTAGGTAAAACGTTATATGGGAGGTGGCCGCAAAGGTGGGCGTGGCACCTTAATTTTCTGGCACAGTTATGACATTACCTAGAGGGATATACGTAGCAAATTTTATCACCATACCTCTAATTTTGGCGGTTTTATGAGCTTTTTAATTTTATTAACGGTAGATAACGTGAAAAGTGGGCGTTACAGTAGGCGTGCCAAAGTTGTTCTTTCTAATGAGTACATTTTAGGTGTTTCAATATAGTCCTTTATTATTCCAAAATCGTTATAAATAGAGAAATTATATGAATTTTAGTTAAAACGTTATATGGGAGGTGGGCGTAAAAGTCGGCGTGGCATATTGATTTTCCGTTGCAGAAAAGTCTCTCACCAAAAAGCAAAGTGTGCAAAATTTTAAAATCGTACATCTTATTTTGTCCGTTTTATTAGGTTTTAAATTTAAAATACGCTAAAAAATACACTGCGTGGTATAAATTTTCGTACATTTTTATCTATAACTCCTTTCCTAATGCATAGCTGTTAGCAATTTTTGGGGAGAGATATTGTTTTGACTCAAGAAATATATATTTGAAATTTAATGGCTGTACGTTAATGCGTTTGGACACAATTTCATTTTATTCGATGTTCGGAGGACACGGTTTTTTCGACCTACTCTTGCATTACGAGCTATAACTCACTTCCTAATATTCCGATTTAGCCCATTTTTCAATACCAAACAAACCTTGTCTATAAGAAAGACTCTGGCATTTAATTAAAGCCCCCTAGCTTTTTCGGTGCGACCTCTATCGTGCTTTCAACAGACGGACAGATGGACGGACATAGCTAGATTGTCATCAAATCAAACCCTGAATCAAAATATATATACTTTATGGGGTCTTAAATGTATATTTCGATGTGTTACAAACGGAATGACAAAATGAATATACCCCCACCATTTTTTTGGTGGCGGGTATAAAAAGGAAAACAAAAGATAATTGCCAAGGCTATTAATTGCCACTAAGTAAAAATTGTTTCGCTTTAGTACATTAAGTAAGAGCGCTATATTCAGCTGTGTCAAACCTTATGTACCCTATACACTGTTTGTACTATCACGATATGACCATAACTGACAATTATATGGTGCAACTGTGACCAAAACTTATTTGGTAAATAGATCATTTAAACTTTTAATAAACGATCTTTTTCGTAAAAACTTAGCCGATATCTTTGTCGGTAATTGGCTCACTGGAGCAAGATTTTCTGTAAATATTGCCAAAGGTACATATTTTATATAAACGTAATAAATGTTGTAAGATGTTTCATAGAAGCTGCAAAATCTTACTTTGATTACCATTGGGTCTTCAAAAAGTCAAAGATATAGTGTGTACGATGGCCCTACACAAATCTTAGCAAAAGGGTTAAGTTGAGAAGGAATTCTGGTCTGATTGCTGAAGTCAAATAGAAATTTTCTTATTTAATTTTATGTCTACACTATATTAAACGTTTATTAAAATAAAAAAAAAACCTCAAAGTACATGCTCATACGTTTTTGTTATTTGCTTTAAGAATGGAAAAATATTGGGTGTATAGCTATAAAATGCGGGATCTATTGAACGTGGCTTTTATCTTTCGTATCTATTTTAACTTCATAAATGTCGAAGTTTGTGGCAACAAAGCGTCATATGAGAAAAACTTTGTTTTACTTCTTCATGCCCAGAAAATTGAACTCATTACTCCATGGCGATTTTTGTCAAACTCAATAAGAACAAGCAAATTTATTGGGAGCTATTCAAGCATACTATACAAATTGAAGCCAAGAGACCTTTAAAAATGATGCCTTTGCAGTGCTATAAAAGAAAATAATTTTTGCATGACTTATTTATTTAGCTTGCGATGGAAAATGATTCCATTACGATAACCCGAAGCACAAGAGCCAACCAGCAGAATCGACACCAAAGCTTAATATCTAAAGCACTAAGGCAATGCTCTTTATTTGATGAGGCCATAAGAGTCTTTTCTATCATAGGCTGATGAAATTTGGCCAGCTAAACACAAGGAACATATACCGAATTCAACTGATACATTTAAAACGAGAATTGGCAAAAAAAAATGCCTAGAATATGCGACCAGATATGAAACCGTAATATTCTATTATGACAACGTTCGGCTACATGTTTCAATACCTGCTGAAAACTATTTGGAAAAAAATCTTTTGAAAGTTTTAGAACACCCACCTTATAGTCAAGAATTTGACACTTACGTTTCATTTCAGAACAGAGTATTTGAAATGAGAAGCCCATTTGGCGCGGAATTCAAAGGTTGCCACAGAGATGGAAAAATGTCATTGCAAACAATGGACAATACTATGAATAAATTTATATTGTACAAATGTTTGAAAATAAATGCTTAAAAAGTCACTCATTTTTAAGTTTCACGCTCAATAAAACAATCGTAATTTTCGAATTTAACAGTTATTGAGTTTTATTATTTTCTCAAGACGCTTCTCATTAAATATGTGCAGTTTTTTAAAACTTAAAGGAAACACCGTTGTACTTGGTTTATTTTGCAAATATTGGTTAGGAAAAAAGCTATTAAAGTAATTTTTAAAGAAAAATATCAATAATTAAATAAAAAAATGCCAAAAAAGGAAAGTTCGTAAGTAGCTTTGTAACAAACTAGAATCACTAACAGAATCAATAAATAGCCACAAAAACAGCATTTAATTAACTTTCCTGCGTAGTCATTTAAATTTGCTTAAAAAGTAATTAGAAAATAACTTTTTATTCTCCAATTAAATAATTTTCACGACCAATAACTTTTACACATAATTGACACCATTTTACCAACACTTAACCTCAATCAACAGAAGCAACCAAAAACACCTTTAAACTGATATCCTTCATCCACCCCCCTAAACACTTTACTAAGCACTCACAGCAGGATTTACAAATGTTAACGTACTTATACTTGAGGTTATGTAAATTATAAGCAGTGCTCTCGTTTTACACAAAGTTAGAAGAAACCTATAAAACATGAAACAGAACACTAACAAAACCAGCATACATAATTACATACAAACGCTGAACCGAAAAAGTCAATTGTCATTGCCATCCCCTTAAAAGCCATGCGAAGTAAAGGCAAGTGAAAAGTAAAGAAAACAAAATACAAAACACCAAAGTCAGAGCATTATTGTATTTGGTCGATAGGAATCGAAGTGGTGGTAATATTAGTTGGTATCAGTTTAATTTCAATTAGCTCCCGATCTGATTTTACACTTAACAATTTTCGCACTTAATTAGAAATGAATATCCGTACACCGCACACACACACATACACATACACATCACTACCACTACAGCCACAACTCTTTTCAAGCAACCACCCTTTAGTCGTCACCCTTAAGAATGATTTGATTAAAATTGAAGATGAATTTTAATTAAAACCCTTTTTTTTAATTTTTCAATTTTACTCCAACGTCTATTTTATATTTTTTTTATAACGAACTTTGTGCTGGTTGACTAAAAGAATGTTAGGTTGTGTTAATGTGCCACAACAATGTACAATGAACATCAATAAGGTCCTATTCTAGTTCGCCTGTTTTCTTTCATTATATCCGTTTCAAAGTTTTTTGTTGTTTCTATATTATAATCTTTGCTAAAGCCTTTAACTGAAATGTACTGCTAAATTTGCGCCATAATGAAGCTGGAGTGTATGGCTAACACGAAACGATAAAATAACTCTATCCTGTTAAATAATGTTATTTATTAATGACGCCAAATATTACAAATATTCACTCGAACATGTATTGGAAAAAATAAATTAATGTTTCAAGCGTTCAATTTTTAATATATCATTTTTTTAAGAAAATAAACTTTGACAAAACGCAACGTTTGTTCTTGCTGCTACCAAATTTAGCAGTGTGTAAAAACGAGACCTCCGAAGCGACACATTGCATATAAAAAGCATCTCTTCTAGAAGCAGATAAACTCTAAACAATAAGCCATTTAAAAAGTCCTTTTTGTTAATAAAGTTTTTTGATTAGCACTAGCTAAAGTATGCATTAAAGTTATCAAAGATTTATGAAATGTCTACAAATCAAATTTCTATAAGAAATCCATTTAATATACTCTCTATAAACCTTTGATGTGTTTAATGCATACGGCGGAAAGCATTTATTCTGTGTGAAAGGAGATGTGTTTCCATATATTTTTAACGCAACTAATTAGATAAATAAATCAAGATCTACTTATATCTATAAATTCTTTCTCTCAAATGCTTTTTTATTTGCACGACTTTTTTAAGGCATATTCACAAGGTATAATATGCATCGCAACAATTAAAACACACACACATTATTGTTGTATATATGTTGGCATATGTCACAAATTTTTTTCTTTTCTTCTTTAATTTAAATAATTTTCACCAAACTTTAAGCCAAAACTATTTTTATATAGTTTTGTATTTTTTAAAACGTTTTTAACCAACTGAAACTGCGAATTATTTATTGTAGAATAAAAAAAAAATAAGGTTTGATAGATGTTGACAAATTAATCCACCAGGATTTTTCGAAATCTTTGTGTAGTCTTAATTCAACTCTGGTCGGGTCGAGTCAAGAGCTTACGCGTCAATGTCATTATCGTTTTCGAATAAGGATTTTCATTTTCATCTGGCTTCGAGACTTTTCCGTCTCTCTTTCTCTCTCTGGCATTGGTTAATTACGCAGCGTCTGTAAGCTGTACCGAATTACAGTTATCCGTAGTCTCAATTGATTACATGCAGAATTTTATATAAAGAGTCGAAATCGGGAATTTCGGCTTCCTATACGAAGGTATAGGTAGATTGGCAATTACTGGAGGAGGCTCTTTGCAAAGTATTGGACATTTTAATCGCGAAAAATTGGTGATAGCAGTTTTGTCTTTTAACAAGTACTAGTGCTAGTACACTAGAACCTCCATCCTTTTTTTCGTGTTATCAAACTGAGATTGGTAAACCCAAAAAAAAGCTTTGTTTACCAAAACAAAAACAGAAAATTTGAAAAATCGAAAAAAACTATGTATTTGTTTTGACAGAGAAATAAATTTTTACCACTTTCATGTAAACGTTGCCCAGAGCTAAAGCGTAAGAGGGTCATCCGTGAATTTTTGTTTTTTTCTAACATTTGGATGCAAAACTTCATAATCATAAATCTAATTTTGTCAATTATATTACGTTTTACATTTTGAATTTACCGAAACATACACTGCGCGGTATAAATTTTCGTAAATTTTTATCTATAACTCCTTTTCTAATGCATAGATTTAAGCAATTTTTAAAGGAAAATATTGTTTTTACTCAGGAAATATATAGTCGAAGTTTCATGGCTGTATGTTAATGCGTTTGGACACAATGGCATTTTATCGATGTTGGAAGGACATGGAGTTACGAGCTATAACTCTCTTCCTAATATTCCGACTTAGCCCATTTTCAATACCAAACAAACCTTATGTATCAGACATATTTTGGCAAAATTTAAGCCCCCTAGCTTTTGCGGTCCGACCTCTATCGTGATTTTAACAGTCGGACGGATGGACATAGCTAGATCGTCATCAAATCAAACCCTGATTCAGAATATATATACTTTATGGGGTCTAAAATGGATATTTCGATGTGTTACAAACGGAATGACAAAATAAATATACTCACAAAATTTTTCTGGTGGCGGGTATAAAAAGAAGTTTTATATTAAAAGAACACGCTATATATTTCGATAAACATGCGTGCTAAAAGGAAATGAATATAAAATCAATCTTTATCACGTATTTCTGTTTTTTCTTTTTTGTCATTTATAGGATGAGATAATTTAAATTAAAAAAAAAAAAATTTTTTGTGGTAATCATCTAAATCATCTAATCTAAAGTGCCATTACCACACATCAAACGGTTTCGTCAAACAAGTGTAAGTGCCCTGCAGATAAAGTAACTAGTATGTGGTTAGAAATATGTATATTATTTGCTTCTATATTCATACTAGTTACATATGTACCTGTTCTTTTTCATATACAAAACTATGAACTTAATGTTAAAAGTTGTCATAGGTCCTTAACTAGTTCATTTATATATAGTTTTATACTAGTTTATAAACTAGTTATTATTAGAGAGTAATGAGTGAATGTTCTCACTTCAAACATGCTGAAAAAATGAATAAGCATTTTACACAGCAATTTAAGCATCAATCGCTTTCGGACTTGAACCAGGGTAGGTTAGTTTTGAAGTTTCACGCTCTAACCACTGCACCATTATGTCATATTGATACTTATAAGGTGTTATAGGATCGATACAACTAGTTATATGACTGGTTCAAAAAGTTATATATAAATATATGTCTTTACTTCCCTTGATAAAACATTATTAAATGAAGTTTTATGGAATGAATTTAGCAACACATACAAACTACTTGACCAAACAGTTTGATGTGTGGCCATGGCGCTTCAGAGAAACATACTAGGTTTGTTCGGGTTTGTAAAACCGGGTAAATTCTGGTACAATTACAGTTAAAAAAATTCTCTTACAGAACGATAAATTTGCTGATAATTTTTGGAAGTCGAAAAATCACATTTTAATTCCGAAAAAAAATTTTCAAATTTTATAGGTATTATAGCAAATAATCTTTTTTATTAGTTATTTTGATTTGTTTTTAATTACAATATGTTTTTTCTTTTTAACAATTATTCCTTAATTTTTTCATACTTTTAGTATATTTTTTCACTGTCAAACATTTCAAATAATAATAATAATATTTTCATCAAGAAAAAAAGAAGAAGAACAGTTGAAAACAAATTTTTATTTAAACAGTCAAAATTTAATTGCTTAGTAACCACATTATTGTTTGACATAATGGTATTTGTAATATTAAATACTTTTGAATAAAATTTTACTTTTATGAAGATATCATACTATTTTTGTCATAATAAAATTTTTAACCATACTATCTTTAAAGGGCAACCATATCAAAGTTTTAATAAAAATAAACCTTTAAACAATACAATTATTGTCGTGACGAAATAAATAATAATAATGAAACAAAATAAAAATATTTGTTACTTGACTTCAATAACCAAATATTTTTTTTTGAGAATATAATATAACGGTTGTGATCATATCATAACCCTGGATCTTTTTTGTGTGTGTACGCTTATTAACCAAAATGCGTCGGTCAAAAAAAAAATTACCTTATCTTTTATACATGCGTTTCGTATACGAGTAATATTTTACAGATAGCAAAAGTATTATTTAAGGAACTATTGATAATATTAAAAAAATTAGATTTATTATATCGATTATTTGGTTTTGCGTAAACACATCTAAGTGTTTATTTACCCACTTATTTATGTATATGGAAAACTCAGGAAATTCTCCCCCAAATGCTTACTTATCTTACTAATCACTTAAAATATTTACCTTATAAAATATATATATTGCCCAGCAAAAACTAGGTAATGACTTGTTCTTACGAAACAACATACTTTTCAATGACTACTACATAAAGTGTGTCTTACTAAAGGTACGGTAACACAACACTAGAGAAATATATTTGGCCGTATATGCCTAAATTTTGTTTTATTTTAATGCAGTGTTGATGTTGAGGTCTCATACACATTATTCGAATACACCTCAACACAAAAATTCACCACAATAGTATCAAAAATATCAGTTTTGCAAGCAATTTAACCTTTTTTTCATTCTCCTGCAAAGTTACATTTATTTGAGATAGTGCCTTTCTACTTGCTACCATGAATATGTGTTTTACCAAATGTTCTAGCTAAAAATTACATTTGCTTTTACAAAAAATTTGGCAAGATCAAACAATTGTTTGCAAGAAAATAAAAATATTTACCAACGAGTGTATACACTTTGATTACATTAGGCTGGCAGATAATTTTGTTTGACAAAAATTAGCCGTTTTATTCTTTGTCGGTCAAAATTGTTTTTTCGTCACACTGCCTACGGCTAAGAATTATTTTAAACGTTTTGGCTAAATTTACCTTAAGTTTTTTTAAGACATTTGCTTAGACGCACACAGACAATACATCTTCATAATGCGAAATTTTTTTATGTGTTTAACACTCTTAAAGTAGAAGTAATAATATTTTGAAAATAGCGTCAAAGCAGTTCATTACTAAACTGATGTCTTACATATTAGGTTTGTTCATTTACTTTTCCAGTAAATACTTGCAACGAGCGAGTAAAAAGAAATTCAGCAAAATTACCCATAGTACGCAAATCACTCGAATAGATATTTATCGAGAATGATAATAATTCGAATGAATTAATTTTTCCACATTGTGACGAATAATTCTTTTTGTTTTCCGAATTTTAAAAATAAAATTTGCGAGACAAATGAAATTTAAAAAAAATTTAAAATAAATTTCTCTCCACAATTTAAATATAAAATTCCTTACAAGAATAATTTATTCAAATAACATAAACTAAAAATTAAAAAAAAAATCAATTCACAAATATAATTTTTATTTTCCTTGAAGAAAAGTTAGCAGCGTTGCCATTGTAGTTTTTTATTTTTGTTGTGTTAATGGGGACAATTTCACCATTTTAGGAATTAAAGAAAATATTTTAAAAACTTTAATTTTCAGTTTTTCTAACTTTTATTTATTATTATTTTTTGTAACACATTAAATACATACGTTAAAGGCAATTTTATTTAGTATGAACACCAGGCAATACGAAATTTTAAAGAATTAATATATGTATGTATGAATGTATGTATGTATGTCTGATTAGTAATAAAAAATATAAGTATAAACGGGTTTCAAACAAGCAATTCGGATTAAATATAATTATATTACCTTTTAGGAAAATAATCCTATTTTGATTTATTATAAACAAATTTTTTTCCATTTGGAGATTTTTTCTAAGAAATTTAGTTAAATTAAGGGTCCGACAAATAACTTTTTTTTTTTTTTGAAAATGCTATAAAAAAAGTGTAGCTTCGGCTGTGTGGCACGTAGCGCCATCCTGTTGAAACCAAATGTTGCCAATATCCCCCCAATTATGCCTCTGGACCAAAATCCGTACCAAACAGTAACTCGTTTTGGGTGTATCAGTTTTTCAATGTATGCGTGCGGGTTTTCTGTGCACCAAATGCGACAATTTTTCTTGTTTACATACCCGCCAAGATCAAAATGAGCTTTATCTGAAAAACTGATTTTTTTTGGCAAAATCGGCCAAAGTAATGTCGCAATATTTCCCCGCGTTGTGCAAGCGTATACACAACAATATTCGTTCAGCGGAAGGATTAAACTAATTATCTGTCAAATCAGACATAAGCTAAGTTTTACCATTCACGAAAAAAGCACTAGTTGAAAAAAAAAACGTTAGATGGCGGACCCTTCATAATAATGTAAAAAATTGTTAAGGAAATGAAAAATAGGCAAAAGTTCTGAAAAAAATGTTTAACTTGCTAAAGGTATAAAGGTATTCATAAAGGGTATATACATAGGTATTCATAATATTTGCATCTCTAAGAATATAAGCTGGCCTGTAGAGGGTAAAATACAAGATCAAAGTTGAAAAAAAACCCTCAAAATCAGAATTTTACAGGAGAGGGTTTTTTGTAAAAAAAATCAGTTTAAATAAATCTATTGCTTTGAAATTATTTTTGTTATAAAATCATAACGGTTTAATCTACAGTAGTGACATATTGACAGATGTTACAAATTATCGAGAACTAACGATTTCAATACAAAAACAAAAATCGATTATGATGTGGGTTACATCAATTTGGCGGTAATGGCTCGATATATTAATCATGAAACCATCCAAATAACAAAATAATAGTTTTTTATCGTATTGCAGTAGACTCGCGGTAACAAAAACAGTGCCTTACGTGAACACCGGAAAAGATGAATATAATCTTTTTTTACATTGACTACTCTGTAGCGTGAACACAGTGAAAAAACCTTATAACGTGAACAAATTTGTCGGTTATCCAAATCGTTTTCATAGAAGGGGTATCCCCTTAAATGATTGCACAGGTTTAGTTTAGTGCGCGCTGCTGATTTAGCATGATCTAATCTAAAGTTTTTTAGTGAAAAATGTCACAAAAACTACCAAAATTCTAAAGTGTGATTAGAAAGGCAAAAAATCTACGCTCCTAACTCCTGTGGACTACAATTACTCCAAATGGATGACAGCTGCAATTTTTGAAAATTAGTTTAACTATTAATGGACGCTATTGGCTATTTGAATTCAACTTGGCAACGTCTTGAAAAAAAAAATAGCAAAATGTTGGCTGAACATTTTTAGCTCTTTAGGAGATGAACAACTTCGCAAACGTGAACACCTTTGGTTTTCAATAGTTTACGTTACCGCGAGTCTACTGTAATACTTTTTATTGTTTAAACATTTCACATTAACTTACAATTTCAGGAGATTTTTCAAAGTATTGTTGATTTTTAATTTCTTTCAGAAAACTTGTTTAATAAATATAAACTCAAAACAGCTGTAAATAAAATTTTTCAAATCAAATCATTACTATCTCTTTTCATGCAATTTCTTTCTTAATGAACACTTTTTTGTAAGAATTTTTAGTAAACCTATTATCACTGATTTTTATACTATACGGCTATGTCAATCCGTTTGTAATTTCTACAATATTCAATATTCCGACCTCATAAAATATATATTTGCCGAAAGCTTATTATGGTGGTCAATTGAGAAATATCCGTATGTCCATGTGCTGTTTGAAATTAACTTTTAGAAGCTCATAACTATAAATAAATCAGGTACATCTGTTTAAAAAAAAGTACACTTAAGTTAATTGTTTAATACCCAAACAAAAATATCACTCTCTATTTTTGAATTAATAAATGAAATCAATCAACAAATATTATGCTTCACGATCAGCTGTTTCATGGAATTACCTTGTGAAAATGGCTTGCAACACACGATACATCTTATAAATATTCAAAAATTATTTAATTTTATTGATCAAATTTGCATCTAAATTTAAATTGAATATTTCAAATTTTATATGTTACAACGAATTTAGAAAATTTGTTTCATTTTCTTTGACATTGATAAAATGTAAATGATCAAAAATATTTCTAAAAATTCTAGTTTCTAGATATGCATGCTACGGTATCAAAATACGTTGGTACAAACTAATCATTCTAAGAATTTCTGAAAACCTTTTTGACAATGAATTGACAGTGAAATCTTGGAAGATGGCAATTATAGTACTAACAAATATATTTTTGTCTTTTCTAATTGCAATTACATTGCCAGTAAGACCATAAATAGACGTTTTAATGACTGCATTCCAAAAACAAAAATAAAACATGAATGTAACATACTCTCTTCAGCCATTTGAGCTGGTAAAAATTTTACTTTTCTATTTCAAATTTTATATCTGTCAAAAATGTTCTACCCAACGGACTTCTATTAAAATTTAAAAAAACCAAAATGTTTAAAAAAAAAAAAACACAATAGACCCTACGGGTCTTTTAGTACTTTTATTGAAAACGTATTACCTCGCTCCATCACCCTTCCTAATCTAATTCTATATAAAAAATATTTTTCTTTTTAAAAGAACATTAAATATTTACTGGAATTCCCTTTTTAGTGCAAATTGAGAAAAAAAATATTATTAATTGCGATTATCCAATAGCGATAATTTTAAAATATTGATTAATAGGCAAACATATTAAACATAGCGATACAGAAAAGTAATTTAAAAGATAAGAGCATAGCTTTAACTAGCAGCTGCAAAACGAAAATAAAGTTCCAAACGTTATAAAAAGCTGGCAATGTAGAGAAATTAAACATTACGACTGGAGACAGAGAAAGCTAAAGTATTAAATCTGAAAAAACAAAATGTTTATTAAAATTATTTTAGGCGTAATATTTTGTAGTGTTGCTTTTGTCGCTGCGGACACCTATGAGGGGTAAGTTTAAAGCATGAAAACTTTTTAACATTGATCATAAATTTTGTTTTTCATTTTAGTTATAAAATCTATGATATTAATGCTAAAAATGTTTTCGAAAAGGAATTACTTAATCGTTTATCGGCCAATAGTGAATATGACTTCTTCGATTTGCCAAAAGCTTTGGATAAGGCCACCCGCGTTATGATCAAACCTGAGGACCAACTCGAATTTGAAACTACTTTGATAAAATTCAATATTAATTTTGCCGTTGTCAATGAAAATGTGGGTCAAGATGTTGAATTCGAACGTATCCAAAATAGTTTTTTTAACTCTGTTTTAAATAGTTCTTCACGCGATAATTTCTCCAAGTTCCATCGTTATGATGATATCATTTCATACT
The DNA here is from genome assembly GCA_941918925.1 of Phyto melanocephala. Lineage (NCBI taxonomy): Eukaryota > Metazoa > Arthropoda > Insecta > Diptera > Rhinophoridae > Phyto > Phyto melanocephala. Next base: position 101,879,140 of record OW799235.1, on the reverse strand, counting down.
TGAATAACTTGGCTGAAGCATATCCCAGCCGTGTTATTGTCAAGACTATCGGTAAAACCTATGAAAAACGTGACTTGAAATCTATTACTATTAGCAATGGTGATGGTAGAGGCAACAAAAATATTATTTTAATTGATGCTGGTATTCATGCTCGTGAATGGATTGCTCCTGCTGGTGCCTTGTATGTCATTTACCAACTAGTGGAAAACTTTTCGGAAAACAGCCATTTGTTAAAGGATTACGATTGGATTATTGTGCCTGTGGCAAATCCAGATGGTTATGAATATACCCATACCCGTTCTCGTATGTGGCGTAAGACCCGAAAACCCTCAGACAACAACTGTTATGGTACCGATGGCAATCGCAACTTTGATTTCCACTGGGGTGAGGTAGGTGCCTCCAGCTCTGCCTGCTCTGACACATTTAAAGGACCAACTGCTTTCTCTGAGCCTGAAACTATAGCTTTACGTGACCAAATGCACTCCGTGACAGGTCGTGCTAAAATGTATTTGACCTTACATTCATATGGCAACTATTTGATTTATCCTTGGGGTTTTACCTCGTAAGTTGCATTTTCATGATGTTTTTTGTTCATATCTTTATTATGAATTTTAATTATTTTTCGTATTTAAGAGACCTTCCTATCACTTGGGAGGATATTAATGAAGTTGCTGAAACAGGTGCTTCCGCTATTAGATCTTCCACTGGTTCTCTGTATGAAGTGGGTTCTTCAACTAATGTTTTATATGCTGCTGCTGGTGGTAGTGATGATTATGCTCTCGGTGTTGCAAAAATTCCCGTTGCTATCACAATGGAATTGCCTGCTGGCGGTAGTGGTTTTGATCCTAAACCAGCCCAAATTGAACCATTTGTTTCTGAAACCTGGATTGGTATTAAAGCTATGGCCGAAAAAGTTATTGAAAAATATTAGGTTATTAAAAAAAAAACAAAATAAAATTGAGATCAAGGCGAATTTAATAGGTAATAAAATAACTGATATTTTTTTTGTAATTTTCTCCGTAAATTTTTAAGGCGTATTAATATATGTATGTAGGTGACTGCACGGCGAATTTGTGGCAATGTATTTTGTATTTTTTATTTTAACAAATAATTCGTTTTGTTATGTTTTTATTTTTATAAATTAATTAAAAAAGTAACCAATATATGTTAGGTTGGTTTCCCTACATTTACACATGAAGGTACTTTCAGGAAATTTCTGTTTACGTATGTATACGGCGAAGCGTAGAGTTGCAATAATTACTATAGACTGAGTATTGATGAGCTTTATTTGCCTTTATTTTTTCGCCACCATTAGAGTTACTAAAAATATTTTTCTAAACAAATTTAAAAAGCAATAGTTAAAAAAAATTTGTATGTTATTTTTAATAAAATTATTGTTCTAGAAAGGCATCAATTGTATTCTTTATGTATATTTAAAGAATAAATATTAAAAATCTTTTCATAAGTATTTATATGTAATTTATATTTACATTTATTTTATTACAATCCTTATTATTTGCATAAGACTTATTAGTAGACAACAGTGTTTACCAATTTGTCACTTTACTTTTTTAAAAACGTCAAAAAATATCATTGAAATCTGAGTGGAAAGTGAAAAAAAATTTTAAAAATGTATATTGCGAATTTCAGGCATTAACTTTAATATGTTAATGGTGGAAAATTATGGGAAATTATGTTTATGGTTTTTTGTTTGGGAATTCCGTTTTCCACATGGAGCGCACAACATGCCAACTGGGCATAGGTGTATACCTGTCATGGGTTTGGGCTTTTATACCCCTCCTTTTCAACCTAACCTAACCTAATGGTGGATTAACCTGCATTTACACATGAAAGTGATTTCATGAAATTTCTGTACACGTATTATAAATAAAAATTTCTATGAAGTAGTCCACTTTCATGTAAATTTCTTGTGCGTTTACACAGGAAAGTGAAATTTCATTTTAAAAATGTCGTCGAAGCGTAGAGTCGCAATAATTGCTATACATTGTACATTGATGAACTTAATTTGCCTCCATTTTTATACCCTTCACACAATGAAAAAGGGTATATTTATATAGGTTTGTCATTCCGTGTGAAATTTCTACAATTTTCATTTCCGACCCCATAAGGTATATATTTTCTGAAAGCTTATGAATAGGGGAGTCGATTAAGCTCTGTCAGTCTGTCCGTCTGACTGCCTGTCCGTGTGTATGTTGAAATCAACTTTTTGAAGCCCCCCGACATCACTTCGACACGGGTGAGGTATTAAAATATCAGAAATATTCGGGAGTAGATCGGTATTGAAAACATCGGAACATAAACAACTGAGATATGAGCAAAAACTCACGACCACCTCGAATTTTTTTTCACAAAAACAGCATTACAACAATAACATACGTACATACAAACATGTATACTGCTTAGAGAAAACGTGGCATCGAATCCCAGCTGAGCCAAAAAAAAAATTTTTTATTTTTATAAAATTTTTTTTTTTAGTTTTTTTTAATATTTTTTATTTTTTATTTAATATATTATTTATATTTTTATCATTATTTTTTTTTTGTTGTTTTATATTTATTATATATATTTTAATTATTTTTTTTTTAAATTTTTTTTAAATTTTTATTTTTTAATTTTTTTTTTAAATTTTTTTTTTAACATACATACGTAAATTTATAATTTTACAATGGGATGTTTTTATATATATATGTTTTTTATATGTATGTACGTATTTCGTATGGGATGAATGTTAATACAAACTACTGTTATTGCATGACTACACGTTGTGAAGGGTATATAAGATTCGGCACGGCCGAATATAGCGCTCTTACTTGTTTTAACTACATTTAGAGTTACCAAGAATATTTCATACACAAATTTAAATGGCAATAGTTGAAAAAAAAAATTTTTGTTAACTTTTTTTAAAATTATTGTTTTAAAATTACATCAATATTATTCTTTATGTATATTTGAAGAATAAATATTATAAATCTCTTCATATATACAAAAATAATTTCTATTAACAATTATAATTTTACCGCAATCCTGTAAATTTGTGTAAGTTTTATTAGAAGGCAACATTTGTCACTTTACTTTCTTGAAAACGTCAAAATTTGCTTTCTTGAAAAAATCGTCGAAATCTGAGTGGAAAGTAAAATAAATGTGAGTGTGTTAGTGAAGAAGTTTGAGTGTATTGCGAATTTTATGAAATTACTTTACTGTGTAAATAAATGGTGGATTAGGTGAGGTTGAAAGGAGAGGGGGCACTAAAAGCTGAAACCCATGACATGGCAATAACAAAAATTTTACGATTATTCCATATCGAAATCTGGGTAGTTTTCAATTATGCGGCATTCTATTGGACAAACCGAAGCTTAGGCTGGTTGTTTTTAATATCTTTATAGCTTCTTTTCTCCACGTTTGTGTGCTTACCTGAATAAACGCAATCCGTTTGGCTTCAAGTTTGACGTTTTCCTTACTACAACTTGTTGGTTAATTTTTGCAATTTTAAATATTTGTTAATTTTTTTCCAGTTTGGACTGTTATGCTAAAATCTTAAAATTAATATTAACGCATTTACGAAAGAAAAGTGAACAATGTAGTACAATTTCTTTAATCGTTTACTTAAGCTTGACATAGAACAATTTTGGTCAAAATGCTATTTATTTTAAAAAGTATAACGACAAGATCTTAATTAAAAATTTTACTTGACTAAAGGCTATAATACACGGCATGCTTTTTACATCTGACTTTAAAATTTGTGAGACATATGTATGTCAATCTACATGTCTGTTAATATTGTGCTTTTACAGGCAACCGTCGCTGACTGCTTCCAGCAGCAGAGATTTCTGCCAACGACTGTTGTCAGATGTTTTGACAGAAGAAAATAGAACGCGCTCTCAACACATGTTTCTTACAGAAGTAATGTTTTAAAGGTAACACACGACTTGTTCGTATTCAGCAGTGTGGAATTTGACAAGTCAGGGGCCGAATTACGGCATTCGAACGCGATCGAAATTTTAAAATTCTTATTAAAATCTCTATACCTAAAGCACAGTGAACTCGATCGTTCGAGTAAAATTTCGAGCGATATCGAATGCCGTAATTCGACCCCAGATGTAAAAAATATGCCGTGTATTCGCTCCTTAACACATGCTAATGCCGATGCCGAAGGAGATAGATTTGTAGATACTGACGTTCGAACAAAATAACCCATTACATTTTGAAATCTATTGCTGAATTCACAAGCAATTATATTTTTAGTTCTAGTGCTAACCTTCGTATTGTGATATTATCATTAATTTTCAAATTAAATTAATAGTTGGAAATTTTTTTCAGTAGACAATAAAATCCATTTCATTAATTTTAAAATTTTGGTCACCAAATTTATGTTCAAAAACGTTTATTTAAACCCTTGATCGCACAGGGTATATATTTATATTTTTGTGATTCCGTTTGTGATTTCTACAACATTCATTTCCGACCCAATAAAAATGTTTTTTACAGCTTATAGGGAAATTGATTGAGTAATGTTCATCTATCCGTGTGCTTTTTTAAAGCATCTTTTGGAAGCCCCCATATGTTTCAGTAATTTGCATGTAATCTTAATATGTTGGCGTACAATAATTTAAAATGGCGTTTAATAATTTTACGTATTAGTCAAATCTAGTATTTAAAATATACCACCTCTAAGTCCCTCAATATTGGTATAAATTGAAAGGGCTTGATCCGAACAATACTATATGAACAAGGTATAGCACTTTATTCGGCTGTGCCGAATTTTCGATACCCACCACCAATTTTGTGTACTTTTATAGTACAAAATTTATTATTTTGTTATAAACAGTAATCGCTATGGAATAACAGTAGTCAATATGCTTAAGTTAAATACTGTAAAGTAACAGAATAAATGGCCTTTTTTGCTCTCCTGAAAACTCAGTAATAAACACGTAACTAAATTTGTTAGAGCACCGACGATATACTTTACAGAGTCTAAAATTAATATTTTATAAATTACAAACTGAATGGCAAACTTGTATATACCCTTTAACACTCTTGTGTGAAGGGTAAAATAAACTAAAAATTATATCTTTTTTTTTTGTAATTCTTATATTAATAAAAATATAACATAAAAAACGGTTTTTCTAACCGGTTTTTTAAATCGGTTTTTTAACCGGTTATTCGAACCGGTTTTTTGTATATAAAACTGAAAACTGTTTCTATTAATAAATCGAAAACCGACCTTTCTGATATTCCAAATATTTCATTACTCTATCCACAATTCAATATGTTTCTTAGATTTCAGAAAATATATTCTCATAATATAAGTTAACCACTACACAAATAACCATAGTTAGTAATTAAAAAGTTATATTATATGAGGTACAAACTTCTAATTATTGATAAGATTTTATTTATCAAAAATAGATACTAAATTTTCAGTCATTATTGTGATAATAATTGGAAAAATAATGCAAACATAATTACTCAACAATAAAATACCAGTTCTCAAAATGTAATAGATCTTAATTTTATTTTAAGTACATTGCGCCCTATGGATCAGCCAGGAAACTTTTGGTTACCCACACTTCTCTTAATAGCCATACCTTATATATTTGACGTTAGGCAATAAAATATTATTTATTTATTTATTTTCGAAAATCCTAATGTAACAAGATTTAAAATCTTATAAAACAACATTAGTCATAATATTAAGTAAAAAAATTGTTTTAGGATGTTGGTTGGTTTTTTTTTCTATTTCTTGTAATAATTATCATTTACACTTTAGGCAGTAAATCAGTAATATATATATATATGTATACCTTATGTATATTTTTTTGGTATTAAACAGAAAACTGCAGTTTCTGACTTAAGACCTTTTTGTCTAATTTCAAAGTGTATAACAATTTACTTTTTTTTAGGGATAGATATTAAAATATATAATAAAATTAATTCAATAGCGCAAACATTTAGCCATATCATAAATTTCTAGGTATTGAAATTGTCCAGTGGCTATCATTTTGAAATGTTAGTTTAAAACAGAGATACAGAAAAAATATTTAATAGATAAGAGCATGTTTTTAACTAACGTCTGCAAAGCGAAAATGAAACAACAAACGGTATAAAAAGCTTGCAATGTAGAAAAATTAAACATTACGACTAGAGACAGGGAAAACTAAAGTGTTAAATCTGAAAAAAAAACAAAATGTTTATTAAAATTATTTTAGGCGTGCTATTTTGTAGTATTGCTTTTTCCGCTGCGGATACCTATAAGGGGTAAGTTTAAAGCATGACAATTTTTTAACATTGATCATAAATTTTGTTTTTAATTTTAGTTATAAAATCTATGATATTAATGCTAAAAATGTTTTCGAAAAGGAATTACTTTATCGTTTATCAACCAATAATGAATATGACTTCTTCCATATGCCAAAAGCTTTGGATAAGGCCGCCCGCGTTATGATCAAACTAGATGATCAACTCGAATTTGAAACTACTTTGACCAAATTTAATATTGATTTTGTTGTTGTCAATACAAATGTGGGTCAAACTATTGAATTAGAACGTCTCGAAAATAATTTGTTGCGCACAATTTTGGATACTTCAACACGATTAAGTTTTTCAAAATACTATCGTTATGATGATATCATTTCATACTTGAATAACTTGGCTGAAACATATCCCAGTCGTGTTGTTGTCAAGACTATCGGTAAAACCTATGAAAAACGTGACTTGAAATCTATTACTATTAGCAATGGTGATGGTAGAAGCAACAAAAATATTATTTTAATTGATGCTGGTATTCATGCTCGTGAATGGATTGCTCCTGCTGGTGCCTTGTATGTCATTTACCAACTAGTGGAAAACTTTTCGGAAAACAGCCATTTGTTAAAGGATTACGATTGGATTATTGTGCCTGTGGCAAATCCAGATGGTTATGAATATACCCATACCCGTTCTCGTATGTGGCGTAAGACCCGAAAACCCTCAAACAACAACTGTTATGGTACCGATGGCAATCGCAACTTTGATTTCCACTGGGGTGAGGTAGGTGCCTCCAGCTCTGCCTGCTCTGACACATTTAAAGGACCAACTGCTTTCTCTGAGCCTGAAACTATAGCTTTACGTGACCAAATGCACTCCGTGACAGGTCGTGCTAAAATGTATTTGACCTTACATTCATATGGCAACTATTTGATTTATCCTTGGGGTTTTACCTCGTAAGTTATATTTTCATGATATTTTTTTTTCATATCTTTATTATGAATTTTAATTATTTTTCGTATTTAAGAGACCTTCCTATCACTTGGGAGGATATTAATGAAGTTGCTGAAACAGCTGCTTCCGCTATTAGATCTGCCACTGGTTCTCTGTATGAAGTGGGTTCTTCAACTAATGTTTTATATGCTGCTGCTGGTGGTAGTGATGATTATGCTCTCGGTGTTGCAAAAATTCCCGTTGCTATCACAATGGAATTGCCTGCTGGCGGTAGTGGTTTTGATCCTAAGCCAGCCCAAATTGAACCATTTGTTTCTGAAACCTGGATTGGTATTAAAGCTATGGCTGAAAAAGTTATTGAAAAATATTAGGTTATTAGCTTATTAAAGATATAGCAAAACAAAATAGAATAAAACTTTTCAACGAAAATATATTACATATATTATAAGAGGTCCTAAATGTAAACAATTAAACTAGCAATCTCGGCGAATACAGACACACAAAATCATATATGAAAGCTTAAAAAAGTTTATTTTAACGCTCACACGTACGAATAGACGGTCAAATCTTAATCGACTTCTCTTTCTATAATGATTCAAAATACTGTAATACTGAATACTTATACTGTAGCAATTACAAACGTATTGACAAACTTACATATGCAATTTAACGGTTTAAAAATCTATATAAAAATTAGCTATTTCGAAGCATTGTAAATTTAAACGTGTACTGACATGGGGTATGAAAAGAAATATTAAACAAAATATTTCTATTTGCTATATATTCTCTATAATGGATTTAAATTGTTCAAATGCAAGCAAAATAGTTTTAATTTTTTTGTTCTAATACAATTTTTATATTAAAAATAATAGTACACTCACTAGAAGTCCTAAGTGTCGTATTTTTATGAACAAAATTAAAATATTGAAAATTTTAAAATGATTTAAAAGTAATGAATTGTTTATTGTAAAATTGTTAAGCCTTTTTAAATTTTTTAAAAATTATGACAATTGTGACAATACTATACAACACAAAGAAGATCTTGCGATATTACAGAAAACTATACTTTTTAAACAAAACAACTACGCTTCTATTTAGTATTAGCGTTAAAGGTTAAACCCACACACTTTATACACATTTTTTAAGATAAGCGCTTAGCTCATTCTGTAGTATCAAAAAATGTCCGCAGCCACGGCAATATCCCTTCCATCTTCGTTACCTGAACATTAAGTACCTTTCAAATATGAATTGTGCTGACGTCAACAAGAGTAAATTTACGCAATTCCAACTTTCGTAATAGTAAAATCGCACGCAAAGAAAAACCATGGTTACGACATGATCACGATGGTCATATTATATTCGCTGTAGCAATATTTGGTAGTCGAAATCAAATAAATTTTATCATATATTTTGTCACGATAACCAAGCATTTGTTTGCATTGTATCATTTAATGTTTATTTTTCCTAAAAACGTCGATATAGTTGTCGTTTAAAAATAGTATGATATAAAAAAAGCTAATATTTAACATTATATTTGAAAGTATTAAAAATTAAAAATAATCACTAAATAATAGGTGAGACAACTGTATGATTACAAAGCAATCAAGCAATGATTTGTTATAAAAATATTTTGATTTAAACTGTTCTTCTTCTTGCTGAATACATTTTTATTATTTTAATAGTTTGAAATGTCAAAAAAATACACAAAAATTGTGAAAAAAAATGGAGAAACTTGAAGATATTTTAAAAATATTGTCATAAAAATTGCAATAAAGAAGTAAGTAAATTATTATATGCAACTAACACCTCAAGACAATAATTTGTCGTAAAAAAGCAAAGATTGTCGATATCAACTGTATTCATATATATTGTAATTGTATTGTGCTGCAATCTATATATATAAAAGTGAAACTCTGTGTGTGTGTGTGTGTGTTAGCTATAGACTCCGAAACTGTAAAACCGATCGTACTCAAGCTTTGGCAAGTTGTTGTACACATACCAGGGAGTGTTTATGGGTGGAAAAAGTGGGCGGGGCCACGCCCATAAAAATTAGTTATCAGTTTTAGCTACTCGCACTTGACCGATTTTTCTGAAACTTTGCACACATATCGAGCTGTCATGACTAAAAAATTTTGTGATAAGAAAAGTGGGCGGGGCCACGCCCCTAAAAAAGTTTTAATTTTGAGGTACTTGCACTGGACAGATTTTTCTGAAACTTTGCACACATACTAAGCTGTCATAACCATATAATTTCCTGATTACGAAAGTGGGCAGGGCCACGCCAATAAAAAAAGGTTATAATTTTGAGGTACTTGCACCAGACCGATTTTTCTGAAGCTTTGCACACATATTGAGCTGTCATGACTAAATAATTTCAAGATTAGAAAAGTGGGCAGTGCCACGCCCATAAAAAAAAGGTATCATTTTGAGGTACTTGCACTGGACCGATTATTCTGAAACTTTGCACAGATATTGAGCTATTATGACTTTACAATTTCGTGATTGCAAAAGTGGGCAGGGCCACGCCCATAAAAAAATTATAATATTTAGGTTTTTGCACTTGATATTCAATTAAAATTCAGAATGCATTTCAATTCATTAAGGGGCGTAGCAACACGCGCCGGGTTTGGCTAGTAAAACATAATAATGACAACTGGTAACCATTACATGTTTTAACTACAATCATACAATTCAATCATGGTATGTTGCTCTTCGAATATGGGTACCACAACGAAATTTTTTTTTTTGCGCGCAGTGACGTGAATACCTTTGTTATTTTAAAATTAATATTTATTTCCTCATATCCCAAAAAGTTATGTGGCGATTGTGCAGATTTCAAAAGCGATTTATTCGCAGATATGTGCAAAATATTGATACCACATACAGATCTGTGCTACATGCGAGGGCTTGTAAAACATGATTTAAATCAGCGCAGGTATATACGGCATTTCTCAATCGACCATCATATTAAGCTTTCAGAAAATATACACTTTATGGGGTCGGATATGAATATTGTAGAAATTACAAACGGAATAACAAAGCTATATATACCCTTGGGCACCACAGGTGAAGGGTATAAGAAAACGACAGAAGGCTACGTACAAAAATACAAGGCTGAAAATAGGTTAAACTTTCTGTTATCACCACATTTACTTATTATACAATTTCAAAAGAGACAAAATAAAGCAAAATACTTTATCGAACACTTGAAAACTAACTGTTGTCATGAGCGACACACTTTTGCCACAGCTATTCTTTTAAAAAATTCATTATATGTACACTTAAATCTAATCAACTAATGCTAAAAGTATTTACTTAAGTAGATGAAATTCCATGTTATCACAAACCGGCAGGTTAAACTTAATATTAATTAAACCAATTCAGCAGACAAATAGATAAAACAAAGCATTCTATCGAACAGCTACATGTAGTAGACACAACTGTGTTGTAAATGGCTAAAAGCAAAACATTTTATATTCATTAGTTGTCTTTTTTAATAAAATCGTTTGGTTAAAAAAATAAAGTTCAGTTTCTTTTGTTTTCTACAAGTGTACTCAATTAAGGAGTTTACACTGTAGTTATTTGATTTTACCGGATATTTTTGTATGACTTTAAATCATATCAAGAGGCGGATCGAAACCGTTAAGACCTGCACCCGGCAATTCCATGGTAAATGTTACTGGAAAACTGGCATTAAAAGCATAGTCAACACTGGCACGAGCTACTAAAAAGATAATAGTAGTTGCAGAAGAGCCCACTGTATAATTAGTACCTGTAGCCTTATAAATGACTTCGGCTCCGCTAGTAGCTACTTCGTGAAAATCCGTCCAAGTATCTGGTAAGGCTCTATAGAGGAATGAGAAATTCGCAACAAGATTTTATATGTAAATATCTACATACGTAAGTGTAAGTATATCTTAATCAAAACTCACTTTGTCCAACCCCAAGGATAAAGGAGTTGTTTTCCTTGCGATTGCAATGTCAATTACATTTTGCCCTTTTCATTAAACGTATGTATTAAATCCCTTACTACCATAGTTTCTGGTTCAGAAAATGGTTTGGGTCCTGCAAACGTATTCGAACAGAGGTCCGATGTTGCTCCCTCCTCATTCCAGTGCAAATCAAAATTACGATTGGGATCTGTACCATAACAAATACCACCCTGATCAAACAAAGGTTTACGAGTTTAGCGCCACAAACGTGTTTCAGCTGACAACTGAGAGTACTCATAACCATCAGCGTTTACCACCGGTAATATCACCCAGTTGTAATCTTTTAACAGTTGTTTGTTTTCTTCATAATTTTCTATCAACTGTTCGATGGCATATGTATATTGCAGAAGCTGGTGAAATCCATTCATGTGCATGAAAACCACCATAAATAAAAATAATATTTCTATCTTAGCTTCCTTGACCATTGGTAATTGTGAGGATTTTCAAGCGATGCCCCTCAAAGAAATAGCCCATGGTCTTCAAAAAAACCCTTTGGGGATAAGTTTGAGCTAAGTATTCAAGATAAGCATTAATTTTGCCATGACGATCGGTACTTAGGCGTCCTTGACCTTTATAAGGTTTCAAGGCTTTCATTAATCGACTCTCTTCAAAGTTACGGTTTATGTTTTTACCAACATCAATATCCAAAAGTCTGAAACTAAATTTATTTTTGCAAAGTCTTTTCGAGTTTCTCCCAATTGTCAGAATCCACAATAACGGTTTCGGGATTTAAAAAGGCTTAATAGTAAAAGCCCTAAGGAAATACGAAAAAAAATCATTTTTGTGTTATCTGTTCTGTTTTTGGAAAAATTTATTTCTTTACCAAAACACTGCTACAAGTAAACCAAATTATTCAAATGTATTATTAATAGTATTATATTTGCAATCAGTATGCATTAAAATACATAATTTAACTAATATCTAATCAATTCTTTTGCAATAAGGCAACAACAACTTTTGTCGGTTTTTTATAGTTTTTTAGAAAAGCACTTTTAAATTTTCTAGTTGATTTCTTTAAGAATGAAGTCTTTTATAATAATTTTGTTCTGTGTTTATAATAAAGCAAATCAATTTTCGCATATTAAGTTAAATTAAAAATTAAAATAAATTTTTATTCCAAATGATATTGTCCGTGGAAATATAGAGGCAATAAGTTCTTACGCTATACCTTCCTGTAAAGTTGTTCAAAATAGTTGAAAATTATTCTGAGAGTAGTTTTAAATGGTGGAATTGCAATGGCATTCTAATCCTAATTCTTGTTAGAGATTATCAATGTTTGTTATTGCTTCAGTTAGATTTTTCTCGATTTTTTTCTAATTTCGCTGGAAAACAAGCTCTCAAAGAAAAATAGCGACTTCGTCCACGTAGTTATCGGCACGGTTAGCGTCTTTATATAATAATTCGGGTTGTTATCTATTTGTGCGACAAACTTCATAATGATCCATTTATTTTTTTTTTTTGCGTAAAAGTGTAAATTTTGGACACTGAAAACCCTTGAACAACCGAATAACTAAATACAACAAATATATTTATTCCATCTTTCCGGGAATCTGCTTGTTTTTCGCAAAAAAAAGGTAGCCTATGTGTTTATCTAGATTGTTGTCTATACGTGTGCTAAACTTCACTTAGTTCCGTTCAGCCGTTTTTGAGTTATTAAGTAACAAAATAGCATTCTTTGTCCAGTAGCAAATTGCTGGAAAAAAGGGGGGAGAGGGACAAAGTTTTGAAAACAACTTAAGAAACAGTTATAAATTATATATTCGTCCGAATATTATTATACGCTTTACTGACATGTACATAGTTATAATGACCTCATTGTAGCTAAGCCTAGATTTCAGACTTCATGTTATACGCCATTTTGTATTATTATTTTAGACGCTATTATCATTTTGTATTATCATTTGATATTCATATCGCTTTTCTCTGTTGTCCAGATGCTGATGCTTCGTTTGTAAAGTAAATATAAGAAAAACAACGAAGAAGTTGTATTTTTGTGCTTATATCTCGATTACTTTCTAATCGACTTATCAGTTTTTCTCATCAATAGTATTCGAGACTTTAGCTTTTATTTGGGTGTCTTTGGCGTGCCCTAAATTTCTTTAAGAACTTTAGTAAGAAAAATTATTATTTTTAAAAATTATTTTTGCTTATAACTTTGCCATTTAATGCCCTATTTTTTGAACATTTTTCACAAATACAGCTAAAGCCATATTATATCTACAAATTGTTGCAAAGGTGCCTACAAATTATCCTAGGACTGAAAATTTTAGATTTTATGGTAAAATATGAGAAAAACAAAGGAAGTAGTGTTTATTTGCTCATATCTCAGAAAGTTATAGTGCATTTAAGCTTGATTTTAGCAGCTATTCATTCCCGGATATTTTCAAATTCCCAGTTGTTTTCAAAATTTTTGATTTTAATTTAACGATTTTGTGAAAACCCAGCTTTTACAAACCATTTAAAATGCATTAAATTTTAATATATTGGTCATTTTGCCTTAAGTGTACCAAGTTTCTAAACCGATTTCTTCCGATCGAGATCAAATTTGGAACAAATTTTTAACAAAATCGGTCAAGAACTCCTTGAGATATAGGGGGTCAAAATTTTACATTTTGGCCAAGTAGGTGTTTCTTCTCATCCCTTATTACCTATTGCTCTCAGCAAAATTTGTCCCAAATAGTTTAGATAGCTATTTTTTTAATCTTTCCAAAAAAAAAAATTATTTATTTGTTTGTAAAATAAATTATTATGTATCCTTTTTTTAATGTGCCCTTTTTCTTTTTATTTTTTTTTGGTCAAAAGAAAGCTTAGGGCTTTTAAAAGCTTAAAGGTTGATAAGTGGGATGCGATTGGGATTTCTATAAAAAAAAACTTCAAAGCGAAACATTTACTAAGAAACTAGACCAACGTACCTAATTAAGTTTCCATACCCTCGATAGTCTATTACCAACAATATGTTAGCCTTAGAAATAAAATCATTTTGTTGCTATACCAATTTTGAAAATTTATTTATTTTTTTATTTATTTGTAATGATAATGAAACTAATATATAATAAAAATATAAATAACATAATCGATTTTAATTGTAGTCATATTAAATCCATTTATATAGTTACTATTTTTACACATACCCAGTCTTTTATTCCCTTTATTTATCGCTTGAAGTTGCTGCTTTTTTTCTCAATCCTTTTCTACATATATACACAAACATACTTACCAACTTATAATAATTAATAACTATAGCAAAACATATTTTCAATTAAGAATACATTTTAATTTTTTTATTTATTTACAATTAAATAACAGTTGACGTACCATCTAAAGGCAGAATTCAATTAAAAATGTAATTGAAATACACATAAAAAAACCAGATGATATTTAGACGCTTCTTGTGTAAAAAAAAATGCCACCAATATGTTTTAAACGAAAAGACTAAAACATAACCTAGAACATCTATCTATCTGTCTATTTCTTATACAGTATGTAAAAAGTTGTTTTTTTTTATACATACGTATTCAATATAAACTAACGTGTCTAATAAATTCAATAAAACCTGCAAATGTTTCCTTACATACATTCACAATGTCCGAGGTAGCAACATTAAAATTATCACCAGGCAATTCGACAGTAAAGGACATGGGTATGCCCAAATTACCATAAGCAAAATCATCAAGACCACCGGAAGCTTCATACAAAATGTTTGCTGATGTACCAACGGAGTAGTGGGTGCCACGGTATTTGGCAATTTGATTGGCAGCACGAGTTGCAACAGAATGCAAAAAATTACTGGTCGGAGCATAGGCATTTCTAGAATTAAAAAAAAAAAATAATTGTTTGATTTCCTTTTTATAAAGAAATATGTATAAAATAGCAGAGAAAATTAATTAAAAGATTTCCAATAGCAAATCACCTTGCATAGCCATAAGGATAGAAAATAAATTTTCCAAATGAATGAACATCTAAACTCAACTTGATGCGTTGACGATTGTACTGCAAATAACGTACAATGGCAGAAGTTTCTGGTTCCGAAGCCGGTGAGGTACCTGAGAAGACTTCAGAGCAAAGCTAAGCAATAGGGAATTGATAATATAATTAGTTGCACAGTGATAAATGAGATATTGTCTAGAAATAATTACATTTTGACTAGCACCACGATAATTCCAATGATTGGCGAAGTTGCGATTTATATCAACACCCGCGCAGGAACGACCAGGATAATGATGTCGGTTTT
The DNA here is from genome assembly GCA_941918925.1 of Phyto melanocephala. Lineage (NCBI taxonomy): Eukaryota > Metazoa > Arthropoda > Insecta > Diptera > Rhinophoridae > Phyto > Phyto melanocephala. The sequence goes on along the minus strand of OW799235.1, from coordinate 101,863,699 downwards.
TACGCCAAAAACGATCCTACAATAAATATATGTTGAAAGTTTTTTTATAAGTAGAAATTAAAAGGGATATGATTAACGGAATCATCATCGCACCGCCCAAAAGCAAAAAGCTAAAAATATGAAATTTGCACAGTAGGTTCCTTCTACTAAAAAAGGATTTTTGAAAATTCGAGGAAAAAAATGTAAAATCGGTAACCTTATATCTAAAAATGATACAGATTAACAAGAAAAGATATAGTAATCTACCCAAGAAATAAGCTGACAGGTGTCTGGCCTTGTTTTGAATTTTCAACCCTTAAGGGGCAGAGATGGGTAAAAGCTATATTTTGGTACTTTTTTGGTAACCTATGTAACTTCTAAACGCATAAACAAAGGAAAAAAATAGATTCTATTAGTTACTCTGCGAAAAAGTACTAATACGATATCGGCACTTTTTTTAAAATACTCATGTATAAGGGGTAAAAATAACCCCTCTTTTTGGACGCTTAAAAAAATTTATTATGTTATACAATAGGACATAAATTGTTTATAATCGCTACAATTATTATATGTAAAATTTTTAAAAGTATCTAGGGGAACACAAAAGGTACCCAAAAAGGGGATAATAGATACGATTCCCAAATTCCTGGGATAAAACATGCAACAGGGCTTTTACCAGACATAAACAGTTTTGTTATTTAGTAAAATTTAAAACATATACATAACGTGATAGAAAGGGGAAAATTCGGGAAAACAGTTTGAGACTTTTTAGAACATATTTGTTTTTATACAAAGAAGAGTAAATTTATTCACTTCCAATAATTTCTATTTAAATTGTAAAATTGATATTTAAACATTTTTAACTTGGAATTTATACATTGTTAGGAGAAAACCAAAAATGTAATTTTTCCGATTTATATGACACTTTTTGCATGTTCTAAACTTATGAACATAAAATGTTGATTCACTTTGAAGTTGAAAATATGCTTTTTTACAATTATATGGCACTTTTTGTATTTTTTATGTTTGTGAAATTAGTTTTTAAGATTATGGATTGTTGATCTAATGAAATTGAAAATGATATAGTCAATCCAAAAAGGACCAAAAAGGAAAAGATATTTTCTACGTTTGTGAATCTAGATTTTTTAATATAGGTATAGGGAGTAAACATGTATTGAGCGACAGAAAATTCTAGCTTAACAGAATTTTAAAATTAGTGAGTATTGATCTGATGAGATTGAAAATGATATGGCCGATCCGAAAAGGACTCTATTTTTATGGTATTTTCTACGTTTGTGAATCTAAATTTTTGAAATAAGGGATAGAGATTAAATAAATATTTAGGAACGGGAAAGGTACTTATTCGCTTTTTACTTTTTGTATTTACCACGTTTGTGAAGCTAGAATTCTAAAATTAAGAACTATTGATTTGCGGTGAGACTGAATATGTTATCGTCGACCGATAACATATTCAGTTATCATATTTTTAAACCCACTTTTGTTAATTCAGATTTTTAAATGTATGGAGTGTTGATCCAAGTTGTAAATGAAAATTATATGAGCGACCAAAAAGGTACTTATTCGCATTTTTGTTGTATTATTTTAAGTTTTTATGTTTTTTCCTGCTATGTGCCCACAGTACTTTTAATATTTCTAACTTTACGTCTTGACGAGCCATCGATTTGTTTAGACTAAAACAAAACGTCGGCAGAGCAACTGTCAAAAAATTTTTCATGTTCTTTGAAATGGAGAAAACGTATAAAGTGTATTTTGTTGCTATTTTTATGTGTCGTCTCTTTCCTTCATATTCCCAATGCCTTTTAATATCAGACATCATTGTTCGAACAAATGTTCTGACAACGCTGTTTGAACAAGAATAAAACATCGACAACAGCGGTCCACACCAGGCAAATTTGTGTGCGCACAAAAAATTATTCGTTGTTCGAACAAATCGATGGCTGGTGTAGACAGTAGGTAAAAAAAAATATTTTTAAAAACAAGTTTTCATAAATTTAACGAAAAATTATTTTGTAATTTAAAAGATTACTTGAGTATCGAATTAATAGTAAAAGTAATGGATGATATAAGACATGAATATGATATTGGAAACCTATCTCTCATCTGTCTTCTGGACTTTTCTAAGGCTTTTGATCGAGTCGATCACGCAATACTCTGCAGGAAGCTAGGATACTATTTTGGATTCACGGACACTGCATTGTCTCTTATGAGAAACTATTTGTCTGGGCGAGCTCAGAGAGTAATTGTAGGTAATAGGCTTTCAATATTGAGGCGTTTAAGTTCTGGTGTTCCCAAGGGTCAGTCCTAGGTCCTCTACTATTTAGCATGTTTGTTAATGATGTGTTTTCTGTATATAAATATACTCATATGCATGCATAAATATGCAGATGATATTCAACTATACATCTCTAATCGCATTGGTCTAATAGAGCACACTTGTTGCAAATTGAAGGAGGATTTAATCTCTATTACCAAATGGGCAGAGGTTAATAACTTGATGCTTAATGCTGCGAAATCGTATGTTCTGCCAATAAGTAGATTTGAATATGACCGCAATTATTTTCCAACGATACACTTAGGTAGCACCCCTCTTATATATATATGTTGATAGCATTAAATACCTGGGGTTTTATATAAATTCCTCACTGTCATGCTCTGATCATGTAAAAAATGTTGTAAGAAACATATACCATGGAATTTATAATTTGCAAAGGCCATCTAGATTCACACCGGTTGAAGTCAAAAAGAGGCTTGTCATACAGTTGATAATGCCTATGATTAACTATTTTGCTGAGGTCTTTAGTAGACTAGATTCACATTCATTACATAAGTTACAGGTTTCTTTTAATAATGCTACGCGATACGTATATAATTTGTCTCGGTTTAGTAGTGTCTCATCGTGGAGGAGAATGATTTTGGGTTGTGATTTGCCAGTTTACCTTAGCATACGCAATATTTTGTTTTTACACAATCCGATCTACCAGAGGAAGCCTCTTTATCTTTATGAAAAGTTTTTTTTTGGCAGGTCTTCTAGATGCATAACCTTAATTCTGCCCAGACATACCTACCTTAATACAAGCAGACTATTTTTCGTTAACGCTATTAATTTATGGAACTCTTTACCGACACATTTAAAAATCATATTGAGAAAAATCAGTTTCAAAAAAGCACTTTATGACTATATGTCCCATAATATTTAACATTTTTGTCAAAATTTTCATAACTTACAAAAATCTAGGCTATATTTTTCAGCAAAGCATAAAGGGAAGTCATGATTAAGGTGCTTCTCGTAGAGATGAAATTGTTGCATATTGCATGAAAGAGTCCTTAGAATTGGGACATCGCGTATAGAAATTATGCCCTTTTGAAGCGCTAAGAAAGTCAGTATTAAGTACTTTTTGGCAATGAATTTCTTTTCTGGGTAAAACGTGCCATAAATATTAAGGGATTACCTTTTTATTTTTTTTACACTCTATATAATCCCTAACTACTTCTTTTATGCCCTTAATTTCCACCTAAATAAAATAGGAACCACTAACTCGACAACACTGATATAATTTTAATCTACTTACTTTTGTAAATGTGTACTCGTAACCATCAGGATTCACCAATGGCAGTATATAAATTTCTACATCGTGAAGTATACGTTGGAAAGCTCTAAGATTAGCCAACAATTCATGGGCCAGGTATAAAGTGGCCAGAGGTGTAATCCATTCACGACCATGTGTGCCGGACTGTATATAAGCAACACGACGTGGTCGTGAACGACTATTGAGAGAAATCGACAAAGCAGCTAAATGGCGGCCCTCATTAGAATAACCCAAGGACTCGTAACGACAATTAAGAGGATAACGTGATGACAAAGCTTTCATATAATTTAAAATCTACAATCAAAAAAACATAAATATTCGAATTAGTTTATTAGTGTTAAACAAAAATAATAATGACAATTACCTCACTATATCTGGGGAAATGGTTGAAGAAACCTCTTGCCTGTCTTCGTATTCTACTACGTCCACACTCTGATCCATCACAATCAAAGCTTTCACTTCCTAGAGTCTCATTGAATTTTATCATTTCTTCCATTAAAGGTTTCGCCTGATATGTGACACCCAGCTCCGCTAAACGTTCCTCGAAAATGGGCTGCATAATTGGACTGACAGACACTATAGTCATGTTACGTGACAACAGCCAAAAATCCAAATCAACATCTTGTGTCTGTAACTCCACCATGTAGTCGAAGACCTCCTCATTATCATGGAATATTGTGTATTTGTTGTAGCTATAAAATAGTTTGCAAAATTAGTATTCAATTCTTTAAAAAATCAAACTATCTTAATATCTATCTATAACTTTTTCTATCTATCCATCAATCAATCTAAAGCTTTATTATTTTCATAAAAAAAAATATTTTAGTCAAACCATTTTATTTTCAATAATATTTTGTGACATAATAAATTTAATTACAGCAAGAGTTCAAGTGCAAACTTAAATTAGAGTCATTAATAATACACTAATCTTGTATGTTTTGACTTCGAATGTTGTTTTTTTTTTTGTGCAGTTTTCTAAAGTCTGTGATTTTTACTTATAAACCGTTATTAAACCATGTTTACACATCAGTATCTAAAGAACAGAGTTATTGAAAATTAGGCATCTCTGATTCATCAGACGGTAGTAGTAGGCATAGTAGAGATTTTAATATTTGAAACATTAAATTTTATTAAGTTTTTTTATTGATAAACGCTTAAATAAATATGGAATGGATCTACGTAGTAACATCAGGCAAATAAATTTGGCAAAATGTTCTTCTTCTTAAAATTTGATATAAAGTAAACCGCTCATTCTCGAATGTATACTTGGTGAATTCACACGGTGCAAAGAGGAGTATTTGACCTGAAATGCTGGCCAAAATTATTAAACGTGTTTTTTGAATTAAAAGTTCTAGTTTTTTGATAGTTTTAGGTGTAGTATGATATAAGAAATCTAGTGGCAGATTTTGAAAAAATTACACTGCGCAACAAAAGTACACTACGCAAAAAAATTTTTTTTTTGGACCATATGGATTTTTATGCCCTTAATTCAAATCTGTTTTCCATTTTTCTCTAGTACGTAAGGATTTTCTGTTAAAGGCGTGGCATATTTCACTCTCTAAGTCGTTGGGTTGCCTAATATATTTTGTCATAACTTGAAAACGGATTATCCGATTTTAATAGCAGGAAAATCAGAAGATGCACCGAAAAATTCTGCTTAAACTAACCAAACACATTTCTTTTCTATCTATTACCATTTCGGAGTTATTAAAGATTTAATGGCGAAAAAAAATTTTTTGTGCAAAATTCGTCAAATTTTTTGTTTCAAAAGGCAATAAAAAAATTTAAGAACCAAAAATTTATATTTTTAAGATTTTTCCAAAAGCCACATTCCTAAGGAATAAAAGTCGGTATAAATAGTAAAACTCAATTAACAAATGTCGACTTTAAAGGTTTAAACTCATTCTTAACAGACTGTATGTACATACATGCATACATATAAATAATTTACGGTCTAATAAAAAAATTTTTTTTTGGAAAATTGTAAGGCTCTTATGAAACAGTATTTTTTATGAAAAAAGGCTTTATTATGTTTATTTTATATTATTTAATACTTAATATACGGAAAAGTTAAACTAATAAAAATTCCTTAATGATTATTATGTCGTATGTATATCCTTATTAGCTGCATCATCGGTGTCAGGAAGAAGAAGTGTGATGGTTTCTGATGAAAAAGCTTTTTTATTAATCCGTTGTCTTTGCGTACTGCTGCTTATAAAAGGGTCACTGCTCAGAACTAGCCTATTCAAGACATCTCGATTTGTTTCGCTTCTGCTGAATTTCCTCGAATAATTCGTACGGTATAATCGTAAGTGCTTATTTCTGGCCTCGGCAGCTTCTGCTGACAATTGGATGGTAGCCTGATACCTGGGTGCCCATGTATTTTTTATGTACCTGTATTTATTTTTTGTAAACCTGTTTTTGTGATAAATGCTTTTAATAATTATTCTTATTAGGTACGTATATTTATTTATATATATTTATTTATTTATTTTTTTTTTTACATAAAATGTTTTGTAGAGCAGGTATATAAAAATATCCTTTATGGGGATGCGTGGGACATTCCTTTATAACTATTATCGATAGTAAAGAATTTTTCAAATTTATAATTATAGACAGGTATTAACATTGTAAAGTGTTAAAAGTGATGTGAATAACAGTTAAAATCAATAAATCAAAATACATAAAAGTTTATGACGATATAAATGTAAAAGAAAAAGTGCCTGATGAGCAAAAATGGAAGAAATGTGAACATTTAAAAAAATCGTAAAAAATAATGGCGCAAACTTTTTTTTCTGTTTCTTAAATTAGAGATTCCGAATTTTATTGTGGTATCAAACATGATTCGTAGAGATGCTAACCTCACTTTTAAAAACCTCTTCTTTTTCTTTTTTTTGCAAAAAAAGTGTATAATTTTTTTTTTAGCTTTTGAACGAATTCTTCCAACATGAATATTCAACATATTTAAAATTTTTTTTCTTTTTTTAATAACTTTTGATCAAACCTTCCAGCGAAAAAAAAATCATTGTTAAACCTTTATTCGTTTAGCCGTAAAAAAATATCATAAAAACATCCAGAAACCGAAAAAAACATTTAAATTTCATATAATTTTCTTCACTTTCCTGATTTTAGCAGGGTCTCAGAGCTACAAATCGCAACTAAAACTCTTAAAAATTTACAATAAAATGTAAAATAGTGTTGTCTGTCGAGCTGCGTACTTAGTTCTTAAGATTTCTTAAAATTCAGTTTTGCCTTTTTGGCCAGCTTTACAGGTCAAATACTCCTCTGTGCGGTGTCCTAAGTGTCATATTGTCATAATTTTTCAAAAGTTTAAAAATGTTAAAAAATTTTGCAATAAACAATACAATAGTTTTCATTCACTTTAACATTTTTGATTAAAAACTACGTTATGAATATACGACATTTAGGACTTCTTGTGAATACAACAACAATAAAAGTTAAAAAATCCCAACTTTGTTTTTTATACCCTTTACCCTTTCGTTTTTAATTTCTACAATATTCATCTCCGAGTATATTTTCTTAAGGCTTACAATCAAAGGAGTCGACTATGTAATGTCCTTCTGTCCGCCTGTGCGTGTGTTGGTTAAAATATAATTGCATCGGTGTTTTCCCTAAAACTTACAAAAGAAAATCGATGTTTTAGCTTCTCGACAACCGAAGCGTAAATACGAAATATTGAACGGAATACTAGGCTTATGGTTATAAAAAAAAAAAAATATAGTACAGTATAATCACATATACAACTAGATTATAAAAAACTTAACGAAGAGAGTATAGTCTACAACTAGGTTATGGTCGAATGGGTCGACCGCAGAACATTCTAGTAACATGATAATTGAGTGATACTTTACAGTTCAATCAAAATATGTTGATCTTAGATTATGATCACTACAACAATGTTTTTCCATTAAATAAGTAAATATTTGAGCCGTTTGTGAATTACTCAATTGTCTTATTTAAAATAGAATTAATTTAGCGTAATATTTAAATAAACATTCGAGTTGTTTTATTATAAAAACTGTTTTTAATATCCATGCAACGCCCGGGCCAGTTCATTAAGTAAATAAAGCATTTTTGTAACACTTTAAAATCATTAATCAATGCACATTATAAACATTCCGTAAGCCATTCGCATTTTATATGAAAAAACTTGAATTTTAAATATTTTAAACAACTTAACAAACAGTGGCAAACAATAAAATTCAAATCTTTTAAAAATAAATAAACTTAATGAATTTTTTTAAATAATAAAAAAACAAATAAAACAAGTAAGAGCACTATATTCGGCTGTGCCGAATCTTTTATACCCACCACCAATTTTGTGTACATTTAAAGCACAATAATTATTATTTTGTTAATGGCTTTCTTTGTAGAGGGTGGTTAAATTTTAAATTTAAAACAGAGGCCGAATTACGGCACTCGAACGTGATCGAAATTTGAAAACTCTTATTAGAATCTATATACCTAAAGCATACTCGATCGTTCGAGTAAAATTTCGATCGATATCGAATGCCGTAATTCGGCCCCAGGTCTGTATAAAATGTTAGAACATCTATGAATGCCTTCTAAATTCGTTAAATGAGAAGCATTGCTGTTTATCGCGATAGTGTGGCAAAAAAACAGTCAACTTCGAGTCATCATCGTGCCAAACAATTGAGCATCAGCAATGTTATTTAAAATTTGGACTATCGGATCGAGGTGTGCCGTTGAGGTCGCGGGGCCATTTGGCCGATATTTTGTTCCATACATAATTGAACCATACAAATATTATCATTAAAAAAGAAATGATAATAATTTCCTAAATAATTTGTGTTTTATTCAAAATCAACATCGGCCCTTAAAATTTAACCACCTTTTATAACTTGGATATGCTGGTAAAATGTTTTCGTAAATTAAGTGTTTCAGTGAAAATGGGCGTTAAAGTAAGCGTGTCAATAAAATTTCTGCTAATAAATACAACTTAGATATTTCAATATAGTCCGTAATTCTTCCAAAATATTTATTCATTGAGAAATTATATGAATTTGAGATAAGGTATTATATAGGATGTGGGCGTAAGAGTGGGCGTATCACCTAAATTTTCTGGCATAACAATAACATTGACTAGAAGGATTTCCGTAGCAAATTTTATCATCATACCTCTAATTTTGTCGGTTTTATAAATTTAAATTTCATTAACAGTAGATAACGTGAAAAGTGGGCGTTATAGTAGGTGTGTCGAAGTTATTTATGCTAATAAATACAACTTAGATATTTCAATAAAGTCCTTTATTATTCGATTTATAGAGAAATTATAAGAATTTAAGAGAAAACGTTGTATGGGAGGTTGGCGTGTCACATTTATTTTCCGTCAGAAGAAAGCCTTTGACCAGAAAGCAATTCCTGCAAAATTTCAGAATCGTAGATCTAAATTTGTCACTCTTATTAGGTTTAAAATTTTTAACATATTGGAAAATACACTGCGCGGTATAAATTTTCGTACATTTTGACCTCTAACTCCCTTCCTAATGCATGCATTTAGGCAATTTTTCTTTCTTCCTTATACTCCGATTTAGCCAATTTTCTATTCCAAACAAACCTTGTATATAAATTTGAGCCCACTAGCTTTTTCGATGAGACCTTTATCGTGCTTTTAACAGACGGACATACGGACGGACATAGCTAGATCGTCGTCAAATAAAACCCCGATTAAGAATATACATACCATTTTTTTGGTGGCGGATATAAAAACTCAAATACTTCAAAAAAACACATTACAAAAAAATTTGTTTAGCTCTTTTACTAAAATTTTGCAAAAAAAATTTGTCCTTGTGTCACAAAAATTGGTCTGCTGATCACGGTCGGATCGTAACGGGTATAAAATGGGGAGGAGAGGAGAGTTTTATCTACTAAATGGTGCTAATTTCTTTTTGTTATCTTATGTTTTCTAGAAGCTATGGTGTATTAAAAAAAGGAATTTAGGAAAATTTAGACCTAAAGATAAAAAAAACAATTATTTCTAAGCATTATAAACTATTTATTTTCATGTACTAATGGCTAACAAATTTTAAAATTATACAAAACTTATTTCGTTTGAAAATCTTTTAAAAGCAAAATGTTATAGAACTTTAAAAATCAAAATCTTACTAATAAATTTTCTGTTTTAGCAAAATGCTGAGCATGTCTATTTTGAATCACCCTGTGGCTCTTAAAATTTAACCACCCTTTACAAAAGAATAGATAGATAAAAAAAAAATTTGTTAAAATATGTATTTTAAATATTCAAATACTTATTTTAAATCTACTGATGCACATTTTTTTAAAATATTTTTAAATCTTAAACCTCATAAGACTGTGTGTACAACTATATGTAAAGTTGGGCACAAATCATTACTCTAGTTAATTTTTGTCAACAAACTTCGGTCATTTTCGTTTTCACAAACCCCTATAAAATTCCTTTGTAGTTTGTGCAAAAAAATGTTACTAGAGTCATCTAGTGTTCTACGTGATGTTTAGCAAAGACATCATCCTCAGTGTTTGCAAAATGTAGTGGCGCCTTCAACAGATGTCGCCATCTGCAATGAATAAATGCTAATGAATATGACTAATATATTTTTATAAAAATTTAAAGAAAAAAGTGGGCGTGGCACATTTATTTTCCGTTATAACGAAGACTTTGACCAAAAAGCCATGTTTGCAAAATTTCAGAATCGTACATATAGTTTTTTCAGTTTTATTACGTTTTAAATTTCAAATATACACTGAGCGGTATAAATTTTCGTACATTTTGACCTATAAATCCTTTTCTAATGCATATATTTAAGCAATTTTTGGGGAGAAATATTCTTTTGACTCGAGAAATATATATTCGAAGTTTCATGACTCTACGTTTATGCGTTTGGACACAATTCCTTTTTTTTCGATGTTTGAAGGACACGGTTTTTTCGACCTATTCTTGCTTTACGAGCTATAACTCTCTTTCTAATATTCCGATTTAGCCCATTTTCAATACCAAACAAACCTTGTCTATAAGAAAGATTCTGGCAAAATTTGAGCCCTTTAGCTTTTTCGGTGCGACCTCTATCGTGCTTTCAACAGACGGACAGACGGACGGACATAGCTAGATCGTCATCAAATCAAACCCCGATTCAGAATATATATACTTTATGGGGTCTAAAATGGATATTTCGATGTGTTACAAACGGAATGACAAAATGAATATACCCCCACCATTTTTTTGGTGGCGGGTATAAAAATCAGTAAACGAATAATAAAAAATATATACATATATTCTTTATTAGAAATAATTTGTTCACCAAAAATTGTTTATTTCATTACAAAATTCAAATTAAATTTTTTAATTAAAAATTTTTAAAAAACATCGTTATTTGTTTAAATTATCCAAAATTGCAATTTTAAAATAGTAGTTGTGTTTGCACCATAATCAGTGGTATTTATTCGGTAAAATCCCGATTTTTATAAAAACCAACTAAGAATGCAATATTCGGCCGTACCTTAAGTATACTGACTATCGTCGTGTGTTAGCTTTAAAACATTACTACTGTAAAACACATGTGCTAAGTGATCTGACATCATTTCAATTAGAGAATGCTCTAATTTGTTCTGACAAGCCACCTGACATCATCTGTTGGCAGAAATCAGGAAACAGTCAGCGGCGGTTGAGAGTTAAACAACAATTTTGACCGACATAAACAATTACAATTTTTTAAATAGTTTTCTGTATTCTTTTGACCTTTCATTTGATACCCATATTGATGGGTTAAGAAAAAAATTTCCGTTGTTATGTTAAGGACGTCATGTTGGATTCTAATTTTTTCATAGTTTACCATTTATTTTGGAGGTCATCTTCGATTTTAACTCTTTTTTATTGTTTACTGTATTCTCCTCGTCAAGTCCTATCGTTTGATACCAATATTGACCAATATATAAATTCATTGTACGCCATTTTGTAGTGGCGGTAATCTTGAATTTTAAATTTTTGTAAAGTGCCTTATATTCGAGTCAAGCCCTCTCTTTAAAAATATATAATTTTCAATCATATTTTTCCCTATAAATTTATTGGTTAATAACTGATTTATCCCAAAGTTGTAAAGAAAATTCCTAGAGGCATATCGTACCTGTTAATAGTAACAAATTTCTTCAAGGCTGAAAAAATTCGATTTTCGTGGTAAAAACTCCAAATGAAATTGTGAAAATTCCAATTGAAATTGAGAACTTCAATTTGGAATTGAGAAAATTCCAAATAAAATTAAGAATTTCAATTTGGAATTGAGAAAATTCCAAATGAAAATGAGAATTTCAAATTGTAATATTCCAAATGGGAATATTCCAAATGAAATTAAGAAAATTTCAAATGAAATTGAGAAAATGAGAAAATATAATTATATATAAAAATTTTATTTAATTTTTGATAACACATTATACATTATAATATTATTGTGTAGTAAAAAAACAAAAAAGAAATAATGCAGACTTGTGAAACATTGTAGTGTGCTGTATATGTCTACTGCAATCGCCGGTAGTAATACGTGTTTTTGAAGCATTAATAACCTCTTCAAAAAAGGCAGGCCTCTGCTCTCCTACATTTGGGGGACATACGTTCGGTACTTTCATATTTGATTTAACATTACTTTTGATTTTGGACCAAATACTTTCAATTGGGCTAACCATTGGTGAGTAGGGGTTCAATCGTAAAAGTGTAGCTGGAGTGTTTTCAAAAATAAATTGTAGGCAATTGTGGCAGGCAGCATTTTCACGAACCAATACAAGCTCCGATATCTCAATTCCTAGCTCTTCCCACCTATCAGGACCAACTCATTTGCGCTGTCAGCTATAAACGAACCTCTACGACTGTCCATTAGAATAACACAATGTACATATATATTTCAAATTTATAAAAAAAAACTTTATTGATTTTTAAATACATATGTATGTACTTATATATGCACATGTATATTTTTTCTCAATTTCATTTGGAAATTTCTCAATTTAAATTACAATTTCTTAATTTTATTTGGAATTTTCTCAATTTATAATTGAAATTCTCATTTTCATTTGGAATTTTTTCAATTTCAATTTAAAAATCTCATTTTCATTTGGAATTTTCTCAATTTCAAATTAAAATTTTTAATTTCATTTGGAGTTTTCTCAATTTCAAATTGAAATTCTCAATTTCAATTGGAATTTTCTCAATTTCAATGAAAAATGTTGTAGTAGTTTAAATCTTTTTTTGACCAAACTTTTTGCCGTTTTGTTATCCCAATACGGGTTTCGCATTCTATTCATATCGATATTGCAGCCAATTACACAGAATTTAAAGCCCATATATCGATTCCTTACTTCCTCAATTAGTTTCTTAGTATTGGGGTATCACTTCCCCTGCTCTGATAGTGAGAGAAATGAGATAGAAGTAAAGCACACATAGTTTAAAGATTAAAAATGTAAAAGTTTTGAAGGTATGTTATAAAATTCATTTTTTTATAGTTTAGGTGCCATGCCCAGTATGTTTTTCATCTCAGTTTTAGCTTTACTGTGCAATTAATTATTATACCATTAACCTTTAGTTCAAGGGTATATTTAGCTTTGTCACAACGTTTTTATTATTTTTATCTTCTGAGAGATAAAGAATAGGGGTCGATTGAGTATTGTCCGTTTATCCGTATACTATTTAGAATCGTCTTTAAATAGCTTTCACAAGTTGCACAGACCTGTATAAAGCATCAATATTTTGGAAATATGATGAAATTAAAAATTTTTGAAAAATTATGACAATAAGACAGATAACACACCTTATAAATTCTCCAAATATTTTTAAATACAGTATTATTAAAAAATAATAAAAAATGCATTAAGTCATGGCCGAAAATATAACATAATGTGCATATTAAATTCGGATTATTTACTTTACTAAAAGTCAAACATTGAGAAAGTTTACCGGCATTTGCAAATAGTTAAGTTTTTAAATCCAGTATTCCAGTATGTTTTTCGCCAGGATGGTCACATGTATAATTTCTCCAAAGCATGTTTTCTCTTCTACTATCCTTTTACATATTTAATAGCAAAAAACTAAGTTAAACTTTTTAAACATTTATGTACTTATGTATGTATGAAAAGTAAATATTATTTTTATAGCCCACTGTTAAATGACATTAAAATAACACTACTGGCATCTTATAGTTTAAAATTTATAAATTTATTTAAATCATTAAAATAGTAATTAATACACAAAAAAAACATTTCAAAAGTTTAAACAAACATAAAAATAGTATTTAAATAGATAAATAACAATAACAACATGCTAAGCAATACAAATCATCACGTGAGTAAATTAAAAATTACAAACTTCCCAATCAGGGATGGAAAATAAAAAATTTTGTTCGGTATGAAACATTTCTTTCAAAAGGGAACTTTTTTCACTCTCTAGGTACTTAACAAAAATATGTTTAAATTCTGCAGACAAAAATTTCAATAAGTTCTTTAGCCAATGCAAATTTTGAAGAAAAGTAAATGGAATTTGTCACTTGCAATTATGTTGCCTAAAGAATGAAACCAATGAAAATTGGTATCAGTTTCTAAAACATTGTTTTTATTTGAATTCAATTATGTAATATGTTTTTATACCCTTCACACAGTGAAAAGGGGTATATATAGGTTTGTCATTCCGTGTGAAATTTCTACAATTTTCATTTCCGACCCCATAAAGTATATATTTTCTGAAAGCTTCTGAATAGGGGAGTCGATTAAGCTCTGTCAGTCTGTCCGTCTGACATACATACATACATACCAACGTGTATACTGGTTAGAGAAAACGTGGCATCGAATCCCAGCTGAGCCAAAAAAAAATTTTTTTTATTTTTTTTTTTTTAATTTTTTTCTTATTTTTTTTTATTTTTTATTTAATATATTATTTATTTTTTTTTTATTTTTTTTTAATTTTTTTTTTAATTTTTTGTTTGTTTTATATATATTATATATATTTTAATTATTTTTTTTTAATTTTTTTTTTTAATTTTTTTTTTAAATTTTTTTTCATTATTTAATTAAATAGGAAGTTGCATTCGACTTTACATCTAGGGTCCAAGCCGTTGGCATATTGTCGGCGGCGACTAAGTGATATTCGCTGAGGCCGATATTAAAAAAAAATTAATTAAATATTTGTAATAGATTTTTATTTTATTTATAAATTCAAATTTGGAGTTTTTTATATTAAATTTAGTATTAAGAATATCAGATTTGACATTTTCCAAAATAAATTCAGGATACAATTTAGTAAAAATATTTATTGTTATTATATATTTCAAACCTAATAAAGGTTTTACTATTTTAATTTTATCATAGACAATCCACTGTTTTCATACCCTTTACCTGTGGTTCCAAGACAAGACAGGTCTTGTGTGTGGGACATCGATAAATTAAATTGAATAAATAAAAATAAAATAAATATATAGTTTTGTCATTCCATTTATAATTTTTACATTATTAGAAAATGTGAATGTTTGTATGTTTAGATGTTTGAATGATGACGCAAAAAAGGAAAAACGGAATAACGGAACTAAATGAAATTTGGTACCCAGCTAGACAACAACCTATACAACAACCTAGACTACAACCAAGCGGAGTCGCGGAATTATGCGCAAAATATTTTTATACCCTTCACACAGTGAAAAAGGGTATATATAGGTTTGTCATTCCGTGTGAAATTTCTACAATTTTCATTTCCGACCCCATAAAGTATATATTTTCTGAAAGCTTATGAATAGAGGAGTCGATTAAGCCCTGACCGTCTGTCCGTCTGTCCGTCTGTCCGTGTGTATGTTGAAATCAACTTTTTGAAGCCCCCCGACATAGGTTGGACCCGGGTAAGGTATTAAAATATCAGAAATATTCGGGAGTAGATCGGTATTGAAAATCAGAAACATCGGTACATAAACAACTGAGATATGAGCAAAAACCCACGACCACCTCGATTTTCTTTTCATAAAAACAACATTGCAACAACAACATACATACATACAAACGTGTATACTGGTTAGAGAAAACGTGGCATCGAATCCCAGCTGAGGCAAAAAAATTTTTTTTTCAATTTTTTTAAAATTTTTTTTTATTTTTTTTTATTTTTTATTTAATATATTATATATATTTTTATTATTATTTTTTTTTATTTTTTTTTTAATTTTTTTTTTATTTTTTTTTTTGTTTTATATATATTATATATGTATATAATAATTTTTTTTTTAAATTTTTTTTTTTAAATTTTTTTTTATTTTTTATTTTTTTTTGTTTTTTTTAACATACATACGTGAATTTACTGTTATTGCATGACTACACGTTGTGAAGGGTATATAAGATTCGGCACGGCCGAATATAGCGCTTTTACTTGTTTTGTATTTAGTTAGTCGATTATTCAAAGGTTTCGAGTGTCAAAAATTTACACGTACTGGCGAAAAAAATTTAATCATTGAACGCCGTCTGTAGATCTATATTTATATCTTTTTTAAATATTTGCATTAAATTTAATGAATGTTTGTATACTTATTTGAATGCTTTAATCTTTTTACACAATCACGCAAAAAATTACTAAACGGTTTTAAATGAAATTTGTCACACAGATATAAAGCAACCTAAATATTAACATAAAGAGGCTATATTTCGTGTCCATAACTTCGCAGATGAATGATTATGAACAGCCAAGTCGATTAAGTGCTGTCTGTCCGCGTGTCTGTTTAAATAATTTTTTGAAGGCTCAATAAGGTGCCGTACTCGTATTTAAGCCAGCAAAATCATATCTTAATCTGCTGAGATATAAGAAAAGCATGGATGTATTCTGGGTGAGCCAATTCCCCTCCCCCCAGAAATGAAAAAAAAACTATTAAAATTTTATATACATATACAAATTTTATGTACATATAAAATTAGCTCAATTAAAAATTTTTATAAAAAAAATTTGAAAAAATTTGTAGCTACGCCAATAAAACAAAATAACACTAATGGCTCTATTTTCCCATATTTGAAACACAAATATGAACATTTTTTAGCTCTCAGTAAGTTTATAAGCACGTTTGTAACTATTTTTATATAAAAACTAGATCTATTCGTAGAAAGTTATAGACAAAATAGCTTGGGTTTGATTAATTTTTGAACACGGTAGTAATAAAACCAAATATCAAGTTATATCCTCTAAAATTATTTCAGAGAAAATCTAGCAAATCTTCTTAAAAATGCCTAAGATAGAAACACCAAAATATAACCCTTGGGAATTTTTCTTACAATTTTATAAACGAAAATAAATTTTCAGCTTCACGTAAATTTATATTATAGACTTAATTTAGATATTAAAGTCTAGTAAAAACTAAAAATTCTACGAACACAGCCTTTACTCCCGATGTCATTTTTAGATTTATTAACTATTATTTTGAAGATGACAACAATTTTTAGTTTCTTCTGAAAACTTAGTATTGAGGTACCCAGCTAGATAATGACTTGCTCTTACTAAACAACATACTGTTCAATGACTATTACATATCATCTGTCTTATTCAGAAGTTTTTTACTGATGACTTGATTTATAAAGTGATCCGTAGGTACTTATTGTTAGACATTTGCTTAGATACACACAAAATACAATTTCTTATTTCGAAATTTGCTAGAAGCCATTCATATACCTAACTTTTTATAATTCTCATTTAGTTAAACACGCTCAGGGTATAAATAGTAATAATGATTTTGACAATAACGCCAAAGCATTTCATTAACAAAGTGTTGAATTATAGATTTTCACTGATTTTTTAAATTTCATATTAACGCATCGCAAAATAATCAAACCGAATTTTCGTCCTTAAAAGAACCAAACGACTTCTGTAAGTCCATAATATTAATGGGTTATTAAGTTATTAATTTAAAATCAATTACTTATTTATTGCTATAAAAGTAAGTATTTATAGAAGTCCATATTTATAAGCTTCCGTAATAAGTACTTATATGTAAGCAAGGATGGTAAATACTTATTTAAGTCCATTATTTTGTAATCTACTTGACATTCTAAATAACAAAATCAATTAACAACGTCAAGTCATTTTCATAAGGCATAACGGTCACAAACACAATTATTATAAAACACATGCATTTTGTTTTTATATATTTATATGCCTGTGTATGTAAAATAATTAATTTTTTTTTTTTTTTTTTTAATTTTGATAATTTTTTAAAAACTATATTCTCGGTTTCAAAATTTTTAAAAGGTTTTTAACCATGATACGAGAAAACCAGGTAGACTTATTGACTGAGCATCAGCTATTAGGGTCAAATTGTCGAAATTATTAGAATTATTAGAAAACAAATATTGTGTAAAATTTTTAAAAAATTATTGAAATATAAAATTTTATGTGAGAGTGTGAGTGCAAAAGCAAATGCTAAGAAAAAGTAGAAATTATAAAGAATAAATAATACAGGAATGGAAAAATACGATCGTACTATAATTAATACTATTTTATATTTTCAAGAAACGTAGTACTCAGAATCTACTCATAAATATAGATATCAAAAACTTTGTGTTTAAAAAATAAATTTTTACTATTTTTTATTAAATATTTATATTATATATATTACAATAGTTTTAAACCAACTGAAATAGCGAATAATTTAATGAAGACAAACAATCATTGGCGTAGCTACAAATTTTTTTTGGGTGACAAAAGCTTAAAAATTTTTTCTGGGAAGCACAATCTTAAACTGAGTTAATTTAATATGTAGTATATTAAATGTAAAAAGTTAAATTTTTTCAAATTCTTTAAAAATATTTCTGGAGCTGGTTACGCCCATGCAAAATAAATAAAAAAATTTAGTTTGACAGATGCAGAAAAAATATTAAAAAAAATTACATTACTTGAAAATGCTATAAAAAAGCAATGAATGGATACGATAACCTTATTACACTTGGATTAACTTAATGAAATTATTGTTAAAGGTTTTAAATTGTTTGTACTTATTTAAAAATCTAAACAAATAATTTTTAAGAGCAGAAGCTCAAACCAACAAAAAGAAAATGTTGTCGAGTACATGCAGCCCTTAGGCTTTTGCTAATATTACTCAGAACTTCAATATGTTTCAATGCAACGGAATTAGTTTTTCTCATTCTACAAATTACCTAAAACTTTTTAAAACATTCAAATTAACTAAAAACAAATTGCTTAAACATATTACGGCAATTGCTTAAAAAATAAAAAAACTACTACTTAAAAATATTACGGTACTTTTTAAACATCAAGTACTTAGTATCGACAAAAGCACAATAGCATTAACTTTTCCGTCCCTGATCTAAGCTAATTTAATAACTTCGTGATAATTATGATCGTCGTAATCATTATCATGGAGCTTTTAACGCCGGTTAACTGAAATATGTAGTGTGCTGCAGTAGTCAAGTAAGTGATTGTTATGCTAGTTTTATCGGTGAATGACGAATAAATTATTATTTTATTTTTGGTACGAGTATTTATGCTGCTTTAATATCAACTTTATTTGTTTTTAATAGAAATAGATATAAGTTTATAGTTTATAACAAACAAATTTAAATTTAGCGACGTCTTCTTCGTGTATTGTTTATGAAAGCATTAAACATTCCCTGACCTTACCTTCGACATCATAAACAATAATCATTTGTTTTTTATCATTTTTTACAAAATACTTTTGTGATTATATTTCTTTTATTCATTTTTTTGTTTTTTTTTTTGTTTTTTTTTGCAATATAGAAAGGCGGAAGATCTATTACTGGTTTTTATTATTATTATTTTTTTAAATTGCAATTCTAATTAAAATTAGTTTAAAATTAATATTAATTCATTGAGTACTTAGCTTATACTCTTTTGTTTGGAATTGCAATTTAAATACTTTTAACATTTATATATAAGTGCTTTAAAGCATACTTTAATGTATAGATTATTTTTAAGAAAATAAAATGTGGTAAATTATCATTATTATTCATACATTTTTTATAAAGGTAAAATAATTGTACTTCAACTAATCATGGAATCGTGATTGTATATTTTTGTAAAAGCAAACAAACAATTACTGGTCAAATTAAAAATGTTTTCAAATGACAATTTTTGATTTATAAACAATGTTTGATTTCTATGAGTAAAAATTATTTTGTACTTCAACTTGTAGGGTTAAGTTAGAAATAATTAAATACAAGGAAAATTATGGCTGCTTAAAATGTATACAGTGGTTTAGAGGCACCTTTTTTCATTCAACATTTCAACATTTTGATAGATATATAACGAGTAGTTCAAGATATCTTAATAAATTTGAAATGATCACTAATTATTGATTGTAAGATTTTAAGTGAATATGACAACTACCAAAAACGGTTTCCTCATAATCCAATTACTAAAAACTTTAATATTTTAATAAAAGATACTTTAATATACGATTTAGTTTCCAGATTTTAGGTCTAGAAAAAATCTGACTAAATAAAATGGGTAATCTTTCAAAAAATTACCTGATTTGTCCCAAAAAAGGAAAACTAAAACCGATAAAAAATTCTAAAAATTGTAGATAATCTGTGCCCAACAAAATTTTGGAAATTATATAAGTGTGCTAATTCCATATGTCACATTTCGAAACATTTGTGTAAAATGTCATAAATTACATTTTTTTTTTCTTTCTTATATTCTTCTAAGACGATCAGGGATCAGAATGAAGAGGTTACCTTAATTTTCAAGATTTTAAAGCAAAAATAAGATTTGAAGATCTTTTTCCCCACCGTCACCCGCGTTTTTTTATACCCTTCACCGGTGGTGCACAAGGGTATATATAGCTTTGTTATTCCGTTTGTAATTTCTACATTTTTCATTTCCGACCCCATAAAGTATATATTTTCTGAAAGCTTTTGAATAGAGGAGTCGATTAAGCCCTGACCGTCTGCCCGTCTGTCCGTGTGTTGGTTGAAATCAACTTTTAGAAGCAAATATATGTTCCTTAGATCTCTATATGGTATCAATCTCTTGGAAATATCTAGGAATGAATCGCTATTGAAATTCAGCACAATCGCCCCATAACTTTCTGAGATATGAGCAAAAAACCACGACCACCTTGTTTTTTTCACAATTACAACAACAACATACATATATACTGGTTAGAGTTAACGTGGCATCGAATCCCAGCTGAGCCAAAAAAATTTTATTTTATTTTATTTAATATATTATTTATATTTTTTTTTATTTTTTTTTAATTTTTAAAACTTTTTTTTATTTTTTTTTAATTTTTTTTTTGTAGTTTTTTTTTATTTTTTGTATTTTTTTTTTTTATTTTTAATATATATTTTTTTTTTAATTTTTTTTTTTTTTTTTTTTTTTTTTGGTATGATTTTTACATGTATGTACGTATTTTATATGTTACGTTGTAAAGGGTATATAAGATTCTGCACGGCCGAATATAGCACATTTACTTGTTTTTTTTTGTAATTATCATTTTGATTTTTTTGGAAATAATTGTGTCCGGAGATATTGAGCTAGTTTTTTCTAATGTTATAGAGATTTTTATTAAATTCTTTCTTTTATTGTCCTTTCAAACTTAACCCAGTTTGGTCGTCTGAGAGTCACTCAACTTTAGCACAACCATTTTTATATTTTTTATTACTTATTGTAAAAAAAACTATTTTTATTTAAAATGTGTGTGGCGTTACCAATTTGAAATATCAAGTTTTACAGAAAAACAGGAAAATTGAGTAAAAATTACAGTTGAATAACAAAACTGTTACAATTCATCTGAAAAGTTTGTACGTTAACAATGTCTAATCTATAACTTTAAAATTGTTAATTTAATTTTAAAAAATTTTAAACCTTCACGATATTATAATTAGAATTGTATTAATTATTTCCATTTATTTATAGAATTTTCACTATCGTATGTCCAAGGCATATCCATAAGGTATATGCATCGCGGCAACAAACACAACAATAAAAAACACATGTATTTTGTTTTTGTATATATGCCGGCATATGTATGTCACACAATTTTTTTATTTCCTTCTTTAATTTGAATCATTTTTAAAAAAATTTAATGCGAAAACTTTTTATTCATGGTTTTGTACTTTTTTAAATGTTTTAAACCAACTGAAATTGCGAATTATTTGTTGTATAATAAAATTAAAAAAATTAGGTTTGACAACTTCAGGCAAGACTTTTAAAAAAGTTGGTAACGCTCAAGGCGAATTCATACAGGTGAAATTATCAGCACATGATGATGGGGAAGCACAATGTCTAAATTTGTTGAATTCTCCTTGATTCCATTTATTAATGCAGGAATGGAAAATTACATTTTGGATTCCGAATTAAACATTTAACTTAATTGTGCTTTTTTGATGATAAATTTACCAACTTTATGTATATTTCTTGTTCTTGCACCATTTATAATGTTCTTCACAAGCACATACCCTTTTTTAATAAAATTTTATTGAATTAGACATACAAAAACAACTATTCCATCTCTGTTTTACGAATTGGCCTTGGCAGAAAAAATCCCCTAAAAAGTTGCTTTGTTGTATCAGCTCGCCGTTGCATATACCTGTATGAACATGCCTTGGTAACGCTGAAAAAAAAACAGTCAGCTGATTGGATACGAGTACCTTATGGATATGCCTGCTTATGTCCTTAAAAAATTTGTCCCTGTTATTTTTGTGTAACATAAATTACAGATAAAAAAGTACAAAGATTTTTTTCTAAAACTAAGATTTTTCTTCAAAAATTTCTTCCACCAATAAAGACGATTGAGCAATTTCTATCTATCTGCCTATAAGTCTGTTGAAATCACTATAGATCTCGAACAAAACCACCTGGCGGATCGGAGGTGGTGATAAAATTTAGCTAAAATATTTAAATGGGCGAAATCAAGTCAGTATGTTCGTAAGGCTTCGAACAAAACGTCTAAATAGAAATACACAGTGTAAAGGAGTGTAGAGATATATGTATTCCTTGGATACTAAAAAAATATATGTAAGTCAACCTCAAAAGTCCATCGATTACAAAGAAAGACGCTTAGACCAAAACGTACAAAAATTTATTTTCTCTAGTCTATTTCAATCGGAGACCTCATAAAATCGAAAGAAAGATATGATGGATGCTTGATACCAGAAAACGTATATTACACGCCCATTTTTATGACTCACCCCTATACAAGGTAAACTTCTACACTTATATTATTTTTATGGGAGCAAAAATGTTAAATAAATACTTGCTGAATCCGAAATGCATTGCTAGTCCGAAGATTAATATATAATTTGCTTATAATTCGACTATAGCGTCACTTATCGGAGTCTAAAAGTACGTTCTCAATGAAAATATATATAAGATAGTCAAAATATGTTCTCAAGAAACAAACGAAAAACAACGATTTCTATACATTACGTCGCTGCTCTGACGTAATCGGTTATATGACAATTTTTAAAAAATTTTTTATTCTTCTGTTTTATATCTTTATTGGTCTTATATCTATTTACCAAACTGTTGAAGGATACCTTGATGGGTTCAAAAATAAACAATAGTCAGTTTGAGTTGGTTTAAAACTTTTAAGTAACAAAATAAATTGCTTTTTTGCTCTCCTGAAAACACAGTAACAAACGCATAACTGAATTTGTTAGAGCAACGACAATATGTAAATTAGACCGAACTTTTTTTGTATGGTAAATTTTTTTTTTTTTTTGCAAAGAAAAGTGTACCGCCTATTAACTTGTTCCTTTTTACGCCAGTAGTTAAATTCCAAAACCTTAGACCGATTGCCCTAGGTTAAGGCGTGGCACATGCCCACTAAAGTGGCTAAAACTGGTTTATATGGACTTTTCAAGAGACAAGGCACGAAAATATAATATATTATTTTATTGAAATTAGCTTACGTTTAATGATTACTATTCTTGATAAACATTTAAACTTAATCGCAAAGGTCTGATTTATTAATGCTACCGTACTTTTTCCTATAATCAGTTACTGTTTGCAAGATATATTGCTTCTCTTCGTTTTTAGTTAAAGTTGCATTATATTCTTCCATTAGTTTTACAAAACG
The DNA here is from genome assembly GCA_941918925.1 of Phyto melanocephala. Classification (NCBI taxonomy): domain Eukaryota; kingdom Metazoa; phylum Arthropoda; class Insecta; order Diptera; family Rhinophoridae; genus Phyto; species Phyto melanocephala. The sequence goes on along the minus strand of OW799235.1, from coordinate 101,840,043 downwards.
CTCTGTAAAATCATTAACAACATGTAAGTTTTGTACAATATTCATTCCCTTTTGAAATTCGGATTCATTGTGCCACTTGGAAGGGTCAAGTTTTAGAAAGTTAGTTTCAATATTAAATCTTTCGAAAAATAAACGCTAGACCTTATTGAAGAAAATGTAATATGTATTTGTTATTACGTTTTTACAAGGTCGGCCAAAAATCACGCCTGTGTGTAAAAATAATAATAAAAATAATAAAATAAATAATTACGGAATTCGTTTTCGGTTAAAAATGGCACGATGGTATTTTACATATCTGGAATATCATCGCTACTTTTCACGGCACTTCAGGTAGCCGATTATGTTCCCGAAACAATAATGGGTCGATTATGGATAGCAACCGAACTTCAGTTGCGTTACCAGCTGGCAACTACAATTTCTCGGTGGCTAAATTTTCATATAAAATTGACAGCTGGTAGTTGCCAGTTTCAATCTGTAAAGCCTTTTTTGGCAACTGTTAACGTAGCTGAGGTTCAGTTGCTATCCATAATCGACCCATAAAAGTAGTTAGGTATGTTTATCTTGTCGTTGAAAAACACACTTTTTTGACAAAAGCTATACCACCAATATTAGAGGCGAGTATAAAATATTCGAGACATCTAAATATAGAATTCTTATTTGTTTTTAATATTTTTTTTTTCATATTTCACTTAATTAATTTTAATATCTCTCCTGTGAAATTACGAAAAGACTTCATTGTCCTCTTAACAATGGATTAAGTTCTGTCCTATAGAAAAACAAGTAAGAGCGCTATATTCGGCCGTGCCGAATCTTATATACCCTTCACAACGTGTAGTCATGCAATAACAGTGGTTTGTGTCACCATTCATCCCATATGATATACGTACATACATATAAAAACATACATATATAAAAACGTCCCATTGTAAAATTAAAAATTCACGTATGTATGTTAAAAAAACAAAAAAAAAAAAAAAAATTAAAAAAAAATTTTAAAAAAAATTTTAAAAAAAATTTAAAAAAAAATTAAAAAAAAAAAATTATTATGTATAAAATATATATAAAACAAAAAAAAAAATAAAAAAAAAAATTTTAAAAAAAAATAAAAAATAATAATAAAAATATAAATAATATATTAAATAAAAAATAAAAAATAAAAAAAAAAAAAAAATTTAAAAAAAAATTTAAAAAAAAATTTAAAAAAAAATTAAAAAAAAAAATTTTTTTGGCTCAGCTGGGATTCGATGCCACGTTTTCTCTAACCAGTATACACGTTTGTATGTATGTATGTTGTTGTTGTTATGTTGTTTTTGTGAAAAAAAAATCGAGGTGGTCGTGGGTTTTTGCTCATATCTCAGTTGTTTATGTACCGATGTTTCTGATTTTCAATACCGATCTACTCCCGAATATTTCTGATATTTTAATACCTTACCCGGGTCCAACCTATGTCGGGGGGCTTCAAAAAGTTGATTTCAACATACACACGGACAGACGGTCAGACGGACAGACGGACAGACTGACAGAGCTTAATCGACTCCCTTATTCATAAGCTTTCAGAAAATATATACTTTATGGGGTCGGAAATGAAAATTGTAGAAATTTCCCACGGAATGACAAACCTATATATACCCTTTTTCACTGTGTGAAGGGTATAAAAAAGAAATATTAAACCCACAAAATTGTTTTCTATTACTTATTAGATTTTTAACATTAATTGAACTATAAATGCCCTTAAGCTATTTAAGTACTTTAATGTATGTATGTATGTATAGACAAATATGTATATTTATGAATGCTTTGTAATGGTGATTAAACAATTGCACTTTAATTGATATTAGTTTTTCAATCTCATTGTCAAGCAATAAATGGATATTTACTCTTACACTTTTATTTAAGCTTTTTGCAGTTTGTGTGAATAATAAAAGAGTTGTGTAGGCGGCCTTTCGAAAAAAGTATCTCTAATAGATAATTGTTCAAAAACAAATTATTTTTTGAAAATTATTTTCGTATTAATTATGTGCTACTTAACTCTTAAGTTTATTTGTTTCTTTGATATGAGTTTTTTTGATGCGTGTTTTTTTTATACCCTTCACCTGTGGTGCACAAGGGTATATAAAGCTTTGTCATTCCGTTTGTAATTTCTACAATTTTCATTTCCGACCCCATAAAGTATATATTTTCTAAAAGCTTATGAATAGAGGAGTCGATTAAGCCCCGTCCGTCTGCCCGTCTGTCCGTGTGTTGGTTGAAATCAACTTTTAGAAGCAACTATATGTTCCTCAGATCTGTATATGGTAATAATCTCTTGGAAATATCCAGGAATGAATCGCTATTGAAATTCAGCACAATCGCCCCATAACTTTCTGAGATATGAGCAAAAAACCACGACCACCTCGTTTTTTTTCACAATTACAACAACAACATTCATACATACATACATGTAAAAAACATACCAAACAAAAAAAATTACAAAAAAAAAAATATTAAAAATAAGAAAAAAAAACTAAAAAAAAAAAAATTTAAAAAAAATTTAAAAAAAAATTAAAAAAATTTTTTAAGAAATTTTTTAAAAAAATTTAAAAAAAATATAAAAAAAATAATAAAATATAAATAATATATTAAATAAAATAAAATTTTTTTGGCTCAGCTGGGATTCGATGCCACATTTATTCTAACGTGTACGTATGCACGTATTTTATGAATGGTGATACAAACAATTGTTATAGCATGACTACACGTTGTGAAGGGTATATAAGATTCGGCACGGCCGAATATAGCACTGTTACTTGTTTTTTTTTTTTTTGTATTTTAAAAATTGTTAATACGTTTGTTGTATTCACAAAACAGTCCTAAGTATTGAATTGTCATATTTTTTTTATTGAAAATGAAAAAGAAGTATTGTATTGCTTATTATACAATTTTTACATCCCTTTTGAAATTTTTAAAAACTATAACATTATGATATATGACTTTTAGGACACGTTGTGAATTCACCAATTATTTTATACCCTACACAATCGAAGTAAAAATAAATAATGCCACTTCTATGCTGAAGCATAATGATCGCTTACAAAAAATTCTTTGTCTTGAAAATCGCTGACCATATAGTATAAATAAGCCTTTCAATTAAAGTTTAGGTTTTATTTTCAATATCTTTCATTCAAACTTTTGTATGTGTATATTTTTAGCATCAAGGACGAACATTTTTCCTGTTATAATCTTCACAGAATTAGACTTCAAAATAGTTGTATATAAATGAACAGAAAGTAGCTTGATATTAAACAATTTCTTGGTGTTTTTTCATTATTAGTGCTAATGTCTCGGTCATCTGCAACCTCGTACAAGTAGTTCAAAAGATTAGGCTTAAAATTTTAACAACTTTTTCGTTAATATATATATTTCTTTTCAGATTAGATGCATATATAAATAACAATTGTAGAATAATTAATGGAGAGATTCACAACTGAACAAAGAACCAGAATCAATTATTGTAACGCAGAGAGCACATCTTCCATGTTTGAATGCCAGAATTTTATCGGCACCACCAACATGACAGTGTAAGAGTTTTGTCTCGAACCAGAAGGCAACTTTTAATTCGCACTAAACGTGTAGAACAAAATGTTAACGAAACACCAGATACATAAACCAGAAGGCGTTCTGCTCAACTAGGAACGGCTTGTTCCTCACTACGGCGCATTGAGAGATAAAGATATAGGTTATACAATTATGCAATTGGTACAAGAAATAAAACCCGCAAATAATTGGCAACGTCTAAATTTTGCAGTTAACTTCCAACAGTTGGCTAGATATGTATTCAACTATATTGAAAATTTGATATTGAGTGATGAAGTTCATTTTTTCTTATATGTATATTATTGTTTGTTAATAATATAATAGGTAATAATAGGTTCATAAAATTCAAGAGCCATTCATCAACGTTAATTGAACCTGATTATGTAACAGTATGGTGCGGCATTACATATGAAAATGTCATTGGCCTTTACTTCTTTGAAAATAAAGATGGTAATGCTATAACCGTTAACTAATAGCAATATTATTGTATTATAAACATTTTTTACGTTCTACTTTTGAAAACAGGCCTGAGATGTGGTTTCAGCAGATTGGTGGCACTGCCCACACAATGGCACTTTTAAGTAAAATTTTTGGAGAATGAATATTTCCATTAAATCTGTCATTAATTAAACAGCGCGTTAGCCAACTATTTTTATATCATTCACCTGTGGTGCACAAGGGTAGATATAGCTTTGTCATTCCGTTTGTAATTTCTACAATTTTTATTTCCGACCCCATAAAGTATATTTTCTGAAAGCTTGTGAATAGAGGAGTCGATTAAGCCTTGACTATCTGTCCGTCTGTCCGTGTGTTGGTTGAAATCCACTTTTAGAAACAATGAATCGCTATTGAAATTCAACACAATCGAACCATAACTTTCTGAGATATGAGCAAAAAACCACGACCATCTCGTTTTTTTCACAATTACAACAACAACAAACATATGTACTGGTTAGAGTAAACGTGGACTTTTTTTATTTTTTTATTTTATATATTATTTATATTATTTTATTTGGTTGTTGGGTTTAAGCTGGTCTATATGCATTTCACTGGTGCTTATGCCAGATCATCAGTAGACCTTTTACCCAAATTCTTGAAAAAGTTTTAAAATGTTATAAGTTTTATTTCAAAATTCTTATTAACAAAATAAGAATTCAAAAATAAAACGAAAAACTATAAAAAAAACTTCCTCAAAAACCCAACCAACATTTTTTCCTTATTAAAGTATTTTATTTTTCTTATCCATTTCACATTTGGCTAACCGTTGGTAAACACTAAATGTGTATAAATGGCAACCGAAAAATAAAATTTTTCATTTTTAAATAATTTACTTAATTATTCGGGGTTTTTTTATAGTTTTTCGTTTTATTTTTGAATTCTTTATTTTTTTTGAAACATACATACGTAAACTCAATTTATATTTCTGCAATAGGATGTTTTGTATATGTATGTACGTATTTTATATGAGATGAATGGTGATACAAACAATTGTTATTGCATGACTACACGTTGTGAAGAGTACATAAGATTCGGCAAGGCAAATATAGCACTCTTACTTGTTTTTTTTTTTTTGGTTTTTTTTTTTAAGAAGCGAGTCTGTGAAAACAATCCCGAGTCAGTCCTTGAACTTAATTTTTGCAGAAAATCGGCTTCTTTAGCCACAAAAATCTAGAGATGGTATGGAAAATGCTCTAAAACCGGCAAATTATTGCCTGCAAATTATTTTTAGTAGAGACATTTGGCCGGAATCACCATAAAAATTCTACGACAATAATATTTTTCATTAGATTTTAACCAAGGCATATGGTATATGCATAAGGTATATGCAATGGCGAATTAATACAACAAAGCAACTAGGGGATATTGTCAGTCAAGGTTAATTCGAATGGCCACCAAGATCGTGTGATATCACACCATTAGACTTTTTCCTGTGGGAATATGTAAAGTCTAAAGTTGATGCGGACAAACCCGTTTTGATTCAGGCCTTAGAGAAAAACATCACGCGTGTCATTCGCCAGTTGCCAGTTGAAATGCTCGAACGAGTCATCGAAAATTGGACTCAACGGATGGACCATCTGCGACGCAGCAACGGCCAACATTTAATAGACATAATCTTAAAACAAGTAAGAGCACTATATTCGGCTGTGCCGAATCTTTTATACCCACCACCAATTTTGTGTACATTTAAAGCACAATATTTATTATTTTGTTAATCGCTATAGAATAATCTCTTTATAATAAAATATGTATCACTTTCTTTGTAGAGGGTGGTTAAATTTGAAGGGCCCATGTTTAAGGTGAACCACATCTAAACTTCAACTTTTTTCTTGTATTTCATTTGACATTTCTCAATCTCAGACTAACTCAATTTGAACCGTGGAAAGATACGCAATCGAGCAACGCTTTTAAATATTAAAGATTTTTATAAAAATGGGCGTTCAAATCAAAATGCATTTTGTGCACTTCGTGATTCTTTTGGTCAACATAATCGTTCGAATTCGTCCACAATCGTGAGAATTGTAAAAAATATTTAAATGTCTGCAAAGCAGGTCTGTATGAAATGTGAAAACATCTGTGAATGCTATCTTAGTTCATTGAATGGGAAACATTGCTGTTTTTCACGATAACGTGGCAAAAGAGCAAGCAACCTCGACTCATCATCGTGCCCAACAATTGAGCATCAACAGTATCATTGAAAATATGGACTATCGGATCGAAGTGTGCCGCCTAGGTTGGGGGGCCATTTGGCCGATATTTTGTTCCATACATAATTGAAGCATACAAATATTATCATTATAAAAATAAATGATAATAATTTCATAATAATTTTATTCAAAATTAACATAGTCCCTTAAAATTAAACCACCCATTATAACTTCGGTATGCTAGTAAAACGTTTTCGTAAATTTAGTCTATCAATGAAAGTGGCCGTTAAAATACGCGTGTCAATAAAGTTTCTGCTAATAAACATAACTTAGATATTTCAATATAGTCCTTTATTATTCCAAAATATTTATTCATAGAGAATTTACATGAATTTAAGAGGAAGAAAGTAAATTTGAGGTTAAATTTTAAAGGCCACAGGGTGATTTAAAATATACATTCTCTGCATTTTTCTAAAACGGGAAATTTATTAGTAAGATTTTGATTTTTAAACTTCTATAACATTTTGCTTTTAAAAGATTTTCAAACGAAATAAGTTTTGTATAATTTTAAAATTTGTTAGCCATTACTACATGAAAATAAATTGTTTATAATGTTTAGAGATAATTTTTTTTTGACTTAGGTCAAAATTTTCCTAAATTCCCATTTTTAATAGAGCATAACTTCAGGAGAACATAAGCATAAGTTGTTAGCATGCCATCTAGTAGTTGCTAGTAGAGTCATCTATCTTATCATCTTTATCTTATACTTAGCTACAGTACAATAAATGGCGCAGTGTAAGATGAATAAATGCTAATATATATGACTAATATATTTTTATAAAAATTTAAGGAAAAAAGTGTGCGTGGCACATCTATTTTCCGTTATAACGAAGACTTTGACCAAAAAGCCATGTTTGCAAAATTTCAGAGTCGTACATATAGTTTTGTCGGTATTATTACGTTTTTAATTTGAATTATACACTGTGCGGTATAAATTTTCGTACATTTTTATCTATAACTCTTTTCCTAATTCATAGATTTAAGCGATTTTCAGGGAAAAATATTCTTTTGACTCGATAAATTTATATTCGAAGTTTCATGACTACGTTTATGCGTCTGGACACAATTCAAAAGTGAAAGTGGGCGTTATAGTAGGCGTGTCAAAGTTGTTTTTGCTAATGAGTACAACTTAGGTGTTTCAATATAATCCTTTATTATTCCAAAATCTTTATTAATAGAGAAATTATATGAATTTTAGGTAAAACGTTATATGGGAGGTGGGCGTAAAAGTGGGCGTGGCACCTTAATTTTTTGGCATAGTAATGAAATTGCCTAGGGGGATAGACGTAGCAAAATTTATCACCATACCTCTAATTTTAGCGGTTTTATGAGCTTTTAAATTTCATTCACGGTAGATAACGTGAAAAGTGGGCGTTATAGTAGGCGTGTCAAAGTTATTTTTGCGAATGAGTACAAGTGAGGTGTTTCAATATAGGCCTTTATTATTCCAAAACCTTTATTAATAGAGAAATTATATGAATTTTGGATAAACCGTTATATGGGAGGTGGGCGTAAAAGTGGGCGTGGCACATTGATTTTCCGTTACAAAAAAGCATTTTACCAAAAAGCAAAGCAAAAAAGCAAATTTTGTTGCTTTTATGACGTTTTTGTTCTTAAATATACCGAAAAATACACTGTGCGGTATAAATTTTCGTACATTTTGATCGATAACTCCTTTCCTAATGCACAGATTTAGAAAATTTTCAGGGAATAATATTGTTTTTACTCAGGAAATATATATTCGAAGTTTCATTAGTCTACGTTAATGCGTTTGGACACAATTCCATTTTATTCGATGTTCAAAGGACACGGTTTTTTCGACCTACTCTTGCTTTTCGAGCTATAACTCTCTTCCTAATATTCCGATTTAGCCCATTTTTAATACCAAACAAACCTTGTCTATAAGAAAGATTCTGGCAAAATTTGAGCCCCCTAGCTTTTTCGGTGCGACCTCTATCGTGCTTTCAACAGACGGACAGACGGACGAACATAGCTAGATCGTCATAAAATCAAACCCCGATTCAGAATATATATACTTTATGGGGTCTAAAATGGATATTTCGATGTGTTACAAACGGAATGACAAAATGAATATACCCCCACCATTTTTTTGGTTCTTTCAAATGATAATAAACATTCCCCATTAAATTTTAATTTTCTGCGTTGTTTTCTTTAAAAAAAAGTAGGGAACATCAAAATGGATCACGCTTTATATAATAGATTTTATCTTTTTAAAATGAAATATATCCCAATACATCCATTAATTAAAAATTAATATTCTGGATAGCTTCCAACATTTTTTATTGGAATTTAAAGTGTCCGAAAAGGTCTTAAGTCATAAACTTCAGTTTTAGTTTAATCCCAAACAAAATATGCTTTTTCTGAATTATAGCCTACAGAGCAAATGATTACTATATAAAGTGGTTCGTTGTGCTACACTTGAGTCATTGATACCAAAAAAAATCAAATCAAAAACTCAAATTGCAACTTTTTGACTTAAGGAGTTTTTGGCTAATATCCAAAAAATAAGAATGTATTTTTGGTAGTAAGATAGCATAGTGGCATATATATATATATATATATATGCATATATATGCATATAGCATATAGGTTTCTTACTAACTAACTAACTAACAACGATTTTTAATTAAGCAAATATCTCAATAGACTGACTTAAACGAAATAATTAATAGGTTGAAAATATCATTTACATAGAAATTAGCTAACAAATTCTGTGTAGCAAAATATTCTTTAACCAGTGTACCCTCGCAAAATTTGTATAACTATTTTTTATTCGTTATTTATTTATTACTAAATAACTTACCCTTCATAGTTCGCTAAATTACTGGCGAATGTCAAGGTAGACATTACGACAAGTGCAGCAATTATTTGTAACCACATTTTCAATTTATCGTTGGGATTCATAATAGAAACTTGTTGAAAAAATTCAATGCAGGGATATTTTTATCAAAATATGATAATTATGCTCTTATTTATTTATGTGTTTTTTTGCCTTCATATGTTTCTTAACTTAAAATACGAAAAAAAAAACAAAATATTATTGCTACAAACTTCCTATAAATATAATATAATGGCTTTGAAATGCTTTAGCACGTTAACGCTTTAAATGCATTTTTTTCAATTGGTAGTTAAATATTAAAAAGCAATAATTTTGCTCTATTAAATGCACATTATGTATCGTTTAGTATCGTTTTTTTATGATTAAGTATTATTTTTTTCACTTGTTTTAAATTTTTTTTTTTTTTGTATGATTGAATAATTTAAGCTTTGATTTTTATTGCTATTAGTTAATTTTATTTTCGTTTTTCCTTCCTTAATATTTTTTTATTTTTATTTTTTTTATTTTGTAAAATTTATTTAATATTTTTGTGTGTTTCTATTGCTAAATTTTTTTTTGATTTGATTTCTTTGGATTTTTGATACCAAAAATCAAACTAAGCGTTTTTACGTCTGATACGCTTACGTTAACGCGACCGACTAACAGTCATGCAAAAGCTTTACTTAGAAAGAAGCCGTTACCAAAATAAAAATAAAATTAATTAAAAATCAAACATCTTAAAATTGTTTAACTCGTACTCAATCAAACTAAATTGAACTGTTTGAAAAATACTAAAAATAAATACAAAAAAATATACTTTTATGTTGTGGTTATTAAATAGCCAGTGTCAAGGTTAAGAGAAACATCTTATCCACCAACTATTCGACTCATCCAATCTATTTAGTTCGAGATGTTAAGTGGCTGTTTGCTGAGTATCTGTAACACTTGTACTGTTGTTGTCTGCTCGTCTAGTTTTAAATTTCAAATCATCACAGACCGTTAACGTCTAGCAATTTTCAATGTATTGTCTTTCAAACTGCAACTATTGTGATTGATGCCCTACAATGGGTAATGGTTTTATCTTATAAAAGTGCAAAAATAACTACAAAAAACTATATTTAAAACTAAGCTATTCGTACTATATCTGGTCCTACAAATGTGTAAATGGTTGAAAAAGGTTATAGTTTCCAAGCGACAATTTCATTTTTGTTTTATTATCAATATAATTTTGTTCAAGTGTTGTTATTTTTGAAATTAGAACTATTAGGAATATTAAAAAAATTATGTAATTGTGCTGATGATTTTTATGAATTTGTTTTATTTTCGTTGTCTTATATAACTATGTCTGGTGGGATCTAGGCCTTCCCTCAGATTATGTCTATCCCAACAGAATTTTATATATTCACACTAGATTTTATATGCTTCTGTGAACTTTTGACAAAACAACTTACATATTTTGAATTTTCAAATATTTCAGGAGAGAAGAAAAACAAACAAAAAATAATTTAAACTGCTTTAATTTCATAATTCTTAGGAAGATGCGATTTAATGTAAACGAGTAGTAATTTTGTGGTCTAAAGACTTTTGACAAAAAAAATTTTTTTTTTTATTTTGTTATGTATTTCATTCGTATGATATTAACATACATAAATAATTAAAAATTGGCGAGTGCATTTAAACTTCATACATCTAAAATATGGAAAAAATTTCGACAAACGTTTGATAAACATGGATCGTTTTTGTACACCACAAAATTTTGGATTTTATTTCAGTGAAACTAGTTGACCGGCTCAGAGCCGACAGCGCGCCGCCGCAGTGTTTTTCCAATGTCCACACCACCGCCGTTTTTGTCGGCTTAAAACGACTCAAATAAGCTGCCGTTTTGATCAGCTTCAGTCGACTCAAAATGAAATTTTGTTCGTAACAGAGATGAACATTTTTGTAATATATTACCGTTAGATTTTTTTTAAATTTTTTAAAAAAATTCACTTTGAATTTTGTTATAGCCGCCTCCGCTTTAAAACTGGTCAGCCGCCGCCGCCGAAAATTTTGCGCCTGCTTGTTTCATTGTTATATTTTTTATATGTATTTAGTTTGACATTTAAAATAAGCAAAGAAAAAAGAAAGAATGTCTTTAACTATTTACACTCAGCTATTTACTACCTGATGGATAAATATATCTTTATATATTCTATATTATTGTAAATGTCATTGATGTATAATTTCAATTAAACGTTTAAATAAGTCGACTAAAACAAACATATCAATTTTGGTAGTTTTTAACCTTTATTTGTATTCGAAATAAATACTTCTACAAAATTAGAACAAATAATGTTAATGAATTTTATTAATATACTGCATACAATTAAAAAAACAATAATCCTTTGATATAATTTACACAGAGAAAAATAATTTACTTAGAGTTGTAAAAATGCAAAAAAATCGAGTTTTTGTTACTATTAAAACAAAAAAACAAAAACAAAACAAAGACTGTTATATTCAGCAGTGCCAAATCTGATAACACCCTTCACCTTTTTATACATAGGTTTAATTATAAAAGCACAGGATGGATATACAATTTATTGTTATACGACATCTTGCTTTTTTATCTCCGGCGCCATCTTCAATTTTGACTTTTTACATAGTTAACTTAATTCTACTAGTCATTTATACTCGTATTGAAAAAAAAAATCCGCCATTTTGTTAAAGACGCTATCATGAATTTTTGAATTTTACACTAATGATCCATACCTTTCTTTTGATGCCAATATTGGGGTGGTGCAAGGGGACAAAGTCGTAATGGCTATATTTGACCCAAATATTCGCCATTTTCTTTAGGACTCCATCTTGGATTTTAAACTTTTAATTGTTTGCTCTACTCTACTGTTCAAGCAATTTTATTTAAAACCAATATTAAGGGGGTTGAAGAGGCCAAAGCCATTACCACTATATTTGATTTATATTTCCTCCATTTAATCTAGGACGCCTAGATTCTTCGATGTCTAGAAAATTAAAAAGTCGATTTTCGTTAATAGGTTTTAGGAAAAACACAGAAGCAGCTGTATTTTGGTCCTTATATCTCAATTATCTTTAAACCGTTTTGTCAGTTTTTTCAGAAATAATTTTGGAGGCTACGCCTTGCAATTTGTTGTCTTTGTCGTGTACAAAAATTAATTACAAGCTTTATCAACCTTATTTAAAAAATATATGAATTTCTTTCTAAGCTATTTTTGCCTATAACTTCGCCGATTTTTTAGGAATAGCCATTGTAGCAGATCGTATATATAAATCGTAACAAACGGTCTTATTTACTGATATCTTAGAAAGTTATGAAGTGATTGTTCTGGATTTCAATAGCGTTGCACTTACAAACATTTTCGAAAGATTCATAACACATACGAATTTGTTCAACATGTAAGGGCTTTTAAAGGTAGACTTCAACTAACACACGGACAGATGGATACTACTAAATCGGCTCCCCTACTAATAAGCATTTAAGGTTAGAAATTAATATTGTAGAAATTGCAAATCGAATTGGCAAAGCTATATGATACCCCCGGGAAACCGATTATTTTAATTTTAAACAAAAAAGTTTAATAAAAATAAGACCTGTAAATGTTTTAATTGAATTTAACAAATATGTAATTAATTTTAATTAGTTAAACTTTTAATTTAATGAAATATTTAAAACTGTTGTGAAATGTGTTTGCCTATTAAATAAGATATAACATTATTACATATTTTTTATATCATACCTTTATTAAACCAAGCAAGAACTGATCTAGTGAAAATATTCTAAAGCCCCAACCTCCCTTAACAAATTTTTTCCTAAAAAGAAAATTTTTGTAGCAGTCATAAAACAAATAATTCATAAGTTGAATTCGTAAGTTGAATCCGTACAACAACCGTTAGAAATTTCAAAAAAATATACATATATATACATATATGATATTTAACAAATGCATTATTTGTTTAAAATATAGCACCAATTGAAGAACTTAATTTTAAAATTTTTTCGGTGTACGACCGGTACGATTTTTTAAACCTGTTTTGCAGCGCTCTGTCAACACCACCATGTATGTTCATATGTTTGCATGTAGATATATATATTTATATTTATTTTATGTATATATTATTATTTTATTTTATAATTCATTCAATTTTAATATCTTTCTCTATAGACAGGTTTATTCTAATAGATATTTCCATGACGTTTCCGTCATTTCTTCTTTAATAGTTACGTTTACGAGTTCCAGTAGAATATTTTTTTTTTGGGTTATTTGTATAAAACAAAAAATTGGTAGTTTAAGAATAACAAGAAAGATAAATAAGCAAACTTAATTTTAAAGTTGTATCCGCCTTGTCTAGCAAGATAATTTGTTATAAACATGAATATCATCGATCACACTTGTACATTTAAAAATGCGTGTTTGTGTCGAACAATTACTACTGAAGCAGTAACCAAATGAGGATTATTTGAATCAATTGGTTGTGTTGAAATAGTATTTGTGCTTGAACTTGTCAGGGCATATTTCTCTCAGATTTTAGTAGTTACTGCAGCATACACTATATTTAAATATTTTTAACCCATATATTTTTTATACCCGCCACCAAAAAAATGGTGGGGGTATATTCATTTTGTCGTTACATTTGTAACACATCGAAATATCCATTTAAGAAACCACAAAGCATATATATTCTGAATTGGGGTTTGATTTTATGACGATCTAGCTATATCCATCCTTCTATTGAAAGCAGGATAGAGGGCGGACTGAAAAAGCTTGGAGGCTCAAATTTTGCCAGAATATTTCTTATACACAAGGTTGGTTTGATATTGAAAATCGGACTTATTAGGACTAAATCGGAATATTAGGAAGAGAGTTATGGCTCGTAAAGCAAGAGTAGGTCGAAAAAAGAGTGTCCTTTCAACATCAAATAAAATGGAATTGTGTCCAAACGCATTAATGTAGAGTCATGAAACTTCGAATATATATTTCCCTGAAAATTGTTGAAATCTACTCATTAGAAAAGGAGTAATAGATCAAAAAGTACGAAAATTTATACCGCACAGTGTATTTTTTGGTATATTTAAAATTCAAGTCCTTAAAAAACTGACAAAATTAGATATGCGATTCTGAAATTCTGCAAACATTATTTTTTGGTCAAAGTCTTTGTTCTGACGGAAAATAAATGTGACACGCCCACCTCCCATATAATGCTTTATTTCAAATTCATATAATTTCTCTATGAATAAAAATTTTGGAACAATAAAGGACTATATTGAAATATCTAAGTTTTATTCATTAACAGAAACAACTTCGACATGCCTACTATAACGCCCACTTTTCAAGTTATCTACTGTTAATGAAATTTAAAAGCCGCAAAAATTAGAGGTATAATGATGAATTTTGCTATATATATATATCTTTTTGGTCAATGTCAATGTCATGCCAGAAAATTTAGGTGACACGCCCACTTTAACGCCTACCTCCCATATAACGGTTTATCCTAAATTCAATTATTTTTTTTATGGACAAAGTTTTTGGAAGAATAATGGACTATATTTGCACGTGGTTCCAACGATATAACATTTAGATTTTTCTATATATTCCCACACAAATATCAACAAAATGTCCCCCATTTTCCCTATTATAATTTTTGTTTGTCACTTTAAAAGTTGCCAACCCATGTATCGTAATATGTTATGTCAAGGCACATTTATTCATTAATTCATTAATATAAATACCTTGGTCTTATGTAGACAATGACATTCGGTCTTTCTAATTGGAACTGGAAAGAGGTACCCTCCTATGTATTGAATTCAATGTAAAAAATTTGTTGGTGCCAGCAAAGCGGTCCGCGTTCAGCTAGTACTATATATAAATTATTTTAAATTTCACCCATTTTTATCTGCTTAGGTCAATCTTTTGGCAAAAATCTGATTTTAAACCTATCGATATATTTTCTTAAGACATAGAAAAATACAAAAAATAAACAGATTCTTGACATACATATATATTTTAAATTTTAATATTTTTGATTTAATTTTATTACTGGTATTTATTTATTATTAAAAAAATTAATGGCCATCATTGTCCATTATTATTTAAATAATAATAACAGAATTCTACGGGAAGTTATTTACATTAATTTAAAATAAATTTTAGTAAATACTTACAAACATACATATGTGCATATGTATATGATCCATTAGTTGTTCTTGCATTTAATCATTACATAATCATTAACACAAACTATTCTTCTTACAAAGTTCTACTGAAGAAGAACCAGTATAAAAGGTTAACATCCTCATTTAAATACATAATTATTTAACTCATGTTTATGTTACCTACACTTCAAAAGTGAGTTATATTAGTACTGTTAATTAAAATGAAACATAATATTTAAGATATGGTTTACTACATATTGTAATTAAAGAGAGAGGACCAATTGTTTGCACGCTTCAAATAGTATGTTTATTAATTTTGTTTAATTTTTACATATAGAGTTTGACAGGTGATTATACAAAAAAAAAAAAAATCAGCTGGTTAAGGTAATACAAGACACATTCTAAGAAATATATCTTGATATTTATGGTTTAATGCCAAAGCTTATTATTATTTTTTACAGAAATAATACATGTCAACATCTGTGTTTGTATTTAAAGTCAGTTGTTATGCATAAATTATAGTGTAGGGTA
Organism: Phyto melanocephala; assembly: GCA_941918925.1. Taxonomy (NCBI): domain Eukaryota; kingdom Metazoa; phylum Arthropoda; class Insecta; order Diptera; family Rhinophoridae; genus Phyto; species Phyto melanocephala. Next base: position 101,824,226 of record OW799235.1, on the reverse strand, counting down.
CATTTCGTATTAGTTCATTGATTATACAATTATTAATCATAACATTTCATCGATGTTGCTATAAGAATTAAAAACTAATCTTTTGTTCACAACTTAATAGAGATATTAAAAGAATAAATATAATAGCTTATTAATTTTTATTAATTTGTTGGCGGAAGTGCAATTATTTATTAAGAACTAAATTTTTTTTTCTCTTTTTGTTAATTCTTAACATGATTAACCAATTGTTAACAGTCTGTAAAACAAACATGTTTCTGATTTTATTAATTTTTAATATTTACATTGATTGATTTATAACATTAACTATAGATATTTACATTTATTTGAATTGTGATCTAATTATAAGTAGAGGTCCAACAGATATTGAAAGTTGTTTAACTCCAGTTGCATATTTTGTAAATATTTTGTGTTGTTATCATGGCCGGAAGTTAAATTTTTTGTATGTATTTATGTGTGTAGACATGTATGTATGTGTGTGAGATATATGTATATGTTCAAAAATAAATGAATTTAGAATTATGTAAATCTTTAATTTTACGGAAATTTAAACTATCACTTTAACCAAATAGTATGTTAAGCTTGAACGTTTATATACTTAGTATGATATAGAGTATAATTAGAATGTAACTAAGTAATAAATATGTCCATGGATTTTATGGCACATAAAATCTGTTATAGTGTCAGTGGACTCATAAACTCTTTAATGAGATAGCGTCAACCCACAAATTTTTATTGGTTATGATACGAGTATGCTAAAAGCTCTTAGTTTATCGAAGGCGAATTTAAATATAATCCTAAATTCCAAAGGCTATGTATGACAAAATTCCAAGCATCCATTAAAACTTTACAGAAAAACAAATAAAGAACAAAGTATAGTCGGCCATACCGAGCAATAAGTTACTCTATACTAGTAATAAAACGTTTTGAAAGAAAACAAGCTGCATGTAAGTATTAGTACAAATTGATACAACAAAACAACTTTTTAGGGGATGTTTTCTGTCAAGGCTGAAAAAGATGTTTTTATATGTTTTGTTCAATAAAATTTGATTAAAAAAAGAATATATATTTGAGAAACAAATTGTACAAAAGCAACAAATATAGATAAATATGGTACATTTGTTAGCAAAAAACTACACTCAAATTAATTATTTAATACCGAAACCCAAATCTCATTTTCCATCCCTGCATTAATAAATTAAATCGAGGCGAACTCAGAAAATTTTGACAAAATGCTTCCCAATCGGCTGGGCTGGTAATTTCACCCGTATGAATTCACCTTGTTTTGAACTTTTGCTATGGCTTCGGACGGTGGTACGGAACAGAAAGGTTCAATTTTAAATTACTCTGTCATACATATTAGAAAAATTTGACCCCTATGGTCAAATATCTTGTTCCTGATGGCAAATTCACATTATATTTGTTAGTGATAATTATTTTATGTGATCCAAATCTTTTTAGTTACATTCGTTGTTGCATTATAAAATGAAACATGAAAATTTTTGTACAAAAATTTCATCAGCTGTTACATAATCTTGCTCGTTAGTTTGTCACACAACGTTCAAACAGTCGCACTTTTTCACTTATATATTCATCCGTTTTAGAATTGATCCAAATTCGATTTTGTTTTTTTTTCTTTGTTTTTTGTTTAATTCAAACAGGTTAATCCAATTATAATGAACAATTATCGTTTTAATAAAGTTGTTTTCTTGACGATTTACATAAAATGTCACAGCTATTAATTCAGATGAAGCAGTATGTGTGAACAACTTCAACGTGTGGCTGCACTGTAAAAGAAAAATTAAAAAAATTATCATGAAAGAAAATTTCAACTTAACAGAGCGTTTTTGTACTCTTCATCTATGGTGCCAAGGTATATTAATATAGCTTTGTCATTAAATTTTTATGTTCTTCCATATTAATTTCCGACCCCGTAAAGTAAATAAAGGGTGGTCCAACCATAATACACGATGGTAATTCTGAGTCACATCTTAAAGTCAAGTTTTTTGACCAACTTAATTTGACATTTCTTTGTTACAGATTTTGATTTATTCAACCTTTTACAAAAGTGGGAGTTCAAATTATAATGATTTTTGTGCACTTCGTGATTTTTTTTATCAGCATAATCGACTAATAGTGTGTACAATCGGGAGGATTGTGAGCAAATTGCAGCAAACCGGGTCTGTTGAAAATGTGAAAATATCTGTACATGCTCGCCCAGTTTGATCTGCGGAAAACATTGATGTTGTTCGCGAAAGCGTGGCAGAAGAGCCATAGATCCTTCTTATATAGTAATATATAGTAAAATAATTTTCTGAAAACGTGTTGTTTATGCCCTTCACACAGTGAAAAAGGGTATATATAGGTTTGTCATTCCGTGTGAAATTTCTACAATTTTCATTTCTGACTTCATAAAGTATATATTTTCTGAAATCTTATGAATAGAGGAGTCGATTAAGTCAGTCTGTCCGTCTGACCGTGTGTATGTTGAAATCAACTTGTTAAAGCCCCCCGACATCGCCTCCTGGACCCAGGTGAGGTATTAAAATATCGGAAATATTCGGGAGTAGATCGGTATTGAAAATCAGAAACATCTGTATATAAACAACTGAGATATGAGCAAAAAACCACGGCCACCTCGTTTTTTTTTTAACACAACAACAACAACAAACATACATACAAACGTGGTATACTGGTTAGAGTAAACGCGGCATCGAATCCCAGCTGAGCCAAAAAAAATTTTGTTAGTGTTTTTTTTTTATTTTTCATTTTATATATTATTTATATTTTAATTATTTTTTTAAAATTTTTTTTTTTATTGTTTATATATCTTTTTATTTTTTTTAAATTTTTTTTAATATGTTTTTTTAATTTTTTTTTTATTTTATATATATTATTTATATTATTTATATTTTTTGTTTTTTTTTAATTTTTTTTCAATTTTTTTTATTAATTTTTTTCTGTTTTTTTTTATTTTTTACATATATACCTAAATTTATAATTTTACAATGGGATGTTTTTATATATGTATGTTTTCTATATGTATGTACATATTTCATATGAGATGAATGGTGATACAAACTATTGTTATTGCAAGGGTATATAAGATTCGACACGGCCGAATATAGCACTCTTACTTGTTTTATTTACAATTAACATCATGCATTTTGGTTGGAGCACCCTTAATATTCTGAATCCTAGATAGGGAACTCGAAGTAAATATGTACGTCTTACTAATATTGTAGGTAAGCAAGGCTGGTGCAAAGTTACCCTCACACCCTCACCCAGGTCCATTGTTACGTAATACCAATATTATAAATGTAAATGTTTGCATATTTAGATGTTTAGTAGTTTGGATCTATAGCATTCAATCATGTAAAAATGGTTAATGAAATTCAACAAATCTTTCCTCTTGTATAGATAATAAAACCTGGATTAATACAATCTGGGTATAAATTCTCGATCTATGAAACTATGAAATGAAAAGTTTTTGTGTATCATATCATATGGTGTCACCATACCCTTTGCTATACAAACATTTTTTCATTTCACAGTTTTACAGAACGAGAATTGAGCCCCTGGATTTATCCCGATAACTACTCATACGAAGTCCAGGCACACGCTAGACTATCTTTCTTTATACATACATATATAAAAATAAGTGTACACGTTGATGTCACCACTAACGGCGAAAACAGGTCAACCGATTTCAACTAAAATTTCAGGTTACGTTTGGGATAGTCGGGAAAATCGGCCCTGTGGTTTTGGAGGTATGGTATTTAAATTTTCCTATATAGTCCCATATAAGTTTAAACAAAATGATTTCGATTTTTCATACTGTGATTTTTTTATTCTCACTTAAAAAGATACCAAACCATGTATCTTATGTGTACAATGACATTCGTTCTTTCTAATTGGAATGTTGAGCTGAATCTTTTCAATCGTTGTTTCGATCGTCATTTTATTTTTGCGCTGTCAATTTGTTTTTTCGCCTCGTTATAACTATTAATAGGAGCAATTTAAAATTTAGTTACAACGTACATATCGTTGGTTACAAGTAGAAAGGTCCTAACTTAAATAATTGTAATTTTACAAGAGAAGATAAAAACGTGTTAGAAACTGAAACTATCATAATATTATTTCTTTTGTAAAACTTTATTTTTTATACTATTGCATTAAATTTTTGTGTCGAGCTGTATTTTCTCAATTTTGTACAATATACGCATTAGGGCCGTTCTACTTGTGGCCATCGATATGTATATTTTATATTTAACACAAGCATAGAAAAGTCATACAAGTTACTGGAGTACAAGTGTCTTAACTATATTTCATGGTCAAGGTAAGAAATATTTATCGACCATATTCCATGTAAACTTTGGAATTTTAGTAATTTAATAAGAATAAAATACAATTTTATGTTTTTTTTATTGGTGTTCATCTACGAAAGATTAGATGTTGATTGATAGTTTATTTGTTTTATTCACTTTTCAATGCATGTTTGAGTGCATTCTTATGACGGAGAAGAATGGTTAATTAATGTTTTTTTTTTTTTTTTGATTTTTAAACTTCATTAGTCAAGGTAAATTAATACACCTTGCTTAATTAATAAAGTAAAGTTTTATTTCGTTTGTCAATCAAAAATAAAAAAAATAAAAATTATTTATACCAAAACATACAATAATATAAACATATTTTGTCAACAATTTTCTTAATATATTTTGAATTTCTAAAATGATTTTTGCTTACCAGTTAACCAACATTTTGTTAACAATTTATTTAACATCAACATTTTCCTTGGCGCAAGGAAGATGTCTTAGCTTCCCTATGAGCAACGAACAAGACTCTTGTGAAGTCACAGAAAGTAAGTTTATAGTTAAAAATTATTTAATTTAAAATTAATCATATTTGTAGGCGTATACAAAGCAGATCAAAACACTTCAAGTAGCTTTGAAAATGATATAAAAACGACAACTATATCGCAACTTTCCTCTAAAAGTGATATTAAAACAAATAATACGGATACTTGCACTTCTTCGACTATAGCTGCAAGCAATTTACAAGATAAATTATTTGAGTTGGCAATTGCAAATCTCTTAGATTCACATAGCATAAAATGGAAATTAGCAGAATTGGCAAAAGGTATAGGAAACTTGAAACAAAATGGAAAACAAAATGATGCACATAATTTCATTCGTGACACATTCAAAAATCCACAAAAGAGAATACAGAAACGTTCGATTATGGATCTAACTCAAAAACAAAACTCCAACTATCCTAAGAAAGTAAATAAATAAAAACAATGATTTATAAATCGCTAATTTGTTTTTTTTTCAGTAAAAATACATTTAAAGTGTATTTTTTAACATAAATAAAAATGAATTGCAAGGCATAATATAATATGCCTTGATGAATTGTTATGCGATTTGTTGTATCTACAAATTTATTAAGTTAGAATCAGGAATGCGATGTGAGGTTGTCATTTTTGTATCAAAAACATTGTTTAATTTTTAAACCCGCCACCAAAAAAAAATGGTGGGGGTATAGTCATTTTGTCATTCCGTTTGCAACACATCAAAATATCCATTTTAGACCCCATAGGTATATATATTCTAAATCGGTCAGACCTAAAATCTAGGAGCTCAAATTTTGCGAGAATATTTCTTATACACAAGGTTTGTTTGGTATTGAAAATTGGCTAAATCGGAATATTACGAAGCGAGTTATACCTCGTAACACAAGAGTAGGTAAAAAAACCGTTTCCATCCAACATCAAATAAAATATAATTGTATCCAAACGCATTAACGTACACTCATTAAACTTTCAAATATATATTTCCTGAGTAAAAACAATATTTTTCCCTGAAAATGGCTTAAATCTGTGCATTAGGAAAGGAGTTACAGATCAAAATGTACGAAAATTTATACCGCACAGTGTATTTTTATATTATTTTTTTACTTAAAATCTAATAAAACTGACAAAATTAGGTGTACGTTTCTGAAATTTGGCAGACATTGCTTTTTAATAAGAGGCTTTGTTCTCATGAATAAAGATTTTGAAATAATAAACGACTATATTGAGATACCTAAGTTGTATTCATTAGCAGAAACAACTTCGACACGCCTACTGTAACGCTCGCTTTTCACATTATCTACTGTTAATGAAATTTAAATGCTCATAAAACTGACAAAATTAATGGTATGATGATGAAATTTGCTACAGATATCCTTCTCGTCAATGTCCTTGTTATGGCAGATAATTAAGGTACACGCTCACTTCAACTCCTACTTCCCATATAACGGTTTATCTTAAATCCACATAATTTCTCTATGGACAAAGTTTTTGGAAGAATAATGGACTATATTTAAATATCTCAGTTTTATTTATTATCAGAAACTATATTGACACGCCTACTTTAACGCCCACTTTCATTGAAAGACTAAATTTACGAAAACATTTTACTAGCATATCGAAGTTATACAAAGAAAGTGATACACATTTTAGTATAAAGAGATTATTCCATAGCGAATAATGTTAATAAAAAAATAATAAATTCTGTGCTATAAAAGTACATCAAATTGGTGGAGGGTATAAAAGATTCGGCACAGCCGAATATAGTGCTATTTCTTGTTTATTTTTAAGTATCCACCTGTGGCGCCAAAGGCGATATATAAGAAATCTAGTACTCAAAAATATACCCTCTTAAACTCTCACAATATTTGTATCAAACGAAAGTCTTTATTAGTAAAATACAGTTAAATATAAAAACTTTTAAATGTAAAATCCCCTACGAAATAAATGGTTCAAATATAGTTTTTACGGATTTGCCCTTTTGTAACACCACAATGTTGGTAACAAATTAAAGAGCTTAACTATAAAAAAGTTAAGATCCTAAAAAAATGGCGAATAATTTTTTCTCAACCGATCAAATGAATGGGCGTGTCTACCAGAATACAGCTAACTATGTATGTAATAACTCAAAATGGTTCGCGGATATTTAGTAGCAACTTTAAACTATCATAACTCCTTAAATGTTAAACCAATTCCTTTCAAATAGTATTTTTTTTAATTAACAGTAACAGAAAAAAAAAGATTACTAGCAAAATATCCGCTTCTTCGTAAGCGAAGTACGTACTATTTATTAAATACTCAAAATCTTTTTTCATTTAATAAATATTTTTTTTTTGTTACGTGGGTCTCCACGCAGCCAATTTTATTACTTAGCATAAGCAAAAACATTGGCAAAATATTGGCACTTTATTTCTAATTTATGTCTATTTTCATTGGGGGGAGAACATGACACAAGTAATTTTTTAACAAAATTTATTATTTTTGTTTCAACTTTTATTTTTTTTTAGAACATCTCACTCTAAATTATTATTACGAGTAAAATTATTTTAATTTTTCTTTGGTCCAGCAAATAAAACAAAAAATTTAATGAAAATAAAACGATTTTGACAGCTTATTACGGCAATAATTGCTTAAGCAATCAGCAAAGCAATTATTGCACAATAAATTGCAACATATGACAATTTGAAGTCTATACGTCGCAATTTCTATGGACGCAATAAAATTTGACAAATGCGGCAATAAATATTGCTACGTGCGGACTCCGGGTTAAGTTTATGAAAACCTGTCTCTCTGATTATTTATATGAAGTAAAATTAATACTACTGAATGGCAAACGTATATGTACACGAACATAAAAAAATACAATAAAAATTTAAAACAAGTATCTTTTGTGTCGCTGATATCATTTTCATTCTCAACTTGTATTAATAGTAGCTAATTTCAAAATAATAAAATAAAAAAATAATAAGAAAATACAAAAAGTACAAAAAAGTGCAAAGAATTACCTTTTAGACCATCCATAAAGTTTTCAGTCTCACCACGAACCAATAGTCTTTATTTTAAAATTTCTGGTTTCTAAAACGTAGGAAGTGCAAAAAAAAAGTACCATTTAGGTTGCCCGCTTTTTTTTAATCTCAACTTGAATCAATAGTCCTTAATTTTCAAAATAGAGACATATAAGCGTAAAAAATTCAATAAGTACCAAAAGATGTGAAAAGAGCCCATAATAGTCTCATCTGGAATCAATAGACACTAATTTGAAAAATCTAGCGTCATAAAGGTAGAAAATACAAAATGTACCATAAAAATCCGAAAGAAGACCTTTTTGGTTTGCCCACTCTTTTCTCAATCTTAACTTGGATCAATAGTCCCTAATTCAATAATCTAGATTCATAAATGTAGAAAATTCAAAAAATTTAAAAAAGTACCTTTTTGGTCGGACAAATATTTTTAGTCTTGCCTCGGATTTTTATAAATTAAACTTAAATATCCATTTAATAGTAAAATATTACAATACACATAAAGTGAATAAATCTACTTTCATTGCATAAAAATATATGTTCTAAAAACTACCAAATATTTTCCCCTTCCTACACTTTTATACGAATTGGCTCTGTAATTAAGAATTTTCTATATATTACACTTTTTTTGTACCGTTTTTGCCCCCCTACAGTTTTAAAAAAATTCACTTAAATATGTCGATATTTTTATTAGGCGATACAAATTATCTACTAATGTCCTATTGAATAAAAAAAGAATAAACAACTTTTTGTTATATAAAGTGAATTTAAGAAATCGTAATAATATTCTTTTGCAGATTAAATTCTACAATTTTATTTTATTTTTATGTGTTGGGAAGTTTCCTTTCTAGAGAAAGGAATTTCATGTCTTTAGCTTTTTGCGTTTGAGCAGTGCGATCATGAATACGTCAGTCAGTCAGTCACGTTACTCTTTCATATGTATTGTAATATAAAAAAAACTTATCTCGATTTTGTACTACTTTACAGGAGAAGGAAACAATTTAATAAAATTTAAAAGAATAAAGCGGTTAAAGCTTTTTTATGTGGCTGTAAATCCGTTTTTTTATCACAGCCCAAAAACTTTTTTAGGACTGATGTGTTTGTATCTGGACTTCCCGAAAACGTTAAAAACGCGATTTCATTAAAAATCAAGGTACGCCATTTTTATATTAAGCCATCTACATATATAGAGAAAAGTTAATATCTATTCAAACTATTTATTTTATATTTTATTGTCATAATTTCCTTACAATTTTTGTCCAGGGTTCTTAAAAACTGTTTTACTACGTGTCGATTTATAAAAAATTACAAAAAAATAATTTTTTTTTTAGTATCAACAGTTAGCATAAGTTTTATCCATGATCCTTTTTCTCCTATTTTACAGAATACATACATATGTATCGTCACCTTAAAAGCAACATATCCCATTTTACAATTTACCAATTTTGCAGTAAAAGTAAATATCATATTTGAATGGAAAATATTATGGTTTTTAATGCCCGGTGGCCGGGTGGACTAGTCAGTAGTGTGCTGGTCTTCTGGTTTTGGGGGTTACAGGTTCGATTTTCGCCAGAGACTCTTGACTGGCCTGCTTCTCTTTCTCTTATATTCTAACTATTTCTATTCTTATTCTTCTCTTGATTTCTATATTAAGGCGTCACAATGGACCGTAATGGTCTCCGGGTGAGGGTGTGAGGGTACCTACCTAATGCAAATGTCTCCAATTAAATTTTTTTATGAAACCGCCATCTTTGTTGGTAGAAATTTGTTTTGTGGTCGTTAATTTTTAGCTTTGTAATAGAATGATTTGTATTCTAGATGGTGATATAACGAAAACAGAGTCATTAACACAACGTCATAACTTACTAGCATTCATGAAACAAAATAGATAAAATTTATCAATAATATTGTAAACCTAACGTTTTCAATTAAAACCACAAAAAAAATATAAAATAAGTATAAATTAACTATGTATAAGCTAGAGCTGATTGGCTAAAATAACTACCGACAATGTGTACATATCTGCAATTGTTTAAAAGCAACCTTCATACAATACCATCATCTGTACGTACCACTTTCTATCTACTTGCCAGATTTCTGAAGTATTTCTAAAGCTACGATAAGTTTTTATTTATTGTACTTTTTATTTCTTTTATGCAATAATTATTTTAACAAGACAATATTTTGAATGCTAGAACTAATATGATTGGTTAACATACATAGAATAAACACGCATACTTAAATGACAAAAGAAAAGCGACACAAAACTTTTGGAATGCCAACTACTGTGCAAATACGGAAAATATGTTTGCGTGAGTTACTATTATGAATTTTGATCACATTTTTTGTCCTTAAAAACAAACAAGAACAACAACCAAACAACTACATATCTCATTACCAGGGACAGGAAGTTCATGCAAAAGCATTTTTTCCCCTTAAGTCTTAACATATCTTTGTGATTAAAAATTTTTAAAAATTTGTTAAACGCATATTTTTAAAGAATTTTCTTACTTCATCTGCTATTACTTAATGCATAATTTTATTAATTTTTTTTTTCATAAACAAAATACAAGTTTTAATACTAAAATAATAAGAGGATGTTAACCTCAAGATATCGAGCCATAACCGCAGAATTGATGTAACCCTCAAAATCAGAATTTTATAGAAGAGGGTTAAAGACATCAATTTGTAAACCGTGATATCAAAAATTATATCGGACAAAAACTAACAAACCGTTTTAAAACTAATTGAGATATAAGCACACAAATACAACTGCTTTGGTGTTTTTTTCTAAAATTAACAAACGAATATTTTTATCGAATGAAAAGCTTAACCAGTTAAATACAGTTGAGTTTGAAGAATAAAAATCCAAGATGGCGTACTAGATTAAATGGCGAATATATGAGTAAAATATAGTACCCCCTTTAACCCTCACATTATTGATATCAAATGAAAAAGGCCAAGATGGCGTGTAAAACAAAATGGCGGAAATTTTTTAACCCCATCAATATGGGTGCCAAATGACAAGTAAAATATGTTTACTATATAAGAATTCGAAATCAAAGATGGCGTCAGAAATAATAAAGAAAAATGGCGTATAACATGAAATATAGGTTAAGCTATGATGTGGGATTATACCTATTAACATGATGGTGAAGGGTATTTTCAGATTCGGCACGGTCGAATATGGCACTCTTACTTGTTTTTTTTTTATTTTACTAAAATGTGAAATTGTTATCTTTGTGTTTTAAGAAAAACGACAGAGAGTAAAATTAATTTTTCGTTGTGTATTGTTTTAAGTTTTTGATAACAGTTAACACAAAAAAGTTTTAAGCAAATCTAATAAGTGTATATTTGTTTTAATTTTTTATCTCTATTTTAAGAATTTTCATACATTTTATAGGCTCCTAAAACACACTATTTTAATGAATGAACTTCCTGTCCCTGCTCATTACAACAATACAGGCAACGACCATACCCATACTCAACAAATTTTCACAGACAGTATTTTAGTGTCTTTTCTAAAGGAAACAGTTTATATTTGTCTATCGCTTTATAATAATAAGGGACTTATAAAAACGAAATAAATTTTTTTTAATATATAAATTTATAATTTTAAATCAATCATAAGTCAGAACCAAGGTAGATTAATAAGGTACGCGTATCCAATCAGCTTACAATAGAATTTATTAGCGTTACTAACTTTTTTTAAACATTTGTCTACATCTGTCAAATTTAACTTAAATATTTTTATTCTACAATAAATAGTTTTCAGTTTCAACTGATTAAAAACGTTTTAAAAAAATTCAAACCCGTAAATAAAAAGATTTTGTTTTAAAGTTTTGTTAAAATTATTAAAATCAACTAAGAAAAGAAAAAAATTGTGTGACATATACAGACATACATATATACAAAAAAGAAATGCATGTGATTTTTTCTTGTTGTGTTTGTTGTCGCGATGCATAAACCTTATGAATAATAAGTGACGGCAAGGCATATTTTTTCATCAGGTTTTTTTTCAACACTTATTTTAAATTTCAGCTGTCAAATTGCATAAATAAAAAACAATTTTCTCTCTTTTCTAATTAATTTCAAATGTCAAACTTCATACATATATAAAAAATATAAACAAAAAATTCTCTCCGAACTGCAATTACCTGATGAATAAATATGCCTTGGAGTGACGATGTTAAAATTTATGGTAATAATAGAAGTGTATTAAAAATTCAAAAACAGATATTATAATTAACAATTTTAAAATCAAAATGTCAAAAACTAAAGACTATTTCGTAAATTCAAACAAAAATGTTAAAGCTCCCCATAAACAGGTATTTGATTTTGCCTCTTTATTACCGGAAATGAAAAATAATAAAGCCACAACAAATTCTGAAGCCAAGAATTGGCCAATTGCCCGCCCTAAAAGCTGTATAAAACTGTCACCTAACAACAAACGTAAAAACATGAAAAAAATAAAATTATCAGCATTTTTAAAACTTGCTACAATATCGCGTCCCGATATATTGCACACCTATTTATCGTATAACGAAATACTGCATTATTTGGATTATATTAAATTACGTTTTTTGGATTTTGTAAAAATTCATACACTGGGCACAACATTTGAACGCAGATCTATTAAATGTATTGAAATCAACTGGAACAGCGAAAAGGCCAAAGAAAATCGTGCACGCTCAGCACCTATTCATTATTCCAAACTTCAGCAGCTAGAGCAGAGTTCAGAGAATAGTTGTCGTAATATTGTTTTTATTGAGGGTGGCACTCATGCTCGTGAATGGCTTTCGGTAACGGTGGCATTAAATTGCATTCACCAATTGACGGAGAAAAATTTCAGACATCGAGATCTGTTGCGTAAATTGAAATTCTATATTGTACCGGTCATGAATCCAGATGGCTATGAATATGCAAGGAATTTTGTAAGTACAATTTTATTTGTGTGAAAGTAATGCAACTGAACTGCCAAAACGCGATTGCTGCTTATTTATTATATTGGTTATATGTATAGTTCTCGTATACTTGGGGCTCAATTCTTGATCTGTGAAACTGTTAAATGAAAAGTTTTTGTATAGCAAAGGGTATGGTGGCACTATATGATATGACACACAAATAAATTTTTCATTTTATAGTTTCATAAAACAAGAAATAATACCTGGTTGGTGTAGGGAATGAAAAAAATCTCTTTAAGTTACTATAGGTGACAAAAGGTAATATGGTGTTTTTGATTCACCTTTTGAAAGGTGTTTTCTAACCTTTTAGATATTAAAATCACTATTTATCAAATCATTGATTTTAGTCATTCTTGATAAGACCATCATTACCAATGGCTGTCCAAGATAAAAATCCTAAACTACAACAAAAAGGAAGACTAAATCATTGTTTAATTCACAACCTATCATCGTAAGAGTTGTACATATGTCGTAATAACGCACTTTAACGCATACAACAGCAATAGTAATACCTTTTTCATATCTGATGTTTTTATAAGGCTTTCCATAAAATTATGAAGATAAGAATGACTTAAAAACAGAAATCAAACAAAATGTGAAAACTTTAGGATGTATGTAAACTGAAAAAGTAAGTTTTATAATTTTCAAAAATTTGAATTCATTAAGGAGTAAATTTTTGTTCAATTAAACTATCAAATGATAATTGTTTGCACATTATTTGGTGTCACCATAGCATTGACATTGCAAAGTCTTTTCATTTTACAGTTTCACCTTCAATTATTAGGCTCTGTGTTTAATGAGACGATTAATGTGGTCATAAATTAAATATTTACAAAAAAAAAATATTCTCACCCTCTTTAAAATGACGCAGGAGATCGTTAATAATTTTAAATATAACGAGCAGAAAGACTTTTGCATTTACTGCGCCGAAAATTTTAAACTGCTCAATTGAGCGTGATCAACTGTCAAAATTGTTGCATTTTTTTTATACCCTTCACCTGTGGTGCACAAGGGTATATATAGCTTTGTCATTCCATTTGTAATTTCTACAATTTTCATTTCCGACCCCATAAAGTATATATTTTCTGAAAGCTTATGAATAGAGGAAATTACCGTCTGTCCGTCTGTCCGTGTGTTGGTTGAAATCAACTTTAAGAAGCAACTATCCTCAGATCTGTATATGGTATCAATCTCTTGGAAATATCCAGGAATGAATCTCTATTGAAATTCAGCACAATCGCCCTATAACTTTCTGAGATATGAGCAAAAAACCACGACCACCTCGTTTTTTTTACAATTACAACAACAACCTACATACATACTGGTTAAAGTAAACGAGGCATCGAATTCCAGCTGAGCCAAAAAAATTTTATTTTATTTTATTTAATATATTATTTATATTTTATTATTTTTTTTAATTTTTTTTTTAAATTTTTTTTATTTTTTTTTTTTAATTTTTTTTAAATTTTTTTTTGTAATTTTTTTATTATTTTTTTTTTATTTTTAATATATTTTTTTTTTGTAATTTGTTTTTTTTATGTTTTTTACATGTATGTACGTAATTTATATGAGATGAGTGGTGATACAAACAATTGTTATTGCATGACTACACGTTGTGAAGGGTATATAAGATTCGGCACGGCCGAATATAGCACTGTTACATGTTTTAATTTCCTTTTGTAAAAACAAAGAAACATTAAAATAATCATTTAAAGTGGTCAATTACAAAAAAAAAACATAAAAATATATATGTTCACAGCGTATACCATGTAAGTATGTATGCATGTATGTATGTATTATTACGTGGAGACCTAACATATTTGTTGCAATTTAAATTATTTACAAATTTAATTGCAAAGGGTGTCTCAGTAGGAATGCATTTTTAAATTTATTTTCATTTTTTTATGGAAGTGGCAACTTTGCAATTTGGCAGTTGTCACATATTTTTAATATATAAAATGCGTTATAATTGTGACAACTTATTACAAAAATTTGGAAAGTTATGCTGAGACCGCTCGCAAACTATAAAGAATTTTTTAGTTGAAAAAGTGCACTGCATGAAGAGCAGTAAAAAATTTAAAGAAACTGGGTAAGTTATCGAAGGTAAGACTCGTTTGGTTTCTTGAAAACATAGCTGTTGTAAACGAGAGTCGCCGAAATCATCACTTCGGCATTATTCTTGAGAACTTAAAATTTCACAAAGCACTACGCAAAGAATTTGGACAAAAGTCCTCTATCTTTATACATAAAAAATTCAGATTACTTCCATCTGAATGGTTTCTTGAATACACAAATAATTCTAATTTGGGACTCAGATAATCCTCATGTAAGCAAGAAATTAATACACCCACAACAAGCGGGATTTTTATTTTGTTTAGGCGGCGTGATTTGGTCTTACTTTTTATACCCTTCACACAGTGAAAAAGGGTATATATAGGTTTGTCATTCCGTGTGAAATTTCTACAATTTTCATTTCCGACCCCATAAAGTATATATTTTCTGAAAGCTTATGAATAGGGGAGTCGATTAAGCCCTGTCAGTCTGTCCGTCTGACCGTCTGTCCGTGTGTATGTTGAAATCAACTTTTTGAAGGCCCCCGACATAGGTTGGACCCGGGTAAGGTATTAAAATATCAGAAATATTCAGGAGTAGATCGGTATTGAAAATCAGAAACATCGGTACATAAACAACTGAGATATGAGCAAAAACCCACGACCACCTCGATTTTTTTTTCACAAAAATAACATTACAACAAGTAACAGTGCTAAAGTAACAGTGTTAAAGAAACTGGGTAAGTTATCGAAGGTAAGACTCGTTTGGTTTCTTGAAAACATAGCTGTTGTAAACGAGAGTCGCCGAAATCATCACTTCGGCATTATTCTTGAGAACTTAAAATTTCACAAAGCACTACGCAAAGAATTTGGACAAAAGTCCTCTATCTTTATACATAAAAAATTCAGATTACTTCCATCTGAATGGTTTCTTGAATACACAAATAATTCTAATTTGGGACTCAGATAATCCTCATGTAAGCAAGAAATTAATACACCCACAACAAGCGGGATTTTTATTTTGTTTAGGCGGCGTGATTTGGTCTTACTTTTTATACCCTTCACACAGTGAAAAAGGGTATATATAGGTTTGTCATTCCGTGTGAAATTTCTACAATTTTCATTTCCGACCCCATAAAGTATATATTTTCTGAAAGCTTATGAATAGGGGAGTCGATTAAGCCCTGTCAGTCTGTCCGTCTGACCGTCTGTCCGTGTGTATGTTGAAATCAACTTTTTGAAGGCCCCCGACATAGGTTGGACCCGGGTAAGGTATTAAAATATCAGAAATATTCAGGAGTAGATCGGTATTGAAAATCAGAAACATCGGTACATAAACAACTGAGATATGAGCAAAAACCCACGACCACCTCGATTTTTTTTTCACAAAAATAACATTACAACAAGTAACAGTGCTATATTCGGCCGTGCCGAATCTTATATACCCTTCACAACGTGTAGTCATGCAATAACAATTGTTTGTATCACCATTCATCCCATATAAAATACGTACATATGTATATACTGGTTAGAATAAATGTGGCATCGAATCCCAGCTGAGCCAAAAAAATTTTATTTTATTTTATTTAATATATTATTTATATTTTATTATTTTTTTTTATATTTTTGTTAAATTTTTTTAAAAATTTTTTTTTTACAATTTTTAAAAAATTTTTTTAAATTTTTTTTTAAATTTTTTTTAAATTTTTTTTTTTAGTTTTTTTATTATTTTTTTCTTATTTTTAATATTTTTTTTTTTTTAATTTTTTTTGTTTGGTATGTTTTTTACATGTATGTATGTATGTATGTATGTATGTATGTATGTATGTTGTTGTTGTAATTGTGAAAAAAACGAGGTGGTCGTGGTTTTTTGCTCATATCTCAGAAAGTTATGGGGCGATTGTGCTGAATTTCAATAGCGATTCATTCCTGGATATTTCCAAGAGATTGATACCATATACAGATCTGAGGAATATATAGTTGCTTCTAAAAGTTGATTTCAACCAACACACGGACAGACGGGCAGACGGTCAGGGCTTAATCGACTCCTCTATTCATAAGCTTTCAGAAAATATATACTTTATGGGGTCGGAAATGAAAATTGTAGAAATTACAAACGGAATGCCAAAGCTATATATACCCTTGTGCACCACAGGTGAAGGGTATAACAACAACATACATACATACAAACGTGTATACTGGTTAGAGAAAACGTGGCATCGAATCCCAGCTGAGCAAAAAAAAATTTTTTTTTTTTTTAATTTTTTTTTTTTATTTTTTATTTAATATATTATTTATATTTTTATTATTATTTTTTAAAAAAATTTTTTTTAATATTCTTTTTATACCCTTCACCTGTGGTGCACAAGGGTATATATAGCTTTGTCATTCCGTTTGTAATTTCTACAATTTTCATTTCCGACCCCATAAAGTATATATTTTCTGAAAGCTTATGAATAGAGGAGTCGAATAAGCCCTGACCGTCTGTCCGTCTGTCCGTCTATCCGTCTGCCCGTCTGTCCGTGTGTTGGTTGAAATCAACTTTTAGAAGCAACTATATGTTCCTCAGATCTGTATATGGTATCAATCTCTTGGAAATATCCAGGAATGAATCGCTATTGAAATTCAGCAGAATCGTCCCATAACTTTCTGAGATATGAGCAAAAAACCACGACCACCTCGTTTTTTTCACAATTACAACAACAACATGCATACATACATACATACATGTAAAAAACATACCAAACAAAAAAAATTACAAAAAAAAAAATATTAAAAATAAGAAAAAAATAATAAAAAAATAATAAAAAAAACTACAAAAAAAAATTTTAAAAAAATTTAAAAAAAAATTTTTTAAATTTTTCTAAAAAAATTTTAAAAAAATATAAAAAAAAATAATAAAATATAAATAATATATTAAATAAAATAAAATAAATTTTTTTTGGCGCAGCTGAGATTCGATGCCACATTTATTCTAACGTGTACGTATGCACGTATTTTATATGGGATGAATGGTGATACAAACAATTGTTATTGCATGACTACACGTTGTAAAGGGTATATAAGATTCGGCACGGCCGAATATAGCACTGTTACTTGTTTTTATACCCTTCACACAGTGAAAAAGGGTATATATAGGTTTGTCATTCCGTGTGAAATTTCTACAATTTTGATTTCCGACCCCATAAAGTATATATTTTCTGAAAGCTTATGAATAGGGGAGTCGATTAAGCCCTGTCAGTCTGTCAGTCTGTCAGTCTGTCCGTCTGTCCGTCTGACCGTCTGTCCGTGTGTATGTTGAAATCAACTTTTTGAAGCCCCCCGACATCGCTTGGACTCGGGTGAGGTATTAAAATATCGGAAATATTCGGGAGTAGATCGGTATTGAAAATCAGAAACATCGGTACATAAACAATTGAGATATGAGCAAAAACCCACGACCACCTCGATTTTTTTTTCACAAAAACAACATTACAACAACAACATACATACATACAAACGTGTATACTGGTTAGAGAAAACGTGGCATTGAATCCCAGCTGAGCCAAAAAAATTTTTTTTTTACTTTTTTAAAATTTTTTTTTTTAATTTTTTTAAAATTTTTTTTTTAATTATACCCTTCACACAGTGAAAAAGGGTATATATAGGTTTGTCATTCCGTGTGAAATTTCTACAATTTTGATTTCCGACCCCATAAAGTATATATTTTCTGAAAGCTTATGAGTAGGGGAGTCGATTAAGCGCTGTCAGTCTGTCCGTCTGTCCGTGTGTATGTTGAAATCAACTTTTTGAAGCCCCCCGACATCGCTTGGACTCGGGTGAGGTATTAAAATATCAGAAATATTCGGGAGTAGATCGCTATTGAAAATCAGAAACATCGGTACATAAACAACTGAGATATGAGCAAAAACCCACGACCACCTCGATTTTTTTTTCACAAAAGCAACATTACAACAACAACATACATACATACAAACCTGTATACTGGTTAGAGAAAACGTGGCATCGAATCCCAGCTGAGCCAAAAAAATTTTTTTTTTAATTTTTTTTTAATTTTTTTTTTTTATTTTTTTTTTTATTTTTTTTTTTTTTATTTTTTATTTAATATATTATTTATATTTTTATTATTATTTTTTTTTTTAATTTTTTTTTTTTAATTTTTTTTTTTATTTTTTTTTTGTTTTGTATATATTATATACATAATAATTTAAAAAAAAATTTTTTTTTTTAAAAATTTTTTTTTTTTAAATTTTTTTTTTTTTAAATTTTTTTTTTTCTTAAAAATTTTTTTTTTTAATTTTTTTTTTTTTTTGTTTTTTTAACATTCATACGTGAATTTATAATTTTACAATGGGACGTTTTTATATATGTATGTTTTTATATGTATGTACGTATTTCATATGGGATGAATGGTGACACAAACCACTGTTATTGCATGAATTCACGTTGTGAAGGGTATATAAGATTCGGCACGGCCGAATATAGCGCTCTTACTTGTTTTTTATTTAATATATTATTTATATTTTTATTATTTTTTTTTTAATTTTTTTTTTTTAATATTTTTTTTTTATTTTTTTTTTGTTTCATATTTATTATATATATATTAATTATTTTTAAAAATTTTTTTTTTAATTTTTTTTTTTAAATTTTTTTTTTAATTTTTTTTAAAAAAATTTTTTTTAAATTTTTTTTTTAATTTTTTTTTATTTTTTTTTTTTAATATACATACGTAAAGTTATAATTTTACAATGTGGATGTTTTTATATATGTATGGTTTTTATATGTATGTACGTATATCATATGGAATTGTGATACAAACTACTGTTATTGCATGACTACACGGTGTGAAGGGTATATAAGATTCGGCACGGCCGAATATAGCGCTCTTACTTGTTTTTATTTTTTTTTGTTTTATATTTATTATATATATTTTAATTATTTTTTAAATTTTTTTTTTAAATTTTTTTTTTTAATTTTTTTTAAATTTTTTTTTTAAATTTTTTTTTATTTTTTTTTTAACATACATACGTAAGTTTATAATTTTACAATGGGATGTTTTTATATATGTATGTTTTTTATATGTATGTACGTATATCATATGGAATGGTGATACAAACTACTGTTATTGCATGACTACACGTTGTGAAGGGTATATAAGATTCGGCACGGCCGAATATAGCGCTTTTACTTGTTTAAAGATGAGCTCGAAATTGCAGTGACTGTCAACGGCATTCATTACAGGAACGTGATAACGTAGTTCTTGTGGCTTCAACTGGACGGCATGGAACTTGACGACATGTGGTTTCAGCAAGATTGCGACTCCTGCCACAGCGCGCATGAAACAATGTATTTATTGTAGAAACGATTTCCTGTACAACTTATTTCAAGAAGTTCTGATGTCAACTGGACACCAAGATGAAGCGATTTAACGCCGTGTAATTTTTTCTTTTTTTTTTTTTGGGGATTTGTAAAATCTCGGACTTATGCAAAATAACCAGAAACAATTCCCGACCTCAGATTCGAGATCCAACGCGGCATTGGTGAGATACAACCACACATGTGTTAAAAAAAATCTTAGAAAATTTTATAAAAAGTGTAATGGTCTTTCATCAGAGCCGTGGGGGAAATTTGACGAATATTTTATTCCATACTTGATTGAAACATGTCTTCTTAACAACTCAATAAAAAAAAATCATAACTTTCCAACAAAATATGTGTTTTTGTTTTAAAACAAAAAAGTGCATTCTTACTGAGACACCCTTTAGCTTATCTGAATAACCGTCGTTATTACTATGTAGTTATTCTTATTTCTTTACAGAATCCTCGTTGGCGTAAAAATCGTCGTCCTAACATAAACAGTGAAAGCGTTGGTACCGACTGCAATCGCAATTTCGACTTTCACTGGGACCCAAGCCGAGCAAGAGCTAAACGTAATACATATCAAGGAGATAAGCCATTTTCCGAGAATGAAACTAAAGCACTAGCAAATATTTTACACAGTTTGGCACCAAAGCTTTTGTTTTTTTTATCGTTACACTCATATGCTCAAAGTATAATGTATCCCTGGGGCTATTGCAAGTAAGTCTAACACCAAATGTTTGCACAAAAAACAAGTTAGAGTGCTATATTCGTCCGTGCCGAATCTGATAACACTCTTCACCATCATGTATAGGCATAATGAGAACATCGTAGCTTGGCCTAGATTTCAGATTTCATTTTCGACGCCGTCTTTGATTTTGAATTTTAACATAGTTAAATGTATTCCACTTGCAAGGCCTTTCATTTGATGCTCATATAAATGTCGCCATTTTGTTATAGAGGCCGCCTTAGATTTTACACTTTTTAATAGGTAACTGTATTCTACTGGTCCAGCTCTTTTATTTGAAACCAATATTTGGAGATATCAAAGGGGTATATTTTGAAATACCAGACATGACATATATATAACAAACATATGGACAATACTTAATCGAACCCCCTATTCATAAGCTTTCAGAAACTTTGGCAAGTTGTTGTACACATACCAGGGAGTGTTTATGGGTGGAAAAAAGTGGGCGGGGCCACGCCCATAAAAATTAGTTTTCAGTTTTAGCTACTTGCACTTGACCGATTTTTCTGAAACTCTGCACACATATCGAGCTGTCATGACTTAATAATTTCGTGATAAGAAAAGTGGGCGGGGCCACGCCCCTAAAAAAATTTTGATTTTGAGGTACTTGCACTGGACCGATTTTTCTGAAACTTTGCACACATACTAAGCTGTCATAACCATATAATTTCATGATTAGAAAAATGGGCAGTGCCACGCCCATAAAAAAAGATATCATTTTGAGGTACTTGCACTGGTCCGATTTTTCTGAAACTTTGCACACATATTGAGCTGTTATGACTTTACAATTTCGTGATCAGAAAAGTGGGCAATGCCACGCCCATAAAAAAATTATAATTTTTAGGTTTTTGCACTTGATATTCAATTAAAATTCAGAATGCATTTCGATTCATTAAGGGGCGTAGCAACGCGCGCCGGGTTTGGCTAGTATAAGATAAAAGGCACATACATCTGTTTAAAATCTAAGTTTAATATGTATGTATTTCAATTCATTCGTATAACAGTTGATACATATTTTATGTGGAGTTAGAGAAATTTAAAATTTTTGTTTGATTTGTACAAAGTCGCTTGTTTAGTACTATACTGCTTCTTTGTCCCTGGAGCATCATAATATCGTTATACAATTCGGTATTGCGACCACCGTTCTTACTGCGTAATAATTTCCAAGAGTATATAGAATTTTACCGATCCAAGGAGATTTTGGTTTTTTTTTATTTAAAATTTAAAAAAGCCACAGAAGAGTGAAGAAGTTCAACTCGTATTTAACTAGCAGAGACAAGAACCACATTTCGTAACAGAGCTCATTTTACAGATAACAGATCAATGTTACACATTTAACAGTGCTAATACTTCATATATAAATAGTAAATTATTATGATCAATATTTTATCTACACATTACCCATGATTTTATTATAATAAAATTAAATTATAAAAATTTCTTTTTAAACATTATCAAGTAAATTTAACAAACTATTTAGGAATAATAGCTCAAGGAGTCCTTAACGACACTGGATAAGTGCCATTTTTAAAATAAATGTGCAATTTTATAAAACGAACGAATTTGCTTTGTTAGGCACTAGCAAATATACAGCCATTCACAAGTTCTGAACTAAACGTAAAAGATGCTTTCTGTTAAAAGTTAAAAAATAAGTAGATTTCTTAGAAAAATTATGTTTTGATCGTAGCACCAGCATTATATCTCCTTTTAAAAATAATTACTTTCACTCTGCGAGTCGCTGTGTCACATCCAATCAAAAATTTTGTTTTATTTTCAAAGTAGTGCAGACTTTATTTGCTTAACGTATTGCAAACATACATACTTACATAAAAATGCTAAAATTGTATGTATGTCTCTTGTTAAAATCTTAGCCGGGATATTTTTTTCGATCAATTTTAACAGAAAATTTATGGTTAAAGTGCTAAACGTATTTTGTGAAATTCACTTAACTTACGGTTAAATTTCATGTTTAAGTATAATCCAAGGCACATTTCAAGGCATATTTATTCATCAGGTAATTGCAGTTTGGAGAGAATTTTTTTGTTTATATTTTTTATGCCTTGGGCACATTTATTCATCAGGTAGTCTTGTTTCATCAGCTGATTATTTTTTTCTTTAATTATTTTAAATTTCAGCTGTTAAAGTTTAAAGATAAAAAACAATTTTCTCTCCTCCCTCATTTATTTCAAATTTCAAACTTCATATTAAAAAAATATAAAGAAGCAAATTCTTTTCAGACTGGAATTACCTGATGAATTAATATAATCGTCATTGGGAAAAAGTTTGAAAATAAAATATTTTTTGGTTATTTAAATCTGTACAAAAAAAAGGAATCAATCGTGTCTGTTTTGTGTTCCAAACGAAATTTAATTGTTCGGAATAAAAATAATAATTTGTTATTAATGTTTCGAAAAAGTTTTATTAAAATGTATTAACTCAAAAATTAACAAACAGTTTAACAATGTTACATGTTTGTGCATATTTTTTTTTTTTTTTTTTTGTGTTACTTTTTATGTATCAAATGTCTGTAATTCTGAGCAATATTACCAGTGTCTGCCTTATAATCACTTGTAAGAAATCTGTTCGAAGTCGCACAATAAATCAGGATTTCCCCCACAAATAATCAGATTCCTATTAAACACTTTGGTTAAAAATCTCGAGAATTTCCCACGACATGTCTGTCAGAGTTTATATCAGCCACTTTATATGTTTTTCGATAAGTCTGACAGAATTCGTGTACAATTCTGACTTGTTTGTGAAAATTTCTGACAGATGTTTGTAGAAATTGTAAATTAGTTTAAGACGTTTTTGTAAAAAAACAATATTTTTAACCCTTTGACTGTCTTATATATCACATATAATGCACAGACGCTTGCACATCATATGTGATACACAATTTGTATTATAAATATGGGTCAAATCTAGTAACCACAAAAGTATTCTTTTTAACCGCTCAGTATGGGTATCAGGCGTAGGACCATGACTAGAAAAATAAAGTAAACTGTGCAAACATCAAAAATTTAAGATGGCATTCGAAACAAAATACCAAATAAATACGGGCTTAAATAGTCAATTATATAGTTAACTATATTCGCTTTATTCGGCCGTGCCAATTCTTATATACCCTTCACAACGTGTAGTCATGCAATAACAGTAGTTTGTATCACCATTCATCCCATATGAAACACGTATGTATGTACAAACATATAAAAAACACACATATATAAAAACATCCCATTGTAAAATTATAAATTTACGTATGTATGTTAAAATAAATAATAAATATAAAACAAAAAATATAAAAAAAAAATTTTAAAAAAATATAAAAAAAAATTAAAAAAAAAATAATAAAAATATAAATAATATATTCAATAAAAAATAAAAATAAATAAAAAAAAATTAAAAAAAATAAAAAAAAATTTAAAACAAATTAAAAATAAATAAAAAAAAATTTTAAAAAAAATAATAAAATAAATAATAAATATAAAACAAAAAAATATAAAAAAAAAATTTAAAAAAAAATATAAAAAAAATAATAAAAATATAAATAACATATTAAATAAAAAATAAAAATAAATAAAAAAAAAATTTAAAAAAAAATTAAAAAAAAATTTAAAAAAAAATATAAAAAAAATTTTTTTTGGCTCAGCTGGGACTCAATGCCACGGTTACTCTAACCAGTATACACGTTTGTATGTATGTATGTATGTTGTTGTTGTAATGTTGTTTTTGTGAAAAAAAATCGAGGTGGTCGTGGGTTTTTGCTCATATCTCAGGTGTTTATGTAGCGATATTTCTGATTTTCAATACCGATCTACTCCCGAATATTTCTGATATTTTAATACCTCACCCGGGTCCAAGCGATGTCTGGGGGCTTCAAAAAGTTGATTTCAACATACACACGGACAGACGGACAGACTGACAGAGCTTAATCGACTCCCCTATTCATAAGCTTTTAGAAAATATATACTTTATGGGGTCGGAAATGAAAATTGTAGAAATTTCACACGGAATGACAAACCTATATATACCCTTTTTCACTGTGTGAAGGGTATAAAAAGAATTTGGCAACCGAGACAAAATGGTGAATAATTTTTTTCTTCGCCCTGCAATATGGATATTAAATAAAATGCTTTAAAAAAATTCAAATTCGAATGTTGCCGCTGACACAAAATGAAGGATAATTTTTTTCAACCCTATGCATGTATTAAATAAAAGGGCTTGACTTGAAAAATATACTATACCATGATAAAAAAAAATTCAAGTTCAAGATGGCATCCAAAAAAAAAATAAAAATGGTGATCTTAGGGTTTGGACAGGAAATACAATAAACCTATAATCTGGGCTTCGTTACGACGCAATCTTGAAATTTAAATATAGCTATGTGTATAATGGTGAAGGATATAAGAGATTCAGCATGGCCGAATAAAACACTTAAACTTATATTAACGACGAAAAAACTGTAACGTTCCTTAACGCAGATTATTGCCAAAACATGCCAAACTAATGGAAAGTGTAGCCATAGCTGGACGTAATGCAATCAAGACATTTAGCGGTCGTTATTACCGTGTGGGTAGTATATCACACATAACTAAACGTAACATAGCAGGCTCTGTATTGGATTATGCTTATGGCGCTGTTAAAATACCATTGACCCTTGTTATGGAATTGCCTTCAAATGAGTATGGTTTTCAACCGCCTGCCGAAAAAATACATCCTTTGGGTATGGAAAGTTGGCATGGAATAAGAGAAATGTGTAAAAAAGCTCACAGTTTAAAATCTCAAATTGAGGAGGAACAAAAATCTCAAGTTATAGCACAAAAAGAAACAGAAGAGAAATAATTTTAAAACAAAATCAACAGACTGTGCGGGTAAGGAAAGCGAACTGAGATTATTAAAGTCTTATTATCCAAACCATAAAAATAAAAAAGAAATCAAAAATTTATAACTTACTAAAACACAATTGCATAGCAAAAGTCAAAATTCACAAAAAGCTAAATGTTATAGGGTATTATTTATTACATCCACGTTGGATGATAAATTCTAGTAAAAATTTAAAATCAAAATTACACACAGATGTTTGAAGCTTAAATATTTTAGTTTTTATATAATATACTGGTAAATATTACATAAATAAAATGTGAATAATACACAAAATATCAATCGAAAAATTTTAATGAATTAAATGTTTTTCATTTAATTGTTTTACATAGAGATCATATATATTGCTTACTAAATTAAAACGTTCACACCTTACAATACAGCACGCCCTCTTTTTTAAAGTAAATGCTATTGTCTCTAAGTTATTTTGAATAGTTTTCATAAATTCAAGTAATCATACATTTGAAGAAAACAAAAAACGTCTTTCATTAAAAAAATTAAATTTGGGAAATTAGTTCATTTTTTGGTTAATCATTTGAATTGTTTATCTTTGTTAGTTAGTACAACTAGTTTTTTTATTTAAAAAGAATTTTACAGTAAAGATTAAATTATATAGCAAAAAATAACTTAATATTTACAAAACACTTTCATCTGTAATCGATACTCGAGGTGCAGCATATTTTAAACGCAATTTCTCATAAATTTTGCGATCCTGAAACAGGTAAATTTAAAATTAAATTTTGAAATCTCATATTGATATTAAAAAAGTTTTCGATTTTTGGTTTATTATTTTATAATAAAATAATTGTTTTACTCACCTGCGCACTAACAGACGGTCTTAACATTTGTATTGCTTTTGTAAAATGGCTCTGATTCACACAGAGATCCTCCAATTGAATTTCGTCATTATTTATTGATTCTTTAAGCGCCAACATTGAAGCTTGCCGTACAAGACCAGCCAAATCAGCGCCGGTATAGCCATCAGTTAAAGAAGCCAGCTCTTCATAACTAACATTGTCTGCTAAAGCAGGTTTGGTACCGCACTGGAGAATAAAAATATCATTAGTAACCCCAAAATATATGAATATACATATGTATATATTTATATAAAAATACGAATGCAATACCTTAGTGTTAGCCTTCAAAATTTCAATACGATCTTGTTGTTCCGGCAAACCAACGTATAAAATAGTGTCTAAACGTCCGGGACGTAAGATTGCGGGATCAATTATGTCAGGACGATTTGTGGCAGCTAATATATAAACTCCTTGACGATCTTCAACACCATCCATTTCAGTTAGCAACTGATTGACAACACGCGTACCTGAACCACCTTCATTACCGTCGGTACGTTTGGGACATAGAGAATCAAACTCATCAAAAAATATAACACATGGTGAGGAATTGCGAGCCCTCTGAAAGCATGCTCTTACGGCACGTTCACTCTCACCTACATACTGCAAGAGAAATTTTATTTTTTACGAACGAGTTATCACATAAATTAAACTTAACATTACCATATTCATTAGTTCGGGACCCTTAACAGATATAAAATTAATACCAGCTTCGTTGGCTATAGCCTTAGCTAGCAAAGTTTTACCGCAACCGGGAGGGCCGCATAATAGAACACCGGACGGGGCAGACAATCCCAAACGAGCCAATTTCTCTGGAAACTTAACGGGAGCTAAAACGGCTAACTTCAATTCTTCTCTTATGTCCTGCAAAGAGCCCACATCATCCCAGGTTACATCGGGTACAGTAATAAATCCTTCACGTTTGGCTGATGGCTGCACAACTTTGACAGCCTCACAGAAATCATCCAAGGTAATGCAAAACTCGGACACAAAAGTGATATCTTCTGGTGGATTATCTAACCAATTGAGTAGCTCAAATAAAGTTGGTTCTTGTAATTTAACATTTGCAAGTTCACTTTTATTTAAATCTTTCGATTCATCTGCAGGTTCGTCGAAAGAATTTAAGGGCTTTGTTGTCTCATTCATTTCAATATCTTCAGACTTGTCTTTGCTCGTTAATGTAGTAGTGTCATCTGCCATTTTATCTGCTTCGACTTTAGCAGCATCATCGGTTGTAGTGTCAACTGACATAGCTTCTGTATCGTCTATTGCTTTTACTTTAGATTTCTCATCTGTCTTAGAGGTTGCTTCAGCATCCTCGGCCTCTTTAGTAGTATTTTCTTTTAGACTTTTACTGTCTTTTTCCTTATCTTTTTCCTTTTTACTGTTGTCAGTTTCTTCATTGTCATCATCTAAATCGACAATGGTTATATTGCGCTGTGTCTTTAGCTGAAAAGCTCGCATTTGTTCAGAGCATCTATAAAAAGCAAAATAAAAAATTTTTGTTAAAGATATTTAAAATCATAGTTAGAAACCTACTTTCTTTTAACCGCTATTGTAGCAGCTCTTGATACCAAAGCCAGCAGATCAGCGCCGACATAACCTGGCGTTAATTCGGCAATTTTATCAAAGTCACATTTTGGTTCAACCGACAAGCCCTCACATATTATTGTCAAAATGTCTTTACGATCTTTTCGAGTTGGTATGCCGATAGCAATTTCATGGTCAAAACGACCCACACGTCTTAAAGCGGGATCTAGAACGTCTGGACGTGTAGTGGCACCAATAACCAGAACCGATTGACCGCCTTCGCTAAGTTTTAAGTTATCCAAACTACTGATTAGTTGGGAGACAATACGGCGCTCCATATCTCTTTGCGCCATAGAACGATTTGAAGAGATAGCATCGATTTCATCAATAAACAAAACACAAGGTGCGCTACTAGCAGCTTGATCAAAAACATCGCGTATACGTTCCTCAGATTCACCAGAAACACCAGCAATAAGTTCGGTAGCTGGGATCTCAATCAGAGCTAGATTTAATTGCTACACAAAAGAATGAAAAAAAAAGCTGTTAATAATATACTAAAGAAAAATAAAAAACTTACTCCTGCTATAGCATGTGCCAGTAAAGTTTTACCACAACCCGGGGGACCATGCAACAAAATACCTCTCGGCGGCATTAGTCCCAAAACAAAATATATGTCTGGTGACTTAATATGCATTAAAAGCTCGCACAACTCCTTGAGAGTTTTCTCCATGCCACCAATATCTTGGAAAGATTCCCGAGATTTGCGCAATTGTACTTCTTTCTTATATTTGCGAGAACGTTGTCCACTGCCATGCGCAAAGGGACGATCTGCATCATTACTATTCTCCCGATGACTGTCTAACTGTTGATGACGTTGATGTTGGCTGTGTCTTTGCATCTGTTGTAGTAGATAGGCGGCATTGCCGTTGTCGTGCTTGTCTAATTTGTGGAATTGATTTGACATACTATGTTTACCGAATTCATCCAACTTACGTTTTTTCGAAATATGCCCTCCACCACTTGCTACCAAACACGGTAAATTATCTTGACGTTTTTGACCTGGCTGTAATGGCGGCAAAGAATTCGAATCTGTTGTTGTCGATGTCGTAGAAGATGAGCCCTTGTTAGATGGTCTTTCTGGATTTGGAGGTATTTTTGTGACGGTTATAGCCAAATTTTTTACCAACGACATGTCGGGCATAGCTGTTAAAAAACAGAAGATATTTTCAATTCAGGCAAACGAAATAGAAAATTTGTAAAGTTATACTTTTTGTTAAAGATTTGCCATTTGATTCAGTTGGATTACCTTCATTGCCACTCTCATCACTGCTAATGTCAATGGCCTCTCCAGATTGTTGTTTGGCCGGATTAACGTTATTGGATTTAGTTTTTGGACCGTTATATAAATTGTTCATCATATTGCTCATTATATTATTAGAAGAGGAATCCTAAAAACAAAATTAAAATTTATATTAAAATATTAATTTTAAAGGTATGTATATAATAATTCCAGGAGGATAAGAACAGGTGGGACATTCTAACCCATTTTAAGTAAAAATTATACTTATTTCTTTTAAGGTGTGTGATGGAAAACGATCATTTTCAAAACGATTTTACAACGATTTCAAAACAATCTTTTTGAAAATTAACTATAAAAAATTAACTATATATTGAAAACAACAACAAAAACTAAAAATTTGTTTTTGTTTTCAACGTATTTGTACGAATGAAAATTTCGCTTCGGTTTTCTTTCGACATCGTTAAGCAG
Source organism: Phyto melanocephala (assembly GCA_941918925.1). Taxonomy (NCBI): domain Eukaryota; kingdom Metazoa; phylum Arthropoda; class Insecta; order Diptera; family Rhinophoridae; genus Phyto; species Phyto melanocephala. The sequence continues at coordinate 101,794,203 of OW799235.1, read as the reverse complement.
GCTATAAACTTCGATAGATTTTTAGAATCATTTTTAAACCAATAACAAATAATTGAAGATAATGAATAAACAATTTATTAAAACTGTGAAAAAAAATTTATCAAAAACAATTGAAAAACGATTTTGAAAATGATTGTCAAAACAAATTAAGGAACAACATTACACCTTTTATCGTTTTCATATAGGTTTAAGATCTTTATCGTTTTTTTATTACATACCTGGCTATTTAAAAATTTAAAAATTTAAAAAAATATGTACATAGATCGGTAGAAAATTAAAAAAAAAAAAGAAAATAGATAAGACAGCATTCTCGAAAATGCTTTAAATTTGGAATAATAGGAATAGGTTTCTTAGAAGTTTAAACAAAAAAATTTTTTCTGAAGTTTATAACTTAGACCGGTTTAGCTTCGACCAGTCTTTCCTTATGGTATAATAAACAGTGGCTTCGACACACACTAAATTTTCTTATTGTTCAATTTTATATCTACCTACATATGTAATTTTTTTTTTTTTTAATTTGGAATTGCATTGGGAAACTAAATTTAGCCAAAATTATATAAATGGATGTTATTAAATCACTTACGTCCATTACTTCCAGATCCGAGGCATCGGACTCCTCACCACTACCGGTGGGATCATTCAAGCCATAACTTTGAGAAACCACGTGATAAGCTTTAATAAGAAATTCAAATACTATACATGTCTAATAAAATTTAAATTGAAAAACGAAACTTACCTTGTTCAACTAATGCTCGAAATGGTGCTATTTTTCGTCTTGAGTACTCTGGATAACGATCTTGTAAATGTTTGGTCATAACACCTACATCCAAGTAAGTTTTATCAATATTCTCTTCCAAATACTGCAAACAAAAAAATATTATAGAATTTGACCAATCCAGGGATTATCGCAGCGTTAAAATTTGTACACATACATGAGATTGTAATCAACCAAAACTTAACCTCGTTTCAACTCGTTAATGTAACAAGCGGGTAGCGCCAAGAAGCTACACCGGCGACTTTATTTTTACCTTCTCATTACACTAAATCAGTGGCCTCACAATCTTGTGCAATGGTTATTAGTTTACTCACCTGTTTTACTCGATTAATAATAAGTGGATCATACAGAACTGGCTTATTTTTCTTCATTTTGCAAATTATTTATTCAAAATTTGTTTTCTTCCAACAAAAAACTGCACTTACACCTAAGGAATGCTTGAGCGAACGCGTCTATACTTTTTAACCAATGTTGTTGATTTAGTTACTTGAGTGCAAAATGCAGCGATTTTGTTAAAAATTTTAACACAATCTTCATATGTTTGCTTTTTACACGTTTACATGAACAACTTTTCTTGCAGAAAAATCAAGACTTTTTTCCTGATTTTTTAAATAATGCTCTTATTTTTTAAAAAATTTTAATACATATATAAATATATGTATGTAATGGTAAATTTTTTCCATTAAATCTTTTATATTTCTTAATATTTGAACTTTTAAATTTTTTGGTAGTTTATTTTTAATTTTTTATTACTTTCACTCATGTAACTTATGTACCATAAAAAAAAGTAATAAAGAATAATAAATATGTATAATACAAATGAGATTAAAAAGCAAAATAGAAAAACAATCATTACTAACAGAAAACGTGCTATTTTCACGACGAACAAAAACAGTAATCACAAAAAGTCATCGTAAAAATGGAAACAAAGATTTCTTCTTTTGATTCATTTATTTGAGTTAGGGCCCTTTTATTTGTGACAATTAGAGTAAACGAAGTGATACGGTTATTTTACTGCGCGTTCGTTCAATAGTGTTCCGTTCAATGTTTGTTTCGTCAGGTATTTTTATACCCTCCACACATCAAAATATCCATTTTAGACCCCATGAAATATATATATTCAGAATCGGAGTTTAATTTTATGACGATCTAGTTATGTCATTCTGTCTGTTGAAAGCACGATAGAGGTCGGACGAAAAAAGCTAGAGGCCTTAAGTTTTGTCAAAATATTTCTTATGCACGAGGTTTGTTTGGGATTGAAAATGGACTCAATCGCAGTTAGAAAGAGAGTTATAGCTCGTAATGCAAGAGTAGGTAAAATATCCATTTTAGACCCCATGAAATATATATATTCAGAATCGGAGTTTAATTTTATGACGATCTAGTTATGTCATTCTGTCTGTTGAAAGCACGATAGAGGTCGGACGAAAAAAGCTAGAGGCCTTAAATTTTGCCAAAATATTTCTTATGCACGAGGTTTGTTTGGTATTAAAATGGACTCAATCGCAGTTAGAAAGAGAGTTATAGCTCGTAATGCAAGAGTAGGTAAAAAAACCGTGTTCTTCCAACATCGAATAAAATAGAATTGTGTCTAAACGCATTAACGTAGTCATGAAATTTTAAATGTATATTTCCTGAATAAAAAAAACAATTTTTTTCCCGAAAATTGTTGTATTTTACGGTATATTCAAAATTTAAAACGTAATATAACTAACAAAATTTGATGTTTGATTCTGAAATTTTGCAACCATTGCTTTTTGGCCAAAGGCTTTGTACTAACGGAAAATAAATGTGATAACGCTTTATCTCAATTTCATATAAGTTTTCTATGAATAAAGATTTTGGAAAATTAAAGGACTGTATTGAAATATCTTAGTTGTATTTATTAACAGAAACTTTATTGACACACCTATTTCAACGTCCACTTCCATTGAAAGACTAAATTTAAGAAAACATTTTACTAGCATATCGAAGTTATACAAAGAAAGTGATACATATTTTAGTATAAAGGTATTATTCGATAGCGATTACTGTAAATAACAAAATAATAAATTCTGTGCTATAAGAGTACATCAAATTGGTGGGTATAAAAGATTTGGCACAGCCGAACATAGTGATCTTATTTGATTTTAAAATTTCGTTCGTTCATTTTTGTTTTTTATGTTATGTTCTTTTGATTCAGTTGAGAGTTTATGTATTAAAAGGGTTGATTTAAAACGTTGCATCCATATTTCTTTTAAGCATCGCAATGGCATTGCCAATATTATTTTTGAAATAAAATTTAACAGTCTTTTTTTTTAATGTTTATTGTACAAAGTGGTTTTTGATCAAAAAGTGTTACAATAATTAAAAAACAGCAGACAGTTGTCCGAGGCCTTTGGCCACGGACTGTCCCTGCAGGCTGTGTCAGAGACACGGCCATTAAGTTTAACGTAGAATATGCCATCTGATAAGACAGAAAACATATATAACAATAAATGATAAATAATATAAGCAAATAAATTTATTTATTTGATAGTTACTTTTGATAATATACATGCATAAGCTTATGGTAGGAAAAATAGGATAAATATGTTTTTAAATTAAAAGAATAAGGACAAATGATGAATAACAGACGCAAATCAATTTGATTATTTGAAAGTTACTTTTGATAATATGAGCTTATGATAGGAAAAATAGGATAAATATGTTTTTAAATTAACATTCAAATTTCTAGCAAAAACTAGGTTTGTGTCCACACTGAAACAGCAGCATAGTTTGTGTTCACGCTACAAACTCAAAAACTCAACCAAACACCACATTTATCACGGCTTTCAGACTAGGCAAGTCACTTGCGCAAGTGACTTGCGCAAGTGTTGTGTTTATAGGCAAAAGGGGTAAGGTCGGGTTAAGAGGAAGAAACTTGCTCATTTTTGAGTACACACTTGCCTGTACTCGGCAAGTACGAGCAAGTTTTTGTTGAGAAACCAAAAACAAAAGAGTAATAAAAACAAACAAGAGTGCTATATTCGGCCATGCCGAATCTTATATACCCTTCACAACGTGTTGTCATGCAACAACAATTGTTTATGTCACCATTTATCTCATATGAAATACGTACATACAAAACATACATATATAAAAACATCCCATTGTAATATTATACATTTAGTTTACTTATGTGCTTAAAAAAAAAATAAATTAAAAGAAAAATTAAAAATAAAACAATAAAAATTTGAATAAAATATAAAATAAAAAAAATTTTTTGACTCACTCTAACCAGTATACCACGTTTGTATGTATGTGTAGATAATTGATAATTGTAGAAATTTCAAACGGATTGACAAACCTATATATACCCTTTTTCACTGTGTGAAGAGTATAATAAGTAAAAGAGAACGAAACTTGGGCAAGTCAGTTGCTGAGTCTGAACATGAAAGCAAGTTCAAAGAAAAATAAAAGAAAATACAAAACTAACTTGAGCAAGAGATTTGCCTAGTCAGAAAGGGGTGTATGTTTGAGTGTAAACTTTCTAGCAATGTCCAATGTTCCTAATCGTTTGGCAACTCATTTTACTACGTATCAGCTGTCAAAATCAAGCATCATTTTTATTTTGTATGCAAACATTTGAGCTGCAATGGCTGAGTTAGTATTTTCTTTGTTTATTTTTAATAAATTATTTTTAATTGATAGAGTTTATTTAGACTAATAATTTAAATAATTAAACACTTTATATTGCAGAGACAAAAAGTGGATCCATGAGCGTTCCTAAATGCCGATAAAATGCAAAACAATCTCTGCATCGCAACGTTGCACTTAAGACATGTTTAGCATTGCATACGCATTTTTTTAAATTATGAATTGCAACTTGCGTTTAGGAAGTCGGCCCTTCATTTACAAAAAAATGTTTAAATAAGTTATCACCGTTTCCTCATAATCAATGAAGTAAAGATTACAACAATAACAATCTGACATGACTCCCTATACCATAGTACAATCATCAGGTAGCCTCGGTTCTGCACCAATAAAATTCTAAATGTATTTTGTTGTTGGAAAACGACGACTTAAATGTCAAAAAGCGTGTGTGCGTGTTTTTTGGCGGTAGAATATATACGTACACAATATATACACATTCATAAACAAAATTTGACATTTTAGTCAAACCTTAACTACTGCCATATTCATAAAAAATTTTAAATTAATTAAAGACTAATATGATGCATTTTTTTTCAAATAAGTCTTTAATAAATCTATTTTTTTTTTTTTAATACGAGAGATAATATTTAGTTGAAAACAATGTGTATTTATAATGATATATAACAATTTCTAGTATATACAAAAAATATGGAAATCTGTTGCTAGTGTCTTTGTTTGTATGTACCTATATGTATGTGCATATGAATGTGATTTGTTTTTTATAGAACTAACCAAATCATAACACATATAAGATAATCGAAGATATTTTTGAAGTAAAATCTAATATTTTTTGATATATAAATGTAGAAATTTAGTACATAGTTTTATCTGTAAGTATTACGGGGATTCTCATCTCAGTTTTTCAAAGTTCACTGTTAGCGGTTATATGCCAATATGGTGCTCAACGAATTTATCATTCATGATTCTCAAAAAATGTTACTATTATCTATATGAGTTTTCTATATGGGCAATTGTTAGGATATAGAATCTGTCCATAAGTATCCGGGAGGTTAATATATACATTGTTGTGGTTTTTATTCAATGTTTAAAAACTTATTTTTTAAAATAAAAACAAATGATTTTTATATGGACTAAGTACTTGGGAGAGTAATCTATACATTTTAAAACAATGTTTCATTTCTCTATTAGAGTAATACTTTATGGTTGTGCACATCGATTATCTAAATAGTTTAACATTTTTTAATGTTTCTTGTTAATGGTTTATCAATAGTTACGTTTTAAAATATAATACAAAAATTTGTTGTAACTTTTTTTAATTAGTTTTAGTTTTATTGGTTGTTGGGTTTAAGCTGGTCTATATGCATTTCACTGGTGCTTATGCCAGATCATCAGTAGACCTTTAAACCATAAAATTTATTAAAAAGTTTAAAATTATTACAAGTTTTATTTAAAATTTTTTCATAAACAATATGAGAATTTTAAATAAATCAAGAAACAAAAATAAAAACTTCCTAATAAACCCAACCAACAATTTTATTCAATTTGCATTATTTTATTATTCTAATCCCTAAAACTTTGAAAATTATTGGGAGAATATCCTAAACAATTAGTAAATTTTTTTAATTAGTTTACAAAATTATGATAAAGATATTATAATTATTTAAGCACGTGGCATTTTTCTACAATTTCTTATGATTTTGTTTTTGAGCTTCTTATAGAGCATATGGTATTTTCTGCGTTTTCTTAGAAAAAAGTACCTTTTGTGCAACTCTTGGAAAATGTTACACAAAATCGTTGTTTTTTTTTTTTTAATTGGTTTGTAACCTCTACGTACCAACTGTAAACAAAATTCGTTTTTAGAGATTTAAAATAGTTTTTTAAATCTATTTTACATACATAGTAAGAAATTTAAAAGCCTGTGGTTAAAACAAAACAATGGGTGGCACTCGATGTAATTTTCGCAAGTGTCATGTAAATACTACAAAATTTCCACTTATTCATTTTTTCCGTTTCCCTCAGTATGACCTAAAAAGGTATGGTGAATGGCGCAAGTATGCTGAAATGGAGCACATGCAAAACTTTTCAACGGTGAAACGTAAAAACATCTGTATCTGTGCGAGACACTTTCGTATTGAGTATTTTATGAATTATAAAATGGATCGTTTAAACCGAAATGCTGTACCGACCCTAGATCGTCTTACAAACGAATTGGCCCTTGATTATGAACTTGACCTTGAACATGGTGTTTTGATTACATTGGAAAAAACTAAGCTCGAACATTTAATAGCACCGGATAATTTTGAGAGTCCGTTACATCTAGAAAATGATGAGTTGCTATTGAAAAGACTTAATAAGCTGCAAATTCAACAGGGCAGTAAAAATATCGATAAAGTGGATAAATTTGAATATATGGTGGAAGTGAATCCACCAGAAAGTGAAGAGGCTTCCAAGGAGAAATGTGAGAAAAATTCAGCAAACTATGTAGAAATTCTTGAGACTAAACAGGTGATAGCACCATTTTCGAAACGTACATGGGGAATGATTAAGGATGCAGAAAACGATGAAGTATCAGTTATTAGTAATAAAAAATATAAAATCCTAAATACTACAAATAGTAAATCTTCAAAAACGAATAATGCCACATCAGTTGTTTTAACATCTCGGCCTCTTGTGCGGGAGTTTAACTGCGAAACAGTTGACAGTGACGATATTGAATATGTTCAGGCAGATGATTTTGAAAATATTACAGAATTGGAAAACGATGAAGAGCACCAACTGCTTTCTGCGGATGAAATCGATAGCAACATCGTAGAAGATGAAGATTATATCGAACTTGTGGAAATACACAGAGATATTAACAACCACCAATATGACTTTCACTCAAACGAATCTGATTCGACAATTGTGCAATTAAAATCATGTATAAAAAAAGAGGACACTTTCATGACAAACGCATTAAATAATGAACTTATAAAAGTTCGGCAGGAACTTTTAGACCTTAAAAATAGAACGGAAGATTATAACCTACTACAAATAAAACTTTCAATGTTGGAAACTGAAAATGCGGATCTCAAAAGCACACACAAAGAAATGGAAAAAATCAAAAAGAAATTACTATTTTTACAAATGGAAAATAATAATTTAAAAAAAACTGTAAAAGAAAATAAAACTTTAAAAGATAAGTTGCAGGAATATATTAAGGAAAATACGAAACTTAAACAGGAAGCAACTAGTGTTACTATTTTAAAAGCTGAACTTATTTCACGTCAACAAGAAACTAAAGAACTAAAAAAGCTTTTAGAGTCTCTAAAATGTTCCCAACAGAAACAAGAATTTGAATCATGTAATTCAGACTTAAAAAATGAACGTTCTAAAAATTTAGCTACAGAACAAAAACTTCAAGATGAAATTACGGTTCTAAAAGGAAATTTGAAATTATCTAAAAAGCAATTAGGTGATACAGAACTCAAACTAAAAGAAGCACTAACGGATTTAAACAGTGAAGCTAATGAAAAAGACGGACTTAAGGACCGCCTTCAAAAACTGAAAGAATTGAATAATAACTTACAAAATGACTTTGATATAAAACAAAATGACTTTAAACTTTTAAAAATAGATTACGATAACTTGCAACAAAGATACTCAAAATTGGAACAAAAATATTTGAAATTGCAGGGCCTAGAAAATCAGGAAACCACAGTTACTACTTCAATACAAAATACAAATAAAAATCCCACTTCAGTATCAGCTAATGCTTTAACCAAATCGCAACTATTTATTGGCATTAAACGTTATCTCAGTGCCGCTATGGTCTCCCTTTTACGCATGGAAATGTTTGGCAGTTCTGAGCGAGAATGGAAATCTGATGAATGTCAAATAGCAGTAGATATTTTACGTTTGGGTGAGCCGGTTTACGAGTATTTTGTCGACGAATGGCGTATTCGTTTGCCCCCATTGCGTGATGTTCGCAATTTGCTGAGCCAATCGCTACAACTAGTGGACAACGGAGAGGTTCCTTAAAGGGGAATTTAAACAGCTTAAGATAAAAATTTACCTATAACTTCGAGTATTAATTAATTTTGTTAAAAAAACACATCTGTTTAAATATATGATGAAAATCTTTTTCGATTTCAAGTACTTATCAGTGATCAGTTTTGAGTTATTTTTAATATTTATAGTCAGTCATAAAATTTGAGTATAAGTGCGTATAAATCATTGAAATTTAACTGAGCTGACGAACGCACAAAAACAACGCTGATTTATAAGTAACATGATTACTACGTCGTACTTATACCATCCCATACTTATATGATTCGCAAAACTACCAAAGTTGATTTATAAATTTAGAGTGATTCAAGTTGATTCAACAACAAACACATAAACAGCTCTCATTTGAATGAAGAATAAATAATGTTGCCAAGTCGGAGAGTGCAAGATATTTTTTTGGCGCAAGAAAATTTGCAATTTTACAATGTGTAATATACAATTTTTGCAAGTATTATGGCCTTTAGGCTAAGTTTTGGTTGGCTTCTATAATAAGAGGTAAACAATAACAGTTGTTTTGTGTTTTTATACCCTCCACCAAAAAAATGGTGGGGGTATATTCATTTTGTCATTCCGTTTGTAACACATCGAAATATCCATTTTAGACCCCATAAACTATATATTTTCAGAATCGGGGTTTGATTTTATGACGATCTAGCTATGTCCGTCCGTCTGTCCGTCTGTTGAAAGCACGATAGAGGTCGCACCGAAAAAGCTAGGGGGCTCAAATTTTGCCAGAATCTTTCTTATAGACAAGGTTTGTTTGGTATTGAAAACGGGCTAAATCGGAATATTAGGAAGAGATTTATAGCTCGAAAAGCAAGAGTAGGTCGAAAAAACCGTGTCCTTCGAACATCGAATAAAATGGAATTGTGTCCAAACGCCTTAACGTAGACTCATGAAACTTCGAATATATATTTCTTGGGTAAAGACAATATTTTTCCCCGAAAATTGCCTAAATGCATTAGGAGAGGAGTTATCGATCAAAATGTACGAAAATTTATACCGCACAGTGTATTTTTCGGTATATTTAAAAACAAAAACGTCATAAAAGCAACAAAATTGGATGTACGACTCTGAAATTTTCCACACTTTGCTTTTTGGTGATACGCTTTCTTGTAACGGTAAATCAATGTGCCACGCCCACTTTTACGCCCACCTCCCATATAACGTTTTAACTAAAATTCATATAATTTCTCTATTAATAAAGATTTTAGAATAATAAAGGCCTATATTGAAACACCTCAGTTGTACTCATTCGCAAAAATAACTTTGACACGCCTACTACAACGCCCACTTTTCACGTTATCTACCGTTAATGAAATTTAAAAGCTCATAAAACCGCTAAAATTAGAGGTATGATGATAAATTTTGCTACGTTTATCCCCCTAGGCAATTTCATTACTATGCCAAAAAATTAAGGTGCCACGCCCACTTTTACGCCCACCTCCCATATAACGTTTTACCTAAAATTCATATAATTTCTCTATTAATAAAGATTTTGGAATAATAAAGGACTATATTGAAACACCTAAGTTGTACTCATTAGAAAAACAACTTTGACACGCCTACTATAACGCCCACTTTCACTTTTGAATTGTGTCCAGACGCATAAACGTAGTCATGAAACTTCGAATATATATTTATCGAGTCAAAAGAATATTTTTCCCTGAAAATCGCTTAAATCTATGAATTAGGAAAAGAGTTATAGATAAAAATGTACGAAAATTTATACCGCACAGTGTATATTTAAAATTTAAAACGTAATAAAACTGACAAAACTATATGTACGATTCTGAAATTTTGCAAACATGGCTTTTTGGTCAAAGTCTTCGTTATATATTAGCATTTATTCATCTTACACTGCGCCATTTATTGTACTGTAGCTAAATATAAGATAAAGATGATAAGATAGATGACTCTACTAGCAACTACTAGATGGCATGCTAACAACTTATGCTTATGTTCTCCTGAAATTATGCTCTATTAAAAATGGGAATTTAGGAAAATTTTGACCTAAGTCAAAAAAAATTATCTCTAAACATTATAAACAATTTATTTTCATGTACTAATGGCTAACAAATTTTAAAATTATACAAAACTTATTTCGTTTGAAAATCTTTTAAAAGCAAAATGTTATAGAAGTTTAAAAATCAAAATCTTACTAATAAATTTCCCGTTTTAGAAAAATGCAGAGAATGTATATTTTAAATCACCCTGTGGCCCTTAAAATTTAACCTTAAATTCACTTTCTTCCTCTTAAATTCATGTAAATTCTCTATGAATAAAGATTTTGGAATAATAAAGGACTATATTGAAATATCTAAGTTATATTTATTAGCAGAAATTTTACTGACACGCTTACTTTAACGCCCACTTTCACTGAAACACTAAATTTACGAAAACATTTTAGCAGCATATCGAAGTTATAAAGGGTGGTGAAATTTTAAGGGCCGATGTTGATTTTGAATAAAACACAAATTATTTAGGAAATTATTATCATTGCTTTTTGTAATGATAATATTTGTATGGTTCAATTATGTATGGAACAAAATATCGGCCAAATGGCCCCTGCGACCTCAACGGCAAACCACGATCCGAAAGTCCAAATTTTTAATAACACTGTTGATGCTCAATTGTTGGGCAGGATGATGAGTCGAAGTTGACTGTTTTTTTGCCACACTATCGTGAAAAACAGGAATGCTTCTCATTTAATTAATTTTAATTAAGAAGGCATTCATAGATGTTCTAACATTTTATACAGACCTGTTTTAAATTTAGAATTTAACCACCCTCTACAAAGAAAGTGATACATATTTTATTATAAAGAGATTATTCTATAGCGATTAACAAAATAATAAATATTGTGCTTTAAATGTACACAAAATTGGTGGTGGGTATAAAAGATTCGGCACAGCCGAATATAGTGCTCTTACTTGTTTATTTTCATGTTTAAATTTTTTGCAGCAAATTAAAAAACTGCGTTTTTAGATGCTCACTTAATTTAAAAGATAATACGCAAAAACAAAATATAAATCTCTTAAACAGACAACAAAGCAATCACTTTATTTTTGCTTGTTGTTTTTTAATATTTTGTTTAATTTAAATTGTCTATTTTTAACAATCCACAATTATTATGGTGAATGTCAAATTGTAATCTGGCAGCCTAGTTAAAAAACACAATAGGTTCGTTCGAGAACTCACAAATTTGTACGAATTTGTACAAATTTTTACTGCATTTTACGAAATTGCGTTCGTTTACACAAATTTGTAGTAAATGAGAGCACAAATAGAGAGCGAAAAGTGACAGTTCTTGACTGAGTATTTGCAAATTTTTACAACAGAAATTTCTTGCTGTAAGATTTAGCAAAACCAAAAAACATATGATTCAAAAGGTAAACAAACAAAAGTAAGCAAACAAAACGTATACAATTTGTGAAAAAATATTAAAAAAAGGAAAATCCAAACCAAAGTGCAAAATATTATTAAATTTAAATTGTTTGTGAAATAAAGTTAGTTAACAATGTCTACAGATGAAAGAATTGAACTGCCTGAATCTGGCGCAGGTATACATACTTAAATACATATTTGCATATATGTATGTATGTACATAGTTCTCATTAAACTTTATTTATTTGCCATCAGCTGTTGCTTCAATTTTACGAATTTTTACAAATGTCTGTTCGAGTACTTTTTTGAACAAATTCTCTTTTTGGGAGTAAAATTTTCAATTTACTAAATAATTACTCATTTACTACAAAGTGCAGTAAAAGTACTCGAACGAACCTAATTTCATAATGAGTACGCGACTCATACTTGCTTTTGATCGTCTTTTTATCTTGCGTGAACGACACACAGAGAAGTATTTGGCCTAAAAAGCTGGCCAAAATTATTAAACGTGTTTTTTGAATTAAAAGTTTTACTTTTTTGCTAGTTTTAGGTGTAGTATAATATAAAAAGTCTAGTGGCAGATTTTGAAAAAATTACACTGCGCAACAAAAAGAATTTTTGTCTACCCTAGAAATAAAAGTATGTGATGCCCTTAATTCAAATCTGTTTTCCGTTTTTCTCTAGTGCGTAAGGATTTTCTTTTAAAGGCGTTGCATATTTCACGCCCTAAATCGTTGGGTTGCCTAATATATTTTGTCATAACTTGAAAATGGGTTATCCGATTTTAATAGCAGAAGATGCACCGGAAAATTCTGCTTAAACTAACCAAACACATTTCTTTTTTATATATTACTATTTCGGAGTTATTAAAAATTTAATAACGAAAAAAAAACTTTCTGCAAAATTCGTCAAATTTTTTGTTTTCAAAATGCAATAAAAAAAATAAAGAACCAAAAGTTTAAATTTTTAAGATTTTTCCAAAAGCTACATTCCTAAGGAATAAAAGTCAGTATAAATAGTAAAACCCAATTAACAAATGTTGATTTTAAAGGTTTAAACTCATTCTTGACAGAATGGGCCAATTCAAAGTGGTTGCATATCAGTCATATTTGTGCTATTTCATATTATTTTATGCATGCATAAAATTTATGTTAGTAATTTCCATACAAAAAAAATAATATGACTTTACACATTTGTTTCCTATGTATAAGAAATTGTTTATGTTATTCTTTTAACCATACTGTCTCTCAGAGAGAATTTCTTCGCTTCTCACCTCTCAGAGAGAATATTTTCTATTTTCTTCTTTCCTGTATACATACAATTTTTAACAGCGTCATCTCTTTGTCTTCTTTCTTGTATTAAATACATAATTTGTTAACAAAAGGTGTTCAAAGTCACTAGTCATATTAATATAATTTATATGACATAGTACAATATGAGAGTCTACTTTGAATAGGCCCACTGTATGTACATGCATACATATGATTTACGGTCTTATTCAAACAAACAATTTTTGAAAATTGTAAGGCTCTTATAAAACAGTATTTTTTTATATGAAAAAAGGCTTTATTATATTTATTTTATATTATATAATTTAATACTTAATATACGAAAAAGTTAAACTAATAAAATTCCTTAATAATTATTATGTCGTATGCATATCCTTATTAGCTGCATCATCGGTGTCAGGAAGAAGAAGTGTGATGGTTTCTGATGAAAAAACTTTTTTATTAATCCGTTCTCTTTGCGTACTGCAGCTTATAAAAGGGTCACTGCTCAGAAATAACCAATTCAAGACATCTCGACTTGTATCGCTTCTGCTGAATTTCCTCGAATAATTCGTACGATTTAATCGTAAGTGTTTATTTCTGGCCTCGGCAGCATCTTCTGACAATTGGATGGTAGCGTGATACCTAGGTGCCCATGTATTTGTTATGTAGGTACCTGTATTTATTTTTTGTAAACTTATTTTTGTGATTAACGCTTTTAATAATTATTCTTATTAGGTACGTAGATTTACTTTTTTAACATACATATAATGTTTTCTAGAGCCTGTAGAGAAAATATCTTTTATGGGGATTTGTGGGAAGTATAAACGCGTATAAGTCAACGAAATAATGAATCATGATTCAAGTTAACTTAATTCATGAGTTTTTTTGTTTTAAAATATTTTGATTAGTTTTAAAAATTGATTTCCATTACATATCTAATTGTACCTAACCTGTGGCGGCCATATAATTAAAACTTTCGCTATGTAGTTAATCATTTGCTTTTTTTTTAATTAAAAAAGATACCTAACAAAAGTATTTTTCAATCCTTAACACTTAACAGTTTCCTCAAAATTGATCCGATATCATGCCAAGAAAACGAACCCCACACCAGCTCTTTGTGGGTGCATTGGTTTTTCGACAACCACTCTTGAATTATGATTCGCCCAAATGCGGCAATTCTGCTTATTGACGAATCCACTTAGATGCAAATGTGCATCATCTCTGATGATGATTTTCTTCTACATCTATGCATTTTGATTTTAACGCCCATTTTCATAATAAGCCTGAATAACTTTAACGCGTTGCTCAATTGTGTATCTTTCCTTGGTTCAAATTGAGTTAGTCTGAAATTAAGAAATGTCAAATGAAACACAGAAAAAAAAATTGACGTTTAGGTGTGGTTCACATTCAACATTGGCCCTTAAAATTTAACCACCCTTTAGCTATGAATGTAAAATTTTTAAATATTTAAGTATGTTTTGTAAATCATAACAATATGAAGAATTTGGCTTATTATCCTTGCATAGATTGTTAATATAAAATCAATTACAAAATATTAAAAATAAAAAAGAATGTATTATGTATGTATATTGATGGGTCCCAAACACCTATAGCCATGTAGATGTATATAGTGTGTAGATCTCTCTAATAATGAAACGGATGCAGTTATTCCAAATCGCACACAATAGAAGTCGGCTAAAATAAAAGATCGGTACAAAAAAATAATGTTAATTTTCCAGAATAAAGCACGAACTTACAGTCAATTCATCTACACAAAAATGGGAACTAGAAGCATCACATATTTTATTTGCTGGGCAAGATCCTACTACATCTGTAGGTATTGTGGAGCCAAAACAAAACGCAAAAGTTGTGCGCGTACTACAAGCGAAAATTTGATTTGCGTTACATTTGCCACAGCTGAAAGTATCACTACAGCTGGCTGGTAAAGTGTTACGTTGAAAACAGATATTTGGCAAATTCGTACAAACCAAACCCTCTGGACAGGTAAATAATTGATCGTTATAAAAGGTGTTAGCTAAAGTTTAAAATATATAAATTAAGGGCAGTTTAGTAGCTATTTTATATTATTTATGTTGAAATGCTATTTGTAAATTCTCCTAACTCTTTTAATAATATTATTGGTGAAATAAATAAGTTTTAATAAATAAATAAAAAAAAATATTATTTTCGTATTATTTTAATTTAATATAAAAATTTATTCTGAATCAAGTTAATTTTTAATTATTTTATAAATAAATTTAATTTAAATTTGAGAAAATGAAAGAGAACAGTTTTTTACGAGGACATCCGTGTGGAAAGAGTTTTCGAAACCAAATAGAGTATATTTACATCTAACACTAAATAAAGATACCCTCAGCTGGTTACGAAAACGCATTTCACTTGGCTGGTGTCATGAAATTAATTTTTACAAAATTTGTTTATTATTAAAATAATGCAAGCTATTAAAATTTTATATGTAAGTCTACCTTAAATAAAAAATGTTCTGTAATAGTTTTTTTAAGCTTAAAGTCTTTTCAGTAATACAATTTTTTTTTGTTCTATTTTATATTATTTGATCAATATTTCGCTACCACTTTGTGTAGCATCATCAGGATACGAGTTTTTATTATATATTTGTTTTTTGTTGGTTTTTAAAATTATAGTTTGTTAATCAAAGAAACTAATATATATTAAAACAAGTAAAAGTGCTATATTCGGCCGTGCCGAATCTTATATACCCTTCACAATGTCTAGTCATGCAATAACAATGGTTTGTATCACCATTCATCTCATATGAAATACGTACATACATACATACATACATACATACATACATACATACATACATACATACATACATACATACATACATACATACATACATACATATAAAAACCATACATACATATATAAAAGCATCCCATTGCAGAATTATAAATTGAGTTTACGTATGTATGTTTCCAAAAAAAAATTAAAAAAAAAATTTATTAAAAACAAAAAAAAAACAATAAAACATTTTTTAATTTGAAATAAATATATATAAAAAAAATTATAAAAATATAAATAATATATAAAATAAAAAAAAATTTTTTTTGGCTTAGCTGGGATTCGATGCCACGTTTACTCTAACCAGTATATATGTATGTATGTTGTAATTGTGAAAAAAATGAGGTGGTCGTGGTTTTTTGCTCATATCTCAGAAAGTTATGGGGCGATTGTGCTGAATTTTAATAGCGATTCATTCCCGGATATTTCCAAGAGATTGATACCATACTCAGATCTGAGGAACATATAGTTGCTTCTAAAAGTTGATTTCAACCAACACACGGACAGACGGGCAGACGGATAGACGGACAGACGGACAGACGGTCAGGGCTTAATCGACTTCTCTATTCATAAGCTTTCAGAAAATATATACTTTATGGGGTCGGAAATGAAAATTGTAGAAATTACAAACGGAATGACAAAGCTATATATACGTTTGTGCACCACAGGTGAAGGGTATAACAAATTTTCTCATAACATAAAAATTATCTAAATTTGAGGACATTTTAATAGAAAAAGATTTTTTTTATTAAAAATATTTTTATTTCAGCTCTTTCCGGTTAAAAATTATGTCGGGTCGTCAGGCTACCAATCTTTTAACGAAATTCTCAATCACGTTTTTCAATAAACTGTTGCCAGTGGTTGAGATCTGCTCGATAATTTTGTTTTTGTACCATAAAACTGTTATGGGATTATAGTTGTACACTTTCGATTTAAAAAAAAACACAACAAATAGTCTGAAGGCGTCAAATCGCACGATCTTGGTGGATAATTCAGTTGCCCTCTACGATAAATAAGGCGATTTTTGAACTTTTCGTTCAAAATAACCATTGTTTCTCTTAATGTGCGGCAAGTGGCACCATGTTTTTGAAACCACATATTATCTACGTCTAAATCATCAATTTTCTGCCACAAAAAGCTTCGGATCGTCTCCCTGTAGCGATTTCCATTTACCATCAATACTTAAATATGAACCATTCATTCATTGTTTGCAAAGTTATGGTCAAAAATTGTTTGGAAAAATACATTTATTTTTTAGATACACTAAAGGCACCAAATTTACAAGTCGTTTTTAAAATTATTTCTGAGTAAATCTAACGATTCGTTTTGAAACTAACTGAGATATAAAACTGCTTTGGAGTTTTTCCCAAAATTTACAAACGAAAATCGATTTTATTCAGAGTATCAATATGGGTATCAACTAGAGCTGTTAAATTTGGATTACGATTTTTTAAAAGGAATGGTATTGATTACATAATTCCCTTCTAAACAATTCTTGATAATAAACCAAAAGTAATCAAGATTATTTAGGATTACGAGAAAATAATCAAAAATAATCAGAAGTAATCCAAACAAGTAACAGTGCTATATTCGGCCGTGCCGAATCTTATATACCCTTCACAACGTGAAGTCACGCAATAACAATTGTTTGTATCACTATTCATCTCATATAAAATACGTACATATGTACATGTAAAAACATACATATAAAAAACATACCATTGTAAAATTATTAATTGAGTTTACGTATGTATGTTTCTAAAAAAAAATTTTTACAAAAAATTTTGAAAAAAATTAAAAAAAAAAATAATAAAAATATAAATAATATACAAAATAAAACAAGTAAGAGCGCTATATTCGGCCGTGCCGAATCTTATATACCCTTCACACCGTGTAGTCATGCAATAACAGTAGTTTGTATCACAATTCCATATGATATACGTACATACATATAAAAACCATACATATATAAAAACATCCACATTGTAAAATTATAAATTTACGTATGTATGTTAAAAAAAAAATAAAAAAAAATTAAAAAAAATATTTAAAAAAAAAATTTTAAAAAAAAAATATTTTAAAAAATAATTAAAATATATATAATAAATATGAAACAAAAAAAATAAAAAAAAAATATTTAAAAAAAAAATTAAAAAAAATAATAAAAATATATTAAATAAAAAATAAAAAAAAAATAAAAAAAAAATTAAAAAAAAAATTTTTATGGCTCAGCTGGGATTCAATGCCACGTTTTCTCTAACCAGTCAGTATACACGTTTATATGTATGTATGTTGTTGTTGTAATGTTGTTTTTGTGAAAAAAAATCGAGGTGGTCGTGGGTTTTTGCTCATATCTCAGTTGTTTATGTACCGATGTTTCTGATTTTCAATACCGATCTACTCCCGAATATTTCCGATATTTTAATACCTCACCCGAGTCCAAGCGATGTCGGGGGGCTTCAAAAAGTTGATTTCAACATACACACGGACAGACGGTCAGACGGACAGACTGACAGGGCTTAATCGACTCCCCTATTGATAAGCTTTCAGAAAATATATACTTTATGGGGTCGGAAATCAAAATTGTAGAAATTTTACACGGAATGACAAACCTATATATACCCTTTTTCACTGTGTGAAGGGTATAAAAAATGGTTAAGCTCAACTGGGATTCGATACCACGTCTACTCTATTAGTATATATGTATGTTGTTGTTGTAATTGTGAAAAAAACAAGGTGGTCGTGGTTTTTTGCTCATATCTCAGAAAGTTATAGGGCGATTGTTCTGAATTTCAATAGCGATTCATTCCCGGATATTTCCAAGAGATTGATACCATACACAGATCTGAGGAATATATAGTTGCTTCTAAAAGTTGACCAACACACGGACAGACGGATAGACGGACAGACGGTCAGGGCTTAATCGACTTCTCTATTCATAAGCTTTCAGAAAATATATACTTTATGGGGTCGGAAATGAAAATTGTAGAAATTACAAATGGAATGGCAAAGCTATATATAGGTATACCATTGTGCACCACATGTGAAGGGTATAAAAAGAATTGACTACTTTTAGAATATTTTTGATTATATTTGATTATTTTTTAAAAATTTTCAATTTACAGCATTTTATACATATGTATATACATTTTATTTTGAAAAATCAACAAAAAAAGGAAAAATATGTGAAAAAAATAATAGTAAGAAACAAATTCATTCAGAATACATTCAATTCCCCAAAAAACAAAAATTTATAATTTACATATATTTACAATTGGCCTTCATTACAACTAATTTTTCAAAAGAAAGATCAGACAATGATTGCCGAATTGGACTGTTGACGATCCCGGCAAAAGAAAACAGTCGTTCAACTGGAACTGAAGACGTTAAGGGCGTGTTAAAAAAAAAAACAAGTAAGAGCGCTATATTCGGCCGTGCCGAATCTTATATACCCTTCACAACGTGTAGTCATGCAATAAAAAAATAAAAAAAAAAGAAAAAAAAAATGAAAAAAAAAATTTTAAAAAAAATTAAAAAAAAAATTTTTATTAAATAATTAAAATATATATAATATAAAACAAAAAAAAATAAAAAAAAATTCAAAAAAAAAATTCAAAAATATTAAAAAAAAAATAATAATAATAATATAAATAATATATTAAATAAAAATTAAAAAAAAAAAATAAAAAAAATTTAAAAAAAAATTTAAAAAAAAATTTTTTTGGCTCAGCTGGGATTCGATGCCACGTTTTCTCTAACCAGTATACACGTTTGTATGTGTGTATGTTGTTGTTGTAATGTTGTTTTTGTGAAAAAAAAATCGAGGTGGTCGTGGGTTCTTGCTCATATCTCAGTTGTTTATGTACCGATGTTTCTGATTTTCAATACCGATCTACTCCCGAATATTTCTGATATTTTAATACCTCACCCGGGTCCAAGCGATGTCGGGGGGCTTCAAAAAGTTGATTTCAACATACACACGGACAGACGGACAGACGGACAGACTGACAGGGCTTAATCGACTCCCCTATTCATAAGCTTTCAGAAAATATATACTTTATGGGGTCGGAAATGAAAATTGTAGAAATTTCACACGGAATGACAAACCTATGTATACCCTTTTTCACTGTGTGAAGGGTATAAAAAGGGTATATATAGGTTTGTCATTCCGTGTGAAATTTCTACAATTTTCATTTCCGACCCCATAAAGTATATATTTTCTGAAAGCTTATGAATAGGGGAGTCGATTAAGCCCTGTCAGTCTGTCCGTCTGACCGTCTGTCCGTCTGACCGTCTGTCCGTGTGTATGTTGAAATCAACTTTTTGAAGCCCCCCGACATAGGTTGGACCCGGGTAAGGTATTAAAATATCAGAAATATTCGGGAGTAGATCGGTATTGAAAATCAGAAACATCGGTTCATAAACAACTGAGATATGAGCAAAAACCCACGACCACCTCGATTTTTTTTTCACAAAAACAACATTACAACAACAACATACATACATACAAACGTGTATACTGGTTAGAGAAAACGTGGCATCGAATCCCAACTGAGCCAAAAAAAATTTTTTTTAATTTTTTTAAAAATTTTTTTTTAAATTTTTTTTTTATTTTTTTTTTATTTTTTTTTAATATATTATTTATATTTTTATTATTTTTTTTTTAATTTTTTTTATTTTTTTTTTTAAATTTTTTTTTTATTTTTTTTTTGTTTTATATATTTTAGGGCTTAGAAAATTACGTTTTTTCTTTATTTAAATAATAAGCGTCTGCGCTTGTTAACAATATTTTCTGTAATGTACTTAACTTAAGAAAAATTAAAAATATCACTTAAGAAAATAGAAGCTCAATTCTGATTGGTCAATAGCAAAATTAACGAATTTCGTTAAGTGGTAATTTAGAAGCTCTGTTCCTATTGGCAAATCAGTACGTTGCCACCTGCTATAAATATTGTCAGTATTGATAAGGGATTTAATATTAAATTATAATTATGAATAATTACTTGTTACAACTTCGGCCGACCTGACAATTCAATCGACCTCGATTGTGACATGAATGGCTTAAAGCTATACTAATACTTATTTACTAATAACAAGTATTGCCAATTGCCTAAAGAGGACCTAGAAATCATTCAGCTGAGCTATCATCTGTTAGCCATTTTCTAATCCTAGAGGCTTCCACAACACCATCATATGGTAGTTGTGTAAGTTGACAATTTTCAATGTCCCTAATCACGTAACGATCATGTGGCAAGACCCTATGAATTACGTATGGTCCCCGGTATTTCGGGATTAACTTCTTATTTGTACCAATGACCGTATCTACATTACGGATTACAACAAAATCGCCTTCGCAATATTTCTTTGCTGGTTTGCTATGCTGCTGAAAATATCGCTGAGAGTATTCCTGTGATTTTTCGATAGCATCTAAAGCAGTTGACCGAATCCCATTCAAATCACATTCAATACTTGCATCAAGCTTTTCTTCAAGATATTCCGTGAGTTTATCAACTTCCTCTCCTCTTTGCTCAACACCGAACAGCAATTTACTGGGAGCCTCCTTAATAGTTGAATGAATAGTGTTATTTAAGCTGTATTCTATTCTGCCTAACATAACGGTCCAATTGGCATGACTGATAGAATCGGTTACCTTACTCAGCATAGCCTTTATTGTTCTATTTACGCGCTCTACTTGCCCATTTGCCTGCGGAGAGGCAGTTGCGATCTTAACATGTGATATATTATTCTTCAACAAATATGCACCAAATTCAAGAGAAGTGAAACACGTTCCACGGTCAGACACAATACGCCTCGGTCTACTGTAGTAACTAAAATATTTGTCCAAACACGCAATAACCTCCCTTGTACTAGTAGAAATGACTGGATAGAGACGAACGTATTTAGTGAAGGCATCAATGATGACCAAAATGTGCTTACGCTTGGAGTTAATGGACGGCAAAGGCCCAAAATGATCTATATGTATAGTATCAAAAGGGACCGGTCTCTTAGGAATGCTGTAGAGGTTATGCTCGTTAATACGTGCAGGAGCTGAACACATGATGCAACGAATGCAGTTCTTTATAAATCTTTCCACTTTCTGCCTCATCTTTGGGAACCAGTAGTTCTTCTTTATTTGATCACAAGTCTTTTCCACACCTAGATGACATATTTTCTCATGAATCAACCTAATAACATTGAGTTCCATTTCAGACGGCACAAACAGCTGACGAACTTCATCCTTGCATTTTCTAAAAACCAATCCATCTCTTAATTCAAAATCCTCAATCGTATCCTTCTCCAACTTGTTCCTCAATTGAACAATTGACTCATCACGATTTTGGGCAACCTGAACATAAAAATCTATTTCCCCGGAATCCACTGTGGCAACTAATTTACATATCCCACGGTCTGACCTATTCTCTACAGCAGCAGTACAAGCATCAGTAACATTACCAGTTCCAGCAGTTGGGCAGCGGCTAAGGGCGTCAACATGTCCCATACTAACACCACCTCGGTGTTGTATGGTATAATTGTAATCTTCTAACTCAAGAGCCCAACGTGCAATCCTAGCGTTCAATTGTTTCCTACTCAGAGTTAGTGTCAGGGAATTGCAATCAGTTACAATTTTGAATGGTATTCCCTGCAGATATACTCTAAAACGACGTAGGGCATATATGATGGCCAACGTTTCTAGCTCAAAACTATGATATCGCATTTCAGCAGCCGTTGTTGCTCTAGAAAAAAACATAACGGGGTGAAACTTTCCGTCCATCTGGCGCTGCAAAAGTACCGCACCAAATCCGGATGAACTTGCGTCACAATGTAATTCAGTTTGTTTACGCGGATCGTAAATAGCAAGAACAGGGCCAGATGATAAAATCTCCTTCAATGAATCAAAAGCCCTATAACATTCATCCGTTGGCATATATTTTCCATCCAATGTCAACTGCCTTAAAACTTTTGTGATTTTCGCGTGATTCGGTACAAACTTCCTAAAGTATGAAAATAATCCTAAACAAGTTTTCATTTCCGCCTGATTACGTGGAAAGGGATAATGCCCAATTGCAGTCAAATGTGAATCACCAGGGCGAATTCCCTCAGGACTCACACAATATCCTAAGTAGTCTATTCTATTGTAACCAAATTTACATTTAGCTACTCGTAGCCCTAGACCTTTCTCCTTCATTCTTCGCAATACCTTAGAAACCAATTCCAAATGTGTTTTAAAATCCGCAGTGGCGATAATAATATCGTCCATGTAAATTATAATTAAACCTTCATCAACTAAATCTCTAAATATATTATAAATGTACCGCTGAAATACGGCAGGGGCGTTTTTTAGACCAAATGGCATACACAGGTATTCAAATTGTCCATAGGGTGTTACAAAAGAGGTATATTTTATTGAATCTGGAGCCATTTTGACGTGAAAAAATCCATTTCGCAAGTCAAGAGTGGTGAAGTATTGTTTTCCACCTAAGTATTCTATACAATCCTCAATAAGGGGCAATGGAAAATTATCCCTAACAGTTAATTTATTTAAAGGACGATAGTCAACGCATTTACGTATTTGCCCATTTTTCTTCTTTACTAAGACTACAGCGGAAGCGTAAGGAGACTCACTGGGCCTAATAATATTATTCGCTAACAATTCATCAGTAATTTTCTGCAGTTCATTTTTCTCATAATAGGATAAACGGCGCGGCAAAGAGTGAAATGGAACATCACTTGTTAATCGAATATTCATTTCATAGTCATAGGGTTTTACTTCGATACCACTTGCCTCAAAATAACTCCCTTTTATAGCTTCATGCAAGTCTTTAAAATATTTCTGACTGAGATTCGGATTGACATCGATATCCGACGAAACCACATCAACGCAACAGGCTTCGTTTGAAAAATTTTCCAAATTACACAATTCAGCAGCATCATAAGCAGCCTCATGTAAAACTTTATTTCCTAATTCATAATCCCTGCCTAAACAGTTGATTGTAAACATTCGTTCCTCACAAGAGCAAACTACATATTCTCCTGCCTCACAATAATCTTTGCACTCGTGAGTACTAAAATCATCTTTCGAATTTTCCAATTGGCAAACAAATGACTTTTCCACATCACTAATAACAGCTGATTGATTTCCTGTCTTATTCTTTTCATTCAGATCAAGTGCACAAAAAAAGGATTGTTTTTCATCGACAAATTCATTACATTTATTTGAAAAAGTGTTCTTAGTTAATTTCTGACATAAGTGAATGCTAGACTTATTGAGAAAATCGCGTCCCAGTATAAGTGGGATTGACATAGTTGTGTCCGGCACAATATTTAATGCTACTTTCTTACATAGATTTCTAAATTTAATTTTTGCATCAGTTGTTCCATAAGTTTTCAAATTAGATTTACCAAGGCCGCGGTAGGCTGATTTCATTGCGGCATTGTCTACTTTAAATGGAACGAAAGACTTCCTCACAAAATTAGCCGGACTGCCGGTATCAAAAAGAGAAGAACAATTTATAAATTTCCTGCACTTGACCCTACTGTCACAAAAGGCAACACTTACATTATTTACAGCATCAATGGCATCCCCGAAAGACCCGTCTTGAACATCAATGTCATCAGTGCTTACAGCGGCAACCACCTTCTTACGCATCGTCAAGGATTTCTTAGGATTAGTGCAGCTACGATGATCATGCCCCATCTGCCAGCAGCGGAAGCAGCTGCCATTGGGTCGCTTATCATATGGGCATTTGCTTTGATAATGCCCCATCTGTGTACAATTGTAGCATCGTATTTCGTTTGTATCGGAAGAAGTGGCATAGGCCTCAGCTGATTTCGTTGGCACCATTCTTGGCTTTGGTGTTGCAGCATCTCGGTTGATGAAAGAACGATTTGCACGTCGTTGCTCGTATAAATCCAAAGACTCTTTAAATTGGTTGATTGTGCGAGCATTCATAAGCAAATATGCCTCTGGTGTATTGTCCTGCATGCCGTCAATTATGAAGCCAATTAATTCGAATTCGTCGATATCACCACAGCGGGAAGCAATGTTTTCCATCTCTAGAACATAGCGGCGGATGTTGTCTTTCTTGTTCCATTTATAGTTGGCCAAAATTTTGTAGATTTCGCCGCGATTTATAGCACGACCAAATTCTTTAACTAGCGCTGCCTTTAGTTCACCATAACTCATGACATTTGTTTTATTTAAAAGAAGTTTTGCGGTGCCTGTCAACGAGTTACACAACGCTGTGTATTTGAACAATTCTTCAGCGGCAACCATGTTCATTACACGCTCGAAATTACGTAGAAAATCGTTTACACTGTATGCTCGGTTCTCACCATCAAATTTCGCAATGGCGTGCTCAATGTCTCGAAAAGTCAATCGGCTCGAGGTTGCAAATGGCGTCGTTATTCGAGGCTCTTCGGGCTGCGATGACTCATTTCTTTCCAATGCTGCAATGGCGTGCTGTAGCTTCAATAATTCATGTTTTTTCCGCAGAATTTGCAGCTGACAGTCCAAATCTGTGGCTTCATTGCCAGCATTTTGGACAAAAACAGTAGTGCCGCAAGCATCGGACAGACTTTCTGCAGCAGTGGCATCAGACTTACTATCAGCATGAGATTTTACTTCGAGCTTCGGTTTATCGTCGGATTTTGCTTCCGAATTTGATTTGGAATCATCAACATCAGATTTGGTACCAACATAAGATTTGTCATTGACTTTAGGGATGACACCAGTGGCTTGAGCTTTAACATCTGTGGCAGGAGCCAGACTCAAAACAGCGGCAGCGGCAGTTGCAGCAGTGACTTCGATCGTATCCGTTGAGGAGTCTTCACCATCTTTACAAGCGTTAGTGACTGCATTTTCGTACAATTCTCGTAGGCGAGCAGAGGAAGCATTTGCTGGTATTTCCACTCCAGCACTTTTTAATTCATCCACAAGCTGTTGCTTGGACATACGGGTTGTCATTTTTATGTATTTTTTTATTAAATTTGGGCAATGTACCCCACACCTGAGCTTTAGGGCTTAGAAAATTACGTTTTTTCTTTATTTAAATAATAAGCGTCTGCGCTTGTTAACAATATTTTCTGTAATGTACTTAACTTAAGAAAAATTAAAAATATCACTTAAGAAAATAGAAGCTCAATTCTGATTGGTCAATAGCAAAATTAACGAATTTCGTTAAGTGGTAATTTAGAAGCTCTGTTCCTATTGGCAAATCAGTACGTTGCCACCTGCTATAAATATAGTCAGTATTGATAAGGGATTTAATATTAAATTATAATTATGAATAATTACTTGTTACAATATGTATATTATATATATAATAATTTTTTTTTTTAATTTTTTTTTAAATTTTTTTTTTAAATTTTTTTTTTTAAATTTTTTTTTTTTTTTTTTCGTTTTTTTAACATACATACGTGTTCGTATTTCATATGGGATGAATGGTGACACAAGCAACTGTTATTGCATGACTACACGTTGTGAAGGGTATATAAGATTCGGCATGGCCGAATATAGCACTCTTACTTGTTCACTGTGTGAAGGGTATAATAAATTCATCCCTTAGTATATTATATTTTTGCCAACAATAATAATAAAAAAAAATGAAAAAACAACTAATTAAATAATGGTCGAATTTCATGTAGAAAAATGTATTTGTGACAGTATTGCCATAATTTCTCCAAATAAAAAACAATAATCAGAAATAATCGAAAATAATACTTGAAAGTAGTCGAATTATTTGTTGATTACTTTTTATTATTTTTGATTACTTTCTCGTAATTTTTATTAATCTTGATTATTTTTGGATATCTGTAATCGTAATCAATTAGTAATCGTGCGAATATGAAAATAATCCTTATATAATCATTACTTCAATTTAAAAAAAAAATCTAATTACTAATTATTACAATTATTAATCATTACTTAACAGCTATGGTATCAACAAACGAAATATAATTCACTTTAAACAAATTTTAATTCCATGATGGCTGTCGCTACAAAATGGCGCTAAATAAATTTTAATATGAGTCAAATCTAGAATTTAACAAGTAAGAGCACTATATTCGGCTGTGCCGAATCTTTTATACCCACCACCAATTTTGTGTACATTTAAAGCACAATAATTATTATTTTGTTAATGGCTTTCTTTGTAGAGGGTGGTTAAATTTTAAATTTAAAACAGAGGCCGAATTACGGCACTCGAACGTGATCGAAATTTGAAAACTCTTATTAGAATCTATATACCTAAAGCATACTCGATCGTTCGAGTAAAATTTCGATCGATATCGAATGCCGTAATTCGGCCCCAGGTCTGTATAAAATGTTAGAACATCTATGAATGCCTTCTAAATTCGTTAAATGAGAAGCATTGCTGTTTATCGCGATAGTGTGGCAAAAAAACAGTCAACTTCGACTCATCATCGTGCCAAACAATTGAGCATCAGCAATGTTATTTAAAATTTGGACTATCGGATCGAGGTGTGCCGTTGAGGTCGCGGGGCCATTTGGCCGATATTTTGTTCCATACATAATTGAACCATACAAATATTATCATTAAAAAAGAAATGATAATAATTTCCTAAATAATTTGTGTTTTATTCAAAATCAACATCGGCCCTTAAAATTTAACCACCTTTTATAACTTGGATATGCTGGTAAAATGTTTTCGTAAATTAAGTGTTTCAGTGAAAATGGGCGTTAAAGTAAGCGTGTCAATAAAATTTCTGCTAATAAATACAACTTAGATATTTCAATATAGTCCGTAATTCTTCCAAAATATTTATTCATTGAGATATTATATGAATTTGAAATAAAGCATTATATAGGATGTGGGCGTAAGAGTGGGCGTGTCACCTAAATTTTCTGGCATAACAATAACATTGACTAGAAGGATTTCCGTAGCAAATTTTATCATCATACCTCTAATTTTGTCGGTTTTATAAATTTAAATTTCATTTACAGTAAATAACGTGGAAAGTGAGCGTTATAGTAGGTGTGTCGAAGTTATTTATGCTAATAAATACAACTTAGATATTTCAATAAAGTCCTTTATTATTCGATTTATAGAGAAATTATAAGAATTTAAGAGAAAACGTTGTATGGGAGGTTGGCGTGTCACATTTATTTTCCGTCAGAAGAAAGCCTTTGACCAAAAAGCAATTCCTGCAAAATTTCAGAATCGTAGATCTAAATTTGTCACTCTTATTAGGTTTAAAATTTTTAACATATTGGAAAATACACTGCGCGGTATAAATTTTCGTACATTTTGATCTCTAACTCCCTTCCTAATGCCTGCATTTAGGCAATTTTTCTTTCTTCCTTATACTCCGATTTAGCCAATTTTTTATTCCAAACAAACCTTGTGTATAAGACATATTCTGGCAAAATTTGAGCCCACTAGCTTTTTCGATGGGACCTCTATCGTGCTTTTAACAGACGGACATACGGACGGACATAGCTAGATCGTCGTCAAATAAAACCCCGATTAAGAATATACATACCATTTTTTTGGTGGCGGATATAAAAACTCAAATACTTCAAAAAAACACATTACAAAAAAATTTGTTTAGCTCTTTTACTAAAATTTTGCAAAAAATATTTGACCTTGTGTCACAAAAATTGGTCTGC
Source organism: Phyto melanocephala (assembly GCA_941918925.1). Lineage (NCBI taxonomy): Eukaryota > Metazoa > Arthropoda > Insecta > Diptera > Rhinophoridae > Phyto > Phyto melanocephala. Next base: position 101,765,633 of record OW799235.1, on the reverse strand, counting down.
TGATCACGGTCGGATCGTAACGGGTATAAAATGGGGAGGAGAGGAGAGTTTTATCTACTAAATGGTGCTAATTTCTTTTTGTTATCTTATGTTTTCTAGAAGTTATGGTGTATTAAAAAAAGGAATTTAGGAAAATTTAGACCTAAAGATAAAAAAAAATTATTTCTAAACATTATAAACAATTTATTTTCATGTACTAATGGCTAACAAATTTTAAAATTATACAAAACTTATTTCATTTACTAAATTATTTAGGATATGCTCCCATAATTTTTCAATTATATTTATTTGGTTGTTGGGTTAAAGCTGGTTTATATGCATTTCACTGGTGCTTATGCCAGATCATCAGTAAACCTTTACCCAAATTCTTGAAAAAGTTTAAAATTTTTATAAGTTATATTTTTAAATTCTCATTAACAAAATGAGAATTCAAAAATAAAACAAAAAAACTATAAAAAACTTTTTCAAAAACCCAACCAACAATTTTTCAATTTTAATTTATTTTATTTTTCTAATCCCTTTAGCATTTGGCTAACCGTTGGTTAACACTAAATGCTTATAAGGGCAACCGAAAAATAAAATCTTTATTTTAGTTAATTTACTAAATTATTTAGGATATGCTCCCATAATTTTTCAATTATATTTATTTGGTTGTTGGGTTAAAGCTGGTTTATATGCATTTCACTGGTGCTTATGCCAGATCATCAGTAAACCTTTACCCAAATTCTTGAAAAAGTTTAAAATTTTTATAAGTTATATTTTTAAATTCTCATTAACAAAATGAGAATTCAAAAATAAAACAAAAAAACTATAAAAAACTTTTTCAAAAACCCAACCAACAATTTTTCAATTTTAATTTATTTTATTTTTCTAATCCCTTTAGCATTTGGCTAACCGTTGGTTAACACTAAATGCTTATAAGGGCAACCGAAAAATAAAATCTTTATTTTAGTTAATTTACTAAATTATTTAGGATATGCTCCCATAATTTTTCAATTATATTTATTTGGTTGTTGGGTTAAAGCTGGTTTATATGCATTTCACTGGTGCTTATGCCAGATCATCAGTAAACCTTTACCCAAATTCTTGAAAAAGTTTAAAATTTTTATAAGTTATATTTTTAAATTCTCATTAACAAAATGAGAATTCAAAAATAAAACAAAAAAACTATAAAAAACTTTTTCAAAAACCCAACCAACAATTTTTCAATTTTAATTTATTTTATTTTTCTAATCCCTTTAGCATTTGGCTAACCGTTGGTTAACACTAAATGCTTATAAGGGCAACCGAAAAATAAAATCTTTATTTTAGTTAATTTACTAAATTATTTAGGATATGCTCCCATAATTTTTCAATTATATTTATTTGGTTGTTGGGTTAAAGCTGGTTTATATGCATTTCACTGGTGCTTATGCCAGATCATCAGTAAACCTTTACCCAAATTCTTGAAAAAGTTTAAAATTTTTATAAGTTATATTTTTAAATTCTCATTAACAAAATGAGAATTCAAAAATAAAACAAAAAAACTATAAAAAACTTTTTCAAAAACCCAACCAACAATTTTTCAATTTTAATTTATTTTATTTTTCTAATCCCTTTAGCATTTGGCTAACCGTTGGTTAACACTAAATGCTTATAAGGGCAACCGAAAAATAAAATCTTTATTTTAGTTAATTTACTAAATTATTTAGGATATGCTCCCATAATTTTTCAATTATATTTATTTGGTTGTTGGGTTAAAGCTGGTTTATATGCATTTCACTGGTGCTTATGCCAGATCATCAGTAAACCTTTACCCAAATTCTTGAAAAAGTTTAAAATTTTTATAAGTTATATTTTTAAATTCTCATTAACAAAATGAGAATTCAAAAATAAAACAAAAAAACTATAAAAAACTTTTTCAAAAACCCAACCAACAATTTTTCAATTTTAATTTATTTTATTTTTCTAATCCCTTTAGCATTTGGCTAACCGTTGGTTAACACTAAATGCTTATAAGGGCAACCGAAAAATAAAATCTTTATTTTAGTTAATTTACTAAATTATTTAGGATATGCTCCCATAATTTTTCAATTATATTTATTTGGTTGTTGGGTTAAAGCTGGTTTATATGCATTTCACTGGTGCTTATGCCAGATCATCAGTAAACCTTTACCCAAATTCTTGAAAAAGTTTAAAATTTTTATAAGTTATATTTTTAAATTCTCATTAACAAAATGAGAATTCAAAAATAAAACAAAAAAACTATAAAAAACTTTTTCACCAGTGAAATGCATATAAACCAGCTTTAACCCAACAACCAAATAAATATAATTGAAAAATTATGGGAGCATATCCTAAATAATTTAGTAAATTAACTAAAATAAAGATTTTATTTTTCGGTTGCCCTTATAAGCATTTAGTGTTAACCAACGGTTAGCCAAATGCTAAAGGGATTAGAAAAATAAAATAAATTAAAATTGAAAAATTGTTGGTTGGGTTTTTGAAAAAGTTTTTTATAGTTTTTTTGTTTTATTTTTGAATTCTCATTTTGTTAATGAGAATTTAAAAATATAACTTATAAAAATTTTAAACTTTTTCAAGAATTTGGGTAAAGGTTTACTGATGATCTGGCATAAGCACCAGTGAAATGCATATAAACCAGCTTTAACCCAACAACCAAATAAATATAATTGAAAAATTATGGGAGCATATCCTAAATAATTTAGTAAATTAACTAAAATAAAGATTTTATTTTTCGGTTGCCCTTATAAGCATTTAGTGTTAACCAACGGTTAGCCAAATGCTAAAGGGATTAGAAAAATAAAATAAATTAAAATTGAAAAATTGTTGGTTGGGTTTTTGAAAAAGTTTTTTATAGTTTTTTTGTTTTATTTTTGAATTCTCATTTTGTTAATGAGAATTTAAAAATATAACTTATAAAAATTTTAAACTTTTTCAAGAATTTGGGTAAAGGTTTACTGATGATCTGGCATAAGCACCAGTGAAATGCATATAAACCAGCTTTAACCCAACAACCAAATAAATATAATTGAAAAATTATGGGAGCATATCCTAAATAATTTAGTAAATTAACTAAAATAAAGATTTTATTTTTCGGTTGCCCTTATAAGCATTTAGTGTTAACCAACGGTTAGCCAAATGCTAAAGGGATTAGAAAAATAAAATAAATTAAAATTGAAAAATTGTTGGTTGGGTTTTTGAAAAAGTTTTTTATAGTTTTTTTGTTTTATTTTTGAATTCTCATTTTGTTAATGAGAATTTAAAAATATAACTTATAAAAATTTTAAACTTTTTCAAGAATTTGGGTAAAGGTTTACTGATGATCTGGCATAAGCACCAGTGAAATGCATATAAACCAGCTTTAACCCAACAACCAAATAAATATAATTGAAAAATTATGGGAGCATATCCTAAATAATTTAGTAAATTAACTAAAATAAAGATTTTATTTTTCGGTTGCCCTTATAAGCATTTAGTGTTAACCAACGGTTAGCCAAATGCTAAAGGGATTAGAAAAATAAAATAAATTAAAATTGAAAAATTGTTGGTTGGGTTTTTGAAAAAGTTTTTTATAGTTTTTTTGTTTTATTTTTGAATTCTCATTTTGTTAATGAGAATTTAAAAATATAACTTATAAAAATTTTAAACTTTTTCAAGAATTTGGGTAAAGGTTTACTGATGATCTGGCATAAGCACCAGTGAAATGCATATAAACCAGCTTTAACCCAACAACCAAATAAATATAATTCAAAACTTATTTCGTTTGAAAATCTTTTAAAAGCAAAATGTTATAGAACTTTAAAAATCAAAATCTTACTAATAAATTTCCTGTTTTAGCAAAATGCTGAGCATGTCTATTTTGAATCACCCTGTGGCCCTTAAAATTTAACCACCCTTTACAAAAGAATAGATAGATAAAAAAAAAATTTGTTAAAATATGTATTTTAAATATTCAAATACTTATTTTAAATCTACTGATGCACATTTTTTTAAAATATTTTTAAATCTTAAACCTCATAAGACTGTGTGTACAACTATATGTAAAGTTGGGCACAAATCATTACTCTAGTTGATTTTTGTCAACAAACTTCGGTCATTTTCGTTTTCACAAACCCCTATAAAATTCCTTTGTAGTTTGTGCAAAAAAATGTTACTAGAGTCATCTAGTGTTCTACGTGATGTTTAGCAAAGACATCATCCTCAGTGTTTGCAAAATGTAGTGGCGCCTTCAACAGATGTCGCCATCTGCAATGAATAAATGCTAATGAATATGACTAATATATTTTTATAAAAATTTAAAAAAAAAGTGGGCGTGGCACATTTATTTTCCGTTATAACGAAGACTTTGACCAAAAAACCATGTTTTCAAAATTTCAGAACCGTACATATAGTTTTGTCAGTTTTATTACGTTTTAAACTTCAAATATACACTGAGCGGTATAAATTTTCGTACATTTTGACCTATAACTCCTTTTCTACTGCATAGATTTAAGCAATTTTTGGGGAGAAATATTCTTTTGACTCGAGAAATATATATTCGAAGTTTCATGACTCTACGTTTATGCGTTTGGACACAATTCCTTTTTTTTCGATGTTTGAAGGACACGGTTTTTTCGACCTATTCTTGCTTTACGAGCTATAACTCTCTTTCTAATATTCCGATTTAGCCCATTTTCAATACCAAACAAACCTTGTCTATAAGAAAGATTCTGGCAAAATTTGAGCCCTTTAGCTTTTTCGGTGCGACCTCTATCGTGCTTTCAACAGACGGACAGACGGACGGACATAGCTAGATCGTCATCAAATCAAACCCCGATTCAGAATATATATACTTTATGGGGTCTAAAATGGATATTTCGATGTGTTACAAACGGAATGACAAAATGAATATACCCCCACCATTTTTTTGGTGGCGGGTATAAAAATGTAACTCCGTCAACCACCTCAATATTGATATTAATGCAAATTTTAACCAGTAGAATACAGTAAACTATTAAAAAGTATTGAATACAATATGGCGTCTAAAACAAAATAGCGCAACATTTTTTTCTTAACCCCAGTAATATGGGTACAAAATTAAAGGAGTTAACTATGGAAAAATTTAAAATTAGGGTTGACTCCTTAAATAATAAAGCAAAATATGTACTTTTTGGTAAAAGGTATTTTCAATTTATTCATCAGGTAATATTGATTTGTCAACTAATTTTTTTTCTTCACTTTTTTTAAACTTTCTCTTTCTCATTTATTTCAAATGTAAAAATTCATATATAAAAAATATCAACAAAAAATATCAACTGCCATTATATGTATGATGAATAAATATTCCTTGGTACAATATATAGAATTTATATTAAAATTTGTATATTTCCTATGCCTAGACATAAACAAGTGAAGAAAAAAAATATAATCAGCTGACAAATCAAGACAACCTGATGAACGTCGTGATTCAGCTCTGGTCGGGTCAAGAGCTCGCGCGTTTTTGCCATTATCACTTAATGGCGATCAGGTTGTCCCTTTTTATCTAACTTCGAGAGTTTTGCGTCTCACTTTCGCGGGGTTTACTGTGCGGCGTCGCGTAACTGTGCTTTGGATACAGTTTCAAGACTATTCTACAGTTAACCGCGTGTTTTCGTTTTAATTGGAGGAGTACCAAATAAAGTAAATTTACTTGTGACTGCAGGAGT